>CM060111.1:29974747-31432247 GCA_030522415.1 Channallabes apus | reverse complement strand
GTTAAAATTAACTATTGTTACTTACCTTAGCCTAGCCTACTGCACACAAAATGGCTACAATGGTGTGACATCCATACTTAAAAATACATGCTAATTAAAACATTTGAATGGTACTGGCTTATTTTGTACATCAGCAAGCCTGCAATACAATGACCCAGCGTAAAATGGTTATATAACACAAAAGCAAACATAACGTGCGTACATAGTGTGAAAACATCTTCCAGTATTTACAACAGCTTATTAAATGATTAGGCTACAGTATATAACACAGGTTAACCATTCTTTGAAAACATCCAGTTCATGAAAATAATGCCGGGAAACTTTGGCGCTTCCTTCAGATCCCCGACCCAAGATGGCGGCGATGTTGAGGCGACATCTAGTCAGTATATATCTATGGCCACAGAAGTCATGAGTCGCACTGGAGTGACGTAATCTTCCCCTTCGACTGATTGGCTAGAGGAGCAGCTGTCAATTCGGACTAGATAACCAATGGTGACACTGAAGCCCGCCCCTAATTTACATCAAACTCTGACGGCAAAGTTTTGAAACGCAAGCGCAAAACATGAGAACGTGAGCAAAAGGGAAAGGAGCGTAAGCACACAAAAAAATAAAATATGAGCGGAAAACCTGATTTTGTTTGTGATTCGAAAAATGCTGAATTCGTGTTTCAGTTTTGTGCAATATAATTTGTAATGAGTTTACATTTGGAATTTGCGCTTATTATTTTTCGACCCGTGATTGCGTTGTTTGTTTTTCTAAATAACGTTGCATCTATTTTTCATTTTTGTGCGTTATAATTTTACAAGTCTTTCATTTTCTTTTATTTCGCTTATTATTTAAGCGTAAATAATTATTTAAATATCTGTTACCGCAATACTTTTGATGGAAATTTTATCCCATATAAGGATGCAGAATTCAATTCAATTCAATTCAATTTTATTTGTATAGCGCTTTTAGCAATTGACATTGCCTCAAAGCAGCTTTACACAATCAAAATAATTATTTAAGTTTGTATGGAATGTGAATGCGTATGAATCAAAATGGTCAGTTTGTCCCTGGTGAGCAAGCCGAGGGCGACAGTGGCAAGGAAAAACTCCCTGAGATGGTGATAGGAAGAAACCTTGAGAGGAACCAGACTCAACAGGGAACCCATCCTCATTTGGGTGAAAAATGATCTGCATGAAATTATCTGCATTTATACTGTGTGTTAGGTGGCAGGCAGGTCAGCTATAACAGTTGATGTTAATATGGAGTCCATGTAGTTATTGGAGACTCAGGTAGACTTGTAGGAAATTCCAGTCCTGAACTATCAGACTGTCAAGTCCCCAGAGAAACAGTTGCCAACACCAGTCGAGGCCAGAACCGTCGTCTAGGTAGAGAGAATCATCCCCAGGCACCAGACGCATACCAAAGAGACACACAGGGCATCCAATAGCTTTGATCAGGGTCAAAGACACGACATGCCGAAATAGCGGCTACGTACATTCTGAAAATACTAGGGCATAAGCCCAAGGTCAATTTTCTTGTAGAAACTCCAGCACTGAAACAATTTGGCAGAGGACTGGGTCTACATCTTTTACTATGCACCAATTTTCAATAAACTCCATTTGAGGGCATAAGTTCTTCTAGAGGACTGAATACTTCGGGGTGGGGTTTATAAACCCTGTGTGTCACAGCTTGCCTGGACAGCAAGTCTGCTCCCATATTCATATGCCCTGGAATGTAAATCGTCCTGAGGGACAGGAACTTGTCCTGTGCCCCAAAGCATTGTCCTGGTGCACAAGTTTTTCCCAGCGGCGCGAGCATGGTCTGCCCAGGCGATTGTTTACGAGACTACCGTAGTGTTGTCCACCCGCACTAGGACATGGTAGCCTCTCAACTGCTGGAGGGAGTATTTCAGGGCCAGAAATAGAGTCATCGTTTCGAGGCAATTGATGTGCCACGCGAGAAGATGACCTCTCAAAGGTCCCTTGTGCTGGACGGCCATCTAAGACTGCACCCCAGCCTGTGAAGGAAGGGTCTGTTGTTAGCAGCTTACAACGACAACACGGACCTAGAGTGGGACTCAGAGTCAAAGACCGGGGTCTGAACCACAGAAAGGGTACGAAGCTCTCTGCGCGTAACCCTCATTGCCTCTGGGGATTGGCCCTTGGATGAAATCCCCTGGCTACAACTGAAGCGATGTAATGTGCAGAAGGTTCAAGAGTATCACCGTGGATACAGCTGCCATGAGACCTAACACTCTCTGAAAGTAGTAAAAAGTTACTTTCTGGCCTAGCTTGATCTCCTTTAGGATGTTGAGAATGGATTCGACATGTGCAGGAGACAGCTATGCCCGCCATGTGACACGCATAATATGTCGTATTTGAGCAGGAAAGAGAACACTTTTCTTGCCGTTGAGTCTCAATCCTAAGAATCGATGTGAGCTAGGATGACATCTTGATGTCGAAGTGCTAGCTGCTAAGACTGAGCCAGAATCAGCCAGTCGTCTATGTAATTCAGGATACGGATGCCCTGAAATCATAGAGCCAGAGCTGCATTTATATATGTGCGGGGTGACATGGCTAGGCCAAATGGAAAAACCTGATACTGGTAGGCTTTGCCCCCGAACCTCAGGAACTTCCTGTGTTGTGGCAATATTGTGCCAGCTTCTCTAAAAGGGGCACAAGTTTTGACACTTCGGCTAGATGGGGGGGGGTGTTAGATGTTCGGCATCCTGAAACATGGCAGGAAGGAACCATGGCAGGCTCGAGACCGCTGCTCTCCGAAACACCAGTGGTGGCGGAGATTGAACCACGGCCTCCTGAGGGTGCCAGGAAGTAGTTTATATTCCTTATTGAAATTTTTACGCGCCCCTCCCCGGGGGGAGACACCCTCATGGTCCTGGGCACGTAAGCCTCAGGACTCCTTTTTGGAGGAGATGATGCTCCTCAGCTCTGGCCTCCTTGAGGCGGACTGCGAAGCCGCAAGCCTCTCTTCAATCTGGGGCATCATCATATAAAACTGTGCGTTTGCATCAACGACATTCGAACAAATCAATGTAAATACCACAAAAACATAGGATGAATACCTCTTATTCCGTGAATGAGTTAACTCGTCAAGGAGGTCGCCAAAGAAGGGGAGGGGCCATCGTTGAGGCCCCTCCTCCGGCCACCCAACAGAAACCTGTCGTCTAACTTTGAGCGTTTGGGGGATTTTTATTTAAGTTTATTTGTATGGCGAATCGAGGTGTAAGCGTTCAACCGTGCATTACCACCTCTTATAACTACTGATACGCTCACTCATGGCTAGAGGAGAGCTCTGAAGTAATAGTTTCCATCTCCGCGGAAGCGAGAGAGAAAGTTTCTTCCGTCCCTTCACAAGAAGTGCCGGAGCGTGCTTGAGAAGTGGACGATAAAGTCTCATGATCCGGCGAGAGAGCGAGAGAAAAGGAAGATCCGTCTCATGCGCTTCCGCCAGATCTGCACGCGAACCCCAGGAATGCGCCGCGGCTTGCGGTTTCATTTTTAAACTTTAATAGGGACGAGATCGCAATGCTCACATGCTCGCTCCAGCCCAAGGATAGCATGCTCTTCCCCAAACACTGAAAACAGAAAGCGTGGAGATCGCCCTTAGCGAGATATTTTTTACACGGAAGCAAGCATCTCCTGTCTAACTCGGCCATCTTTCTGGTGAGTAATAAGACACTTTCTATTTTCGCTTTCTTTTTGCTTTGAAAAATGCTTGCACACAATGCGGTCCTTGAAGACAAAAAGACCTGAGGATGTTTCCGGTTCAGTCTTATTTATAGCCTGCAGGTGCACCTTATCAGATAACGTCACCTGACTGAGGTTATATTTGACACACGTGCTTCACAACCGGGCAACAAAGAGACATTCCCATAGCGTTTACATGCAACATCGAGTGTAGCTTTTGAAAGGGAACTGCAGGAATCATGTGACAGCTGTGGGAATGTCGGGATCCGTCCCTGGGGGTGCTGTAATGTCATGGATTTCCAGGAAGGCAGAACATCATAATGAGGTGAGGTCATAATGTACTGTAACTCTGAATTACATTGATAGCACAAAGAAAAGTGAAAAGAGAAAAAAAAAATTTGGTTTATTCAAATTTTATGTTTGAGAAGAAAAAATTACTTTATGTTGAAAAGAAGATTTGTTCTGTTAAAAGAAAAGACTGATTTTGTTAAAAAGAAAATATTTTTTCTAAAAATATATATTTATTTTCTTTGTAAAAGAAATATTTCTTTTGTGAAAGTTCTTCTTGTATGTGTTCTGCAAAAGTATGAGAAGCACTCCTGCATCCCTTGTTACCAACTCACAACTTCCTAAGCCTTAACTAGGCATACACACACATTTCCCCAGTGTTTCTACATCATGCATCGTACACCACAACATGAACAGGTTGTTACTAATAAAAATGAATAAAAATCTGTAGCCTGTGCTGTTATGCTATGCTAGTTAAACACACACACACACACATGCACACAAGTGATATACTAATTAATTGTGATACTAAATACTAATACTAAACTTTTAATACTAAATACTAAAAGTATTTAGTAGCTATATGGCATATGTTTATACCCCAATGTTTAAAAATGGGGGATTTTTTTATTGACAAGATAGGGAAATTTCTTTATTTAATTATATGTTTAAAAAATAATAACGCTATAGAAAATACCTGTTTTTGGATCCAGTTG
Organism: Channallabes apus; assembly: GCA_030522415.1. Taxonomy (NCBI): domain Eukaryota; kingdom Metazoa; phylum Chordata; class Actinopteri; order Siluriformes; family Clariidae; genus Channallabes; species Channallabes apus. Next base: position 31,427,548 of record CM060111.1, on the reverse strand, counting down.
CCAGGAAATGCCTATTTTTCCATGCTATTAGGCGCCCCCTAGAGGGCAAAGTGCCAATGCACAGTGATATCACCCTGAGTTATCACCCAAAGGCTACCATGCTGCAATCATGTTACTATGTCATGTCAACATGTCAACAATCAATATCTTATTTTTAAAAAATTGTAATTGAATTTTAGCTTATCTTATATGTTTGCTTTCTTCAGGTGAATCCTTGCAGGTGAACCAAATCACAAAGTCCTTCTCCTAGCTTTAGCAGACCCAAGAAAACTTTTCAGATCAGCTCAGTAAGAATTTCCTTTACCGTTTCACCTTGTAGCCCTGCATCATCATCCATTTGTTTCTGTTTCATTTTATTACCAGTTTTAGATGGTCGAACAAACATTTTAAGCCAAAAATACTCATGAATAATCCATTGCAGTTCCGAGCTAACACATAGAAACACAGCATCCTATTGAGCAAAAAGTCAGGAACACAGCCTCCGTTTTGGTGACAAGTCAGATACAGTGCCTCTGATTGGCTGGCAGTCTCAAAACAAGGCATTAGCTAACGGAGGGTAAAAACAATAACTCTTTTCAAAATGGAAAAATGGATAAAGACATAAAATATTCATTTATACTTGCCCCTGACTGAACACCTACATGCGGCATTGCACGGAACACAAAGTTAATTTGCCCCAAGCAAGCTGGCAAGCATTAATGTCGGGCACTGAGTGGAACATTAGTTGCTGTCACTGATTTGATCGGAGGGCATGGGGAACACCTGGTGTAAGTTTTTTGTAAACGGAAGCATAGCATTGTGGGGGAAATATTAAAGTGTAAAAATTTTGTGTCATGCCAGCTTTAAGAACTGCACCTAAGCGAAAGTATATAGTACTTACACATATATAGTTATATAGTAACTATAATACTTAGACACTGTAGTTGCATTTAAAAATATATTTATATATATAAAAGTGTGAACAAAAACATTTTCCACATTACACCATGAATTATTGGGACTATGAAAGGTTGCTTATTAAGCCTGGATGCGTGCTGTGTCTGATGTCATTGTGAGCATGTTTGAGTCTGTGTTGTACAATTACCTCCACAAGATGAGGTGTTGGATTGAAGCCGCACATATTGCAGACCTGCATGTGACATTGGGTACAGGAGTTGTAGTTGGGTGGCTCACTGGATCCTATATTAAGTTCAGTCTTACACAGGGGGCAGTTGACTTTGGGCTTCTGCACCTGCTTCAATGGTACTTGCTGCTGTGGAGCTTTTTCATGATGTGCGGGTAACTGCTGATGCTGTGCCTTCTGTTGATGTGCCAGGGACTGCTGCTGTGGTGGCATCATTTGATGATGTGCTGATGGCTGCTGATGTGCTGCCTGTTGAAGGTGAGCTGGCAATTGTGCTGCCTTCTGATGATGTGAAGCCGGTGACTTCCGCTGTTGTTGAGGTTGATTTTGTGGAGGGACCTGTGGACCCTGGGGAAACATGGTTCCTCCTGTGCCTCGTTTGTCTGACAGAGGAGTTGCAGTCATAGTTTTAGCAGTTGCATCGCTGAAGATCACCTTAGTACCCTGGGTGCCTTGTTGTCGAGAAGGCGAGGGTTGTGCTGAAGCTCCTCCTCCAGGGAGTGGATCGACTGAGATAAGTGTGCTTGCCTGGTTCAGCAATGATGCTCCAAAGCCAAATAACTTTGTCAAGCCATCCTGGGGAGGGGTCTCATGCATTGAAACTGGACGTCGAGCTGGGGAACTTCCAGCACTTCGGATGTGTTCAGGTCGTCCAGCATGGTGAAGAGGAGATTCATGGCCAAGGTCTGGCTGTGATATTGCTTTCGCCAAGCCTGGTAGTGGCACAGCACCAGGGTGAGGTATTCGTGAGCTAGTTTGGGATGCTCCACCTGGGCCTCTCAGCCTAAGCTCTACAGTCTGACCCTGGGATCCTGATTGGGGTCCTTGATGTACAATTTGAGAAGGTCCAGTTTGGGATGAAAGTCCTGCTTTTTGAGGTCCTTTCTGGAAAGGGCCAGTAGATTCAATTTCTTTCTGAGGGCCCAATGAGGTCTGGCTTTGAGTCTGAGGTTGGGTTTTGGAATGGGGTTGGGTTTGGTGTTGAGTCTGCAGTTTTGGCTGAGATGAAGGCTGGGAATGAGGAGGTATCACAGGGTCTGCTTTAGATTGTTGAGAGGAAGCATGGATCTGCTGCTGACTCTTGGAGCGGGGCGTGGTCATATCCATCCCGAGGGCTCTCTGCATCTGACAGTTCAGACACAACCACTCTTGGACCTGTGAAAACACACAAGTATACATAAACAAATTAAAACCACACTTTTAAAAATGTGTGTACAGATTCCAGCATAACAAAAAGGAAAACAATCTTTAAACAATCTTTGTAATAAAGATTTACAAATTAAAGAAACAGTTAAGTACATAAACAAAGTGAGTTATGTTAAATAATTTACTTTACATAAACTAAACTATAACGGCATGGTCTCTGCACACAGACAAGCATTATCTGACTCAGCTCTTTCCGCCCACAGACAAAAGTTCTTGTCAAAGCTTTTCGGTTAGTTTTTGAATTACCCCCTTACATAGTGATAAAAAAAATTTGCAACCATAAACACATAAACTCTATGCATTTCAAGAGCTTATGTAGAAAATCACTTCCTGCCCTCCAGAAGCAATGTGCCGAACACAACGCAGCAAATTTGATGTCATGTGCAAACTACTTATTTCTGAAAGACAAAAGAGAAGGGAGATCCCTGGCTATTATCACTGGATCAATGCAAAGAGGTGCATCCTAATTTTAGTTTGCTTCCTCTGTAAAGTGTGAAAAAAAGTGTGTGTGTGTGTGAGATAAAGGGCACAAGAAGGAGAAGAGCTGGATGTGACGAAAACATCAGCAAGACAAACTTTATTTTTGCGCCAGTAGTTACAGCCTGCTTTACTCAAGAATTCCAGCTATAAGCAAAGCTCTAATCCATAATATGTAGCTGACTATTTATTCTCTAATAAAACTTTTTTTCTCTGGCCCTTTTTCTGCACATACTTTATTGATTACTGCAACTAATATGTTGTATGAGTTTTCTGTTGTCACTCTATCACCTTGTAATAATCTTTTAATGATGCCCATCAATTAATCTGGATTATCTAGATGTAAGCAACAAGAACTTTTCATGTTCATCAAGAACTATACAGTGAGCTAGGATTCATTTTAATGTCAGCTCTGCATACTATTGACATTACTGTAGATGTTGACTGCCCGACTGCTCATCTAATATTCAGTGAGGAATGTCAAAATTAACTCAAACATCAGCATCAAACTAGCTTGACTAGAAAACATCAGATTACAGGATTGGTTTGTGTTTTGTGTGTCAAAATGGGTAGCAAATCAGAACAGCATGGTAGTGATAGCTGTCAAATTTGTCTGTTCACACGTACAGCACACTCACACACACACACAATATTGTCCTACTGCGCCATGCCTCTCACTCTTTGATTTTTCTCTGTGCACAGATTTACAGGAAGTTAGAAGGGTGCCAATTGATATTATCGCTTGAACACGTTTAAAAATAGCTGTTTTCCACATACAGCCAAAACATGGTATTGGTGCTAAAAAGGTGAAGACGTGAATTTTCAGATTGGATCTTATAACACCATTTTTCATAATAAAAATAATGCTTCTCATCTCCCAATCCATGCTTTATTTCTTGTAAATATGGATCCACATTTATATTTTTATCAAATAAAAAGAAACATTCATTCATTCATTCATCTTCTATACCTGTATTAAAAAGAAACATATTTGCTAAATACAGTTTCATGCCTTGTATTTAGTGTTCATAAATTTTTATAAATTAAATTCTTTTAATGATCTTAATTGGCATTCAGTTGAAACTTGGCCATTCAGATGAAAATTTCACATGAAAAGACATAAACCTGAAAAAGCGTTTTATTCTAAAATGCAACATTGTTCAGATATTGCAACATGAATTTGACATGGTTATGGATCATGATTTTTTCTTTTTAAGCTTTTACCAAAAAAAATTTTAAGGTTACATGCTTCAAGACGCTTACAGCAATTTTAGTATTAATACAGTAAGTCCCCGACTTACGGTCGAGTTCCGTTCCAAGAGCACGGTTGAAAGACATTCATTCGGGTTATTCATTCATGTGTCCGACAAAGTGAGTCGTATACACCTTACACACAAATATACATGTGTGTGTTTGTTTTTTTATTCTTTACATACTGTATATACATGTAAAGCATAAAAAATCTAACACACAGGTTTGGATCCACATTATACTTTGCGCTTTCAGGGGATGATAACGCTACATGATGTTAACTGCGAGCTTGAATGTTCACCATTTTGTCTCAGAGCTCTATTGGACTGTAAACTCTGTCTTGGTGAGGATTTTCCAAAATTAAGATTATTTACCATTGGGACAGCCTTAGGACAGTCATTTCCTATCATCCTGCTCCTGGACTTTCGTGCTCCAATTCATTGAAACCAGTGGGGCCGACTCATTTCTCCCGCACAACCCCAGTTAAAATATTAAACTGTATAATATGTACAGTATAACATAAAAAAATTAAATGAAAAATTACCACACTGTGCTTTGGCTAGTAACACTCACATAACACTCATTGTAAGTCAACATAAGAGAGCGGGCAATAATAAAACCCAAGAAGCACAATTTTAATCAGTAATTAGCAATGCAGATATTACTCCTATCCGGAACACATTATTTTAGTATTCACTTATATCTCTCACAGTCCAAAGACATGCAGCTAACTGGCATTCCAAACTTGCCCACAGTGTGTGTGTGTGTGTGTGTGTGTGTGTGTGTGTGTGTGTGTGTGAGTGAGAGAGTGCAACACTTGTGTGCCCTGAAATGGATCAGAATCTCATTCAGGGTCTATTTTGCCTTGTGCCCTGAGTCTCCAGGTAGTCTTTAGACTTCCCACAACCCTGTATAGGACAGGATAATTGGTATAGGGAGAGAGTGAGTGAGTGATAACACAATATATCCTATTACATCCCTTTAACTAGTAAAAGTTTCAAAAGGAAAGGATTGTCAGCCATTATCATAAGGTCAATGGATAGGTAGATCATTTCTGAGCCATGAAATGGTTAAGTATATTAAGCCCACAGAGAAGAGCAAATGTTTCATAATTGTAGACATTTCACATCATAAATTATATTTGTGGCTTTTATTTAACATCAACAAGCTATAAAAATCACTATTAATACACCTAAGTTACAGTAAGTTACACCTACAGTAATTAATTTACTAATGTATAAGTGGTTTAGATGTTAACAATATTAACTCACGCACTCACTCATTATCTATACTGTCTATCCATTGCAGGACATTTATTAATTAATGATAATATATAATATTAATATAGAAATATATTTGTTGTATTAAATATATTATTATTCATTCATTCATTTCATTCATTCATTTTCTATACCACTTAATCCTGTGTTCAGGGTCGCGGGGGACCTGGAGCCTATCCCAGGAGACTTCGGGCACTAGGCGGGGTACACCCTGGACAGGGTGCCAATCCATCGCAGGGCACACACACATACTGTACACACATTCACACACTACGGGCAATTTAGGAACGCCAATTAGCCTAACCTGCATATCTTTGGACTGTGGGAGGAAACCGGAGTACCCGGAGGAAACCCACCAAGCACAAGGAGAACATGCAAACTCCATGCACACAGAGACGGGAATCGAGCCTGGCCGGGGAATCGAACCCGGACCCTGGAGGTGCAAGGCGACAGTGCTAACCACTACACCACCGCGCCGCTATATTATTATTATTATTATTAGTCTTTATATTGTTCGATGGTGACACGGTGGTGTACTGGTTAGCACTGTTGGCTTGCACCTCAACGGTCTCTGTGTGCATGGAGTTTGCATGTTCTCCCCGTGCTTGGTGGGTTTCCTCCCATAGTCCAAAGATATGCAGGTTAGGCTAATTGGCGTTCCCAAATTGCCCATAGTGTGTGCATGAGTGTGTGAGTGTATGTCTATGTTTGCCCTGCGATGGATTGGCACCCTGTCCAGAGTGTATCCTGCCTCGTGCCCTAAGCCTCCTAAGATAGGCTTCAGGTCCCCACGACCCTGAATACAGGATAAAGCGGTATAGAAGATGAGTACTTTAAGTGAGATATTGTTCTAATTTTATGGAAGATTTCAATACTTGGGATAGTCATATCAAAATAATTGAAATTTTAAATTAATAATTAAAATCATAACAGATTATTTATTGTTCCCACCCAATGCTCAAACCCCAGTCACTGGATGCAGTGTCAGTACCAAGCCCAGATAAAATAGGAGGCTTGTGTCTTGTAGGGCATCCAGCGTAAAACCTGTGCCAAGTTGAATGGTTAAATGTGGCGATCCACCGATGGCAGCAGTCAAAAGACCAAAAACACAGTGAAGTAAGAAAGGCCTATTTCAGCAGTTTGGTGTCACGCACAAAGGCAAGAGCATCACTATCAAATCTGAGTGATACACGACTTACAAATCATTACAAATCTTTGAATTCAATTAAATTTTATTTATATAGCTCTTTTAACAATTGTCATTGTCGCAAAGTAGCTTTACACAATCAGAAGAATTATTTCAGTTTGTATGGAATGTGAATGTGTATGAATCAAAATGGTCAGATTGTCCCTGGTGAGCAAGCCGCGGGCGACAGTGGCAAGGAAAAACTCCCTGAGATGGTGATAGGAAGAAACCTTGAGAGGAACCAGACTCAACAGAGAACCCATCCTCATCTGGGTGAAACAGAAAGCAGTTATTGATCTGCATTTATACAGTGTGTTAGGTGGCAGGCAGGTCAGCTATAACAGTTGATGTTAATTGATGTTAATATGGAGTCCAGGTAGTTATCTTTAAGTTAAGAACAATTTGTTTCATGCCATTTGGTTCCTTTGGCATGAGTTTGGCAAGAGAAAGCCATTTTAAGTTGGCGTTTCCTGCTTTACTGTTGATCTCTATGTGCTGAGTCTAAAGCTTTCACATTCCTGACCCCTCATATGTAATCAGCTTGGTGAATAGCACTATGGAGCAGTGCTCTAAAGCTTCTTGGCACCATTAAAGGATTCAGCAGATTTAGATCAGATAGGAGAAATCACGGCTAGTCAGCCCACCATTCTGGGTAAACACAGGCAGGCATTGGCAATGCTATTTATAGAGATGCAGGGCGTGTCTGAGCGCATTGCCAAATTCAGTCTCTTTTACATCTCCAACCTGCTCTCCCCACAGGGTCGAATCATGAATCAGCTCACAAGTCAAGACTCAAAGCCTGACTCACACCTCCCAAATCTGTATAGTACATGCTGGGACAAGACTGTTCACCCCCCAGGAGAAGCAGGCAAATGCAAATCCTTTAAAATGCAGTGCTCACTTGTCTCTCAATTGCAGCCATCTCATTTTCTGTGATCAGGCTAAGATCATCTAAATGATTTCTCTATTCACTGGGAGCCCTCTGGCCGATTATGCAGAGAAGTTGCAGACTCTGTCTGCCAGAGCCGTAGAACGTAGGGAAGGGGGGAGGGGGGGGATGTACATGAAGAAGCACATAGTCAGAGACTACAGCACTCTTTTTAGGCTTTTACATTGTTGCAGTTTCTCAGATAGGCTTAGAAATACATTTTGCCTAGTTAAAAAGGGGTTCATAGTGGTAAATCAAGGCTTATTTTTTTCATTCTTTGGGAAGGGGGCCTTCTGCTTGTTTTTATGTCAAAATATGACAGAGATATACAAATTAGTAAGTGGATATATTTACGAAATGGGCAAACAAAAAGTAAATAATTTTGTGTAATATGTAAAATAAACACCTCTGCTTAATTTTTGTATACAAAGATTATATAGGTACAGTAAAACCTTGGATTACGAGTAACACGGTTTGCGAGTGTTTTGCAAGACGAGCAAAGATTTTTTAATAAATCTTGACTTGGAAAACAAGCATTGTCTTGGTTTACGAGCACCAAGTATCATGTATCACGCATGCGCTTCTTGATTTGACGGCGAGTGTCACGTAATCACAACTGAGCCAACGGTTTTTCTCTCTCTTGCGCTGCGGGTAATCATCTCCCCTGCTGGGTCCTAGTGCTCGTCACTTACTGGTATAATCAACTTCTGTGTGTGTGTGTGCGCGTGTGCGTGTGTGTGTGTGTGTGTGTGTTTCTTTCTCTTGCGCTGCATAAATGGAAACACTTATCTGATTTATTTTTACTTTTTTTAAAGGTAAAGTGCATGTTAATTTGTTTTATTTTTACTTTATATTTTGTTAATTATTCTTATGTATTTATTTTTTTTTGGGCTGTGGAACGAATAATGTGAATTTCCTTTATTTCTTAAGGGAAATTTTACTTTGATTTACGGAACGAATTATGCTCGTAATCCAAGGTTCCACTGTATAATAAAAATGTTGTCTTCTGCTCTGTCTCACATTTTTGTCTGTTTGTTTGTTCTCAACAGAAATGAAATTATGTCATTTGGATGCAAGGGAACATATGTTGGGTTTTTCAAGGAATCCCAAATCATGTAATGTTTTTTATCCAATCAGAAATCAATACATTTTGTGGCTTAAATTAACTGTTGTATATTTCTTTCATAACACTGTCACCAACGTTCATAGAGCTTCACATGCATTTGGTTGCCTTAGTGACATTTACTGCTGGGGAGAGTGTTGTGTGATGTTGCTCCCAAGTTAAAACATTACACCAGAGAATTTCCTAACTTTGTAGATACAGAATGTGTGTTGTTTTCTCTAACATGACTTTTCAAATTCAGAGAAGGACTTACTCACCCTTGGTGAACTAAATCATTATGTAAAGACAACATTTCATAAAGTACCTCTGAAGTTATACTGACCTTAAGTTTGAGAACCCCGATTATAAGATAACACAATACCAATTGAACAGTTCAATTCTACTGAAGTTTTGATAAAGCACACATGGGTACACCTCTGTATAATTCTTCAGGAAGATTTTTTTAAAGGCAGTTAAAAGAGTTAAAAATTAAAACATAGCAACATTTGGACATCAATTAGCAATAAAAGTAATCATATGCAGAATACAATATTTGCAGAATAAACATATAATTTAAAGCAGGTTCAACAAACAATCTACCCTGCGCATTATTTAAAAAAAAAAAAGCACCCAGATATTACAGTATACTGATTATAACATTAACCCCACTTACAGTTGAACTAAACATTGATCACCAAATATACACCAGAAAAAACGGTAACAGATTTTACTGTTTCACTGTGCATTCAGAGCTTCTAAAAGAATTATATATTGCAATAAAAAATTTATACATTTACTTTTGTGGTGTACTTTTGGTGTTAGTTTTAATTTTTGATTGCTTGATACCAACTCATTTGGGCTACATGCAGTACATGGATAATTATTTATGCATTCACAAATTCAGGTGCCAATCTGTGTATAATCCTATGATTTTATAAACATAACTGTTCTTTTCAATATGACCAAGTTAACCATGTTTGCATGCTGGTGTCTTTAAACCTACAGTAGTAGTACTTTCCAGATAAAACTACCATCAATAAATGATGATTGACTGCAATGACGATGTGACTTCATGGCTGTAATCAGTTGTCAATGCTGTACATTTCCTTGGTGAAGGATACAATACACTTACACACCACGGGCAATTTGGAATGGCCAATTTTCCTCTAATATATATCTTTGCTTTGTAGGATAAACCAGTCTACCCAAAGGAAACCCACCAAGCAAAGGAAGAACATCAATGCACACAGACCCAAAGTAAGATTTACATCCCAACCCTGGACACCCAACCCTTTATGATGACCATAAAGGCATAAACTTCAAATCTTAAGCAAGTCTGCACTACTTATCTGTCACTGAGCATGTGAAAATTGATTGAGAATCATGTTTTAATGTAAATATTGCATGTTGAGTAGGATTGGTATAGTTAGTTTTTTTTATAATACCAGTGCCAAATCGATACTTTTAAAATGGTACAGATGCCTAAACGTTGCCTGAACCAATACTTTAAATTAAAAAAGCAACAAAAAGATGAATAGCATTAACAAATGGCTTTTTATTGAAAACAAAATTTCAAATAAACAATATATTAAAAGTTAATAAATATATATATCAAAAGTAAAAAAAAACACACAGGTATGTGTTTGAAAGTGCAGACAACATGGAGAGGCTGTCCTGCTTGACCCACCACCAGGCTACAGGGTCTTGTCCTGTACAGTCAGCTGATGTCCGCAAGCTGTTAAACACGGTGCATGCCTCTCATTTTAAGTCCATCCCATGTGTCCTCACATGTTTCATTAGGTTTGACGCATTTTCCCGTTTACATGCAATTGTTGACTGTTGTATGTCACATGTTGGAATCATTTGTTGTGAAATACAACCACACTTTAGAACTTTAGCTTTAGGCATTTTAATTTAAGCATGTTTAGCTAAGCTGGCTAACGCAACCAGACCAAGTGTTATTACTGCATGCACTCTTTCAATGGATGATCTCATCTGCTTTTAAGTCAGAATGTGAAAATAACATGGACACTCGCGTTACTACAAAGATCGGTTGGATTTGTATTTTTAGAACCGTCATGTGACCATGATGGGATGCACATGGCCAGCAACAATACTCAAATAGGCTGTGGCATTGAAGTAGGGCTGCAACAACTAATCGATAAAACTATTAATCGATAATTATCGATAATTATATTCGTTGTCAACGAATGCCGTTATCGATTAGTTGGGCTGCTCACGTTATTGAGGAGCGCGACCACAAGATGCACAAATACACAAAGACACACACAGATACACAGTCGCTTGCGCAATGGAGTTTACAAAAGCGTTTTCAGGAAAAAGCGCGCGCCCCAAGTCCTCCAAGGTATGGGAGCAATTTACATTAAACGCCTCTTATCGAACGTTAAAATCGAGCGATTTTCTGCTGTTCGTAGCGTCCAGTGAGCGCGAATGAAGTGCAGAGGGTTTTCTACACATAGGAGTCAATGAGAGTGTTCACACGGGCTTTGGTGACGTGCGTTTGTCCGGCTGCCGGTTTATACGGTGTCAAAAAAAACTTTGCATGCAGCTTTTTCTTGCCATTCAAATCCCAACGAATGCAAGGAAAGGTGCGTTTTCTTCACGTTCATTTTACACTTCGGAGGACTGGATATATTCCATGATCCTACATATGCTATACATAGGGAAATGCGGAAAAAGAGTGAACACAGTAGCGGCGATTTTTTCTCTCTCCCTACGTTGCCGTATTACGAGAATGTCTAGTATAGCAAAATGGTCTATATATATTTATTTATTTATTTTATTTTTTGAGACAACAACAAAAAAGGATAAAATACACGAGAGGATCGAAATAATGTATAAACCGTGAAAAGGATGTAGGAAGAGACACATCAGACATATCATAATAATCTAGAAGTCTGTTCTTCTTATTAAGTTGAATTAATTTAAGAGAATTAAAAATTTAGGTCATTCTTAACAACTGAATGTCAGTGTATTTTTTAAAAACTATATATTCATATAAACTATATATACACACTGTCAACTTGCCATCTGCAATTATTGTTAAAAACAAAAATGTTGATTTACATAAAATAAAGTTTAAATATCAACATTAAAGATCATTAAACTCTATGTGGCTATTGCATTTTTTTAAGTTTACTTTTATACATAAATAATACCCTGATTTATGGTTTTATATAGTTAAGCAAAACATCAAATTAAAGCGTTTAGTTTTTATCTGATTAATCGATTAATCGGAAAAATAATCGGCCAACTAATCGATTACCAAAATAATCGTTAGTTGCAGCCCTACATTGAAGCAAAGATTAAACCACGTTCCAGGAAAACATTACCCACACCACTGCACCACCTCCACCTAGACTGTTGACAGAAAGCAGGTTGGGTTTATGGATTCATGTTGTTGATGTCAAATTCTGACCTGTCTGGCCTGAGAATCTGTGTTTCTCAGAGTTTTTTATATCTTCAGCTCTCCAGATTGGTAAACAAGTGTCCACTGTGGCCGTAGGTTTCTGTTCTTGGCTGAAGGAAGGGGAATCTGATGTGGCCTGCAGCTGTTATAGCCCATACGACTAAATGCTCAACTTGTTGCACAAAGTGGTTATCTGAGTTACTGTAGTCTTTCCAATCTGGCCATTTTCCACTAACCACTATCATCAACATGTTTCTATCTGCAGAACTGCTGCTCACTTAATTTTCTGTCTTTACTGCTCAATTCTGAATAAACTGCTGACTGCTGTGCATGAAAATACTAGGAGATCAGCAGTTATAGATACACGAGTCCATCTGGCACCAACAACCATGTCATGGTCAAAAGCACTGAAATTACATTTATTTCCCATTCTGATGGTTTATTTGGTACATTACCCGAAGCTGCTGGTGCATATATAAATGATCTTATGCACTGCACTTCTGGCACAATATTGGCTGATTAGATAATTGCATAAATGAGTAGGTGTATAGGTGTTCCTAATAAAGTTCTCAGTGAAAATACGAAAGCGTGAAACAGAAAGCGTGCACATTTTGTGGACTCACTAAAATAAAAGCCAACAAAAAGCTTTTTAAAAGTGATGTCTAGACGTCTTGTAGCCCACCATTGCAATACAAGTTACACTTCAAATCTGATCAGCAGTACATGATCATTCTCAGTTTAATATATTTTAGCTTATAAACTTTTTGGATTTCGACTATTTTTAATATGATAAAATTGATATATAATAATCAATGTGTGTCTTTATATCATTATTATTCTGACTCATTATATAGTGGGCACAAACAGCATAGCCTTTTTCCCTCTCTCCTTGAATTGACACATCCTTGTTACAGGCAAAGCTGCCTGAGTTCCTGGCAGCCAGACAACCTACCCATGCTTAACGTAGTTCTGTAGCAGATGGGTACATGTACATAACTGAGAATTTGCAAAGTAGCCAGCATGTAAGCTCACCAGGACACTTTTGCTACCTAAATTAAACCATAAGCCTTAAAAAACATTGAAATAATTATCCATAGCAACATTTAAAGTCTGTGGTCTCCTGTGAGTTATTTTTACAGAACTCTATTTTAGTCTCATGTAGTCTTTTTCTGGAAGTCTGTTCTATTTAAAAGATGAAAAAAATGGTAGATTTATCAAGTCTTGTGACAATTCTATTTGAATATTCCAGAACAGACTTCTGGGGTCCAACCGAAGCAACTTGGTCCTAAGAAATCAAAGCTCACAACTGAGATTTTAAGATTAATTTATTTATTCCCAGATAGCAGATGACTCAGATCCAGATCCAGCATGCCTCCAGCAGATCTCCATCACATCCTCCATGGATCCGGATTCGAGTCTTCTGCTATTTGGGTTGGCTTGTAGTTCCCAGAACTTGCTCCAGCACTGACAACAGTGATCAAGTGGTAAAATTAAGAGTTGTTTCATGATAAATTATATGAAAGAAGCTACTGTAATAACATGAAAAGACGTCTCGGGTTACTTTGCTGTTAGATGCTGCGTGAAAACGCTATGGGAACATCGGAACATGGGAACATGCTCTTTCTGTGTTGCTCTTTCTGTGATGCTCTTTCTGTGTTCTGTGTTCTCTTTTTGTGAAGCATGTGTGTATCAAACACGCCAAATTTTGGCATATATAACCTCGGTCAGGTGACGTCATCTGATAAGGTGCACCTGCAGGTTATAAATAGGAGTGAACCGGAAACATTCCTCAGATCAATTTTGTCTGAAAGGACGTCCAATGACGCAAGCAGTGCGGCATTGGAGCGCAGCATCTCGTTCCCACTTTTTCAGGGAACAGGGTTACAGCAAAGTAACCCGAGACGTTCCCTTTCAAAAGCTACACCCGATACTGCGTGAAAACGCTATGGGAACGAGAATACCAACGCCGCCGTGCTGCAAGTGTCTGGACCCCCAAGGTTGTGTAGCGTGTGCGCACACAGGCCAAGGAGGTCCTAGCTCTGGGAGGCTGACTCGAGGACCCATGAGCCCGGAGTAGCATGAACATCCAGATTATAGAATTTCACAAATGTGTGCGGAGAGGACAACCTGCCGCATCACATACTTGCTGCAGGGGAACACCTCTTGCCAGGGCAATAGATGAGGCGATCCAACTGGATGAATGAGCCCTGTGTCCTAGAAGCGAAGTCATCTCTCACCGGATGAGACAGCGTTTGGTATAAAAAAGGCTGCTCTGACTTACGCCACTAGCTAGTGCGGTGGACGTAAATCTGAAGAGTGCATACTGAAGACAGTAGTAAAACCCTTCCTGCTCCGAAGCTGTAAAAGGCGGAGGACAGAGGCTTCGAGGAAGACTGGATGCATGGATAAGAATGAAAATAGTTTGGGTGAGGATGCAGAATAGCTCTGACTAGCCCAGGGGCAAAGTCTAGGCAGGACGGGAGCCTGCAGATCTCTTGAAAGAAGTAACTATAAGAAAAACCATCTTAAGGGTCAGAAGCCAGAGAGTCGTTGACTCTAGTGGTTTGATCAACCAGATCCATCAGTAAGAAAATGACAAGCCGAAATAGCGGCTACGTACATTCTGAGGGTACTAGGGTATAAGCCCGAGACAACTTTCTTGCAGAACTCCAGCACTGAAACGTTTCGGCAGTGGACTGGGTCTACATGTTTCGCCATGCACCACTTTCAAATACCCTCTCCTTTCTTCTAGTGCGTGAAGGTTCCAGGTAGGGCTGCATGATATTAGGAAAATATGCGATATTGTTGAATATTGCAATAACTATATTTCTTCCGATATAACATTTCTGGGGGCGGCAAAGTGGTGTAGTGGTTAGCACTGTCGCCTTGCACCTCCAGGGTCCGGGTTTGTTTCCCGGCCAGGCTCGATTCCCGTCTCTGTGTGCATGGAGTTTGCATGTTCTCCCTGTGCTTGGTGGGTTTCCTCTGGGTACTCCGGTTTCCTCCCACAGTCCAAAGACATGCAGATTAGGCTAATTGGCGTTCCCAAATTAACCATAGAGTGTGTGTATGTGTGTGTGTTCTGCGATGGATTGGCACGCTGTCCAGGGTGTACCCTGCCTCGTGCCCTGAGTTTACTGGGATAGGCTCCAGGTCCCCGCGACCCTAAATACAGGATAAAGCGGTATAGAAGATGAATGAATATAAATGTTATTTGCATATTGCATATTTAATATAAATCTAATATATTTGATAGTGATTCCCTGGCTGGGAATCGAACCCGGGTCTACCACATCGTAGACGAATTACCTACCACTGAGCCACACCAGTGCCCGTGTATAGTTTGATAACCAGCCGTGGTTAAATAATGGATGAAAAAATTATTCAATGCTGGACACAAACAGCAAATATGATGGTTATTATAAAAAGCCAGAAGAACGTCGTATTCATAAAATAATATTTACTTAATATGATAATATATATTGTTCATTCATGTCCAGTGGCGGTTCTACACTGAATTGCTCCCCGGGCGAGACTTCCTCCCGGCGCCTCCCCCCCGTCAGCGCCACTTGGTCCGGCTTTTAGATAAAGTCCTTCCATGCGCCATCTGGCGGATATTCAGTGAAGCACAACACATTTATTTAAATTCCCGAATGTTGCTTACGGGAAGTCGCGGGAAGCCGCGCGGTAAATTGAGGGATCTCGCGGGAAAACGCGCATTCTTAACGGCCTGTACATACAGGATAAAGCGGTATAGAAAATGAATTAATTAATTAATTAATTAACCCTTTAATTTTTGTGGCTTCAGTTTAATTTAAGTTGTTCAACATTGATGTTCAATAAATAATCATAGATAGTAGATCGTGTGTGTTGCCTTCAATTAATCAATCAAGTAATGCACCTTCATTCAAAAATCTCTCACTTGTGAGCATATTTACTGTACAAAACTTGTCAGTGAACTATGAGGGCAAAAAATAAAAAATCGTTTATTAATCGTAATCGAGTTAAAATGTTCAATTAATCGAGATTTAGATTTTAGGCCAAATCGTCCAGCCCTTTACTTGCAAATTAAGTGAAGTTGGTACCTCATAACATGATATTGATATGCATTAATCAGACATTAAAAAAGATTCAATAATGTAAGAAATAATCAATAGACTTTTTGGAAACTGAAAGTAACAATTAACTTTAGCAAGTTCCACAGTTTGAGGAAGAAACCATTGAAACTAGAGAAAATCCACATATGAATAATAAGCAAGGTAAAGCAAGGCCTTTAAAAGCCTTATTTCTCAGCAGTCAATTTTTTTTCTTGTTCTTATCCAGAGTAAATGTTAATAAATCATGTCATGTTTGCCTTAATGAATCTGTAACCAGGGTAACATGCACAGTATTGAATATTAAATATTCACCTCTAATGTCAGCTTACCTCCTTTAAATTGTATTGTACTGTACCTAAACACCTGTGTACTTAAACATAATTTTACATTTCTGTATATTATTGCTCTCTCTTTTGACATCAGCTACATAAGCATATGTACAGTACACAAAAGAATCCATGTGGTTATTATCAACATATAATAAAAATACAAGACATATAAAAAACAAATATAACCAAAGAATATTTACCTCTGTGAGGTGTGGGTTGGGATTGAAGCCGCACTGGTTGCACACAGTGGTGCGACACTTTGTGCATTTGTTGAAATTGGGTGTTCTATTAGCACTGGTCAGCTCTGTGGTGTTGCAGATAGGGCACAGTTTGCTGCTGGGCATGGGTGCAATCTGGGGCACTGAGTAGGGTGAGCTGGGTGCACTGCCCCGATCAGGAGACACTGAAGGAGATCGACCTTGGCGCCCTGCAGTTCCGCTGCTGCTGAAGTCCACCTGGAGATTCCGTCTGGAAGCATGCTGTCCAGGACCTTGGTCACTCCCCATGCCCTGGAATGTTGCCTGATTCTGAGATTGAGGAGTTGGGGATGGTCTGGGACTCTCGAGAGTGGCCAGTCTGTAGGGGTCTCCTCGTCCTGACATTCCTCCCATGCCACCTGTACCCAAGCCACCACCTACCCCTACACCACCACTAGACCCATAGCCTGTCTTTGGAGATGGAGGTGCTCCAGGTAGCCTGAAAAGGAAAGAGAGGCAGAGAAAGAAGTGTGGGAGGGAGTAAGGAATTAGCTATTCCAGTTACAACTCATAATTCACTGGTATAAAGCATATACAAACATTTTCAAAAGTCAGTAGCCCTCTTTTAATTGTGTTTTTGATTCAATAGCTTGTAGATCCACCTTCAGCAGCAAAAACCTTTTTTTTTAGGACTTTATCAGTCTCTCACTTCATTTATTTTTGGCCCATTCTTCTTTACAACTGCTGGTTCATTGAATAATTCAGGTATTTTGTCTCTTCCTACCACAGCATTTCAATTAAGTTGAGGTCTGGAATTTGGCTAGGGCATTCCAAAACCTTGATACTTTTATTTTTCAGTGATTCTGGTTTAGATTTACTGGATCATTGTTATGTTGCACAACCCCATTTTTGACCAAGTTTTAGCTGTCGAACAGATACTGGTACTTCACACACTCTGGTATAAAAAAGAGTTCATGGTTGACTGCAGGGTGCCCAGGCCAAGCCCAAATCATTACGCTTCCACCACCATATTTGGGTAAAAGGTGTTTCTACTAAAATGCTATGTTTGGTTTCGGCAAATATGGCGCTGGGCATTAAAGCCAAAAAACTCCATTTTGATCTCCTCTATTCATAGGAAGCTCCAGAAGTCATGTCGTTTGTTCAGATGCAGTTTTGTGAACCTCAGTCATGCTTCCATGTTCTTTTTAGACAGAAGAGACTTTCTCCTGGCAACCCTCCCAAACAAACCATACTTGTTCAGTTTTCTTCTAATTGTGCTGACATGGACCATTTAACATGTTTGATTTCTTCACACCAAGCTGCTTACCTATTGCAGATTCAGTCTTCCCAGCCTGGTGCAGATCTACAATTTTCTTTCTGGTGTCCTTTGACAGCTCTTTGTTCTTGGCCATAGTGGAGTTTGGAGTGTGACTGTTTGAGGGTGTGCACAGGTGTCTTTTATACTGATAACAGATACCATTAATACAGGTAACAAGTGGAGCACAGAAGAGCCTCTTAACGAAGAAGTTACAGGTCTGTGAAAGCCAGAAAACTTGCTTGTTTGTAGGTGATCAAATACTTATTTTACCACGGAATTTACACATTAATTCATTAAAAACCCATCCAATTTGATTTCTGGATTTTTTCTTTCTTATTTTGTCTCTTATAGTTGAGGTATACCTATGATGAAAATTACAGGCCTCTTTCATCTTTTTAAGTGGGAGAACTTGCACAATTGGTGGCTGACTAAATACTTTTTTACCCCACTGTACGAGCAGTAACAACAGAACAGATATTTTCTACATTAAGTGGAAAAGTATATAGCAGACAATGTCCATATACAGTATACTGTATTTATACACACACACAAATACACAGTTAATGGACTGCAAGCATAATTTGTTTCAGACGTGTGCTTGTAATCCAAAGCATTCCTAATTTCCCCATAATAAATAATAGAAGCATCTCTGACAGAGAGTCAAAGGTGCTTTATTGGCATGAAAAAAAAATTTCTGTCTCTGTCAGAAAACTGGGATCTTTAAGAAGAAACATCTATAATTACACTTGCGTTTGCCTCCTTTTGCGTATTTCTCGGAAATGTGAGATTTTTGTGAGATTTTTTTTCAAAATCTTCACAATCTTCACAAGGGCTGTTCTTACACTACAGTTATGACACCGCGTTCCAAATTATTATGCAAATTGGATTTTAAGTGTCATGAACATTAAATGTTTAGTTTTTAAATTGAACTCATGGTATTGTGCCTCAGTGCTCTTTGGATCACTGATATGAATCTCAGACACGTGTGATAATTAGTTTGCCAACTGAGCCCAATTAAAGGAAAAATACTGAAGAAGGTTGTTCCACATTATTATGCAGGCCACAGGTTTCAAGCAATATGGGAATGAAAAAGGATCTCTCTGCTGCCAAAAAGCGTCAAATATTGCAATGCCTTGGACAAGGTTTAAAAACATTAGATATTTCATGAAAACTTAAGCGTGATCATCGTACTGTGAAGACATTTGTGGCTGATTCAGAGCATAGAAAGGTTTGTGCAGATAAAGGCAGAATGAAGATGTCTGCAAGAAAAATTCATCGGATTAAGAGAGCAGCTGCTGAAATGCCATTACAAAGCAGCAAACAGGTATTTGAAGCTGCTGGTGCCTCTGGAGTCCCGCGAACCTCAAGGTGTAGGATGCAGTTGTGCATATACAGTACCTACTTTTCGGCCACCCCTAATCAATGCTCACAAGCAGAAACGGTTGCAGTGGGCCCAGGCATACATGAAGACAAGTTTTTAAACAGTCTTGTTTACTGAATGTCGTGCAACCCTGGATGGTCCAGATGGATGGAGTAGTGGATGGTTGATGGGTGGCCACCATGTCCCAACAAGGCTGCGACGTCAACAAGGAGGTGCCGGAGTCATGTTTTGGGTCGGAATCATTGGGAGAGAGCTGGTAGGCCGCTTTAGGGTCCCTGAAGATGTGAAAATGACTTCTGCAAAGTATATTGATTGACCACTTTCTTCCATGGTACAAAAAGAAGAACCGTGGCTTCCGTAACAAAACCATCTTCATGCACGACAATGCACCATCTCATGCTGCAAAGAACCTCTGTGTCATTGGCTGCTATGGGCATAAAAGATGAGAAACTCATGGTGTGGCCACCATCCTCCCCTGACCTCAACCCTATTGAGAACCTTTGGAGAATCCTCAAAAGATCTATGAGGGTGGGAGGCGGTTCGCATCAAAACAGCAGCTCTGGGAGGTTATTCTGACATCCCGCAAAGAAATTCAAGCAGAAACTGTCCAAAAGCTCACAAGTTCAATGGATGCAAGAATTGTGAAGGTGATATCAAAGAAGGGGTCCTATGGTAAGATGTAACATGCCCTGTTGGAATGTTTTTTTATTGAAATATCTTTGGATTTCAGTAAATATGACCTCCTAATGCTGCAAATTCAACAAAAGCCCATTTTCAGTTCTGTACAACCTATAAATAGTTTTAACTCTGTTGTGCACAATAATTTGGAACAGTGCATTTTCAGTTTTTTTTTTTAAATAAATATTGTTATCATTAGGAAGTCGGTTCAATAAAATTCGAATTATACCCTAATGGTTGATGACTTGAAAATTATACTGACTGTCATTTGCATTTACTACTTATGAAAATCAGGGAAAGATATAATTTGCATAATAATTTGGAACATGGTGTAAAGAATAGTCACTACACTTGGACACAAAATAAAAAAACATACTCATGATTACAATGTTATAGTAAACACGCGAGCACAGATGTTGACTATACTGTACGAGTGACACACATATTGAGCTCAGTCTCAATGCACATGCATCATTCGTATAGTCAACATTATCTCTTATCTCATGAGAAATAATTACCCACAATCCTGCAGTGTGAGAGAGAGAAGAACCATTGACTCACTTGGGATCACATGACGCTCTGCACACAAATCACATATGCACTACACTACTCCCATTTCAAGACCTCACTCATTTATCGAGTTAAAATGTCTAAAAAACAGACCTGTCTTGCAAAACACTCGGAGACCAAGTTACTTGCAATTCAAAGTTTCACTATATATATATATATATATATATATATATATATATATATTGTGAAACTTTGAATATATATATATATGTATGTAGAGATAAAGTGGGAGTGAAAGCTAGAAATATCAGACCACTGATTGGGCAATAACACCTCTGTCAAAGATATCCAGTACTTTAAAGAATTTAATTGCAAACACAAAAATATGAAATTATGTTATGTTGATGAAAGGAAAATAATAAGGCTATAAACTAACACATGCAATCATAAATGATTAACTATTGCACTGAAGGAAAAGTGTATTCTCTTCAACACCAGTGATTTCAAATATAACATTTGCTCAGTGGTCAATAAGCATTATGCCCGGATCAGCTTTGCAAACACAAAAACTTAACCAACAATCTTCAACTCAAATCCTGAAAGGCTAGTATCTAACTCCATTTGGTGATTCTTCTGCGCAAATAAAGCTGAATCAAAACAGCACGTTCAACAGAGATTGTCATTGTGTCCGTCACTGAGAAACTCCATGCTGCTGAATTAGCTAAGCTGTCATCTGCCCTCATTCTCCTGGACCTCTCAGCAGCATCTGACATGGTAAATCACAAGATCCTTTTCTCTATCCATGCAAACCTTTGAATCTGGAGCACAACATGGCAATGGTTTACCTTAGGGCTGAGACGATAAACGATATCATATCGAATCGCGATTTATTTGATTTTAAAAACGATGAAAAGCTCTAGACATTTTTTGCTCGATATGGATTAATCTAAGAGCCAATCACACAGCAGAACAATACAACAACAGCCAATCAGCGTGCAGTTTGCACATGCCGTGCAGGTCAAAGTTAATTTCCTACCGCACTTTGCGAAGCAAACTTGACACCAGGACAACAAAAAAAAATTAGTGGAAGCAGCGACAAAAGTGAATCTAACCTTGAGTTTGTAACGATGCGGCTCGCCCGAGGGGAGGAGCCACGCTTGGGCTGTTCAGAACGGGCAATATTAGGTAGCACCGGTAAGGTATCAGGGCCAAGACAAAGACACGAAAAGACAAGAAAAGAAAAGACAAGCGCTGAAAGGAAGGAAAGAGACAGAGGCAAAGCCCCAGCCTCTGTCTGCTTAAGACGCCGGCGAGCGAGAGAGAGAGTGAGAGCGTCACGCAGCCGTGTTGATATCTCAGGTGAAGTATTAAGTTTGCACAAAACACAAACCTCTCTCTCAATAAACCCTCGGGAAGGGCAAGTGCCCCAAGAGGATATAAGTTTTGTTTTGTTTTCCAGAGCCCCGTCCGTTCTTACATAGAAGGCGGAGCTCTGTTTATTTTGTGTTACTAGTTTTCATTTAAATTTCTTTAATTAATAATCCAACACATCTCCCAACGGGAAGGTCTTCCCGTGCGTACCACAAGCACTCTCACAGCCTCCTATTTCACTGATCCCCTCTAAAGCCCTGCGTCAGGGCTCTAATCATTGAAAACATCCCGTGGTGCGGCTCTCCATACCGCGCCACGTAACAGAGTTATTATCCAAAGATGTTGAAATTGTCAACAAAAAAAGGGTAGCACGATCTCCGTTATATGAACGCATCACCCACACAGCCACACTGAAAGCATGAAAATGCGGGCCGATGCTACTCCGTCAACTAGCAGGGCTAGCAGTGGGGCTGTACCAAAGCAGATATCGATCGTGTTGTCTTTCGTGGCCATTACACCTCATGAAAGGTGTCCAAAAGGAGCAAGGATATAACCAGGGCCATTTCTAACTTTCTAGCGAAAGATATGATGCCCCTAAGCACACGAGGCTGAAGTTTAGCTCCTTATTCGCAGCTTCCGATTCGTTTGGCTTCTTATTGCGCAGCGTCTCATTCTGCAGCTGAAGTTTAGCTCCTTATTCGCCTCGTTACTAACGGGAGTGTTCACGTTGGCGAAAGCTGTGCAGTTTATCAATAAAACGTTATTTTGGTGGCTTAAACCATTCTGGCCAAGCAAATATGACCTATACAACACCTAGCAGATACCCAACTATATAGTAAAAGTGAAATCGTTCTGGCCCAGATTGATAGCTGCATAATTCATTCCATTTTTGTTGTCATTGCATGCTTAAGCCATTATGTCAGTTTATTGGGGCCGTGTGAAATAGCCTTCATTTAACTCTGAATTGTGGGATAAAAAGACAGCCCTAGTGTGTGTGGTCTAAATATTGTTTCTCATTATTGTTTAAAAAATCTCAAAACATTGTAATTTATCATCACAAGATACTTTTTATCATCACAAGCAAGTATTTTTTTTTTTTATAAAAATCTTTGCCTTGTAAAGATTCTGAGTATGTGCCTATAGTATCTTAATTTTTAAGGCCAAATCTGTCATCTGTTTTTGTTAATAAACTATACTTTAAAATGTAATTTAATTAACCATTTAATTTTTGTGGCTTCAGTCATTGTTGGGATTCTCTTTTAATGCTGGCAGCATTAACAGCAATAATATATATAACATATTTATATCGAAATATATATCGTTATCGTTCAATATGGGCCAAAAATTATCGAAATTACTTTTTTGCTATATCGCCCAGCCCTAGTTTACCTCCTACCTAGAAGATCGGGTATGAGCCGATATGGAGGGGATCCATATGTGCTCCACCAGTGCCCTACAAAACTCAGTACTTGGACCTCTTCTATCCTCCTCTATACCGGACCACCATGTGAGGTCATATTCTCTCACTGCTTTTCATACCATTGTTATGTAGATGACACTCAACTCATTTTCTCCTTTCCTCTCTCAGACACTCAGGTTTCCATCCGGATCTCAGTATGTCTGGCAGACATCTCATCCAGGATGGCAACTCATCAACTGAAACTCAATCTCAGTAAAACCTCAGTAAACTGTGGTCTAGTACAAACCATCTACAGGTTTGAAAATGCCCTGAGATAGTTTTGTTCACTTAAATAAATTCACCTTCAAACCCAAAGCATTTGTAGTTATTTTTTGGATTACTATGTTTTAATAAATATATTTAAAAAATATATTCATCCAGTTCTTAATACATAGGTTTTAATGTGATTTTGCTATAACAGCTTCCACTCTTCTGGAAAGGCTTTCCACAAGGTTTGTAGGAACAGTTTGGGGATGGCCTGGCCTGAGTCCTGAGTTGATATAATACCTTTGGGATGAATTAGAGCACAGACTGCAAGCCAGGCCTTCTCGTCCAACATCAGTGTCTGACCGCACAAATGCTCTTCTGGAATAATGGTCAGAAATTCCCATGTACACACTTCTAAACCTTGTGGAAAGCCTTCCCAGAAGAGTTGAAGATGTTATTGTGGCAAAAGGTGGGCCAACATCATATTAAGTCCTATTGATTTAGAATTAGCGCGGTGGTGTAGTGGTTAGCACTGTCGCCTTGCACCTCCAGGGTCTGGGTTCGATTCCCCGGGCAGGCTCGATTCCCGTCTCTGTGTGCATGGAGTTTGCATGTTCTCCCCGTGCTTGGTGGGTTTCCTTCGGGTACTCCGGTTTCCTCCCACAGTCCAAAGATATGCAGGTTAGGCTAATTGGCGTTCCTAAAAAATTGCCCGTAGTGTGTGAGTGTGTGTATGTGTGTGTGCCCTGCGATGGATTGGCACCCTGTCCAGGGTGTACCCCGCCTAGTGCCCGAAGTCTCCTGGGATAGGCTCCAGGTCCCCCGCGACCCTGAGCACAGGATTAAGCGGTATAGAAAATGAATGAATGAATGAATGATTGTTAATCAAGTTCATATGCATGTGAAGGTAGTCGAGCGAATAGTTTTGGCAATTTAGTGTACGTCTTGTTTGATTTAACTAAAATGTAATAGTAGATCAATCAATTTATAATGATAAAATGTTTTTAACATTTGTAGATGTGTAGAATATTATTACATTATAACAATTTTTAACATAATTCTTTCCCCTCTTAGTGTAACTTTTAGTGCACGTGACTCACCTTCCTAAAGTGACGAACAATGTCATGAATGTGTCGGAATTGGTGCCTAAGAGTGGTGACACTGCAGGGTGTTCTGAATGGAGAAATTCTGATCTCCCTTACACAGGAGGGCAAGAATCCTCTTGAAAATACAGGACCAGTGTAGGACCAGTTCATACCAAGCCTTACATTATTCAATGTCGTCTGCCTGGTTTTGGTTCTTGTTTGGTATTTGTTTGTATGTTTGTTTATTTGTTTGCTGGGTTTCTGTTGATTGCATCTTGCCTGACTCCTGCGTGACTCTTTATGATATTGATTCTCAAGTTTGTTTTCACTAGCTGGAAAAACCGCAACTGCATCCCCTCGTACTTTTATGACAGTTAACGGGGGCAAACTTACAAAATGCAATAAAACCATAGAATATTAAAATGTTTCTGTTAAGGGTCATGAATTGATTACTATAACACACTGCCCTTAAAGCAAATAAATGTTTTACTGCAAGCTCGCAGCAAGCAGTTTTCAGCCTATAAGACTAACACATCTCCCAGTGAGTCAGAGAATGACTCAACAGAAAACCGCCCTCAGCCTGCACCTCTGATACACAAAACAGTAAAATCCCTTACCATGAGGACCTTTTCATCATTCACATCTCCCTGAGATAATGGAAAAGAGCAGAATATTGGCACATGCTGTGCTTAATGCATTCCGTTTGCATTTGGTCCAGCGTGGGCACTGTAATCAGGTTAAAAGGGCAGCTTACCACATTCACATATTTAGACAATCTGTTGCTTTATTGTGCTATTTATTTTTTACTTTTTTCTATTGCAATGCTCAGGATGTGAACACAATGGCAACAACTGCATTTTGCAGTTGATTAGCTGTAATGTTGCCATATTGATTTTAGAAACCATAGAGGCAATCATTGGCAATGCCCTTTTTTATGGTTTTATATTTATTTTTTATTGGTACCCTTTTTTCTAATGTCATTGACATTATGTAAGTATATTAATTACATAAGTATATATTGACAAGTAAAATTACCAACCATTACTTCCGACTTCCTGGGTGGTACACACTCAGCCTGCCACAATGTGCTTCATACATACACATGCTCAGCACGGGGCCTAATTTGCATGTTACAGAAATTCACTCTATGCCAACTGTGTTGCACTTTTTTGTGTCAAATGTCCAAAGTTTTAGGCAAGGATGAACTTAGTTTTAAATTCCAGCAGGTGTATGTACTATATGTACCCTAAAGCTGAAGAGAGGACCATGGAGGTCATGGACAGTCCTGTAAATCTCGCAAGTCATGGTATAGAGAAGGATTTTAGGTTCAGCCTTGTGTTAGAAGTTAATTTTGTGGTTTGCCTTAGCCATGAATAACGTGATGAGGTCATGAACCTGTCGACATGTTGGGTATGATTGGGCTCATGTTAATTAGCAGTGATGAAAGATTGAAACACAACAAAGATGGTTCAGAGGCAGTTCAGAATGACTTAGAGGCAATTACTAAGCAGACAAAGTGTTGTTTAACAAAGTGTTGACATAACGTTAGCAGATGTGTTTTCTTGCTAAAAGTGCTACCATGACTAGTTTTGATTGTTACAGTAGCTTTGGTAGGCATCTGCTCTTCACTGTTTCCAGTACTGTGAACCATCACTGAAACTTTTAGTGGTTTGCAGTACCAAACCTACCTTGTACCGACCGTGTAACTTAATAAACGACAGAGGGTTTGATATACGAGTAGTACACAGGGGCTTTGCCTGTCGAGCGTTATGTGATCACAACTGAACCAATGGTTCTTATCTCTTGCGCGCTGCAGAATAATTGCTATCCCATGTTCAGTCTCAGGGCACGAGCGTCACTCGTTAGAGAAGTTCCTTGTTAAAAGATTTCCTGGCAGAGCAGTGTTTCTGTTAGTGTGTGTGTGTGTGTGTTTGTGTGTCTGTGTGTGTGAAAGTCATCCTACACAGTAGCCCCTCCCTTCCCCCATTTGAGACGAGTTAGGGGGCTACTTTATTTGAGAGGAGGAAGGGGGCTACTGTGTAAGAAGAGGGGATGGAGGGAGAAGGGGGATAGGAAGTTGTTCTACAAAGTTGCCCCTTTCCTCATCTCGTCTTACGGAACCTGATTCATTTTTACTATATTTTGTATCAATTATTTTTATATGAATATTTTGAGCTGTGGAACAAATAATTGGAGTTTCTATTATTACTTTCTGAAAATCCTTTTTGATATACACATGTTTTTTATGTACAAGCATACTTCCAGAACAAGTTATGCTCACAATCCAAGGTTTAACTGTATTTATGTGGCCGTAAAGTTTACACAATGTTGACTAGGCACCAAAATAAAAAGAAACGTAAAGTCTTTATGATAGCCTTTACTTTTATAATAGAGATAAACCAGTCAATCGAGCAGAAGTGGATGGTTTTCAGTTTGATGGATAATCAGCCGATCAGCCTCTAATATAAAGGATTCTTTACCGAGCACAGAAGCTTCCGAGTGGTGCAACGGAAACACACTATTATGTGTGTTCCAGACAGAGCAGTGTTTACATTAGTGTGTCTGTCGTTATATTATCAAAAACTGCACACATCGTCTATGCTGCTTTATCCTGTATTCAGGGTTGTGGGGGGCCTGGAGCCTATAACAGAAGACATGAGTGCATGAGGCAGAGTACACCCTGGACAGGGTGCCAATCCATCACATGAGGTCCTGAGGGAGGTCGCGCGCTGGACGGACCAATCGGTGGCCGCGTTACAGGACGCACTCGATGACGCAGACTGGGACATGTTTAGAAACAGCTCCGATGATGACGTCAGCGTGTTTACGGAAGCGGTTGTGGGATTTATTGAAAAGCTGACAGACGATACGGTAGAGAAAAAGACTATCAGAACGTTTCCCAACCAGAAGCCGTGGGTGGATAAAACCATCCGCGACGCTCTGAGATCTCGCACAGCTGCCTACAACACGGGACTTGCATCGGGGGACATGGAACCGTACAAGGCTGCGTCATATAACGTCCGGAAGGCGGTGAAAGAGGCGAAGCAGCGCTACGGGAGAAAACTAGAGTCACAGCTTCAACAGAGTGACTCTAGGAGCCTGTGGCAGGGACTAAGAACAATAACGGACTATAAAGCACCAGTATCCGGTATGACGAACGCGGACGCGACTCTGGCAGACGAGCTGAACACATTTTACGCTCGCTTCGAGGCTGCAGCTAAAGACGCTAGCAATGCTAATGCTAACGGCGCTAATGCTAACGGCGCTAATGCTAGCGGCGCTAACGGCTGCAGACAGGAAGACACAGTCAGCACCGGGAACGCGCTCATCATCTCCGAGCACGACGTGAGGAGAGCCTTCAAGAGAGTGAACACCAGGAAAGCAGCAGGACCAGACGGCATCTCAGGTCGTATTCTCAGAGCCTGCGCAGACCAGCTAGCACCTGTGTTCACTGAGATATTCAACATCTCTTTATCTCAGTCGGTGATCCCCACATGCTTCAAATTCAATTCAATTTTATTTGTATAGCGCTTTTAACAATTGACATTGTCTCAAAACAGCTTTACACAATCAAAAGAATTATTTAAGTTTGTATGGAATGTGAATGTGTATGAATCAAAATGTTCAGATATTCCCTGGCGAGCAAGCCCGAGGGCGACAGTGGCAAGGAAAAACTCCCTGAGACGGTAATAGGAAGAAACCTTGAGAGGAACCAGACTCGACAGGGAACCCATCCTCATCTGGGTGAAACAGATAGCAGGAAATGATCTGCATTTATATAGTGTTAAGTGTTAGGTTCAGCTATAATAGTTGATGTTAATTGATGTTATAATACTTGATGTAAAATGGAGTCCAGTAGTTATTCGAGACTCAGATAGACTTGTAGAAAGTTCCAGTCCTGAACTATCGAATTGTCAAGTCCTCTGAGAAACAGCTGACCACACCAGTCAAGGCCAGAACCATCTTCTAAGTATAGAGAATCATCCCCAGACACCAGACGCATCCTAAAGAGACACACGGGGCATCCATGCGATGAGACCTCCAACCAGAAACCGGGCACCAGGATGGATCAGACAGGTCCGAAGGGCAGAGGGAGTCTGGATCACTGGCAGCTCAGGAACCACATGTGTAGCTCGACAGAGAGAGAGAGAGAAAGAGTGAAAGGGGGAGACAGGGGGAGAGAGGAAAGAGAAAGAGGGGGAGGAAGAGAAGAGGAGGAGAGATTGCAATTAGGTATGGTCACAGTCACAATGTCTAACGTGAATGTATATTTACTGTAGAGTGCAAGCAGGGACTCCGGCAGGACTAATTATGACAGCATAACTAAAAGGGAGAGCCAGAAGGAAACACAAACATGAGGGCTCCCTGAGATGTAAAGCAAACAATCACCTCACCGTCAACAAACCTGAGTGATCAAATGAGACTGAGGAAGACAGCATCTAAACATACCAGTTCACCATAATACTCTACGTCCATGAGTCCCCCAGATCTGCTCCTTTACCTTATGGCAAATCTATTTATAAAATGCTTGGTTAAATAAATAGGTTTTTAGCCTAGACTTAAACACTGAGACTGTGTCTGAGTCCCGAACACTATTTGGAAGACTATTCCATAATTTTGGGGCTTTGTAAGAAAAAGCTCTGCCCCCAGCTGTAGTTTTCATAATACGCGGTACTGATAAGCAGCCTGCATCCTTTGACCGAAGTAGGCGTGGCGGATCGTAAGACACTAGCAGTTCGCTCAGATACTGCGGCGCGAGACCATTTAATGCCTTATATGTCAAGAGTAGTATTTTAAAATCAATGCGAAATTTCACAGGGAGCCAATGCAGTGAAGATAGGATAGGGGTGATGTGCTCATATCTTCTGGTTCTAGTGAGGACTCTCGCTGCTGCATTTTGGACTAGCTGAAGCTTGTTTATGCACCTAACTGAACAACCAGACAGTAAGGCATTACAATAGTCCAACCTAGAAGTGATAAAAGCATGAACTAGTTTTTCTGCATCATTTAGCGACAATATATTTCTTATTTTTGCGATATTTCTAAGGTGAAAGAATGCTATCCTGGTGATATTATCTACATGAGCTTCAAATGAAAGGCTGGAATCTATAATCACGCCGAGGTCTTTTACTGTTGCACTTGGCGGAACGGAAAGGCCATCTAAAGTTACGGTGTGATCTAAGATTTTACTTCTAGCTGTATGCGGTCCTATGACTAGAACTTCTGTCTTATCCGGATTAAGCAGAAGGAAGTTAATTAGCATCCAATTTCTTATGTCCTGAACACATTGCTCAACTTTAGTAAGATGGTTTTTCTCATCAGGTTTTGTTGAGACGTATAGCTGTGTGTCGTCTGCATAACAATGAAAACTAATACCATGCTTACGGATTATGTTGCCCAGAGGAAGCATGTAAAGGGAAAAAAGCAGTGGGCCTAAAACTGAACCCTGCGGAACGCCAAACTCCACTAGAGAACATGCAGAATAATCACCATTTAAGTCTACATACTGATAACGATCGGTCAAATAGGATCTGAGCCAGGAGAGGGCTGTACCCTTAATTCCTACTAAATTTTCTAATCTGTGAAGAAGAATAGCATGATCAATGGTATCAAACGCTGCACTGAGGTCGAGTAATACAAGCATAGTTACACAACCCTGATCAGAGGCCAATAGGAGGTCATTTACTACTTTAACGAGTGCTGTTTCTGTGCTGTGATGAGGCCTAAATCCTGACTGATACAGTTCATGTATGCGATTTCTATGTAGATATGAGCATAGCTGCTCCGCTACTATCTTTTCCAGAATCTTAGAGATAAAGGGGAGGTTTGATATTGGCCTGTAATTGGACAGCTGACAGGGGTCAAGGTCAGGTTTCTTAATTATTGGTTTAATAACTGCTACTTTAAAAGATTTTGGAACATAACCAATGCTGAGTGAGGAATTAATTATTCTCAACATCGGTTCTGTTATTACTGGTACTATCTGTTTAAGAAAATGTGTCGGTATAGGATCTAATATACAGGTTGATGAATTTGCAGAAGAGATGAGTGAAATTAGTTCATTCTCTTCAAGAGGAGTAAAGTATTCTAGGTTTGAATCTGACATGGCTAGGTTAACATCTGTATCAATTACATCGTTTGGTTTCAAAGCCTCAATTTTATGCCTGATATTTACAATTTTATTATTAAAAAAGTTCATGAAGTCCTCACTATTGCATGATGTTGTTGTGGAGATTTCTGTAGTGGTCTTATTTCTGGTTAATTTGGCTACGGTATTAAATAAAAATCTAGGATTATTTTTATTTTCTTCTATAAGAGTGGAGAGATACGTTGATCTAGCTACACTAAGAGCTTTCCTATAGTTCAGGATGCTCTCTTTCCATGCTATTTGAAATACCAACAATTTAGTTTGACGCCATTTACGCTCTAATTTCCGAGCAGTCTGTTTTAAAGTGCGCGTGTGATCGTTATACCAGGGAGCGAGTTTCTTATCTCTAATAATTTTTCTTTTAGCTGGAGCTACATTATCTAAGGTACAACGAAGTGTCGACTCTAAATATTCAGTCGCCTGATCAAGTTCTGTGGGGTCAGACGGTGGCCTAATCGAAGTTGGTAACTCTGGGAGATTACTGATAAAACTCTGTGTGGTAGTTGATGTGAATGTACGTTTAATACGGTAGCGCGGTGCTGTGCGTACATTATCACTGTGACACACTTGAATGGAGACAAGATAGTGATCTGAGATAATTTCAGACAGTGGAATTGTGAATACATTTCTTATAATTAAACCGAAGAATATTACTAAATCAAAGAGTCCATTATTGTTCCTGTTCCAAAGAAACCACATCCTGCTTCTCTCAATGACTATTGCCCTGTAGCTCTCACCTCAGTAGTGATGAAGTGCTTTGAACGCCTTATCAGAGACTTCATCATTTCTTCACTACCCGACACACTGGACCCACTACAGTTTGCATACCGTCAGAACCGCTCCACAGACGATGCAATCTCTCATCTCCTCCACACATCACTCACTCACCTGGACACTAGGAAAGGGAATTATGTTAAAATGCTCTTCATCGACTACAGCTCTGCTTTTAACACAATAATTCCTTCCACACTCACCACCAAGCTGGAGCACCTGGGACTGAGCTCATCTATATGTCAGTGGATCTCCAATTTTCTGACTGGCAGACCACAGGCAGTAAGGATGGGCGGACATGTCTCAGCCACACTCACTCTCAGCACTGGAGCCCCCCAGGGTTGTGTTCTGAGCCCCCTGCTGTACTCTTTGTACACCCACGACTGCGTGGCCACTACCAACTCCACCTCCATCATCAAGTTTGCTGACGACACCGTCGTGGTCGGACTGATCACCAACAATGATGAGTCGGACTACCTAGAGGAGATTGGAAATCTGGAGAACTGGTGCCAGAGGAACAATCTCCTCCTGAATGTCAGTAAGACAAAGGAGCTGATAGTGGACTTTAGTACAAAGCAGGAGAGGAACTACCAGACCCCCGTCATCAACAGGAGCCCAGTGGAGAGAGTGGACAGCTTCAGATACCTCGGTGTTCACATCACGCAGGACCTATCATGGTCCTGTCACATCAACACCGTGGTGAAAAAAGCCCGGCAGCGTCTCTACCACCTCAGACGCTTGAGAGACTTTAGACTGCCCTCCAAGGTGCTCAGGAACTTCTACTCCTGCACCATAGAGAGCATCCTGACGGGAAACATCACGACCTGGTTCGGGAACAGCACCATGCAGGACAGACGAGCTCTACAGAGGGTGGTGCGATCAGCCGAACGCATCATCCGCACTGAGCTCCCTGACCTGCACTCCATCTACAGCAAGCGGTGCTGGACTAAGGCCAGGAAGATCATGAAGGACCTCAGTCACCCCAGTAATGGACTGTTCTCTTTGTTGCGGTCTGGGAAGAGATTCCGCTCCCTAAAGGCCAACACAGAGAGACTGAGGAGGAGCTTCTTCCCGCAGGCGATAAGGTCTCTCAATCACACCTCCACACAGGACTAATAACATCTTTTAAGCTCACAACACTGACTGGACAATCATGGACACATTCATACACACTTGCACTAAATACTCATACATCTGGACAATTGCACATGTCACCTTTCAGGCATATTTGCACAACCACTGACACTTTAATACCATATTTCTATATTTTTGCAATATTTTATTATGCCACTTATGCACAGTTAATTTTACAAATTTTACTAGTTAAAATTATTTCTTTAGTATTTCCTTTTTATTGATTATTTATTTTACGTACAAGATTTTATTTTCTTATTTTCTTTTTTTTTTTTAAGGTCACTGGCGGTCGTATAAAAGCATTTCACTGCATATTATACTGTGTATGATTGTGTATGTGACTAATAAAATTTGAAATTTGAATTTGAATTTGGACACACACATACACACCAGGCAATTTGGGAAAACCAATTAGCCTAATCTGCAGGTTTTTGGAGAAATTGGAGTACCCACCAAGCAGGTACTGGAAAACCCAACAAGAACGGGCAAAACATGCACACAGAAATGGGAATCAGCCCTGGCCGGGAATCAAACCGAGACCCCTGGAGGTGCAAAACGATAATCATACATTTTGATCCCATGTGGTAGGAGTGACTTATATTGCTATACATCCTCCCTCAGACACCTTTAAACCAGGCAGTGGAATTTGATATTGATGGTCTGGCCACTGGGGACAAATTCCCAATGCACAATGCTTGGTGAACTTGGTGAGCAGCAGACCTGCAGACCTTCAGGTTGTGAAGATGACAGGCTCTTACATTGTGAAGACTCTTGCTTTGTCTTAGGATTATACCTATACACCCAAGTTTCGTCACCAGTAATGATCCTCAACATGAAAGACAGGTCATTCAAGGCACCAGTTCTTGGCAGACTTTGACCTGATATTCCTACTGCTCTTCCATCTGGGGACAAATTAGGCAGCAACATGGTGCATGTTCAAATCACACGTGAGGAATGCCTTAACTGTTCTGTATGACACACCGACAGTGGCAGCTATGTTGTACAGTAGATCATCATACATCATGTTGCCGAATGGTTTCAACATTTTTAAGGGGTTGAACTCTGCAAGTTCTCCTAACTTCCGGTCGCCTTCTAGTGATGCTCTTTCGCACTTTACTTATACTGTACGTGCCATTGCATGAAAAACACCTTGAGCAGCTCATTCCAGGATCTCCGTAAAACGCCGTTTTACGGAAAATTTAAGAATTATATAGTAAAAAAAATATATATTGCTTGCTCACTTCAGTCATTTACAATCGTTGTGTCTTTGAAATAAATTTCACTTTATTTTACATAACCTAGATGATGATAGGCAAGGTCATAGTTTACATTAATCACAATCAATTTCAATCAATACATTGTTTAACCTAAACCTGAAGTGTGGTATAATATAACTTATTTGGCAGTGTTACAGTACCTTCATGGTGACCTTTACAGAGGATGCTTCTGGCCTCACATATTAAACCAAAGAATTTCATAACTTGAAACTTGAAACTCCATTATAGAGAGAGGTGCTGTGTATGAAATAAATATCAGAAAAACGTCTCGGGTTACTTTGCTGTAACCCTGTTCCCTGAAAGGCGGGAACAAGATGCTGCGTGAAAACGCTATGGGAAACATGTCATGTCGGTGGTTGTGAAACATGTGTGTACAAACACGCCAAATTTTGGCTTATATAACCTCGGTCAGGTGACATCATCTGATTAGACTCAGCTGCAGGTTATAAATACCAGCGACAACCTCAGATTAATTGGTCTGAACGGACGTCCGGTCACGTGGCAGTGCGGCATTCGCACGCAGCATCTCGTTCCCGCCTTCCAGGGAACATGGTTACAGCAAAGTAACCCGAGACGTTCCCTTTCAAGGCTACACTCGATGCTGTGTGAAAACGCTATGGGAACGAGAATACCAACGCCGCCGCACTGCAAGTGTCTGGACCGCAAGGTTGTGTACCATGTGTGCATAAGGCCGAGGAGTCTCAGAACTATGTCTGGGAGCTACGTCGACATCCAGACTATAAATTTTACAAATGTGGGGAGGTAAAACCTGCCGCATCACACACTTGCTGCAGGGGAGTACCTCTTGCAGGAGCAATAGATGAGGTGACCCCTCTGGTTGAATGGGCCCTGACTCCTAGAGGCGAAGTGAGCTCATGCACCTCATAGGAGAGGGCAGTAGCATTTCTCATCCAGTGACAGGGTATGTGTAGTGGCAGACGCACCCCCCCCCGGTTGCGGCCTCCATAGCATACAGAAAGTTACCCTGACTTTCGCCACTGGCTGGTTCGGTGGACGTAGGTCTGAAGAGCACATACTGGGCACAGTAGGTGGTGATGCAGAATTGCCTTGACTGCCCAGGTGCAGGTCCAGGGAAGATGGGGAGACTGACAAGTACGCAGATCTCCGATCCTCTTGAGAGAGGAAATGGCCATAAGAAAAACATCATAAGGGTCAGAGGCCTGTCAGGTGCTGACTATAGTGGCTTCAATCAGAGCGTGGCAGACTGAAATAGCGAACGCGTACGTTCTGAGGGTACTAGGGCACAAGCCTGAAGACAATTCTCTTGGAGAAACTCCAGCACTGGAGCAATTCAGCAGAGGACTGGGTCAACCCCAGGAGGGATACCCCTTGCTAGTGCAATATATGAGGTGATCCCCTTGGTTGAAAGAGCCCTGATTTCTGGAGGTGAAGTGAGCTCATGCGTCTCATAGGAGGGGGAAATAGCACTCTCATCCAGTATAGTGGTGGAGATACCGCAGGTTGCGGTCCCAAACATGTAAAAGCTGCTCTGGTTTACGCTACCGGCTGATGTGGTGGACATAAATCTGAAGAGCATGTACTGGACATAGTCAGTGAAATCTCTTCTGTTCCGAAGCTATAAAGGCGGAGGACAGGATGTTTCAAAAACAATATCGGAAGATAGTTGAGTGAGAATGCAGTTAAGTACGTCCTGAGAGTACTAGGGCACAAGCTCGAGGACACACTTTTTTTTTGCTGCAGCAGCAGCAGCAGCAGCAGCAGTTCCAGCACTGAAACACTTCGGCAGTGAACTGAGTCTACCCGCTTAGCACACACTTGCTGCAGGGGAATACCTCTTGCTAGTGCAATAGATGAGGCAATCTCCTGGTTGAATGAGCCCCGCTTCCTAGAGGCGACGTGGTACTGTGCGGCTCATAAGAGAGGGCAATAGCATCTCTCACCCAAAGGGCACATACTGGACACTGTAAGTGAAGTCTTTCCTGCTCCGAAGCTGTAACAAGCGGAGGGCAGAGGCTTCAAGCTATATAGGCTGAAACACTTCGTATGTACGAATCTTTCACATACATTCATTTCTGAGGGCATAAGCTCTTCTAGGAGAGGGAGCCCTAGAATAGTCATACTTACGCTGGCTGGAAGACCAGCTTGACTTAGACTCCCGGGAGCAGAGTTATCAGGAAAAATTAATAGAGACGTAACCTGGGCCGCGTAAGGGCCAAGGGGTCCAGGCCCAGGGATGGGGCTAGAAGAGTCAGAGAGCAGCAAAGGGGACATTTGCTGATCTTACGAGGCAAAGAGGTCCACCTCTGCTAGCTGAAATCTCTCCCAGATTGACTGACTACTTCGGGGTGGGGTTTCCAATCCCCGTGTGTCAGAGCTTGACTGGACAGTACAGATGCTCCTTATTTATATGCCCTGAAATGTAAATCGCCCTGAGGGAGAGGAATCTGGTGCACTAGCTGTTTAGCGGCGCGAGCACAGTCCGCCCTGGCGATAATATGTGAGACTGCAATAGTGTTGCACCTCCGCACTAGGACATGGTAGCCTCTCAATTGCTGGAGGAAGTGCTTTAGGGCCAGAAATAGGGCCATCATTTCGAGGCAATTGATGTGCCGCGCGAGATGAAAGCCTTTCCAGCTCCATGGGGCTGGATGGTCATCCAAAACCGCATCTTAGCCCGTGAGGGAAACGTCTGTCGTTAGCATCTCTGACGACAAGACGAACTTAGAGTGAGACCCAGAGTAGAAACCGGGGTCTGAGCCACATAGGGCGCGTAACCCTTATTGGGGATTGGCCCTAGGTTGAAATCCCCTATCTTAGCCACATCTGGAGTGCTCCCATGTGCAGACGGCCCAAAGGTGTCACTGTGGATACAGCTGCCATGAGAACCTTTGCTGGTCTAGCTTGATTTTCTTGTCTCAATCTTAGAACCAAAGATGAGCTAGGACGACATGCTGATGTCGAAGCGCTAGCTACTGAGACTGGGCCAGCCAGTCGTATATGTAATTCAATACATTCATGTAGAGAGCTAGACAAAATGGAAGGATCTGATACTGGTAAGCTTCGCCCCCGAAGTGAACATCAGGTCCTTCCCTGTGTTGTGACAATATGAAAGTAAGCGTCCTTCAATCGATTGTCACAAATCAATCGCCTGGTAGGATTTGAGAGCAATCACTTTGACAGTCAATTTTGAAACTGTATTTATTTATTTTAGATGGTGGTAAAAACCGCAAAATCTAAAAATTGGACGCAGCCCCACCATCTGGTAGGGGAACATGTTCTATGGCCCCGTTCCTCTAGCAGCCTCTGTCAGGAGATGCGCACTTTCCGGTTTCATGGAAGTGGAGACCACGCCATTTTGAAACACGGAGAGTGATGTGATGCGAGGGGGGGGGGGGGTAGTAGGTTGGTTGGGAAATACAGCAGGAATTTAACCGAAGAGCTAACATGTCGTTGGGGACCGGTGTCATCCAAAACACCAAAGGCGGCGAAACTAAACATCCGTCCCGTGGTTTGCCCGGGGGGAGGGCATGTTCTTAAAGAAGAAAAGTACGTGCTCTCCCCCGGGGGGTCATCCCACAACCCTGGCGTAAGCCTTCAGGGCCTCTTCTTAGAGAAGAAGACGGCGTGGCGGTCTGAGCTTTTAGAGGCGATCTGTGAGGGGCGGCGAACCGTACCCCAGTCCTTACGGGGGGGTGCGCGGCTACTGACGCTCTCCTTCTGCGCCTCTCGCCTTTCTGCGAGACTCAGCTTTGGTCGAGGCTGGGTGGCCGACGACCTCGGCTCCTGAGCACGGCGAGGGAGAAATTTCCCAAAAGCCTGTTCATAGACATTGGCATCTCGAAACCTGGTGGCGACGGAATTAACGGCGTCGCCAAATAAGCCTGATGGTTAGACAGGGACATCAAGGAGGAATGATCGATCCTTATCCTTGATGCCCGTCAGATTAAGCCATAAATGTCTTTCTGCACACACCAGGGATGCCATAGAACGGCCGATAGCACGGGACAGCATGCAGGAACAGATCAGTGGCCCGGCGTAACTCTGTGAATGCTTCTTGATCCACGGTGCCGCTCGTGCTCAAATCATTCAGCAGATCAGCCTGGTACGCTTGCAAAACCGCCATGGTGTGCAAGGAAGCGCCAGCCTGGCCTGCTGCTTGAAACGCCTTCCCTACCAGGTTAGAAGAAATTCTACATGGCTTGGAGGGGAGGGTTGGCTTCTTCAATGATGATGATGTTCCAGGAGTGAGATAGCTAGCTAGCGTCTCCTCAACCTGGGGCATCACCACATAACCTCGTGTCTTAGCATCAACGATGTTGGAAAAGAACGAGGTTGGTGGTACAAAAACACGGAATGAAAAAGGTTTATCCCATGAACGGGATAGTTCACTATGGAGATCATCAAAAAATGGGAGAGAGCGGCGTTTTGGCGCCCTCTCCTGGCCACCCGACAGAAATCTGTCGTCTAATTTTTAATGTGTGGGGTGAGCTTGCTCCTGTGGCCAGTCAATGTAAAGCCGTTCGACTGCACGCGTTATGACTTCCAGCAACCCTTCATACTCTCTGTCATTACTAGAGGGTCGTTCTGAGGTGGCTGCTGCCATTTCTACAGAAGCAAGGGAAGGGGTCTCTTCCATCGACTCATGAGAAGCACAGGAGTGCGCTCGTGAAGTGGAGGGAGAGACTACGTGATCGGGGGAGGAGGCGAGAGAAAGGAGAGGCTCCGTCTCTCGTGCCTCGGCCAGATCAACCTGAGATCCCCAGGAGTGCAGCGCGGCCCGTGGTTCCCTGAAGAACGCGAGGCGCGCGCAGAGCATTTTTACCGGGAGATTATCACAATGCTCACACTCTCCTTTAAATCCATCGAGAGCGTGGCTCTCACCCAAACATTCAAAACAAAGAGTGTGTGTGTCGCCTTCAGAGAGATAGTTCTCACACGAACATATAGCACTAAACTCTGTTTTTTTTTTAAGATCTCTTTGTTTTAAATGTTTTTTGTGCTTGCACACGTTGCATTCACAATGTCGTGAAGACAAATGATCTGAGGTTGTCGCCGGCTCACCAGTATTTATAACCTGCAGCTGAGTCTAATCAGATGATGTCACCTGACCGAGGTTATATAAGCCAAAATTTGGCGTGTTTGTACACACATGCTTCACAACCGCCGACATGACATGTTTCCCATAGCGTTTTCACGCAGCATCGAGTGTAGCCTAGAAAGGGAACAATGTTTTCTGCCCATTTAAGTGGAATTATCAGTTTGCCTGAGGTAAAAAAAAATAATATTTAATCCATGGCCAAAAGTTTGACACAAATACTGTATGAATTTTCACAAAGTACTAAAAGACTTTCAAATCATATGAGCCACTATTCTATTCACAATAGAACATAGAGAACAAAAATGTTTAAACTGAGAAATCTTACACTTTTACTCAACGTCAAATCGCAAAGGCTTTGCAAATTTCATAATCTACAGTCCTGGCCAAAAGTTTTGAGAAGTATATAAATATTGGAAATTGGAAAAGTTGCTGCTTATGTTTTTATAATAGCAATTTGCATATACTCCAGAATGTTATGAAGAGTGATCAGATGAATTGCATAGTCCTTCTTTGCCATGAAAATTAACTTAATCCCAAAAAAACCTTTCCACTGCATTTCATTGCTGTCATTAAAGGACCAGCTGAGATCATTTCAGTAATCGTCTTGTTAACTCAGGTGAGAATGTTGATGAGCACAAAGCTGGAGATCATTATGTCAGGCTGATAGGGTTAGAATGGCAGACTTGACATGTTAAAAGGAGGGTGATGCTTGAAATCATTGTTCTTCCATTGTTAACCATGGTGACCTGCAAAGAAACGCGTGCAGCCATCATTGCATGCCGGTGTTGCATAAAAATGGCTTCACAGGCAAGGATATTGTCGCTACTAAGATTGCACCTAAATCAGCAATTTATAGGATCATCAAGAACTTCAAGGAAAGAGGTTAAATTCTTGTTAAGAAGGCTTCAGGGTGTCCAAGAAAGTCCAGCAAGCGCCAGGATCGTCTCCTAAATGGGGTCATACAGTCCTACATGCACTTTTTCAAGCTGTTTGGACTGAAATGTGTGTTAGGAGAGTGTGTACACAAACACTTGGTGACGTCACACCGACAGAGGCCGATCCCACTATTTGAGTTGATTGATACTGGTGTTTTAGCAAAGACCCGCTCCAAGTTTGAAGAAAGCTGTCGGCCATTGTTTTTCTACGCTGGAGGAAAATGGCGCCTACGCGAGTGTGGTGTACAGTTGTTGGGTGTAATAGCGAACACAGCAGTCGTCATTCTCTACCGACATCTGAGCCGCTGAGGACGCAGTGGCTGAATTTTGTTTCTGAAGCTACTGTAACTTCCCCGCAGATCTACCTAAATGCGTTCATGTTTGCGCTAATAATTTTTCACCAGGCTGCTTTATAAACGAGGGACAATATAAAGCAGGTTTTGCTAGGAAGCTGCTCCTGAAAAATGGATCTGTACCAACACTTCATGTTCACCAGGCTCGGTGAGTGTAATTTCTTTTTCTATGAATCTTTGCAGATCGCCTTTTCTAATAATCACCATGAATGCGGAATGTAAGTTAACTTACACTCTCATAGAACATGGTTATGTCGTCGTCTCTATGTACATCCGTCTCTATATAATTCCTAATCGCACGTTTATAATAAACAATGCATTAAGGTGATTGTCTAGTTGCAAACTGTGTACGTAGTCGGAAAACTATATTATGCTTACGTTTGTAACGCTACATGGTTTATAACGGTGTCTGTCAATGATAAAGAAGTCATGTGTAAAGTTTTTCTAAAGGTGCGTAGTAGAAGAGGCGAGTTTCTCAGTCTGTCCGCTGTCCTTCAGTAAGCTTTTCTGGCGCAAGGAGAGACGCAGTCAAACACACACACACACGTTGTCTGTCAGAAAGGTCTCTGTTTATTAACAGCAAAAGATGGGTTTATATATGTTTGACCAAACACCTGTGCCATAGACACATGTTACTACAAAGAACATGAACCATTGTAAATGTCCTGGTGAGATCCTGAAGAAACAATGCTTCGCATGTATGAGGTCCCGGGTTGAATCCCCGGCATCTCCATGAGGCAGCACATTAGTCCCTGGTGGTCTAGTGGCTAGGATTTGGCGCTCTCACCGCCGCAACCCGGGTTCAATTCCCGGTCAGGGAAGTTAAGTTTTGTGCAAGCATTGGTGGTTCAGCGGCCGCCACACGGGAGGCCCGGGTTGGATTCCC
The DNA here is from genome assembly GCA_030522415.1 of Channallabes apus. Lineage (NCBI taxonomy): Eukaryota > Metazoa > Chordata > Actinopteri > Siluriformes > Clariidae > Channallabes > Channallabes apus. Next base: position 31,386,349 of record CM060111.1, on the reverse strand, counting down.
GACCAATGCACATGCTTCTTACACTACATATTTATATATCTGGACATGACACTTTCATAAGTCACTTTTCATGCATATTTGCACAACCAGTGCCACTTTAAAATTTTATATATATACTTTTTTTTCTCTATATTTCTATATTTCTGTATCTTGTAATATTTTTATTATGCTCTTATTTGTACAGTTTATTTTACTAGTTAAATTTATTTTCTTTAGTATTTCTTTTTATTAATATTTATTCCTTACTTATAAGCTTTTATTTTCTTTTTAAGGTCACTGGCGGTCGTATAAGCATTTCACTGCATATCGTACTGTGTATGACTGTGTATGTGACAAATAAAATTTTAATTTGAATCAAAGGAGAGGAAGATAGAGAGGTGTCCGTCCAGAGACAAATCACAAGATGTTGGCTCGAGTAAGGGGGAGAGGGGGAAGGAGATAGAAAGAGATAGCAAGTGAGGGAGAGAGAGAGGGGGAGAGAGAGAGACATAAAGAGAGTATGGGAAGGTGAGCGTGGTAGCGTTCACACCTTTAAGAACAGATGCAAGAGGAGACAGGAAGATAGCAGCAGGGAAGATTTAACACGTTAATATCAGATCTATGAGGAAGAGAGCAAGAGAGTAGAAATAACTCCTTTATATATAAAATCATTCTAACATCATGTAAAATTATTTTAAACTGATTGTTTTTTTTTTTTTTAACTGTTGTCAAAGCTATACCCCACTAGTGTTGTGAAGACACGCCCCACAGAACTGAGGGACGGGCTCAGCAGAGGTCATTAGCATTTAAAGGAGCATGTACTGAAATAGGTTGCTGAGAACAGAGCTACATTTTACCAGGTAAGAGTAGTGTTTCTTTTACACAACCATTGAGAATTTTTAATTAAAGCATATTACAAACTTTTCATTAGTACCCTAAAGAATCATATTAACCTATGAAAAATTGGGACTGGATGACCCTTAAAGAGGATTCAGCTGTGGGATCGGAGTGCCACAAGTGCAGAGCTTGCTCAGGAATGGCAGCAGGCAGGTGTGAACGCATCTGCACGCACAGTGAGGCGAAGATTTTTTGGAAGATGGCCTGGTGTCAAGAAGGGCAGCAAAGAAACCACAAAAAAACATCAGGGACAGATTGATCTTCTGCAGAAAGTATGGTGAATGGACTGGTGACGACTGGGGCAAAGTCATATTCTCCAATGAAGCCGCTTTCCGATTGTTTGGAGCATCTGGAAAAAGGCTTGTGCGGAGAAGAAAAGGTGAGCTTTACTGTGTCATGCCCAGAGGTGTCAAGTAACGAAGTACAAATACTTCGTTACCTTACTTAAGTAGAAATTTTGGGTATCTATACTTTACTGGAGTAATTATTTTTCAGCCCACTTTTTACTTCTACTCCTTACATTTTTAAGCAATTATCTGTACTTTCTACTCCTTACATTTTAAAAATAGCCTCGTTACTCTATTTTTATGATCAGAACGCGCAACCCCCCTGGTCGCATGATAAGAACGCGCACAACTGCCCCCCCAATCCCCCCTGCGACCCAAACGTTGAAATGTTGGGTCCATGGCCTGGAAACTCCCCAGATCTTAATCCCATTGAGAACTTGTGTTCAATCCTCAAGAGGCGGGTGGTCAAACAAAAACCCACTAATTCTGACAAATTCCAAGAAGTGATCATGAAAGAATGGGTTGCTATCAGTCAGGATTTGGCTCAGAAGTTGATTGAGAGCCCAGTCGAATTGCAGAGGTCCTGAAAAAAAAGGGCCAACACTGCAAATTCTGACTCTTTGCATAAATGTCATGTAATTGTCAATAAAAGCCTTTAAAACGTATGAAGTACTTGTAATTATATTTCAGTACAGTACATCACAGAAACAACTGAAACAAAGATCTAAAAGCAGTTTAGCAGCAAACTTTGTGAAAACTAATTTTTGTGTTATTCTCAAAACTTTTGGCCACGACTGTACATTGCATAACATAATCTAAAGATAAAAAAATGGCAGAAATCTCAGAAGAAATGCATAAGAGACAAGGCCGAAGACCTTTGTTGGATGGCCGTGGTCTTTAGCCCGTTAGACAACGCTGCATCACTCATGGGCATGATTGTATCATTGACATTACTAAATGGGCCCAGGAATACTTCCAGAAACCAATGTTGGTAAACACAATCTGCTGTGCCATCTGCAGATGCCAACTAAAGCTCTATCATGCAAAAAGGAAGTCATATATCAACATGGTCCTGAACCGCCTTCGTGTCTTGTGAGCAAATTCAAGAGTCATTGAAAATGGACTGTTTCAAAGTGAAACAGTGTTCTACGGTCAAACGAGTCCAAATTCTTGTTGGACGCCGTGTCCTCCCGGCTAAAGAGGAGGGAGGCCTTCCAGCTCATTATCAGTGCTCAGTTTAAAAGCCAGCATCTCTGATGGTACAGTATGTGGGTGCACAAGTGCATACAGTATGGACAAGCTGCATGTTTTGGAAGGCACTATAAATGCTGAAAGGTATATAAAGGTTTTAAACTACGTCAATTTCAGAGAATGCTTTGCGTATTTTAGTAAGACAATGCAAAACCACTTACTGTACTACAACTATTATAACAGCATTGCCTCCATAGTAGAAGAGTCTGAATGCTGAATTAGCCTGCCTACAGTCCAGAGCTTTCATCTAGAGAGAACATTTGGTGCATCACTACTCGAAAAATACATCAAAGACTACTAGGAAACTCCCCACTTGTCGATTTACAAATTCTGACTAACTTCAACACTGATTATGCAAGAATGTGCTGCCTATGGTCTGGATGTGGCCCAGAAGTTGAAGCCAGGGCGAAAGTTTTGGAAAAAAAAGGGTCAACACTGCAAATCATGACTATTTGCATAAATTTAATCTAATTGTCAATAAAATCCTTTGGCACGTATGAAATGCTTATAATTATGCTTCAGTATACCATAATAACATCTGAACACTGAAGGAGAAGGCTTCATACTTCTTATTTTAATATATATACTATATATTTTAACCCAATGTGATTATTTCCTTTATCGGTTTTAACTATCTAGTACCACTTTTTAGATTTAAAATCCACAAACAAACTCTCTACAATTAACACAGCACAACCTCTAAGATCCTAGCCAGTCTGGCTGTAAAGCAACACATTCCACATTCCCATCACTGAGTGTTATAAAATGAGGCACGGCATAAGTGGAGATGTATACCAATCAGTCAGAACAGTAATATGACATGAAATTAACACATTAATAGTGATTATTAATTATATGCCAGTAAACTAGTGACAGTATCATGGGCACCCAAGGCTCATTTATGCCTGAGAGGAGCAAAGGCCAGCCTGTCCGGTCCAACCGCACAGAAAAGTCAATGCAGGACGATTTGCTAAAAATGTTCCAATGCTGGCCATGATACAAAGGCACCAGAACATCCAGTACATCACAGCCTGCCCCACATGGGACCCAGCAAGGAAAGAGCCAAAGGTCACAGACCAAGCCTCCAAACACCCCAGATCCTAATTCACACTAAGCACCTATGGGATGCACCAGACAAACAAGTCTGATCCACAAGGGCCCTATCCACCCAAAGGACCCACCACTAACAACCCAAGTGCCAGATACCACAGCCCACCCTAGATGTCTTCTGGCCCAGGCAGAACCTAAAGAATATTGGGCAAGTGTTTAGATATACAGTACATAAACCTTTAGGACAATTTAACACAAAATATTCAGATGGCAATTCAAGCTTTTAGGATTACAAATCTAAACCTTTTCATATTGAATTTATGTAGTCACAGTGATCTATATGGGAAGAACCTTCAGAAGCTGTACTTTGCTAGTGCCCTGATAATAACACTTGTAATCTGATGTAGTCTGTTCGAGACAACTGTACATGAGAACTTAGACTGGTTGACTTGGTCTCTGTGTCAATGGCATCTCATGTAGAAGATGCAGGGTTTGTATGGGCAGGGAGTGAAAAAAATTATTTGATTAAATTACAAGATGGATCATCTCATTCCTAAGAGATTAATATTACAGTATATGCAAGATTCACAAATTATTGATTATGATGTATATAGATTACTCACAAATTAATATTAATTAACATTAATATAAATTTTTCCATGATTGTAATTTTTTGGTTCATGAAATTAAGACCAGGTATCATGCGGGCTCCATATTATTTTGTGCTCCAGGAAGGCGCAGTGACTGACGGATAATTTTCCTTGTTCACTTCTGGCAAAGTGATGAACCATTGTTCAGTTTTCCCTTTACTACCCACAAATCCCTTTGAGCTGCATAGTTTCACTTGTTATGCTTTGAAATCTTACATAAGATGGCTGAATAGCCTGTGTAGTCCATTACCAGCCAATCGTAACACAGCACATGGCTTTTTCTCACTCCCTGTCCCACCGTACCCAGCATCCTCTACATTAGATGCCATCTACTGTACAGAGACAATATTAACAAATAACTGATTACAATATATGTTAATTACAATATATGTATGTAAATTATGTAAATTACATAAAATGAATTCTTTTTAAGTAATATTATTTTTGTCTTTAACAGTAATGCATGGAGGGAGTGAGGTCTCTCTTGGCTAAGTTTTCTGAATAGATGAATTTTGTTGAGAGTAGTTCTCTTTGGGGCAGTTGTGGCTTGGCTCCAGGTTACTGATCAGAAGGTCGACGGTTCAAGCCCCTGCTCCACTAGGTTGCCACTGTTGGGCCCTTGTGCAAGGCCCTTAACCCTGTGCGCTCCAGGGGCGCCGTAAAAATGGCTGACCCTGTGCTCTGACCCCTGCCTTCCAACAAAAAGCTGGAACATGCAACCAATTAAGAAGTTCACTGTGCAGTAATGTATACAGTATGTGACGAATAAAGGCTGAACTGAGCTGAACTGAACTTTACTGAAATTACCTCAACAGGAAGCACTAGGGCAAACTGTTAAAAGGACACAATGGAACAGCAGCATCTGACTAACATTGAGAGAGATTCAAAAGCTGTTGAAAAAAAATTGAACACTTACGAAATTAAACAAAGACCAGAAAATACTTCCAAATTAAATGTTAAATTAATCTCTTTTGGTATTTGAACAGCTTGTTGGATACAAGTAAATTAACATTGTGAACATACAGAAGAGAGTGTGTGAAACATTCGCAAGCCTATAACAACTGAATAGTCAGGAGAACTATTGTATCTTACATGTTCTCTCATTATTGAATGCAGTCCTTCTTTACCATCACATGTGCTCCTGTGCCAAGGAGCAGGAAAGAAGAATATTTATTACAACATTAAAAATGCTGCATGCCTTTTAGATTTTTTTGTAGGGGCTGGTCACCATTAGCAACTGTCGGGATAAAACTAGTCGCAAATAAAAATGATGCACCATTTCAAGCACAATGTCTTCAAAGCCAGGTGGTAGAAGAAGCGCCATGCGTGTGTAGCAAGAAGCAAATCTGGGCAAACGGGAAGTATTTCTAGACATACAGAGCTAGCAGGAATGAAACGTCTGCCTCTGGATTTCTCCTCACGCTGGATACCATTGCACTTAGAACCTGCTGTTCGTTCGTGTTGGGAGACACTTCACCGAGGATAGCTTTATGCCCCCCTCCTCTCGTGCATTCCCTTCTCCTGTGCACTCCACATTTCTGTCAGCTCGCTGCTAGACCACAAGGGGTATGCCTGTGAAGTCTCACAAAGATTGTACTTAGAATCTGTGGCAGAGCATGACAATGATTTGCTTCCTACCTGGAAAGTTAGTCATATGATATGATTTGGAGGGGATCCACTTAGGCTCACTACTTCTCTTATTTTATCTGATCTCTTGGTGAGCTCATTCTCACATGGGTTTAGCACCACTACTATGCAGATGGCACTATGGTACTATGCAGATGGCACTCAACTTATCTGATTTCATTTCATCAGACTCTAGTTTTTTCCACTGAAATCCCCTTATACTGGAAGATCTAATCTTGGATGGCAGATCTTCATCTAAAAATGAATCTCGCTAAAACAAAACTGCTGTTTATCTGCGGTTTATGTGATTTCTCCCCCCATCAGGTTCTTATGATATCCATAGGCAACTATTTATCTTTTGCAGACATGTGACTACCGTGACATCAATCACAACAGTGGATGGAAGAAGTGCCATTAAACAACATGAGGCTACTCTGTATTTTTTACATTTAGATTTTCCTCCAGAGCAACTTACAAAAATGCTTTTTAGTTTCCGTTGTGAATTAGGTTTAGGGTGCTTTTCAGTGCCAAAACATAACAGAAATATTACACACCTTATTATGCGACTATTATATGGATAAAAAGGTAGCCTAGCAACTGATAGCCTCTGTTCTGCTTTACTCTCTCTGATGTTAAAACTCAAAAACCCAGTCTCCTCCAATGTTATCCTCTTTAATCCTAAAAGACAAAAAAAAAACATCACGGACCCCAAACTTTCATGGATGCGCATTGCCAAGGCCACCAAAGTGGAAGTCGAAAATTCTTTCTCTTAGTTGAACCAAACCGAACATTACAATATAGAGGGTCATCAAACGAATATCATGCAAAAAAAACATAAGGGCACACAAAAGGTTTATAAATACACAAGTGACTTTTTATTCCTTTCAACCCTATAGAGCTGGTACAGTACACAGTTAAATAAAACATTCCCCAGAACCAGGGTGCTACATAAAACAGCACAAAACCACTAAAAGACTACATCACCTCAAGCATCAAACCTTACCAGTGCTAAAAGCTCATGGTAGCCGACTAGCTCTCCCATCCATGCTGCTCTCCAATGGCTTCCCCTTTGTAAAATAAACTGGACTCATCCCACTCCAGTGGACTACTCAACATGAGACTAAATACTGTTAAATCGTTGTTTTCACCGAGGTCAAGAAGGTCTCTCAATTGTTGAAATGTCTATCCTACCAATCTAATAACTTTTTTGCACTTCTATTCTTCTCCTCTTTGGTCTGCAATTTCTTCGTCTTTACAATGAATGCGCAATGAAACTCAAATGATTCATCTGCCAGAGAGTCTCCCATCCCACTGCCCCCACCCCCCTCTCAACCCCCTTGCCTTCCTCTTCTAGTGTTGATTGGCTGGACAGTGTTTTGCTGTTCAAGTAGAACAGCAATGTTTTTTTTCCCATTTACAGAGTCAGGTTTGAGTGCAGATGGCACATCTTTTACCAGTGCAGACACAGGACAGACAACCAGAAGACCAAGAGGAGAGATTCCTATTCATTATAAGAATATAATAACTTACTGTACCGTTTAGTGGAACAGAAAGCAGCAACATCTAAATGTAATAACCGGAATAAACTGCTGTAAAATAGTTGTAAGGTACAGGCATGCAATTTATGGTGCTATTTTTTAGATAAATGTATGCAATCCCAGTATGCAATTTTCTGGTATGTGCTTCACAGGTCAACTGAAACCTATTGATATGCACAGGTCATGTATTAGCACAGAGTGGCAATAAAAACACTAATATACTATAGTATGTATGGCGTACAGTATAATGTATAGTGTGATGGTTTTGATAATGTAGTAATACTGGTCCCTGCTAATGTTAAAAACATATACCTCTAATAATGAATGATTAAAAATAACCATCAAATGACCATGACCATTTCAATCAAATAGAGCTGGTACAGTACACAGTGAAGTAAAACATATACTGGAATACTGACGCACAGTGTTTAGAGGTCTATCTTCAGGCCATGTCCAGATCAAATCCTAACACATTGGTTGGCTTCACATGGTTTGCACGGAGCATTTGGAAGCTCTTACACCATTATCACTGACATTTAATCACAAGATCACAAAAATTCTCACAGTATTTTCATGTGGCATTGCATGATGCTTCACTGCCCAAACCCAGAATGTCTGTTGTCAGAAGGTCAGCACTGCAAGACTTAAATCAGAAACACACAATAGGTGCATTTTCCTTCTGCGCTACTAATAGACACCAAGCTAAACCATTAGCAACGATGGAGGTTTCGGCAACTGCTGAGCAAAGGCACTGATGCGTCCAGTGAATGTTATTCAGGAAGAAAAAATAGGTCTCTGTTCTTTCTCATGGCTCCCATGGTGTGTGTGGTGCTGCAGGCTACATGGTATATTAGAGAAGGCGGAGTGCATCATTATCAAATGGCAAGGCCATTAGTGGTAGCAGAATTATTTCAATACTTTTGTCAGAAAGATGTTTTTTGCCTAATTCTGTTGCTGTTATGAATGAACCAGGCATTTCATTATCAATTTAATGCATATATGATTACATATTCTATACTTTCCCCACTCACTCTTCCTCACTGTCATGCACACCCTGGGCTAAAAGGATGATCAGCCATGATCCTCTTCTCAGCACAATCAATGTGTGACTATTAAAGGCAGTCAGGAGTGGAGAGTAAAATATTAGGCAAAGTACCATTATCCTGATATAGTTTTCTTTCAATCTGCCCAATAATGTAAAATTACCAATTCAAATATATTGTTAAGTCTAAATAAGGTTTATTACGTTTATTAAAGTTATATGTGCATGTTTATGGATATATGGATATTTTTTTCTTTTTAGGACTTTATTACGAGTTAGTACAAAAGATTTCTGATACTCATACATCAGTATTCCACCACTTAGTAGTTAAAAGAAAAAATTAGCATGACAAAAAAAGAAAGTAGCATATTATATGAATGACTGTTTTACAGACGAAAAAAAAAGGAACTACAGGATTTTTGCATGCAAAAGGCTGCAATTTACGTAGAGCTTTTCCAAAAAGCATTTTGAACACAACTTGTGCACACGCGAAACTCATCGTAAAGAAGCCTCAGTCATCATTACGTAGTTTGATTGAAATAGTGGCATGTGCATGGTTTTGGAGACCATAAAACATTTGATCGTCTTCTTCTTGAATATTAACACGAATACAGCAGCAAAGATAAAGACATATAATTATTTGGTGGAAGGAAAAAAAGTCTCTTCAGTAATTGTGCAGTATATCATGTTCAAACACTATGCGCTGGGTGATTGCCAGAAAAAAATGATAAATTTCAAATTACCCATGCATTTCTGAGCATCACACCAAACAAACATTCAAAATCAGAATCATAAAAATAGAATCATAATTATTTCTTTCATCAAATAAAGTTCATTACTGTAAAAAAAAAAAAAAAAACACTAATCAATCTATTAATGTAGACATAATCTACACTTAATAATATTTAAATTTGTATCTATTATTTCCTTTTTACTCATTGCATAACTCTTTGAGTAATTTACTTGCACTTGGATGAGTACAATCCTGCAGTTGTTTCTGTGGCAGCAGTTTAGTTTAGTGTTTCCTACGGTCACTTTATACCTCTCTCGGTTGGGAGTTTGATTCTTGCCTCTGGTCTGTGTTTTTAGGGTTTGCCTGTTTTCCCCACACTGGGTGGCACTGTTGGCTGATTTTTTTTATTAATTTTTTTTTTTTGTTTCACAAACAAGTTGATTTCTTACAGCCAGACAGTGGTTTGGTCCCATTCCTGTGGGTTCTTGTCGTGCCATGAGTATGGAAACACTCTTACACATACCTGTGAGTTCTACTTATAGTTTTTTTTTATATAATACACCCTCACAAAGCATTTAAGTGATCTTCAATCACAGTCATTCATTATTTTTTCTGACCACATTTCATTTGAAGTTGGTTCACTCACTCATCATCTATACCGCTTTATCCTGTATTCAGGGTCGCGGGAAACTGGAGCCTATCCCAAGAGACTTACAGTAGGGCACAAGGTGCCAATCCATTGCAGGGGACACAAACATACTGTACACACATTCACATGCTGCAGGCAATTTGGGGACACCAGTTAGCCTAATCTTCAGGTCTTTGGAAGAAAACCGGAGTACCTGGAGGAAACCCACCGAGCACAAGGAGAACATGCAAACTTCATGCACACAGAGACAGGAATCGAGCCTGACTGGGAATCAACCACAGACCCAGGAGGTGCAAGGCGACAGTAATTTTTGGTGATTTTTGAAACAGAGCAACATCATTTCCACAACCACAGGATTAGTTTTCTGTCATGTTTGATTGTAAGAAATAAGTGTAAATGCTCAAACCGCTTATTACCATTGCAACACTTGTGGCTATAACTTGTGTATACAAACCTAAGAATGCTGACCATTTCTTAATGAATCAGCTGTTTCATTACTAATGTTATCTAATGAATCAGAGCTAATGCTACATGCTGAGATGGATTTTCTTCTTTAACAATTGTTCTGCACCAATTCCAATAGACTACTCACATCAGATGGCCCTCAAAAGAAAAAAAATAGAGGTGTTAGGTCTGGTTATATTTGATTTTCTATTGCTAGTTTTGAAGTAATTAAATGAAAGGAAACTTTTAATTATGTAAGGAAAATGTCTCCAGGTCCAGAATTTGGGGCAAGCCTATATACTGGTCCTTCTCAAAAAATTAGCATATTGTGATAAAGTTAATTATTTTCTGTAATGTACTGATAAACATTAGACTTTCATATATTTTAGATTCATTACACACAACTGAAGTAGTTCAAGCCTTTTATTGTTTTAATATTGATGATTGTGGCATACAGCTCATGAAAACCCAAAATCCCTATCTCAAAAAATTAGCATATCATGAAAAGGTTCTCTAAACGAGCTATTAACCTAATCATCTGAATCAACTAATTAACTCTAAACACCTGCAAAAGATTCCTGAGGCTTTTAAAAACTTCCAGCCTGGTTCATTACTCAAAACCGCAATCGTGGGTAAGACTGCCGACCTGACTGCTGTCCAGAAGGCCATCATTGACACCCTCAAGCAAGCGGGTAAGACACAGAAAGACATTTCTGAATGAATAGGCTGTTCCCAGAGTGCTGTATCAAGGCACCTCAGTGGGAAGTCTGTGGGAAGGAAAAAGTGTGACAGAAGACGCTGCACAACGAGAAGAGGTGACCGGGCCCTGAGGAAGATTGTGGAGAAGGACCGATTCCAGACCTTGGGGGACCTGCGGAAGCAGTGGACTGAGTCTGGAGTAGAAACATCCAGAGCCACCGTGTACAGGCGTGTGCAGGAAATGGGCTACAGGTTGCAAATTTTGCATGTCATTCGGAAATCAAGGTGCCAGAGTCTGGAGGAAAACTGGGGAGAGGGAAATGCCAAAATACCTGAAGTCCAGTGTCAAGTACCCACAGTCAGTGATGGCCTGGGGTGCCATGTCAGCTGCTGGTGTTGGTCCACTGTGTTTTATCAAGGGCAAGGTCAATGCAGCTAGCTATCAAGAGATTTTGGAGCTTTTCATGCTTCCATCTGCTGAAAAGCTTTATGGAGATGAAGATTTCATTTTTCAGCACGACCTGGCACCTGCTCACAGTGCCAAAACCACTGGTAAATGGTTTACTGACCATGGTATTACTGTGCTCAATTGGCCTTCCAACTCTCCTGACCTGAACCCCATAGAGAATCTGTGGGATATTGTGAAGAGAAAGTTGAGAGACACAAGACACAAGAATCTGCAAAAGGATTCCCGACCGAGTATTGAGTGCATAACTGAACATAATTATTTGAAGGTTGACTTTTTTTTGTATTAAAAACACTTTTCTTTTATTGGTCGGATGAAATATGCTAATTTTTTGAGATAGGGATTTTGGGTTTTCATGAGCTGTATGCCACAATCATCAATATTAAAACAATAAAAGGCTTGAACTACTTCAGTTGTGTGTAATGAATCTAAAATATATGAAAGTCTAATGTTTATCAGTACATTACAGAAAATAATGAACTTTATCACAATATGCTAATTTTTTGAGAAGGACCTGTACTGGTGAGTCATAATATAAGAACCACTGCAGTGTTTCCCACAGGTCTGAAATGTACTGTACCTGGTAGTCAGCTGAATCAGCCAATGGTTGCGATTGTGAGCATAATTTGTTCCGGGGGCATGCTGGTATATCAAAACACTGATATATTAAGGGGCGAATTTCCCCCATAAGAAATGATGGAAACTCTGACGAATCATTCCACAACCCAAAAAATCCACATAAAAATAATTAATACAAATGAATGCAAAAGGAAAAATAAAACAAATTAACATGTACTTTCCCTTTGAAAAGAATCGTGGCCGTAGTGTAGAGACCAGAGAGCTGGCACACACTCACATACACACAAACACACACAATTTTACCGCATAGAGCGCGCGGGTAAGTCTCTATTCCACACAATAAAAAATGCTTTATGCATGCGTGCACACGTGGTCACAGTGTTATAGTAAACAGTACACGCGCACATGGATGTTGACTATACAGTGGCGCATGCGTACTAAGACTGGGAATGGGAGATGATTACCCACAATTTCGCAGCGCAAGAGAGAGAAGAACCATCAGTTGTGATCACGTGACGCTTGGTCAAAACATATAGACTCGCTCGTTTATCAAGTCAAAATTTATTTACAAAAATTTTGTTCATCTTGCGGAACACTCGCAAACCGGGTTACTCACAATCCGAAGTTCCACATACTGTACTACTGCTCAGAAGTTTGGGATCACTTGCAAAATTGTTTTGTTTAGTGATTTATTTTCTCCATTCTACAACAATAATGGGGATTTCAGAACTATGAAATAACACATATGGAATTACTGTAGGTAAAATTATGTAAGAACAACAACAGCCAGTTCTTATTTTTAGACACAGAGGTCAGCCTTTCTGAAATAGTTCTTGCAAGAACAGTATTGTCAAGTGCACTTGCTAAACCCATCAAACACCATGATGAATCTGGCTCTCATGAAAACCTTCCCAAGAATGCAAGGCTACAACTTACTTCTGCTGCAGAGAAGTAGTTAATTTAGAGTTACCAGCCTCAAAAATTACCAATTAACAGCAACTTGAATTAGAGCCATTATGAAAGCTTTACTGAGCACACTGGAATTTGCATGTTCTCCTTGTGTTTGGTGGGTTTCCTCTGGGTTCTCTAGTTTCCTCCTACAGTCTAAAAACATGCAGCTTAAGCTAAATTGCATTTTCAAATTGCCCGTACTACTGTGTGAATGTTGAGGGAACACCACAGTCCCTAGTTGGACTAGAGGATCCTAGATAGATGAATGGATATATTCCCAAACAGCAAAATTATCCAAATCACAAAACAAAATCTACAGTATAGACCCGATTTTTGCAAGCCAAGTCAAGTAAGTAAAACGTTTCCCTGAATGTTGTATTTATTCCCTCCTATAGAAAATGTGGAGTAAAGCTGTGAGAACGCATTTATCAAATATATTTCAATTGCACACATACTCATAAGCGCATTTTACAGTAAAAATTGTACAACACCATTTGTTAAATTTTGGAATAAACTAAAACTTTTACATGTTAACGTGAAATGCACGAAGGAATGAAGGGATGAGATTGCGTTTATCAATTGCACACTCATAAGCGCATATTTAAAAATGTACAGCGTCATGTGCTGAATTTTGAGATGAACTAATGATTTTTTTCAAGGCTGATTTTTTTATGATATAAAGGCGTTTTGCATTTAAATTTAAAAATAAAAATATATATATATACAAATAATTTTTTCGCAAATATCTTCAAGGTACAGTCATGTCAACTATACAGTTTTATTATAATATGCACATTTTTAAAAATAATTATAATATGCACATTTTTTAGTTGGCGGCATGATGGTGTAGTAGTTTGCACTGTCGCCTTGCACCTCCAGGGTCCCGTCTCTGTGTGCATGAAGTTTGCATGTTCTCCCTGTGCTTGGTGGGTTTCCTCCAGGTACTCCGGTTTCCTCCCATAGTCCAGGACCTGCAGATTAGGCTAACTGGTGTTCATAAATTGCCCACCCTAAGTCTTCAGAGATAGGCTCCAGGGCCGCCGCAACCATGAATACAGGATAAAGTCGTATAGATGATGTATGGATGGATGGATGGACATTTTGAGTTGCACATTTTCGGGATGTCATTCCCATATTCTAGAAGCTTTTTTAAAAGTAATGATAACTTTGATTCTATATGGCATATCAGAAAACCTAAATGCATGGTTTGATGTTGGAAGCCTCCACCGTTAAAATAGGACTTCCGTATACAAATCATCATTGACTAATACAGTGTTGCCTGCACGGATCCAGGCCACTTGTATTTTAAGGGTTAATCTTCTTTAAGGGTTAGGGGTTAAAAAGCCTAGGCATTGTGCGAGGCATTGTGTGTTTCTCTAAAGAGCATGTGCGACCATCAGTACACCATTCTTATTATTTTTTACGACCGCTGGCATCTGCTGCATTTACCACCTCTCAGTACACCACTCTCACTGTAGCAGAATAAACAATTGCAGGTGCGTGAGAGTGAACTGTCTGCTTCTACTGTAAGTTATTTGATCGTGGATAGCATCATTCTCCCAGACAGATTTATAAAAAAGGGTGGGCAAATATACTTGAACAACAGTCAATATACTTGGCGGGTCGCCCAAGTATACTCTGTGTGTGGGAAACACGCCACTGATTTCTACCTTATTATGATGGCACCTGTCAAGGGCTGGGACATAATAGGCAGCAAGTGAACAGTCAGTTCTTGGGGTTGTGTTAGAAGCATGAACAATGGATAAACAGAAGAAACTGAGCAAATTTGACAGAATGGGACATGCTGTGATGGCTAGACAACAAGTGACAGCAGTGTATCACAGCTTACTGTGCATGGGGGGTGCATTGACATAGACCATCAGAGTGTCCATGTTGACACCTATATTGGCATCAGAACTGTAGCACACAATGGAACAAGGTAGCCTCATCTACTGAATCACAATTTCTTTTAAACCATGTGGATGGCAGTTGTGTGTCACTTACCTAGTGAGTAAACGGCACCCGAATGCAACATGATAGTTAGATAGAGGATTTTATTAATCCCAAAGGGAAGTTGTAAAATGGGTAGAAAATCAAGGCAGAAGTGGCAGTGTGATACTCTGGCTAATGTTCTGCTGAGAAAACTTGAGTCCTAGCATTTATGTGGATGTTACTTTGACAATGTGCCACCTACCTAATCATTGCTGCAAACTAAGTACACCCGTTCATGACAACAGTATTTTCTAATGGCAGTCCCCTCTTTCAGCACAATAATGCAATAAAATTGTTATTTTGCTAAAAGTGTACTGGAGTGGTTTGAGGAACATGACAAAGAGTTAAGTGTTGACCTGGTCTCAAAATTCCTGAGATCTCAATACACTTCAGCATCTGTGAGACCTACTGTAACAAATATCCCTACTGTATATCTATATAACAAATATATCTTACCTAACAAATACATCCATGGGAGACCCTTCATGCAACCTACAGGAGTTGAGAGATCTGCTGCGAACTAGAACTGCACAATATCATTGATTTATACAAGTGAATCAATCTTTTGGTGGTCGACTCTATTAATTGTGAGTTGTTGGGTCAGTTTTCAATTCAGAAATGAGTCACCCATTTTAAATTTTTTCTGTAAACCGTATAATTGTTAAATGGTTTAAAATTGACAAAATCCTCAAAAATATAACGCAGCTTTTGCAGAACAGAAAGCATCGTCTTTTATGGGCAGTTTATGGGCCGCTTGTGTATTATCACCACCTATTGGACTGAAAAAAAAATATTTCTTTGTTTGGGACATTACAATCATCAACACAAGTTACACAACATCTCTTTCCATAGTTTTTAATAAATCAATAATTGTAACAAAAAAGGCTGCTTAAAATAAAACAGTCAGCCTAGTGTTGAATTGAATATAAGAGACAATTGTCACAATGTCCAAAAATGTAATGAAATAAAACGAACATTCCACCTATGTTTCTCTTAGCTCTGGAAAAGCTAACATCCTGATGCCATATATCACAGCACACTTTCAGAAATCTTGTGGAGTCCAACTCCTTTTTTGGTGGGGTCCTTTTTTATTATTTCATGTGGCATCTTTTCAAAAAGGAAAACGATTGTGATTTTTGAATGTGATATCTTCATTACCTCTTCACCTCACCTTTGGGTTTAATCAGTAAATACCTTTTGGATGACAGTAAGTAAAATAATGTTGTTTTTCGCTTACTGCCTACATCATTGCATGCTACTATAATATACTGCAGCTTACAGTATATTTCAGCTTACTTACTGTACTTAAAGCTTACTGGTCCTATATGCATTTTCAACCCCACCATGGCTTGTTCTCATTACCGGAACAGGCCAGGTGCTGAAACACATATTGAAATCTCACCTGAATGGGAGGGTGGGCGGATGACGCTCGGGCTCACACGCAGAAAGAGGAGGAACAGAAAGAGGAATTTGTTCGCAAACACGCTGAACAAAATACTGCTCGTTCGGTGCTGTAGATGATAATATTCACTATGTGCCACAATCAATCTGCTAGATGTGTTCACATAAAGCTGTTTGTGGAGAGGGGTACTGTGTTCATTCGGCTCTGAAAAGGCTCTTATGTAATGCATGAGAAACCGCCATGAAACAGAAAGGCTCAGCAATTTAGTGAGATTTTTTTTTTTTTTTGTAATGTTTTAATTAGGCCTACACCGCAGTCATACATACACAGTGGAAATGTTCACATGACAAAAAGCATTTATACAAACATCTGATGAATATTTCAGATACATTACTGAATACATGAACCGGATGTACGGTTTTGACGAATGAGGATGTGCAGTGCAATAATTTACGGCGACACGGTATACGCATGGCGCTTCTCATTCACGCGCGTGCACACACACACACACACACACGCAATCTCTCTCTCACATACGCTCGCACGCACACACAAAATACACACTACAACCAGCGCGTCAGCATCAAATATATCATTTGAAAAGAAATGTTTCACCGCATTTGGGCTCTGTGTGTGTGTGTGTGTGTGTGAGAGAGAGATCCTAACTAAATGCCACGTTACTTTCATCCTAAAAACGGTTTACAAGAACATACCCGTTATACAGTAATAGCACACATCACAGCGGGCAGAGAGAATATGAATGGCACGCGAAGCATATACACGTGCGCGTGCGCGCACAAACATCCACCATCTACACACACACACACACACACTCGACGATTGAGGGCGTTGCGCGAGCGTAATTTACCGGACAGAGCGGAATACAAGGTCGTGAACTTCGATTAATGTAAAACCTAGACATGAATATTATAAACTGCGAGTGACGCTGTGCTTCTGGCAACGACGTGGCCTTTTTTCCCCAACGGTAGCATCATACACATATATAATAATATATTCTATATATATATAACGGGTTAAAATGTCCCCCATGCAATGTTTTCCTCTTTACCTGTTCATCCCCGCGCCAGTTCCCGTAGCAGCTCCACCTCCGGCCGCAGCGCCATTCACAGGCTTGATGTGCTGCACAGAGCCCGGTGATGCTGAAACGGATCCTGGAGCTGCCGCCACCCCGAGCACAGAGCCACCTTCCCCGCCTTCCAGGCTAGCTTCGTTTCCCATTGTCTTTTTTTTTTTAAGTTTTCAAAAAGATCGAATTTTTACGTTTCTGCGTAGTATACGTAAAAAAGAAAAATTCCAAATCGCGCGCTCAGATAGGATGCTCGTCTTCCGCCATCATCCTCTCGTTCTGAGAGCGAGCTGGTGCTGAGCGCGTGAGCTGCAGGAGGTGGGAGCGAGAGATGAGCACGCGCAGCTGAGGCGCATCAATCGCTACGCAAGCGCGCGCTTCATGCACACGCTTTTGCCTGTGAGATGGAGGGAGGTTACATAGATCTATATATTGGATGGCAAATCAAACTACACAAAAATAATATGAAGATGTAATATGCAGTAGCATTATAAAATGGGTGTGGCAATGGTTAGAGACGTTGTTAATGAAAAGAAAATTTTAGGATTATTAGTACAACTTTTCATACTAATTAGCACGAAAAATGCACTTTTACATTGAACAGTTGAAATTATAAAGTTTTCCCAATAATAAGGATTACACAATATACTGTAGCGTTTTTTGACGCTAGCAGGGATCTTGGAGTACGAGTGAGCTTACTTGCTCCCCAATGCGAATGGCTGGGGAGTAGTTTATTACTCTCAGCAGAAGCACACATACACAGATCAAGCACACACACATACACACACCCAACTTGGCCGAAGCCATTAACCTAAACACCCTTCTCTCTCATGGTAGACAGAGAAAACCCCCGCAATGCATGACGGTCGTCAGCCGCGGCCCCGCCCACGCCACACTGCCCCCACCCGAGCTGTGACCGTCCCCGGTCACCATGACTCTCAGTCTTGCAGGCGTGAAGGCGGTCAGCGTGGTTCTTTTGTGGAGAAGCACATTGTCCCGGAGGCGGTCCGGCCTCCGCAGATTTCGATGTCTCGCCGGCGTGCGGCTGGTAAGGCGCAAGACGGTCTCGGTGGAGCAACACTCGCGCCCGCTTCGCCAACCGCACCAGGTAAATGAACTCGACAAGCTGAGCGATTACCGTACAGGGGCCCACCCAGTGAGACATGAGCTTGGGTGAACGCCCTCTCTTCCTTCCGGAACACACCCACACCTGCTCACCAGCAACAAAGCCTCGCTCCTGGCTGTGAGTGTCCACGCCCACACGCTCCACAGGTGCCCCCACCCGCAAGCCCTGCAGCGGTGCCCGCGAGCGCTGGGTGGTGCCCTTCTTTACCAGCGGCGGCGCAGGTGAAATGACTGTGGGCGATGCTCTCGGCGAGGGAGTAACTCGGCACACGCGCTCTTCACCTCGCTCGCAGTACCGACGACGCGCTTTGCTGCCCGGATGTTCACCTGGCACGACCACCGGCGCTCGTCCGACGGCTGCTGGGGTACGCTGTCCATCAGGCCTAGGAACGTTGCCTCGGCATCGCCGCGAAACCCCAGAGACTTTTCCGCTGTCTAGCCGTGACGGGTAGCCCTGTCCCCGGCTAGATTCACCTACCGAGTGCCCCCGAGCTGCGGGCGGTCGCTCGGCTCCTCCGCCGTGATGCACCGCAGTTAAGGGTTCAGCACGCTGTGCTGCGCGTAGCGCCTCGGTGAGGGAAGCTGGTGCTGCTAACCTGATGTGCTCACGGAGCCGCGGCGGTCGGAGCCCTCGAAGAAAAGCGCGATACGCTAATTCTTCCTGCTTATTGGGCTCGCATTTTGGATAGACAAAGATATGCAGATTAGGCTAATTGGTGTTCCTAAATTTCCCGTAGTGTGTGATTGGGTGTGTGAGTGTGTGTGTGTGTGCCCTGCGATGGATTGGCACCCTGTCCAGTGTGTACCACGCCTAGTGCCCGAAGTCTCCTGGGATAGGCTCCAGGTCCCCCGCGACCCTGAACACAGGATTAAGCGGTATAGAAAATGAATGAATGAATGAAAATAATCAAATCCACCTAGTTCAAAATGTGTAATTTGAAATACTTTCTTGTTCACCATAATTGTAAAGATTAGTTGAGTTTCTGCGGCATTCCTGTTAGCTTCCAACAGTTTGGCCATTCTCCTCTGACATCTCTCATCAAAGGCTATGTTCACATTATACGCTATGCTGTTTAATTTAATTTTTTATTTTGATCAGAACATATTTGCATGTCACAACATTTCACATTACAAGTGACTTCTATCTGACTCTACTGTGGACGTCTTTGATCTGAAACAGCACGCATTTGCAAATCAATACATCTTTTGTTTGTGCCATCTGGGTTAAAACACCTCATGAGTTTGTGCAACCACTCATTTATTTCAAACAGTGGATGCTATTTTAGTACAAATATGCTTGGGATTTTGCTTTGAAGGATGGCAAGCAGTTAGTCTGTATTTTGGGCATTCCAGAAAAAGGAAGAAAGCCAAGCACCTCGCTTTAAGTGTTTTAGCAGCTATTGCTATGAAATTCAGACAGTGCGCTTCTGATTGATGAAGTCAGTGCCCTACATGTACGAAGATGCAAAAAGATCACATGAATTCCCATCTGCCTGTTCTCATTCAATCACATGACCATTTATCGGATATATATCCAGTCTAGGTCCACATATGAAAGTGATACACAAACAAAAATATTAAATAAACAAAATAACTAATTTAGAAAATAACAAAGATCTACAAATATTAACCTTCCTGTGACAATGTTTGCGTTAGCAGTGTATCATAAGGTCATGTGATTGCTAAGAAACATTAAATGATGGCATACCCGTTTTGCACAGACAACAGCCATGTTTATAACCACAAAGCTGTGTTGACAGTAAATGTTGATAGGTTGTAAATGTTCTCAAAGCATTCAGGCTTCACCCTCTAATGAAAAAAGCCTTTTCCCTCTTGGCAAATCTCATCAACAGTCACATGAACATTATTTCACACATCCACAGAGCCTTGCACAGCTCTCTTTAGTGCAAAATGGATAACGCTTGAGATGATAAAACACCTTTATATATAGGCTTGCAAGGTCTTAAAACTGAAAAAGTAGATTGAGGGAGATTAGCATGTTTGTTGAATGAAACATTGATCAGTTTTAATCATTATATTAAAGGTCCTGGGTTTTAATCTATTGTATTTTGCTGCGAGTGTGTAAATTTTGCTGGACTAGGTACTTCCAACTTTGGCTTAACACACTTGTTCTCTAAGCTGGATAGAGTTGGAGCAGTTACTGTATTCAAGATGATTAAATTAGGCAGCTGCCAACAAACTACTCTATTTTATCACAGAAACAGAAGTGCCCAGTTTGTGACCAGTGATGCCTGGGAGGATTGCTGTAACTGTAAATCTGATTGTACCAAGCAACATAGTGATTGTAATGATTGCTGAGTAGTACATGTTTGTAGTGTAGTATTGCCATTCGACCCTTGAAACTGATACACATTGCAGCTGCAAGACTTGTTTTTAATTTCCCTAAGTTTGCAAGCAGCACCCTATTGCTGTCTTCCATCCACTGGCACAGTGTAGTTAGCCACATCATCTTTGAAACTGATGCTTGCCTACGAAGCCAAATACGGCCTAATGCTTAACTCTAGCCGTTTTTTTTCACTCCTAGTGTTATCTAAAGTTATCTTAAAGCCATTAGCAGGGCTCAATTTGGCCCACCATCAAAGTTGGTTACAAAGATTTAAGATTATGCTCAGTACTTACACCCAGGTAGTAAAAATAACTTCCTCTGGTTGTTAGTAAGCAAAGAATACATATCCCTTGTAAATATATAATATTACAATAGAAATGCCTCCTGACATCATAGACACAGTTTATGGTTATGTGCATTTCCACTTTACATTTGTTTGCTGAAATCTCAGTTGCAAGGGTTCACTACCAATAGGAGGGAGCAAAGAATGGGTATTGACATGGGAACCAACATTAGAGACGAGGGGTGAGGGATATCACTTTAAGCAAAATATGACAGGGTAAGAAAGACAAGAGTGGTAAATCAGAATTTACATGTCTTGAATGTTACTAATATTTGGAATACATTTCCAATGGTGCAATTTAAATTGGTTATTGTGAATGTTTTTATATAAAAGAAATAGGATTGACACTCAAAAATGATTAATTGGTTAAATATCAAAATTTCCACTGAAAATTATCATAATAATATAGCCACTTAACCTCATGTTTGTTGGACTTGCGGCTTAAGATGAAATTTCTCATGAATGAATGTGTTAAACCCATTGACATTTAAAGAAGGCAAAGCACAGTGCAGTGATGAGAATCGTAGCCTCTTAGCCTATTAGGATTTTAAAGAAGACCTAACATCCAACAATGATGATTTCAGCTAAGATGGCTTAAAACCCACTGCATTCGTTCCCATGAGCATTAAGCAGGTGGAATGCCTGATGCTTGAAAATCGACGGATCACCTGTCGCCAACTTGTGAAAGAGACGCATCTGTCTGTGGGAACTATACACACAATCATTCACAAGTATTGCTTGCATGTTACAAGAATTCCGCATCACGGTGGCTTAGTGGTTAGCATTGTCATATTGCACCTCCAAGGTCAGAGTTCAATTCCTGTGCTGGGTCTATGTGCAGGGAGTTTACACATTCTCCATTTGCTCAGATGGGTTTCCTCAGGGTACTCCAGTTTTCTCCCACGGTCCAAAGAAAGACAAATTACGCTAACTGGCGTTCCCAAATTGGCGTGCCCGTGGTGTGTGTATGTGCCATGAGATGGATTGGCATCCAGTCCAGTGTGTGCCCCACAGTCTCCTGGGAAACGCTTCAGGCTCCCTGCCCCCTGTATAGGATAAGCGGTATAGAAGATGAATGAATAATCATAATATTCATTCATTCATTCATTTTCTATACCGCTTAATCCTGTGTTCAGGGTCGCGGGGGACCTGGAGCCTATCCCAGGAGACTTCGGGCACTAGGCGGGGTACACCCTGGACAGGGTGCCAATCCATCGCAGGGCACACACACATACACACACTCACACACCCAATCGCACACTACGGGCAATTTGGGAACGCCAATTAGCCTAACCTGCATATCTTTGGACTGTGGGAGGAAACCGGAGTACCCGGAGGAAACCCACCAAGCACGGGGAGAACATGCAAACTCCATGCACACAGAGACGGGAATCGAGCCTGGCCGGGGAATCGAACCCAGACCCTGGAGGTGCAAGGCGACAGTCCTAACCACTACACTACCGCGCCGCCTATAATAATAATAATAATAATAAATTTTTTACTACAAACACAAACACTGTTTCACTGGCATGCTAACCAACATTATCAAATAAAACCAGTAAGTGTTATTCAGCCCAAAGTTATTTTGCCAAGTGATTATTGACATTTCTAGCAAATTTTTGGGCTTCCCAGAAAAAAGAAAGTCCTTCCCATGCTTCGTGTCAGCATTTTCTGGTTGCAGCCTTTAGATTCTTGGCAGAAATGTTCAGAGATGCATAAATGATGCCCTAATCCTTGTCCAGACACTGGACAGTCTGGATGTTCTGGAGAACCTCCACTCCTTCAGTCCCACTTCTTTTGGTTTTCTGTCTGGTCTCAGTTCTTTAAGGGACAGAAACAAACAAAACAGCACAATCCATTAACAATGTTGCATTTGGGCACAAACCCAAATTTCAGTCATAAATACATGTAACCTCACTCTCATTTCTTGTCAAATTTGGGAAATAAAAATTTTTTGAAAACCACATCTGTGTATAAATGTCATCCTCACTCACTCATCGTCTATACCGCTTAATCTTGTATACAGAGTCACAGGGGGCCTTGGCCCTATCCCAGGAAAGGATGCACGAGGCAGGGACACTCTGGACAGGGTGACAATCCATCGCAGGGCACACACACACCCAGACACATTGTGTATAAATGTTTTATATTTAAATGTTTACTATATGACTATCAAATTAATGATCCAAAACACTTTGAGTGACTGGTGAAGTTTTACTGGTTAAAACAAAATGTTATAATGTATGTATAAAGTTTACAGTAAAGTTTACAGTATAATATACTATATATTACTATAGGTTCACTGATATGAGCAAAATATCTTGGAAACAAACACATCAAGAAAAAAAGTATATAATGTGAGATTAATTAATTTAAGGTTGAGTACATTTTCTTCCTTTAGACAGGAGGACATATTTGGCAGGAGTTTAACAGCAGGCCTGAAAATCAAGGCTTGGCACAGGCACATGGAAGTTGAACATTTTGCAAGTCATGTCTTTGAGCCGCTTTCTGAAGCAAGAAAAATTCCATGGGGAAAAGTCCATGTAACCCTCAAAAATAATCAAAATCTGTTTTTCATTTGTCTAAATTATTGTATTATTATTATTATTGTTGTTGTTGTTGTTGTTGTTGTTGTTGTTGTTATTATTATTATTATTATTATTATTATTATTTCTGTGATGTATGTGCACTAAATGTATTTGATAACTGTCAGACAACAGGGCCACTAGGATGCAAGTGCAAGGTAAAAAAAGGCTTTAATAATGACTTTATTGAGCAGACAAAACAAATGTGCAAATAACTGGCAAAAGGTTATAGGTGATCAGAAATGGGAATAAACTGGACTGAGCTGAAACAGCAAATAAACAGGTAAGCAATTACATATTCAAAGGACGAATGCCTGGAACAAGTTCACATGACTGTATAATTTGCAATGAGTGCAGACTCTTGAAGGCTATTTAGCCCCTCTAGGTAATGAGTATCAGGGATGTTTCATTAGTATTCCTGTGATTGGTAGTGAATACATGGATTTTGTAGTTGTCCAACTTCCATGCTTGCACGGTATGTGGATTATTGCCATCTGCAATATCACCATATGCACTCTAAGTGCTATAGATTGCATAGGTCTGACAGATCACTCTCAAAGAGCTCTCTCCTGGAGCTTTGCGTTTTTATGGCCTAGCTCGGTTCCAACAGAAAGACCAATTGGTGTGACAGGCATGGTATTGCTTTATTAACAAAGGGAAGGGTCCAAAAGGGTCTTGTATTCAGCACCTCTCATCGTGCCCATATCCCTCCCAGTCAATTACATACTACATCTTCCCCTGTCTCTGTTGTGAATTCAGAAATGCTTTTAGTTGTGTGCAATTATAGAATTGTCAGGTGTAAAAGGAGTGAACAAGTATGGTAGGTTTGAGCCTTGATTCTCATTTGTTCACTTCTTTAAAACCATTTGTTGAACGCAGGTCAGTCCATGGTACTAGCATTATAAAATTAGCATTACAAATAAAGGTGGATTATTTGCACTGAAATTGGGTTATTTGTGTTCCTGAATGAATAAATGAGTACTACACATACTCCACCCATGGTAATATTTTGCCCAGTCCTTCATTTCCTCCATAAAGTCTCTCCATACTTGGGAAATAAAATGGCGTCCTCGTTCAATGACTATTTACATTTACATTTAGGCATTTGCCAGACACCCTTATCCAAAGCGACTTACATTTTGATTTCATTATACATCTGTGCAGTTGAGGGTTAAGGGCCCTGCTTAAGGTATTTCATCTGGGAAAACCCACAATATCTAAACATACGAAGTAGGAAGACTAGGTAGTGGAATGACTGCAATAGGATTTGCAATGACTTAGAAAAGTGGTCAAGTATTTGCATGTGCTTCTTTGAGATGTGAACAGATCAGTGATAAATCAAGGGATAGATGTGGCCTGGGTCTCTGAAAAATTGGCAGAGGCACGAGTTTGCCAGCTTGGAGTGCTCTTGGCACTGTGGCCCATTCAAAACATGATGCAATATACTGGTTAATGGAGTGTTGCATCATGTCCCATTAATACTTTGTAAGAGTTTTGTGTGGTCAGTATTTATGATGAAAGATTGTTCAGTTCCCTCTAACCAGTGATGTCTTTCATGATCTTGTGTATTGTCATTAGCTAGTGAGCACACCAGACAACCTGATCAGTAAAGTGCAGTACCTGCCTCCCTTTTCCGCTGGCCAGGGTGGCACAAATTGGTAGCATTTGGCACACATCAATCCTGGAATCATATGGGTTAATGTTAGTGTCTGGTGCCCATCGGTTAATCAGTGAGACAATCATGCCATCTGTGTGCAAGTATATTTCCTTAATTCTTCACTATGCTTGTGGGTATGCATGTGGGTACTATGGATATGCATACCGGGTCATGCTTCTTTAAGCTCTACTTTTGCTTCTAGCAGCCTCCCTAGGTTTCTGGGTGTATCCAAAAAGTGTTTTCCAGCAAGGGTGTTCCTTCAACTAACATCGACATGGGTAAAACGACCATCCCTAACTCTGTGCTGTGAAAATGTGTGACATGCATTTTGAAGTCTATTTGCCATACCCTTAGTAGCATGGCTGGCACTATGTTGTTCAGAAATATTGCCTATAACGTGGTTCCTTGTTGAGCAAAAATATAAGGGGAACTGTTGAGCATCATTCACTGCTGCATGGGAGGCCCCATCTCCTGGTGTTAATGGGGCAATAAGTGCAATTGTTCAGATTACACATCCAGTCAGGCCCCTGCATTTATTTTTTATCTCCCAATCAACAGATTACTGGGAATAAGTGGTTTATCTCATATTGGGAATTTATACATTCACTCATGTTATATATGGATATAAGGGCTAAGGGGCAGCTGCTTCTATAATGGCAGATCAAACAAGACTAAATGGTGACACTGCTTGCTGATGGTACGTTGATGATAGCTGATTCGTGAAGTGGGTCCTGATGGTTGTCCTGAAGCCCTTTCAATTTACACATTATAATCTACCATGAGTTGGTTGGCAGCTGGGATAGTGACCTGTTTGCATTGACTGTGAGCACATGAATGAGGGACAGTGAGGTAGCTATACAACTATCTGTCCAACAGCAATATTTTAAAAATGTATAAGCAGCTGACACAGTTTTACTGGAAGTCTGAAGTGTATAATGTGAAAATGAAAGTTGAGAGTACTGTCACCTTGTGTGTTCCAGTGCTGCTGACCTCTTTTTCAGAAATGCATCGTAGGAGCCTCACAAATGGTGGTCTGTCTGTCAGATAGTCAGTAATCCAGGAGGTGGAGGTGTCGATCTTTTCTTGCAGCAGTGCATGTTGGAAAGTGCACTGGACAGATCAAAGAACATAATTCTCACGCTGCTGCCAACTGTATCTAGGTGAGAAAGAGCTCGCTGGTGAAGATAAATGATGGCCTTTCCATCCTTTCCAAAACCTTCATTATATGAGATATAAGAACAACTGGTCAGTAGTCATTCAGTGTGAATGGAAATGACTTTTTTGGGACTAGAACAAGGTTTTTATCATTTTATTAAAATGTGATCCATTATCTGACCTTAGATAATCTTTATCAAGAGGAGGAAGGATATGCAGCATCTGTACTACATTATTTGTTTTATTAAACATTATTTATTTTCTCTTTCAACAGATGGCAGTTTCCTTATTCTGCAAGTTTACCACAATGCTGCAATGAGTCGTTCAAAGTGTTTTAAATAGCATGCATGCTTCAAGAATGGATGAACATTACTGGTAGACAAAAAGAAATCAGGAAGACATTCAACGAGCTCAACCCCTGAAAATATCAAAACCATTCGACAACTTGTGCATGCTGATCATCAGAGTACAATACAATCCACAACATTGCTGCCATTGTCAGTATGTTATACGGAACAGTCTAGGCAATATTTACGTCTGTTTTGAACATGTTCCACGTTGCTTAAATATGACCAGGGTTTTGCTTCATAAGAATTTGTTGGCATTTCACTTTCAGCTGTGTCTGCATCACTGGCATCTGTTTTGTCTCCATCGTTCTTGTGAATTTAGCGCGTTTGTTCTCCATCAATTATTCAGTGCAGTGGTTTCCGGGGTGCAATTTTTTTCCTTGCCCGTTGTATTAATTGTATTATTTGTATTATTTTTCATTTTCATTATTTATTTTTTTTTACTCAGTAGCGAATATGATTTAAAATGTAGTGAAGTACAATACTTTAAACAAAACATACTTAAGTAAATGTAAAATTACAGATTTTAAAAACTACTTTAAAAAGTACACAAAGTACACAAAAAATCTACTCAATTACAGTAATGAGTAAATGTAATTCATTACTTTCCAACTATGGCTGCCAATATTGTCTCCAGGCTGCTGACCCAAGAGCTGTAGATGACCTGTCCTTCATTTTAGTCTCAAGCAACAGTCTCCACAGTGGAAAAGACTAAATGACCATCATGACCAAAAAAAGCGAGGCAGGTCCCCAGTTCCACCAAGTGTATGTTTATTGTCTTTTTGATATTTGCGGCATTGTGCATTGAGAATTTGTCCCCAGGAGCCAGACGGTCAATAGCAAATTCTACTGTCAGGTTTTAAGACGTCTGAGGGAGCATGTGACGGCACGGTGGCTTAGTGGTTAGCACTATCACCTTGCACCTCCAGGTCCTGGGTTCCATTCCCATGACGGATCTGTGTGTTTGGCGTTTGCATGTTCTCCCTGTGCTTGGTGGGTTTCCTTCAGGTTCTCCAGTTTCCCCCCACAGTCCATAAACATGCAGATTAGGCTAATTGGCATTTCCAAAATGCCCATAGTGTGTGAATGTGTGCAAGTGTTGATCGTAAATAGTGTCCTATCATGGTCGTACAAATAGGAATAAATACAATGGTCCCTAGTTTATCTACAGAGGTTCCTACAGTAGATGGATAGATGGATGGATGGATTAATGGATAGAGGGTGGATATATGGTAAAACCAACTCTGTGTGAATCTCTTGTACTGAACTGTATATACCCCCTTGTAGGTATATTGATGTCCATCAAAAGTGAATGCAAAAAGCTGGAAATAGCATAATTTTGCTTACTGAAGCATTGGACCCGATGAGAGCAAGCCATGGAGAGGAAAATCACATGGTCAGAACTCTGGAGGACAGAACCACACCGTATCCTCATTCTGATCCAGGCAGTCTATGACATGCTTTCAAGTCCAGCTAACCTGCACTGCTGGGGCTAGAAACACTAGCATTCTTCCTCAACCAGGAAAAGGGAACTGTCAAACATATTTTGAGCTGCTGTCCTAAGGCTTTAAGTGAGGGCCAATACTGCTGGTGGCATGACCAGGTGCTCAAGACAATTGCCGGGAGCATCCATAGTGCCATTACTATGGAGTGCAGTCGGAAATCCATGAAGCAGACGATCAGTTTCTTTGAATCCAGAGAGAAGCCAAGAGAGAGGCCCAGAGAATTATCCGAGATCCTGTACACAGCCCAAGACTAGCAACCGTTGAGACTTGCAGAATTGAATAAACAACTAAAATTATGGAACGATATCGCGGACAATATTCAAATGCAATTGCAAATTGCATTTGCAATTGCGTTTCCCATATGTGGACGCACAAAGTGTGCCATAATTCAAATGCAATTGCAAACTTTGCATTACCGTCTGCTGATTCGCCTTTGCGCACACTGACTGCCAAATTTCAAATGAAAAAACAAAGTCCGTTTGCATTTGTATTTCCCAGGTCTTACACGTCATGAACCTGTCATATTTAAATAGCAAAATCAATCACCACATTTGCTTTTTCACTTTCTCTGCACCGCGCGTCAAGCCGGCCAAAATTCAAACGCAATCGCTAATCCATTTGCAATTGCATTTCCAACACGTTACACGGAAACCTGTCAATCAGCGTCAGGGGCGGGTCTATACTGTGGGGCGGGATTGTATGGGGAGTGACGTCACTCGCACTCGCCGACCAAGAGGGGGATATTTGAGCAATGGAGATGAACCGAGATTATCTCATTTGTTTATCAAGAAATAAACACACAAAAATGACAAATCGCATATTTTCTTGCTCCGGAGTGGACAGAGAAGTTTTTACAAATAAAAATATTTTTAGATCTTCTCCTGTTACAGCCTGCTGGAGCTAAATCTTTCAGAAACGCTGCGTACCGGTGTTATGCGCTAAAAAGCCTCCCTGCCACTGATTGCCCCCCCCCCCCCCCCACATAACCTCTATCAAATATTATATTACAACATAAATTAATAGGTTTATGATTTACAAATTGCACCAAACGAATTTGATTATAAAATAATCTATATAAAAAACACATGTAGTATAGGGGGAAAATATATTAATTATATATTATTTTCATATACAACCCCTGGCAAAAATTCTGGAATCACCCCTCTCAGATGTTCATTCAAATGTTTAATTGTGTAGAAAAAAAACAAGCACATACATGCCACAAAACTATTTTCACTCAACAATCCAAACTTCTGGCTGTATAAAACACTTAAAAAAACAAAGAAAGATAACTATAGTCAACGACAACTGTTTTAACAACTCAAACAGAGGAAAAAAAATATGGAATCACCAAATAAAAACACTACTTGTACTTTGTTGCACCACCTCTGGCTTTTATAACAGCTTGAATTCTCTGAGGCCTGGATTTAACTAATGTCCAACAGTATACTTCATCAGTCTGTCTCCAGCTTTGTCTTATTGCAGTTGCCAGATCAGCTTTGCAGGTTGGAGCCTTGTCCTGTACCATTTTCTTTCATTTCCACCACAGATTTTATGCGATTTGTAATTTTTGTGTGTTTATTTCTTGATAAACAAATGAGATAATCTCGGTTCACCTCCATTGCTCAAATATCCCCCTCTTGGTCGGCGAGTGCGAGTGACGTCACTCCCCATACAATCCCGCCCCACAGTATAGACCCGCCCCTGACGCTGATTGACAGGTTTCTGTGTAACGTGTTGGAAATGCAATTGCAAATGGATTAGCGATTGCGTTTGAATTTTGGCCGGCTTGACGCGCGGCGCAGAGAAAGTGAAAAAGCAAACGTGGTGATTGATTTTGCTATTTAAATATGACAGGTTCATGACGTGTAAGACCTGGGAAATACAAATGGACTTTGTTTTTTCATTTGAAATTTGGCAGTCAGTGTGCGCTCGCAAAGGCGAATCAGCAAACGGTAATGCAAAGTTTGCAATTGCATTTGAATTATGGCACACTTTGTGCGTCCACATATGGGAAACGCAATTGCATTTGAATATTGTCCGCGATATCGTTCCATATAAAATTCTCTCAGAATGTTGCCAAAACTCTTTTTAGACCAGACATTGTGGTGGTGTCAGATGGAACGAAGAAGAATGGAAACCTAGGTGCCTACCTGTAGAGCTTGGTTGCAGGGGCTTTGCAGGCCATGCTCTCTGTGAAGCCTACACAGGACTTGGCATCACTGGTGAGAGAAGGAGAAGAGCCATCCAGAAGAACAGGCCTCTGATATTAAGAGTTGAGCTCCATGACTTTGTGCTGATAGGGTACAAGCTGACGCTTGATCAGGTGGCTATGGATTAAGAGAGGAGATCCATGGGTTTGTGCTGCAAGGGTACAGGCTGAGGTGTGATCAGCGTCAGGTTTGTCGCCTAAGTGAGAGTGTATAATGTTCTAAGACCCGAAACACCCAATAACCAAGGATACATCACTGATAACGTACCCCAGCTGAGGGTCAGAAAACGTTTCATCATAAAAACCAAAGCCAGCCAGTAAGCTTATTAAGGTATGGTGGACACTTCAAGAAATTCATTCCTAAAGTGAAATGTTTATGGAATATGTCAAGAGATGAAGACAGATTTCAAAGTTAGTTAAACTGTACTGAATGTGAGGACAAACACTGTCAGTTGTGACTATACATTTGAATTTAGGATATTACAAAAACAGCTGCATAGATTTCCAAGATCTTCCTATATGTACCATGTACACACAATCATTTTTTTTTTTATAAACAGTAAACTTATTTGTGTCTGTGTGATTTATTACATTCCATCCCTTGAAATACAGGGGTTTGTGTAGGTGTAGTCTTTTCAATAGGTTGTAGCATCTCTGAGGCTAAGTGATCTTTGGTAGGTTGTTCTGGTTTAACTTGAATTTAGAACAGTATAAGAAAGTGTTTTCACTTTTTCCTTATGCCTCCTGATGTAGCGTCACACACATACAATGGTTCTCTGAGGTAAATGTGAGAAGAAATGCAATAGGAAGCTAGTGTTTTAGTGGTCCAGTTTAACAACATACAGCGTAAGAAATGCCAGCGTTAAAGGGTCTAAGCCTAAAGGTGTGTGTCAAACGCTAAAGGCGAGTGTGGCATGCAGGAGGGGCAATGCCAGATGCCCCAAGAACTTCAAAAGCGGTTAAACTATACAGCGCCATTTGATCATGGCATGGGAAAGAGCGGCAGCTTTTGCTATCCAGCTGCCGAGGAGAAATGGGTGTTGTGCTTGCTGTTAAGGGAGGTCTGCATTAGTAGATCTACAGTAAAAAAGCGCACAGAAGGTGCTGCCCGTGAGAATCCACTCTGCTGTCTTATAGCCGCCAACTTACACCCACCTGCACACGTGAGTGGCATGTGTGCAGGCAATACCCTGCATCTTCAAAGAACTTCAAAGGTAAGCATTGCTACGCTGTCATTGCATCAGCCTGAGCATGCAATACCGGCATTTCACCTGCTTGAGCTCATTTCATAAAGGCCAGCGGACCAAACACTATCGATTCCCCTGTCTGAGCTCACTTCTCAAAGGCGGGTGGGCTGAACACTGCTGATTCACCTGTCTGAGCTTGCTTCACAATCAAGGAGATCATATTGAAAAATTGATCTTTTATAAAAGTTAGTTAAAATTAATTCTACAGCCAGAGTGCAATTTTTCCCCTCACCCTTGTAATAGCATCTCTGACCTTACACCTAAAAGGGTAGTCACATTTGATAAGTGTATTAAATATATGATATATACTGTATGCATACTAACAGGCTACCATTTTTAAAAATGCATGTTTTAAATTATAACTCTATTTATAATACTGTATGTGATGTATAAAGTGAGTACTCATCTTTCTGCTGCTAAACAGTGCAAAGACCAAATACCTTAATCGTAGATGTACAGTTCATGTCGAGCTCACCTGAGCTGAATTGTGCGCCAGGCTGCCCGGGTTGCTAGGCAACAGGTTTGGTTGACAGGCCCGGTGCATAGCACCCGTCAAATAACGAATCACCTCATTGTATGAACGATGTGTCTGCATTAAATGATGAAATTGCGACATCTAGTGGCCAGGTTTAGTTTATTATTGTATCACTGTGTTCATTAAGGTAGATGAGGTAGATTTGTTGTGCGAGGGGTTGATTTATAACAACTAGCTTTGAAAATGTTGCATAGTGATATTCATAACAGGTGTTGAATTTTCAATACTTGATGCTTGGACTTTTATTATTAAAAGCTGATATTTGTAATAACGGATTATGGCATTTTATTTATTTGACATGATGATTTATTACTATATTTTGACAATTTAAAAAACACTTCTAAAGAGTATTGAGGCTAAATTGACACATTCTAAAGTAATATATAAAACCAGATAATCAGATATAATGCAGTACTGAGAGACAAGAAACAGGAAGAGATAAAAGGAGGGATACATGTGTTCTAGTGCACTCAGTGTGTCAGCCTGACATCAATTACACAGGTGTGGGTGCACGCGTGTGTGTGTGTGTGTGTGTGTGTGTGTGTGAGAGAGAGAGAGAGAGAGAGAAATATAAAGAGAAATCCTCTCTGACATAACCCACTTAGCTGCAACTGATATTGCATATTGGTAATTAGGTTTTCAAGGGCTCCAAAAACTCTAGCAGGACCCCTGGGAAATGTACAATGGCTGCATCCTACTTAAAAAGCTAATACCAAACCAATACCAAATATATATATTTATACAGGAACAAAGTCAGGCTGTGCGTACCATCATGCATGTGCGTCACTAACTGCATCATTTATCATTTTTATTTGCATTCATCATTTCATGCGGCCTGTGCTAATGTTTTGGCAGGTGAAATGTGACAACCTTACATAAATGAATATGTAATAATAATTCAAAAGTATTCAAAATGTAACTTTAAATTGACACTTAAATATTAAAAAATATATATTGTATAGGGCCTCCTCATAAAAGCAACTGCCAGCGGAGATATTTTGAGAGGATGAAGCATAATTATCCTCCAGCACATGAGACCTGAGACCTTTTGCTTAAAGTTTGGTATATAAAATAATCTTTCACCTTTCCTCTTTGTGGAAGGACATTTTTTTCTTTGTGTGTGTGCGTGTGTGTGTGTGTGTGTGTGTGTGTGTGTGTGTGTGTGTGTGTGTGTGTCAAATAAATTCACTAGTAAGACTCATAACCTCCTTCCCATCCTTTGATCTTTTTACCTTTTTACACCGAGGCTCAAACGTGGGACTGAAGCAGATATGTCATCATGGAATCCTCACCCCTTGTGTATTTCATTTGCTCCCTCGCTGCCATTCACCTAGCAACACCTAGCAGAGCCTCTGTGTGCTCACCTACAGCAAGTATGGCTACCCGTTTGCATGCGGACACCTGCAATTTGTTCACTGGTGAAATGGCCAGTGCCATTATCTGACATAGCAGATAGGGCTCCTACATTTTTTTCAGTGGAGGTCAGGCTGCAGAGCGTGCAAGGTACATTACCTGTAATGTTTCCTTATGACCCTGTTAATTCAGTGACGTACTTTCTCCTGTCAGCCCTGTATGTCAAGTGATGTTTCTTTTTACCCCTTATAGCCCAGAAGTTGAATAGAGACATACATCTTTTCAACTTGAGTTCCTGTTCTGAATCATACTGTGTTCAACCCAATTTATGCCTTGTGCAGATATGCCATAGTGTAACTGAAGCAAGCATTACATATGCCCAAAACCCTAGCCCTGCACCAGGACAATTATGCTCTGGACATTCTCAGCCAGGATTGCAATGTCACTCAGGCACTATAAGGATGTCCTGCTGACTCATCCAGCTGGTCTTCAGGCTCCTGTGCTTCTTCCACCACCTGGCTTCGAGGAAGCTGTGCCCTGTCCCAGCCCAGTCACTATGCCAAGCCCTGTCATGGACCCCACAGTAAGCCCCTACCCATCACGACCTCAGTGTCAGTGGAACCAACCTAGGACTTTGGGTGTATGTCCTAGACCAGTGTTTGAGCACTGGAAGAGCACTTTTTGGTGGTGGGGGTATGTCAGGACTGTGTCTTTGTCTTGCATCAGTTTTGATTTGCTGTTCTGTTTACATTTTTGATTAATGTTTACCGTGGTCAATGTTTACTTCTGCCTTGGGCTCATTATCTGACAGTGTCATGTGGTGCATAGGCAGGTTCTTCCATGGCCATGTTTGTGCATTTCTTTGAGATCTCATTAATACACTGAGTGTGGTTGTGATATGTGGCTTATAATGTTTCTTATATACAGCAAAAACAACTCGATTGTTTATGAGGTTTGTTACCTCACTACCCAACCACTGAAATCCTCCTTCATGGTTTCCCTCCATCTTTCCTTTACAATAGAGGGATATTAGGATGTATGTTGAATTAGACATAAAAGTTGCATGAGGTCTGTTTCTTGTTCAGAGGTCGCATTGCCATTTATTAGATGTATATAAATTTTAGTACCACATATTGGAGCTGTACAGTTGCACTGGACAGTTAAAAGCTAGAAAGTGATTTTTTTTTTCTTTCTTCTAGTGTTAAACTGTCCAGTTTATGTGAGCCAGTTACGAGTCTCATGATAGCCTCCGATTCCTGGTCTTGGTGGACAAAGGAGAATTAAATGTGTTTTTCACTGTTATAGCCCAAGCATTTCAAGGTTTGATGTTTTGTCCATGCTAAGCTCTCTGAGGAGTTAGAGAGGATCCAAAAACGATGCTGTCGGATAATAGGTATTCCAACTTCTACTCTCCCAACATTGAGTGAAAGGCGTGATGAAGCCACCATACGTACTTTTACTAAAATACTCAGGGACAATTCATCGCCGCTGCATTGTTTCCTGCCTATGGCTCCTACACCTACATATTCTCTTCGACGGCACAGGATATTCTCTATACCAAGGAGTAAAGCCAAACGTCATGAACTCTCCTTCATTCCCCGTGCTTTAAAATTGTATGAAACTGTTTCATAGATAATTTACATGTGCTCGATTAGGATGCCTTTTCTGTGTATATGTGTTATTTATTTTATTTTACTTATTTTAAGTACAGTAACTGATTTTTGAAAGTATGTGTATATTTGACACATTTCAGGGTTTTGTACTGCAATATCCTGCCTTGTCAAATTTGAATAAATAACTAACTATTAATCTTGTTCTTTGACACCAAGGTTGTGAAAAGTGATTTTATTTATTCATTTACTATATCATATAAAATGATGTAGTACCCAGATAGCAGAACAACATTGAATCATCGTTGAATCAACATTAAAGCATCAACCAACTTGTCATTGAATCAATGTTGAAATTTCAATGTTAAACGTTGATTTTTCATCAGGTTTGCACCTTGAAATAATGTTATTTCAATGATGAAAAATAGATCAAGATGGGCATAAAATCAATGTTTGTTCAACGTAAATTCAATCACGTATTTTACATTGAATCAACATTGAATCAACATTGAAACAATTATAGTTTAGTCTTGCTTTATGAACAGCAAGATTCTATGACAGTAAATCATGTCCGTTTTGATTTATTTCTTTAAATCAGAGACCATGTAGGGCTGAAAAGCTTTTATTTTTTTTTTTTTAAACAAAAAGTCAGTAACTCAACATCCTTCAGTTTACATGTAAACATATTTATTTATGCTCCATACCCATTTAAACAGGAAGTAACATCACAATTACAATAAAACAACTATATAATAAAACACACTACAACTTACATACAAATTATTATAAACTGGATGACAATATGACTTTTTAGAAGAGAACTATTAGAAGAGATTGTTAATTCTGAATTCATAAAACAGAATCTAACTGCCAAGAGAAGAGACTGGAAAACCATAATATAAAAATGGCAGCCTGCCTCAGCAAAATTCAGTCAAATGCAAATAGAAACAACCAAGTCAGAAACACAACAGATGACTGAAACATTATTCGTAAGTTGAAATGTATTTACTCAGCAAAACAGATAATAAGACATGAGTCTGAACTTATGGTTTTCCACCACGAGCAATTCCCCCCCAGCCGTTCTGGGGCATAACGAAGCCATTTCTGAACTGTTGAAGCAAAGAAACTCTGTGGCCTCCTTTTCTTCAGCTTTCAGCTGTTGTTGTTGTAGTGCATCTAAAGAATGAAAAACAAACAAAAGGTTAGAACTATACAATGCTCTAAAAACTTGGAGTGGTAGTTGTTTATGAATGACAGAAGGTGGGTCCTAAATTTTTGGAAATGTGACTTTTACAAATGTACAGATATGCAACATATGTTTTGAAATGTCCTACAATCTTCCATAGATACAATGCACACATTAGATTTTTTTTAATATACAGGTCCTTCTCAAAAAATTAGCATATTGTGATAGAGTTCATTATTTTCTGTAATGTACTGATCAACATTAGACTTTCATATATTTTAGATTCATTACACACAACTGAAGTAGTTCAAGCCTTTTATTGTTTTAATATTGATGATTGTGGCATACAGCTCATGAAAACCCAAAATCCCTATCTCAAAAAATTAGCATATTTCATCCGACCAATAAAAGAAAAGTGTTTTTAATACAAAAATAGTCAACCTTCATATAATTATGTTCAGTTCTGCACTCAATACTTGGTCGGGAATCCTTTTGCAGATTCTTGTGTCTTGTGTCTCAACTTTCTCTTCACAATATCGCACAGATTCTCTATGGGGTTCAGGTCAGGAGAGTTGGCAGGCCAATTGAGCACAGTAATACCATGGTCAGTAAACCATTTACCAGTGGTTTTGGCACTGTGAGCAGGTGCCAGGTCGTGCTGAACAATGAAATCTTCATCTCCATAAAGCTTTTCAGCAGATGGAAGCAGGAAGTGCTCCAAAATCTCCTGATAGCTAGCTGCATTGAGCCTGCCCTTGATAAAACACAGTGGACCAACACCAGCAGCTGACATGGCACCCCAGACCATCACTGACTGTGGGTACTTGACACTGGACTTCAGGCATTTTGGCATTTCCCTCTCCCCAGTCTTCCTCCAGACTCTGGCACCTTGATTTCCAAATGACATGCAGAATGTGCAACCTGTAGCCCATTTCCTGCACACTCCTGTACACGGTGGCTCTGGATGTTTCTACTCCAGACTCAGTCCACTGCTTCCGCAGGTCCCCCAAGGTCTGGAATCGGTTCTTCTCCACAATCTTCTTCAGGGCCCGGTCACCTCTTCTCGTTGTGCAGCGTTTTCTGCCACACTTTTTCCTTCCCACAGACTTCCCACTGAGGTGCCTTGATACAGCACTCTGGGAACAGCCTATTCGTTCAGAAATGTCTTTCTGTGTCTTACCCTCTTGCTTGAGGGTGTCAATGATGGCCTTCTGGACAGCAGTCAGGTCGGCAGTCTTACCCATGATTGCGGTTTTGAGTAATGAACCAGGCTGGGAGTTTTTAAAAGCCTCAGGAATCTTTTGTAGGTGTTTATAGATAATTAGTTGATTCAGATGATTAGGTTAATAGCTCATTTAGAGAAACTTTTCATGATATGCTAATTGTTTGAGATAGGGATTTTGGGTTTTCATGAGCTGTATGCCACAATCATCAATATTAAAACAATAAAAGGCTTGAACTACTTCAGTTGTGTGTAATGAATCTAAAATATATGAAATTCTAATGTTTATCAGTACATTACAGAAAATAATGAACTTTATCACAATATGCTAATTTTTTGAGAAGGACCTGTATGTGTTATTTCACAATCTGCAAATGTTGTCCTACAATGTACATATTCAATGCTATGAAAACAAATATACTTAATGTAACAATGTAGTCTTTTATGTGCAAAAAAAAAAAAAAAAAAAAAAAAACCTGTAGGACCAAAAAAATAAATAAATTAAAAAAAAATCAATCCGTGGCGACGGTTTTGCAATTTGTCCCCCGCACTCACAAATACTTAAACTGTTCCCTCAGTTTAACAAATCGTGGCCACGGATTAACAAACTGTATGCACAAATTTCCAATCCGTACGCTCAGATACCATACTGTTTGCATATTTATTCTTAACGAGAAGACTTATTTTGGTGATTTTATTATAAGCTTTTTACCCAGAGTTAGATGCATGCTGCACTGTTAATGTTATTATTAAATAACGCCTATTATTACATTGCATTTAGTTTGAGAGCAAAGTAATGACAACATAAACTGTACATTATTTGTTTTGCATTGCTTTTTACCTTCTCCTCAAACTCACACTGCATGATTTTCAAAGTCACCATTGTTTTCACACTGTACTATCTGTGGTAGCATTTAGTTGCTGCTGTGTTCACACTGCACAATGAATTGGCGACAGGAGATTACACACTGCATGACTTTACAATAGGAAGAATCACCAACAACTCTGTCTGGTGTGCAAGCTACAGCCAAACGCACACAAGAAGTGATAAGGAAACAAACCCAAGATCATGCTGACATTGTGGTCTATAATTCCTCCCCGAACAAACAATAATTTAAAAAAGATGACGTCCTTGTTTAAGATCCCATATGGTCAAAACTGAAATTTCATGGCTTTTTTCATGGTAACTGAGGTCTAGGGGCTATGTAACTACCATATAAGTTTCAAAACAGCCAATCCACAGTAGAATGCACACAGCTTGCATAAAGTAGCTCTGCCTTTTCACGAGCTGCTGTGATGTCCAATCTACTCAGTCACCGCTTTCAGTCACCATCAACCACCATCCCACCCTTCTTTTGCCAAAACATCACGTCCATGCCATTGCTGAACAACAATAACATGAAAACAAGTCGAAAAAACGCTGTTCAGTCGATAGATGTCGAAACTACATCATTACACAGGCTTCCGAACAACATTAATATAAAAGACTATTGGCACGTCAGCTTCAGCATCTTTCACACAGCCATTCCATTAAACTTTAAAAATTTACATTAAAAATTGTATTTAATTAATAGAAGTTAATTGATAAAGAAAATCTATTTATGACATTATTTTTGACAGCATTATGATTATTTATTAAAACTTCAGACAACAACAATTAGTGCCACGAGGTTATTTGCAACACTATATGTTCTACAAAATAGAGGACTACACACCTTACAGCGCAATATAATGTGGCTTTAGAAGAGGAAAGGTAGGATTAAGAAGTGAGCAAGTGATGAATTAGTATTATAGGTCCCAAGCAGATACAGTAACAATAATGGGTGCCCTACCTTATGCAGTCTCCATTGATGGCTAATAAACATTGATACAAGTAGGCTATGGTTAAAGTGGTGAACTTATAAAGTCTTAAATGTTTTGTTTTCCCTTCTCAACGCATTATGCATTTACTCACCAATAATGGCAACCTTTTTAATTTGGTCAAGTCTCCAAGTCGAAGGAGCCCAGCAGCAGATTCCGTACCATGGCAGTAGCAGAGGTGGCAAGGCGGGCTGCTCTCCACGCTTCTGCCTGGCAAAACACCCCAGAGCCCTTTATAACTTCAATCTGAAAAATTATTTCACATCACAATATTAATTTATTGGCAACTTTTAGAAACTTTTCATGTTTCATACGGATTCTTATGTTTAGCTTCCCAATAGTTAATAGGATTTTATGTATAAATGCAGATTAATGATAATCTGGACATTCTGGACATTTGTTTACATGCAGGGTAAAACTGCAACAGGAACAGTACAAAATAAAAACTGAAAAAAGACGGCCATTCAGAGTAAAACAGTGCAAGATAAAAAAAAAAAAAACTGTACAAAACATACATGCAGGGTAAGCATTGGTGGGAGCAATGTCCAAGCAGTGTAGAGAAATATTTCTGTACGACTTCATTGTTTTGTGCTGTGTAGTATAGTATTGTAATAGCTGATCAGAGTGATCAACTCCCCATGTGCTGGTTGTACGCAGTCACAGGACATGGAAATGTCTTTGTAGTCCATGTACCTTGTAATTTCACCCTCATCTTCACCGCGTCTACTGTAAAGCAGAATGGATGGTAGAACAGGTAGATACTTCTCGTGTGTCCATCCACTTCACAAATACAAGAGGTCCATCTGAACGGAGCTTGCGTGTCCTGATGTGAGGGGCTGGTGAAGGCAAGGGTGATGCAGACACATTCCTAAAAACAAATAAATAAAAAAATGTTAACCTATACTGTTCAGAGTAAATGGATGTTCAATTAATATGGATGCACAATATATACAGTACAGAGATGACCAAAAATGTATCCACACTTCAACATGAAAAATATACACCTCTCTTCTGTAGGTCACATGACAGCATCAATGATGGTGATAGATAATACTACACACTGCAGCCATAATTCAATTTGAGTTTTAAAAAACACCATCCACTGGACATTACACACATATTGAACACATTCTAAACAATTACATCTTATCAGGTATTTGTAAATACACGCTAAACAAAAGGGATTATATACATTTACACCAAAGAAATATTCATAAGCATCACTTAGCTACATAAGGCAGTATTTTAGCCACCTGGAACTAGCTTGTTTGTGCTAAATAACATTACCGATAGCAGTGTTATAAGCTAACCAAAATGGAGCCAAATACACATTAGCAACCATAATCTAAAGCTATCCAAAACAAGGTGAATATAAACATCTGTAAACTCCATAAGGCATTAGCTTAGCCACCGGGAAATATCATGTTTGTGCTACATGAGGCAGCATGCTAGCATGATTTAACTAAACTATAGAAATGGCATTGAAAGCCAATGTGTCACACAAGCTGACAAGAGCTAGCTGTAGTGAGGAAAATATTTACTAATATTAGTTTAATATTATCAGAATAAGAGTTATATAAGACTTAATAACTTACCCAGTGTAGCATGGGTCTATTCTCTGTTCAAAATGCTCCCGTTCGTCGTCGGAGTCACACAGTCTTCTTCTGAGGTAAATGTAAACTTTCCAGAACATTCTGAAGAGTTTCCTCGGATGTGTAAGCGCGTGCCATCTTCCAAAACGTGCTGAAAACTCACTGAATCGGAGTATTTTCAAGCCTGTCTCTCTGTGTTCGTTTTTTCATGCCGGTGTCCGGGGGCGTGGTCTAGTATGTAAATTACCCTGACTGATTTCAGTGTGATTGGCGTGTGGGCGTGTCCTGCCTCTGATTATTAGCATATAAGTGTGACAGAAATTCTGTGCCTCTCCTTGGTTTCATACGGATTACATAAACTGAGAATATTTGTTTTCAATGTGACTTGCATCATTTAAAAGTAGACATTTTAAGCTTTATATAGATATATTTCTCATTTCAGTTAATTTTAGTGACGTGTTTCAAAAAGATTTTCACGGAGACTGAGGTTTCATATATGTGCATATATCCTCATATACTGTATGTGGGCAATTAGGATTAGTTTTTTGCATTTTTTTTGTTAGTTCTTAGTTATTGTCTTGATAATAGAAAATATGAGCTAGGCATCATGTATGACAGTTGCCAAAGTGAGATATGAGCTAAAATGACCAGATCCTGCCATAGGAGACATATCTTGTATGTACATATACAGTAGGGCTTATATGTGGATATAAAGAAGCAATACAGGAGACCTATATGGCCTGTATATGCACATATATGCACCTCAATGTTGCCTACATGTGGCATATATACGCATATATGCAGCATATATATTATCATATATGTGCATATATACTGCATATAGGTTTCATATATGCGCATATATCCTCATATTTACATTTACATTTAGGCATTTGGCAGACGCTCTTATCCAGAGCGACTTACATTTTTATCTCATTATACATCTGAGCAGTTGAGGGTTAAGGGCCTTGCTCAAGGGCCCAACAGTGGCAACTTGGTGGTTGTGGGGTTTGAACCTTAGTCCAATGCCTTAACCACTGAGCTACCCCTGGCCCCATATAGGTGCGGTTATATGCGCATATATACTGCATATAGGTTTCATATATGCTCATATATCCTCATATAGGTTCTTTCCATGTGGGGCACGCACACTGCTCTGGGTCAGACACAGACAACGGGAAACAGGAACTAAGGTCTCAAACAAATGCTTCCCAACAGAATACCGTAGGTCGCATCGCCAAAATTCTTTCACCGTGAGTGGCAGGAACTTCCAGACTACAACATATTGAATTCTCATGCCTGTAGAGTGTATTATAATGACATGGCGACAGTGTAA
This sequence comes from Channallabes apus, assembly GCA_030522415.1. NCBI lineage: Eukaryota > Metazoa > Chordata > Actinopteri > Siluriformes > Clariidae > Channallabes > Channallabes apus. The sequence goes on along the minus strand of CM060111.1, from coordinate 31,343,810 downwards.
AAACACCCTCCGATGTTAAATGCGAGCCGAAAATTGAGTACTTTTGAACGGCAAACAGGAATTAAGCTCTCAAGTGAGTAAACTAGACAGCAAGGTAAATACACAAAACTTACCGTCAAATTATTTTTTTTCCTCAATAACTATATATATATATATATATATATATATATATATATATATATATATATAATTTATTTTTTTTAAGCACCATGGCAAATCTCTTGTAGTCAATTTTTTAACCTGTTTTAAACACATACACACATGCATACACATTTTTATAGAAATGCACTTAGTTAATTTAATTTGCCTTACATTGTTGAATGAGGATGGGTTCCACAACCAAAAATCAACATTGATTCAATGTTTGTCTTTTCAATACAGAAAAGCATTGAATTATCAACATTGATTCAACATTATTTAGCATTGAAAAATCAACCTCAACCAAAATGATGATTCTGATGAAATTTCAACATTGAATCAATGTCACCTTGCTATCTGGGTATGCATATACTACATCATTTTACTATATTATTATTATTGTTGTTTTTATCACCATTCTATGTAAACTCACATTTGTGTGTAAAATGAGATTAGCAGTTTGTAAAATAATCAAATCAGCCGATCTGGCAACAACAACAACAAACATACTGTAGCATAATTAAAGTGACTGAGATCACATAACCTTTATCTGGACAATTTTATGCATTGTGCTCTTCCCACATGATTGGCTGATTAGGTAAAGTGCATAAATAAGCAGGTGTCCAGATGTTCTTGGTAACATCCGAGCAGAGTGCATGTACTGTATATACAGTATAGCTGGATAAATGGCACGTAAACAGGAGTGTAGAGGCAATGTGGAGGAAGAAAAAGTAAATAGATAAACACATTCTGTTTGTATATGCAGGCAGAAACAGAACTGGGATGCTGAACTAGGATGTTGTAATTGGATTAATATAGGAAACTTAGATGTGGTGTAGATCCACCAATTGCTAATAATTTTTTAAGAGAATGCTGACACATGAATCATTCTCTAATTTGGGGACATTTCACATAGGTTGAACATAATTATTGAGTTAAATGATGAGTAAATGATGATTTTAACTAATAATGTTCAGGTTACTTCAAGCACAGGATGCACATAATGTTTGGTGATATCATAAGACGTTTTTTTTAAATAGGTAAAGTGTAACATTTTGTAAGATAAATATTTGAAATAAATGTACTTCTCATCAACAGACATGAAATCTACCCCAAATTATAGAATGACTACAGAATGTCGATCATTTCTTAATGTATCAGAACGTCTCGGGTTACTTTGCTGTAACCTTGTTCCCTGAAAAGGCGGGAATGAGATGCTGCGTGAAAACGCTATGGGAACATCTTGTCATGTTGCCGGTTGTGAAACATGTGTGTATCAAACACGCCAAATTTTGGCTTATATAACCTCGGTCAGGTGACGTCATCTGATGAGACGCAGCTGCAGGTTATAAATAGGAGTGAACCGGAAACATTCCTCAGATTGATTTGTCTGAACGGACGTCCGGTCACGTAGGCAGTGCGGCAGTGGGACGCAGCATCTCGTTCCCTGTCACGGTTTGGTCTTCTGTGTCGGCGGCGTGACTGTTTTAGTGGCATGAATGCAGGAGGCGAGCTGGCGGTTCAATAAAGACTTTATTTTACTTTAAATATAAACAAAAGTAAACAGGCTCTTTCCTGAGCACTTAATAGTCTTTAATTCATTTATAAAATAAAACCAACAATCCAAACATAATAAAGGCAACAAAAGTTAGATGCCTGACTGAGCTTCAGCCAGGCTTTTTATAATAAATTAACTTAATTATCTTTCCTCGGTTCAGGTGAACGCCTACGTCACCTGACCGAGGTGTAACCTGGGAACTGTAATTTAAACATAACAAAACACAACAAATACAAAACTTAACAAAACAAATCTAATGGCCGTTTTGGCGCCCTCTAGGGGTTAACCCTTACAGTTCCCGCCTTTTCAGGGAACAGGGTTACAGCAAAGTAATCCGAGACGTTCCCTTTCAAGACTCAACAGGGAACCCATCCTCATTTGGGTGAAACAGATAGCAGGAAATGATCTGCATTTATACAGTGTGTTAGGTGGCAGGCAGTTCAGCTATAATAGTTGATGTTAATTGATGTTAAAATGGAGTCCAGGTAGTTATTGGAGACTCAGGTAGAATTGTAGGAAGTTCCCGTCCTGAACTATCGAATTATTAAGTCCTCAGAGAAACAGCTGCCAACACCAGTCGAGGCCAGAACCATCTTCTAGGTAGGGAGAATCATCCCTAGACACCAGACGCATCACAAAGAAACACACAGGGCATCTATGTGACGAGATCTCCAACCAGAAGCAGGGCACCAGAATAGGTCAGACAGGTCCAGAGGGCAGAGGGAGTCTGGATCACTGGCAGCTCAGGAATGGCATGTGTAGCTCGACAGAGAGAGAGAGAGAGAGAGAGAGAGAGTGAAAGGGGGAGACAGGGGGAGAGAGGGAAGAAAAAGAGGGGGAGAAAGAGAAGAAGAGGATAGATGGCAATTAGGTATGGTCACAGTCACATAATATATAATGTGAATGTATATTTACTGTAGAGTGCAAGCAGAGACTCCGGCAGGACTAACTATGACAGCATAACTAAAAGGGAGAGCCAGAAGGAAACACAAACATGAGGACTCCCTGAGATGTAAAGCAAACCATCACCTCACCGTCAACAAACCTGAGTGATCAATGAAAGTAGGGAAGACAGCATCTAAACATACCAGTTCACCATAATACTCTACGTCCATGAGTCCCCCAGATCTGCTCCTTTACCTAAGGCAAAACTATTTATAAAAATGCTTGGCTAAATAAAGAGGTTTTCAGCCTAGACGTAAACACTGAGACTGTGTCTGAGTCCCGAACACTGTTTGGAAGATTATTCCATAATTTTCAGGCTTTGTTAGAAAAAGCTCTGCCCCCAGCTGTAGTTTTCATAATACGCGATACTGACAAGCAGCCTGCATCCTTTGATCGAAGTAGGCGTGGCGGATCGTAAGACACTAGCAGGTCACTCAGATACTGCGGCGCGAGACCATTTAATGCTTTATATGTCAAGAGTAGTATTTTAAAATCAATGCGAAATTTCACAGGGAGCCAATGTGTCAGGGTGAACTAACCTCGGAGACCAGAAGACGTAGCTTTAGCGGTTAGCCCAATGTAGCGTGGATGGTAAACCCAAACGCGGAAGAAAGCGAGAAGGCAGGATAACCACGCGATTTAGTTTAAGGACTCTCACGAAAGGGGAGCAAGGGAAAAACACAAATTTAAATTTATAAATACACACACAATAGCAGAAAGCAACAACCCAGAATGGTGAGTACTCACGGTTTCGTAACCTGAACCGACATGGGCCGAACTCAATGACTGAGCGTTAAGCCGTGGTTTGTTTCCTCCTCTTATACTTCCTGGTTGACGACTGCCTTACTTCCGGGTCCTAGTGCCGGTCGCAGATTGAGTGTGCATGACACAATGCAGTGAAGATAAGATAGCGGTTATGTGCTCATATCTTCTGATTCTAATGAGGACACTTGCTGCTGCATTCTGGAATAGCTGAACCTTGTTTATGCACCTAGCTGAACAACCAGACAGTAAGGCATTACAATAGTCCAACCTAGAGGTGATAAAAGCATGAACTAGTTTTTCTGCATCGTTCAGCGACAATACATTTCTTATCTTGGCAATATTTCTGAGGTGAAAGAATGCTATCCTAGTAATATTATCTACATGAGCTTCAAATGAAAGGCTGGAATCTATAATCACGCAGAGGTCTTTTACTGTTGCACTTGATGGAACAGAAAGGCCATCTAAAGTTACTGTGTGATCTAAAATTTTACTCCTAGCTGTATGCGGTCCTACGACTAGAACTTCTGTCTTATCCAGATTAAGCAGAAGGAAGTTAATTAGCATCCAATTTCTTATGTCCTGCACACTTTGCTCAACTTTAGTAAGCTGGTTTTTCTCATCAGGTTTTGCTGAGACATATAACTGTGTGTCGTCAGCATAACAATGAAAACTAATAGCATGCTTACAGATTATGTTGCCCAGAGGAAGCATGTAGAGGAAAAAAAGCAGTGGGCCTAAAACTGAACCCTGCGGAATGCCAAACTCCACTAGAGAACATGCAGAATAATCACCATGTAAGTCTACATACTGATAATGATCGGTCAAATAGGATCTGAGCCAGGGCTGTACCCTTAATTCCTACTACATTTTTTAATCTGTGAAGAAGAATAGCATGATCAATGGTGTCAAAAGCTGCACTGAGGTCGAGTAATACAAGCATAGTTACACAACCCTGATCAGGCTAAATCCTGACTGATACAGTTCATGTATGCTATTTCTATGTAGATATGAGCACAGCTGCTCCGCTAGTATCTTTTCCAGAATCTTAAAGATAATGGGGAGGTTTGATATGGGCCTGTAATTGGACAGCTGACAGGGGTCGAGGTCAGGTTTCTTAATTATTGGTTTGATAACAGGTAATTTAAAAGATTTTGGAACATAACCAATGCTGAGCGAGTAGTTAATTATTCTCAACAGGGGTTCTGTTATTGCTGGTACTATCTGTTTAAGAAAATGTGTCGGTATAGGATCAAATATACAGGTTGATGAATTTGCAGAAGAGATGAGTGAAATTAGTTCAATCTCTTCAAGGGGAGTAAAGAATTCTAGGTTCCGATGTGACATGGCTAGGTTAACTTCTGCATCAATTACATTGTTTGGTTTCAAAGCCTTAATTTTATGCCTAATATTTACAATTTTATTATTAAAAAAGTTCATGAAGTCCTCACAATTGCATGATGTTGTTGTGGAGATTTCTGCAGTGGTCTTACTTCTGGTTAATTTGGCTATGGCATTAAATAAAAATCTAGGACTATTTTTGTTATTTTCTATAAGGATGGAGAGATACATTGATCTAGCTACACTAAGAGCTTTCCTATAGTTCAGGATGCTCTCTTTCCATGCTATTTGAAATACTAACAATTTAGTTTGACGCCATTTACGTTCTAATTTCCGAGCGGTCTGTTTTAAAGTGCGCGTTTGATCGTTATACCAGGGAACTTAGAAATAAGTTTCTTATTTCTAATAATTTTTCTTTTAACTGGAGCTACATTATCTAAGGTACAACAAAATGTCGACTCTAAATATTCAGTCGCCTGATCGAGTTCTGTGGGGTCAGACGGTGATCTAATCGTAGTTGGTAACTCTGGGAGATTACTGATAAAACTCTAGCTTAATACGGTAGCGCAGCGCCGTGCATACATTATTACTGTGTCACACTTGAATTGAGACAAGATAATGATCTGAGATAATTTCAGACAGTGGAATTGTGAATAAATTTCTTATACTTAATCCGAAGAATATTATTAAAGTGTGACCTGCTTTATGAGTGGGTCCTACAGTACTACACACTGATTTACTCCTACTGAGTCCAGTATGGACATAAATGCTGTTCTCAGAGGGTCTTCTGGATTCTCAAAATGAATATTAAAATCTCCAGCAATTAACACATTGTCTAGGGAAACGACTAGGTTTGAGAGGAAATCTGCAAATTCGCTAAGAAATTCAGAATACGCTATATAAATTATAATTAGTTATTGCTTAGTCTTGCTAATGCAATAGATGAGGCGATCCCTCTGGTTGAATGAGCCCTAATTCCTAGAAGCGAAGTGAGCCCACGCACCTCATAGGAGAGGGCAATAGCATCTCTCACCCAGTGTGACAAGGTCTGTGTAGTGGCGGCCGCCCCCCGGTTGCGGCCTCCATAGCATATAAAAAGTTGCTCTGACCTACGACACTGGCTGGTGCCGTGGACGTAGATCTGAAGAGCACGTACTGGACACAATAGGTGAAGTTTCTCCTGTTCCGAAACTGTAAAAGGCGGAGGACAGAAGGCTTCAAGAACAACAGGGTGCATGGTTGAAAATGGAACTTTCGGAAGATAGTTCGGGTGAGGATGCAGAATGGCCTTGACTAGGCAAAGTCCAGGCAGGATGGGGAGACTGACAAGGCGCGCAGATCTCCGATCCTCTTCAGAGAGGTAATGGCCATAAGAAAAACCATCTTAAGAGTCAGAAACCTGTCAGGCGCTGACTCTAGTGGTTCAAAAGGAGTGTCAATTAGACCTTCGAGCACGATAGATAAATCCTACGAAGGGACCGTGGCTCTAGTGGGTGGCCTCAACCGTTTAGCTCCACGAATGAAACGGGCAACTAAAGTGTGTTTTCCCACAGTAACCCCCTCAATGGGAATGTGGCAGGCTGAAATAGGTACTAGGGAACAAGCCCAAGGACATCTTTTCTTGCAGGAACTCCAGCACTGAAACAACTCGGCAGTGGACTGGGTCTACCTGCTTCATCATGCACCAACTTTCGAATACATTCCATTTGAGGGCATAAGCTCTTCTAGTGGAGGGAGCCCTAGCGTTTAGGATATTGTCACTTATGCTGGCCGAAAAACCAGCTTGACTTAGTTGGTCCCGTTCAGGGGCCAATCGTGAAGGTTCCAAAGCTTGGGCCGGCTGTGAAATATCGTTCTCTGCGCCTGAGAAAGAAGATCCCTCCTCACTGGAATCATCCAAGGTGAGCCGTCGAGGAGAAATATTAGATCGGAGAACCATACTCTGGCCGGCCAACGGGGTGCTATGAGTAAGAGGCACAACCCATGTTGACGGACCCTCGCCAGGACTTCCGGGAGCAGAGCTATCGGAGGAAACGCATAAAGGCGTAAATTGAGCCATCGCCTCCTGACCCAGGGGAGCTGGATGAGTCAGAGAGTAGTAGAGGGGACATTGTGCTGTCTCCTGGGAGGCAAAGAGGTCCACCTCTGCTGTAAAGAATCTTTCCCAGATTCGACTGACCACTTCGGAGTGGAGTCTCCATTCCTCGTGTGTCACATCTTGTCTAGACAGTAAATCTGCTCCCACATTCATGTGCCCTGGAATGTAGATCGCCCTGAGGGACAGGAACTTGTCCTGTGCCCAGAGCAGAACCTGATGCGCTAGTTCATTCAAGCGGCGCGAATGCAGTCGGCCCTGGCGATTTATGTAGGAGACTACCGATGTGTTGTCCACCCGCACTAGAACATGGTAGCCCCTCAGCTGCTGGAGGAAGTACTGTAGGGCCAAAAATAGAGCAATCATCTCGAGGCAATTGATGTGCCATGCGAGAAGATGGCCTCTCCAGCTCCCTTGGGCTGGATGGCCATCCAAGACCGCATCCCAGCTGGTAAGGGAAGCGTCTTTCGTTAGCATCTTGCAATGACAAGATGGACTTAGAGTGAGACCCAATGTCAGGAACCGGGGTCTGAATCACATAGAAAGTTCTTTGCGCATAACCCTTATTTGCCTTCTGGGATTGGCCCTCGTATGAACTCCCCTGGCTCTTAGCCACAACTGAAAAGCTCTCATGTGCAAGAGACCCAAAGGTATCACCGTGGATGCAGCTGCCATGAGGCCCAAACATTTTTGAAAGTGATGTACAGTCACTTCCTGGTCTAGCCTGATTTCCTTCAGGGCATTGTGGATGGATTCGACACAAACAGGAGACAATTGTGCCTGCATTGTGATCGAATCCCACCTGATACCCAAGTATGTTGTCCTCTGAGCTGTAAAGAGAATGCTTTTCGTAGCACTGAGTCTCAATCCTAGCGAATGGAGATGAGCTAGGATGACATCCCGATGTCGAAGCGCTAGCTGCTGAGACTATGCCCGGATCAACCAGTCGTCTATATAATTGAGAATGCGGATGCCCTGGAGTCGCACGGAGCCAGAACTGCATCCATACATTTTGTGTATGTGCGGGGTGATAGGGCTAGACCAAATGGAAGGCCCCGATACTGGTAAGCTTTTCCCCTGAAAGCGAACCTCAGGAACTTCCTGTGCTGTGGCAAAATTTCTATGTGAAAGTATGCGTCCTTCAAGTCTATTGTCACAAATCCTCTGGTTGGATTTGTGAGACAATAATTATGACAGTTAACATTTTGAATCTGTACTTTTTGAGATAGCGGTTCAAGCCGCGAAGATCCAAAATTGGACGCAGCCCCCCATCTTTCTTGGGGACCAAGAAATAACGACTGTAGTAGCCTGACTCCATATCTGGAGGTGGAACCTGTTCTATGGCTCCCTTCTCCAGCAACGCCTGGAGTTCGGAGTTCAGCAGATGCGCCCTTTCCGGTATCATGGAAATGAAGAGGGCGATGTGCAAACTGAATCCTGTAGCCTTTCTCTACAGTCTTTAACACCCAGGGAAATATGCCTAGCAGTAGCTTCCACGCTGCCAGCTTCTCTGAAAGGGGTACCAGTTTTAGTACTTCGACTGCACGGGGGGGTGTTAGTGGTTCGGCATCCTGGAATATACTGTAGCAGGAAATGACAGAAGGACTAACCTGCCGTTGGAGACCGGTGTTGTCCGAAACACCAAAGGCGGCAGAAACTGAACACCGACCCGCTGGGGGTGCCCAGGAGGGCATGCTCTTATAGGAACGAACATTATGTGCCCCTCCCCGGTGGGGGTCACCCCCACGGTCCTGGACGCGTAAGCTTTCAGGACTTCTTCAAAAAGATCTGATTTTTTAGAGGTGGCCTGTGAGGGGCGGCGAGCCGTACCCCAGTCCTTATGGGGGGGTGCCCGGCTGCTAACACTCTCCTTCTGCGCCTCACGCCTAGCGAGAATCAGATTTGGTCGAGGCTGGGTGGCCAACGGCCTCGACTCTTGAGCACGGCGTGGGAGAAATTTCCCAAAAGTCTGTTCGTATAGCCTAGCCTCTCGAAAACCTAGTGGCAACAGAATTGCTAACTATTGCGTCACCGAATAGGCCGGAAGGTGAGACAGGGGCATCAAGGAGGAAAGTTCGATCCTTATCCTTGATGCCTGTCAGATTTAACCATAGGTGCCTTTCAGCGGTCAACAAGGAGGCCAAAGAACGGCCGATAGCACGGGCTGTCTGTTTAATCACACGAAGGGATAAATCAGTAGCCCGGCGTAATTCTGTGAATGCTTCCTGATTCACAGTGCCACTCGTGCTCAAATCCTGCAGCAGATCGGCCTGGTACGGCTGCAGAAATGCCATGGTGTGCAAGGAAGCGCCGGTCTGACCTGCTGCTTGGAACGCCTTCCCTACCAGGGTAGAAGAAATTCTACATGGCATGGAGGGAAGTGTTGGAGATAGCCCACGAGCGTCTCTTCTACCATATAACCTTGTGCTTTTGCATCAACAATGTTCGAATAGAACAAAGTCGAAGATACAAAAATACGAGATGAGAAAGGTTTACTCCAAGAACGAGATAATTCGTTGTGGAGGTCATCAAAAAAGGGCAGAGAGTGGCGTTGTGGCTCCATCTGCTGGCCACCTGACAGAAATCTGTCGTCTAATTTTGATTGTTTTGGGTGAGCTTGTTCCTGTTGCCAATCAATGTGCAGTCGTTCGACTGCATGCGTTATAACTTCAAGTAAATCCTCATACTCTCTATCATCTTTAGAGGAGCGTTCTGAGGAAGCTACTTCCATATCCACAGAAGCAGGAGAGTCAGTCTCTTCCGTACACCCACGAGAAGCACCAAAATGCGCTCGTGAAGTGGAAGGAGAGATTTCGGGATCAGGGGAGAGGGCGAGAGAAAGGAGGGGACTCCTCGGCCAGATCTACTTGTGATCCCCAAGATTGCAGCACGGGTTGTGGTTCCGCGAGGCGCGCGCGGAGCACCTTCATGGGAAGATCATCACAATGCACACACTCTCCTCTAAGTCCTTCGAGAGCGTGGCTCTCATCCAACCATTCGAAGTAGAGGATATGCCAATCGCCCTCCGAAAGGAAATTTTCACAAGGAGGGGGACACCTAGCTCTAAATTCAGCCATTATTGCTGGTGAGTTTTATGCTTTTATCTGCTTTTAAATGTATTTTATGCTTGCTGACAAACACACGCGCACAATGTCGGTGAAGACAAATTATCTGAGGAATGTTTCCGGTTCACTCCTATTTATAACTTGCAGGTGCGTCTCATCAGATGACGTCACCCGACCGAGGTTATATAAGCCAAAATTTGGCATGTTTGATACAGTACACACATGCTTCACAACTGGCAACATGACAAGATGTTCCCATAGCGTTTTCACACAGCATCAAGTGTAGCCTTTGAAAGGGAACTAGTAACGTTACATGTAGGGACGATTTCCTCTTTTAGCACAACGACTGTTTTGGGCCAATTTCAATAGACTACTTGCCTTGCTTCAAATCATCCCAAAGGTTTAATATTAGTTCATCATCTTTAATTAGTTTTGAATATACTTTGGGTTTAAGTTCAAAAGAAAAACTAACTTTTATATAAAGTAAAATGTAAGAACAGTTCTCTGTTAGAGGGCCTACTCTTGGTTTGAGCTCTAGGTTTTGCCTGCGAATACTACATTTGATAATAAGGATATTAAACAGAAATACCGGAGAGCTGTCAGTCAGAAAAAAGCAAGTCATTTTGAATTTTAGAAAAGAAGGAAAATTTATCAGTTGGCTATGATCATGTTGCAGACATATCGCTGTTTAATAAAAAATGTTCATGTTTAGATGATGAATTTATGTACCTTCATTTATGTAGGCCTAATCAGCCCTTTCAGATTGCAAATATTTTACTATCCAATGTAAAAAAAACTATAAAAAAAAAAAACAATACTGACATCGAAAAAATTTTTTCCTAATGTTGTCTGTGTACAATGAAGAGACACAAATCAAGTAAAGAAACTTTAATGTCATCAAAAGAACTCCAGCACAAGACTGAACACAGAAACAGTAAGTGTGAAGAGAGGAACAGTAAACTGTAACATCTGGCCGATATAGAATAGAGTCCGGGTTCTCTTCCTAACACCCTGCAAGAGGTTGAAAAAGCAATGAGAACATTACTTTCAAAAACAAACCCAAACTCACCACAGTAGCATTTATTATTTTAACTGTTTCTGTATGATTAAGGGCTTTTGTCTTCAGATGTTTAGAGCTTATGCTATAGAGAAACACACTGCCTTCCCTGAAGTCAACCAGTCTAAAAATTAAGATTTGTCTTCATTATACACACACACAAACTTTGGTGACGGCTCAGGTGGTTAAGGCTGTGGGTTGCAAATTTTGGGGGTTGCCACTGGACATGATCCTTAACCCGATGCCCATATACAGTAAGTGTTGCAAGGAGAAGTCGGACCCACCAATGTAAAAAGGAAAGCTATTTTTAGATGTCAATACTGTATAGTTTTTCACATTGGATAGTATTAGCATCGATTCATCGAAGCATCGTCTGGTGGGCTTTCCGATTGAATCCTGCTGTCTCTTTGGCATATTGCCAATTTACAAATGCTCTCAATGCTGCATTTTGCCAGTGTACTGTAACTCTACATAATGTGTTGACATCAGTCAGATGTATGTAAACTGAGCTAAGTTGCATAAAAATGGAATTGTGATACACATCACATTTAGAGCATGATAATAAATAATAGTTAAGAATTTCATATTCCTCTGTATTTCTTAATATAATTAATTTACAATAAAAAAAAAATAAAAACTGTAGTACGTTCATTTGTGTTTGTGTACGCGGGGTGTCAGAATGTTTGAAAAACATGTGATTTGAGGCTGAGCTCTAATTGGATTTTTTCAAATCATCCTTGGGGTGCAGCACTGTGCGCCCCAAACCCTCACATTTTTGTTCTTAGCGAATCAATATTGCTTTTAAATATTTGGGCTCATGTGATTGGACCATTCTCAACGAGTCTTATTAACAGTCAGCAGATTGTTAGTTAATGTATTGAATAGTGATTGACGTGGAAGCAGCTAAATATGAGAGGAAATTCTGTCATTTCTTTCCTAAAATACCCCTTCTCAAGGTAAGAGGATGAAGAAAAAAAAAAAGTTAAAGTGTTTGGACCAGATCGGCCTGATCTTCGAATTAAGCAGCAGTAAACTGATTGCGGCCGAGCTTACACTCGGTGCTCTTCCAGCACTTCTTTTTTTACAGGCGATTATTAAAAATTTTATCTTAATCTTGTTTGCCCCCCCCCCCCCCCCCCCCCAAAAAAAAAACTATTTGCACCAGCCGCCACTGTCAGGCACACAAGATAAGATTTTTAATAGCTGAATGGCCTGAAGTGATCCAGGTTCGTTTCCAATTTTCCACTTTTCCAACTTTGCCTCCAGATAACACTGTGATGTAATGATGTAGGCCCTAAAAGGGTATATCGTGCTTGTGTGGTGTCTGTAAATAATATGTACATTGTGTGGAGGCTGCCCGTATTGCTGGAGTCACCAACAGCTGGTACCAAATTTCTAGGGTGTGTTACATACTTGGTCAATAAACCTGAATTTGAACACCTGTTCCCCTGCCCCTTTGTGTAATTATCCAATCAGACATTCATGTGGTAGGATTGCAGTCCATTCAATCCTGCAGGTGCAGGTCAAGAGATCCAACTCTGGTTCACATGAAACCTCACAATGGGAAATTTGGCATAACAGACATAATTGATCATGGCATATTTGCCAGTGCCAAATGGGCTGAAATGGGCATTTTAGAAATTGCTAATTAAGAGTCTCTTGCATTTACACAGAATGGTATTTAAAAAAAAAACATTCAGTGAGCAGAAGTCCTGCGGGCAGAAACACTTTGTTGATAAAAGAGGGGAAAGGGGAACAGCCAGAGTGTTTGAACTGACAGCAAATCGGCACTGATTCACAACCACAGTGCGCAGAAAAGCAACTCAACATGAATAACATATAAGACCCTGAGGCGATGGACCACAGGAGAAGACCTCACTGGGTTGCAACCCACCTTCCTCTGTAAACACTACATAATTTTATGCATGGTGATGTAAAAAAAACCTGACTTGGTTTGTGTCTGCATAATCTAATGTGCTGTTCTGTTGCCACACAGTTGGCTTTTTGGAAAATTGAATGAATTCATTCCATGGCTTGTGAGTGGATTTTTTATTTTTTTAATTGTGTCACTATAGGCAGCACGGTGGTGTAGTGGTTAGCACTGTCGCCTTGTACCTCCAGGGTCCGGGTTCGATTCCCGTCTCTGTGTGCATGGAGTTTGCATGTTTCCTCCCACAGTCCAAAGATATGCAGGTTAGGCTAATTGGTGTTCCCAAATTGCCTGTGTGCCCTGTGATGGATTGGCACCCTGTCCAGGGTGTACCCCGCCTCGTAACTTAAGCCTCCTGGGATAGACTCCAGGCCACCGCGACCCTGAATACAGGATAAAGTGGTATAGAAGATGAGTGAGTGAGTCACTATAACACAACTACAGTTCTTTCCTGATCCTTCTGGTACCCCTTGGAACCCTGTTACCTAAAACAGCCTCATCAGAGGGGGCGGGGTCAGTGACGTAGGGTCACAGATGTGTGTCTGTGTGTGTTGTGTGTGTGTGTGTGTGTGTGACGCTCGCTTTTAGGACTGGTGGATCAAGCAAGTAGACTTAGTGGGGGACTCCAGACGTACAGAGCACGAGGGCACTTTTGCAGCGCCACATTGTTTTGTAAGCATTCAATGAGGCTTTAGGCCGCCTGGGCCATTCACCCTCACTGCACAATCTGCCTTGGATCTATAAGCACAGGCCACTTGGCCTTGTGTGTGTGTGTGTGTGTGAATGAGTAGGATGTGTGTTGTCTATTATAAGGAAGAAACGATTCTGCAGACCAGCGTGCTGTGGCCTGTCCTGGTGTGGCATCATGCGTGAGTATTGCTATGTATGATTCTTCCTTGCTGAGCCAGAATAAATGAATGACTAGGCTAGTTTTATATACCAAGGGGGAATAGGAAAGAGACTGAAGAAGTTAAAGGTGTGGGAAAAGATGACTGTTATTGCTTAAAGTGTGCGAATATTTTAAAACTTTCCTGTTCAGACTGGTTATGCCACTCCTGAAACACTGACTTGTATAATAAGTGGAAAGCAATACATTTCTTTGTCTAAATATTATTCGAAAGAATTTAGTTCATACAGAACTCTATAATAATTTGACTGCGTTACACATAAAAGTAAGTGTCTGTTGTATTTTGGTAAATTATAATAAACCTTGGTTCCATATAGTTTAACTTTTATATCTTGTTGTTTCTGTTGACTTGCAAGTGTAGGAGAGAAATATGTCAAATATATAACCTTTTTATGTGAAGTGTGAGAAGGACATAAAGACATTTAAACTTTATATATACTGTATTACATGAAACTAGGGCAGGCCTTGGAGGAGTGGTAGGTTGTTAGAACTCTGTGGAAGTGGGTCAAGAAAAAGTGTGGAAGAACTTTGTATGTGTAATAAACCAAAAACAATTACAATGATAGTCAGACTCCTCCATGACATGGCTGTGTAGAAAATTTTCAAAAGAAAAAAAAGAGAAGTTAAGCATGCAGCATACAGTGAAACCTCGGATTGCGAGTTCCACAAGACGAGCATTCATTCATCTTCTATACCACTTTATCCTGTATTTAGGGTCGCGGGGACCTGGAGTCTATCCCAGGAGACTCAGGGCACAAGGCAGGGTACACCCTGGACAGCGTGCCAATCCATCGCAGAGCACACACACACTCATTCACACACTATGATCAATTTTGGGAACGCCAATTAGCCTAATCTGCATGTCTTTGGACTGTGGGAGGAAACCGGAGTACCCGGAGGAAACCCACCAAGCACGGGGAGAACATGCAAACTCCATGTACACAGAGACGGGAATCGAGCCTGGCCGGGAATCGAACCCGGACCCTGGAGGTGCATGGCGACAGTGCTAACCATTACACCACCGACAAGACGAGCAAAGATTTTTTATAAATTTGACTTGAAAAACGAACAAGTCTTGGTTTACAAGTACCAAGTATCAAGTATCACGCATGCGCTTCTTGTTTTGACGCCGAATGTTACATGATCACAACTGAGCCAATGTTTTTTCTCTCTCTTGCGCTGCGGAATTGTGGGTAATCGTCTTCCCACTGGGTCTTAGTGTGCGTCTCTTACTGGTGTAATGAACATCTGTGCACACCTGTACTGTTTACTATAACACTGTGACCATGTGGGTGTGAAAAAAACATTTTATTTTGTGTCTGTGTGCATGTGTATAGTGCGTGTGTAAAGAAAAAGCAAGTCTCATTAGAGAGGTTAAAGATCCATTTTCTCTCTCTCTGCTCAAGGCTAAGCCTGCTCTTTGTGTCTTTGTGCACGCGCATTATTTCTCCTTCAGAGACACACAGTTTCACACACACTCTTTCTCTCTGCTCTACACAGAAACACTGCTCTGTCGTGATCCTTTTCAAAGGTAAAGTGCAGTTTAATTTGTTTTACTTTTACTTTACAGCAGTGATTCCGTCTCAATTGAGTGTCATAAGAGAGATTTCTTGTTTATTTTTCCGATAAAACATTGTTTCTGGTGTGTGTGTGTGTGTGTGTGTGTGTGTGTGTGTGTGTGAAAAGAGTGGAGGAAGGGTAACTGTAAGACGAGAAGGGGGAGAGGGGAGCTTACTTTAGATTCACACACACATACACAGCGCCTGCGCATACAAATGGAAAGATTTATCTGTCGGGATTTATTTTTCCTTTTTTTTAAGGTTAATTTGTTTTATTTATACTTAATGTTTTGTATTAATTATTTTTATGTATTTATTTTTTGGGGGCTGTGGAACGAATAATTTGAGTTCCATTATTTCTTATGGGGAAATTTGATTTGGTTTACGAGTGATTTTGAATATGAGCCCGCTTCTGGAATGAATTATGCTCATAATCCAAGGTTCCACTGTATCTGCATTGCTGTTAACTCAGTTGTAAATATGCATTAACAAACATTTATTTATTATTCCTATCAAAATGTATAAGAATTAGGAATATACGGTATTAGAAGATCCATAGTTACCATTCTGTTGACAAATATGTGGACATTAATTCTTGCTTTTAGCTCTGTACTTGGTTTCGTTTATAGAAGATATAGGGGAGAATTTTGTGCATTTTTCTTTAGCCACCATGGTGTGTTTTGTTATATCAGTGTAAATACTGTATACTGTACCTTCGCCCCCCAAAGTTACTGGAGATTTCAGAACTATGAAATGACTGTATGAATTTATGTAATTAAGAAACAACAATAATATCAACCAGCAAATAATTATTAATTTAAGACATGAAGGGTCAGCTTTTCTGAAATAGTTCTTGCAAGAACAGTATTGTCTAGTGCATTTGTAAAAACCCATCAAGCACCATGATGAATCTGGTCCTCATGAAGACCTTCCCAGGAAAGCTAGACCAAGACTGACCTCTTTTACATTGTTTTACAATGTAGAAAGAAATCAAAATCAGGAAAGTCTATGGAATTAGAAGGTGTGTCAAAGTTTTGACTGGTAGCGTATATATTAAACCCATTTTTGGTTATGTTTCTCATGTCTTTTGTACTCAAGGCTCTTTTGAATGTTGTAACATTCTCTCTCTGTTTAATTATTTATGAAAATGTTACCACTAATAAATTCATTACACTCACTGAGTTATTTTATAATTCACTGATCACATGCCAGAATAAAGCAATGCAACTGGCTTTTCTGGATTTGTCGTGTTTCGCATGTAATGTGGTTGTTCAATGTGGTTGTTCCTGAAAGGTAGAAGTTCAAATCTTCTGAAAGAAGTTTATGCAGTTAGTTTGAAATTAAAAGTACGGTTATGGACAACCTTGTGTGCCAGAGGAAAATAACTTTACTAGGATGAGTAAAAGTCTAATGATGGTGTTTATTGCATTCTGCTGTCAAAACTGTTCAAGTATACATTATACAATAGATAGATAGATACTTTATTGATCCAGATAGTTCCATATTGTAACGGTTAACCCCTAGAGGGCGCCTAATGCCCGAGTATGTTTTGTGTTGTAGTTTGGTTTAGGTTGAGTTTCACTTCATTTCCCAGTTTGCACCTCGGTCAGGTGACGTAGAAGCTCACCTGAACCGAGGGAAGTTAATTTGATGATTGTTTTGTGTTTAGTTATAAATAGCCTGGCTGGACTCCAGTCAGGCGTCTAGCAACTGCTCAGTATTGTTTAGTTTGTGTTGGAGTGTTTTGTTTATGTTTGGAGAGAATAAAAAGAACATTGTTAACCGTCAGCTCGCCTCCTCCGCATTCATGCCACGAAAGCGCACCCGACACAGACTCAGTAAGGTGAGGAAACATGACAGATTGCTAGACCTAACAAGTGGCATGGCGGAGGATTTCCCCCTGGATAATTTTTGGGGGGGGCGCTGGTACGATCTCGCCCGAGCTGGCGGAAGGGCTGGAAGACAGCGAGGAGAGGAATGGCAGCTGGAATTACAGCGGACTGGTGGACGACGAGGAAGAAATGTACCGCAGTTGGGAATACAGCTTGCTGGTGGAGCAGGAGGGGCTGCTGGAGGACAGCGAGGAGCACGGCGAGAAGGAGTTCTGGCAAGGACGGGAAAATTCCAGGTACGCCGAGGGGGCGGAGATGGAGGAGGAGAACGTGACGGAGAGTGAGAGGATGGCGGGACACGGCTGGAAACGCAGTGGGTTCGCCATCCGGCGCACGCCCTGGAGGGGTGTGACAGCCGAAGGATACACGGGAGAGTGCTACAGGCAGTGGGCGGAGTACAACGAGGAGCGCATCCGAGACCTGCAGGAGCAGGTGGTGCGGCTCCAACAGTTGTTCGTCCAGGTTCGGGAAAGCCAGGCTGTAGTCCCGGAGGTCCTCCCTCTCTCGGACCCGGACGACACGCTCCCCATTCCGCCACTGCCTGGGATCGGCGCGGAGGACTACGCGCCGCTGCCGGAAAGCGTCATCCTTCCGCCTCCTCCAGACATCCAGGACAGCGAGCTAGCGTGCCAGCAGCCGCTGACCGACGCACCCGTTCTACCGCCGCCTACCGGCTTCGATGACAGCAAGCTAGCGTGTCAGCAGCCGCTGTCCGACGCACCCGTCCTGCCACCGCCTCCCGGCTTCGATGACAGCGAGCCAGCGTGTCAGCAGCCGCTGTCCGACGCACCCGTCCTGCCACCGCCTCCCGGCTTCGAGGACAGCGAGCCAGCGTGTCAGCAGCCGCTGTCCGACGCACCCGCTTTTCCACCGCCTCCAGGCTTTGAAGACGCCGCTGAGCCGCCGCCGCCGTCGAGCTCAGAGCCAGCTCAGTCGCCGCCGTCGAGCTCAGAGCCAGCTCCGTCGCCGCCGTCGAGCTCAGAGCCAGCTCCGTCGCCGCCGTCGAGCTCAGAGCCAGCTCTGTCGCCGCCGTCGAGCTCAGAGCCAGCTCCGTCGCCGCCGTCGAGCTCAGAGCTAGCTCCGTCGCCGCCGTCGACTGCCCAGTCAGCTTCAACGCCGTCACCGTCGAACTCAAGGCCATCTCCAGCGCGTCGGCAGCCGCCGAGCACGTCTCCAGCGCGTCGGCAGCCGCCGAGCACGTCTCCAGCGCGTCGGCAGCCGCCGAGCACGTCTCCAGCGCGTCGGCAGCTGCCGAGCACGTCTCCAGCTCTGCAGCAGCCGAGCACGCCTCCAGCCCCGTCACCCAGCCTCCTGGTCAGTAGGCGAAAGGTGGAACATTGGGTTGGGTGTCCGGGGCCTCCGGTGATGCTCCGGAGGAGCATTTTTTGGAGGGGGGGTAATGTAACGGATAACCCCTAGAGGGCGCCTAACGCCCGAGTATGTTTTGTGTTGTAGTTTGGTTTAGGTTGAGTTTCACTTCATTTCCCAGTTTGCACCTCGGTCAGGTGACGTAGAAGCTCACCTGAACCGAGGGAAGTTAATTTGATGATTGTTTTGTGTTTAGTTATAAATAGCCTGGCTGGACTCCAGTCAGGCGTCTAGCAACTGCTCAGTATTGTTTAGTTTGTGTTGGAGTGTTTTGTTTATGTTTATGTTTGGAGAGAATAAAAAGAACATTGTTAACCGTCAGCTCGCCTCCTCCGCATTCATGCCACGAAAGCGCACCCGACACAGACTCAGTAAGGTGAGGAAACATGACGCATATAGACAGGTTTGTAGATATAGTCTGGAAATGTACAAAAATATATTTCTATTTTCTAACATCTCCCACAGTATTAGAGCGAGGTTTTTGTCTAACCTAAGGTGACCTTTATATTTTTGAGACTTGGCATATTGTTCTCTTTATGCTAGTCTTTAACATATCCGACACGATCGACATTCTTCAACTTTTCAACACGTACACGGCAAAGCACTCTGTTAATACTGTTCACCATGTGATTATTTGTTATGAAAGTCATCAGTACATTAAAAAAAAAATTACCTCAGTAATTCAATTCGACACACCAGCTCAATATATTGTGTCAAAAGTTATCGTTTCCTTGTACCCAATATAAATCACACTAAACTCAAACTTTTGAGTTTACAAAATACTTTTGTATTTTTATTTTTAGACTTTTACAACTACTTTAACTCTGTGAGTGAAGACACACTTTTAGTCCCTTTTCTTCTCTTTCCCTCCTCCCTGTGCTGTGAGAAGTGTTAGGAAAGGGCGAGGTGTAGTGTGTGGTTACGACCGGCACGTCAGTCGGTAACCCCCTTAGACAGGCCCCAGCACCAGCGTGCAGTATTATGTAAGGCGACTGTAGTGCTGCTTCCTGGTTTGTGAGGCTGTGATTCAGACTGAGTGCTGCAGAACAAGAAACAAACGCACACACGCAGACACAGGGAGAGAGTGAGTGAGTGAGAGAGAGTGAGAAAACTCAAACGAGACACAATAAAAAAAAATGCAAGGGTAGGTGCAGTTATCAGGACAGACAAGGGTTTAGAAAAAAATAAGAAAAAAGAAAACTGCGCCTGAAGTTGACCCTAACGGCTAAGGGAATTCAGGAAACGAGTTATTTATCAGAAACTGGACATCATGCTGCTGCTGGATGAGTCAGACTCTCTAACAGGTGCGTGACCTCATGACACTCTTATGACACTGGCACAGTAACTCTGTCTAAGTTTCAGCTTCAGCTGGAGATCTAACATTGAGGTTTACAGGTTTAAACAGGAGTGAATATAAGAAGGAAAAAGAGCAATGCTTTGAGGCTTAGAATTCTGTACATTTGTTTGTCCATATGATCTACTACTAGTCGTCTGAATAAATAGACTAGTATGGATGAGTCAAAATAGTTTGATAGAACAGAGTCAAATGTAAAAATGTATTTCTGCATAAATCAAAAGTTTTGTAACTAAAGATCTCTTTAACTGCATGAGACATTTCCCAGAAATCCTCAGTATGTGTTTATTTTATTTATATAAAAAAAACATTTAAATGCATGCTATTATCTGTTTATTATAACTGTAGTCTTTTGTCTAATCTTTGAATCTTGCACTGACAAAAACATATACATTTAAGTTGGCAGTAGTTTATTATTATTATTATTATTATTATTGATGTTTGGATTAATCCCATCCATGTTAACGGACCAGACAAACAAAAAGTCTCCAGTTTAAAAATGACTAAACTGTTAATTGCTGACTTACTGCACATTTCATTATAATTTCATATTGGTTTGTTGCACGTGTTAGCAAATTAGATAGATAGATGAAATAAATTAATTTCACTCCTTTTTGGCTTAGAATTTAAATATTGATAAGTATAACTAGATCACTTGTTGAAGTGTGTATAACTTAAAATAACTTGTTACTGTATTTACTCATATGTACATTGTGAATTATTATTTTCAGATTTTTTGGTTCCACAGATATATACATATAATACATGTGTGTATACATACATAAACATCTGTACACCAGCACAAAAAAATCCCATAAAATTTTAATACACATCATATATTTTAGTTCTGAAAACAAAGTGAAATAATAATTAATAATAGCATAAAGTTAAATAGTATCCATAGTTAAAAAAAAAATGACATGTTCAAAGGGGAGTAGGGAAAAGTGTACACTTTTTATAATAATATTTATAAAATATGATCAAAATGAGAGTGCATATTGTTAAACTTCATTCACCTGCTTCACCTTGGCATGCTAGAACTGCTTGGGCATGTAACTTATTCCTGAACTGCTGGAAAGTGGACATTTGCGAAGGTGCACATTATGTCATATGTCAAGAAATAGTTGTGTAATATTGCTTAGGGACATGGTTACACAACGTTACTGTCAGGGTTATGAAAGTCTCAACAGAGCACTTGTATCCATTCTGGCCTCTGTGACACACTGGCCCAGTTTCTGGTGCTGGCACAGCACTCTTTCCTAATCTGACTTTCTATACCCTGTTCTAAAGTGGAAATGTGAGACACTAATGGACATAAATTAATTAATAACCAAAGCTGAGATCTGTAAAAGTGAGACGCTAATAAGTACAGGTGTCTGGCAGTTTTGTTTGAAAAGAAAGGTGAGATTTGTTTGAACACATGGAGGTGATTTGTGATTATTCCTTTACTAATCACACTAATATACTCTATACGTAGAAGCTAAAATATTCATATATGTTAAATGCCTTGGGACATCCCCTCTGAAAGAAAGCATGGAGTAAATCTTAAAGCGTGGTTTAAATCTGTAGAAACAACTGTAGGTTTGGTTGATGCTGCTGTGCATAACCATTGATTTCAGTTATGATGTTTCCTATTTTGTGTCCTATTAAGTGTGTTTGGTTTTGATAAAAACAAAGTGGTACGTGCTGTACCTATGAACACACATGTTGTGTAACAGCTATTGGTTCAGTTACATAAGCGTCCCTGCTTCTCAAACCTAGCCCTGTGCGTGCGCGCGTGTATGTGTACGCGCGTGTGTGTGTGTGTGTGTGTGTGTGTGTGTGTGTGTGTGTGTGTGTCATTCCTGCCTGGCTGCCTGTGGGTTTCAGAGCAAGTTCAACAGTAGTCCATTTTATTATGGGACACATATTTTGATGTAAAAAAAGAAACGTAACAGTATTTTCTCTTGCCATAATTACTATTGTAATATTTGTACTTTGCAACCCTCAGGGGATACACCTTCCTGTTTAAACTTAGAGCCCAAAAGCCAAAATTATAATGCATCACCATACAGTATTTTGTAAGAAATGTAAGTGATTGTGATCAACAGGTTTATAGAAATTTTTTTTTAGCTTACTTACTTACTTACTTTTGTTCACTTCCATATTGAATGTAATGTTGCTCATGAGAATGTACTAGACAGTTCTGGTTGTTTATCATGATAACTTGTGTTTACACATGTGGTCATATTTTTCAGACTTTTACTCATTATTGTTTATACTAAGTTCACAACAGTGTCTGTCCGACTTAGTTAATTACAAACAGCAACAAGAGTCATCAGCACCAGCACATGAAATGCTATATCTGCAAAGACAATAACAGACTGTAAAAAATCTTTTTTTCTTGGCTTCAACATTTTCTAAATATCTACTGAATGCATGTCGTTCACTTACAGCAGCTGCTAATTTGGTCAACTGGGAGTTTTGCTTTACTGATCTTGTGACATAAAAGGAAGCAACATGATTGGCTCTTTATGGAGCTTCCAAAAGAATTATATAGCAATTTGTATTTTGTAGCAAGTTGACATTACCAAGATCAGTAAAGCCCTCCAAAAGAGTCTGAAAGTTGACCTATAGCAGGGTCATACAGTACAGTATAACAGCTGCAGGAATTGCGGGCAAGTTCTGTTCACTCACTGCGTGTGACAATTCATCACTGTGTGATAATATAGCGTGGCTAGTCCTAGACCATTGGAAAGAACAACCCTGTTTAAATCATTCCTAGATTACTATAGAGCCCTGGTGTTGGCAATATCATGCTACTCATCTTGGGCTGTAATCATGAGGGAATCATGGCTAGCTCCAAATACCAATATATTTCAGCAAAAAAAGCTGGAGACCTCGGGGGAAAAAATAAATAACTATTAGAACAAATGTCACCTTTCAGCAAGATTATGACTGAAAGCACAAAATCCAATTCAGCATAGTTATGGATACAGAAGAAGAAGAAGAAATTAATTTTCAACAATATTGTAAGATATCAAAAATTCCATAAGTGGATGAACAGAGTAGTGATTATCCTGTGTTGCATAATGTGTCTGGGTGTAACTTATGTAACACGCCAACTGCCTCTGGCTTCCAGCTTCTCAGACATTAAGGGTTGAACTCTTTGTGTAGGATGGCCAAAAAGAAAATGCATGCAAAACAATAAGATTTTAATTTTAACTATCTACTTGTTGTAAGCTTGTAGGAATAAAATAACTAATGTACCAAAAAAAAAAAACACGACTGTTGCTTATCTAAAAAGCCTGAATCTTTCTAAGTGTGAATTAAGGAGAAAATATTTCACTTAGTAGCCTTTTGTGTTTAGCAGAAGCCCCTTTGACACAGCTGGTTCAGAGCAGAAATATCTCCCGTCCTTGCGGCTCGACATTTTTGCAAGGAAAAGAGGCAGAATTCATTGTTGCATCCTTAAGCCGGTGTGAGAGGAGACCTGCTTGAAAGGGAGAACATGTGTATCGTGTAATGGGGGCTGATGTAATGAGATGTGTGTGTCAAAAGGTTTAAACAACAGTAAACAGGTAGCAGCCAACCCACTGATACAGTGTTCAATAGAGTAGACCCAGACGTACTCGCTGTGCTTAATTATTGCTAAAGCTGTAGAGCATGGAAAACTGAAAATGAACTGAAAAAGATCAGCTGAGATTGAGAATAAGCAGCCACGCTTTTTTATTGCAGTAAAATGATTTACGTGTTTCAAAGTGCAATTGACAGCACTGGGCTCAGTTTAGCATTAAGAGATGCAGTACAGTAAGTTTAAAAAATAACCTTTCTTGATGAATCCTGCCTTCTGCGTAATGATTGCTGACAAGAATTCACATTAGTTTATGATTGGTTAGCTTGCCAGAGCTGTCAGATAAGAGACAATCTTCTAGTAGGACGTAAAGGCAGCGTGTATACACCGCAACCACCGCAAGACTTACACCACCCACCCTTGTTGTTTTAAAAGCAATGGTATGTTCAGCATTTCCAAAGCATGTGATACATGTCTAACAGAATACTGATGCCGTTGTGCCAAATGCCACACCTACACTGAGAGAGGAATGCCACAGGTTCTTGGAAAGCATACACAGGTGGCTTAATCTAAATTCATGGGTTCTGTGTGAAATACCAAGAGCTAGGGGAATCGAAACATTGAGTGGGGTCTTACTATCGCCTTTATAGTTCAATTCTTATGATAAAGGGGTTAGTAACTGCTTTACTTAGCAGAGGATCCTGAGGCTGTCTCAGGAACACCGAGAGAAATACACCCTTGATGGATCACCAACTGAAGAGGTCTAAGAATACTATCAGTCTGAAACTTTGTCAAGGGAAATCAGTATATTGAGCTGATACAGCAATATGAAAGAGAGATTTTTTGCTCATATGTGACACATATCGGATATGTTCTATGTCCGTGTAAACAGGAAAAAAACGCACGCATTCCGATATTTCGAGATCGGTTTCAAGCCTCCTTCATATGTGGAAATAAATCAGATATAAATCAGATATGTGCTAATGTGATTGTTGTGTAAACAGACAGATCGGATTTCCTGAGGTATTGTGTTCTGTACGTCATTAAAACAGCGACTTCTTCGCGGTTTAATGACGTAATGTTATTCTCCGTGTGGAATGATAACATCGCAGGTGGCATGGAAGAGGAAAAGACCCCCCCCCACACACACACACCGCCTTGTGTTAATGCTTATTTGGGCTAAATAACATTAAGAAATCAGTATTTGGTGAATGAAGCATATGCATATAAAAAAAAAACGTGGAAATTTTTTTTTAATAGTAGTAATACTTATTAGATTGTGACAGTAAAAGTGCTGAAGGCTGCTGTTACATAAACGGCGCACCATGATTACATAACCCTTTGGCTTCTGAATGTACACTCACTCCTGTTCTGAATTGACATTTTCTTTTATTAAGAAGGTGGGAGTGGTAGAGCATGCTTTTACAAGTGGTCCATATCGAATCAAAGCTTAACATTTTTACTTCCACCTTTAATTTAATCAGTGTAAGGGTAATAATTCAGCAAGTTGTGTGTATGTGGGTTGTTTGGTACAATTTTTTGTAATCCAGAGTATTTGCTTTGAGTAATGGGTGCAAGAAGAGTGGGCAATTTTAAATGTTGTAAAATGTTAAAATGTAAAATATTACTGTGTAAATATACCTTTTCTGAGAAAAAAAAATCCATTGTTTGTCGATACAGTGTGTGTACAGTATAGCTAAAGAAAACACAAGGATAGTTAAAAGATTGGAAAAAAAGTGATTAAGAAAATAAAAGATACATATTAAACACTCGTATCCTGTGGTTGAGGAAAAGATGTTAGTCATTTTAGAAGATAAAAATTATTGGCCTTTGTTAAGCAAAAAGACTTGAGCCAACTTTAAGGCTTAAGAATCCCTCAATACTTTAATAAGAATGGAATGATAGTGGTGAACTATAAGAAATAAAGTTGGAAAAAATCCCGAATGGACATGATCACAGATTGCTCACTCTACGTACAGAGATCACTTATGATTAACGTATCGCCACACTGACTCTAAAATCGAGTTTTCAAAAAAATATTTATACACTGGTGACCAGAATTGACTGGTTTTCAGTTTGATTGACCATGACCGGGGATGGGCCAATCAACCTCAGATATAAATGATTTTGTACCAATCGCAGACGCTTCTGAGTGGTGCAACATAATTTTTTAATGCTGTTTCATTATCAAAAATCATGCACATTAAAAACCTCTGATCTGCCTTTTTCTCGAAGCTCTGTGAACGAATTAGTCTCAAACCCATTCATTACAGACTTACACCTGTCTCAAAACCCTGTGAGCGCTAATTTAAAAACTATATGCATTAGAAGCCCACGTGCTTGCAGCCACTCAACCCGTGCACACACTGTCAAGTTGAGTTTTTGGTCTTTGGAGGCAAAAATTCCTGGTTCCCTTTCAAAGGCTACACTCGATGCTGCGTGAAAACGCTATGGGAAACATCTTGTCATGTTGCCCATTGTGAAGCATGTGTGTATCAAACAGGCAAATTTTTGGCCTATATAACCTCGGTCAGGTGACGTCATCTTGATGAGACGCACCTGCAGGTTATAAATAGTAGTGAGCCGGAAACATTCCTCAGATCATTTGTCTTCACCGGCATTGTGAAAGCGTGTGTGCAGCAAGCATTAAAAATACATTTAAAACAGAGAGAGAAACCATAAAACTCACCAGACAAAATGGCAGAGTTTAGCGCTAGATGCCCTTGCGAAAACTATCTTTCTGAAGGTGACTCACATATCCTCTGTTTTGAATGTTTGGGTGAGAGCCACGCTCTCGATGGAGGTTCTTTAGGGAACCTCCTTTCTCTCGCCCCCTTCCCCGATCACGAAATCTCTCCCTCCACTTCACGAGCGCACTCCGGTGCTTCTCGTGAGTGTATGGAAGACCCTTCCCTTGCTTCTGTGGAAATGGAAGTAGCTACCTCAGAACGACCCTCTAAAGATGATAGAGAGTATGGGGAGTTGCTTGAAGTGCATAACGCGTGCAGTCGAACGACTACACATTGATTGGCCACAGTAGCAAGCTCACCCCAAACGGTCAAAATTAGATGACAGATTTCTGTCGGGCGCCACAACGCCGCTCTCTCCCCTTTTTTGATGACCTCCACAACGAATTATTTCGTTCATGGAATAAACCTTTCTCATCCCGTGTTTTTGTACCATCGACTTCGTTCTTTTCGAACATCATTGATGCAAAGGCACGAGGTTATGTGATGATGCCCAGATTGAGGAGACGCTGTCTGGCTATCTCTCTCCTGGAACATCATCATCATTAAAGAAGCCAACCCTTCCTTGCAAGCCGCGTAGAACTTCTTCTAACCTGGTAGGGAAGGCGTTCCATGCAGCAGGTCAGGCTGGCGCTTCTTTGCACACAATGGTGGTTTTGCAGGCGTACCAGGCTGATCTGCTGAGTGATTTGAGCAGGAGGCATTCACAGAATTACGCCGGGCTACTGATTTGTCCCTGTGTGCGACTAAACGAACAGCCTGTGCTATCCGCCGTTCTATGGCATCCTTGGTGTGCGCAGAAAGGCACCTATGGCTAAATTTGATGGGCATCAAGGATAGGGATCGATCATTCCTGCTTGATGCCCCTGTCTCAGCCTCAGTCCTATTTGGCGACGCTGTTAATTCCGTCGCCACCAGGTTTCGAGAGGCTATATGAACAGGCTTTTGGGAAATTTCTCCCACGCCATGCTCAGGAATCGAGGCCGCCGGCCACCCAGCCTCGACCAAATCTGATTCTCGCCAGACGAGAGGCGCAAAAGGAGAGCGTCAGTAGCCGGGCACCCCCCTGTAAGGACTGGGGTACGGCTCGCCGCCCCTCACAGGCCGCCTCTAAAGGATCAGATCGCCGCGCCGTCTTCTTTTCTAAGAAGAAGTCCTGAAGGCTTACGCCCAGGGCCATGGGGGTGACCCCCCCGGGGAGCGGCACATAACGTTCTTTCCTATAAGAGCATGCCCTCCCAGGCACCCAGGGGATCGGTGTTTAGTTTCCGCCACCTTTGGTGTTTTGGACGACACCGGTCCTCAACGACACGTTAGTTCCTGCTATATTCCAGGATGACGAATCTCAAACACCCCCCCCCCCCATCCGCCCAATCGAAGTACTCGTACCCCTTTCAGAGAAACTGGCAGCGTCGAAACTACTGCCAAGTATATCTCCTTGGGTACTAATCACTGTAGATAAACCACAGGATTCAGTTATCACATCACTCTCCGCGTTTCAAAATGGTGTGGTCTCCACTTCCATGAAACCGGAAAGTGCGCATCTCCTGACAGATGCTGCTGGGAGAATGGGGCCATGGAACATGTCCCACTACCAGACAGTGAGTCAGGCTACTACAGTCAGTATTGCTTAGTTCCTAGAGGAACGGGGGGGGCTGCGTCAAATTTTTTTAGATTTGCGGGTTGTACCGCGATCTAAAATAATAAATACAGTTTCAAAAATTTTAAATGTCAAAGTGATTGCTCTCAAATCCTACCAAGCGATTGATTTGTGACAATCGATTGAAGGACGCTTACTTTCATATAAAATATATATATATTGCCACGACACAGGGAATGACCTGAGGTTCGCTTTCGGGGGCGAAGCTTACCAGTATCGGGTCCTTCCATTTTGTCTAGCTCTCTACACTGCAAAAATTGTTAGTCTAAAAATAAGAAACAATTACTACTTTTGATAAAAAAATTACCTAAAACTAGTGAAATTATCTGTCCATGCAGCAAGTAAATTTTACTTGATAAGAAATCTTGAAATAAGATTTTTAAATCAAGCAAACTGAGTTTGTCAAAGAATCTTAAAAGAAGTTTTATTTTGTGAGACGTCTGGTGAAATAACTAATTTAGCTTATTTTAAGAGCTATTCTGTCCAATTTAGGATTTCTGGACTAATAAAGACAAAATGATATACTCATGCTCAGTTTAAGATTATGATATAAAATCAAGTATTAAAAACAAGTAAGTAATTTTTAAAACAAGGCAAATTATCTATCATGACTGAAAGTCAGATTTTAAATCATGGCAAGTGTCCATATGGCAATAATTTGCAGTGTACACCCGCACATATATAAAATGCATGGGTGAATTACATAGACGACTGGCTGGCCCAGTCTCAGTAGCTAGCACTTCGACATCAGCATGTCGTCCTAGCTCATCTTTGGTTCTAGGACTCCGACCCAAAGTAAAACGAATCCATTCTAAAAAGGGACTCAAGCTAGACCAGAAAGTGACCATCACTTTCATAAATCTTAGCTCTCATGGCAGCTGTATCCACGGTGACACCTTTGGGCCTTCTGCACATGAGAGCAGTTTAGTTGTGGCTAAGACAGGGGATTTCACTCTATGGCCAATCCCCAATAGGGTTACGCGCCAGGTGCTTCGTACCCTTCCTATGTGGTTCAGACCCCGGTTTCTGACTCTGGGTCCCACTCTAAGTTCGTCTTGCCGTCGCAGATGCTAACGACAGATGCTTCCCTCACAGGATGGGGTGCGGTCTTAGATGACCGTCCAGCCCAAGGGAGCTGGAGAGGCCTTCTTCTCAATTATCCCAAAATGATGGCTCTATTTCTGGGACTAAAGCACTTCCTCCAGCAGTTGAGAGGCTTTCATGTCCTAGTGCGGATGGACAACACTATGGCAGTCTCGTATATTATCGCCAGGGCGGACTGTGCTCGCGCCGCTAAACAGCTAGCGCACCAGATTCCTCTCCCTCAGGGCGATTTACATTTCAGAGCATATGAATGTGGGAGCAATTGTACTGTCTAGTCAAGCTCTGACACACGGGGATTAGAAACCCCACCCCGAAGTGGGAGAGATTTCAGCTAGCAGAGGTGGACCTCTTTGCCTCGTAAGATCAGCAAATGTCCCCTTTGCTACTCTCTGACTCTTCCAGCCCCCCTGGGTCTGGACACCGTGACCCGTACGTGGCCCAGGTTACGCCTTTATGTGTTTTTCCTGATAGCTCTGCTCCCGGGAGTCTAAGTCAAGCTGGTCTTCCAGCCAGCGTAATTAAGACTATTCTAAGTGCTAGGGCTCCCTCGCCTAGAAGAGCTTATGCCCTCAAAATGAATGTATTTGAAAATTGGTGCATGATGAAGCAGATAGTGTCACAATTGAACACCAGATGGCACCATGCTCCTGGACTCCATTTTGTTTTCGTGTATGTTTTCCTTTAGTTTTAAACTTCATTTCCCAGAGTGCACCTCGATCAGGTGATGGGAGCACACCTGATCGAGGTTGCTAATTATGTCTGTTATAAATAGCCTGCCTAAGTTGAGTTCATTGTCTGGCATCTGTTTTCATACTGTTTAAGTTAAGTGGCTGTTTATGTTCCTAATTCTTGGTGTCATGCCTTTTCCTTATCTCCTGGTTAGTTCTGTGTCTGTACTGTCATGTTTAGTTTAGTTTCTAGTCTGTCCTGTTTTGTCTCCCAGCTTGTGTTAGTCTAACCTGTGCTTAACCTAGCCTACTGTTAGCCTAGCCTGTGCTTAGCCTAGCTGGTTGTGCTTAGCTCCTAGCCTGTTAAATGTAAACTCCTTGATTTGTGTAACTCCTTGCTTAGTGTAACTCCTTGCTTAGTGTAGTTCTTGTCATGCCCACTCCTGTGCTATATGTGTTAATGTTCTGTCTCCTTTATTAAAGAGTTTACTAAGTACTTCACCTCTGCTACTATACCTCACACAAAACCCACACTAGCACCACTGTTACAGATAGGCCCAGTCCACTGCCGAATTGTTTCAGTGCTGGAGTTTCTCCAGGAGTTGTCCTCGGGCATACGTAACTGCTATTTCAGCCTGCCACGTCCTGATCGATGGGGTTACTGTGGATAACACCCTTTTAGTTACCCGTTCCATTCATGGAGCTAAACGGTTGAGACCACCCACTATGGCCACGATCCTTTTTGTGGGTTTTATCTATCGTGCTCAAAGGCCCAATTGACACCCCTTTGAACCACTAGAGTCAGTGCCTCGGGTTTTCTGACTCTTAATATGGTTTTTCTAATGGCCGTTACCTCTCTAAGAGGATTGGAGATCTGTCAGTCTCCCCATCCTGCCTAGACTTTGCCCCTGGGCAAGTCAGGGCCATTTTGCATCCTCACTGAACTATCTTCCGAAAGTTCCATTTTCAACATGCACCCTATTGTTTTGAAGCCTTCTGTCCTCCGCCTTTACAGCTTCAGTGCAGGAGAGACTTCACTTACTGCTTACTAGCAGCCTTTACATGTTTTGGGGCCGCAACCGGTGGGCGGCCGCCACTACACTGGGTGAGAGATGCTATTGCCCTCTCCTATGAGGCGCGTGGGCTCACTTCGCCTCTAGGAATCAGGGCTCATTCAACCAGGGGATCACCTCATCTATTGCACTAGCAAGAGGTATTCCGCTGCAGCCAGTGTGTGCTAAGCAGGTAGACCCAGTCCACTGCCGAATTGTTTCAGTGCTGCAGTTTCTGCAGGAAAAGTAGTCCTCGGGCTTGTGCCCTAGTACTCTCAGGACGTACTTAACTGCATCCTCACTGAACTATCTTCCGAAAGTTCCATAAACCCAACATGAAAAAAAAAATAGTTTTGAAGCCTTCTGTCCTCCGCCTTACAGCTTCGGAGCAGTAGAGACTTCACTTACTGTGTCCAGTACGTGCTCTTCAGATTTACGTCCACCGCATCAGCCAGTGGCGTAGGTCAGAGCAGCCTTACATGTTTTGGGGCCGCGAGGCGGCCGCCACTACACTGGGTGAGAGATGCTATTGCCCTCTCCTATGAGGCGCGTGGGCTCACTTCGTCTTTAGGAATCAGGGCTCATTCAACGAGGGGGATCGCCTCATTTTGCACTAGCAAGAGGTATTCCCCTGCGGCAATTGTGTGACGCGGAGGGTTGGTCCTCTCTGCACACATTTGTTACATTATAGTCTGGCTGTTTATGCTACTCCGGGCTCACGGGTCCCCGAGTTAGCTGCCCAGGTATCGTTCTGAGACCTTCTCGGCTTTGTGCTCACACGCTACACAACCTTGGGGTCCAGACACTTGCAGTGCGGCGGCGTTGGTACTCTCGTTCCCATAGCGTTTTCACGCAGCATCGAGTGTAGCCTTTGAAAGGGAACATCTCGGGTTACTTTGCTGTAACCCTGTTCCCTGAAAAGGCGGGAACGAGATGCTGCGTCCCAATGCCACACTGCCTACGTGACCGGACGTCCGTTCAGACAAATCAATCTGAGGAATGTTTCCGGCTCACTACTATTTATAACCTGCAGGTGCGTCTCATCAAGATGACGACACCTGACCGAGGTTATTTAGGCCAAAATTTGGCGTGTTTGATACACATATACTTCACAACCGGCAACATGACAAGATGTTTCCTATAGCGTTTTCACGCAGCATCTCGTTCCCGCCATTTCAGGGAACAGGGTTACAGCAAAGTAACCCGAGACGTTCTTTATAATCCTACAGAAGTTACACTGAATTTTTTGCTAAGTTGGTTCAGAAATAATACTTACGGCTCAGGCCAAAGATACTCACCACTCAGTTAAATGTTAAACTCTTGTATTTGAAGATGTTCAAATTGGAATTGTTCAAATGTTGCGTCTGTTTTTAAGTAAGAAAACTAATATTATAAGGAACGGGCTATGTTTAATTACTTAATGCGTCAGATGGACAGGTCTAGACTTGGTTTAGACTCAGAAACATTATGTAACAATAAAATTAAGTCAGTTAAGTCAGCTGAATAACCAGGTTATTTCATCAATTGAGTTTTTCTTTTCTTTTCTGGTGGCACAGGCATATTTAGGGTATCAGTGCCAAGATTCATTGCATACAAAACATCTTGGCAATGAGAGACTCTGCGAGCATAAGGGATTAATTTAAGACATGAATTTGGTCACCATTTAAAGTCTTTGGAATTTGTTGGAGAAGAATTCACGTGAGTTTGAACCTCTCATCAATACAAGATCTCAGTGCAAAAATTAAAGCATCTGTGGACAGCAATGTAAATTTTTTTTTTCACATATTGGATAAGGTATTTAAAACAATGCCATGTGGCGCAATCAAAAGCTAAAAGCAGTTAAAAAATATATTAAAATGTATGAAGGTTTTTTTGGCCAAGCAGTGTTTTTTTTTTATACAGTTTAAATCAACAGATACAGTTAGAATTTATCTTGCAAATATTTCAGTTTTTTTGCACCATTATATGGCCTGGACTTCAAAGCTGCTTGTATGGTATAGTTTTTGGAAAAAAATGGTATACTGTGACAGAATTAGTAACAGATAAACTCATTCTGAGCCCATCTAACCCCTTGACGCAATCACTTCTTCACCATTCTGTGTGTTTAGCAGCCTGTCATATGTCTTAGCCTGTTTGTTGTGTGTATTTTCTTGAGTTCATATGCTGTTTATCAGCCCTTATATAACGTCTCTCTATGCCATTGTCTCTGTCACCATGGCATCACACAGTCGTCACCTCCTCGTTCAGCTCCCTTGGATTACCATTGGCCGGTTTCCATGCTTTTGCTCGAGTATTGTTGCTATGTCAGTGTACCTTTGCCACAAATCCCCAGGTTCTGACAATGGAAAGATAAAAGGTTTCAGTTTCAAGCCTAGCAGGAATGAGTAACTATTTGCGTATTATCATCGTGCAACTGTGCATGTTCTCACTCCATTGGGAATTGTGAATGTTTTTATGTGTCGCTTTTTAGTAATCAGTTTTGATGGAAACATATACTGTATTTCAACAAAACATATTCATTTGAAAATGTGAGTTTTGTTGATGTCAACATGAGAGCAACAGTTTTTAAAAGCATGTGTCCTTCAAACTTTTGTATGAACTATTCCTGGTAATTACAATGCGATTTGTAAAGACCATCCAACTGTTTACATTTTTTTTTTTTTTAACATTTGATAAAAAATGCACTCTGACATTAAATAAAATGAAAGCACATACTTTTCTGTGATTCATACTTCCATGGCTTTTCTAGTGAAGTAATATTACATATTGACTAAAATGACATGTTATTTTATTTAAGATTTATTAATCAATCAGTTCATTAAATTGTATTGAAGGTACTATATGACATGGATATTGTGCATAAGGTATGGTATAATGAGATAAAAAAAAAAATAGCTCTCTTTAAAAAATATTGAAAACATTTTGCTGTAGAAATGAAGGAAAAGCAAGGACATATAGTGATAGCAACACAGAGAGGGAGAGTCCAACGTGATTAATATGAAAAAGAGATGTCAAGATAGATACAGAACATTTGCATAGAAACAGCTATTTGCATACACCCATCAGCCATAATATTAAGATCTCAAAACATTAATGCAATAACTATGATTATTAATTCATTGCCAGTAAACTGGTAATAGTGGCACGGTGGTGTAGTTGTTTAGCACTGCAGTCTCTCATCTCCACTGTGGGGATGGAGTTTGTATGTTCTCCCTGTGACAGGATCATAGGCACACAAGACTGAAAAAGTCATGCTGAGTTTGATACCAGAACACTGATGCATCACAGCTTGCCACACATGGTAAATGGTAAAGAGGTGAAGGTTGCCGATCTGGCCTCCGAACTCCATAGACCCAAATCCGATCAAGCACCCAAGGAAACTGCTGGACAAACCAGTTCAGTCTACGGAGGGCCAACCCACAACCCACAGCATCCAAAGGAATCCGCTGCCAATGTTCTAGTGCCAGACACCACAGCATACCCCCAGCGATGGCCCAACGGCCAGAGCTGCCCTGGTGACAGAAGGGGGACCCAAACACCTAGGTGGTGATAATGGTAATGTAATGTACGGCTGATTGGTAGAAATGTAATTTCTTCAAACATTACAGAAACTTCATACTGAAGAATATTGGTACCTTTGACATAGGGCTGTGCAATTAATTGAATTTCGATTCCGATTTCGGGTCTCAACGATCACAAAAATGGTGTAATCGAAAAAAAAACGATTATTCACTTTTTTTTAAAAGTTATTTTGACGTGTGTTCTGACGCGCGTGCGCATCCGCACTTTAGCCCTTCCGAAAGCCCGAACTCTCTCACTCTATACCCGGGGTACTCAATAGGCGGACTCCGGTCCGCATCCAGACCCAAATAAGGTTAAATCTGGACTGATGCCAAAACAAACATGCTAATTGAATCATAATCCAAATGAGTATATGTCTTTGAGTCTTCTAGTGAAGGTTGCGCGCACCCCAGCGGCGCATGATATGAACGCGCATGATCCGCACGCGCGCACCTTCTACTGTACCATCGCGAGGTAGAAGCAATTCTGTTGTTTGGGAACAGTTTGGATTCGAAGAAGCGGACGTGGATCAAAAACATATTAGGTGCAAGATTTGCTACGCGGTTGTGTCGGCAACTCCGGATCTATCCATCCCAGAAAGGCACAAAAAAAATAATGCCGTTGCATACTTTTTAGCCAAAGACATGTGCCCTATTAGCACGGTTGAGAACGAAGGATTCAGGAAAATGATAAATACTCTGGACAAGCTTTATGCTTTGCCATCTCGACAACATTTCACGAGAGTTGCTCTACCTGCTTTATTTGAAAAATTCCGTTCAGAAGTGGCTAATGAAGTATTAAAAGCTGAGGACTTCGCCACCACAACAGTAGAAATGTAGAATGTTGTAAAATGTTGTTTTGAATTTTTCAGTTTGTTAAGGCACATACGTGAGCAAATTTATTTTGGACTAATTTATTTATTATTTTATTTAATATTTATATTTTATTTATTACTTGTTTTCAAAAGATTGTGGAAGTGCACTACATTGTTGATCTTGTTTGCCTTGATCTGTTTTATCTGTCTTAATCTGTTTTAAGGAGAATTCACTGTTCTGTTCAATAAATTTATCAATGTATCAATAACATATTTCCAAAGTCAATGAGTAATCGTGTAAAATAATCGTGATTTCAATCATGACCAAAATAATCATGATTATGATTTTTTCCATAATCGAGCAGCCCTACTTTAACAAAGAGGGAAGCTGAACAAGGCTCATCTTCCTCGGTCTTACCCCACGTAATGCCTAAAATGGAATGTGTTGGGTAGAAAAAAAAAGACTGCTGTTCTCTCTCCAAGCATTATTTAGCTCACCTCCTCTCCTTGACATTGTAATCTAGAAATGTTTTAGTCTAAAGTCTGAACTTTTCAAATGTATGGATCTGTGCAATATATACTTTGTCTCCAACTCTGTTTCTCTTCATCTACCACGTGCGCGCACACGCACGCATATGCCCTGAGAACTTTAGTGTCATGTCATGTACAGTAGCACAGACATTGGCAGATTGCTTTTAGAGGGGCGGGTTATGTAACTTGTTTTCAGACTTGTAGAATACCAGCCCCCGTGCATTATATAAATAATTCATCGTCCCACACCTGCTGTTTGTGTACGAGCATGTACGTGTTGTGTATGTTCAGATAATACAGTTGTAATATAACGAGAGCTATGAGAATAAAAAGAGTAACAAGGGGTCTGGCATGAAAGGCAGGAGACTGTTCTACTGTTTCTTGCAGTGTAAACAGTTTGACCTCTAAGAATTTCTCCATGCTCGAGTGTGGCGTGATGATCATTTTCATAAGCTCAGGCAATTTTTGAGAGGTTATGACAACATGCAGAGAAATAATTAATTAATAATAAACTTTAAACATTTCAGATTTTTTATTTTAGACATTCTTTACTTTAAAACAAAAGGTATGAAAACCTGCGAAATGAAAACCATTTTGCAAATGCTTTCTTTTACATTTTTAAAAATGTTTGCAAAATGCCGACATCAAACAAGTGTGTAAAAAATTGTGTTAAAATGATAATTAAAACAAATAACAGTTACTACATTTAACACATTACTTAAATCATATTTTAGCAATGAATAAAGGCTGTATCTAAGTGGTGACCTCTGCATGAATGTTGCATATGAATTAACATCCTGTTAACATTCTAATAATATTGTTTAATGTAAAAAATATTTTATAAAAATGCCTCTCTCTTTAATCGTCTTGTTCCCTGTCTCTGTAGGTCAGGATCAGAGAGTAAGCTATAGCACTGAAAATGAATCTCAGGGCAGTGATTCTTTGGCATGGACCTGTGGCCGTCCATCTTCTTCTCCCTCAAATGCGACTCCAGCACCAATGCCATCTTGCCCTCTGTCTCATGTAGAGGGGCACAGTCCGAATCTGGGTCCGGACAATGCCAAGACGAGAATCTCAAAACCTGCTCACATGCGAAGGAACATCAGGTGTGTTTACTCTCTTTAAAAACTCTACATCTAAAATTAGCTATTACTGAATGACAGCTAATTCGCTGCCAAGATCCTGTGGTCAAATAATTACCTCTTCACTGTGGATCACCACTTTTTCAGGTTTACTGGTCAGATGAGTCTAAAATGTAACTTTTTTTCAATGCCATGTGTGGTGATCCTGTGATCAAATAATTACAAGTGCACTGTGAAGCATGGTGGTAGTAGCATCATCCTGTTTGGGGCTGAAAATAGTGGTGAGGATTGAAGAAAAAAAAGGCTGAAACTAAATTATTGAATTATTTCAGTCTGCATGAGGTTTGAGACTGGTATGACCTTCCAGCAGGACAGTTACCCAAAACTTACTGCTTTAGCTACACTGGGTGGTTTAACATTTAAATATCTTAGAAAGGCCTAGTCAAAGCACAGACCTGAATCTACTGTAGTTGAGAATCTGTGGCATGACATGAAGATTACTGTGCATTGTTGCGAAGGAGCCTGACCAGTTTTGCCTTGAAGCATGGGCAAAAACCCCAGTGGCAAGATGTGCTAAGCTAATAGCTACATACCCCATTACATCCTGTAATTACAGCACAAGGTGGCTCTTGGAAGTATCGAAATTTGGGTGTGAATCCTTATGAACACCAGGTTTCTGTTTGTTTGTCTTAATTATTGTTTGTCTCAGTAATAATTATTTGTTTCTCAATAAAAAAAAAACTTATTTCTAAAGTCGTAAGTGAGTTTAATAAATCAAATGGTACGAACCCACCAAAAATCCATTTTGATGACAGAGTGTAATTTGATGACAAACTAATCTGATCATTCATCTGGAAATATCTCCTGAAGGGTGTTATGCGTTTTGGTACTAGAACCCCAATAAACGCTGCTTGTACTTTTGCTATTACATTTGCAGTCAAGATCCAGCTAAGCAACTGGCTTATATGTTCTTTTGTATCATTGAACCTTCCACTTCTTCTCCCCATTTATCTGTCCTCTTATCTATTCTCTCCATTAGGAAGCTGTTAAAAGAGCACCACTTGGATGCAGTAACTAAAGTGGCCCAACTTGAAGAGTCGGAGAGACTGAAGCGCCTGGATCAACAGAGGATCAACTTAACTGTATCTCCCGAGCTTGTGTATACACACACACTAGGTAATAAACACTTTTTTTTATTTTTATTTCTTATTGTTATTATTCGCTGCATGTAAAGAAATCTGATATTTTTTCCTGTTGGTGTTTTATGGTGTTAATCGTGGGAATGAATGCTTTCGTTTCTTCAGGGGATCTATGCGTAAGTGTGACTTACGGCTCCAAGGAATGTGCAGCGTGTGTGCAAACAAGCAACAGCAGTAACGCACACAGCACCAGAGCGTTAGTGCTCCAAACAACTGCCCGTGCAACTGCCCGAGGTCAGAAACACAACCCTTCATTCTATTCTTCATTATTTTTTTGCTGTAGTATGTGCAGTAATAATGATTCCCATATAACTGTTCATACTTTATACCCATGCTACAGTATGTATATAACACTCATAGTGGCACACTTGGTAAGATATACCAGATTCTATACGTGTGTGTGTGGGTGAGAGAGAGAGAGAGAAACTGGAACTGTGCAATAGGTGTGTGTGCTAATGGTTGTGTGGCAGGTGTCATCTCTGCCTAGGTTACATAAGCCTCTTTTGATGTTATAGTCAAGCTTGTGTAAGCGCCATTAACCAGCTTATATAAAACATGCATGCACGTACGCACGCACACAAGTCTTAACAAATGTGTGACTTGAGTAACTGTAACTTCTGGAGGTGAGAGTTGTGTGTGGGGCGGATGTGATGCAGTATGTACTCAAAACATGCTTCAAGGATAAAGCTAAACCAAATGTATTATTGTTAAACCTATTTGCAGATATTTTTACTACTTTTTGGTTTTACATTTTCTTATTTCCTTCCTTCTAGAACTGTTCTCATAAAATGAGCAAAACAGTTTTGTTTTTAATGTAATAAAATGAATATTTTACTACTTGCAGCTGTTCTTTTTTAAAGCTGTATACTTTTACATATCTGATCATTATAATTAACAGTAAATGCATTTTATTGGGCAGGAAATCACCTCTTTTTTGTTCTTGAGCACTTCGGAGCCCTTCATTATTATGGCAGCTGCTCATAAACAGCAATAGGAATGCAATGTTATTAATGAAGTCGCAACATGATCTACGCAAAAAAATATTTTATAAAGAAAGACCACTATTTCCGACCACTGTCAACATTTAAAAGGCGAGGATGGATATTCTGGATTATTTTGGAAGCAGGTGGCACAGTGGTGTAGTGATTAGCACTGTGGCCTCGCATCTCCAGGGTCGGGTTCGATTCCTGCCTTGGGTCTGTGTGCATGGAGGTTGCATGTTGCCAAATCGTTCGTAATATGTGTGTTTGACCTGCCATGCATTGGCACCCTGTTCAGGCTGTGCGCCAAGGCTCCTGAGATCCCGTAGCGGAAAAGCGGTATAGAAGATTCAATGAATGAATTTTGGTAGCACTGCTTGTGTCATTTTACGAGTGATGCTACATGAGCATAAATTTCAGCACATGCATGCACAAAAATACTTTCATTTTCATTCTTTTGCCACTTTTGCGGCACAGCTCTTAAAGTGACTGGAAAGAAACACTGAGAAAGTGTCAACATTGACCCTGCTTTGCCACATGGGGAAGAGGGGATGTGTAGGGAGCATCTGAACAACTCTTAAAAGGTTATTGGTGCAATAGCATTGGAACAATTTTGCAAGTTTGAGTACAAGTAGAAGACCTACTGTATACAGGTACTAAAAACGTGTTCTCTAAAAATCGGCAACCTTATAACAGAAAATATTAGGTACATTTGACTATATTTAAGATTTTTTTACTTGCAAATATGCAGGATACAACCTATAAAAAGAATGTATGTGTGTGTTTTCTGTAGACCAAAGTTCAGGTGAGAACACCTTATGCTTAGTCAGCAAATCGACCAATGAGGATGATGGTGAGTGCAGCTGTGTGCATCTTCACGATGCTGTCAACCAACCAAATTTGCAGGAGCGAGTCCTAATCAATGTCAATCACCCAGAGGATGATAGTGACATCTACCTCACCCCTCAACTTGCGCGCATTGTCAAACCTCATCAGGTGATCTGTCAAACAGTTATTTATGTCCACACATTCATCAACTAACATTATATCGGTAGTTAATAATTTAATTAGCAAAAAAAACTATATATTATAATTTAGTTAAATGTGAGGAAAAACAATTGTGCTAACTTTTTCTGTCTTTTACCTTTCCTTACTTTTTCTTTGACTTTTTTTCCCTTTTTTTTTTGCTGTCTTTTATCTTTCCTCACCTTTCTTTGACTTTTCCACTTTCTTACACTATCATTCTCCCCTCTATACGTTTTTCGCTCTTGTTCTTCGCCTGTTTCCACTTTCCTTTCAACCTATCTGTAAATCTCTGTCATTCAGATTGAGGGAATACGGTTTCTGTACAATAACCTGGTTGAGTCACAGAAGTGTTTTAAGAGCACACCTGGTTTCGGCTGTATCCTGGCTCACAGCATGGGCCTGGGTAAAACTCTACAGGTCATCTCTTTCATTGACATCCTGCTGCGCCACACCGGAGCTCACACCGTGCTCGCCATCGTCCCTGTGAGTGTCTGTTTGTGTGTCTGCGCATTTCCTTCTGTGCGTGTATGTCTGCATGAGGGTTTGTTTTGATCATGTGTGTTCACTGTGTTGCCAGTTTATTAGGTATACTAATAGGTATGTCCAATAGGTTATTGGACATTTTATTGCTATTGACCACAAGGCAAGTATCACCTCTATTTGGTTCAGAAAGAATCAATTAGATGACGTGGAAACAGCGGTTTGCACTAAGACGCAGCCCGCGAATTTGTAGCTATGTTGCATTTCCACATTTATATACCATGGTACACCTACTTAATGCAGGCAGCATCTGCTTACTGTATGCCCAAGATAATTCGGTCAAAGGAGATGTGACACTACTACATGATTGTACCTAAACTGGCAACTGGGTTCATACTGTATGCAGCGTTTTACATAATCACACATGTACATAATGTGATCTCTGTCTATCTCTGTCTCTCACCTCTCTTTCTCTGTTACTCTGTCATTCCTCCTTTTTTGCGTGTTCTCCTCCCATTTCCCTCCCTTATTTATTCCCCTCATTAATTGCTTCAGGTGAACACGCTACATAACTGGTTGGCGGAGTTTAATCTCTGGGTTCCGCGTGCTGAAGCCCTGCCACCTGACAATGACCCTGGACGTATTATGCCACGTAACTTTAACGTGTACATCCTTAATGACGAGCACAAGTAAGTGAAAATTACATTGCTGTACAGTACATTCATGCTCATGAACGCAACTATTAACTTATTTCATTCTTTGTTTGAATAAATTCAGAATAAAACAGTTTGATGATACAGTACCACCCCAGATCATTTTTTAACATTTTAGTTAAATAAGTAATAATAACAGTTATCCTGTGACTTGTGGTTGTTCACTTTTCATGGTTGAAAGCTGCCATATAATAGGGGAGAGCTAGCTGGTGGATGGGACTTGGTACAACCAAATTGGGAAAAAAATATGAAACTTAAAAAGTTGCAGGTTTGACACTGGAGCCTGCATTAAAACATTTAATAAAACCCCCAAAACAATTAGAATATAGAACATTTCAGGAGACTTAAAAATATCAGGCACCACGACTTAACGTAAAGTTTATGTCAAGCATCCATCATATAAACTTCTTCCTTCAAGTACTTCACAAATGGCATTATTTGAAAATTGCATTAGAAAACAAACACTTGACAATGGTACTGTGCAGTAGTTAATAAGTGGTATTACTTCACGGGTAATATGTAAATTGTAATCTACCTATATTTAACCTGTATTTAGAGGAGAGAATATGTATTACTACTTTTTGTCTATGATTGTTGGTTTGCTGAAACAGCAGGAAAAACACCATTCCACTGTACCACAATCAAAACTCATTTGAATAAACTAACACTATAGTAATAAGTTCAAAAACTCATCTCAACACAGTAACACCTAAACAGTTATGTGTGATTTCCCACCAGCCTGTGCTATGTTTTGTGCCGCTCCTTTCAGGCTTATCACGGTTCTCTTGAGGCTGTAGCTTAGAACTTGATGAATTTGCATGCACTAATGTGATCCCAGGAGATTTTCGGCTCCCTTAAGGATATGAGCAGTGACTAATTCTGCACCTTAAAAAAGCCAAAAAACTTGGTCTCAGTTTTGAGAAACTGTGGAGATGGCTCGCTCCACCTCCATAAACGTCTGCAGCATGGAGCATAAGGACCCTCACTGGGTTGATTAATGTTTGATGATTCACTTTTCACAGTTTGATATCTCTGAGCGAGCTATTCTGCCCACTCACATCTGCTCCATGGCCCACTCCATGTTTCTCTCTCTCTCGATCCAACAGTTCACTACTCTCTGCTAAATCTCTTACGAGGTCTACTTTTTAACTTTGCAAAAGACCCTTTCATGTCTTTTGCTAATATACACAGATGTGCATTCATGCAGTACAGTAAACATCAGGGACATTACTAAACCATTGAGGCAAAATTCATTTCGTGGTTGTGAACATGTACATGTGGACTCCTACAGGACCACAAGTAGCCGTGCTAAAGTAATCGAAGACTGGTACAGAGATGGTGGTGTGCTTCTTATGGGCTACGAGATGTACCGCTTACTCTCACTCAAGAAAAACTTTGTCACTGGGCGAAAGAAGAAAAACACAAAGCCATGTGAACCAGTTATTAGTGATGTAGATAAGGACCACCAGCAGGAGCTAATAAAAGGTCAGTGTTTCATCTTAATTGTGACAGGAGATGTGTGTGTGTGTGTGTGTGTGTATATATATATATATATATAGTACATGTGTGTGTGTGTATATATATATATATATATATATATATATATATATATATATATATATATATATATATATAGGTCCTTCTCAAAAAATTTGCATATTGTGATAAAGTTAATTATCTTCTGTAATGTACTGATAAAAAACTTGCATATCATGAAAAGGTTCTCTAAACGAGCTATTAACCTAATCATCTGAATCAACTAATTAACTCTAAACATCTGCAAAAAATTCCTGAGGCTTTTAAAAACTCCCAGCCTGGTTCATTACTCAAAACCGCAATCATGGGTAAGACTGTCGACCTGACTGCTGTCCAGAAGGCCATCATTGACACCCTCAAGCAAGAGGGTAAGACACAGAAAGACATTTCTGAACGAATAGGCTGTTCCCAGAGTGCTGTATCAAGGCACCTCAGTGGGAAGTCTGTGGGAAGGAAAAAGTGTGGCAGAAAACGCTGCACAACGAGAAGAGGTGTCCGGGCCCTGAGGAAGATTGTGGAGAAGGACCGATTCCAGACCTTGGGGGACCTACGGAAGCAGTGGACTGAGTCTGGAGTAGAAACATCCAGAGCCACCGTGTACAGGCGTGTGCAGGAAATGGGCTACAGGTTGCAAATTTTGCATGTCATTCGGAAATCAAGGTGCCAGAGTCTGGAGGAAGACTGGGGAGAGGGAAATGCCAAAATGCCTGAAGTCCCGTGTCAAGTACCCACAGTCAGTGATGGTCTGGGGTGCCATGTCAGCTGCTGGTGTTGGTCCAATGTGTTTTATCAAGGGCAGGGTCAATGCAGCTAGCTATCAGGAGATTTTGGAGCTTTTCATGCTTCCATCTGCTGAAAAGCTTTATGGAGATGAAGATTTAATTTTTCAGCACGACCTGGCACCTGCTCACAGTGCCAAAACCACTGGTAAATGGTTTACTGACCATGGTATTACTGTGCTCAATTGGCCTGCCAACTCTCCTGACCTGAACCCCATAGAGAATCTGTGGGATATTGTGAAGAGAAACTTGAGAGACACAAGACACAAGAATCTGCAAAAGGATTCCCGACCAAGTATTGAGTGCAGAACTGAACATAATTATTTGAAGGTTGACTTTTTTTGTATTAAAAACACTTTTCTTTTATTGGTCGGATGAAATATGCAAATTTTTTGAGATAGGGATTTTGGGTTTTCATGAGCTGTATGCCACAATCATCAATATTAAAACAATAAAAGGCTTGAACTACTTCAGTTGTGTGTAATGAATCTAAAATATATGAAAGTCTAATGTTTATCAGTACATTACAGAAAATAATGAACTTTATCACAATATGCTAATTTTTTGAGAAGGACCTGTATGTGTGTGTGTGTATGTGTAATATATATATATATATATATATATATATATATATATATATATATATATATATATATATATATACACACACACATATATACTCAGCAAAAAAAGAAATGTCCCTGTGTATTTCAACAATAATGTTGTAAAAATCCAAATAACTTTATAGATCTTCATTGTAAAGGGTTTAAACAATGTTTTCTATGCATGTTCAATTAACCATAATCAATTAATTAACATGCACCTGTGGAATTGTCGTTAAGACCTTAACCGCTTACAGAAAGTAGGCATTTAAGGTCACAGTTCTAAAAACGCAGGACACTAAAGAGACTTGTCTACCGACTGTGAAAAACACCCAAAGAAAGAAATGTGTGTATATATATATATATATATATATATATATATA
Source organism: Channallabes apus (assembly GCA_030522415.1). NCBI lineage: Eukaryota > Metazoa > Chordata > Actinopteri > Siluriformes > Clariidae > Channallabes > Channallabes apus. The sequence continues at coordinate 31,299,369 of CM060111.1, read as the reverse complement.
TATATATATATATATATATATACACAGTGGTGTGAAAAACTATTGGCCCCTTCCTGATTTCTTATTCTTTTGCATGTTTGTCACACTTAAATGTTTCTGCTCATCAAAAACCGTTAACTATTAGTCAAAGATAACATAATTGGACACAAAATGCAGTTTTTAAATGAAGGTTTACGTTATTAAGGGAGAAAAAAAACTCCAAATCTACATGGCCCTGTGTGAAAAAGTGATTGCCCCCCTTGTTAAAAAATAACTTAACTGTGGTTTATCACACCTGAGTTCAATTTCTGTAGTCACCCCCAGGCCTGATTACTGCCACACCTGTTTCAATCAAGAAATCACTTAAATAGGAGCTACCTGACACAGAGAAGTAGACCAAAAGCACCTCAAAAGCTAGACATCATGCCAAGATCCAAAGAAATTCAGGAACAAATGAGAACAAAAGTAATTGAGATCTATCAGTCTGGTAAAGGTTATAAAGCCATTTCTAAAGCTTTGGGACTCCAGCGAACCACAGTGAGAGCCATTATCCACAAATGGCAAAAACATGGAACAGTGGTGAACCTTCCCAGGAGTGGCCGGCCGACCAAAATTACCCCAAGAGCGCAGAGACGACTCATCCGAGAGGCCACAAAAGACCCCAGGACAACATCTAAAGAACTGCAGGCCTCACTTGCCTCAATTAAGGTCAGTGTTCACGACTCCACCATAAGAAAGAGACTGGGCAAAAACGGCCTGCATGGCAGATTTCCAAGGCGCAAACCACTTTTAAGCAAAAAGAACAAGGCTCGTCTCAATTTTGCTAAAAAACATCTCGATGATTGCCAAGACTTTGGGGAAAATACCTTGTGGACCGACGAGACAAAAGTTGAACTTTTTGGAAGGTGCATGTCCCGTTACATCTGGCGTAAAAGTAACACAGCATTTCAGAAAAAGAACATCATACCAACAGTAAAATATGGTGGTGGTAGTGTGATGGTCTGGGGTTGTTTTGCTGCTTCAGGACCTGGAAGGCTTGCTGTGATAGATGGAACCATGAATTCTACTGTCTACCAAAAAATCCTGAAGGAGAATGTCCGGCCATCTGTTCGTCAACTCAAGCTGAAGCGATCTTGGGTGCTGCAGCAGGACAATGACCCAAAACACACCAGCAAATCCACCTCTGAATGGCTGAAGAAAAACAAAATGAAGACTTTGGAGTGGCCTAGTCAAAGTCCTGACCTGAATCCTATTGAGATGTTGTGGCATGACCTTAAAAAGGCGGTTCATGCTAGAAAACCCTCAAATAAAGCTGAATTACAACAATTCTGCAAAGATGAGTGGGCCAAAATTCCTCCAGAGCGCTGTAAAAGACTCGTTGCAAGTTATCGCAAACGCTTGATTGCAGTTATTGCTGCTAAGGGTGGCCCAACCAGTTATTAGGTTCAGGGGGCAATTACTTTTTCACACAGGGCCATGTAGGTTTGGATTTCTTTTCTCCCTAAATAATAAAACCCCTCATTTAAAAACTGCATTTTGTGTTTACTTGTGTTATCTTTGACTAATAGTTAAATGTGTTTGATGAGCAGAAACATTTTGTGTGACAAACATTCAAAAGAATAAGATATCAGGAGGGGGGCAAATAGTTTTTCACACCACTGTGTGTGTGTATATATATATATATATATATATATATATATATATATATATATATATATATATATATATATATACACACACATACACAGAAGGCTTTAAGTGGGTTAAGACTATATAGTTTTTTATATATATATATATATATATATATATATATATATACTGTAGCTATACTTTGGTTTTACAATGGTATTTATTTGAAGTTTAAGTAAATTATCCATAATAAATTGCAGAACCTGCTGAAGCATTTACAGTCAATGTGAACTTGATTAAATAAATGTAAGAAAAATGCATATGTAGGGATGTACAGTAGTACTTCCCTACATTTGCATGTCGGGGCCAGGGGTAACTCAGTGGTTAAGGCATTGGACTATGGTTCAGAAGATCCAAGGTACAAGCCCCACGACCACCAAGTTGTCACTGTTGGGCCCTTGAGCAAGGCCCTTAACCCTCAACTGCTCAGATGTGTAATGAGATAAAAAATGTAAGTCGCTCTGGATAAGAGCGTCTGCCAAATGCCTAAATGTAAATGTAGTGATATTAATTAGTGGCGTAAAAACTTACCCATAATTATAAAGAACTTCTTCTTTTGTTATCTCTACAATATCTTTAATGTTCAACCTTGTTATGAACTCTTATGTATTTACAAAACGAATGTACTTTAGTTTAAACTCTCCTGTTTATTTCTAGCCATCGAAAGGGCTCTTGCTCTGCCTGGTCCAGATGTAGTAGTCTGTGATGAAGGCCACCGCATTAAGAACTGGCATGCCAGCACCTCAAGAGCTTTGAAGGGCATTGGGACACGGCGCCGGCTAGTGCTGACAGGCTATCCTTTGCAAAACAACTTGTATGAGTACTGGTGCATGGTGGACTTTGTGCGTCCAGGCTTCCTGGGCACACGACCCGAGTTCAGCAACATGTTTGTACGCCCCATCCTGAATGGCCAGTGTATGGACAGCACGCCTGAAGATGTGCAGCTCATGCGTTACCGTAGCCATGTGCTACACAGCCTGCTTGAAGGTTTCGTACAAAGGTGAATAATTATTTTAAAGCTTAACCCAGTAATTGGTCCAAAATTTATACAAAGACACCATGTTGATGTTAAACCTGCATTCTGTGTCTGTGTGTTTATGTTGTTTTAAAGACGGGGACATGATGTACTATTCTCCCAGCTTCCACAGAAGCAGGAGCATGTGATATTGGTGCGTTTGACGGCATTGCAGCGCAGACTCTATGTTGAGTTCATGAATCGCTTTAGAGAGGCTGGAAATACTGGCTGGCTTAGTCTTAACCCACTTAAAGCCTTCTGTGTCTGCTGCAAGGTAAGCTACTTCTATATATATATATATAGCATGCAAGACTCCTTTGAACCGTTGATATTGAGATGTCTGCTACTGTACATACAGTATGCCCTGTAAAACCTTCATAAAAGCTGTGATTTTTTGAGGCTGGTAACTCTAAATGAACTGTCTCTGCAGCAGAGGTAAGTTATGGTCTTGGTTTTCTTGGAAGATCTTCATGAGAGCCAGTTTCATCATGGTGCTTGATGGGTTCTACATGTGCACTTGACAATACTTTTCCATAGAATTATTCCAGAACAGCTTATCTTCATAAAATAAGACATGTAGAAAAATTTTGAAAATAAATCCAAACTTGTGTCCAGACTTTTGACTGGTACAGTACACATGTACAAATATACCAGGATTTAACTAAGCAAATACTTTAGAGCCTTTCATTGGATAATTACTGCAGTAATTAATATGACTTACCTGGCAACAAGTTATTTAACCCCTAATAACTTTTCCCCTAATGAAGTGGTGAATTGCTTCTCTTTTCTTAAACAACCATGTCAGAAGATGTATCCTGTGGTCATGGCAAATATGGTACTCTTTTTCAGAGGGGTCAAATTATGGGAAAGAACAATGAGATTGCTAGAACTACTAAAATTGGAGTAGAACCTGTAAAACTCATTATTAAAAAAAAAACAGGAAAGATGGAGGTGAACCATCATCTTAATGGAAGAAATGTGGCTGGAAATCATCTTGAATGAGCATGATGGGAAATCACTTAAAGGCTTCGTGAAATCAGTTTATAAGAAAAACAACCGTAGAACTCACTGCTATGTTGTAAGTAAAATGTTGCTACAGTATGAAAGTAAGAGGATCTCTGCACTTACAGCTCAAAAAGAACTCAAGGGATTAACCTAAACCAATGTCAATCAGGCTAATCAGGAAAGAAAGAATTCAATTCACTAGAGAGCATAAATAATAAACAGTTTCGTGCATTTAAAGAGCCTGTTCCAGAGTGATGAGGCATCCGGGTAAGAAGAAGGGCAAATGAAATGATGCACCCATCATGCCTAGTGCCTATTATGCAAGATATTGATGGCAATGATCTGTGCATAACTGAGTGTTTATTGCTTCAGTTGGTCAGGTATTGATACAGCTAAATATTAGGTTAATGGACTACAATCTCCTTAGTTGCTTTATTACGGCATGAGTTTATGCCAAGATGACCGTTCCAGGATTCATCAGAGTCAAATGGTGAAAGAATGGTTCAGGGAGCATGAGACATCATTTTGACACGATCCAGACGATGCCACAGCTGTACCGAAGGCAAAAAGCGGCCCAACAAAATATTAGAGGTTGACTTTTTTGTGTGTTGTGTGACAGACGGTTACATGCTTGTTAAATATGCCCTCCATTTTGACTAATTCACCATCAGTGTCACCAGCAAAGCACCCCCACACCATCACACCTCCTCCTCCATGCATCATAGAGGCAACCACACACCGTCTGTTCACCCTCTCTACGTCTAACAAAGACAGGATGGCTAAAACCAAAAATCTCAAATTTGGAATCAGCAAACAAAAGGACAGTTTTCCACTGATCTAATGTGCTTTCTTTGTGTTTGTAAGTCAAGCAAGTCTCTTCTGCTTGTTCTTCTGAAGTAATGGTTTCTTTTCCGAAAATGTGGCCATGAAGTCCTGACTTATGCAATCTCCTTTGTACATTGGTATTTGAAATATGCTGCTTGAACTCGGTGTAGCATTTATGACACCTCTAATCGAAGGAATTGTAAATTGGCGGTTTCTGAGGCAGATCATTCTAATTCACTTTCTGCAGCAGAGGCCCCTTTCCTGGGACGGTCCTCATGAGGGCCGGTTTCATAATAGGTTTTGATGATTTTGGCGACTGCACTTGGGGATACATTTGAAGCTCTTAAGATTTCTTGCCTTACCTTTATTTCTAAAAGTAATGATGTTTGCCTTTTCTCTTTGCATAACTGAGTGTTTTTTGCGATAAAATGGATTTGTGCATCACTATCCTTCCAAGTTTTAGTAATTTAAACAGGTCTTAATCCAATTTTAGTAGTTTCCGCAATCTCCATAGTTGCTTTATTTCCTTGATGCAGACAATACTTTCACCCTTCTCAATGAGAGTAACAGCTTTGCCAAGATCACAGGATATTTCTTCTGATATGGTTATTTAAGAAATGAGAAGCTACTCAATGCATCAGTTACAGAACAACCATATTAAGCATAGCAGTAATTATCCAGGATAGATGGTCCTTAATTATTTCCTTAGTAAAATCCGTGAGACTTTTTGGCCATGCAGTGTATATAGTATGCAGTAGACTGAATATAATGTATACTGTATGTGTATAGGTGTGTGTAAGACAATTTTTTTTATTAAAATCTTTTTGAATGCATATGTTTTTGTTTGGGGATAGATCTGGAACCACCCTGACATTCTTTTTGAAGCGCTTCAAAGGGAGAATATGGCCAGTGAGCAGGATCTGGACCTGGATGACATCACTGCTAGCAATCCTCACTGCTCAGCCAATCAGAGAGCTAAACCCTGTGAATCAGGCAGCAGTAATGGAGAACAGACTTTAAGTGGGCTACAGGAGAGATCCAGTCAGGTTATTACATACGAATGGGTATGTTATGGGGATATATATTTCTTAAACATGTTTAAACCATTCTTTACTAATAATGGACAAAAAGTCATATGATGGCGGGATGACAAAGTATAACTCTTAAAGTTTTACAATAATGGAATCACTATTAGTCATTAGTTAATTAAGAGATATATAATTCACACCAATCAATTAGCAATACTACTACTGTAGATTTTGTAGAAAACACATTACTTTGAAAAAGTATTTGCCCCCTGATTAATGAAATGATCATTTCAAAAAGACATTTTGTATTTACACAGGTTATGTTTGTGTAATATTAAATTTGTTCGATCTGGATCATTTAAGTCTGAAAAATATGCAAAAAAATGTTTAAAAAAAGAAAGAAAGAAAGAAAAATCAGGAAGGGGCAAATATGTTTTCACAGCACTGTATACGTCATCTGGCAATTTTAAAATTAAGCATTAAGCAACAACAATTCGTCTGAAAGTATCCCAGTTTCTCACTTGTATCTCTCAAAATGTTTTATTTGTCGTTTAAAAATTTAGATTTTCTTTTTCCACCTTTGATCATAAGCTCTGTTTTCAAATAGAAGAACAATGTTTCACCCTCTAGATTTTGTATGACCACCTTTAGCTTTGATTGTGGTGCGCAGTGTGCTGGACAGTTAATGTAATTCCTCATGCTTTCAGAACTAAACTTTCACAGTTTTGAGTTCCAGCATATATCCTTCATGCCTTACGGGAAGAAAAAACTGATGGCATAACCTGGGCCAATCAGGACATTCAGGTTGTCCAATGACTTTAATCAGACCTGACTAATTCAAGCAACCCCAGAACATAACACTGAGTATGACATTTCAGGCAATAATAATTTGGCTGATAGCAGGTGGATATTATTATTTTGTTGTTTGGTTTTGTTGTTATTTATTACTCTTTTGGCCTATCTAAAAGTATATCTAAAAGTATTTATTCCCCTTACTCACATTATCTGTGAATACCAAGAAATCCATTTATACAGTTTCATGAAACCTTTAATATAACCTTCTTTCACCTGACAGATTTGTTTACAAAAAAAAGCCCAGCCTGGCCAACTACATACTTAAGGAGAAATCCTTTTGTGAAACATAAATTTTAAATTATTATATGTCATTATACAGTAAACAAGTGATTAGAAACACAAAGTAAACAATTCTGGCTTGTAGTAGCTCCTCTTGAAGGGTCACTGAAACCTCTTACGAACTGCATTTAGTTGATTTTCATTATTAAGGGCAGTACTATAGCACCACCTGTTGAAATTTTACCAAAACTGCAGCTGGTTAGACTCGTCTGAATCAACCCCCAAATAACCAAGACAACTTTTAGCCACCTTCAAATTGATTTTTAAAAATTATAAAAATCAACTACTAGTGTCGGTAAATGTTATTTGCCCATTGCCTGATAAAAAACAAAATCATCAGAATCGACAGGTCAGGTTGTTGAATTAAATACATAAATAAATAAAAAAAGAAAACAGTACTAACAGTAAGTTATTAATTCCATATGTAATTTAAATAAATAAATGTAAACATGTATATTATAGGCATTAGTACTGTACCTTTTGTTCACGGTTACAGAGTTACAGTAAAATAGTTAAAAGTTTAAAGCTAAAAATAAGCTGATCAGCTTGAATGAAATCAGTGATATTATTTTAGGTTGAAGCCCACGTACACGTCTGCCTGTCTTTCTGTACGGCAGAAAACTCTGCCTAACTTAATACAAAGAAATAAAATGTTGTAAAGTTAAGTATTTTACACTTTGTTTACTACTGTTGTACTAGTTTTGTCGTCAGATAAATACATTTCCTGTTTAAAGTAGATTATTACAACATTACTGTTCATAACATCACTTTTACTCAACATTTTTATTTGAGCGCATAACACTCTCAGATATTTTATACGCCCTCACCTCTGACTGCCGTAGATCTTTTATCTCATAGTTAACATATGAGACAAACAACATGATTTAAGCTTCCAGCTGGAAACGTAAACATACATTGATGAGTCCATACATCTTTGATTTTACACAACAACTGTATTTCCACACTGCAAAAAAACTGTTCAGGAATGGTTTGAGCAAGATAACAAAGACTTTAATTTGATCTTAGTTTGTTGAAGCAGCTGAGCAATGTGTTAAGCAAGCAACTCTGATCCATGGAGGCTCCTCTCATAACTAATATGAATTAAAGGATCTGCTGCATGGCATGTACTGAAGTGGCTGATTTCTAATGAGACTTTCTTTTGCTTTACACACGTGCACACACATGTTATAATAAACAGTATACGCGCGTTGTACACGCGCATACAGACACTAAAATGTTTTTCACGCACACACACACACACACACACACACACGTGGTCACAGTGTTATACTGTAGTAAACAGTACACGCGTGCACAGATGTTGATTATACCAGTAAGAGACGAGCACTAAGACCCAGCAGGGGAGACGATTACCCACAATTCTGCAGCGCAGGAGAGAGAAAAACCGTTGGCTCAGTTGTGACCACGTGACACTCGCCGTCAAAACAAGAAGCGCATGCGTGATACATGATACTCGGTGCTCGTAAACCAAGACTTATTAGTTTTTCAAGTCAAAATTTATTAAAAATCTTTGCTCGTCTTGCGGAACACTCGTAAACCGTGTTACTCGCAATCCGAGGATTCACTGTAACATTAATCATATGCTTTAGCCTTCAGTAATCACTAGATTAAACACCAGTAGTATATTTTGGACTTGCCAATATCATCATTAACACAGCAATTGTGGGAGGATGTTTAAAGAAAATAATGTTTATTTATATTATATTTATCACCTGTCAAAATGGTGATCTGACAAATGTATGTACTGTAATGGCATTCATAATGAATAGAGGCATAATTCCCATTCTTTTCTCAGGCAAAAGACATCATGGCTGGATATAAGAAAGGTGTCTTAGAAAATTCAGCAAAGATGGTGCTGCTCTTACACATTATTGAGGAGAGCGTCAAGAATGGAGACAAGGTCTTGGTTTTCAGGTACACACCCTTATGTATAAGCATGCATTATACAAATAATCATGATCTTTGATCTCTCTGTACTTTGCTGTCTTACACACTCATGCATATTATTTGTCTGCAGTCAGAGTCTATCCACACTTACAGTCATTGAAGAATTCCTGGTCAAGACAACAATGCCTGACTATAGTGGAAGTGGTGTGAAGCAGACCTGGGTTCGCAATGTCAACTATTATAGTAAGTTTCTATAGCAAATAATACAGATAATATTTTTTTGTTGTTGTTAAACAGTTACACTGAATAAAATACAAATACAATTATATAATAAAAATACAACAGAAACCATGAAATAAAAACTTGTACTTGTACACACACACACACACACACACATATATATATATATATATATATATATATATATATATATATATATATATATATATATATATATATATATATACGGTATACACACAAACATACACAAGAATTTACTCCTTATGCATAAAGACCAGGACTGCCTGATTTTATTAACTATAAATTCCAGTGTAAATGTGGGAAGATCCGTAAGGAAAGGAACAACATTTTGAAAGACTGACATTTTTTTCTAGTTTAAAACACTTTTTTAGCAGCAAAGTGAAACTAAAGACTTAAAAATATTAGAAAATACCAATTATGGGAGAAATCAGAATTCAGTTCGGCATAAGTTTAAAAAAAACACCTTTACACCAGTTTCATGGCTATTGCCAGTAGCACTTTAATTTTCCCTATTGTCATCTGCTGATGCTGTTTCTAGCGGATTCCTAAAAGATGATACCTGGTCAGGCTTCTAGAAACTAAGTTGCTAGTGAGTTTACTGAAATGTGTGTTGAAGGAAAAAGTGCATTTTACTTCCATTAAGTTAAATGTTGCAAAAAAAAGTTTTTTTTTTATTTATCTTTTTCAGGACTGGATGGAAGCACTTCAGTTTCAGAGCGAGAAAGGCTTATTAACCAGTTTAATGATGTCACAAACAACTCTGCTTGGCTTTTTCTACTGTCCACCAGGTAACATCCACATACAGTACTGTATTCTAACTTTCCTACAACCTCTATTATTATGCTCAGCATCTTTTTGTTTCAAATTGTCTATAAAGGTTTGGCATCTTATTTCACACATATATTTAGTTATGTACATTATGGTGGCTGGATAAGCACTAGGGACAGTGAGAATAACCTTTTGCCTTTTTGTGTATGAACATGCATACAGTACCACGACCTTTAAACATTAGGTTAAACATGACTTTGTATATGTAAGAAATACCCATCACACTGTATTTACTGACAATTTTGACTTACAAGGCGGTCTAGTGGATATCTGGGGGTTCAATACATGTGCAGGACAAAAATGAATAAGAAACCAGTTACTATACCAATAGGATATGTTTTTGCTATAGTACATACAGAAATGTTCACAATAAAGTACTTTTAACTTAAACATTTAAGTGTTTAGCCCATAAATAATGTGCACTCCACTGTCTGGCTCTATACGTACCAGGCCTCTAATTGATCCCTAATATTAGAAACAATTACCAAATTAATTTATAAAATAGGAATAAAGAATTTAGCCTATTGTTTATGAAGTCTTTTTTTTCTGGTGTTAAAGATTATCAGCATTTGACATACAGTAGGAGAACAGTCTTGTTCTGATTCTTGAAGACAGACCATTGTCATAAGAATACAACCTTACTGGCCTTGCTCTTCACATGAGCTTGTATAGTGTGCGTAATCTTGCCAATTATCTATGAGTTTCATTGAGAAACTTTTGACAATTGATCAACAAAATGTCTTCAAGAACTAAGTTGCATGTGTCCACTTCTTGAGGCTCAGGCAGACCTTACTTAGTCCAGCATTTCCAGAGGAGGTCTGTCATTGTGGAGGAATGTCTCCATCCAAACATTGTTCGTTCACAGTGGCGTTAAATATTATTAAAAAATTGTTCCATTGTAAAAAAACAACAAAAAAAAAAACACATTTGCAAACTTGATATCTTGTGGAATTTAAGTGCCAAAGAGCATTATTGACCAATTTGTGTCTAATTGCTTCTTCTACTTCTACCTTAGGAACTGATCTTTCTTTGGGTTTTATGTGCAATGGGATGTGTTCTTGATGTGACCTGATATAAATTTTTCGGTCCCAAAATGGACAGTGCTTGGGAAAATGCATCACACCTCTGTGTTCACACCTCTGTGTTCACACCTCTGTGTGTCCACTTACTGTATGTTGAGGTTGTGGTTTTTTTGTTTGCTACCACCTGTTCTCCGTTGCTTGATATCTAAAGGAGATATATTTGTTCTTTAATTACTGTATGTCGTTTAAAGTGGTTTGATTACAGAAGTTTTCCACATTTTGTTAAACACTCATTTTGATGGATGGATTAAAATTTTTTATGCCTCATCATTCTACAGTCACTATAAATAAAATTCTGCCTTCCTTGATGGACATGGGAGAACCTTATCATTGCAGCACTATACCAATCAGGCCTCTATGGTAGAGTGTGCAGACAGAAGCCATTCCTCACTAAAAGCCACATGAGATCCCACTGAGATTTTGTTTGCTCTAAAGCACCTAAATAAGTCTCAGACTTATGTAGCGCGGCCACATAAAGGGGCGGTTAAACTGCAGGGGAAAAAGGAAGGAGCTAATGTTGCTCACCTGCATAAACAAACTGACCCCTTTCGGTTATTTTCGTCCCCCTGGCAACGGTGCCTTGGTTCCGGGGTTAAGCTCTCGCGCGCATGCGCAGCTGTGCCGCGAGGGAACCCTGATGACCTATCAGGTCACGTGTGCCGGTATAAAGCCGGAACCGGCACGACAGTCAACACGGAGAGATGAAGCAAGCAGCGCTGTGTATGGAGAGAGAGAGCGAGCTAGTTGGATATTTCCATTGGATTATTCTTTTCCTGGACGGCCACTATACCCCTCTCATTCCGTTTCTCGAGCTCCCGGACTTACCATCTTTTACCGGTGAGATCGAGCCATCTCCCCATTTCATCATTCCATACATTTACAATAACACGGACTTGGACATTCATACATACGCACTCACACACTCGCACACACTACTGACATTGTATATATTTGTTTATATTTTGTATATATTGTTTTTTCGTTGCACTTCATTTGTTTGTTTGTCTTTTGTACATAATACAGTTGGGTTTGGTTTTGGATTCTGTTGTTGTGTCCGTCTTTCCTTGCTCCGCGAAGGTTGCGCCATACCGGAAGTGAGTGTAATCAACCCGTTTTTAGATCTTAGACCCTGATTTAGTGTAATTAGCTCAAATAATAATTCTGAGCGTTACATATTGGTGGCCCGTACGGGGAGTCTATTTGTTTGGGTGTTTTTCCGGTGTTGTGTGAATTTGTGGAGCAAAATAGACGCTAACATGGCTAGTGCTAAAGCTAACCTGCTTGCTAATGCTAGTAGGACCGGGAGGGCCAACTATGTTGCCGGTAGTAAAACACAGGATGAGGAATGTGCATTTGTGACGAGCCGTAATCCTAAATCATTGCTTACTTCGTTGTATGTATCAGATAGACATGATAACATTGAGGAGCTTATGTCTAATTTGTCTGATAGTTTAAAAACAATGCGTTCAGAACTTGAGCAATGTAAAGGGGATGTAGTGTCTATGACTGAAAAGGTGGGTGTGTTGGAGAGGAATTTCAGAGACTCCATGGACAGCAGCTTAAACCGCGAACTCAGTTTTCGACAGGCAGTAGACACCAAGCTAGATGAGCTGGAGCGCTACTGCCGAGAGTCGCTAGGGAAACTGGAGAAAGCCGTGGCTGACTGTTTCCTGCGCCGTGATATCGTCTGGGAGAAACAGATGAAGAAGCTGCGCCTCTTTAACACGCCCACCACCCTCAGATCTGTAGCACACTCCGCGGCGTCTTCACCACCTCCATCTCTACATTCAGCTGATCGTCCAACCGCTGCAACACCAGAGAAGGACAGCCAGGAGAATGGGAAGAAAGGGGCACCTCTGTCCTCTGCTACTCTGGCCCAAGCTGGACCGTCCAACGCCCAGCCCCTCTCTGCACCCTCTCAGCTCTACTACGCCGTGCCAACCAAAGCAGAACCTCCTCAACCTACCTCGGAGCGGTCAGCCGCCCCTCCCAGAGACCTCGCAGAGGTGGAACCGCCACAGCGGGAAGGTCTCCAGGTGGCGCTAATAGCCACTGTGGTCGATGTCGGAGCGACCCAGAACCAGGGTGTCTCCTTCGAACACCACCAGGGGGCGTTACACCGTAGAGTTCCGAGGAAGAAGGGAGGAGCACTCCAGCTGGTAGTCCCACCTACAAACGTCCAGACGTTCCTACAAGACTTTCACCAAAAGCCGTCGGGTGGCCACCGGGGGGGGCTAAAAACCCTACTAAGCCTCCTAGACGTCGCCTGGTGGCCCACCATCCGCAAGGACGTCTGGCGGTACGTGGGTGCGTGCGAAGTCTGCCAGAACACCCATAGGCCTTTTCCACTGCTCTGGTTCCCGTGCCGGTTCCGTGCCGGTTCCCAATTTTGGAACCGGTGCCGCGCTTTTCCACAGAATAAAAATTGGTGCCGGTGCCCTAAAATAAGCACCGAACCGGCCCCTAAACGCTGCTGGTCTAGAACCGAGAACCCGTGACGTCACGAGCAGTGGGCGGAGTTATAGGGAGATTTTTCTAAAAATAAAATGGCGGCGACCCAAACGTGGAGTGCGGAGGAAGCTAAAGCGCTTTTAGCAATTTGGATATCCGCAGAGCTTCAAGAGAAATTGCAAAGTACTTAAAAAAAAAAAGAAGTAAAAAAGAAGGGGCTGTGTAAAAGTGGCAGCGGTGGAGAATGAGGCCATTCTTAAAATGGATGAGACATCAGGTGCTATGCTGGGCCTTTTGGAACGAATGGTTAATGTTATGGAGAAAAACCAGACAACACACAGCTAATGTTTTTTTTTTTTTCTTCATTTTTTAAAATTTATTATTGTAATCACAGTTTAATTTACAAAAACATGCTTGCACTGTACTCGTTGCCACTTTTTAATTTTTTTTTACTTTGTTGCCTTTTGGCTAAATGTTCTTCAATTGTCTGCACTGTTGCATTTCAATAAAACACTACAGATGTATTGGTCCTGTCTGTTGTAGTCCATTAATGCCGCTTTTACATCAGCTCCTTGCCGTGATGGCAACATCCACATCACGGGCGATTTACGGCGCACACAAAGTTTTGAGGCGATCTGAAAATGTTAAATGTTATTTACTGCATAAATTACGTGTTGAAAAAGAAAAACAACAGTATAGTTAGATAGCATTACCATTAGCATTTGAGCTAATGCTAATCTCGGTAAAAAAAAAAAAACACATTGTAAGTTAACGGGGTGTCAGAACTTACCAGTCGTCTTGCACGTAATCGTTGTCTATGTCGCTCTGTTTCAGCGGTTATAACACGTCGAATAAGCTGCCTTTGGAGATACTGAAATACATTTTAATAGTCTGGAGAATAACTGACTTCGGCCATGTTGGTTTCTGTTTAGTGGGCGTGGCCTGTGACGTATTATCATGCAGCTCCCGCTGAGCTCCTGTCTAGTGTAAACGCGGGCCGGTTCTCGGGTGGTTCCCAGTTCAGCACCGGCCGGGCACCGGCACCGGCACCGGGCACCAGCACCAGTGTAGTGGAAATGAGATACCAGAGTGAGGCTAAGCGAACCAGGGGCCGCTGGAGCAGCCTACCACCCAACAACACTCCACAGACCCAGCCACTGATACAGAACCGACCGACAGCAAGATCACAGCGGAGGAAGAGACACCACCACCAACAGGTCAGCCTGCCAAAGAAGCCAGCTACCACAGTTCCCGGCAGCTCAAGGTGCCAGAGCTACCGGGCGGGCTGGTTTGGCGATGGACTCCATCTCTTTCCTCTGCCCATCAAAGACTTGTCAGGTGAGCTAGTGCCCAGTGGGAGGGTCCTGCTAAAAGATTCAAAAGAGAACCAGTGGACTGACACTAGATCTGGGGGCAACCCACTAAGCCGAGAAAGTGAAACAAAAAAAGCGCTAGTGCGGTCCTCTCCTCACACGCCGGAGGCTGGGGGGGGGTCTATGTAGCGCGGCCACATAAAGGGGCGGTTAAACTGCAGGGGAAAAAGGAAGGAGCTAATGTTGCTCACCTGCATAAACAAACTGACCCCTTTCGGTTATTTTCGTCCCCCTGGCAACGGTGCCTTGGTTCCGGGGTTAAGCTCTCGCGCGCATGCGCAGCTGTGCCGCGAGGGAACCCTGATGACCTATCAGGTCACGTGTGCCGGTATAAAGCCGGAACCGGCACGACAGTCAACACGGAGAGATGAAGCAAGCAGCGCTGTGTATGGAGAGAGAGAGCGAGCTAGTTGGATATTTCCATTGGATTATTCTTTTCCTGGACGGCCACTATACCCCTCTCATTCCGTTTCTCGAGCTCCCGGACTTACCATCTTTTACCGGTGAGATCGAGCCATCTCCCCATTTCATCATTCCATACATTTACAATAACACGGACTTGGACATTCATACATACGCACTCACACACTCGCACACACTACTGACATTGTATATATTTGTTTATATTTTGTATATATTGTTTTTTCGTTGCACTTCATTTGTTTGTTTGTCTTTTGTACATAATACAGTTGGGTTTGGTTTTGGATTCTGTTGTTGTGTCCGTCTTTCCTTGCTCCGCGAAGGTTGCGCCATACCGGAAGTGAGTGTAATCAACCCGTTTTTAGATCTTAGACCCCGATTTAGTGTAATTAGCTCAAATAATAATTCTGAGCGTTACACTATGAGAAGCAAAACTCTCTATTTGGATGCATTACTTTGTCTCGTTCGTCTCAAGGTTTCTTCCTATTGCTATCTCAGGGAGTCTTTCCTTGCCACCGTCGCCCTTTAGCAGTTTAGCAGAATAATAACATGGAACATGGTAGAAAAACTGTATACCCATGTCTGTTCACCTGTATAGCAAAATAAATAAAACCAGAAAACAACAAACTACCAACTTCTTAAAGTAATGGTAATCAATGTAGGCAAACCTGTGTGTAGTCCACTATCATTTTGATTCTTACACAATCACATTTCATACAAACTTCCATAATTTTGATTGTGTAAAGCTGCTTTGCGACAGTGACTATTGTTAAAACACACATTACATGTATACACATAAAATATAATTGAATTGAATTAAAACCATCTCGTACAGTCAAGCACATTGTCATTACCTTTATTTGTCCCCCCATGTTATAATATGCCCCTTTAATTCAATAAGCAACCCTTTCATAGGTAAAAAACAACATTGCTGATCATTGTTCATGTCCTTCCCTGGTGCAACATTATGGACAAGCCCAGAAAACTCAACAGTTAGTTGAATTCTGTCCTCAAGTTAGTGTCCACATCACTATCATCGTCATTAAATGAATAATACTATATTAAGTTAAGGTGTTTATTCCTTTATCTCATAAACTGTCCTACCTTAGCCTTTTTTTTAACTTATCTGCTTTTGATCCATGTGTGTGTGTGTTCCATGTCAACGGATTCTATTCGAAGATATGGACACGCTTACTGATACAGTATATCTAGTGTAACAAGTATCTAATTCAGAGATTGATTTGTACAGTAGTTAAAGGTACACAACATCTATAAAATTTCACAGTTTAGCAGAATAATAACATGGAACATGGTAGAAAAACTGTATACCCATGTGTGTTCACCTGTATAGCAAAATAAAAATAAATAAAACCAGAAAACAACAAACCACCAACTTCTTAAAGTAATGGTAATCGATATAGGCAAACCTGTGTGTAGTCCACTATCTGGCTCATACGCTGAGCATGCAACGAAAGGAATATATGGTTCTGTGACAGCTGTGATTATTGCAGATACTGCATCATTTATCACTTAATGGCTGAATATGTTTAAAGGTCTTGGCTTGCATGCACAGTAGCCAGGTGATTCTCACCACCACTCGCACACATTGAAATCGAGCCTACACGTATTGTTTTTTATATTTGTGTATGTGTTTTACCAGGGCTGGCTGTCTGGGAGTTAACTTGATTGGGGCAAGCCGTGTGATCGTGTTCGATGCCTCTTGGAATCCATGCCATGATGCTCAAGCTGTGTGCCGTGTCTATCGCTATGGGCAGCGCAAACCTTGCCACATCTACAGACTTGTGTCTGACTTCACCTTGGAAAAGAAAATCTATGACAGGCAGATTTCCAAACAAGGAATGTCTGGTATGTTTTAAGAACAAGTTTTAAGCTTGGTATATACTGTAATATAATCATAACACTGTGGTGCAATGGGTCGAATTGCTGCTACACATCTCCGGCATCCCGAGTTTAAGGCTGAAGTTACTCTCTGTGTGGAGTTCTGCATGTTCTCCCTGTGTTTTCGTGGGCTTTATCTGGTTTCTTCCTACTGTCAAAAAATGCATGTACCGGATCAGCTATGCCAAATTCCTTAGGTTTGAAACCTTAGTTATGAAAGACATAATTCTCAAAATTCTACATATGATTCAAATATTCAAAACCCTTTCATATCCTAAGAAACGTTCCTAATTGCTGGTCTATGTCTAGTTCTGAATATTAAATTACTGTTGTTCCCTTTTATAGCAGTTTCATAATGGACATGTTTCACTTATAACTGCTTCCCTTTGTCTTTCGGACTCTGTTCAGACCGTGTGATAGATGACTTGAATCCTGTCCTGACATTCACACGCCGAGAGGTAGAGTCTCTGCTGCACTTTGTGGAAGAGGAGCCTGGTCCGTTAGACTTTGCTCACCTACTCCACCCTCAGGAAGACATGGACTTAGTCCTCAGGAAAGCCTGTATGAGATACCCCCACCTTATCACCAAGGTAACACTACCATACAGATAAATACAAATATGGTTCTTTAAAGAAGTAAACTATAACACACAGTTACAGATAAAGAATGAAGAATATCATGAAAAGCTGATTTCAAGGAATAAGGAAATGGAACAGAACATTGTGATACATGAACAAAGAAACTCACTTCATCTTAGGAATGTTTATTTTGTACTTTTGCTTTAGCAACCCTTTCACCATGAGTCCTTACTGATGGACCGACAAGACCTCAAACTCACAAAGGAGGAGAAGCAAGCAGCCCGGAAGAGCTATGAGAACGAAAAGAGAGCGTCAGTGCCATACACACGTCCATCATATGCACACTATTACCCAGCTAGTGACCAAAGCCTGACCAACATCCCTGCCTTCAGCCAGAGAAACTGGTAAGTGTTACTGCATTTATTTTACTGCCTAGTAAAAAAAATTCTAATGAATGAATGTTAATTTAACTCTGTCTCTGCTCAATGACAGGCACAGACTAATCACAATATTCTTATTAGAGAGTTTTTGAAACAGTGTGCAAAGATCTAAACAGTGTTTCAGATGGATATTCTCAGAATAGTCAGAGTTTTTATTTCATTTAGAATTAAAGCGCTTTTATTTATTTTTGAGCAATCAAATGACTGACAAAATGTTAATACTTATTTATTTCTGTGCAACATTTATGACCTGACAGAAGATCTCTATAATCATATACAGTGGAACCTTGAATTATGAACGTAAATCATTCTGGAAGCTGGCTCGTATTCCAAAACACTCATAAACTAAATAGAATTTTCCCGTAAGAAAATGACAAAGTGCAGGCTGATAAAGAGAGGGAGAGAGAAAATGGATCTTTAACCTCTCTAACGAGACTTTCTTTTGCTTTACACATGTGCGCACGTGTGTTATAATAAACAGTACATACACGCATACAGACACAAAATAAAATGTTTTATAATCACACGCGTGGTTCCATTGTATAAATATAAAGGACTCTTCCTGTTATAAGCAGCTGGTTATACAAAGATAACCTAAGTAAATACAAAATGCAGTTTTTAAATGATTTCATTTATTAAGAGAAAAAAGCTGTTCAAACCTAGCTTTTTTCGCCCCTATGTGAAAAAGTAATTGCCCCTAAACCTGATGATTGGTTGTCCCAGCCTTGGCGCCGGCAACTGCAGTCAGGCGTTTGCAATAACTGGCAACGAGTCCTTAATGTCGCTGTGAAGGAATTTTGGCCCATTCTTCTTTGCAGAATTGTTTTAATTTGAAGAGATTTGGAGGGATTTAAGTCCGGAGTTTGACTAGCCCACTCCAAAACCTTAATTTTGTTTTCTCAGAGATGGACTTGCTTTCTTTCCATAGTGTTAAAATTTGCTGCATGATTTCCATCATTTAAGTGACAAATATGCAAAAAAAAATAATTTAACCAAAGAAATCAGGAAGTGGCAAATACTTTTTCATGGCACTGTATGATTTAATCACAACCCAAGTAGGAGCTGATATGATATTCAGAAAAATAATTATATGTTTGTTTAAAGTATGTTTAACCTTGATAACTAGACCTCCCTCTACCCCTTTAAAATTAGGCAGCCTCCTTCAAAGTCGGAGTATAAGCCAGCAACCGGTATTCATGTGGCAAAGGCGGCACTAACACCCACAATGCACCAAAAGGATGGGCAGAAAGCAGACCAGAAGGACAGCCAGGTTTCTGCCCCCTCTGTGAGATTAGGCTCCAAATCTGATCTTAACTTTTCAGTCACCTACCTGGAGAAAGCAGGAGTCTTTGTACAGAAGACCGTCACTACCACAGGCATGTGAATGTTCACAAATGAAATCATATATTGTACAGTTTCTTAAGGGTTACAATTTTCTTTCTAACTATATTCTTGGAATGAAGTGTTGTCCACAATCTCAATGACCTCAGCCAAAAAGGTTGCGAAAATAAAATATTGTTTTACCAAATTACCTTCTCTCTCATGCTTAGATATTGTAATTCCTGGTTCAAACAATTCAGCAGACACACAGACCAAGATAAGTGCAGGGGAAAGCATCCATATCATCAGAGGAACTAAAGGTAAAAACACCCCCTTTCAGTAGTAAGCTGACAAATCCCTTATTTTACTTTATTCTACATATTTTGCATTACCTTGTATATTAACGAGCATTTTTATATGTCTTGTTTCGAGGAACCTACATTCGCACATCAGATGGAAGAATCTTTGCCATCCGTGCTGTTAGGAGACCCAAACAAAGTGAGGAGAGTACAAATGGTATGATGTTAACTTGGGATATTAGAATACAGACAAAGGGAATTCAATTGCAAATAGTTACTGTACCTTATCATTGATCGCTGTATCAGGATTAACTAAATATTATCTACCTTCCTCTCATAGACATGCAAACCATAATGGAGAATTCAGTCAGTGATTGTGTGTCCCATGATGACATGCCAAAAGTCTTTGCTCCCAAAGCCGATACTCGACCCGTCTCCCCAGATGCACCAGAAATCCTAAGTGAGCTTCAGCATTACACCAAATCGCCAACCCTGCCTCCCTCAGGATTGGCAAAACCAGAGATAGTTTCAAAAAAGGGAGCTAAGATTCTGCCTCAAATCAACCCTCCTTCACCAGACGCAGAGGTGCCACTGGACCTAAGGGGCACAAAGCGCAAATCCACATCGTCATCTACCAATGAGTATTTATCCAAGCATTCAACACCAGAACGAAGAGGTCCTGTTCCACCTTCCGGAAAGAATTATCCATTCACAAGCACTTATGGTTTCAATTCTATGATCAACCCAGCAGGAAATCATGCCCGTTTGAGCTCTTTCAGCTCTATGTGGTCACCCTGCTTACAACCTCAAATTCCCACTGCTGAGCACCAACTCATGTTCCAGATCTCTCCAGATGCCTACACCCTTAGAGACAGGGCATTGCCCATTTCCTCCCCGACATCCTCCAGCATCACCTCCAGTACTGCAGCAACTTCCTCCTCTATATCAGTCCCATCATCATGCTTAATGAGCCATGAAGTACCTAGGATGTTGGCACCGACATTCCTATCACAATATGGGCAACCACTGGGTATGTACCCATCCACAGTACTGTCTCAAGGGATTCCACGGCAGACAGGATCTAACTTCCTGCCTCAGTATGTGTCCTCTGACCCACAGGGTGGAGCTGATGAGTCTTGCCTTATCACAGACAATAGTGCACTGCAGTCTCAGGACAACAGTTATATTTGCGACAATATCGATGCTGAAAGACTACGAAGGACTAAACTAGAAACTTAAATCGTACAAGATGGGCACATCAGTAACAACTTGTTTCTAGTTTGAGACTACCAATTGGATAGTGTGGGCAATGTGAAATGTGGACAAGCTGGAAAAAAATCATTATGCTGAATATTTTATTTAAAAACAAACAAACAAAAAAATGTGTTCAAACAAGTCTTGTGGGGAATATATCGACTTTTCAAACTACTGTACATGTTGAGGTTAACTAAGACCTGCACTGTTTGGGAATCTAAAATGTTTAGATGTTTAGAGTATAGTGTAGATAATTAAGCCGGTGACTAAGTGAGTCTTAAAGAAATGTTTGTGTGCTGTGAAAGTTATTACATATGACCCAAAGACAGGTTCTAAAATATGACCATTACCATTAACCATCAAGCATAAGAGGGCCTTGAGCAAGGGTGGAAAATACTTGAGTAATTGTACATCCATACTATACTAACTGTTATTTTTTGACATATTTTGACATTACAATCCCAAGGGAGAACCCAAATTTTTTATGCTGTATATATTTATTTAGACATATGCAGTACTTTAAAAATATATAAATAAATCAGCTAATATTATGCTGTATGTTAACCAAATAAGCAGTTTATTTTAGTATAGCATATAATCAAATTAACCAATTTGGAAAAAACATAAACTGGCAAGTTCATTCATCTCCTGTGACCTTAGGATCTGTCATCCTACTGTATGTCTGAATACAGATAAGCCATAAGGCTGCAGTGTATAACTTAAGGTGAGCACCACAGTCCTACCTACAAATGTTTACATATCTATGATCGGGTTAAGACTTTTGTGTAAAAGTCTAAATTGTGCTAAATTTCTTAGCCTTGCTAGAAGGCATGAACTCCATGTAATTTAAACTCTAATTTAATAACTTGACCTGGTTATACAGTATTTACTGTAACTAACTCAACATGTACTCTTTGCTAAGGTCAATTGAGACCTGGATTACTTTTAGTATAGCTAATGTTAAATACTCTGTCTGGTCAAAAAAAAAAAAGTAACATTTGAGAAGGGTTGAATTATTGGGCTGCATCAAGCAAAAAATAAACAACTAAGGAGAGTTGAAATTACTGAAACTGGGTTAAGGACTCTTCAACACGTTATCAAACTTGGAAGGATAGTGTTGAACCTTCAACTTTGTGGAAGAAATGTGGTCTGGGAAAGGAAAATCATGGCGCTCATTTAAACACTTGGTGAAGTTGTATGGTAAAAAAAAACAGTAACCATAGCGATGTTTAATAGTGAAAGTAAGAGTGTTTCAATATGCACACAATGTGATGAGAACTCAACTGTGTGGCTATAAGAAAGGCACTTAGTGATGAGTCTAAATTATACCTATTTCAGAACGGTATTGTACATTTTTTATAATTTATTAGTATACATAACTACATTGCTTTAGTCATGCATATGAGCAAACTTACATCCGGAAAAATTGCATAGTTGTTTGAAATTAAAATTATCATCAACAGTTTTAGATAAGTATTAAAATTTATTTTTTTTATATGAATACATGATATTAGCTTAATATTATTAGTTAAATTGTTTCTTAATTTTTTTATAGTTAAATCAGCACCTACAGTATCTCAATTTCACAAGTATATTTTTTGGCTAGATATTTTCCCTTTTATTGAGCAAGATTTTGACATAGTTTCTCTATTTTCATTTAAATACAATTTCTTAGTACTTTTTCCACCCTTGGCCATAAGGAATTAAACACATGATACGACTGAGTGGACAGTACATAAAAAAATGTAAAACACTCAAAAAAATCTTAAACACACATAATGTATCTTCATTCCTGCCTTTGTCTCAGTCTTGCACTGGCCTTGGAGATATTAGACTGAACGCCACATTTATTGTTGACTACTTGAAATACTAACATACTCCCCCTTTTTTAAAAACCTGTTCAGTTGACTGCTGCACGAAGACACACAGTTTTATCCGGTAAACCTGTTCAGTTGTCAACTGTTTTTGTCAAAATTTTTGAACACTTTAATCAGGTCACAAGTAGACTCTTGATGCAGACAAGGACTGGACTGGGACAAAAAAGAAATAAAAATCAGCCCTCGCATTTTTAATTAAGACGGCCCACTAATATAATCAAGAATTGGTCCAGTGGGATGATGCCCAAGTGTGTGTGGGGGAAAAAAAAGGAATATCATGGAATCCCCCCCCCCCCCCCGCCCTAATTTAATTCAGAAAGGGTAACTCATAAAATCGAGATTGATTACACAGTGGGTAAAATATTTCAAGCCTTTTTAATTTCAATGATTATGGCTTACAGCTCATGAAAATGAAACATTCATTATGTCAAAACAATACAGAAATGTCAGACTTGTAAAAATCTGTATGTTCATTTGTACACTCAATAATTTCTGTATTGTAAATCCCTTTTGTGATTGATCTTGGAAAATATTCTGGGGGGGGGGGGGGTGCGGGAATTTTACAGGCAGAGAAAGATACTTAATTGCTCCGCCTAAGGCACTTTGTGGTTGAGTTAGTGCTTGAGCTGTCAGTATAGGAGATAAACCAATGGGCTACAGTCCCTGCAAAATGGCCTGGTCTTTGGCTAGCTAACTAGCTAATTAGTCTTTGGCAGTAAACAGTACAATCAAAAGTTTGGGTACACCTTCATATTCAATGTCCCCCCCCCCCAACATTGCATATTAATACTGAAGACATTGGAATTATGACAGAACAAATATAGAATTATATAGTCAACTGAAATGTTGAAAAAAAAAAAGTTTTACATTTTTAAAAGTAGCCACCTTTTGCTTTAAGAGGCAGCTTTGCACACTCTGAGAGAATGTCAGGAGTCATCTGGAATGGTTTTCCAACAATCTTCAGGTGTGTCGAGTCAGCTTCCTTTCCTTCACTGTTCGGTCCAACTTATCCCAAAGCATCTAAATTAGATTTAAATCAGGTGACTGTGGAGACCAGATCATCTAATGCAGCACTCAGTCACTCTCCTTCTTGGACAAATAGCTCTTACATAATCCATAGGTGCATTTGGGGTTATTTGAACTGTAGTTGGAAGATAAATGATGATGCCACTAAATGCAACCCAGATGGGATGTCACTGCAAAATGCTGTAGTAGCCATGCTGGTTAGCTTTGCTCTCAATTTTGATACCAGCAGTCACCAGCAAAGCAACCGCACATCATCACACCTCCTTCTCTATGCTTCATAGTGGGAAACACTCAAGAAGTCTGTTCACTCTCTCTAAGTGTAACAAACACATGGCAGTTAGAAGCAAAAATCTCACATATGGACTCATCTGGCCAAAGGACAGTTTTCTAAAGGTTTTGGTCATTTTGTGTGTTTCTTTGCATCAATTCTGCCATGAAGACCTGAGTCATGCAGCCTCCACTAAACAGTGGATGTTGAAATATATCTGGTGTTTAAAGCATTTATGTGGTCTCTAATCGTAGGTGCTGTAAATTAGCGGTTTCTGAGTCTGGCCAGTTTAATATCTAAACTTATCCTCTGCAGCAGAGATAGCTCTTGGTGTTCCTTTCTTGGGACAGTAATCGTGAGAGCCATTTTTATTATCGTGTTTGTAATAGCACTAATAGGACTTTTGAAAATTTCCTCTGCACAAGACAAATGATGGTCTAATGCACATTAAGAAGGAAAGAAATGTCATGGATGAACTTTTGACAAGGCATACAGTACATGTGAATTGAAAACCATTCCATGCCTTGTCAAAAGCTTGTGTTCTGTATCTGATGAGAGAATGCCATGAGAATGCCATGAGTGTGCCAATCTGTCATCAGCTAAATGTAGCTACTTTGGACAATCTAAAATATAAAACATTCTGGGTTGCTTAACACTTTTTAACACTTCTTACTATACAATTATATACCAGTTCTTTTATAATTTTATATCTCTTTTGATGTCTTCAGTATTAACATACGGTGTTGAAAATAATATATAATAATAATCATCATAAAAAAGGAAGAAATAATTTTTATTTCTTGTATTAAAAACGCATGACACTGAGCTCACATACCTTGGGATGTGTCTTCGTGAACTCTGATGCTTCGCACTGCTGTTTCACTGAATGTAGAGGTGGATTTGAATGGCTCAGGAGTGTGTGCACTTCAGTTTTCAGCATGCAGTCTAGCTCAAGGTTTAACATATTAACATGGCCTAGGGTACTACGTACATGTGGGACCCGTTTTTTTTTTTTTTTTATATTAAAAATTTTTTTGTGCTGCCTGTTTGCTTAATCCTTTGATGTCTTTTTTTTCCTGTAATGGTGTACAAATGTACAAAAATGAACTATGAAAATGATCTAAGTTGTGTACTTTACAAGTTTCCCTCTTCTCAAAGTGTTTCTACCTGATCAGTCACCAGATTTCATACTGTCTTTTATTATCTGGGGGAATGGACATATGATTATTAACAACTATTAATAACTAGGGCTACAAATTTAGTTTAACTAGAGCTTTAAAAAGAAAAAAAAAAACTATCATTTTAACAAACTTTAACAATAAATAATCTAGTAACAGTAATAATTAATGATAACAGCAATCCCCCCCAACAAATTAGTTATGGAAGACAAATGAATGAAGCCTAAATAGATTAAGCAAACAGAAAAAGAAAAAAAAACATAAACGCAATAAGGCTGTCAAAAATTCTGCTCTTTGATCTGTACTCATTGAAAAACGAGGCCCCTAAAAATACAAAGTCAAATACTGTGGCTGAACGCAAATTATTGGTTAAGACGTTAAATTAAAAAAACAATAACAACTCTTGATTCCATTTCCAAAAATTTCAAGATTTTTGCTCCAGGTAAATTTTATTGGCTTTAACTTTTACACCAAATAAGAATGCTGCAAATGTGGTATAATTTAATGTGTAATGCTAACACCATCTTACCTCATTGTTTATATTTCCTTTTGCGTTTACAAACATTATTGTCCTGCTCATCTTCTTTCTCCACACTGCTCTTTTTTGGTGTGAAAATGAACATTCCCTTTGCTTTAATCTAATGAGACAACAGTTCAGGAAATTCCATCTCATCATGTGAAGACTTATTCTTCTGATCTAGATATTTAATGTCCAATTTCTATGTCTATTTAATGTCCTTCTGTTTGTGCTGATTTTTCCTTTTAAGTATTCTAAAATTTATCAAATTAATTTATATTTGATCAAATTATATTGATACATATTTATTTGTATTTCTATTTTGGAAGTGTTTTTTTATGTGGGGTTTGTGTTCTCACAGTCAAGTGAATAAAGAACTGTGTGTAAATGTAAATGTGTTTGCTCTTGACTGAAACTTGTGAAGCTTACTATCCATAGATTTCAGGTTTGTGATGATCATCAGCTTAACATAAAATACTGACAATGTCACTGATAAACGCTTTTCCAATGTTCCTTTCTTTCCTTAGAAATCTTGACTTTTGGTATTTTAATTATAGAATGAATTTAGAGCAGGGGCAGATGAATGTCCAATAAGGAAAAAAAGACTTCTGTTTAGATATATAACTCAAAGAAAGCATTGAAAATAAACTGACATTGGTTGTTCACATTGCTCTATGTAATTTTTTTAGGATTGTAAATAAAAAAAGGATCATTCTTTAAGATTGGATGTATATATATAAGTACTGGCTCATTATTTATTAATAGTGGTCCACAAATATTCAACATGATAGTGTCTGTATTTTGCTGTATAATTTTCAAAAAAGCAATGACTGATATAAAGTTCCATATGATATGATATATGATATGATATAAGCTCATTAGCTGTTTAGCAAAGAATGCAACTTTTTGACAAATACAAAGTGGTTCTGTATATGGAACCAATTTGCTGAGAAGCATTCGAATATACCAGATTCTTTCTGCACCTTCATCTTTGAGATTATTTTCCCATTAGCTTCCAATTTCTTTCAAGAAATCCCACCATCTATGTGATGATTGGTTACAAGAATTCAGTCTCATCTATGAATCATTGGTTGAATGTTTTACCTTGTGTGATTTGTGACCCAATCAGAGCTCCTTCCTCAGCCAGAGATCCAGTGGATCATTCATAAAAAAGGCAGATAGTTTGATCAAGCTAAACAGAAGGGTTGTTCAAATCCAGTGCAGGAGTGCCATTGTCCAGGACATTTTGGTGTTATGCAATACAGCTGATTCAACGAGTGTGTTGGTGATTTGCAAACTGTTCTGGACACTGGCCTGCTATACTTACAGTATTATATAGAATATAATTAAGTCCACCATAAGTAAGTCCCTGTCCACTTTAATAGGAACACATGTACGCCTGCTCATTTATGCAATTATCTAATAAGCATAGACATAAAATCATGAAACTACAGGTAACACATGGTTAAAGGTACTTATAAAGACCTGTATAAAGTTTTATTTTCACCACCTCTACTTGATCTGTCCGGTTTGCACCGGTGGGATATATCGTTACATCTTACTTACGTTTATTTGTTACGTTTTCTTTTCGCAACGGCATATAATAACAAAGCATCGTGTGCTCGGGTAACACATTCAAATTCATGTGGAAATAAAGGATCTCGCAGTTATTAATAAAAGAATTATCGGACTGACTGTGGCCGTAGACGGTTACATTTGGAGAGAATATCGACCAATCAACAGTTCGTATTTTGAAACACCACCTACGTCATTAAAAAGCGACTGCGGTCGCGGGGCCGTGACGTCTAGTCTCTGGTCGCCATCATCAACTTCATACGCACGGAAGATTGGAATTAGATTTTACAAAAACCAAACAAGTGGCCGTTCCAGGAGATTTCTCTTCAAAATTACTCGTCTTGTCCTTGTTCCGGAAGTGCAGCTGGATTAGAAACTGGATTAGGGACTGGCTGGGGTACACCTGTGAGGTAACATACACGCTAAGCAATGTTACACCACTATTAGCGTGTAGCTAACTCGCTGTTGTGACAGGCATGTGTCTGTAGCTGTGTTGCTGGTTCGAAGCACATGTAACTCGCACCTTAGCTAACCCGGTGTTGTTTTTAAATGTTTAGGACAGTCACTTCAAATCCCGGTTGCTAGTTTGCCAATTTTTTTTTAAAAGGTAAGAACTTGTATAAATGTATTATCTATAGTTTGTTCTTGTATAGTTTGTTTAGACAACTTGCAGTAGCCAGATGTCAGCTCAAGGCTAAATCCAGTGTTGTTCTGCACACCATATCTCAGTGAATAGCTAAACAGTGGTGGTTTTATCTGGAAAAAAAGAAGGGTTAGAAGGGAAAAGAAAAGTCAATAATACTATTGGTTTTTCTACTTCTGTTTATATGGTCAGACCATTATGTTGTGCTTATAGCTTATTTGGTCGATTACTAGGGACTCGTTAATTCTGCGCCTTTTTTGTTTGTTTTGTTAAAAGTTAGTCGGTCACAAGTTTTCCTCTTCTGTGTTTATAAGCCAGCCATTCAATTTTCAGCCGGTCACAGGTAAGAAATATTTTTCTTTCCAGATTAACGAAACATGCAAGGGAAAGTCATTATTTTTAATTATTTTGCTCATTAATATTATTAAGTCACCAATTGTTATGTATGAATCTAGGAAAATTTTAGGAAGGCTTGTGACTGTGAAAAATAATCCCCCCTCCCCCCCTTTTTTTCTTTTTTGCATATGCATCAAATTAAATGATTCAGATCAGCAAATCAATTTTACTATTACACAAAGATAACTAGAGTAAATGAAAATGCAGTTTTGAAATTATTTTAGTTAAGAGAAAAAAAAAAAAACCTGCCTGGCCTTATGTGAAAAAGTAATTGTCCCATAACCTAAGCGTTGTGTGAGTGGTCCTTCACATTGCTGTGGAGGCTTGCTTTGGCACACTCTTTTTTTGGCACATTGAAGGGTTTTTGAGTATGAACAGCCTGTTTATGGTCACGCCACAGCATCTCAATTTAAGTATGCCACTCCAATGTTTCTTTTTTTTTTTTAACCATTGAGAGGTGGTTGCTCGAGTGTTTCCGATTTTGTTTGTTTACATCACCGTATCCATAACGCACTGGGAGCACATACAGTAATACGTTGTTAACTTGGTATATGCGCCACTCAGCAGCTTCTGCGTACAGAATCTTTTATATCTGAGGCTGATCATCCGATCACTGGTCATGGCCAAACAAACTGAAATCCACCCAAATCTTTTATATTAAATTTAATCCAGCCCATCTGGCATAGACAATAATGCAATCGTTATGAAATTATACTTTTTCCCAAATCTGATATTTGATTTAAAAATGACTTGAAGCACTTGATCTTATGCTTGTGCTACATAATAAGCTGATGTAACTGCTTAGATAAGCATGTGTAAGAGTTCTATTAAAGTGGATGGGGAGTTTGTATATGGTTATCTGCAAACACTGCCAAGACCTGGTTGCAAAAATGACTATAGATGTATTAATCGGATGTTGGCATTTTACTCAGTTATTTTTAGTTGGTTTTCTTGACAATTATCTGGAGCTTTTTTTTTTTTTTTTTGTGGCTGTCGAATGACCACATAACCAGTCTGTGCGGAATGTGTCTTGCTTTTTCCCCCCATCAAGTCAATTTACATTTCCTAACAGAATATTTTTTTTATATTAAGGCCGTTGCACAGTTACTTCATTCCCCTGCCTGTCTCATTTCTTTACACTCCATTAAAACTGGTCTGGTTTCTTATGTAACTTTTCTTATTGTCTCTTGTAGACCGTGTGATGGCGTCTGCCATTGAAGGCAGCGTGGACTCAAAGGCAGAGCTCACAGCGCTGCTGGAGCAATGGGAAGGAGAACAACAAGGCAGCACTCAGGCCCTGGTCAACATACTGACCAAGTGAGATGACTTGCATGTGTGATTTAAGCAGTAGCTCTGTGATCCCAGTGTGAGACTCAAAATTCCCTTTTTTCTGTTCTGCAGAATTTCAGAACTTGTGGAGAGAGAGACCGAGGAGTACCACAAGGCTGATCCTGACCCGTTTGATGACCGCCATCCAGGTATTGAGTTGATTTTACAGTGCTGTGAAAAAGTATTTGCAGTTTTAAAAAAATTATTTTATTTATTAAGGAAAAAAATGCTTTCCAATTTACAATAACTGTCAGTGCATCTCTCACATTGCTGTGGAGGAATATTGATGCACTCTTCATTTCTGAATTGCTTTAATTCAACCACATTGGAGGGTTTTAGAGCAATATCAGCCATGTTCAAAGTCACAATTTTTTATTTTATTGTTTATTGTCAGGTCATCGCCAGAACAGCTTTTTTTCCCCCTTAATAAATGAAACAATCATTAAAAACTACTTTTTGTTATCTTTGTGTAATATCTCAATCATTTAAGTGTGACACATGGAGGGAAAAAATATGGAAGTGGGGGGCAAATACTACGTTTTTTACTATGCTTTACTTGATTGTAAGTTTTGCACTCTGGGTTCTGTAAGAATTTGAGTATTTACATTTTTTTTTGTCAGGTCGGGCTAATCCAGAATGCATGCTGGGACACCTGTTAAAGATCCTATTTAAGAACGATGACTTTATGAATGCGGTAAGAGACCTCAATTTGCGAACTGTGGTGTTAGATGTTTTATTTATTGTTTCTTTGTGCTAGTTTGCCTTTGTTTTCATTTGTTGCATACATATTATTTTTGAGTGAAATCCCCACTGGTTTGCAGTTGGTAATGAATTTATATTATTCTTACAGCGTTAAGCTAATTGTTACCTGAACACTCTGAGCTATTTGTAAACCTGCATTTTTCTCATTTCTTCAATTGGAATGTTTTAAAATAAAATTATAAGATTGCAAACCTTAAAGTGATGACCAGAGAGGTTAAAATAATTATTGCGTTGGTGTCATGTATTACAGTTGGTGAATTCGTATGTCATGACAAGCAGAGAGGTCCCACTGAACACTGCAGCTTGTCGACTGTTGCTGAACATCATGCCTGGCCTGGAGACTGCAGTGGTCTTTCAAGAGAAGGTAATGAAGACTAGGCTTTTCCGGTGTCATTTTACTAAAGGACGAAGACAATCCAAAGTCATGGCTAAATTCATGTTGAGGTTTAAGGACTCAAAATTGACTTTAGCTGTTCATCGGTACCTTTTGATTTGAACTTGTATCATTCAATATCATAACAAGCATTTTAACTTGAACTTGTTAAGCAACAATTTTTGAACTGGCGCCCTGGTATACATGACTTGCTTGTAACAACATAAGTTCATGTGTGTTTTTCAGGAGGGGATTGTAGAGCGGTTGTTTAAATGGGCTCGGGAGGCTGAGGAGCCCCTGAGAATCTACGCTACAGGTTTGCTTGCAGGAGCTATGGAGAACCAGGACATTGCTGCCAACTACCGTGAGGAGAACTCCGTTCTGGTCTGTGCCACCTAAAGCCTAGCACTTTTTCCATTCCTTACACAATTCCTGCTGCTATAAACTGCACATTTATGTTAATATGCATTTTTATTACAGAGCACAGTTCTTACAATTTACTAAAAATAAGTGAATGTTTCATAAACCAGTCACCGGCATTATTTAAAAGTAAATGTTTGTAAATAACTATTCCTCAATGAGAACTTGTATTAGAAAATGATCGTTTTAAGAATTTTTAATTTTTTTTTATAAATGTGTACCTGTTGTACTTTTACTCCAGGTCCCCTTAATGCTGCAGAGGCTCAGGGAGCTTCAGGAGAAAGAGGCAGAAAGCAGAAAGGACTTCAAGCGGCCCATTCTACGCAAGAGCATGGAACCACTGCTCCCTCTGGATGAGGAAGCCGTAGATGGCAAGTTTTCGCCTAGTCCTTCACACCTTCCCTCAGAAAACAATAGCTTTGGACATGATTCGGACGAGGAAGTCTCTCCTGAACCCAGTATAACTCCGAAATGCAGCAGCCGTATCCAGTCTGGTGTAAAAGGAGTGATGAAATTGGCTGTGCCACACCCGTCCGAGTTGGATACCTCTGGTGAAGGAGCAAGAGATTGTAGGAAGAGAATGGAGCGAGAGAATGGTAGGAAGGCGAAACAGAAGCTAAATTTCACATTGTCAGATCCAGAACGGAGTTTCAGTGAGTTGTCCAACAGCAGCTGGTCAGAGATGAGCCCGTGGGTGATTGGGAACAACTACCATTTGTATCCACTTACAGCTGGCATCGAGCAGCGTCTCATTCTTCAGTACCTCACACCATTGGGAGAGTACCAGGAGGTGAGGGTGTGTTCGTATAGAGTATTTTTTATTATTATTATTATTATATATTTGGGTATGATTTTTGTAAGCTAAGTTAATGATAGCATTAATTGTTAATCATTAGGCACCTAACCCCATGGTTCAAAACCATTGCTACATGAAATAAGTGAAAAGTAACTCTAGGGTGTTACTAGTGGCGACACCGTAGTTTAGTGGTTATACTAACCCCAGGGTCAAGGGTTCAACTCCCACCTTGGGGTCTGGGGACATGGAGGATGCATGTTCTCCCCTTGCTTGTTGGATATTACTCCAGTTTCCTCCCACAGTCCAAAGACATGCAGATTAGGGTAACTGGTCTCCCCAAATTGGTTTGTGTGTCCTACGATGGATTGGCACACTTTAAGTAAATAACGAATGATCGACTGGGTTTTGAAAAGTTGTATTCAACTTATTCTATCATTACATTTATAGTTATATATTAATCATGAACAGATTCTTTACAATTATGAAATATAGCTATGCTTCTATGTCTGTTATTATTTATAGCATTAGATACATTATATATGTAATATATTTTAAGTATGTAATCTATGTAACTCATCTGAATAATAGTTGCCAGTTAATTAAAAAGCAGTGTGAATAAACATGATTGCATGTAACTTTTTCTCACTCTTGTAACAGTTAGAAGTGCACTATTCTGTCAGGTTCTTTTTATTTTTTATTTTTTAACGTGACATGACAGCTGTGCTGCATCTGTTCATTTCATGCTGAATATATTTCTCACATTGGTTTGGTGTTTTCTGGGCAGCTGTTGGCAGTGTTCATGCAACTTGGTGCTAGAGAGCTCCTCATGCATTACATGGATCTAAAACAGACAAATGATGCCCAGTTAACTTTTGAGGCTCTCAAGGTAACACCTGTCTCCACCTAATCACACCCAACAATGCACCAACATGCAACATTTTGGTTTTAAATTATGTATTGAATTAAAATGATAGTATTTATGTTTCTTGTATAGTGTTTGATATTTTAAAAACTTGCTTTTTTTAGTATGCAGTTCTCTCTTCTGTTCTAGTATCTGGCCTCTCTCTTGCTGCATAAAAAGTTTGCAGCAGAATTTGTGGCTCACGGTGGTGTACAAAAGCTTTTGGAAATCCCACGACCATCCATGGCTGCCACAGGAGTCTCTCTGTGTCTCTATTACCTTGCCTACAATCAGGATGCTATGGAAAGGGTAAGTGACATCAGTGCCAATCAGAGATTAACAATGTCATTGTAGTGTTCTATGTGATGACAATTGCTGTCATCTTTTTATTTTATGTCTATTAGTTGGAAAAAAGTTGTATAGCCATGTTAGTGTTAATTAGAGAGTAGAAAAGCTAGACGAAAAAGCTGCAAAGCAAGCCCATTATTTTGAAAAATGATCCATTTTGTCTTTTCTAAAAGTTAATTAAAATAAATTCTACAACCAGTGAGTGAATAATTTTTGACTCACCCATGTATTTTAGTACTTTAGGTTTTTCTTCAGGTATAACATTAATTCCATATGTTGAACTATACAAGATCCAGTCTTTACATCCATTGGAAAGGGCCTGGTCATAATCAGTTGTATATTTTACTTAAAGTAATTTCAGTTTCCTAAACTCATTATTACTCTTACAGGTGTGTATGCTACCCCACTCCCTCTTAGCAGAGGTTGTGAGTTACACTCTGTGGCTCTTGGAGTGTTCTCATGCCTCTGGCTGTTGTCATGCCACCATGTTCTTCTCCATTTGCTTCTCATTCCGAGCTGTGCTCGAGCTCTTTGACAATCAGGATGGCCTGAGACGACTTGTTAACCTGGTAAGCCAAACCCAGAAAGATCATAAACTGTCTGATGCTATATCACTGTTTACTTTTATAGTTCTTTTGACACTGTATGAAAATGTAATAAAGAATATCACGTGCTGTGTGCACTAGTGGCGAAAAAATACACATAATGTGACATGCTATTTTCAGATTTCCCCTTTGGTGTCGTAGGAATGTGATGAGTAGGATTATGGTATTTATTTGGTAGTGAGTGAATGTTTTATAGTCACACACGTTTCTTTTTGTTAGCAATTTTGTGCATATCAAGTTAGCTAACTCAACTGGAGCAGTCTCATCTGTTCTGATTCGATCCGGCCCAATTGGAACGATTTTCCAATCAAAATGAGAGGTTGTATGTAAGCCTTTAATAAGCCGTTTAGTAGGTAAAAAGTACATGAGAATATTTTTCCTTAAACTGGTAGTTGTCATCTGTCTAGTTCTGGTTGTTATGAAAATTTATGTTGTCGTGTGCATGCAGATAAGTACTCTGGAGATCTTGAATCCAGAGGACCAGGGGGCACTGCTGAGCGATGATGAGATTTTTTCCAGCAGGCAGACAGCCAAACACACGTGCATGGCTCTGCGTCGGTACTTTGAAGCCCACCTGGCTATTAAAGTGGAACAAGTAAAGCAGAGTCTCCAGCGAACAGAGGGAGGAGCACCCATCCATCCCCAGCCTTATTACAAGGTACAGACAAATATAGAGTAATTATACCACAGTGTTTGCAAGTGTATGCACCTGCACTTTGTACAAATGCAGAAACTTTTGAAATCTACACCTTGTTCACATGTGTACGCAAGCAATATTCAAAGTGTACTTGGCCGTAGGTTATCCCTTCTGAAATCAGAATGTGATTTTTTTTTTTTTTTCCAGCCTTGCTCCTACACTCATGATCAGGTGGTTGAAATGGTAGAATTTCTTATTGAGCATGGGCCAGCGCGTCTGTACTGGGAGCCGGCTGAGGTCTTCCACAAACTGTCCTGTGTGCAGCTCCTACTGCAGCTCATCTCCATTGCCTGTGACTGGAGGACATACTATGGCAGGTGAGACAAAGGGTGGGGAATTTAGAAACATTAATATGAATTGTGTAACAGATTTACACGCTTAAAAAAAGGTAACATTTAATATCATGTTACTGTAATGGGTATTAAGATATTTCACTGGGCAAAATAATTGGAGAAAATGCTATTTTTATCTTAAAAGACCCTGATGGAAATGACTCAAGGCTTTTATTGCAGTTCACCTTTTAGCCAGAAGGGGGTACCAGGCCTGTAAGGAGGGGTCATATTAATGCAATCACCGCATTTTTTTTTTTTTTTTTTTTTTTGTAAAACAGAATAATTTACAGTACGTTTCATGCAGAAGGAGGTTAATTAATTTAAGTTCTAGGTTGTAATCCTTAAAAATGTGGAAATTAACATATATTTTTAGATTTTTAAATGCCTTTACAAAATTTCAGCATTTCCGTGGCTTTTCCATTTACCATTGATTTACAGTTAATGTTTGAAATTTTAAAATAAAATTTAGTAAACAGCTACTTTATGCAGCCCTTGTAGAATATTGATGATTTTTTTTTTGTATGTTTTCACAGCTTTGTATTTAACTGTAGCATTTTATCTCACAGGAGTGACACAGTACGGTATGCACTGGACATCCTCAGCATTCTGACTGTTATCCCCAAAACGCAGCTCCTGTTGGCGGAAAACGTTGCTGTGCTGGATGAAGGCGGGTCTACCATCTCCACAGTAGGTGAGTGATTGCTGAATAACTGAGATTTTGAGTCTCAGGTAGGCATTGGAAATTCTATATTAATAAGAGAGCTGCTGTCACTTATATATTCACCCTAATGTGGGATTTTGTTAAGGTAGGAATGACATTGATAAGTTAATTTGGTGAATATGAAACAAAAGTTTAGCACTGATTCCTAAGTTTAATTATGTATTTTTTTTTATTATATTTGTAAATTAGTAATAATATTAAAATTATATTATAATTAACATTATTTGTATTGTGATGTATTGATTGTAATTATATTGTAATTGCTTGCAAATCTGTTTAAGGCATGAGCATCGTCCTTGTGGTAGCTGAGGGTGAGGTGTTTGTGAACGATGCAGAGATCCAGAAGTCTGCTCTGCAGGTGGTGATTAACTGCGTGTGTGCTCCTGACAAGCGTATCTCCAGCATCGGAAAATTCATCTCAGGAGCACCACGAAGGCGTCTCCCCCAGAGCCACCGCGCCAGCGAAAGTGTCCTGGCCAAAATGTGGAATGTGGTTCAGTCCAATAATGGCATCAAGGTCTTGCTCTCGCTGCTGACAATCAAAATGCCCATAACAGATGCTGACCAAATCCGTGCATTAGCGTGCAAAGCATTAGTGGGTTTGGCGCGAAGCACCACCGTGCGGCAGATTATCGGCAAGTTACCACTTTTCAGCAGTGGGCAGATCCAGCAGCTAATGAAAGAGCCCGTGCTTCAGGACAAACGTAATGATCATGTACGCTTTTGCAAATATGCTGCCGAGCTAATAGAGCAAGTATCTGGAAAGCCACTGCTAATTGGCACAGATGTTTCACTAGCACGGTTGCAGCGTGCCAATGTTGTGGCGCAAACGCGCATCATGTTCCCAGAGAAGGAGTTGCTCCTACTCATTCGGAATCATCTGTTGTCAAAAGGTCTCGCTGATACAGCTGCAGCACTAACCAAAGAGGCTGACCTGCCTATGGCCATCCATTCTCATTCTCACACTCATGCCAGCATAGCACCATTTTCACAAACCGTGTCCACGCCCCCCACCCCAACTGCTATCCCACGGACTCCTCGCCTCGCCAATGGTGTGGCAGCACGACTAGGAGCTCATGCCTCTCCATCTCTCCACCTCCAGCCTCGGCCGTCTACCTCACAGCCCCCACCCCCGGCCCCTGCTGCATCATCACACCACAGCAATAGCTCTCCTCTTCTTGGCCGAATCGTATTCTCGAGGGAAAGGCCTTCTAACTATGCTGCAGGGTTGAAGAAACCACGTGTTTTAAGGCAGAAATCGGACCATGGTGCATTTAGCCAAAGTCCAGCTATGAAGAAACAGTTGGACCGCCATCTTCCTTCACCTCCAGCTCTTGATAGGTTTGAGTTACACTTTACTAAATATTCACTTATTTAATTCTCAAAACAGAATAACTTACTGGTAAGATTAGTGTACCCCCAGTAAGCTCATGTTTACATTCTCTACATAAAGCTTAATTTGTGTCTCCAGCCAAAAAAAAAAAAAGAATGTGTTCACACTCGACATGTTTGGTTGGATTAAAACGCAAAGATATTAAATATGTAACCAAATATCAAGTCTTCTTTGCTAGCATCATTTTGATAATTATGACTGTATCTGAAAACTTTCAGTGGTAGACTCTGTGACATCTGATATAGAGGAGGCCATATTTGATCGGGTCCTAGTTATGCCATTCAGTTTAGTTAGCTCTGTGCTCAAGGAGTTCTGAAAGCTGCTGGATAAGAGCGTTCTTTGCAATTATAGACCGATCTCAAAACTTCCATTTCTGGCAAAGATTTTAGAGAAATGTGTTCTGACCCAACCTGGAGTCATTTATTGACGAAAATCACATCGGTGAAGTATTTCAGTCGGGTTTTAAGAAGCACCATAGCACAGAGACCGTGTTATTGAAGGTTTTTAATTATATTTTTTTGTCAACCGATCAAGGGAATGTGACTGTTCTCCTGCTACTGGATCTTACAGCAGCGTTTGATACGGTTGACCACCATATTCTGATTTCCCGGCTTGAAACATGTGTAGGCATCTCTGGAAATGCCTTAAGTTGGTTTAAGTCCTACCTCCTAAATAGACGTTTCTCTGTTTGTATGGGTGAATGTACATCAATTTCATCACCTTTATCGTGTGGCATTCCACAGGGGTCCGTTTTG
Organism: Channallabes apus; assembly: GCA_030522415.1. Lineage (NCBI taxonomy): Eukaryota > Metazoa > Chordata > Actinopteri > Siluriformes > Clariidae > Channallabes > Channallabes apus. The sequence goes on along the minus strand of CM060111.1, from coordinate 31,261,669 downwards.
GCACCACTTCTTTTTTCTGTCTATATGCTTCCTTTGGGTTCAATTCTGCGTAAATACAGTGTGTCATTTCACTGCTATGCAGATGATACACAGCTGTATATACCACTTAAGTCAAATGACTCCACTGCCATAGAAAGATTGCTGGCTTGTCTTAATGAAGTTAAGGCATGGATGTCTATAAATTTTTTGAGCCTAAATGAATCAAAAACAGAATTGATTTTGTTTGGTCCCTCCGAACCTGATAACACAGTTGAATCTAAGCTGGGGCCTTTGTGCCAGTTTAGAAAATATTATGTAAAAAATCTGGGGATGATTTGTGATAGTGCACTTAAATTTGACAAGCAAATTTATGAAATCGTTAGAACGGGCTTCTTTAAACTGAGGATGATTTCCAAAATAAAGTCCTTTTTTATCCAAGAAAGATTTTGAAAAGGTAATCCATGCATTTGTTACTTCGAGATTGGATTATTGTAACTCGCTATATTCTGGTGCTCAAAATAAAGTCTTAAATAGATTGCAGATGGTCCAGAATGCGGCTGCGAGACTGCTTACAAGCACGTGCAAATTCGAACGTATTACTCCGGTGTTAAAAGCTCTGCATTGGTTGCCTGTTACTTTTAGGATAAATTAAAAAAATTTAGTATTTGTTTTCAAATCTTTACATGGTTTAGCACCAACCTATATTGCTGATCTAATCCAGGAACAAAAGTCAACGAGATTATTACGATCTCAATCACAGAAACGCGCTTTTGCCCCTAATTTATGGAACAGTTTGCCTTCATATATTAGGGACTTGCCTACGCTTGGACCAGTTTAAAAGCCATCTGAAGACATATTTTTTATGATAGCGTTCGATCAAGGATAAGTGTGAAGGGCATTAGTGTCATGTATTTCTTTTTTAAACTCTCTTTTTTAGATATATGGCTTTTTAGATATATTTTGTCTTTTATCTGTCTTTTGTTGTTTATTGTGTTATTGTTTGTACAGCACTATGGTCAACATTGTTGTTTTATTCGGTGCTTTAGAAATAAATTTGAATTTGCTGAGATTTAAAAAGAAAAAAAAATGTAGATTTACTACTGCCAAATGAAGTGTAAAATTTCATGAGCATCTGAGGACATTCGAGAGGGGATTTATTTTTTTTTTTTGTGATACTTACAGAACCGCAATACAAATCAAATCGGCACCTAGTTATCGTGATACCATGGGAGTTTCCTGGTTATACCCATCCCTAATAGACAGTGCATGAAAATGCAGGAGCGCACGCACTAGCGCCACCTGATGAAATGTCGTGTTTTTGAACACACTTGTTTTCGAAACACAGCCCTGCTGTACTATCACACAGGCTGCCATGCTTGTCTTGTTTTCATTGTATAATGTTGCATTTTTACAAACTCTTCATGACATTTCGAGCAGAAAAAGTAACACCATATATAAACTGCACATGTCTTGGTTGTCAGTGTGAATGCCAAACAGCCCAGAACATACTAGAGAACCACAGTTAATGTGTCGTTTTATGCTTTGCTCCAAAACAGGAGAACCAAACTACTAAGTGTGAACACACCTTAAAGCTGCTATTTGATGTTATTGCTTTCTGTGTGAAAATCCAATAACTGCTTCCACCACATACAACAGTTTGTCATTTAGTGTATTTTGAACATTCTGCTTGTCTACATGCTATTAGAATGCAAAGATCACAAAAAGTAAAAAGTGTTTAAAAACAAAGCTATCCTAATACGGGTCACTTCCAACTTGTGTTTTTCCCCATTTTTTGCTGGTGGCAAAGTAGTAGTAGTTGAGGTGAAACGTATATCGAATCCAGAATTTTAATCTTTTCCTGGGCTAGCCATTATATGATACGCTCTCTTGATGCCAGACAGCAACAGCGAGCCCAAGCTCCTAGAGTACCATGTGTTCACAACAGACACTACTAATATTCTAAAGTGTGTTAGCGAGAGGGTTTTTTTTTTTTTTTTTTTTTTTTTTATTAAAGAAAATGAATCCAAGTCTGAAGGAGCAAACCTGCACACTGCATTATAATTTTTTTTAAATATAATTGTAACATATTTTCTAAACTCTCAACATAGCATCTAATCAAGTTTCTTTACATTATTTCAAATATTTAAATTAATGTTAAAATTATTTTTTCAAACTCTTGACCATCTCAGACATGCCGCATGTTTTGTTCTTTGTAGTATTATAACAGAGTACCTGCGTGAGCAGCATGCCCGTTGTAAGAACCCAGTCACCACATGCCCCCCGTTCAGTCTCTTCATGCCACACCAGTGTCCAGAGCCAAAGCAGAGATGCCAGGCGCCCACAAACTTTACTGCACGTCACACACGCCGGGTCGCCTATCCAAAATATGGAGGGGTGGATGGAGGCTGCTTCGACAGGCATCTCATCTTCAGCAGGTACTTACTAGAGCATGTTTTACACAAACTGTAAGGACATTTTTTTTATGGCCAGTTTATGAAAATACACCATATTGTTTTATTATGTAACTAATCATGCATGTTGCTTGTAAATAATTATATTATTTGATGGTTTTGTGTGTTCATAAGGTTCAGGCCAATCTCAGTGTTTAGGGAAGCTGAGGAGGATGAGAGTGGCTTCATGTGTTGTGCCTTCTCAGCACGAGAGCGTTTCCTCATGTTAGGAACATGCACTGGGCAGCTCAAACTCTACAACGTGTTCAGTGGTCAAGAAGAAGCCAGCTACAGCTGCCATAATTCAGCCATCACGCACCTTGAGCCATCCAGGGTTTGTATACACATCCCAGCTTGTTCATTTGAAATTATAACACAAATGATATCTTTCTCTGATTTTCATAATAAGTCAGTGCAAATGACAGTGAGTTTAATTTTCAAGTCATCAACCATTAGGGTATAATTCAAATTTTACTGAACAAACCTAATGATATTTAAAAAAAAACTGAAAATGCACTGGCCCAAATTATTATGCTCAATGGAGTTAAAAATTTTATAGGTTGTAAAGAACTGAAAATGGGCTTTTGTTGAATTTGCAGCATTAAGAGGTAATATTTACTGAAAAAAGCTATTTCAATCAAAAACTTCCTAACAGGGCATGTTACATCTTAACATATTGTAAAGACGTCCCTTCTTTGATATCACCTTCACAATTCTTGCATCCATTGAACTTGTGAGTTTTTGGACAGTTTCTGCTTGAATTTCTTTGCGGAATGTCAGAATAGCCTCCCAGAGCTGCTGTTTTGATGCAAACTGCCTCTCACCCTCATAAATCTTTTGCTTGAGGATGCTCCAAAGGTTCTCAGTGGGGTTGAGGTCAGGGGACGATGGTGGCCACACCATGAGTTTCTCATCTTTTACGCCCATAGCAGCCAATGACACAGAGGCATTCTTTGCAGCATGAGATGGTGCATTGTCATGCATGAAGATGATTTTGCTATGGAAGGCACAATTTATTTATTTGTTTTAAAATATTTTTGTACCATGGAAGAAAGTGGTCAGTCAAAAACTCTATATACTTTGCAAAGTTATCATTTTCACCCAAAAGGGGCCTACCAGCTCTCTCCCCATGATTACATTCCAAAACATGACTCCGCCACCTCCTTGTTGACATTGCAGCCTTGTTGGGACATGGTGGCCATCCACCAACCATCCACTACTCCATCCATCTGGACCATGCAGGGTTGAATGACACTCATCAGTAAACAAAACTGTTTAAATATTAGTTTTCATGAATGTCTCGGTCCACTGCAACTACTTGTGAGCATTGATTAGGGGTGGCCGAATAGTATGTTTATGCACAATTGCAAGCCTCTAAAGGATCCTACACCTTGAGGTTCGTGGAACTCCAGAGGCATCAGCAGCTTCTAATACCTGTTTGCTGCTTTGTAATGGCATTTTAGCAGCTGCTCTCTTAATCCGATGAATTTGTCTGGCAGAAACAATTCTGCCTTCATCTGCACAAACCTGTCTGTGCCCTGAATTAGCCACAAATGTCTTCACAGTACAATGATCATGCTTTTCATGAAATACCTAATGTTTTCATACCTTGTCCAAGGCTTTGCACTATTTGATGGTTTTCAGCAGCAGAGAGATCTTTTTTCTTTCCCATATTGCTTGAAACTTGTTGCCTGCTTAATAATGTGGAACAACCTTCTTCAGTCCTTTTCCTTTAATTGGGCTCAGTTGGCAGACTAATTATCACAGGTGTCTGAGATTCATTTCAGTGATCCAAAGAGCCCTGAGTTGCAATACTATCCATGGTATTTAAAAACTAAACATTTAATGTTCATGACACTTGCATCCAATTTGCATAATAATTTGGAACCTGGTGTAGTTTAAAAAAAAAGAACACAATGAAGTTAGCGTATTTTTTGGACTATAGGCCGCTCTTTTTTTTTTTTTTTTTTTCTTTCCCCCTCTCTCATCTGGCTGTCTGTCGACTTGTCTTGTGATGTGTGAATGTACTGCCATTTTGTGTCTTGGCACTTGACTCATTTGAAAAGAAAAATTCATGCAAAACAGAAAACAATCATATTCACACTAATCTAGAACTGTAACAGGTGCCACCAATAAGAGAGTTATACTGCAGAACATAAAGTATGCAGCCAAACATGGCAATCGAGCAACAGGAAGTCTGGGGTGAATGAAAAACTTTTTGAGGGACTACATGTACTGTATGTCTATTTGTAGTTTGAGCTTCTCCCTCTATTAGTGGCAAAAATAAAAAGCTTCAATATACAGTACTGTATATTATTATAATATATATTGTTCTAACATTTCATATTTTGATGAAGTGTAATACTGTAGGTTCATCTTTACATTATTTCTTCATTCACAAGAAGATAATTTGCTACTTCTTGTCTGTTGCATCACAATTTTTGTCACTAAAAGAGAAGGCAAATGTGTCTTTTCCTAGTTTCCAAAACCTCATGAGACACAAATGATCAAGTAATGCATTTATTCCTGGGTGGTTTCAAGTTTGTAATAGTTCAACTTTTTTTTTTTTTTTAATCTGCTAAAATGTCAATCCAGTCCTTATGCATCAACATTTTGATTAAGAATCTGTCTTGCAGGATGGGTCTTTATTATTGACGTCTGCTTCATGGAGTTATCCTCTTTCTGCACTCTGGGGAATGAAATCTGTGTTTATAATGAAGTGAGTCTAAAAAAAAAAAAAAAACTCTAAACAAACTTGCTGCTCATGTCATTTATAACAACAAATACTCAAGACACATCGGTTATCAATGATGTTTTCCAGTAAGGTGTGCTCACCCCCCCCCTTTTGCTTTTCCCCTTTTTTATAGGCATTCCTTTTTAGATGATCATTATGTGGAATTCAGTAAGCTCTCCCAGGACAGAGTAATAGGAACAAAGGAACACATTGCCCATGTAAGAATCTTTTTAGTTTTAGAAAATGCCAGTGAAGTCAATTTTGTCAAAATGACGCATCTTTTTTTTCTTTTTTTTTTTTTTTAATATTGGTTTGTTTTCCATGTTTCAAATGCTGAAAACGAAGCTTCGTTATTCTTTCTGTAACTTTCTTACGTCATTTATTTTTTTTTAATTATTCTCACAGATTTATGATATTCAAACTGGACAAAAGACCCTGACCTTGAACAACCCTGACTTGGCCAACAATTACAAGCGAAACTGTGCAACCTTCAACCCTACTGATGACCTTGTGTTAAATGATGGGGTTTTGTGGGATGTGCGTTCAGCACAGGCGATCCACAAGTTTGATAAATTTAACATGAACATAAGCGGTGTTTTTCACCCCAACGGTCTTGAGGTCATCGTCAACACAGAGATCGTATCCTTCCAAATATTTGCTCCTATTTTTGTTTTAAAAAATATATATTTTTTTCTGTGTAGGTGGAAGTAAAGTTATTATGAAGGTTGTTGTTAAGTTACTAGTTTGTACACTTTGGACAGTTTTCCATAGTTTACAAATATATGTTAAATTCTTTAACTCCATCAATAGTGGGACTTAAGGACATTCCATTTGCTGCACACTGTACCAGCGCTGGATCAGTGCAGAATAGTGTTCAATAATAATGGAACAGTCATTTATGGAGGTAAACGGGCCTTAAAGTCAGCATGAAATGGCTTCTTATTCAGGGTTTTTATTCTGTATGTTGACACATTTCCTTCAGAAACAGGCAAGTCAAAGTGACACTTCCCTGAAATAGAATGTCAATTCCTCAGATAGAATAAGGAACAGCTTTTGAGAAACGTCGCACTCATTTGAAACACACATGACATTATGTTTCATGATCAAGCTACAGTAAATATAGAAACTAGTAAATGGTAATGAAAAGGTTCTCAAACTCAATGTTTTTTTTTTTTTTCTCCCCCCCGGCATTTTAATTGCCAAATGCTATCTTTTAGCCATGCTTCAGGCTGATGAAGAAGATGAAATGATGGATCAGCAGATGAAAAGTCCCTTTGGTTCCTCCTTCAGAACGTTTGATGCTACTGACTACAAACCAATAGGTATAGCCGTTATCCAGGCACTAGTCTGGCACCTAATGAACTTGTCCTTTTTAAAATTTTCTCCTGTTAATCTTATTAGTGTTAAATTTCCATGGGAGATTAGAGAGCCTTTCATCATGAATGTTGTAATGCACTTTTGTTCATTGTAAATATATTAAATATAGCTGTGATTACTGGCTATATATATTTTTTATATATATATATATTTTATATTTTATATATATATTATATATATATTTTATATTTTATATATATATTATATATATATATATATATATATATATATAATATATATATATATATACACACACACACATTATATTTATATTCCCACATTAAAAGGATTTTAAGGCTAATTTTCATAACATCTTTTTACAGACATTTGTTATTCAGGAATGTTAGTATACATTTTCTTACTGTTTTTCATGCTATCAGCTACCATTGATGTGAAGAGGAATATTTTTGACCTGTGCACTGACACAAAAGACTGTTACCTGGCAGTCATTGAAGTAAGTTGAGCTGCTGTACTAAGTGGATTATTTCTGAAACAGGGCTTTGATTTGTTGTAATTCTAAGGCTTTTGTTATAACGCATTTCTTCACATCAGAATCAAGATTCTATAAATATGGACACAGTATGTCGACTTTATGAAGTTGGACGACAGAGGCTCGCTGAGGAAGAAGAGGATGAGGAAGATCAGGTGACCAGATTTTGGCCAAATTTTCATAGGCTATGCAATATGTCTTATTTTAGTTGTGGGTAACAATAACAGCCTTTGCTTGGTTTCAGGTGCTTTTTATCCCATCGTGAGATTGGTTTACCTCAACATGTACAATTACATTGCCATATATTATTAATCATAATTGTATATAAAATCTGCAATGACTGTTTTCCCATTTGTAAGTTAATATAAAATTTGGACTGCTAGTTTGATTTGTTTTGGCCTAACTACAAAATCCCCATTGCATCTTGAATATGCTTCTATTTATTCTTAAATTATATACAGCCTTTTCCAGTAGAGCAGAAATCATTGTTACAATGTATCAATCAGCTTTTCTTGGAGTATTGAACTGACTAATTATAGTAAATTAATGGCCAAATAAGCAACTACCTGATTGACTTCACCAAGACTTGTTCGTAGTGAAAATTTATTGATCTGTACTCTTTCAGGAGGATGAAGATCAGGAAGATGAGGATGATGATGACTCTGATGATGACATGGACGATATCGACACAGACCCTCTGGTGGCTGAGCTGGAGAATGAAAATAATGGAGAAGAGGAGGAGGAAGACGGTGAGCAGGATTTTTCCCCATCTGATGATGAAGAGGTGGCCCGTCTTCTTGAGGAGGAAGGTGACGATGACGACGACGACGATGATGACGATGACGATGATGACGAAGAGGAGGAGGATGACGATGATTCTGATGACAATGAGGGCGATGTAGAGCTAGTGATGGATAATAGTAAGTTAATGGCTATTTTTAAATTGATTTAGCGCTGTGTAAAATGCCTTACTTCTTTCATTCTTTACACCCCATCCCTTCTCTCTGTATATCAGCAGATAGTTCCGATAACTCTGACCTAGAAGATGACATCATCCTGTCCTTGAATGAGTGAGCCATGGAGGATAAAGAGGAAACAGGAAGCACAATCTCATTCATACCTTGGAGGTGAAAACCACTGAGGGAGAAAAGATAAACCTTAAATATTTTGTCAAGGCAGCACTTGTACACAATGACACCCTCCTCAGTACAAGTCCTTGATTTGAAGGACTGAAGGGCTCTTTAAAAAGGCTGATCTTACTAGAATTGGATGATAAAGGAGCAGTTTGTTTCAGAGTTGCTTGATGAATCAAGTGTGTTAGTTTATTTAAAAAAATAAAAATTTAAACAAATTGAATTTTCATGGAAAAAGCTGTTTCTAAAGTCCCCATTTTTTTGAAAGTATCCCTTTTTTTTTTTAAGCGAGCAAAAAAAGAAAAACCGTTTCAGTGATGTGTATTAAATATTTGACACTTTTAATTGGATTGACCATGGAAAAGAGCTGGTTTGTTTGTTAAAAAGTATTGAGATTAAACCGAACCCTTACTGGGTTCTTAGGGTGTGTATGTGTGTGCGCACGAGTTAATTTGATGCAAATTTTATTTGCTTGAATTCAACTTAAACATTACTTTTTTTTTTTTTGGCAGGCATATTACTCCTATTATATTTTTCGGAATCACCCACAGATACAAATGCCTTTCTGGTAGTCTTTTCATTCAAGTTTGCTTAGACTACAGAACATAAAAAAAAAGATCATTTATTAGTTACGTCTTCCTTTTCGCATACTTTGGTATGGGTGCAATTTGAAACATCAGTGAGGACTGAATTGTAATGAAGCAAGTGCCATTTTTCATCAGTGGTCCTGTACCAGCATTTCATTGCCTTGTTTCTTTTGGACATAATTTCATTTTAGGCGATACCTTCATAAATGTAAAAATCCATTGTACAGTATGTATTAAAGTATTTTTACTATAAACAAAATTAAAATGACCCAAGTTTTGTGATGATTGTATTTCATGAATCATTAATAAAGCCTTTATGTTGATTTATGATCTCTAGAAATTAGGACTGGGGAATTTATGCAGAGTGCACTCACTTATTGGCCACCTTTAAAAATGTATATGAAAATTAAAATAATTTCAGTTAGTTATTAAAATTTCTAATGAGAAAAAAAATGTCCTTTCTGTTTATATTCAATAGTTTTTTTTTTTTTTGTTTTTTTTTGTTTTTTTTTTAAGAGCTTATTTTTAAATCGAATGGCTTTATCACACAAAATATTATAAACAAAAATGATAATTTCCTTAGGCGTATCACTGGAGCATGATTATATATGAAACGTGTGATTGTACAATTGCATCATTATTTCAAATAAATAAAATAATAAAATCAAATTAGGGAATGGATATTAAAAAAAGCAGGTATTCCTGTTTATAGCCATAAAACTGTAGCACAGATACAAACTGACATTCTGGGTGTCACAGATGAGACCAAATTTATTTTAAATCTTATTTGAAATGCCCACCTTCAGCATGCATGTTTTTGAAATAAAAGGGGACTCCATACAAGGAACTACTCTCTCTAAAATACGGTCTTGGACCCTAACTTGCTGCCAAATCAACACAACACATCGGCCACTTTATTAGGAATACCTGTTCAACTACACTACTGTTCAAAAGTTTTAGAACACTTTCTAACTCCATGATGGTTCCTGATTTTTTATTTCTTTCTACATTGTAAAGGAATGCTGAAGGCGTCCAAAAAAAATGCATTAATTTCCTTTGAACAGTTGATATTGAGATGTTTCTGCTACTTCTGCTCTGTAAAGACTTCAATTAACAGCACCTCAGATTAGAGGCGTTATGGTCATTTTTCAGGCTGATAACTCTAAATGAACTTCTCGTCTGCAGCAGAGGTAGGTTTTGGTCTCGCCCTCCTGGGATGGCCTTCATGAGAGCCAGTTTCATTATGGTGCTTGACGGATTTTGCAAATGCACTTGACAATACTGTTCTTGCAAGAACTATTACAGAAAGGCTGACCTCTGATAACAACTAACTGTTGTTTTTGATGTTACGTAATTACCTAATTCCATGTGTTATTTTATAGTTTTGAAATCCCCAGTATTGTAGAATGTAGAAAATAAATCACTAAACAAAAAGAAAGAAATTTGCAATTTCAATTTGCCATTTCAACCAATCATAACCCGGCAGGAGCGAGGCCTAAATCCTGTTTACATGAAATAAACCTGCTACCAAGCAGGTTCAAGCTTACGGACATGTTACTATGACAGCAAATGCGAGAAGCGCATCAAAGAACGAAACAATCCAAGATCAGGACAAATCCACAACAATCAAATCCGGCTAACTGAGTTAGTGACATACGAAGAACGGACCCCTAAACTGCTGATCTGCTAGGATTTTCACACACAACCATCTGTAGGGTTTATAGAAGATGATCTAAAACAAAACATCCAGTGAGTGGCAGATCTCTGGACAACAATGCCTTGTTGATCCCAAAGGTCAGATGAGAATTATCAGACTGGTTCGAGCTGATGGAACGTTAACTCACAATGTCTCATTACATTATGCTGAAGAGCATCATGCAACACAGCAAAACTTGAAGAAGATGAACTACAGCAACAGAAGACCACATTGGCTGCCACTCCTGTCAACTAAGAACAGAAAACTGGGGCGACAATTGACATGGGCTAACCAAAATTGGGACGATGTTGCCTGGTCAGATTTTTTTGCCTGGTCTCTTTTTGTGCCGTGATATTTGGATGGTAGCGTCAGAATTTGGCACACATTAAAATAATGATATTTGTTTATACATTTTATGTATTTATATTCAAATATCGGAGCGTACACAACTGCATTCAATGCTTTCACAAATTGCCTTAAAAATATTTTTATCTTTAGATGTAACAGCAGGGCAGAATTTTGTTTAAAATTTTTCTTAATATTTTATAATATTAATAAATATTTTACATTTATTATGTTTATGTATTTAACAATCTATTCTTTCTTTTTGAAGTCATTTTGATCAGACTAGCAGGCCTACACAGCTCTATTATTGGGGTTTTAAACTATTGTGATTGGAGCAGTCTGATTAGGATGACGTCATGCAGCAAGTCACACATCTATAAGTTTTGAATAAAGCTGATCATTTCACCATTTTGCTTTTCCATTGTTCCACAAAACTGTCAAAACAACACCCACTATAATGTGCACCCTACATTTTGGATCTCAGTGTCGTAAAATGTGAAGTCACTTGTTTTCCTTGACCCAGTCCTACTCTGAGCTAAGAATATTTTTAATCCTAAATAAACTTTGAGCCCGATTCCAGAGTGATTCTGGGATGCTTAGTTAATACAGGCCCTGAACTCATATGACAGTTTTCTAACAATGACAGACTGCTTATTTTGTGCCATAGATATTATTTCACACAGATTGTAAAGATAAAATGCAGGAGGCCAAGTGCAATATGAAAAAATAAACATTGCATTCATCAATTGACCATTCCAACATTATTAATTTTTAACTGGTTCTATAAGCCGGCAGAAAAACAGGTATTGCTGGGAAGATTTAACATCGCTATGTACGAGTTGATTGATTCCTGTAGAACAGGGAAGTTACTGGAATTTTGTTGGATGTGAACATACGGTCATCATACATGCAAGATAGTCAAATCTTTTAACAATGTATACTGATCACAATATGTATACCACAGTGAGGGGAATTTCTTGAATCAAAAGGATTTTTAATCACATGGCTTCATTGTAGGATATTTCTTACTGCAACTTTAATGTCAGGTTTATAATGATTTTTATAAGAAGTTTTATTTGTCTTTGTTCAGGGGTGTGTTGTAAAATTATTATTATTATTGAATTATTGCCAATGTAACATACTGATATTCTTAGTCCCTATAGTTTTGCTCAAAAGTTTAGCTAAGGGTGCTTAATTTAATGTTGACATTATATGTGCAGTAATCTATAGAAATTATATTCAGTAGACACTTCATTAGGTACACTAGGTACTGGGTTGGACCCACTTTTGCCTTCTGTACTGCCTTACTTCATGGCAGATATTTAACAAGGTGTTCTGAAAGATTCTGGTCCATATTGACATGAAAGCATCAAACAGTTTCTGCAGATTTTTACGCTGCATGTGCATCTCCAGTTCCACCACATCGCAAAGGATCTCTATCGGACAAGCCAAGAAAGCAGTTAGTGATGGTTTTAGCCTCGTGACATGGCATGCTAGCCTGCTGGACATGGTCAGCAACAATACTCAGTTAGGCTATATATCCTCCTTCGTCCCTCCTCTCGTCTTACACAGTAGCCTCCCCTTCAAATAGAGGAGGCTACTGTGTAGGATGACTTTCACATACACACTCACACCAAATGGAAACACTGCTCTGTCTTCTTTAACAAGGAACCTCTCTAATGACACTTGCTTTTGCTTTACGCACTTGCACACACACGTGGTCACAATGTTACAATAAACAGTACACGCGCACATGGATGTTAACTATATGAGTGACGCACGCGCACTGACACTGAGCATGACAGACAATTAACCACAACCCTGTAGCACGCGAATGAGACGAACCATTGGCTCAGCTACGATCATGTGACACTTGGCTGACAAAGCGCATGTGTACTACTTGTATATCAAACCATTGCTCATTTATTAAGTTGCTTGATTTGCAAAACGCTCACAGACCAAGTTACTCACAATCCAACTTTCCACTGTGTACAAATACTGTTATATATATATATATATATATATATATATATATACACACACTCACCTAAAGGATTATTAGGAACACCTGTTCTATTTCTCATTAATGCAATTATCTAATCAACCAATCACATGGCAGTTGCTTCAATGCATTTAGGGGTGTGGTCCTGGTCAAGACAATCTCCTGAACTCCAAACTGAATGTCAGAATGGGAAAGAAAGGTGATTTAAGCAATTTTGAGCGTGGCATGGTTGTTGGTGCCAGACGGGCCGGTCTGAGTATTTCACAATCTGCTCAGTTACTGGGATTTTCACACACAACCATTTCTAGGGTTTACAAAGAATGTTGTGAAAAGGGAAAAACATCCAGTATGCGGCAGTCCTGTGGGCAAAAATGCCTTGTTGATGCTCGAGGTCAGAGGAGAATGGGCCGACTGATTCAAGCTGATAGAAGAGCAACTTTGACTGAAATAACCACTCGTTACAACCGAGGTATGCAGCAAAGCATTTGTGAAGCCACAACACGCACAACCTTGAGGCAGATGGGCTACAACAGCAGAAGACCCCACCGGGTACCACTCATCTCCACTACAAATACAGTAGGATAAAGAGGCTACGATTTGCACGAGCTCACTAAAATTGGACAGTTGAAGACTGGAAAAATGTTGCCTGGTCTGATGAGTCTCGATTTCTGTTGAGACATTCAAATGGTAGAGTCAGAATTTGGCGTAAACAGAATGAGAAGATGGATCCATCATGCCTTGTTACCACTGTGCAGGCTGGTGGTGGTGGTGTAATGGTGTGGGGGATGTATTCTTGGCACACTTTAGGCCCCTTAATGCCAATTGGGCATCATTTAAATGCCACGGCCTACCTGAGCATTGTTTCTGACCATGTCCATCCCTTTATGACCACCATGTTCCCACCCTGTGATTGCTACTTCCAGCAGGATAATGCACCATGTCACAAAGCTCGAATCATTTCAAATTGGTTTCTTGAACATGACAATCAGTTCATTGTACTAAAATGGCCCCCACAGTCACCAGATCTCAACCCAATAGAGCATCTTTGGGATATGGTGGAACGGGAGCTTCGTGCCCTGGATGTGCATCCCACAAATCTCCATCAACTTCAAGATGCTATCCTATCAATATGGACCAACATTTCTAAAGAATGCTTTCAGCACCTTGTTGAATCAATGCCATGTAGAATTAAGGCAGTTCTGAAGGCGAAAGGGCGTCAAACACTGTATTAGTATGGTATTCGTAATAATCCTTTAGGTGTATGTGTGAAAAGTTTCAGTGTGTGTGTATGTATATATACTGTATATATATATATATATATATATATACTGTATATATATATATATATATATATACCCACACAATTACACTATCAACAGCAGCCTGGACCATTGATAAAAGGCAGGATGGATCCATGCTTTCACATTGTTTACGCCAAATTCTGACCCTACCAACCAAATCGGAACTTATCAGACCAGGTGTTTTTTTTTTCCAATCCTCTACTGTGCAGTTTTGGGGAGCCTGTGCTAAGTACAGCCTCAGTTTCCTGATCCCAAAAAATCCGTAAATACTCTGACCATTTCATCCAGTATGGTACCAACAATCATCCCACAATCAAAGATACTTAAATCTCCCTTCTTTCCCATTCTGTTGCTTCCATGTGATTGGCTGATTAGATATTTGCATTAACATTTGAACATGGGTACCTAATTAAGTGGCCACTCAGTGTATATGATTTAAAGTTGATCAATTCAAGATCTACATTAGTCAGTCTTCTTATGCATACATTTATACATTCAGTAGCACAAGAAGAATAAAAACAGGATTTTCCAGGATTTCCATATATACACCTAATTTTGGGTAAATGCTTGCAAACAATTTAAGCATACATTAGGTTGTATCCAGCTTAATAAATGAGCTTCATTAAATGTAACTGTAATACATGTACTGTATATGTAATAATATATGTAATACATAAAGAAATATAATTGACAAATCACTCTGGTACAAGAGGAATAATATCTTCAATACACAAACTCAAAAACACAATACTTAAAACGTTGTTATAAAGTTTACATTTTATTATCATATTAGCACTTTCAGCTGAAGGAATCCGCCACTCTCTGTAGCCTTGTGGTTGGAGTTAATGTTATATGTTGTGTTTATATGTTCATCCTGAGTTGTACTCTGCATGTAGGATTGATTGGAAACCAAAGATTTTGCCACCATCTGCAACTTGCTGAGAAAACACAACAAATTTATTGTAAATTATGTTTATGATCAATGGCCAAACAGCATTATTCTGCTGAAAGCAATTTATTGGAGAGCTTTGCCTGCCACAAATGTGGGTATTTCCCCACATATGTTTATAACTTCTATATGTATATGTTTCAGAGGTATCAAAAGGTAGCAAAAACATTAGACTGAATTACTTCAGTTGTTTGACAAAGTCACTCTTGTATAGCTCACACATATCTCCTTCTGCTGGTCAGTCTTTCTAAAACATCCAGAATACAAGGCTAATGCACATTCCAGTTACACAAATTTGTTGGTACCCTACCGTCAAGGAAAGAAAAAGCCATAATGGTCACTGCAATAACCAATAACTGACAAATGTAATGATAAATAATAATTTAATGAGCATCGACTAATGAAAAAAAAATCAGACATTGCAACAAACTAATGTAAACTAGATTGGACAAAATCTAACAGTAAGTCAGACTATTTAAATGGTGAAAAGTCTCTGTGCTGTTTGATATGAAGGTGTGTAAAACACTGAAGATGGACCGGAGAAAGAAAAGGAAGCATGTTCAATGTAAAGACTATAAGACCATTTCCAAGCAGCTTAATATTCCTGTGACTACAGCTGCAAATATTAAGAACTTTAGGGTCCACGAGACTTGTGGCCAACCTCCCTGAACATATGGCTGAGAGAGGAAAAATTTAACTGAAGGATAATACGAAGGGTAACTAAAGAGCCAAGGAAAATTTCCAAAAGATATTCAAGGTGAACTCCAATGTCAAGGATACGTCAGTGGCGGATTGTGCAAAAGTGGACAAATCATAATGACAGACTGGAATTTGTCAAAATGCATATTGACAAGCAACAGCACTTCTGTGAGACATGTCCTTTAGACAGACTAGACTGTAACTTTCCAAGAACTGTAACTACTGTTACACACAGCTAAACAAGAATGGCTAAAAACAAAAGCAGCCTGGAGAGCACCCTTTGTAGAAGGGGGAGGGGGAGGCTGGTAAAGAGGAGCACTGGGGTCATCATAATCATCATAACTAAAGACTAAAGATATTCCTCCAGGACTGGGATAACGAGGAGGCATATGCCGTTTCTCTTCACGCAATATTAACAGCATGCTGGAAGAGGGTTGGGATTTAGGATCATCAACGCATCTGCAAAAATAATAGGAACACCCTTTTTGATGAAGGACGAATATCTATGGAAAGAGCTGAAACATGTAGTCTGGAGAAGGTACAGTACCCTTTGCAGTGATTGCCTCAAAAGGATGTGCAATAAAATATTAAGTTAGGGGTACCATCATTTTTGGTCCAGGCAGTTTCATTTGTGTGTTTTTTTTTATTCTGCTGAATCAGAATACAAAGCAGTATCTGATTTTCATTAAATTATTTAGTAGTATTATTACTTTGTCAGTTTCAAGTTACAGTATTTTGGCGACCATTGTTGGTTTTTCTGCCTTTAATGAAAGAATACCAAACAAATCCATGTGTGTAAATCAAATTTACTAAAATACTGCATTTTTGGTTTCACAATATAATGATAATACTTCTTAGTAATGCTTGTAAATTAAAACCATTTTGTACTGTACTACTAATTCTAGCGATCTAGCACTTTTATCCCAGCACACAATTATATACAAACACAAAATGCAAGTGTTACAATACATCAAGGAGAAAGGGGAGGGGGGGGGTCAAGTGCAGATAAAGAGCCCTAAAAGCATGGGATGTTGTCTATTTCCAAAGTGTTAAAATAATAATAATGATGACAAGGTAGACATTGATGTGCAATGCATATAAGGATAAACAATTTCTATATTAGCCTGAAATCATTCACACAAATATGTCTATCTGCCTATAAGGCTGCTCATGATCAGTTTGATATAACTGGCGGTTTGCTTTTATTTTACATAACAAAGGAACATAATACTCCATATAAATGTTGCTTCCAGGCAAGTAAAGACATTAAAAAATATTATTATTTAAAAAAAAAAAAAATCAGAAACATCAACTATACAGACACCAAATGCATTTAGGCAGTGCCTCATCTCTGCTCAGGAGCTTTAGCTTACCATCTGATTGTGTGACACTCGGTGGCAGTAGATGTTTCAGAACATTTACGTCTGTCATTTTCATATACAGTATGGTGAACAGGTATAGGAATGGTCATTTTTCTGAGCCTGTAGATTCCAGTTACTGCTTTGTAGTAACTGCTTCAGACATTCCAAACAAGTAAGCAATAAATGCAAAGTTTTGTGAAGTTTGAACATGTAAAATACCATGTTTTTTTTTTTTTTTAGATTTAAGTGCACTGCTTAGTCATTCAGAGAAACAGTAATCCAGCATTATCAAACCTTGATATCAAGGCCTTTGTCCACACACAGACAAAATCACTTCATTCCATATTTGGACTATGATGCCTTTTCTTAATATGCCTAATATGAGCCAGTTGAAATATATCTAGTTTTGTATTAGGGGGGCACATAGGGTGGTGGACACCTATAGGAGGTCATGTTCTTCGGTCGAGAACCCCTGCCCTCTATAGGAACTGTAAAAGGAGGGGGAGGCTGGTAAGGAGGAGCATTTGGGTCATCGTCATCATCATTGAAGGAGATGTATTCCTCTAGGACTTCTCCACAGGCTGAACGTGGATAATGGAGAGGCATAGGCGGCTTCTCTTCACGCAAGATTAGAGGCATGCTGGACGAGGGTGGGGATTTAGGATCATCCAACTCATCTGCAAAAATAATAGGAACACCCTTTTTGATGAAGGTCGCCTGTTCCTCTGTAGTCAGTTTTCCACGCTGTTTCTTTCTGTAGCAAACCATTGCAATGAAACCAGCTGTGAGCAGCAGGGCAGCCACGACCACAGATGGGATAACTGTGTGTAAGTAGACATCATCGCTGCGATGCCAGCCTGAGCTGGATGAAGGTGTGATTATGGATGGCACAAGAACGGAACTATTTTCAGGTGATTCTGGAAATGAGACTTCTCCTGGTGGTACAAATGAGAACCTTTGGCATTTGTTGACACCACGAGCCCCAACGTTGATTGGTTTGAACTCTGGCTCCATTGCACTGTTAAATAAAGATGTGGGATGACCTTGGGCATCTGAAATCCTATGACACAACTCTTGAATCTGTTCAGTTGGACAAGGATTCTTAGGCAAGCTGCTATTGGTCCATTCAACCAGAATAGAGCCACTTGAAATATTTCTTAGTGTGACAGAACTGCTGTTGCGATCACCAAGCGCAGAGGCAAGTTTCTTGCAAAATAGGATTTTCTTGTTGATATTGTTGGTCAACATGTTTGGTTCTCCTTGAAAGCGAACAGTAAACACAACTGGTGATTGGTCATCAAATGGCCAATGGTTTACATAAACCTCAAAAGCATCCATGGTACTTGAATTTTCTTTATCTGTTGCTATCATTTGAAATTCATGTCTGCCAACATGACTTTGGTCAGGAAGGCCATACAGAAGCTGAGTGCTGCTGTTAAATTGTATCCAAGAGCCTTGATCCAGTGTCTGATAGAGATTCTGTTGTAATAACAGCTGCAAATTTTCTGTGTTTCCATCTTCCTGATCAAAGAACATATCAGCTGGAATCTTCATCTCAAAATATGTTCCAACCCACACATTTACTTCACCAATAGAGTTATGTAACTGAGGCTTTTGGTTAGTCACTGGACTGGTGGAAGGGGCATCTGTAGTTTTTGGCTCCCTGGGCACTGGAGTGATCTTTGATTTTCTGCCCTTTTTTGAGGTGGTCTTGGGTCTGCGAGTAGTCGGAGGAGTAACAGAGGCAGTGGGCTCCACGTACCCAGGGCGAGTTAGTGTCGGTTGCAGAGAGACAGTGCTGGTACTGCCCAGGACTTGACTAGGAAGAGGTTGGCTCAGGACAGGCGTGTAAGCTATGTGATCTCGCATACGGATGGTAGGTTTAACTGGCAAGGGCAGAGGACCACGAGCAGGATTTATCAACAACTTTGTGGAGCGAGCAATGAAAGGGGATGCTGGAGCTGGCACAATACGCTCTGCGGGTAATAAATAAGTGGTTGGAAGAAACTGGGAAGGCACCGGTGTCGGAGTGCTGTGGATGTGTCTTCTGATACGCTTGACCAGCTGAGGTTTCTTGTTTACAATGTACCAGCCAACCACTGGGTAACCGATTAGAGTGGACATAGTACCATCTTTTGCTGGCACCTGGACCCCACTAATATCAGGTAAGGTGGTTTGGTCAAGCGCACAACCCAGTTTCCATGATAACAGAGCACCATTCTCCACCACCTTCTTTGCATTACCAGGTCCAGCCATAAAAGCGGTCATATCAAAAAAACGGTTGTTAAAAACCGGCATGACCTGCATTAACTCTGGTGGCTCATTAGCAAAGTGAGCCATTTTCTGAAGCAGCACTAGTCGCTCCCTGGAGTTCATCTTTGTGAGGTCAGCATCCAGGATTATGGTTAGCACTGTAGCTGGCTGGCCACTTAAACAAATACACACATTTGTTGTGTTTGACTGTGTCTGCAGTGCCACTGGAGCGGATTCAATATCCTGTTGATCATCCATGGTTACTGTGATAATGAAGACATCTGGTTGCCGATTGTTAGTGTAAGAGCTACTGCTCAATTTGGTTCCACTGAGAAGTAGGTGACTATGTATACTGCCATCATGACTTTGTAAGGCTTCAGACGACAAGCTAAACCGATAGAGTCCTTTATCCCCCTCTAGTGGTAGACCTTGCAAAAGGCAACGCTGACTGTCCCAATAAAGCCACTCAGGGAACGCTGCACTGCCAACCCCAGATAACTGTTAAGAAATGGACAAAAAGAAAAGTATAAATACATATTCATTATTTCATTGTTCAACTCAATTATATATTCTTTGGTCAAATATTTACTAAACCTAGCCAAACCAAATAACCAAAAGTTAGGGCAGTGATGGCTCAAACGGTTAAAGCTGTTGGTTTACTGATTAGAAGGTTGGAGGTTCAAGCTCCAGCATTGCCAAGTTTCCACCGTTGAGCCCCTGAGCAAGGCCCTTAAGCCTATCTGATCCAGGGGTGTTAACCCCAGCTTCGTAACAGGGATAAGCAAAATTAAACAAAAATTTTTTTATAATAATTTAACTTTGCTGTAAGGTACATGTGTAAATAATAATAAGGTAAATAATTTTTGTCAGAGCAAAATCATAATTAATGTTAGTACTACTTACTTTTTAAAGAGCATATGAGATATTCCAAAGATTCAACTTTGATGTTAACATGTTTGATGTTGCAATGATGTTAAAATGTTTTCTGGTTTTATTTGTGGAAGTGCTGAATACCTCATAGACTGATAGGACACTATTTTCATGTTAAAAATATGGCAATAGATAGAGCATTACGTATTTTTAGAAACCATTAGCACAGGCAGTAACCTATGGTTCGAAAGCCTCTGGTGATATCCAATCAAGTAAGCTCCTCTCATGCCTTTTCAAAAGTCAGTGTGAACATAGCCCTGAAGGGACATGCCACAGCAACATTTCCCCCATTTCCATCACAGATATTATTCAGGAGGTGTCTAGGGAAGAATTTAAGCGTAGGATTTTTGGAGAAGATGTGGGCCAAATATTAAATGTTGCTGTCCACTGGCGTCATTCTTTTCTTTACTTACTCTGAGATCTGCTACTATTTCACAAAGACAGTAAAGAACTAATATGGACCCAAGTGGGAGCCCTTGGAGTTTAAGTAATCTTGTCTTAAATAGCAATTCCCAGGATACAAAAATAGTAGACGGGGGTACTATAAATAAACAAAATAATAGAAACACTGAATTTTTTTTTTTTACAAACAGAAAAATATTTTAATGCAATTTGAATACTTGGTCCCATTTAATTTATTCTATCCCTTTTCTGCTAAAATGATGTAAAAAAAAAATCTTGTAATAAAAATCTAACATCATATTTCCTGTTACATTTTAAACAATTTAGCTACTCACACCTTAGGCTGAAACACATGACCTCACCTTTTAAAACTACCAGCTACATGTATAATGAAAATGGGAATTTTTTTTTTTGAGACTTTGTTAATCTGTCCAATACCTGAAAAAGAATATAAAGCTGTATTCTGAAAGACTTCATAGACATCATAAATCTTTCAAGATAGTAGCAAGCTGACATTTTTTGCTTAAAAACTTACAATGTCTATGGCACTGCAGTCTTCTGACACCAGGGGGATCCCCATCCTGAACATCCGGCCCACTACTGCAACAGAGTCTGACACTGTTGATAAACTGGATACAGATGCCTGCATGTCCGAAAGCAGAGTAGAGTGCATGGAGGCCTCCAGTTCGATGACTACTGGCTCTGATGCCCATGACATGGGACACAGCAGTAGGAGCCCCCACACACTTCGCATTATGCAACCCTGATGGCTCATCCTCTTAACCCTTTTAGCACTTAGGCTAAAGGAAGACATGATTCCTTCTTACTTCCATCAACTCAGCTGTCTCCCCTCTGTCCTTGATACCTCATGCAGTCCTCACAGTATGAGGGCGCCTGGACGTCACACAAGCATAGGTTCCTATGAAGATTAGAGGAAATGCATGTCATTATCACAACTTTCACTCAACTTAATTTTTTCCCCTCACTACCCTCAAAACGCACAACATGACTTTACATGCATGCAAACTGTAATTCATTTACTGAGAAAAATAAGACTAACAAATCTGGATCAGCAGGTAATTTGAACTTAGAAAAAGAACTGTTGATGCTCATTAAGGCTGAAAATGTTTACTAGACCATGACTACTTGAATTACACAAATCCACAGTCAGAAATATTGTGCACAAATGGTCTTTTTAAACTGTTACCTACCTATATGTTCGAACCAACAAAGCTATTATGAGAGATCACAAAGGGAGCAAAGGTAAGATTTAAGCATCTAATGGCCTATGCCACATTGGCTATTATTAAATGTTAATGAGAAGAACAACACTGAACAACAGTTGTGCATGATAGAAATGCATAGAGAGTCACTGCGGTCCAAAATTAACACAGATGTCCATCTACAGTTCGCTAATGATCATGGGGACAAGAAGGATATTGGAAGAATATTTAGTTTGAACTGATGAGAAAACTAGAACTTATTGGCTTAAATGAGAAGAATTGCGTTTATAGAAAAACAAAGCATTCCAACACAAGAAACTTATCCCACCTGTGAAATATAATGGCGATTAATAACATGGTTTGGGCTTATTTTCCTGCATCAAGGGCAGGACAACTTGCTGTAATTGATGTAACTACTGTACAAGTTCTAAATTATACCAGCAAATTCTAAATAAATTGCTAAATTTCACATAAACAATAATTATTGAAAGCACCACAAATTTACATAATTTTGCAACACATTTGCCGCATTAAATAAATGACTAAGCATAATATTTTTTGTCTCATACAGTATGCTTAATTAGGTTTTCTTAATCTGCTTATAGGACTCGAAATCTGGTGAAATTTTAGGTCACATATACACATACAGTATACAAGGGTGAATAAAAAAATGTATAATCTAGTAACCCAGTGTAAAGATCTATGACAAAAACTTAAGCACTTTTCTAACTTGCTCTGGATAAGAGCGTCTGCCAAATCCCTAAATGTAAATGAAGATTCACTTCTTATGAAGAAATAAAAAAGTGATGCATTTGTTGGCTCAAAGCTCAGCCAAAAATCTTTTTTTAATAAGAAGAACATACAGTAAAAGGTTGTTGACAGATGGAAAAAGTGTATTAAAAAGCAAGGAGATAATGTCAAAAAGTTATGGATTTGTCTTTTTTTTTTTCTTAAATTCTACAGCTAGTGTGCAAATAACATTTGACTCACCCATGTAGAAATTCTAAAAGGTTCAGAATCTTTTAATCACCAGTGTAATATTAATTAAATAACTGTCTTTTTTGGACAGTGTCTAGCATACTATACTGAAATAATTAATGGAAACATTTTAATTTATTAATTGCATTGCGTTTTTAACATTATAGCTAATTCTTTATCACATTTTTGCGATGCCTAAATAAGCGTTTAACTGTACAAGGTCTAAAAATCCCTGTTTTGTACTGGTGTCTGATTTCTTTTTCCACAATCAAGCTTAAAAAGATTTTGTACAAGATGCATTTCCCCTCCAACAATGCACATATCGCAGCACTGTTTAATTACTCTAAAGGAAGTGGTGATTTTTTTTTTAATAATAGCAGCTTTAGCAATAGTTCCAGCTGTAATTTGAAACAGGTTTTTATTACAGTGCACCTTCTAATATGGTTTCTATAGTAACAATTCATTCACATGTAGTTGTAGGATCCAGACACTCCACATCATCTAAGCCTTTATAATAACCTTTTTCAAGTGTGCTATTTAACAGATGGATAATTGCTGAAATGGTAAACGTTTTATATTAAGCCTTTATTTAACATTTATGGAAGCAGTCTCTGGCACTAGTATTTCACACAGCCAGTTATCCACAAGAGAAAAGATTGTTAGAGTTGAAAGTCTATTAAGTGTTTTTTTTTTAGAATTAACTTTAGGAGAGAAATTTTTGTTTATTTACTTCACAAGTAAGATGCACATTACAGGCAATTTGGAAATGACAATCAGCCTAGGCTGTCTGTCTTTAGAGGGTGGGGGGAAACTGGAGGACCCGGATGTAAACCACCAAGCAAAAGGGAAGCTCAAAAATTCCACACACAAGACAGATGAGATGTGAACCCCCAACCCTGGAGCGCTAACTACTAAAGCCTCTGTACTGGGGAACTAAACCATTATACTGTCATTTTCAAAAGTTTGTAAGTTTTAATCATATTTTTTTTGTGTAAAATGAAAAAAATATATAAAAAATCATTGGATCATAATGGGTCTTAGTATTAGACAAATATGACCAAAGACGAACAACTTTTCACAATGTAATTATTTATTTAACAAAAATGAAGCCAAAAAGAGCAAAACATGTGGCAATAGTAATTACTCCCTTACTGCTTCCACGGGCTTTATGAAGGTAAGTTACAGCCAAGTGTTGCTAATCATCAGCCCTTAATTAACTGATCAGCAGGTGTGCAGACCTCTATAAAAGCAAATGTTTTAGGAGTTTTCTATTCTGGAGCTTCATGCGTGTGTTACAGTAAGTCAATGTCTAGAAGAGAAGAACATAAGAGAAGCAACTGTTGCTGCATGTCAATCTGGAAAGGGTTATGAAACCATTTTCAAACGATATAGTGTTCAATGTTGAGCGAGATTATTTCCAAGTATGAACAACAAGTCTGCATTTATTATATGTTTTAATAAATAAATAATGGCAATTTATTGTAAGCATTAAGATTTGAAGAATTTGGGGCAGAGACAACACCTAACACCTTCTGTTCCTGGTACCGTTGTAGATCCACTTATTCAGGGTGGCAGGCTGCATTATCCCGCTAAGAGGCCAATGCCATCTGGAAAATGGGATACATGAAAGGGTGTACTTGGTCAGCAGCAATGTTTAGGTAGGTATGTGCATGCTGACCAGTCTGCTGTTATGTAGTCCACTCAACAAACTGTAATGCACTGATTGTTCTGACACCTTACTTTCAGAACAAGCACTATTTTTTCCTGCAATCTGTGCCACAGTAGCTCTTCTATTGGATCAGACCACATGGGCCAGCCTTCACACATGGGCCAGGCTGACCATGAGCCCATCACCAGTTCTCCCACATTTTGGTAGGTCCTGACCACTTCAGACTGGGAACATCTCAAAGCTGCAGGTTTAGACATGCTCTGATCAAAGGCCCTTGTCAGTGTCACTCAAATCCTAAAACTTGTCCATTTTATTCTGCTTCCAACATGTCAACTTCAGGGACAAAAAGTTTGTTCTGCTTAATACAGTGGTTCTCAAACTTTTTCTGTCATTCCCCACTTAAGGGTGTTAGCGAATTTTCAAGCCCCACTTGTCAACAAAATAATAACGAAATCGGCCAAGTTTACTGTTTATTGAAAAATCTATTTCTAAACCAATAAGATCAAACAACACCAAGTTAAAAACAGATAAAATACACGTGCAATTGTTATAAAAGGCTTATAACTTGTCACTTATCATTGCATAATTGACCCCATGTTTATTAGCTGCTCAACAATCGTTTGTAGTTTTTTTGCACTGGCCAACTTTGAATGAAGCCATTTGTGCTTTGCTGTCCACTGATTCAGATGTTACCATGCGATTATCCTGCTGTCTGTATTCTGCCAGCTTTCTTTGAAAGAAGTCTAGTGGCTTATTAATGTGACTGGAGTGTGTTGTCTCTAAGTGTCTTCCTAATTTGTTGGGTCTCATGCGGTCTGCTGCCAGCGGTTTAAGACACAAAACACACATGACCCTCTCTCCTGCCCCCACCATCCCCACCATGAATCCAAGCTCAAGATAGACTTCATTAGGGGTGGGAGATATAACCAAAATCTTCTATCACGGTAGAAGCAATTTTCTACCTCAATAACGATATATATATCACAATATAGCAATTTGTATCTGAAAATGCATAAATAAAAATTCAAACACAAAAACTGTTTTATATAATGTAATTTTATTTAAACTGTGAATTGCTGGGGTTTGCCGCATTTTTTTTTTACTTTGGCCATATTCGTTTGGATGTTTGGATTTCAGATGATAGAAAAGGTTTGACGTGTTTCCACCACTTGTTAAAACAGTGCACTTGCGTACCTTCCAAATCACGTTCATCTCATTCGTATCACTTTTCTTATACCCAAACCAATTCCACACCACAGACGATGCACCTTTTTTCTTTACAATCTCCTCGTTCTTGGTTTCGTCACATGTAAGCAAACTCACTGCTGCTGCACCGTCTTCTTCCATTGTCGAATTGTATGTGAAGCCAAACACATGAAAAGTGGGACGAAACTGTGGCACCCGATTGAACCGAATATCTGCGCAAATACAGAGCAGCGCGACTATCTGGATAGAGCAGTGATGATCTGGTTTATTTGCGCAGCCCGGCGGATCGCGCAGCGCCGCTCGAATCACAAACCTCCGCGATTCACTGTTTTTTTATTTAAAAACAATTTAAAATGTCAGGACTGTTTAATATTATTTCCGCCTTGCCATGCCTGTTTTGTACGTGCGCATCCCAGCGGGGTAAAATGTATTTTGATGGTCGGCGCGGTTTATTTCTGTCAGAGTCGCGCAGTGCTGCCCAGTGGGTCGCGCAGGTTTGTGATTCGAGCAGCGCTGCTCAAGTTTGTCCGACGTTAAACCATTATTGTTGCACTATGGTTCCACTTTTTCTCCTGGCCCTCAACTGATGTTATTTTAAATTTACTTGTATTAATGACCCATTTATTTGTGTGTGATTGTTTAGTTTTTTCCTATTATTTTCCACTAATTTCCTCTCGTTCATTGCGCCCCACCTGTCATGTCTGTATTCCCCACTAGTGGGGCGCGCCCCACACTTTGAAAACCACTGGCTTAATATATCCCACCTGCTTCCAGTTGCTATTGTGATAAGAGAATCAATGTTGTTTACTTCACCTGTTAGACTTTTTGCTGCTCCCGTTGAGGGTTCACTACAGCGGACCATCCAATGAGCACACAACTTGGCACGGGTTTTTCACAGGATGCCCTTCCTTTTTTTTCCCTCCCCTTTTACCTAGACTTGGGACCGGCATTGCATCCAGTGGCTGGGGTTTACTCACTTGGTGGGAATCAAGCCCGGGCCTTCTGCATCTCAAGTGAGAATTATATTCACTTCACTGGTCAGTGGTCATGATCTTATGGGCAATTATTGTATGTATATCTATGCATTTTGGGACAATTATAATGTTATCCCATTATTAGCATAGCTGGTGCAGTAAGCGATCATAAGAGACAAACTAAGCATTCGAATAAACACAGATTACGTTAATAGTTAGTGACTCCTCTGACTACATGAAAATACAGGGTTAATTAGTTTCTCAAATGCACTATATTTTCCAGTATTTACAGTAATGGGCGGGTTACTGTACATCACAGACAAGAATCTGTAGAAAGAAAGTGACCCATTATAATGCATATGAAACATAATTCTCAAATTTGCTGTTTAATCATTGCTTATTTCAGTGCAGAGATAAACTTGCAGGATCAGTAGTCACGTGTTCATCTATGACCAAGAGCTTAAAATCAGTCTTGCACACATTGAAAGGGCTGTATAGGAATGCAACTCAATATGCAGACACACAGGACCCTAACCCTTGTGTTCACACAGAGACAGTTAATTAAGATCAATATTTCCACGTACAAACACACACATTATGCTTTTAGTGAAATGAAACCTGCAAACTCAGGCCAAAACACATCCTTCTGTTAGAACTAAACTCGGTGTATTTCAGCTCTAATTACAGCAACACAAACCTAAAAACTATTTGAGACACTCTTCGCCACAATAAACAATGCTATTAATATATATATATTTGGTAAATCCAAGTTAACTGTCAGCTAAAAAAGGCCGCTGTTGCATAAAGGCCCAAATGTCGGTCTGAGCAACGGCTCGAGTTTACGGATAATTATTAAATACATTTTATAAAATAAAATAAAAAAACAGTATTAAATAATTATAACTGCGAAACTCAAATCTGGTGACAGTAATACACTTGCTAAAGAACAAACACCGGAGAGGAGGACGGGGAAAAAATCACATAATCAAGACGCACCTGCTCCTACAGGAGACAAGAAGCATCCGAGCATTTTGACAAGAGACGGAGATAGCAGAAGAAGCCACGCAAAGACGACATGAACAGTAAGAGCAAGAAAAAATATATATATAAATATCCACTTACAACATATTACTGAGCATTCAGCTTCTTTTAGCTTCAGTAATTCATCTCGCCTGTTAAAGAACGAGAGCCGGAGAGAGTGAACTGAAGATGCCAGCCAGGCTTTTTCGGGGAAAAGGATGCGGCAGTCCTGAGCAATCGAGCTACGAGTGTTTAAATGGAGCGGCTCAAGCTTCCCGAGAAAATGGCGCCCAGGTTTTAGAAATGATCACCGTAAAATGGATTAAGAAAACAACAACAACAACAACAACAACAATAATATAATAAGCAAAAGAAGAAGTAGTAGAAGTGTACAGAGTGTCTCCAGTCACATGATCCACAATCCTCACAAACTTCCCTATGATTTGAATAAGGGTCTTTTTTTTCCCCCTCAACATTTTCATTTTCAAGAATGCATATTTCTTCTATACCTTCAGCATTCGCATCCTATATGATAGGTGTTTCGACTGCCATGCGGGAGGCCCGGGTTCGATTCCCAGCCAGTGCCCACACCCCAGCCACTGGATACAGTGCCGGGCCCAAGCCCGGATGCAATGGGAAGGTTGCGTCAGGAAGGGCATCCGGCGTAAAACCTGTGCCAAGTTGTAGTGCGGACCGGATATTCCGCTGTGGCGACCCCTTGCCGGGAGCAGCCGAAAGACCAACAACAACAACAACAACATATTTCTTCTTCTTGCTAAATATCATTTAGCAAGTCCAAATTTAATAGAAGCAAGCACTCCTTCTTGGTTTTCATGCTGGATGTAAAAAAAATTATAAAAAAAAAAAAACATTGAGTACAACAATAAGAACAGTATCTTCTCTGAGGTGTTGTAGTGGTTAGCACTATGGCCTCACACTTCCAGGGTCGAGGGTCCGATCACACCTTGGGTCTGTGTGCTTGGTGTGTTTCCACACTCAAAAGATGAGCAGATTAGGTTAATTGCATTTCCCAAAACTGCCTGAAATGTGTGTATATGTGTGTGCCCTGACCCTGCACAGGGTGCACCTGCAATAGGCTCCAGGCCCCACGTGACCCCTTAGTGTGAACAAATAGCCTGTAAAAACTGTTAGGCTAACTAATCGATATAACATATTCGTATGATTTTATTTGTATATAATATATATTTACATTTTTTTTAAATATTTTATTTCTCTACTTCTTTAACTTATTTAACTTCCACAACTAATATTACCTTTTTCTACGAAGCTCCAGCTGTTCTTTCAAACACTTTCCTGGATGCTGCAGTGGCAGATTTATGATACAAATTATATTTACAGCTTTCTCACCAATAAAACTGAAACATTGTTTAAACAGAATATCAGCATAAAGTAGTTTACTTTCCCTACATTACATTTTCTCCCTACCTTGTTATTCACCTTTCATTCTGGTATCTGTGCTGGTGGTCATCCATATGTTCTCAATGTCAAATGATTCCATAGTCGTATGGTCCATGGATTTATGTGGCACTTAATGGGAGCAGGTGTCACGGAGGTGTAGTGGTTAGCACTGTGGCCTTGCACTTACAAGGTTGAAGGTTTGTTTCCTGCCTCAAGTCTGTGTGTGTAGATTTGGTTTCCAACCACGGTTCAAAGACATTTCAGCCCAAAGTGTGTGAATGAGTGTGTGGTGTGTGCATGTGTGCCCTGCGATTGATTTGCCCCCTGTCCAGGGTGTACCCCACCTTGTGCCGGAGTTTCCTGGGATAACGGTATTAGACAAGTAGTAAATAAAATGAATAATGGGAGCATGACAAAGGGTCATATGTTCCCAGAGCCCTATGTTTGAATATTTTCATGTTCAATAACATGGATTTCTTATTATTATTATTTATTATCCTAGTTCCCCTATGTTCCCCAGTTCTAGGTCCTGTGTTGCAATGATCTTGTGCATCAAAGTCCTATGTTCCCAGAATTGAATATTGGGGTACTGAAGGAACTCATCAAATGAGTTTTTGGTCACCCAGCCCTTCTGCATGTGTCTCTATAAAATATGCATACACTTGTTGGAACATATCTAAATCACTCGAGGTCATAGAAACATACTATACAAGAAATGTGTCTCTAGATAGTTCAAAAAGAGAATTTAAATAGAATATGAAATAAAATTAATAATTAATATGAATAAATTATTTATTCATATAAATATGAATAAATTAAAAACACTTTCCATAAAAGACACTTCAAAGGCAACCACACAGAACAAGACAGGATAGGAGGGTTTATGCATGTTTACAGAAAAATTAACTAGTGAACCTATCTGACTGATGACTGTGGTCATACTCACCTTGTTTTTTGCTGTTTAGTGTAACTGAGAACTGTGCTTTACCATGATTTTCCAGTTTAACCATTGCATATACTTTACATTAGCAAATGTAACACAAGTACATACTGTATATTGAATATTTATTGTCTGAATAAAGAATTTTATTATTATTTTTATTGAATAAGAATTGACTGAACATTTCAAGTGTCAGTGGTTACTAACAGGGACTCATCTGCTAGATAGCTGATATCCACAAACCTATTTTCTTTACATCAGGGAAAGATGATAAAACTGTCTTTCAGGATTTTTAAATTTATTTTTTACCTTGTATGTTGTGTCGCTCCCCATTCACAATCACTGTGTTGTAAAACCACAGACAGATTGCCAGACAGCTGGCTTAGTTTTACATCGGGTTACATGCAAGAGTTTTATACTGTAGGAGAAATAATGTCTTTGTATATTTAGTTTATATTAAATCACTTCTTCTTAGGTATCATTTAAAAAAGCCTTTGACAAAAGAAAAGCTTGGCCCGTATTCACAAAGCTTAAGCCTACTGTAAAAGTTGATCCTAGTGATGAAATTCTAAAAAAAAAAAAAAAAAAATTCTTAGAATTATGACACTTTCTTAGAATTTCCTCTTAAATTTAGAACTGAATCTTAGTAAAGATAAAAATACATATACATATATATATATATATATATATATATATATATATATATATATATATAGTAACTACTGTGTGGAAATTAGTTGCTTCAGAAATAGACACATTTTCAACATTTGGCTGTTTTAATTAACTTTAAGATATCTAGCCTATAACAGAAACATTGGATAATGTAGCTTGCATTCATGATTATACAATTTCTTTATATACAAACATTATGAATTCACTGTCTATTATATTTTCACAAGGAGTGCATTGTAAGACCTTTACAGATTTTTAGCAACCAGTCACAGTCTTTGAATTGCTGCATCATCCCTAGCAACAGGGTCAACCACACCTCCTCAACAAGATAAAGGTTTTTGTACATTCCTTCGGAGTTGCTCTGAGAAGTTTCCTAAATCACTTTTAGTCTAGGATTCTCAGCTAGGACTTTATAAGCTAAGATAGGAGCTCTCTGAGAGAACTCTATGAAGATTTGTGAATATGGGCCCTGATCTCATGGCTGGTTCGGGAAGCTGTGCATCCAAAGTCCATTAACACAAATTTGCTACCAAGAGTTCATTATGTTTGATGTGTTTCCAAAAGAAAAAAAAGCCAATCAAATAAGCATATTCTGTAAAAAAAAAAAAAAAAAAAATTTAAGTTAAAGTTTGCTATAAAAATTATTTCCCCTATGTGTGGAGCTTTTAGGGACACTGTGTTTTAGGATTTATTTACTGAGGCCATATAATATTAGTACCCAGAATGTAATATAACGTTTAAAAATTGTTTTATTTGTCACACAGTGTGTAACCTCGATTAAACCTTACCCAAATTCAATAGTGCATCTCCATGTCTCCATATCAGGGTGTGCAATGAAAATCCTCTTCTGATTGATCTGTGATTATAAAGAATCACAGTGTTTTGTTTACAGTATCGATCAGGGCCTTTGATGAAAATGGACTTGCATTCTTTTGGAGCTTGAGCTCACAAGTGAGCTTCCACAAATGAGCTTGAGGAAATATTTTTTCAGCATAATTTGTTTGCATTTCACAATTGCAAATAATATATTTGTAGTGGGTCTGTGAATTTTACATAATCCTATAAATATTTTTGACTACCAGCTTCCAGCAGATACACAGGTTAAGAAGGCCAGTGCTGGTATATTTGCTAAATTACTGCTATTGCTAGATTATACATTATCAGGAAAATATTTTTAAGAAAATTAATTTTAAACATGTATTGGTCTTCTTTCTAAACTAATCAAGTTGGGGAAAAAAATAGCTGACAAAGATGGTCCACCAAATTGATCAATTCAGCCTTCTCACAGCTCTTCAAAAATTTCATTAGGGAATTAAAAGGCGTCATAGATTTGGGAGTTCTCATTGCTCCTACCCGGATGCTGTAATGCATTTTCATGTGCATCTTAATGAGCCACCATGTTATTTGTGATTGTCATTGACAGAATAACCATCACACATCAGCTTGTGAATGTGAATAAATGTTGTGAAATGTAGTTTTATGGACCAGCAGCCTACCTTACAGGTTTAATTAAACGTATATAACACTCTTTCAAACTTTATTGCATTAACATTCAGCACTGCATCTCTCAACCTGGATAAAAAAATAAATCTATTATTTTTGCATTTATTTGCAAGGACATCCTATAATTATTAGGAAGCACATTGCACATTAAAGAAAAGCCTGTACATCTTAAACTAGTCAGTTTAAGATTTACAGGCTTAAATGAGAGAAAATGAAGTTACTGAGAGAAAATGCAGTTATAGCAGTAAGGAATGTAAACCTGAACCCACAAACTAGGAATTTAAGTTATCCCTGTGTATAAAACAGGTGATTTCAATCATTAGTTCTAGTCTGCCTTACTGAACAGTTGATAAACTGGCTATGTGGTACAGTTTTTGGATCCATGGCCTGGGTCTTTTCCAGACCTAAATCCACTTGAAAACTGTTGGACAATATTGAAGAAGACAGTATCAATCAAGAAACCGTCTTCTGTACATGATCTTAAGGAAGCAATCAAGCAGGCATGGATTGAACAACTGGCACCAGAGTATTGCAGATGTCTTTTTGACTCTATGTCCAGCCACATTCAGAACTTCATGCTAAATAGTGATTGTTGTATAGCAATATGTATAGACTCATGTATTGCATGAAAAAAAAATTCTCTTGATCTTAAGTGTCGTTATTAAAAAATTAGAATGTCCTTAAAGTATTGACATTCACCTTTGTCTCAATACTTTTGGCTACCACTGTACTAGGTTAAATTAGCTTTTTATATTTTTACTTAAACCTTCCTCAATCACACTGTCATCTCTGCTGGCAGTTCTGCGGCACTGTGTTTTATATATATGTTCAGCCAGTTAGATTTATTTTTTGATGTCCCATCATTAAATGACAATGGTACTTTCAATTGCTGATACACAAAAGTTTCTATTTCTGTAGGGTTTGGTGGCTCTACTGTATATTAAAAGATGCTGTCTGTGAGGTATCAAATATTTTTAATTAATCATAAGAATTGTATAATAATAATAATAAGAAGAAGAATTATTATCATTATTATTATCAGTAGCAGTAGTCATGTTTTAGGCAACTAATGGGTTTTTACGCACATCTGTAATCTTGTACTAAAA
Source organism: Channallabes apus (assembly GCA_030522415.1). NCBI lineage: Eukaryota > Metazoa > Chordata > Actinopteri > Siluriformes > Clariidae > Channallabes > Channallabes apus. Next base: position 31,228,271 of record CM060111.1, on the reverse strand, counting down.
AAAACAAGTGAAACAAATTCGTAACACTATTTATTCATGCATTCACGATATGTACAAGAGGGCACATTGAAAAGAGTATAAATGATTTTTTTTCCCTTTAGACTTAATATCTCAAGTCTAGATCAAATGAGACAATCACAAGCTATTGTAATTTGCCCAGTATAAATATGAAATTCCAATAATCTTTATATGTCAGTTCTGGATTATGTACATGAAACAAAGACACAACAACTTTGAAAATGTGTGATTATTCAAAAGCATGTATCGCCAGGCTGTTTATTACGTATGTACAGTGACTGAATGTACATTGTAATAGCGTGTATTGTATGTTTTTGGTGTGGTTTCCCTGTAGCCACCATGCTCATTAGCATCTAATACTCAAAAATGCACCTGAGCTTCTGTTACCTGCATGTTGATTAGGAATAGGGTCGTACCGGAGGGGGATCTTTTCAGGGTTCTTGAAAAATGAACACAGAATTTGGTTTGAAGTCAACTGATTGTAAAAGAAATAATCCAGGAAAAAAAGTTACGGTAGTATTTACCATCCTTGTTAGGTAAGCCAGGAAAAACTGGTTAAAAATCCCATAAAGTTCAAATGATTATTAGATCGAAAGCCTTTTAGATTACAATTTACTGTAATCAGCAGTCTGTGTGCCACGTTGTTATGAGAGGTATTGAGTGCTAGTTTATGCTGAACAATCAATCAAGACATATTCAAAAGTTTCCTGAATGAAGGTATTTATGAGAGGTCTGTGTGCTTGTGTAGCCAATACAAGAGCGTACGCTACTTACAACTACACCAAGTAGTCGGACTCATCCACAAGAACTATGGAAAGGAAAGATTTGTGGTACGTACAAGGGATAGGGGAGCATTTGATAAAAAAAAAAAATAAAAAAAACTTTAAAGCTAAGAACAGATTTTTTGAGATTACTAGCAAGAGTTCATGATATATTTTTGTCTGTAGTTAGGACTATATTCTAGACCATGCTATATGTACAGACAGAAACATTCAGAATTCTTTCAAATCTTTAGAATCTACATAGTCTGAAAGAATGATTACGCAGTCAAACCGGGGTGTGCTATCATTTAGAAGCATTGCACTTAATGAAGAAGGCCTCTTCTTTTTGTCACTTAGAAGACCACACTAAGCAAGGAGACTACAGGGATTGTCTATATTATATCTTCACTATACTCACAAAATATAGATTTTCTTTTAAAATGGTACAAAAACCATGCTCACAGACATTTTTAACACCAGATTATGATTTTTAGGCATATACTGCAAGCTGAAGCATGGTCTGATGGTCTCTAGAGTCTGCAGTGCAAGGCAAGTCCTGGTTTAGAGGCTGCTGTCATGTAAACTATAAGGATGAAACATCAACACAAAGCCTCCTAACACCAGGATAACCTGCACATGCAGTTCAGATTAACACATGGTTGAAGACTGTAGCACTCAGATGGATCTTTCTCTTTCAAACACCCTCTGCCACTGTCTGGTTTGTCTTCATCCTGTGTTCTCCTCTTGCTCCTCTCTGATGCCCTGCTCCCAGGTGGCACGGTGAGGAGGGAATATTCTGCGCGGCAGGGGCACCGGGTGTGGTGCTGCCCCCTCCTCTTCTCTCTGGGTAGGTTTAGGTGGCACAGTTGGAGTTCCGGCTCGGCGTAATGAGCCATGCAGGTGGTGGTGATTATACTGCTCTTGGATGGCACTGAAACCCGCTGGGCGCAAATGGCACAGCCTCTGGGGCTCCACTGGCTCGTTGTCTGCGCTGTAGGCTCCGTAGTTACCTTGACCGTACTGACCATGCTTAGGGGCTGATGGGTAGGGCATGTGTTCAGTTACACCGCCAAAGTGCACATGCGGATAGTGAGAGCTCAGGTGATCATTGGAGCTCCAGTAATGAAGCTGAGCAGTTTCTATTGGATTGTCTTGGCGGTTCAGAATGACACCCTCATTACGGCTCGGTGTTTCGGCATGGCTGTGCACACTCTCGCTTAGGGACGAGACACCACTGCTGGCGCTACCTGAAAGCGTGGAGTTACTGCCACCCAAAACTGACACAGGGCTGGTGGGAGAGCCTGGGATAGGCTGCAGAGGAGACTGAGTGGATGCGAGGGAAAAAAATGTAAATAATTTTAATTGTACAAAACAATTTGCATAATCAGCATATATACAGAGTCAGCCACACTTCATAAAAAGAAAAATAGTATGATGTAAATTATATTAATATCATATTAATATTATATATATATAATGTATTGCTATCTATCTATCTATCTATCTATCTATCTATATATATATATATATATATATATGTATTTATGTATTAAAATATTTAGACTAGTTTTCTGTGGCAGCCGGTCAATAAGGGGCGCTGGAGCACCGCCCCCTTAAAGTTAGGCAGAGAAGAACGTTACTTTAACATGTAATTATTTAACATAATAATTATTTATTTTAATAATGAAATAAAGTAATTTAGTCACAATAAAAAAAAAAAATCTAAACTGTATTACGTTTATTTGTATTCATGTATGCGGGGCGCCGGACAAACAAGAGTGTATGTAGGCGCGTACATTTTTGAAAAGCATTTGATTTGAGGCTGAGCTCTAATTGGATTTTTTCAAATCATCAACCCTCCCACTTTTGTTAGCGAATCAATATTGTTTTACATATTTGGGTTCATGTGATTGGACCATTCTCAACGAGTCTTATTATCGGTCAGCAGATTGTTACAGTAATTAATGTATTGAATAGTGATTGACGTGGAAGCCAGTTACATATGAGAGAAAATTCTGTAATTTCTTTGCTAAAATACCCCTTCGCAAGGTGAGCGGATGAAGAAAGAAAAAAGGCTAAAGAGTTTGGACCAGATTGGCCTGACCTTGTAATTAAGCAACAGTCAAGTGACACTTGTGACACAAGTGACAGTGTCAGTTGCACTTAATATGATAATGTTTTGAACGTTTGGCTCTCTCAGTGTTGTCTGCACATTTATATAAAAAGAAAGAAGGAAGTGTCACTTACCTTTCTGAGTGAGCGAGCAGGCAATGATGGTGGGGCATCACTCATATGCTGCTGGAATGTGTCAAAGTGCATCAAGAAGTGACCTGCTTTGCATGATAACACAAAATATGAGCATATGTAAATACAAGCCCAAAACATTCTCTCTCTCTCTCTCTCTCTCTCTATCTATCTATATCAATGTATCTATCTATCAGGGCATGACATTAACTTTTTTGCTCACTGGCCAATGTGGTTAGTGGATTTCCGGAGTCACTCACCATTCAGCCTTTTTACTAGCCACAATTTTGTTACCAGAAAATCACAGTTTTTTCTTCACCATGATACGTTAATGTTTGTTATATCTAGATTTACTTATAAATGACAGCATACACTGTATCATTAGTAGTAATCATTACTGTTAAGTTAGCTCCCAATATAAAAACATGCAAACATGAACAGTATATTCTGCTTATTGAACTTAAATTCAAGCCTCTTACCACATGAAATTGAAAAACAACAGATTCAGTACAACCGAACTCATTCTGATATTAAAAATACAGCAACTCAGAACATTTATCATTTTAGTGTTATTATGTGTACTATTATCAGGTATTATTATTCATTATGTATTATTATATCAGAATTCTGAGTTAGGACAATGGACTCTGGTCTATCTTGTAGTGTTGACTCTTTATAGTGTGAGGTAATTCAATCAATTGATGAATTTTCTATCATTCAACATGAAATCTAAATAGATTTTAATAGTCATAACTTTTTTATATAATCAGTAAATAACCTGCGAAAGGGGCAAACATTCTCATCCTGTTGAGAAGCAATAGCCCTTTAAGGAAATGATAGACACACACCAAACAGGAAGTAAAAGTGTGTGTGTGTTTGTGTGTGCGCGGGCGCACAATGCATGTGTGAACATGTGTGGAGAGAGATATTAAATATCCTCATTACATTCATGCGCGTAATATTACGTTACAATGCGTTTATTATATCAGATGACTTTAGAGAATACTACAACAAAAATATATTGTCATACCAAATAATAAACTACCCGCCAAAGTGGCTAGTGAGACTAAAGTTATTACCCGCCACAGCCGAATTTTACCCGCATTTGGCTGGTGGGCGGGTGCCAGTGTCAAACCCTGATATATATGTATAGAATTTATAGAATTCTGAGCATCTTCAAGAGAAGTTAGCCTGCTAATAATATCTTTTTTGCAGTATGTGTGTATATTTCATATATGAGTGGACCATTGTCTGTGCGTGTTCATTACCCTGTGGAAAGGTGCGAGAAGAGCCATGTGGCATTGTAAGTGTACCCGGGTTTTGCATGTATGAGCCAGCTTCTGCATCCAGAGGCCAATTGCTGGGGGCTGGTGGAACACCTGGAGGGAGCGACACAAACATCAACCATATACAGCAAGCTAAATAGAGCAGTAAAGATTGTATAAATGTCACACACACACACACACACGCACACACACGTACACACACGTACACACACACAGCATGTACCTCTATCGGTGAGACCTGGGTGGGGATCAGTGCATGGTTTGCATGGGCTGTGCTGTTGTAGCACAGGTCGCTGAAGGTTGTTCTACAAATACAAACCCCATAATGAAAACTACTAAGGAAAATGCATTAATTCCATTTTTTTTACTACAAATAGGATGATTTCACTTATGAACATTAAAACACTACTGTGGAAACAGGCTTATGTTCAGGTCATTAAAAATTTCTAATTGTATTTAACATTCCAGAGATGGTTTTAGTCCCTGGCACAGAATGCTTTATTCTCTCTCTTTCTCTCTCTCTCTCTCTTTAAATTCCATCTGCACCCATTATTTGTTTGTATACATTTTATGTATGAAAAGTTACAGTGCTTTAGAAATCGAAGAGTCATTCCAAACGCAATACCATCAGATGCAGCGCCAACATAAACATTTTTGACAATCAATATTTGCTTAAAAGCACTATTGATTTGGTTTCTGCTATAGCATGTATCTATCCAAAACAATTAGCTATGTTTAGCCGAGTCTTTAGGCAGTCTGCATATTTTCACTACAGCACTTGTTTAACTGAGCATACATACATTATTCCAATAATGATGAGAAATAGCAGCTAATTTAAAATAACATTCATAATATCAAAACACACTGCCTGGCCAAAAACAATTTGCCATTTCAGAAGGGGTCATATTGTTGAGCTTCATCAAGCAAGGAGATTTGAACTTGCTGGAATTGGGTTAAGAACCCTTCGACACATTATCGAAAGCTGGAAGGATAATGCTGAACCGTCAACTTTATGGAAGAAATGAGGTCGGAAAACAATCCTGAAGGCGATCACTTAAACATTTGGTGAAGATGATGGTAAAAAAATCAACAGTTAAAACTATAGTTATAGTATGTTTAGTAGTGAATGTAAGAGCATTTCCATATACTCACAATGTGATGAGAACTCACAGGATGGGGAATAAACAGCTTTGTGGACATGAGAAAACTTGTTAGAGAGGCTAAAGGAGCATAAAGACTGGACTTTGGAGCCATGGAAACAGATCATCTGGTTTGAAGAGTACAGATCGACAATACTCCAGACCAATGAGAGCATCAGGTTAAGAAGTGAAAGACATGAAGCGATGCACACACTGCATAAGCCTCTGTAGGCAGTGTTATAATCCAGGGTGGTCAGATAGACTTAGGAAAGGTATGTGGAAATAAAATAAAGTCAGCTGATAATCTGAATGGACTGAATGGGCAGGTTATCACTTCTATGGAGTTTATCGTCTACTACATGAACTGGCCACCACATTGTGTGCCGTGATCAAAGCTAAAGGTGACTAAATGAAATCATATAGTTTATTCATCTTCTATACTGCTTATTCTGTACATGGGTGTCGGGGCCCTGGAGCCTATCCCAGGAGTCTTACGGCATAAGGTGGGGTACACATGGCACACGGTGAGAATCTATAGCAAGGCATATACATACACAGAAATATACTACGGGCAAATGCCTGAAATCTTAGAGTGTGCGACTTGTTTTTGGCCAGGCAGTGTATTACCTCCAGTATAGAAGAGATTAGTTAAAATTCATTCTTGCCTAAGACATGCTATATATGGTGAAATCTTTATCAGATGAAACTGTTTCAGGTCTTTTTTCTTACCTGTCCGTTTTCATTGTTGCCATAATACATGGAACTAGGTCTTTCTCGGTGAGGAGGAAGCAACATCAGCAGCTCCCGTGAATTCTTATTCTTATCAGAGAGAGAGGGTGATCCTAAATGAAATAGACACAATGTGACAGAATTAAAGGACAATGAAAAAGAAAGAAAGGTGTCTTGAGCTAGAGGATTTTAGGATAATCTTTATAAAACACATGTCTGTATGTTAATAATAATAAAAAAATTTATATGTACAGTATATGTTTACCTCTTGCACTAGAGGGGGCAGAGTTTATCATCTGTGAGGAAGAGGAGCGAATGGAGCTGAGGCTTGAGGATGAGGGGCTGGGCTAGATCAGAGACACGGGCAAGGTTTCATACAAATGCTGCATCTGTGCATACAGTACATATAATAAAACAAATAATAGCAAAAAAATAAGGATGTTTACCTGCATGAGTGGAGAATCATCTTGTTGATCCATCAGCCCATCTGTCAAAATCATCAAAGGTCCACCTTCATTGGTGGAGGGTTGTGATGAGGGGAGACGGAGTGACCCCAAAGGACTAAAGGGGCTGAAAACAGATAGGGAAAATTAAACATAGGTAACAAAAAAACTAAACAAATAAAACTAAATATTGAAATACAAAGGTCATTGAAGTCAAACTGAGACTTTTGACTGCAGAGTAAGAGAAGACAGGTACAGTATGAGTAAAAAAAATACCTTTATTTCTCCATACAATCCCCTGCTATATTAAAGCACTTACAGTATGTATTTCACTAGTGTTTCGGTATCATCAAGGTAAAACGTTTTCTGGAAACACTAGCCTCCCAGGAACTCCTTTAAGGTCCCAATCATGTTGAAATGACTGTACAAGGTGAATAATTGTATAGATGCGTCTCTTCTGTGAGTTGGTGATAAATTATTTATCAATTTTCAAGAATCAGGAGGTCCACTCGCTGAATGTTCATAGGAACTACTGCAATGGGCTCCAAGCCACCTCGGCCAAGGCCATCATTTACATCCTTCTTTAAAATGTTGCCACTATTTAAATGCTTTTCTGCAGCTATTTCCCAAGAAGTTTCATCACAAGTCCCAGTTTGACTTGAACACCCCTTGTAAAACAAAAGGAATGTTGTCCCAAAAAGAAAGGAAGAATAAGTCTGTCTTTTGTAGCTAGTGTGCTGCAATGGCTGAGCCGGTGTTAAAAAAGTCACTCTTAAGCTCTTTAGTTATCATTGGCCAATTTTACCTTTGGCAGCAATTGCAAAATTTTTATTTTAGTAAATGATTTTTGAATGAGGCCACATATAAGGAAACCCTTCAGTGATGTGTATTTTGTGTACATGTTAAGTATACAGTACCAAACATACTACCTTTAAAATATCTCTATGACTCACCTGTGTCTATGAATTATTCGGTTACTTTCTGGACTTGGTGGGAGGATCCTCATACCTGAGGGACAGAACCTGTCAAGTGCAGCAACACCCTGCTGGGAAAAATGCAAGCACATACATTAATCAAAGCAGATTAATTTCTATGCAGAGAACACAGTGTACTGAAAAGCAGCATAAATACTCACGTGAGACAAACCACTCCTCATTACGTGGAACTGATCCACCAGCTTCTTGTGAAGGGGACGCATTTCTGGATGCACCAGCTTCTCATGGACAGCCAAGCCAACTCCCAGAATGTGAACCTTTGAAATAAGCAAACCAAAAACAAAAACAAAATGAAATTAAAATTTTACAGAATTAACTAAAAATTTTACTTAATTTTAACTAAACATGAATGTGATATGTCTGTGGAACTGACCTGCTCCTGCATCAGTTCTTTCAGCTGGTTGATTCTCTCTATTTCTTCAGGGTGACTACTGATGTAGTCTTTATCAAAAAATGCCTGTAAATGTTATCATACATAATTATAAATGGGTTTTTGATTCTGATTGACATGTCCTATATTTAAATAAACAGCAGTTCTGAGAAGTTCTGAGATGTAATTGAACTCACAAATGTATATTAATGTGCTCATTCAAATTCATTGTCATTACTGCTAGAACAGCTCATTCACAGGGATATGCACTGCACTCAACATCATCTAAGCCTATATCTATGTAACAGCCAGAACTGAAGCTTATATTTTAAAATGTAAGACCATGACAAAGGCTAAGGTAAGATAACTTTGTGCTTTGTGATTTCCTATAACAAGATATAGCTAATTTCATAGATGTGCACAAGTTCCGACCGAGTAACCTGATTTGATGAGAGACATTCCATGAGTGCTGATATACAGCATAACAGCACTGGGGGATTTAACTGTATGTATCAGTCTGCTTCATAGGTGGTCTAAACTTGCTGTGTGGGACAAGGGATTCTACAAACTACATACAGTAGTGTACTAGCTTTCCATTTTACACCAACTTTGATTTAACCCTGGAACAATTGAGGCAGAATAAGTGTAGACATAAAGAGACAAGTACTGTACGAGATTTAAAGGACTCCGCTCCCTCCCTCCATGTTTTATCCTCTGACCTTTTGGCTACATAGTACTTAGCAAGAATTTAAAACTACTTTGACCACTGTTAATTACACTATACAGTATGTTGGTTTGTAACTGTCTGTCGCTAGCTCTGTCAGTAGCAGTCACTGCAGTTAGTTCCACCACATGAGGAAAGACAAAAGTGGGTGGAGCCAAATAACTGGTTAAATAAACAAACACATTTTAACCTGTTGATAAATAATAGTGTTTGTGGAACTGTTGTAAAAAAGCAATTTCACATTTGAGGCTGTGCTGTTGTACTGAATATCAGAACTGAATGTACTTGTGCCTACAGCCGCATCACAGTCTTGCTGATATTCCAGCACAACAGTACTCCCTCTCTTGTAATACTGCTTACATGATCATCGGCAAATTTAACGGTATAACAGGAATGAAAAGTTTGCTGTTATAGGAACTTAATCTTTGTAGTACATTCTGCAGATTTAGTAATACAAGAAATGATGTACATTACACATTATACAGTATACCTTGCACCCATATGTGTGTCTTCTTCTGACTGTTGGTATAGGAGTTCTATGCGTGCTGTAGCATTATGCTTTCCCTTCACTTTAACTAAGAGGCTTAAACATGATCCACAATCACGGATCCTTTGTGGGATACATGAAGACAGGGACTTCCAAAATCAGCACAGAGCCCTGACATCAACCTGCACATCGTTGGTGCTTGATGTCATAAATGCTGGGCAAATCTCCACAGCCATGCTCAAAATTTTTCAGACAGCCTTCCCAGAAGAGTGAAGCAAAGGAGGACTAAACACGGAATGGAATATGGGAAAACCACATGTATTTGATAGCCTTTTAGCTATATAGTGTATGTCACTTCAAAACCTTTACTCTATAACAGACACACCTAGGACATATGAAATGAGAATGATGTTTGTGCTTAATAGTGTGAGATGCACCTCCTGATATCTTGCTATCCCTCCATTCACAGCTGCATCGATCGTGCCATTCAGAGACATGCTGAGCAAATTGACATTGCTGTGGTGATGCCGCTGCTGATACTGGCTGATCAAAGAACGCAGCTCCTGGTTCTTATTCTCCACAACATATATGGCGTTCTCCAGGGGACTAACCTCCACCTGAAATACAGACATACAATAGTGCAACTATATTAATATTCTCTCCTGTTCAAGACGTTGTTACTGACTAAAATATTATTGCTATGGTGTAATTTTCCTGAGAGTAATAATTTCTACACTCACCACCTCCCTTCTTTTCACCTCAAACCAGCGTGAAATCCCCGGCAAGGGACGGCACAAAACCAGAGTGGTTCTCTCAATCCACAAGCTCTGCAGTTCACACACAGCACTGTTTAATGTCCCGATTGTTTCCCAAATTTTCAATGAAAATAGCTATTTATTACATTTGTATATTCACCCTGAACTCGTTCTCTCTGTCTTTGGGCCCCTTGTGTAAGGGCCGGTCGTAGTAGAAGCGTGAGACGTTGTTGATGCGGTAGAAACTCTTGATTCGTTCAGGCACCCTGTCCATCATTGGCCCATCAGAGAGTTCTGACACTGGCGTTACAGCATAAATCTGAAGATCTAAACATATAATAAACCAGCAATGCATAAAAAAAGCCTCTATAAAAAACATATATGCACGTAGTAAAAGCATGAAACCTACAGTATGTATGTGAAACCTATCTACACACATACAATACTTTTACCACCTTTTTAACCAGTAAATGAATCTTAGACTGAGTACAGTACATTGTGCATCACTCTGCTGAATGCTGTCGTCTGGTTGGTTAGGGTGTTGGAGAACAAGGGCTTGAGGGAATTCCGTGAGCATCCTCTGCTGAAAGTCCTCTAAGCGTTCGTAGTCATAGCCTCTACACACAAACTCCTTATTCTAGCACGCACACACACACACACACACACACACACACACACACACACAAATGTAGAGTTAACTTTAACCTCAATTAACTTCAGAGTCACATTTTTAAATGATTCGTTTGCAAAAAATAAACTCACACGCAAGAAAAAGGGAAACTTGCGCCCGTAAAAGCCCATTCTAAAAAACTCGGGTTCCAGGCGTTGCTGCTCAACGATGTTGTCATAAAAACTGGCCTCCATTTTCTGAAACAGTAAAACGTATGAATGCAGTTAACAACTCTTAGAGTTCTGTATAGCATGCTGGAATTACACACTCTCTATAAACACACTCACCCGTATCCAGCTCAGGCTGTGGTAGTCGTACAACATTTCATACTGAAGCGCCAGTTCTCTGCACAGAGAAATCCCATACTCCCAACACTACCCACACACACACACACACACACGCACACGCACACACACACACACGCACACACAGAGATAAGGTATAGATAAGAAAATTATTAGAACACATTTGCTATTTGCTTGGGATACGTTAGCTATATGGCCATGGGGGGTCTGGAGCCTATCCCAGGAAACTTTGGAAACAAGGTGGGGGCACACCATGGACAGGGTGCCAACCATCGCAGGGCATACAGTACATACACACACCCCACACTCACACACTCATTCACACTTTATAGGCACACCAATTAGCTGAATATGTATGTCTTTGGACTGTGGTTGGGGGAAACTCATACTGTAACTCCATGCACATGGGCAGTCGGGAATCGAACTCTCTGAACATCATCATTAGAAAATCACAAGTAACCGCGTTGACACTTGTAACCTAGCAGAAAATGGGCCTTGAGTTCCTGAACATATCAAAGGATTGTCAAAATTTTATATTTACATTTCTATGGATAATGTTACCTCAATGTTATTGGAATCATTCCAAGTAGAGATTCCAACTTAACTGTTTAAATGGTGGTGACTTGTGCCAAGTGATTCTACCTGTTGTAAAGAACTTTATCCATATGAAATAGCTACTGAAGGAAAAAGAAAATCTAACTTTGAGATTAGGTTGGGATTTCCATCTTTGCTGATTGGTTACATGCTTTACTACATATGCTATGGCGAAACAATCAGCGACTTTTGTCAAACAGAAACCAAGTCTGAAATATAGACGAGTTGGAGATAGTTAGTTTCTTACTGAGTTTACTGTTCAGGAATGAAAGCAAAATATTACTCACGGAAACAAGTCATACATCCCCTGGCAAAAATGATGGAATCACCCCTCTCAGAAGATGTTCATTCAATTGTTTAATTGTGTAGAAAAAAAAACAAGCACATACATGCCACAAAACTATTTTCACTCAACAATCCAAACTTCTGGCTGTATAAAACACTTAAAAAAAAAAACAAAGAAAGATAACTATAGTCAATGACAACTGTTTTAACAACTCAAACAGAGGAAAAAAATATGGAATCACCAAATAAAAACACTACTTGTACTTTGTTGCAGCACCTCTGGCTTTTATAACAGCTTGAATTCTCTGAGGCCTGGATTTAACTAATGTCCAACAGTATACTTCATCAGTCTGTCTCCAGCTTTGTCTTATTGCAGTTTCCAGATCAGCTTTGCAGGTTGGAGCCTTGTCCTGTACCATTTTCTTTCATTTCCACCACAGATTTTCAATTGGATTAAGGTCCGGACTATTTGCAGGCCATGCCATTGACATTATATGTATTTCCTGTAGGAATGTTTTCACAGATTTTGCCCTATGGCACGATGCATTATCATCCTGAAAAATGATGCTACCATCACAAAGACATCCTTTCAATTGATGGAATAAGAAAAGTGTCCAAAATCTCAACATAAACTTGTGCATTTATAGAAGATGTAATGACTGTCATGTCTCCCATATCTTTACCTGACATACAACCCCATATCAATAATGATTGTGGAAATTTGCATGTTTTCTTCAGGCAGTTGTCTTTATAAATTTCATTGGAACGGCACCAAACAAAAGTTCCAGCATCATCACCCTGCGCAATGCAGATTCGTGATTCATCACTGACTCTAACTCTCATCCAGTCATCCGCAGTCCAAGATTGTCTTTCTTTAGCCCACTGAACCCTTGTTTTTTTCTGTTTAGATGTTAATGATGGTTTTCTTTTGGCTTTTCTGTATGTAAATCCCATTTCTTTTAGGCGATTTCTTACTGTCCGGTCACAGACATTGACTCCACTTTCTGCCCATTTGTTTTGTTGTGCATTTTCTGTTTTCAAGGCATATTGCTTTAAGTTTTCTGTCTTGGCGCTTTGATGTCTTTCTTGGTCTACCAGTACGCTCCCCTTTTACAACCTTTCCATTTGATTTGTACTTGGTCCAGATTTTAGACACAGCTGACTGGGAACAACCAACGTCTTTTGCAACATTCCATGAAGATTTACCTTCTTCAAGAAGTTTGATAATTCTCTCCTTTGTTTCAACGGACATCTCTCGTGTTGGAGCTATGAGTTATGTCAATCATCTTGGTTCAACACATCCCTAATGTGTGCAAGCACTCTTTTTTAACTGTAGACTAATTAGCAGTTGTAATCAGATACAGGTATTTGTTTTAGAAATGCAAAGTGCATGGTGATTCCATATTTTTTTCCTCAGATTTGTGTGATTCCATATTTTTTTCCTCTGTTTGAGTTGTCAAAACAGTTGTCATTGACTATAGTTATCTTTCTTTGGTTTTTTTTTAAAGTGTTTTATACAGCCAGAAGTTTGGATTGTTGAGTGAAAATAGTTTTGTGGCATGTATGTGCTTGTTTTTTTTTCTACACAATTAAACATTTGAATGAACATCTTCTGAGAGGGGTGATTCCATCATTTTTGCCAGGGGTTGTACAACCTAATGTTACCCCCACAAGGGGAAAACATGCGCAGAAAGAGTGTATAGTGTATTTATTCCAACAGGAGAGAAACAATCTGATCAACTGTTTAAATTGCTAATATTTACGCAGTAAATGGATAAACAAAAGATTAGAAATTCTAATTAGTTCAGTATTACGTAGAACGGTGTCAGACCATTCTGACTGAGATGTTTACATGATGTATTTTTATTCCATTGGAGCTACAGCATTATTAGTGGAATATTAGGGTCCATGTTAACACACCTGTTGTCTGGTAAGAGTCAAATGAATTGACTGAAAAGAAAGTACTTGAAAAGACAGTTGATGTGGTCTGGGTTGCCACAATGTGCAGTTACATTGCTGGGGAGGAGCATGTGAGGCTACGCTTTAGGGTACAGCATAGGGTACAGTTTGTGTCTGCGTGAGACTTGCGTAGATTTTACGCAAAAGAATAGATCAGCTTTTAGGAGACGGCTCATACAGGTATGTGTGAAAATGTTTGTGTGTGCTGAACATGCCTTGCCCTTGTTGAAGTAATGCAGTATCTTTCTGCTGAGGGCCTCTTTGCGCTGCCACTGACTCTGAGCGGGATACTGCAGGAGGTCTCGCAGGGGCTGCTCACACCATTGCAACAGCTCCCAATACAACAGCAACGTGAATGCAGCCTCTGTGGATCACATGAACTATATGCTAACCAATGCAGAAAGAAATGGCTCTCTACATCGATGTTTTTCTGAAAACTTAAAATTTCTTTCATTTTTAATTTCTCCATACCTGTGTAGTTATGCACCTGCAGGTGGAGTTCACAGAGTTTGTGAATGTAGCGGATGTACATGTCTTCTTTGGTTATCTCACACTTGAAGAAAATTTCCAGGAAACCCAAATCAAAATTACAATTATATATATATATATATTATAATATATGTCAGATTTCATATATAGATTTCAGCAATAGACTTATCTTGCATTTTAGATCACAAAAAAATAAGCAAGTCTTTTTATCCTTTTATTTATGAGCACATCATAAACACAGAACAGTAATTTGTTAACTGAACAAACTTTTGGTGTGTCCGGATAAATTTAAAATGCAAAAAGTAAAAATGTAAAACAAAATCTTAGTAGACACACAATATTTGTTACCATTCAAATTGTCTTCATTGCCTTATTTGGCTTTTTATAGTTATGATATGTGTTCTTTGACATTGTTCTGTCTGTCACATATTTTTTTTTGTAATTCTAATATAAAACCATAAAATATTACAAAACACTAAACATTATATTAAGATATAGTGTGTGTAATGAGGTGACGCATGTTTTACCATGATGTTGGCTCCCAGCTTTTTACTCTCTGCTTCTTCTCCTCTCACACTTTCCCTAAAGAGAAAGAATCTTACTAATCATCAATACGCAACCAATTATGGTGCATTATTCTCAACCACAGCCCACACATATGTACATGAGACCATACACACGGATTGGTTTAAGATGACAAAAGAGAAATCACAAAATGCAGCATTAATACGTTCACCAATACTTTGTTATCAATATTCCTTACTGTAATATTGTGCTGTTCATTCATTTAACACAAACCGTTTTCAGTGGACAGGACAGCTTGTGCGAAAATCTCCTGTAGAGCCTCTGACACATTGTTGATAGAAACTTGAGAGAAACCTTGTGGTTCTCTACTGCAGTTTCATGAACAATGTGTTTTAATGGGCGCGTCATTTATTACTCAATGGAAAACAATGTTATTTTAGTCCAACCTGGAGGCTGCGCATCTCTGGGGTAAATGGAAAAGAATAGGTTCTATTTGGGAATGTGTGGTTTGAATAAAAAACCCATATACTGTACACGTCTCAACAAAGCAGAACCTTCTAACCACTGAAACGATAATGAACCTGGCTGATATTTCAAACATACTGGTGCCAGTTGGAATTGCTTGGAGCTGCACTAGTGGCTAGTTTTCATTATTGTAATTTGTAAGTACTGCAAATAAAATGTAACTATAAAGTTCTGTTTTATTTATTTGTCTTCATTTCTGAAATGTGTGCTGTTTGGCAGGGTTTATATAACTGGTTATATAACGATCTTTGGGTACTCATAACTACAGTATGAAACGTATCTGTGATAAATAGCTGTGCTTTCCCTCTCACTCACCCACTCAGTCATCGTCTATACCGCTTTAACCTGTGAGCAGGGTTGCGAGGGTGGGGGGGGGGGGGGGGGGTTCTAAGGCATAAGGCACCCAGGACAGGGTGCCAATCCATCACACACATATACATATATATATATACACACTCATTCACACACTATGAGCAATTTAGGAATGGCAATTAGCCTAATCTGCATGTTTTTTGACTGTGGTACCGGAGTACCCGGAGGAACCACACCAAACACGGGGAGAACATGCAAACTCCATGCACACAGACCTGAGGCGGGGATCGAACCCAGTGCTAACCACTAACCCACCATGCTGCCTGTGCTTTCTGTATTTAAAAAACAAAACAAAACAAAAACACATCATCTTCCACTGACACACCTGTAATCAAGAAGTCTCTCTATGAGACGTGTGACCGAAGTAATGAAAGACACCCCTGTCTCTCGCCATGTCTCCTGCTCGATCTTCTCCAACAGACTGGTAATAAGAAAATAAAAAAGATTTAGAGAATGCAACATTAGTATTACTGTACAAGGTTATGAGTGTGTGTTAAGTTTAGGAGATTTACTGTATGTTTTAGAGATCAGCAGATAAAGTGATACCTTGGGTATGGTCCAAAGAGCTGAGTTCTGTAGGAAAGATAGCAAATGGAAACATACTGTAATTTTAATCCAGTCACAAAGAAAATATTGTATCCTATTTATACAGTATAAGTAAATATAATATGCATTCTGTTTTGTTCACTACTCGAGTAATCTTGTTATTTTACTTTTACACTGTCATGACATCAGTCATAACATTATGCCCATGATTGTGTAGGTTGCCCTTGTTTTAGCTCTAGACACACGATGTCAGCGGCGGATCCCTTGAGTGATGTGGGTGGCAGGCTGGGGCATCCAATGGATTGGACATTTGTCCTCAGTATCCCATGGATGCTCAAATTGATAGGGCTCTGGGAGAATTTAAAGGCTGGACACTCTTGGACACTTTGCCTGCAGGCAGGGTGTGCTGCACTGGGTGTTCTGGTGCCTTTCTATCAATCAAGGCCAGCATCCACATTTTTCAGCGATTTGTGTTGCATTATCTTTTATGTGAGAGCAGGACAGATGGCCTGGTATTTATAACCTGGGTGAGCATTAGGTGCCCATGATCTTGTCACTAGTTTACTGTTTTATAATCAGTGTTGAGTGTAACGCGTTAGAGTACTCAGATTGCTTTTTTGATGTAACAAGTATTCTAATGTGTTAGGTCCGCCATTTAAGTACTCAGTTATTTAGTTATTTAAAAAAAAATGTAAACGGTATTCAGACAATTTATGTAACCCGTGAGCCAGACAGCAGTCATTCCCAATCCCTTAGTGTGTGTGTGAAAGTCGTCCTACAAGCCCCGCCCCCAATAACCTGCCCCCTCTGTTATTCCTGCTGTTATACCCCTATCTCACTTATGCGGTTTGACTATGCGAGGACCGACGCCAGAAAGATGGAAACCTAATCACAGCGCCAAAACTTGCGGTGAATCATGATAACCGTACTTATGGCCACCGCGCGAAACCGCGTAGGTGAGATAGGGTTATTAGTAGTTAACAGATTATGGGCCAAATTCGCTGAGTGATGATGGTAGAATAATTATAAAGGTCTTGACTAAAACAACATGCATGAGGAATCACAAAGGAGTTTTCATTTTCTGCAATGGAAAAGTACTCGAACTAGTTACTCATATCCGAAGGTACCGCTGTAGTGTAACTGATTACTTTTTAATGACAGTAATTTTGTAATGTAATTAGTTACTTTAAAAGGGAACGTCCCCCCAACACTGATAATAATTGATAATCAATGTTAATGTGCTAATGTTATTTGGTGTTAATGGTATTGGTAATGGTTTTTATACATTGATTCTACCTTCCATTTATGTTGCTACTGATAATATCATTTTAATGACAACTGTTGTGTTCGAGGAGAAAAGAATGCATTGTTGTCTCAGGCATTTGCACCACACTGAGCATAATCTCTGTACTATACATACTGTAACAATGGTATGAGCGTTTAGGTGTGTCAGGACTTACAATAATCCAAAAAGTTCTCTGTGGTTTTCCTCTCCTTTGCCATCCGCTATCATGCTGTCTAATTTATCCATCAACTCAGCCTCCACCTTCACAAAGCATGAACATACAGTACACAACACAGGCTTTAGTCAAAGCTCTAACTGTTTAAGCTTCTCTTAGAAGAAAAACTGCACTGTATATTGTAAATTAATCTAAATCTGATTTATTGTAAGTAATTACTTACACTTAAAAGCACAAAGTGAAAAATTTCAGCTCATTTAAGATAAATGTAGTAACTTGATGTGAAAATTAAAAATTTGTTATTTGGTATCTGACCTGTTTGAAGTTGCCATTCTTGCGCTGTTCCCAGTCCATCATGTCATGGAAAATGGGAATCATAACATTTCTGACCTCGGTCTGAGGTACCAGAGTTACTCCTAAGAATGGACCCATCATACCAGGGGTGAAGTGAGGCTTATTATCACCTGAAAGAGAGAACAGAGAGAGATTATCTAACCACGGCTGCAATGTCATTAACTAAATCTGATAAAAGAGGAAGGTTGGGATGTGTGCAATAAAGAAAATGTTCTCACCAAGCTTTTGCCACATACTGTATAGCTCATACACCATCTGCACTCTTAAATCTCCATATCTGTAGAATAGAGCAAACAGCATTCATTGATAAAACACCTGGTGCTTTATATAGTAAAAAGTCTACTGTTTATGTCTGTAAGTTTATTTGTGCGTCAATATTTTTATACTTGTCCATTATTCGCTGCCTCTTGACCTGACTGAGTGACTCAAGCTGCAGACTGGGCTGACTAATAAATAGCACAGCCAAACTGAAGAAGGAGTTCCAAAGCTAAAAAAAAAAAAGAAAACATACAGACATAGTCATCACAGTCTTCGCACTTTAGCATAATGTATTTGGTTCTGGATACCAAGCTACGAGACAGAGTGACAGTAATATACAGAACATTTCACAAGTGCCTCATCCAATTATACTGCAGCATTGTAAATGAAACTTCTGCTCCTTTGACCAATGATTTCACAAAGGACATTTATCAGATTATTACTGGATCTCTGATTATTTCAAGTGCCATTGACCTTTGGAAAAATACTTCTAGTATTACTGTCAGTTAAGTTCTGGTTTCTGCTCTATAAAAACAAAACCAGTAAAACATTTTGATGTAGTTCTTTCACAAATCAAGCCTTCTTTTACTAAGCACTGGCCGTTAATCAGGTACTTTATATACACCAACCAACCATAACATTCAAATGCAAATCATTAAAACCAATAATGTTTAGGTTTCCCTTATATCACAGAGGCAGCTTTGACCCTGTCGAGCTACACATGTCGTTCCTGAGCTGCCAGTGATCCAGACTCCCTCTGCCCTCTGGACCTGTCGGACTCCTCCTGGTGCCCCATTTCTGGGTGGAGATCTCGCCACATGGATGCCCCATGTGTCTCTTTGGGATGCGTTTGGTGTCTGGGGACGGTTTCACTCATGAAGACGGTTCTGGTCTCGACTGATGTTGGCAGCTGTTTTTCTGAGGACTTGACTTGGCTGCAGTCCCTCGATAGTTCAAGACTGGAATTTCCCACAAGTCTACCTGAGCCTCCAATAACTACTTGGACTCCATATTAACATCAATTAACATCAACTGTTATACTGAACTGCCTGCCACCCAACACACAGTATGAATGCAGATCATCATCATCAATTCCCACTTTCTGTTTCACCCAAATGAGGATGGGTTCCCTGTTGAGTCCGGTTCCTATCAAGGTTTCTTTCTATTACCATCTCAGGGAGTTTTTGTCGTCCATCGGCTTGCTCATCAGGTACTATCTGACAATTTTGATTCATACACATTCACATTAAATACAAATAAATTGCTCTGATTGTGTAAATCTGCTTTGCAACAATGACATTTGTTAAAAAATTGAATTGAAAATTGACCCCTCGAGGCATTACTACAAGACCTCTGTGTGTGCCGTGGTGTCTGGCAGTGGTGTCATTAAAGGAGGATCCTCTGCGTTGCACGGTGAGGTTGGAAAACGTCTCGGGTTACTTTGCTGTAACCCTGTTCCCTGAAAAGCGGGAACGAGATGCTGCGTTGGAAACGCTATGGGAAACATGTCGGCGGCTGTGAAGCATGTGTGTACAAACACGCCAAATTTTGGCTTATATAACCTCGGTCAGGTGACGTCATCTGATTAGACTCAGCTGCAGGTTATAAATATCGGTTAGCCGGCGACGACCTCAGATTCATTTGTCTGAACGGACGTCCGGTCACGTGGCAGTGCGGCATTGCGACGTAGCATCTCGTTCCCGCTTTTCAAGGAACAGGGTTACAGCAAAGTAACCCGAGACGTTCCCTTTCAAAGCTAACTCGATGCTGCGTTGGAAACGCTATTGGAACGAGAATACCAACGCCGCCGCACTGCAGGTGTCTGGACCCCAAGGTTGTGTAGCATGTGTGCACAAGGCCGCGGAGTCTCAGAACTATGTCTGGGAGCTACGTGGACATCCAGAAATTTTGCAAATGTATGCGGGGAGGGAAAAACCTGCCGCATCACACACTTGCTGCAGGGAGTACCTCTTGCAGGAGCAATAGATGAGGTGACCCCTCTGGTTGAAAGGACCCTGACTCCCAGAGGGAAAGTGAGCTCATGCGCCTCATAGGAGTGGGCAGTAGCATCTATCATCCAGTGACAAGGTATGTGTAGTGGCGGACGCACCCCGCCCCCGGTTGCGGCCTCCATAGCACACAGAAAGTTGCCCTGACCTTCGCCACTGGCTGGTTCGGTGGACGTAGGTCTGAAGGGCACATACTGGGCAAAGTAGGTGATGATGCAGAATTGCCTGACTGCCCAGGGGCAGGTCCAGGCAAGATGGGGAGACTGACAAGAACGCAGATCTCCGATCCTCTTGGGAGAGGAAATGGCCATAAGAAAAACCATCCTAAGGGTCAGAGGCCTGTCAGGTGCTGACTCTAGTGGCTTCAATCAGAACGTGGCAGACTGAGATAGCGAATGCGTACGTTCTGAGGGTACTAGGCACAAGCCTGAAGACAATTCTTCTTAGAGAAACTCCAGCACTGGAGCAATTCAGCAGAGGACTGGGTCAACCTGCTTAGCACATACTTGCTGTAGGAGGGATACCCCTTGCTAGTGCAATATATGGGGCGATCCCCTTGGTTGAATGAGCCCTGATTCCTAGAGGTGAATTGAGCTCATGTGTCCCATGGGAGGGGGCAATAGCACTCTCATCCAGTATAGTGGCTGAGGCACCGCAGGTTGCGGTTCCAAACATGTAAAAACTGCTCTGGTTTACGCTACCGGCTGATGTGGTGGACGTAAAGTCAGAAAAGTCAGAGAGCAGCAAAGGGGACATTTTCTGGTCTTTCAAGGTAAAGAGGTCCACCTCTGCTAGCTGAAATCTCTCCCAGATTGACTGACTACTTCGGGGTGGGGTTTCCAATCCCCGTGTGTCAGAGCTTGACTGGACAGTACAGATGCTCCTTATTTATATGCCCTGAAATGTAAATCGCTCTGAGGGAGAGGAATCTGGTGCACTAACTGTTTAGTGGCGCGAGCACAGTCTTCCCTGGCGATAATATGTGGTTGCAATAGTGTTGCACATCCACACTAGGGCATGGTAGCCTCTCAATTGCTGGAGGAAGTGCTTTAGGGCCAGAAATAGGGCCATCATTTCGAGGCAATTGATGTGCCGTGCGAGATGAAAGCCTTTCCAGCTCCGTGGGGCTGGATGGTCATCCAAAACCGCATCTTAGCCCGTAAGGGAAATGTCGTTAGCATCTGTGACGACAAAATGAACTTAGAGTGGGACCCAAAGTAGAAACCGGGGTCTGAGCCACCTAGGGAGGGTACGAAGCACCTGGTGCATAACCCTTGTTGGGGATTGGCCCTAAATTGAAATCCCCTATCTTAGAACCAAAGATGACCTAGGACAACATGCTGATGTCGAAGCGCTAGCTACTGAGACTGGGCCAGCCAGTCATATATGTAATTCAATACATTCATGTAGAGAGCTAGGAATGGAAGGATCTGATACTGGTAAGCTTCGCTCCCGAAGTGAACCTCAGGTCCTTCCCTGTGTTGTGGCAATATGAAAATAAGCGTCCTTCAATCAATTGTCACAAATCAATCGCTTGGTAGGATTTGAGAACAATCACTTTGACAGTCAATTTTGAAACTGTATTTATTTATTTAGATGTTGGTAAAAACCACAAAATCTGAAAATTTGGACGCAGCCCCACTGTTCCTATAGGAAGTAAGCAATACCTGACTCACTATCTGGTAGGGGAACATGTTCTATGGCCCCGTTCCTCCAGCAGCCTCTGTCAGGAGATGCACACTTTCCGGTTTCATGGAAGTGGAGACCACGCCATTCTGAAAACACGGAGAGTGATGTAATGCTCTCACTCATCATGTGATGAGTCATGGGGGATCATGTTAGCTGTTCGGCATCCTGGAATACAGCAGGAATTTAACCGAAGAGCTAAGATGTCGTTGAGGACCGGCGTCGTCCGAAACACCAAAGGCGGCGGAACTAAACATCGGTCCCGTGGTTTGCCCGGGGGGGGGGGGGGGGGGGGCATGTTCTTAAAGAAGAAAATTACGTGCTCTCCCCCGGGGAAGACCCCACAATCCTTCAGGGCCTCTTCTTAGAGAAGAAGACGGCGCGGCGGTCTGAGCTTTTAGAGGCGATCTGTGAGGGGCGGTGAGCCGTACCCCAGTCCTTACGGGGGGGTGCGCGGCTACTGACGCTCTCCTTCTGCGCCTCTCGCCTTTCTGCGAGACTCAGCTTTGGTCGAGGCTGGGTGGCCGACGGCCTCGGCTCCTGAGTACGGCGGGGGAGAAATTTCCCAAAAGCCTGTTTATAGACACTGGCATCTCGAAACTTGGTGGCAACGGAATTAACGGCGTCGCCAAATAAGCCTGATGGTGAGACAGGGACATCAAGGAGGAATGATCGTTCCTTATCCTTGATGCCCGTCAGATTAAGCCATAGATGTCTTTCTGCACACACTAGGGATGCCATAGAACGGCCGATAGCACGGGCTGTTTGTTTAGTCGCACGCAGGGACAGATCAGTAGCCCGGCGTAACTCTGTGAATGCTTCTTGATCCACAGTGCCGCTCGTGCTCAAATCATTCAGCTGATCAGCCTGGTAGGCTTGCAAAACCGCCATGGTGTGCAAGGAAGCGCCAGCCTGACCTGCTGCTTGAAACGCCTTCCCTACCAGGTTAGAAGAAATTCTACACGGCTTGGAGGGGAGGGTTGGCTTCTTAAATGATGATGTTCCAGGAGTGAGATAGCTAGCTAGCGTCTCCTCAACCTGTGGCATCATCACATAGCCCCGTGTCTTAGCATCAATAATGTTGGAAAAGAACGAGGTTGGTGGTACAAAAATACGAGATGAAAAAGGTTTATCCCATGAACGGGATAGTTCACTATGGAGATCATCAAAAAATGGGAGAGAGCGGCGTTTTGGCGCCCTCTCCTGGCCACCCGACAGAAATCTGTCGTCTAATTTTGAGTGTATGGTGAGAGCTTGCTCCTGTGGCCAGTCAATGTGAAGCCGTTCGACTGCACGCGTTATGACTTCCAGCAACCTTTCATATTCTCTGTCATTACTAGAGGGTCGTTCTGAGGTGGCTGCTGCCATTTCTACAGAAGCAAGGGACAGGGTCTCTTCCATCGACTCACGAGAAGCACAGGAGTGCGCTCGTGAAGTGGAGGGAGAGACTACGTGATCGGGGGAGGAGTCGAGAGAAAGGAGAGGCTCCGTCCCTCGTGCCTCGGCCAGATCAACCTGTGATCCCCAGGAATGCAGCGCGGCGCGTGGTTCCCTGAAGAACGCGAGGCGCGCGCGGAGCATTTTTACCGGGAGATTATCACAATGCTCACACTCTCCTTTAAATCCATCGAGAGTGTGGCTCTCACCCAAGCATTTAAAACAAAGTGTGTGCGTGTCGCCTTCGGAGAGATAGTTCTCACACGGACATACAGCGCTAAACTCCGCCATTATCTTAGTGATAATTACATTTATTTTTTTTAAAGATATTTGTTTTAAATTCGTTTTTTTTTTTTTTTTTTTTGTGCTTGCACACGTTGCGTTCACAGTATCGTGAAGACAATGAATCTGAGGTCGTCACCGGCTAACCGATATTTATAACCTGCAGCTGAGTCTAATCAGATGACGTCACCTGACCGAGGTTATATAAGCCAAAATTTGGCGTGTTTGTACACACATGCTTCACAGCCGCCAACATGTTTCCCATAGCGTTTCCAACGCAGCATCGAGTTAGCTTTGAAAGGGAACTTGGATGCTGGATCAACACCCTTTAACTTTCTGCCCCATACATGGCAGGCTCTAATGCACCGGGTGTTCTGATACCTTTCTATCATAACCAGCATTGATTTTTTCAGCAATTTGGACCACAAAGGATTTACTGCGGGACTGAACAGGTTGGGTTGACCTTTGCTCCCCACAGGCAGAGATGAACCTTGACCGTCCATGATTGTGTCTCCAACTTACTGGTATATAATTAATAATCAACATTATGCAAATCTGTTAATATTGGGGCTGATTGGTGTATACTCCAGCTTTTACCTTGCTGGCTTAATGAGTGATAACACAGTAGCATTCTCCAAACCTTGGAGTTCCTACATAAAATAGTAAAGGTTGTCAGGTCTGGAAATACAACAAAAGGCCACAAATAAGTGTGTAATACAGTAATACTGTCTGGCAAATAATCCACAGCTACTGTGTGTTTATACTGATTTATTTTTAAAGTTGTTTTTTGAACAATTATGTTGTCCTGGTGCAGTGACAGATTCATTATCAGCATACTCTACCTCACTGGCAAAACTTCTGTTCACCAGCAGTTCAGTATTTTAGTCTGTAGTTAATTCCAAACATCTTTGAATATCCAACTGGTACGTGATGTAAATCATATGTAAATTACTGGGTCTTTTTAAACAATAGAAATTTTCTGGGTTCCCTTGTAGTGCCTCATATGTATAATGTGTAAATCTTTGTGATAAAGGCAAGGTCTGGAAGATTAGCTACTGTATGCAATATAACTTTTATATTATTTTTATATGCTATTTCTTTAATCTGATCCCAATTATTTATTAAGCTTCAATTTTATAGCATACAATTCTGGTATTTTAAACAACAACCTATTTTCAGCATCAGGTTTTAGGCTTCTGATGATGTAACTACCTCAAAATCAGTACTTATTTCACCTATAGAATCCAGTTCTTTAAAGCTTGTGAATGTAAGCAAAGAGTCTGCTGAACGTTTCCTTGTTAATATCTAAATTTCATTTTATTCATGACTGCATTGTCGCCACACCCACCATACTGTGCCTGTCTCAAAGTGATTTTGTATAATTTTATCAAAAGGATACGTTCATTTTTCATTGTCTGCTGGAGCTGCCCAAAACTGTTGACAGAACTAAACTCTTCCAGTATCAAATTTCTATGTAAATCAATGAATGTTTTGGTGCACCAAATAAAATGAACATTCTTCTATTATGTAACAGACGACAGCTCTTCTCTTAAGGCTGAGAATGAAGCTGCTGATGCACATCCATGCAACATCAAAAAGGCTGAATAATTGCTGGATGCAATTTCTATTTACAGTACTGTTCTGTGTCATAGGAAATAGCTATCTTTTGAGGTATGCGTCTGCTTGAAGCTCTTACATTTCTCGTGTGCACCTTCAACATTTTTAAGCCAAGAAAACAGCAAGATAATTTATTAATGTTATTATGACCTTAGCATAATAGGCTCCCATCTGTTATTCAATTGTTGCTCACGGACAACTTTATCATGCAAATGTCACAACACATTTTGTGTACTGTGTTCTTGTCAAAAAGCGAGTCTGTTCGAAAGGCAGTTGCAACATAACTCTTGACTAAAGACGTCAATGGAGAATGACAAATCACAATGGAGAATCACACATTCTAAATGGTCAATACAAAATACACAGAAAAACAATTTCCTCACTGAGAAGGCACTAGCATGTTCTGGTGGCTCACAACATTCATTGGCTGCTGGCTGACCAAAAAGGGTTGGACAGTATAAACAGTATATACTACAATATATGGTGCATCTCCAAAAAATTTTATATATATTAGGCTATATTTATTAGAATAATAACCAATGATTATGGCTTACAGCTGTAACTCAGTATTTCAAAATATTACAATACATAATTTAAAATTAAATAAATTAATAAATACCAAGTATCTCTTGATTTAGTTTAGTGCATGAATGGGGAGGACCTGACAGTTGACCAGAAAACAATCATTGACACTCATTGAAAGGTAGGCCACAGAAGGACTAGTTGTTCTTAGATTGCTATATCCATGCATATTCAATGGAAAGTTGACTAAAAGGGAAACAAACGTCTGTTAGGAAAAGTGCATAAGCAATAGGGATGACTATGGTCTTAAGAAGATTGTCAAGCAAAGCTGATTCAAGAACTTGAGAGAGCTTCACAAAGACTGGCTTGAGGCTGGAGTCAGTGCAGCAAGAGCCAGATGTCTTCAGGAAACAAGCCAAAACGGTTGCCCTACTAGTATCAAGTCACTCCTGAACCAGAGGTAAAATCAGGAGCATCTTACCTGGGCCAAAGTCCTCTTTTCAGACTAAATTTAATTTTGCATTTCTTTTGGAAATCAAGGTTCCAGAGTCTGAAGAAAGAGTGTATATTCACAGAATAAAAGTTTTCCAGTGTTAAGTTTCCATGATTTGGAGTGCTGGTGTTGGTTCACTATGTTGTTTTACAGTATGTCCAAGCACAACCATCTACCAAGAGATTTTAGAGCACTTCATGCATCTATCTGCAGATAAGCACTATGGAGATGCCAATTTCCTTTTCCAGCAGGACTTAGCAGCTGCACACAGTGCCAAAACTACCACTAACTAGATGGCTGATTATGATATTACTGTGCTTGACTGGCCAGCCAACTTGCCTGACCTAAACCTCGTAGAGAATCTGTAGGGTATTGTCAAGAGGAAGATTAGAAACACCTAACCCAACATTACAGACATGCTGAAGGCTGATATCAAAGCAACCTGGTCTTTATTAAGCTGTGCTGATCACCCCCCATTCCATGTAGGATTGATACAGTAATTCAGGCTAAAGGAGCCTCTACCACGTATTGAGTGGATAAAGTACAGTAACATAATTTTTCAGAATTTCTGTATTGTAAATAATTTTTTGATTGAGCTTAGAAAATATTATATTTTCATTAGCAGTAAGTCATCAATCAAATTGCATTATAAATATAACACATGATATCATTTGGTGTATCAACATGTGTCTGTTTGAACATACATAACTAGAAGGAATTTAGTAAAAGAAGACGCAATTCTTTACCTTAAAATCAAAGTCTGCATCTGAGAAGTTCTTGTGAAGTGCAGGTGTCAGATATTGTGTTGTCATCACAATAATCCTGCACAAGAAATAGCAAAGATTTGACACAGCTAATTCAGAGAATCTACATACCTATTTCAATTAGCCAGTAAAAATCCCTTACAAAGTAACAATGATAAACAAGTATAAAAACAGGCCCAATGCAAGCATTATTCTAAAAACCCAGTTCTTTCAGCTTAATTTCCATAGTATATCATCAATATTCGTTCTTAAACATTTATATAATCAATGGACTAAATTAATGATGTAAGAGAGTAGAATGGTTTCAAAGGGCTTAACATAATTGTTCAGTTAATAACTATTTTAGTGTCAAGAATTAAAAATAGTAACAAATATAAATATTCCATGTTCTGTACACTATCAGGTGAATGGTATTGCTGTCAGTTGTGTTTTTAAAAATGAGTTTTCTATTTTGATATAAGGGTAGGTATACATTTCTGGCATAATTCCAACATATTACTGGTGTTTTTTTCCCGTTAGTATATAGTCTGTTACTATTTTCAGACCCACCCACTATGCTCAAACCCACTTGTTTTGCAGCCTCATCCTGGAATACGAGTTGTAAAATGCATTACTTCATCCTGCTACTAACTAAATACATCTGACTGACATTTGCATGATTTCCTTTACCTCTTTTGCTGCCCCTGACCTTTGGTTTATGTGAACAACAAGTAGAGCTGAGCTCTGGTGCTCTTATTTGATAAAAATGCAAATCACAGGCTGGCAAAACAGGCATTATTATAATTATGAAATGCAGTTTTACACTGGTTTAGTGAAAAATGCTTCCATTACATAAGTGTGAAATGTATTCCATTAGTCAAAGCAACGAAAATTCATTTGAGCATTAAAAAAAAGTGTTCATTTAAGTGTTTAATTTCTCTTTGCCAGAATAACAGCACAAGATGCTTAATGACAAAACCAGCAAATAAGAAAGACAACTAACTCAGGATTGAAGCATATAAAGCACATAAAAAATAATTCAGTCAGTATTTTGTCAGTATTTTAAATGTAACGCTTTGACAAACAAAATTATACATAAAAAACTATATTTGTTACCACTGTACTGCAACTGGTACCCACAGAAACCCAGATACACACAGGTATAGAGACCCAAAATGTATCCTTAAATTCAAAATCAAACCGTACTTTTAAGCAATGTCTAAGTAAGTGCATCTAAAGCAGTTATAATAAAGGTAAAATACCTTGTCTAGCAGAGATTAGGATGAAAAAACAACTACAGGAAAAAATACTGTATTAATAAAATATAATTAAATAAATTAATAAAAACAATAATAGCCACATTAAAAATAAATGTTTTCGTCTATTATCATCTGCCATGTTTGATTTTAACAAAAGGTACGGGTTCTTTAACATCATTTACAGGGTGTTCAAAAAGTCAGGAACCAATAAGATTAGAACTGCATATTCTGAATTCTTTACATTTTTAGCAGCTGTACAGTATGATGCTTTTTAAGGTCAACATTGTCTGAAGCTCTAGGTTGGAAACAAAATTTACAAAATGCTCTATTCCTCTGCTTACTCAGGTTTTTTAGATGACTCAACTTCCTGAATACATTTTACACCACTTTCCCTTTTTTAAGAAATAATTTTTAAATGGATGCAAACTTGTCATTAATTGGCTTGTCGACCATTCCTGTAGACAGTTGGGGGAACGATTATCCCCAATCGACCATCATTATCACTTACTGAAGTTAAAATTTTTTACCCTTATGTGCGATAATCCATCCATCCATCCATCCATCCATCCATCCATCCATCCATCCATCCATCCATCCATCATCTACAGTATACTGCTTATCCTGTGTACAGTTCAACCCATCACATTGCAAGAACACACACATTCACTCATCCACTGGGCAATTTGAAAATGGCAATCAACGTATAATAGAAACCACAATACTAATGATGAAACTATGACACAGAAGCTCAGAAGGTTGTATCGAGCAGAAGGGGGAGGGTCTAAATGAAAACTCACTTCGAAATATGTGTTGGTCGAAGCCTTGTGTTTGCCGGAATTATTATATTGAAGATTTTTGTTTTTAAATTTATAAATCAAAATTCAGGAAAACATTATTATATATGTATTTATTTATACATATGATGTATACAATGAACTTCACATTTACTTCTTACATAATATATGAAGAAGGAAAATGCACACAAAATCTTTTGGTTTATATTAATGACCTCTAATGAATAAATTATCTCATAAACTCTAGTATTCTTGTATCTAGATCGAGCATGCAAACTCCACACGTACATTTTTGGCCACATACAGTGAGATTCAAACCCTCAACCCTAAAGGAGCAAGGCAACACTGTAAAAATAGATTAAATAATTTATAACGCTAGTGTAACATATAGGAAGGCAATCAAATCAACAGATCATCTTTTAAATAGTAAGGCTATTTAGGGTAGAAATATACGTTTAAAACATATGGAATGGTGAATGAGAAATTTATGAATTTATAAATTACTTCAGAGGTGGAAGGTAACTATTTAATTATGGTACTTCACCACATCCTACAACAAATATCTGTACTTTGTACTTCACTATATTTGAGCGAGGCATTACATAACAGTTATGTATAGCATTTAAAAATGTAATATTGCCACCAGCTGAGAACATCATTGGGTGATTTGCCTTCTCTCTACTCTCTGTGGAATTCTTAATCATGTAGGAGGTGTTTAAAATCAGAAGTGGGAAGACAATACTGCAGACAATAATGAAAACAGAATGTTTGGAAAGAGAGAGAGAGAGAGAGTCCTTTACAGTGACTTAAAGTCTACCATAGTAAGCTATTATAAGCTCAGTACCTTAAAGGTAAGCACAGAATGCGCCAAAATATAGAGTACTGAAATTAAAATACGAAAAATATTATCTTATCATCTGCAGTAGTGTCAAAAGTATTCACATTCATTACTTGAGTAGATGTATAGGTACTAGGGTTCAAAAATACATCTTTAGAAGTTGAAGTATCAACCCAAGCTTTTTACTTAAGTAAAAGTTTAAAAGTACTGGTTTCAAAACTACTTAAAGTATAAAAGTAAAAGTATCGTGATGGGGGACAAAAGCATTAAGGTCTCGCTTTCAGATCATGCGACGGGGGGATAAATCTTTACATTTTTAAAATGTAAGGAGTAGAAAGTACAGATAATTGCTTAAAAATGTAAGGAGTAGAAGTAAAAAGTCGGCTGAAAAATAATTACTCCAGTAAAGTATAGATACCCAAAATTTCTACTTAAGTAAGGTAACGAAGTATTAGTACTTTGTTACTTGACACCTCTGATCATCTGTGAGTTTATTTCTTCTGAAAGAAACTAACATACACACTATTAGCGTGTTGATTTACCATGGTATTTGTAATGTAAGTGTAATTTAAGGTGTGTGTGCAACACACCTTGCTATAGACAGTGTTCATATCAAAGGTTGCTGCAGACACCTCACGTATTGCTCATGTAATGCAGGCACAGTTCTTGGCAGATCTTCACAGTTGAATACACTCTCCTTTAAAATTCCCCACAAGTAGGCGTCAGGTGGTGTAAGCCCGGGGAAATGGGCAAGGGAAGGAACTATTCTGCCACCTTCATCAAACTGGTCCGTATTCACGACCACTTCCTTATAAGCGGAAATAATACTTGAATACTATGAATACTTTTTTCCTCAGTTGAGAGACCTATTTCCAACAACAGGGCGTCTGGAGCTATGCCCCGTCGACAAACGCACATGAGTGTCTGAAATGCACGAGTTTCAGTATTGTACATTTTGGCACATATCGTACATATTGTCTTTAGACATATCATCTTACTGTAAGTAAAGACTTGAGTAAATGGAGGATTTCATTGGAGAAATATTTTACCTATGGCGTATCTACTTTTATTCAATTACAGTATATGATTTATCTGCTTTGGCCACCCTTAATGAAGATTAAATAGTTGATATAAAAGCTGGGGCCACACTTGCTTCTTGGATGGGCCTCCTACGAGCTGCTGTTGTCATTATGAAGACTTTCCTGTGTTCATCCCACAGCTCCTACATATAATTTGTATGATATAATTTATAATTTTCCTGTATAATTTTCCGATACTGAACATTTGACTCTGAACATTTTGGAATTCTTGCAAGGTTTCTTCATCTTGACATCTCATGGAGTTTTAAATGCTCATTAGATCTATATCCAACTTTTTAAAAAGCTTCTTTGTGACAACATCTACAGTATTCTAAGCACTATACAAATGAAAGTTAAACAAAATTTCATGGGAATTCATACTGTATCTCCATGAGTAGGACTTCTTAACCCTCTCTTGTCATTCACACTGTAAATGTGACAGGACATGAGTCTTAGACAAATTATAGCCATTCAATGTTATTGTAAAGTTATTGCTGCTGTTAAGGGTACAGGTATATCTGGATGTTAACAAGCAGCTCGCAATATGGAAATGTTAAGCAATATGTTTTACAAGCACAAATTTCTTACTATTGCAGTCTGTAAAAAATCAGCAGTGTGTATATCCAAAATGGAGCATGCAAGGTGAAAAGTTATTAATGGCATCAGGTCTATTGAAATGACTTGAAATACTGGCAAAGGGTTAATGTGAAATTCTGAAGTTACCACTAAAATGTCGCAGCAGACAGTTAGCTGGCAGGAGTGGCACCTAGTGTGGTCTTCTGAAGCTGCAGCCTATACCTCAGTTGTTATTTGAGTTACTGTTGTAAGCTCAAACCACTCTGTAAACCCTAGAGATGGTTGTATTTGATAACACCAGTAGATCAGCAGTTTTTGAAATACTCCATCTCAGCCCGTCTGACTCCAACCATCATTACATGTTCAAAGTTAATGAAATCGCCTTTTCATTCTGATGCTTAGTTTTAACTTCTTGACCATGTCTACATGCCTAAATGCATTGAGTTGCTGCCATGTTTAAGGATACCAACACTGAGTGTAATACCCAGATAAAAATGGACACTGAGTATAATACCCAGAGTTTGATATTTACAATAAAACAGATTTATATTATCTCTTACCTTACGACTGTATTAGTCTCATTTGGTTCCAATCTGGTTACAGATGTTATTACATTATTGAAATTATTTGAACGCTAAATTAATTCCACACAACCGGTCCGGTATCTCATTGTAACCTTTGCCTCATCAAATAATTGAACAAAAGCAATAAAATTTTCTGCTTGCCTTCACTTTG
This sequence comes from Channallabes apus, assembly GCA_030522415.1. Lineage (NCBI taxonomy): Eukaryota > Metazoa > Chordata > Actinopteri > Siluriformes > Clariidae > Channallabes > Channallabes apus. Next base: position 31,195,908 of record CM060111.1, on the reverse strand, counting down.
AAAACATAAGTCATCTTAAACACTCTGAGGAGAAAGATTGCTCTGAAAACACAAGTGTTTTTATGCACTCCTCATCAGTAAGAGTACATTTATTGATCGATACTATTATTACCCAATTATACTATGAGTGACTTTATATGTAGCACCACAATCTGAGTGGGTTTATGTGTACTGACCCTGATAACTGAGTAAGTACTCACTGACTGGTAAGAAGCCGCATAGCACTCCAGTCTCGTGGAAACACGCCAAGCTTCATCAGATTTCGAAACACACAGAAGATCTTTAGCAGAAACTCCTGTCATGACAAGAGACGATTTACTCAAAAGAGACAATTATGGAGAGACAACAAAATATATATTTCCATTACATGAGTTGTACTACAGTATATTTAGTTTGGAATTTACAATGAAGGTGTATAGGTTCATGTCTTGCAATCTTTATTAGTTGCAGGTTTGTGAGAATATTCTTATAATATAATATAATATAATATAATATAATATAATATAATATAATATAATATAATATAATATAATATAATATAATATAATATCACTACACTGTGATTTTCACCTTAAGTTCATCTTTGCTGTGAAAGTTGTTGAGCAGGTGGTGGAAATGCAGCTCAGACATCATTTTCAATAGAGACAGGAGACAGGAGACATATTCTCCCTATAAAATGTCAAACATACACATGGTGATCGAGCACATCTCTCATCTCTACAGGAAAACCAAACACACAAGCAGAAATCAAACCCATGCAGTCCCTACAGGAACTGGGCATTGAGCAAGCCTTGCAAACATGTGCCAAAGATGCTAAAATCATTCTCAGATGTTTCTCATCCTTTCTAAAACACTTGGGGGAAAAAAATCCGCCCAAGAATTACAAAAGCTTATCAGTATATTACAATAAAGATCCCTTTCCTGCTGAAAGCGGAGTCAGCAGTCCAGATGGCAACACCAACCTACAAATGTCTTATTCAGTTTATTTTCAGTTTATTAAAATGCAATCTTTTCCATGTTTGTATGTTGTCATTTATCACACTTTAGCAAAATTGAAAAAATCCAGTTTACTTTGTGAACAAAAACTTTGTGGACAAAATATGTCGATTCTGTACTATTTCTGACTTATCAACTGAATTATCATTGATATGATAAAATTACATAATTCCTGAAACAAAACTAAATATTCACTTATTGCCACTATTAACTAAATATTTGAAACATCAAAGCAAAGATTTCTTTTAAGAAAAATTTTATCAAATAAGCTACAATTCTAATTCAGATCATAATCTAAGAAAGACTATGGGTTCCTGCACAGGAACATTTACAACGTCCAAAACCTATTGTAATTTACAGTACTGTACCAGTCAAAAGTTTGGGCACACCTTCTTATTCTCATTTTTTATTTGTGTTCAAAACATATTTGATTCTTCAAAGTAGACACCTTTTTGCTTTGGTGACAGCTTTGCACACTCTTGGCATTCTCTCAGTTAGACTATAACTCATGAGGTAGACACCTGGAATGGTTCCTAGATGGTGTTGAGTACTTCTTAGCTGTTTTTCTTTCACCCTCTGGTCCAAATCATCTCAAAACATCTCGGTTGGATTTAGTTCAGGTGATTGTGGAGGCCAGGTCATCTGATGCTGCAGTTCATCACTCTATTTCTTGGACAAATAACTCTTACATAACCTACAGTAGAAGCTTGTTTTGGGTCATTTTGAAAAAAAACGAATAAGGACTTTCCACTAGGTGTAAACCAGATGGGATGGCATGTCACATGCTGTGGTAGCCATGGTGGTTAAGTGTACCCTCAATTTTGACCAAGTCACAAACTAGAGTCTCCAGCAAAGCAGCCTCACATCATTACACCTCTTTTTCCATTCTTCACAGTGGGAATCATACATTCAGGAATCATCTGTTTGTCCTCTCTATGTCTGCTATTTGGACTATCAGACAAAAGGACAGATTTTCACTTATCTAATGCCCATTCCTTGTGCTTCTTGGCCTAAGCAGGTCTTTACTGCTCATTGTTCTTCTGAAATAATGGTTTCATTGCTGCAAATCAACCTTGAACGCCTGACGCATGCAGTCTCCTCTGAACAGTGGATGTTGAAATATGTCTGGTCATACTAATAAACTTCTCCTCTGCAGCAGAGGTAGCTCTTGGTCTTCCTTTCCTGGAACTGTTCACATGAAAGCCAGTTTCATCATAGTGTTTGATGGTTTAGCAACCACACTTAAGGATACCTTCAAAATTCTTGAGATTTTTCATTTGTAATGATTGACTGTTTTTACTCTTTACTTAATTGAGTGTTTCTTGCCATAGTATGGATTTGTACACTAGTTGTAGTAGCACTAATAGGGCTATTCACTCTGTACCCTTTTCTCTGCACAAGACAACTGGTGGTCTAAAGCACATTAAGAAGAAATGTCACACATTATCTCTTGACAAGGCACAACTGTGAATTAAAACCCATTCCAGGTCACGTTGTGAATCTGATGAGAGAATGCCATGAGTATGCCAAGCAGACATCAAAGCTAAATGTATATACAGTCAAACATTGGATTACGAGTATAATTTTTCCGGAAGCGGGCTCGTAGTCCAAAAAACTCGTAAACCAAATCAAATTTGCAAAATAGTGGAAACTCAAATTATTCGTTCCTCAGACCAAAAAAATAAATGCATAAAGTAATTAACACAAAATATTAAGTAAAAATAAAACAAATGAACCTGCACTTTACCTTAAAAAAAAAAGTACACATAAATCCCGACAGATGTGCAGGCTGGCAAGTGCTTCTGTTTGTGCGCGCAGGCGCTGTATATGTGTATGTAAATCTAACGTAAGCTCCCCTCTCCCCCTTCTTGTCTTGCAGTTACAGTACCCTTCCTCCACTCTTTTTACACACGCGCGCTCACAAAAGAAACACTGTTTTATCGGAAGAATAATCAAGAAATCTCTCTAATGATACTCAATTGAGCAACAAACTGACAGAATCACTGCTGTAAAGTAAAAATAAAACAAATTAACCTGCACTTTACCTTTGATAAGAATCGCGACTGAGCAGTGTTTCTGTGTAGAGCAGAGAGAAAGAGTGTGTGTGAGATTGTGTCTGTGAAGGCGAAATGACGCATGCACAAAGACACAAAGAGCAGGCTGAGCCTTGAGCAGAGAGAGAAAATGGATCTTTAATCTCTCTAATGAGACTTGCTTTTGCTTTACACACGCGCTATACACACGCGCATACAGACACAAAATAAAATGTGTTTTACGCACACACACGGTCACAGTGTTATAGTAAACAGTACAGCCGTGCACGGATTATAACAGTAAGAGATGTTAACTAAGACCCAGCAGGGGAGACGATTACCCACAATTCTGCAGCGCAAGAGAGAGAAAAACCATTGGCTCAGTTGTGATCTCATGACGTTCGACGTCAAAACAAGAAGCGCATGCGTGATACATGATACTCGGTACTCGTAAACCAAGACTTGTTCATTTTCCAAGTCAAAATTTATTAAAAATCTTGCGGAACACTCGCAATCCGAGGTTTCACTGCACTGTCATGGCACACATTTGGTTTTAATTTTCAGGCGCCATCTTGTTGCAGTTCAGTGTAACAACAAAAGACACCGCTAATTTAAGCTATTTTCCTAGTGGTTGATTTAGACCATGTGACTCTTGGGTTAAAGGTAAAACAGGAAGTAATTGTAGTTTTTAAGATTCCTTTCCATGCGGAAGTCTTCACACTTTCTGTTTTTGTTTTGTGCCTTGGAAGGGCTTTGCCTGTAAGTTTGTTACCTTTCTTTAAAGTATGTAGAAATGTATATGTACATTAAAATTTTAAATTTCATAAGTTAAAAACTTTAAAAACGAATTATGCTAAAGTACTAAGTAGAGCTGAAGTAGCCTATGTTATGAGTGTTCATAGAACATTGTAAACTATGAAGATTCATTTGCATTACATGTGAATGTAATCTGTTTGATTAATTTTTAAAGTAAGAATAAGTATGAGATAAAGAAAAGGAAGAGGTAAGAACATAACAGTAAAGCTTTAAACTGCTCCTGCGTCTGCCTCCCCTTTTTTCTGAGTTCTAACTGTTAGCAATCTGTCAGTGCTGTGTAGACAGAACGCACATCTAGGACAGAATACATACTTTAGCCAATCTAAAATATTAAACATATTCTGGGTTGTTTAACACTTTATTGTTTACTACATAATTCCATATTGGTTATTTCATAGGTTTGGATGTATTCATTATTAATGTACAATGTTGAAAAAAATAATACTAAAGGAGAAGGTGTGTCCAAACGTTTGACTGGTAGGGAACTTGTATACATTTAAATTTTAATTTAAGACAGACTTAAAAAAACAAACAAAAAACTATCACTTAAAGTGAAAATGTTATCTACCTTTCTGAAAATAATAATAATAATAATAATAATAATAATAATAATAATAATAATAAAAATCTCTGACATGTTTGTGAAACTACTTGATGCCTGGTTTTGATATTAACTATTACCAGTGACCTAGGGACACTTGCTGTTTTCGGAATTTATATTACAACGCTTATAACTGATAATAATTAAAATATTATGATGACTATTCATTGAGCCACACTCAATTTTTTCAGCTTAGCCATTTTAAAAACATGGGTTCTTATTACCTGAATGGAACAGAAAAGACTTAAAGATGTGGATTATGATAAACGCTGCTGAACAGTCATCAAAAAGCAGTGGACATAAGGGGTGAAAGCTATTGAGAAAAGCTCACCGTTATCTCAGCTGTGCACTGGGGACAGCGCTGATTTCTGCTGTTTTCCACTGCCTGGCTCTTGCTCATGATGGATAAGAGCGTTTGCAGGAGTACATCTAATAAGCTCTCTACCATCATCTCCACCTCATCCTGAACACACAAAGACTCCTAAAAGAACACAAAGAAACAGCATAGGGAAACAAGGAACAACACATAACACAGTAAAGTGTGGTAGTAAATGTATACCATGTACAGTAAGAGTCTATAAAACATCCTTTAGTAGCAGGGTGTGTGACTGTACCTGAGCACTAGTGTTGAGGATGGAGAAGATGCTGCTCAGGATTTTGGCACAAAGCAGTAGCTCTCTTTGCTGTCTCAAGTGTAAGTGAATGTGATGAAGTACTACAGGAAGTAAAATACTCCGAGATTCTACAATAGAGAAATATTGTATGTATGAGATATTTACTGTACTGTATATGTAGTGCAAGTATTAAGCTTTTATTAATGAAATCTTCATTTTTGCTTCTTCATGTCTGCCTGGAACGGGCTGCATTAGCAAGTGGCTAGTCTAATAACTTACTATAATAAATCCTACAGTATACCACAACACATAGTAACTTATTATTGTAAATACTGCATTGTAGCACAGTGTATAGTAACTGCAGTTTATCACAGTGTCTAGTACCTTCCGATGATAAATACTACTGTATGGTATACCACAGTGTACAGTATACTGACTTCATATAATAAATACTACAGTATACCACAGTGTATAGTAATATCCTATAATAAATACTACATTATACTACAGTGCATAGCAAGTTACTATTATAAAAAATGTACCACAGTGTATGGTAACTTACAGTGTATGGTTACAGTGCCTGATTCAATATGGTATTTCATAGTTTTAAAATCTCTAGTATAGTCCTCGAATGTACAAAAAAAATTCAAACTTGTCTAAACTCTTGACTTGTACCATGTACAATATTCAGCAGCTCATCGGTTAGATGTTCCCATATTGTGAGATATAAGCCCTCCAGTGGCACATGAGAATCCTAAATTATTTTCAACATCCAATGTCAAGGTCCACAATCATATCCTTGCCAGAAGGTTTCTAACTACATAATCTCAGCAACAGTTATGAAGTTTTGGCACTGCCTCCTGAGTGTTCCTAATATCTGCTGTTCCTTGAAGCCACATCACTCATTAGTATCCCTAACAGAAGTTAATATTCACCCATAATACCTATAGCAGAGGTTGTGTATTGTCTCATCTCCCCAATCAGTTCCCAGACCATCTATTCAGCCACCCAGAAGACTTTTTCAATGGCTTCTCTATCTCCTTCTTGTGCTGTAACTGCTAAACTGGGCCTCCTACACTCTTACATGAAATTGAGTCACAAAAATACTTCATCAGCATTACTCAGTAAGCGTTACTCCTTCGTCAACTTGACACCTACTTTAACCACTGGTGTACATTGATGCATCCTTGGGTTAATACCATGACAAAAGATAAAAACACTGTCAATCCCAACATATATATGTCCTACCTGGGAAGTAAAAAAGCCTGCTGTCCACAGTACGTGATATTGACTGGAGTTTAACCACATCCATGGACTGACCAATGTCCACAGTGCTGGGCATGCTTGCTAGTGTCCCTCTCACCAGTTCAGCCACCTCCTGCACCGTAAACATCTGAAGCAGCTCATCAAAGATGTCTGGAAAACTGGTCAGTAATGTGGCCTGAACAGGGTAGAAGACATTTTAATCTAATGTGTCATTAGGGACATACAGTACTGTAGATTAACGTAATCTTCTTGTTCTGTTAAATCCTGCATAAATTCCCTAACTAGAATTTCTTTGGTTCAGCTTCAGAATAATATGCATATAAAGAGTTTGACAGCAAAAAGAGATAAACACCATTTTCTAACTCATTTTACTAAATCATTGTCTGCAGGCACACATGGTTGACTACAGGAAAACATTTTAGTAAAACTTTTTTAATCATTATACAGTATCTTCTTCTTTTCTGAACTTAAAACTATGAAGTATATATTATTCTAATTAAAGAAACCATGACAACCTAACTATTACTATTTTGCTGCATTTGGGAGCCATGATGCACTTCAATATTTATCAAAGTAATCATTCGGCAAGAAAATTAAGCAGATTTAAAATCAAGAGAAGTGCAATGACTTTGTATACAAGACACATGGGATACACACAACATATGAAGGAAGCAATTGCTTCGGTACACCTGGTTATGCCTGCTATAAGCTGTTCTCCAATCGGGTTTTCCGAACTTCGTTGTACAAATTAGACCACAGACATATCTCTGTACTGTGATACGGTGCAGCCATTGAAAACTGAAGTGAATTATATTTATATATATACTTTCACACACATACAGTTACCACTACATTAGATACAGTACACCTTCCTAGTACTGGATTGACCCGCTACTGCCTTCAGAACTGCCTTTATTCTTCATGACAGAGATTCAACTGGGTGCTGAAAACATTCCTTACAGATTTTGTTCCATATTGACATGATAGCATCAGGCTCTCTTGGCTGCATGTTCATGATGCAAATCTGACATTCCACCACATCTGCTCTATTGGATTGGAATTTGGTGACTGCAGAGACCATCTGAGTACAGTGAAGCCATTGTCATGTTCAAGAGACCAATTTGAGAAGGCTTCAATTTAGCTTTTGACATGGCATGCTATCCTGTGGTCATAAAGGGATGGACATACTGTACTGTATTTAGCAACAATACTCAGTTAGGTTGTGGCATTTAAACAATTAACGGTTAAGGGGCCTGAAGTGTACCAAGATAATATACTTAAACCATTATACTACCATCACCAGCCTGAACTATTGATACCAGGCACAACAAATCCATGCTTTCATGTTGTTTATCCTGAATTCTGTCTCTACCATATAAATGTCACAGCAAAAATTGTGACTGATCAGAGACAACATTTTTCCAATCTTCTATTTTCCAATATTGTTGAGCCCAAACGGTAGTACCAGTTTCCTGTTCTTAGCTGACAGGAATGGCACCTTGTGTGGTCTGGCACCTTCTGCTGCTGTAGCTCATCGCTTCAACGTTCACCATGCTGTGCATTCCGAGATGCCCTTTGGCATACCCCAGTTATAATGAGATGTTATATACAGTAAGTTACTGCTACTTTTCTATCAGCTCCAGCCATTCTGCCCATTATCCCCTGACCACTGGCATCACCAAGAATTTGTAGTCCAGGAAACTGCCACTTACTGGATATGTTTTTCTTTTTTTTTTTCAGAATAATTTCTGTAAACTCTAGAGATGGTTATGAGAGAAAATCTCAGTAGATCAGCAGTTACTGATACTCAAATCAACCCATCTGGCAGCAACAACCTTTCCAAGTTATAAGTCACTTAAATTATCTTTCTTCTTTTTACTCCACCATCATTAATATTGATACTAAATTGCATATTTAACTTCCACAAACACAACTTCAGGCTGATTTACTTCTTGTGACAAAACTGCTGAGAGAATTGAGTTATAGCATCATTCAAAATTTACACTTATATAGCCAAATCAGTTTTGACGCAATGTTGACATTTGGGATTTGTGCTTTTTAAAATCCCAATGCACAAAACATTCCGTTACAGTTTGTAATAGCAAAATAAAAAATTAAGTTTTTCTCAAAACTGCCAATATGGAAATAGCTCATTTTGCACACAAACTGTTTATATGTTCTAAAATTATCCCTTATAACACAGAAACTTTATGATTAGGCAAATATTACAAATATGTATGCATCACCTGTGTGCAGACAAGTGTCTCAGCATTCCGTCCGTCCAAGCTGAGCAGAAAACGAATGGATTGGAAGAGTTCATGAATGCTGGCTCTAAACTGCTCCTCTTCCATGCCGCATGTAGCCCGTGAGTATAGAGATCGAGACTGAACAATGAACTTAAACAGGTATTCCAGTGCCTAAAACCCACACAACACATATGCCAACACACACACACACACACACACACACACACACACACACACACATTCATGACATTAGAATATAATGTTTGACTAGGATGTTTTATTAATTAATTAATTAATTAATTAATTAATTATTATTATTATTATTATTATTATTATTTTTACAAAAATCTGTTTTTATGTCCTTGTTCTGGTAATGTGACAGTAAAATGTCCCACTGAGAGCCAGAACGCACTTTGCCTGTGGCTTTAGCCTGTAGTTCAGCAGATGGTGAGATTACAAAGCATGATCTATCCATATTGTATGAAGATACATCACCCCAATAAAAAGTGCATTCAATTGAAACACAACTACATACATTAAAAAAAATCCTGTTAACTCTGAAATGACTGAGCCTTCCTGAATCTGTGTCAGTGTCCTTGATTATAAGAACAAGTGCCCAAGGCTTGAACTGGATAGCCACAAAAAGATGTACAAAGTGTACAAAATTGTGAAAAGTTTTACTTGAATCATGCCTGGAAGAACTTTCTTTTTCCACTTTAAGTGGCCTGAGCACATAGCCTTGCTTTTGAAAAGACAACAAAATTCCGTATTTCTTTCCCCTCAAAGATTGAACTAAAGCATGAATCATCCAGCTGATAATAGAAAAAGATTCTTATTAGACAGCAGCTCCAAAAGTCACATTTCCCTTGGCCACATCATGTACTGTATGTATCTAGGAAGAAAGCAGTGCTCGCCCCCACTAGGGCTAAATTAAGGCAAGCCATCTAAAACCTCTTCCTACTCTTCCTGGTCATTGTATGTGGATAAACACAAACATGAGATTAATGTCCTCTACATTATTTGTATTTGGATTATAGATTAAATAGATTTCACTATTTAGAGTTAATTAATTTTTTTTATCAGGAAATTTTCAGTTATTTCTAAGAACTACGACAAAGTTTATATCATAACTCCATATAACAGTATCACAACGTCTTCAGAATGCCAACACACTACATACTATAATCTTCAACTGTTTAACAGTTTCATTCAATTCCAATCCATTTATCCGCAGTTTATACAGTATAAACCATACAATGCAGTGGTCGCAATTAACAACATTTAACAACTGTGTACAGTATATATACACACACACACCAGACTGCATTTTTCAAGCTTAAGTTGGAGTTAAAGTTTCCCAACCCCCAAGCCGTGGACCTGTCCTGGGGCGTGGATGGTGCTGAACTCCTTAGTAGGCAAAAAGGATACATGTAAGCCCGCTGCATTGTGTTGTTATTAATTTTCCTGGAAATTTCTAACTGCATTACATATCACATGAAAATGTATATTAATTAAAAAGAAAAATATTCAATAAACCGATTTCATTTTACTTGTGTCATCAGCTCAGTGTGCAAGGTCTACGCTCGGTTTTAGTAAATGAAAATGTAGCTGGCAAGTCAGAGGAAAAATGTATTTGAAAATGCAAAAACAAATGACATTAACAATTTTTTTACCGGGGCTGTTTAAAAAAGGCCCACCAACAGTGAAGCTAATGAATTGACTAAGAAGATTCAACTAAAAGTTTGGCAACAGCTACATAAAGTATTATTGGGTTGCTTCTGGGGATGCTAATGCTTAAAATCCCTTGTGTGTGTTGTGTGGGGAGATGCTAAGAAATGTGGCTAGGAAGATTTCAAGTTTCAAGTTACTTGAGCACTCTAAACATCCTACTCTGAACGACAAGCCAGTAGATTATTTTGAGAGGAGAACATCTAACCGAGAAAGTCAGAGGCAAATGCTAAAGTCTGCAACTCCGGTTAACGTCACTGCATTAAGGCATCACCAAGGCAAAGAAGCCTTTGGACATCGAGGAGCAGCGGATACTTGTAGCTGCAAAGGACGTCTGCTTAAATCTTGATCATTTTCTCTCCAGAAAACAGGTTCAGGGCTTGCATTGACAGTGACTTAATATTGATTGAGTTTTAGGTTGAATTGTGCTTTTACTAAGCTTTATATATTTTAACATAACAGTAGTACAGTAAATTACAGTCAGGTCTGTGGCATGACTTATAACTTGGTTAATGTTTCTTTTATATTGCTTTTGCTGTAAGTCTGTATATCAAGCAGTGGCATTAGCAAGCTGCTAGGCTTTATAAAGACAAGGTGTTAACCTTATATGACAATTTTTGTTAGTGTATTTAAATGTAGCCATGCAAAAGCAGAGAAATTGAGAATGTGTGGGATGTCCACTGAGTTGGGCTATGCTATTCAAGTGTGATAAATGCCAGTTTGCTTATGTATACTGACAAACTGCACAAATTTAGAGCTCGTTGTATACATGTTTTGAGAAATGAGCCCCCAGGAGTGTTAGTCAGGAGCCGCTATGACATAGTCCTCAAGCTTGCCATTTAGTTTCTCCCACATACGAAGCATAATCCATTACCAACACCGAACTGTATTTTTACATAATCCATCATAGCACTACTTCATAATAATACCCTTGATTGTCAGTCATTTCCAAAATTCATTCACTCTTTATTTTACCCTGACGCTTTATCATGGTCACCCAGCAGGAATTTGTCAGGGTCAAAACATAACGAACAATTTTTATTTGGAAATGTTATGAGTATGAGGACACAGGCACTAAATTGCTTCTGAAAGTTAGAAAAATTTGTAATCATACTTACGAAATGATGTTGGACCAACTTTGACTACATGACAATGAGATGATGTTGAATAAAATCATCAAAATATTTATTAATAGAATTTTTTTTATTATATCCCAACTGAAATACAGTTATGAAATGCTCATCCTGATTGTAGGTTGCTTCATGTTTTTCTTTCTTTCTGCAACTAAGCTGATGGTCTAAGCAGGACTCTAATGCCAGCCTTGGCGGTGACTGTGCTGAGTGCTTACAACTGCTCCAACAGGGAACCTGCTTTCCAGCCTAGCAATGCTCTTACCACTTTGTCAAACAACAAGCGCCACAAAATACATCCCCCATATTAAAAATTAGTAAACAAGTATGATTTATCTAACCAATAAATGGAGAGAGACAAAAGTGGGGGAAAACGCTTAATGTTGAGATCCATTCTGTGAAACCAGATGTTATGCAGTTTGATGGTGCAGTGTACGAGTATGACATGCGTAAATCCCTAACAATATCATTTGAATTGTTAACTGATTTTCCCACCTTTTTTCTGTTTAATCACGTTTTGTTTTACTTTCAAAAAAAAAAAAAAAAAAAAACTCTCCTTTGCCTCTTGCTGCTATGATTATTTGCTGCTGTCACTGACAGTGATAAGAGCCATGATCCACATGAGTGTATTTTTTTTTCAAAAGAAAATTTACCAGAGAAAACATTCAAGATGTGCAGGGAAGCTGTTGTGTTCAGCTGGTTCTCTAATTGGGATTCATAAACTCTTATACAATTAAGGGACCACAGATCAATATGCGGTCGAATGTTGTGCAAACGGATGTTAAGCGCCATAAATGTTCTTTGTAAATCTGTTGTGTATGCTTGTTATTCTTTTCAACATTATTATACACGGGTCATTCATTTAGCATTATCTCAATATCTCAATGGGGTCAGTGGCGGCTCAATCGGTTAAGGATCTGGGCTACTTGGTTACTGATAGGAAGGTCAGGGGGTCGAGCTTCCACTGTTGAGCCCTTGAGCTCTAAAGCCCATCTGCTCCAGGGGTGCTGTATTCCAGCTGACCCTGTGCTCTGACCCCAGCTTCCTAACTGGGATATGTAAAAAGATCATTTCACTGGTACATGTGACAAATCAATGTGGTGATTTGGATGGCAAAATCACAACCTAATCGCAAATATATTCCTTCTTTTGAGAGTCACACTTGATCCAGAGCCTATCCCTAAACAATGGATTCAAAAACACAGCTCGGAGGAAGAATTAATTTCATTTGTTAGTATCAACGGGCAAAATTTTTCAAACGTTGTTAGCTAACACCGACTAGCCAGATAACTACCTAGCAAACTAATGAGACTTACCTGTATTTATAGGTTTTCCAGCATAATTCTACAACACAATAATTTATAGCTAACATTACAATATAAAATAATTTTTAAAAATACACATGCATGAGCACATTAGTTTGGGATCATATACACATGGTCAAGCAAGTGACTGACCCTCATAGCATCCTGAATGTGGTCCTGTCGCACAACCTCAGCAGAGCGATCCATGTACCACTTCAGACAGCGGATCAGCTCTCTACACACAAACACAAACATTTTAAATAATAATAATAATTATTATTATTATTATTATATTATACATCATTATGTAATAGCAGTGTAAAACCCGAAGCATGTTATTTACTTGTAGGCCAGTGCTCCTGCAAACTGGTTGTGTATGTAGGCGTCCATAACGGGGCGAAAATGGTAATACCGTGGATCCCTGAGCAGGTTAATAATGAACACCTGAAACATATGCATACACACTTAGAGAAATCAGAATTAAACACTTATGCTCTTTTATTAAATATGAGCAGACTAACCTGCTAAAGTCAGGAATGTATTCAATACATTAACATATTTAACACTTATAAATACAGTTGAGCCAAAGAAAAAGTTTCGTACCAGTGACTGAAATACAAGTGGCCCATATTTGTCAATGTTGTCATCAAGGAGAGAGAACAGTGTATCCAGTACATCCTGCAGAAACTTCAAAAGCACAGAACACACGGACAAACTGGGATATGAGTATGTACTGTATACAGTATACGCAATAATTGTGTGTGTGTGTGTGTGTGTGTGTTTGTGTATACCTTTACGATTTCCTCTCCATTAATTACTCTTAGGCGGCCAAGGACGTCCAAAACTCTCTCAGGATTAGCTTTCCATTTTAGCAGAGTCAGAAGATCCACTGTCCGCACACAGAATGAAAAAGAGTGCTTTAAATGAAAGGGAATTAAACGTCAATTGAATTACTTCACCACTACAGTATATGACAACCACTGGCATGTGTTTATGTATGTGTTGTGAACTGCTTTTATTGGAAAAGTGGAATGATTCTTCACAGGAGCATCTTTAACTACATCTCTAAAGTAGAATATTCATGTTAACAGGATAGTGCATTTCCAAGTCGAGGCAATCATTCAGCTTTAAACAAGGTCTGAGCAAAATCTAATGCTTTCCAATCAACATTTCCTCTGTAATGGTACCATTTGCATCATCTGTATTTCAGTACAGATGAAATGAGGCGAGCATGGCATCAGATAGGAATAAACCCATAACAGAAATGCTTGATATAAGGTATTTGGTGCCCTGTTAAATTTCTCCTAATTTTTAGACAAATTAAAGTTTGAGTTAGTTCTCAAAAGCATAAATCAAACTCACACATCATTAAAAATATAAGAATTTGTGATTGCAACATTTTGTAGCTTTGCAATCAAGTTTTATTCAAAGGTATAAAAATGAGGGGTGTTTAAGTCAATCCAGGACGTAGGATGAACATTCTCCTTACTGAAGGAGTAAAAGCGATTAACATTTACAGAAAAATTCAAGCATAGTACAGTGCTGAGACTCTTAGCTGCGGTAAAGCAAAGATGCCAATGTTTTTAAATAAGGCTGTATGTCCGTGAACGATGATGACCGAACGATGATGAACGAAGTGGCCTTAATTGCGGTCCATCCTGTGAACATTCAGTGCGCATGATCCTTGAAAATCAATGCATCTGTCTGCAGGAGCTGTACACACAATCATTCATGAGCACCACTTGCACATTACAGGAATTCAGCTGGGAGTTACTGCCACATCCCCATACAGTCCTGACCTCATCCAAGTCATTTTCACATTGAAGGAATTCCTGGGAGGCCAGCGTCTGATCGTGGCTCCGGCATGTTGAAAGAACTTTCTACCTTGGTGGTATCCAAGCACTAGTAAAACACTGGGTCCATTAGTGTAGCACTTCTCTATACAATAGCAGGATTATACTGAACAAGAAGCAAAGGAAGTTTTTACTCTCATAACTGAGTTTTGTTATTCTGTGCAATCAAAAGTCTCGCTTTGACTTGAACACCCCTGATTAAGAAAAAGCAGCACTGATTAATATCATTAGCGTAATAGTTGGGAATCTGATATGAATTAGATAAGTGTGTGCGTGTCTTACCATTTTGTGTGAGCTTCGTTGAAACCAGTATGGTGCTGATGCTAAAACTCTCCTTGCTGCTGCGCTGGAAAGGAAATGAAGCTGGAATAGCCGGATAAGTGTTTAGGTCTGCCTTACTGCATGGCATACTCAGATACAGGCCTTGATTTGTAAATGTTGTGTTCTCATCACACTAAAGCAAGAGAGAGCGAGAGAGCGAGAGAGAGAGAGAGATGTTCAGCAAGCCCACTGTTATTCTCGATACATTCATTTTGTATGTTGTACAGTTTTATTAACTTGCTAAGCACATCTATCTGTATGCCAAAATACTTAATACTGTTTATAATGCAGTGTAATCATTTAAGGATCCCACTATCCGGAAGAAGATGAGTCCTTCCTTGCTGCTGTCCTCTCTAGCTCATTAGGGATCTAAATCTAAATGTGGATCTACAGCTTTAAAACCACTTTGTGAAGAAGCCTGTTATTTAAAACACTATGAATGAGTGAATAAATAAATAAATACATAAATAATGACTTTGAAATGCACTGAATTAAAGTCATTGCATTATGTGTTGTACAGATGCAGTAGCAGGGCACATAAAACCTGATGTAGTAAAAATCAAAGGTTACATATTTTATTGCATTATTTTCTTACCTTCACAGAAAAATGATATGAGATATGTTACAATGTTTTCTGAGGAATGTCTACTCCTAATGCCTACAGATACAGTATGTCGACTTAAATGCTCTGGCTGAAGACAAAACAATAACAGCCCTGAATTATTTGAGTGGGAATAATATTCTGTAATGATTTAGTGATACTGTACATGGTCATGCCAATAAGATTTACTGGATTTAACGGAATTTATGAACAAGTCTATTAAACATTCATCATGTTTCAAAATCGAGAATTTAAGCTCAATTAATCTCATGTGATCTTATGGGTAGTTCCGAAATGGCATGTCTCGACAGATTTTATTTTAATCTCCATAACTGCACTTATTTAGTAAAAATAAACAATTATTGGATTTCAGTCTTAAAGCTACAGTGCGTAATTGTTTTTTTTTCTCTATGCATCCAATTCCCACCCATGGTGTTAGAGCACACTACTGACAGCTGCCAACAAGGGAAGGTGTTAGGCTGCACATGAAGCCATCGCACGTGAAGCTGCCGACCACATCTTCTCGAACTGTGGCTCACGCATCATTAAGGTACAGAGTAACACACTATCTAATCCTTTCCGCTTGCGTGATCTCACACATTGGCTAGTGTCACTATGATTGATGTGAGAATGCGGGTATGCCATCCCTCCTCCTTGAGAGGGAGCGCTCCCAATCTGCTCTCTCTAGGCTCCTGGCTACGCATGGCTGTAGCATCACTGTGAAGTGAACGATAACACTGCACCACTCAGTGCATAATTTTGGTTGAAAACGAAAAAGATGACAATTCAGTCACGAGAGAAAAAAATATTTATAATTCTGATGTTCCTGGGCTGCTGTGAGTCACCCTGACAAGAGACAGTGTCAGGGGAATCAGATCAGAATTGCAGGGAATCGTGTACGCCTACACATGCCAGCTAGGGTATAGCGAACGTCATCGTGCACTAATTTTACCCACAAAAGAAGTTCAAAATACACCATGACTGGCAGGACCGAGCAGCCAGAAAGAGCAATGTGAGAGTGTAAACAAATCAAACAGGAGTGAGACGGGAAGAGAGTCTGATATTATACTACAGTACATGCATGAAAACAAGTCATTCATGATAAAGCATTTTAACAAGGTAAGACATTAATTTTTTTAATTAGGTTTGAAACTAGTGAATTATATAAATTATTATTATTATTATTTGATGATTTATGCGTCCATGTTAAATAAAAAAGGTTAAGAATCTGTTTAACATTATGCTACCACACTATAGTGCCATTACTATTTAGGCACACCAAGCGGTATGCAACTTGCTATTCAGAACACACTGGTGAACTGTATCTAAATGGGTGCATTTGCAGCCATGGCTTTAATCAAAATGCAGGAGGACAGCACAGCAGAACCCACATTGCAAGTAACACACTGCAGAGAGTATGAAATTACAAAATCTTAAATCGCCTACTGTAATATGCATGTTCAATGACATGCATTGTAAGCTGCCTGGAATTTCCAAATTGCCTGTAGTGTATAAATGGTGTAGGGACTTTGAGGTCCTCAGCAACACAATCTCCCCCCACTGCAGTTATTGCATGTGTGAAGCTGTAGTTCATTGCATTTTACCACTGGTTATGACGATGGTTGGAATAGATACACAGGATTACAGTACATGGCACCCAGGATTACATGTTTTCTATCAAAAGTGGAGTAACCAGCTTAGATAGTACTCATTTGGAAACTGCACACTCTTGACCACAGCACAAAACTAACCTGTGCGACTTAATATCTGACTTTGCAGAGCAAAAAAGTGGGTAAATAAACAAACAAATCATAATCTATTGAAAATAAATGATGTTTGCGGAACTGTTGATACTGTAGGTCAATGCTGCATCCTCATGCCTATAACCTTATTATAGCCTTATTGATATTCAATACAACAGCAGGCCGCATTGTGTGATATTACTTAATTACATTTCATCATGAAAAAATTATTTTCTTTTATAATTTTATATACAATAATAATCATATATAATTATTTATATATAATTTTATCTTTTTTATTTTAATTCTAAATTCATTACATGTAAAGCAAAATACTTCAATCCTTTTGTGTTTTAATTTTGACGACTGTGGCTTACAGCTCATGAAAATCAAAAATTCAGGATCTCAAAATATTAGAATATTTCCTAAAATGAGGATAATTTGTTCCGGAGGCTTGGGTGTATATCAAAGCACTCGTATATCAAAGCAAAATCTCTCAGTTGATTCGTCCTACAACCCAAAAATATTCATAATAAAAATTACGAATACAAAATATACACAGCAAAAAAAGAAACGTCCTCTGACTTTCAACTGTTTTTACTTTCAGTAAACTTAATGTGTAAATATTTGTATGAACACTAAAAGAGTCAACACCATAAGACATAAACTAAAAATGTTTCACAATGTGTCCCTGAATGAAGGGAGGCTCAAAATCAGTCAGTACCAGTCAGTATCTGGTGTGGCCACCAGCTGCTTGAAGTACTGCAGTGCATCTCCTCCTCATGGACTGGACCAGATTTGTCAGTTCTTGCTGTGAGATGGAGGGATTGTGTGTTCCTGGTGTGACTCGGGCAGTTGTTGTGGCCATCCTGTACCTGTCACGCAGGTGTGATATTCGGATGTACCCATCCTGTGCAGGTGTTGTTACACGTGGTCTTCCACTGCGAGGATGATCAGCAGTCCTCATGCCTCCCTGCAGCATGCCTAAGGCCTTGTTCACACGGGCGTAAAATTTTTGGATAAACGAACGAGCTCTGAACGTCCTATACGTTGACGTTGCGTTTTGTAGTGGCGCTCGATTGACTTCTACACTGGCGTTCGTTTGTCTCTGTCTAACGACAGCCTGCAGCCCAAATTGTAGTTTGTGTGTTTAACCTGGGGGGGCAGTGTGTCGGGAACTGGATATGAAAGCCCTTGTCATTTTATTTGAGGTGCCTCCTTTTAATATGGACCATTTTGCTATATTAGACATTAATCTTATTGTTTTAAAAATTCAAATTAAATTATTATATTTGATATAATATATAAAACTATTTTTAAAAACAATACGGCGACGTAGGGAGAGAAAAAGATCGCCGCCACTACTGGGTTCACCCTCTGACTGTGTGAACACCGTCATTGACTCCTATGTGCAGAAAACTCTCGGCGCTTCATCCGCGGTCAAGGGACGCTTCGAACGGCAGAAAAACGGTCGATTTTAACGCCCGTGTGAACAAGGCATAATGCACGTTCACGCAGATGAGCAGGGACCCTGGGCATCTTTCTTTGGGTGTTTTTCACAGTCGGTAGACAAGTCTCTTTAGTGTCCTGCGTTTTTAGAACTGTGACCTTAAATGCCTACTTTCTGTAAGCTGTTAAGGTCTTAATGACCATTCCACAGGTGCATGTTAATTAATTGATTATGGTTAATTGAACATGCATGGAAAACATTGTTTAAACCCCTTACAATGAAGATCTGTAAAGTTATTTGGATTTTTACAACATTATCGTTGAAATACACAGTCCTGAAAAAGGGGCGTTTCATTTTTTGCTGAGTATATAAAGTAAAAATAAAACTAATTAACCTGCACGTTACCTTAGAAAAGAATTGATGTTAGATGAGGGAAGAAGCAGGAGTAGGGGGACTACTGTGTACTGTAGGAAACTTTCACAAAACATGTGTGCGCACACAGACACACACACACACACACACACACACACACACAGACACACAGACACACACACACAGACACACACACACACACACACACACACACACTAAAGGTACTAAGTACTCTTCTAAACACATTCATCTCCCACACTGCTACAGCCTTTTAACTTTTTCTTCTTCACAAGAGCCACAGCTGTAGTATAGTTACTAAAGAATAATCACTACACTTGCACGCAAAATTTAAAAAATGCTTCATGCGCACGTGGTTACAATGTTATAGTAGACGGTATATGCGCGGGAATGTTGACTATATCAGTGATGCAGGCACACTGAGACTGAGCATAGAAGATGATTACCCACATCCCACAGCACGCACGAGAGAAAAGAACCATTGGCTCAGTTGTAAATGACACTTGGCAGAAAAAAACTTATGCAGTACTTGTTTATCAAGACCTCACTCACTTAACAAATATATTAAAACATTTAGCTTGTCTTGCAAAATGACCAAGTTACTCGCAATCCAAGGTTCCACTGTATAGTGGCTCCTTTGTTATTAATTTCTGCATCAATATAGCATGGCATGGAGGGAATCAGTCTGTGGCACTACTGAGGCATTATGGAAGACCCGGTTGCTTTTAAAGCAGCCTTCTGCTCATCTGAACTGTTGGCTCATGTTCCTCTTGACAATACCCCATAGATTCTAAATGGGATCCATGCCAGGTGACCTGGCTGGTCAATTGGTCAACAGTAATATCATGCTCAGCAAACCAGTTAGTGGTAGTTTTGACTTGGCAACTGTTATGTCCTGCTGGAAAAGGTAACCGGCATTTTGATAAAGCTTGTCAGCAGACGAAAGTGCTTTAAAATCTCCTGACAAATGGCTGAATTGTCTTTGGACAGTGGCCCAACACCAGCAGATGTTATGGCACCCCAAATCATCACTGGCTGTAGAAACTTCACATTGGACACATTGGATTACGTGCCGCTCCACTCTTCCTTCTGACTCAGGGACCAAAATTAAATGGAAAATTCACTTCCATCTGAAAAGAGGACTTTGGCCTGGTAAGATGCTTCTGATCTTGTCTCTGATTAAGGAGTGGCTTGATATTAGGTTGTAGTGCGTTTCATGGAGCTATCTGATGAGCATGGTGGCTCTTGAGGCACTGACTGTAGCCTCACTCTACTACTTGGGAAGCTTGCTCAAGATCTTGTATCAGCTTTGCTTCTTAATGTTCCGGTCAACCCGTTACTTGTACACCTTTTCACTTTACATGCAATGAAATTTAGATTATATGAGAGTTAAAAAAAAATTTATATTTAAATGTAATAAAAGTAACTTTTTCAAAACGTTCCTATTTTTCTACTGTATATGCACTGAATATAAGCCTTCTTATAGACTGAACTGGCAAAATCAAGCAAGAATACTTCATTAATGTTCTTTCACACATCCATATATCTGACTGAGACACACAATAAGGGTGAACCAAGGAAACATTACTGAAACACGTGATTATTCAAAAAGTTTCATAATACAATAGCTTCAGGCCTTAAAAACAACACAAAACAAGAAGTACTGAAAACAGCTCATCCATTATGCTCAAAATGCAATCGGTTTAATGTTCTGCAAACACATATGCAAATCAAGTTAAAAAAAAAAACCTTATTGATATGCAATCTTCTTTTTTTACTTAATATGTTTAACCCAGAATTTAAGCGAGTAGAGTAAGTAAAAGGAACACTGTGGGCCAGATATTTGCATGAATTAATTTAGTACAGTGCTTAATGCATTTAAGTCATTCTAATAATTCTTGTGTAAAAATCACAAATTTGTTTTTATCATTTTACTAAACTAGTGCAATTTAGTTTTAGCCAACATTTTAATAATTGTCATTGGAAGGTATTCACAATTATAATAAGACAAAGGTGTGTGTGCGTGTGTGTGTGTGTGCATACCTTATACACATAAAGCTCATGGCACTCATCCCCTAAGGTTGTTCCATCCTCCCTCATTAGTGGAGTGAAGGAGAAACCAAACAACTTTTTTTCTCCTTTATCTTTAGCTAAAGGCAAGAAAAGCATAAAAAAATTTAACATACCTGACAAAATGATGGCATTCAATGTGAAATCTGACACAATAACCATACAGGAATTCCGATTAAATTAAGATTTGAAAAGAATTTTCAGTGCAGTGTAATAGAGGAAAAAGCTTTACTCATAGACATTGCTTTTGACTTTATTCTTTGTTGCATAAATCCATTTTGTAATAACTGACTGCAAGCTGTGGAATTGTCTGCACAATGTATAGTGTACATGTTTTACAGTAGAGACCTGCACTCCCGCGGGACCCAGCGCACAGAGTGCGGCGCGGGACAAGGTGAATGCGGGTGCGGGCGGTAAGGTCCTCATGTATGTGCGGGTTGCGGGAGAATAAAATGAATCGCGGGACTCCCGCAAAATGGAATTATCTTAAAATTAATTTATTGAAAACAAATACTATATTATTTATCTACTGCACAAAAGCAACAAGAACGACTAAATTAAAATGAAAACAATTTACAGGTGCAAGGTCGAAACTTATTTTATTTATTGAGAAATAAGGATAACTTATGTTCAATGTTTGGACGTTGCTGAAGGCAAAAAAGCCTAACGTTCTGAAGCAGTATTAGGCCAAATGCTTTTCTGTTTGACCACTTGAGAAATCAACGTTTATTATTATTTTGTTTCATTGCAAAATTATTAGCCTATTTCTAACAGTTCTGATTGTATTTCTATGTTCTGAAAAGCTCCGCGTTCGTGTCCATGTTCATCATTCCATTTAATCAAACTCAAGTAAAACGAAACATATTTATTTTCCGTTTTTTTTAATATATATACTCAAAAGGGAAGCAATTGAAACAAATAACAGAGTAGCGGGAAGAAGCAGTAAAAATAAAACTACTTATATGTTTACCTGCGGGATTTTGCGGGCGGGAGCGGGAGAAAATAATATCTATTTTTGCAGGAGCGGGACAGAATCTTGCGGGAGCGGGTCTCTATTTTACAGTATATCATATTGCAGAGAATATGTAGTCTTTAATTGTAACTATGTGTAGCATGTGGTGTAGTAAATTGGCAATACATACTAGAGCAATGTCTGAACTCGAAGCGTAGGTGTGAGCCACGGAAGCGCTCAATAGGAATGGCCAGTTTCAGGCTTTCACTCCAGCGAGGACTGTTATTGTGATACAGGACAAAGGAGCAATGCTCACTAACATTCGGCTCTCCACAGCCCACACTAATGCAATCCTGAGAGAAAGGGCGACAAACAGATATATATAAACTTATAACTTCCTGAAATATATTTCAAAGGAGCTTAAAATTAAATACTTTTAACACACTGGACACAATTAATTTCTTTCTTTCTCTCTATAATCCCCTACTACACTAACTTACTTATCCCAGTGTTTCACTTGTGCTTGGATACCATCAAGGTAAAAAAGTTGAAGTTTTCTCAGTACGCCAGAGGCATGACATGACAGCATTCTATACTGTATGTCTGAAACGCTGGCCTCCCAGGAACTCCTTTAATGGCTCAAACATGTGGAAATCACTCGAAATGCAGTTACAAAAGGATGTGGCAATACCTCCAGCAGTGTTCGTGTAATGTGCAAGTGATGTTTGTGAATGATTGTTTGTACAGTTTCCACAGACAGATGTGTCTCTTCCGCAAGTTGGCAACAAATGGTGCTTTTCCACTGCATAGTACGGCACGACACGGTTCAGTTCAACTCACTTTTGGGGGGTTTTCCACTGGGAACAGTACCTGGTACCTGGTCCTTTTTTTAGTACCACCTCAGCCGAGGTTCCAAGCACGCCGAACTGTTACCAAAACGTGATGTGTAAACTCTGCTGGTCACTGATTGGCCGGAGAAAATCGTCATTACTGCGTCACTGAGCTTGCGACACGAGACACAACAGAACCGCTATATTTAGAACAGCCAGAGAAGGATCGCACGCGCCTTTTGTTTTGACCAAAAATTTTCTTTGGCTGCCATCAGCCTCTTTTGAAACAAACTCCTTCGTCTCGCTGTTAAAAACATCCACATGCCGAGAATGAAGAACACCATGCCGTCGATATGCTCCATTGTTGTGTGTTTGTTTGTGGCGCGTTTATGATGATGTCATGGCAGTAGAGGCGCCGCAACTATAACGACACGTGAATAATCCCGCCCACTCTAAAGCGTTACTAAACTGCAGTGGAAGCGCAAACCGAGCCGAACTGAGCCGAACCGAAGTGAGTTGAACTGAACCGTGTCGTGCCGTTCTATGCAGTGGAAAAGAGGCAAAATTATCTGTCGATTTTGAAGAATCAGGCATTCTACTCGCTGAATGTTCATGGAAATAAATGCATTTGGCTCCGAGCCACCTCATGTACATACAGCTTTCTTTAAAACATTTGTACCATTCCATTGTTTTAGTGTGGCGTAGAGTCATCACTGTACTGTGCTTGTAGCCTTCTGTAGTAAATGTCAACTCATTCACGAGAAATGTCATCACAAGTGCCGGTTTGACTTTCACACCCCTCACAGTTGGAATGAATAGGTACAGTATGCTTAGACCCACTCAAAGTAATAATACACTAATGTTACATTAATAAATAATACAACCAGCCTTTTTTGCATAGTTCGATTTGCACACCACAAAGTTAACTAACTATCTAAAATCATTAATCAGTCAGGTGACTGTCATGACATGTCAGACAGTCAGTTTAAGATTCGAGACAAAAATGGAATATCTTAGAGAAACATAGCATGTCAGTCTATTTAAAATCACTATGCAAAAAAAGATTTTACAGTAACATGTCTGTGCCCCAGGCTTTCTCATCTGATATCAGAGCTAATGGACCTCACTAATGCTATTGTAGCTGAATGAGCACAAATCCCCTTAGCCAGGCCCCAAAGTCTAGTGGAATGCCTTCCCAGAAGAGTGGATGTTATTAAAACAGCAAAAGGGGATTAAATCTGGAATAAGATGCTCAATAAGCACAAAAGCACATTACTGTTACGGCTATATATTATATTTACTACTTGCATAAAATGTTACAAATGGAATATAGGGTAGTCAAAGCTTGGGGTTGCAGAAAATTCATTATGTCCATTTGGTATTTTTTGCACAAAAATTTGTTTGGAACTTCTGCTCTATAGCAGACTTGTCCTTTTGATCTTTTATTTAATCTGGATAGTACAGTACAGATTATGGTTGTTTGTGTTTAGAATAAGCAAACGTAAAAGCAACGGTGATGAAGCTGGTACTGCTATGAAGTGCCAAGCAATAACGATGGAGACATGGACATTGGTGGACATTGCTCATTCTTTTAAGTCAAGTCAAAGTCAAGTGTTAGACTTTTTAAATGTAGACAGTTTCTACAACATCTAACATCTATACTTTGTCCTTAACTAACATTTGAGCTGATTCTCAGTAACGTGTCATTTATTATACCGTTAGAATCTACGTAAACTGAATGTGATATATAATGGATGATGCATGATGTAATATTCAATACAATTCAATATTCAATAGTATTCAATACAGTTAGTCCCCTACAGCACTAACATGAATCGTTCAACCATCAGCATGATTGTACTGTACTGTGATTGACACTGTACTGTAATATACTGTGTATAGCCAATTGTATTAGTATCCTAGTACCTAGACGATATTACTGTAGTTGGACTAACTATATGAACAAAAAGACTTAGAAATGAACTCTCAGACTGGAACTCATTCGTACGTAGGTGACTTACTGTACTGAATATCACATCATCCCTAGCTCTATCACAGTTTCACATTCAGTTTAAGTGGACTCTCATAGTATAGACTGGCATGGCATGTTACTGAGAAACAGCTAGATTAGATGTTGCAGAAATTGTCTAAATTGTCTCTTATAGCTAACACTTTAAATTATTTGTGAGCTATAATAACAGTGTCTGCACAACATTACAGCCTTGAATATTTTATATTTCAAAGTTTAATTCCTTTTTATTGTGCACCAATGTAGATGCAGATTATAACTTACAGTATGTGAACGATTTTAATATGTGAAACACAACGATATTGAGAGGGTAAAGAAGAGAGAAAGAGAGAGCAGCTTACTTTCTATTGTCGCACATTATTAACAGCATTTCATAATGTGACAAAATGTCTGTCACATCTAATTATTATTGAATGTGTCAATCACAGCTATACTAATTAGACCAATACAAATACACAACAGCTCCAATGATTACTGTGGTACAATGTAAGACTTTTTAAAAGGTTAAATCATGCATGTTTATGTAAGACTTACTTTTAGTATTTCTCCATCTGCATACAGCACGTACACAGTCACCTCTATGTTCTTCTGCACGCTTTTGCCCCCTCTCTCAAAGTCGCCACGCTCAAGGGTCAGATATATATCATTTCGGCTGTCACCTGCATTCGTACACACAAACATATACACACATATACATTTAATAATGAAACGCTTCCTATAGTTAAAAATAAATAAACAAGCAAACAAATAAACAACAACAATAATAATAATGATAATGGGTTTAGTTTAATCTAGACATGTACTGTACAGTGTACTGTACAAAAGTGAAGGAATTCAATGACAAATAATAATAATCAAATAAGATTTAAAGAATTAATCAACGGACTGTTTGTTTTTGTGTCATTACAAACGTAATAAAAGTAAT
Source organism: Channallabes apus (assembly GCA_030522415.1). Classification (NCBI taxonomy): domain Eukaryota; kingdom Metazoa; phylum Chordata; class Actinopteri; order Siluriformes; family Clariidae; genus Channallabes; species Channallabes apus. The sequence continues at coordinate 31,170,011 of CM060111.1, read as the reverse complement.
ATACAGTCAGAGGTGGAAAGAGTAATAAAATTTTGTACTCAAGTAAAAGTACTGTTACTTCAGTGAACTTTTACTGAAGTACAAGTAAAGTTACCCTAATAAAAATCTCCTTCAAGCAATCAGTGCAGTGGTTTCCGGGGTGCAATTTTTTTCCTTTTATGTATTATGTATTATTATATATTTTTTTTTACTCAGTATTGAATATGATTTAAAATGTAGTGAAGTACAAGAAAAGAAAAATTACAGATTTTAAAAACTACTTTAAAAAGTAGAAGTACACAAACAACCTACTCAATTACAATAATGCGAGTAAATGTAATTCATTACTTTCCACCTCTGTATACAGTGTACATAAAGCCTTTCTAATTATGTAACTGCAAATGCAATAACTCAATATATCAACTTGTCTATATAAATAAATGAAAGGTTTTGACTGTTTATTGGTCAGAATGCCCTCTTTCAATGATATCTTTAAAAGACATTTTTAGACCAATTTTAATGTCTGTCCAGCCAGATTTAGTTACAGCATCATGCAAAACTAGTTAAACATAATTTAATGAAACCTTGGCAGTCCTTCAGTATTTGACTGAAGTTAAACCTGCACCATACTGAAATCAGCATATTGAGTAGAAGGGAAGTTATGAGGAGCTATGTGCCAGATGTTTTGAGAGCATACTGCACATGCATCAAACTATGCGTCTTAAATTGACTGCTGACCAGAATTTAATGAAATTGTTGAAGTACTTACATATCTGCCTTAAGTGTAACCTGCACCACATATGAAATCAAAATGCTGAATAAAGGCAATGTTATAATAAGTTACGTGGTGGATTTAATAATCTACTTTAAATAAGCTATTAATAAGCTACTTGCTCAATGTGAACAAACACATGCACTTTAAGATATTAATCAGAAAAGCTAAACTGAATACTTTTATTGGTATTAGTTAATATTTTTACATCTGAAATAACAGCAGGGAGTGTATTTGACTGACGACGAAAGAAGTACAACTTTGCGTAATTAATTGTGTAAAATGCTCAACCTTACAAAATTTTATATTTTAAAATATTTCTTTGTATTAATAAGTTAGGCAGAGAATTCTGCCATACAGAAAGACACTAAAGCAAAAGGTGGTAGTATGTTTACTAGTTTTGTAGCTTTAATAATGCCACCTGTTCTTGTCATTAAAACGATAAAAGAGCAAGCTGGTTTGGCACTAATAGCTTCACTTTTTACTAGGTGGCTTACTGTCATTATGGATTTTGCAACATACAGGGATTAACTGTGTATATAATATAAATCTTACACTTTAGTAATTTCCATCATGAATCTTTGATGTCACAACTGTCTACTGTATGCATGTCGCTTAATCTCTTGTCAAATTAAATATGGAAATAGAAAAGAATGCTGTGCTGATCAGAAAAATCATCATCGGCTGTGCATAAATTTATATTGGAAGTCAAACTTGCAGTATATAAAAGCACAAAAATGCATATATGTATTTGAGAATGTCATAGTTTTCCATACATCTGCTTTGCATAAATCCCCATATCAAACAAACGTGTTTAAGCAAAAATATTTGAACAACAATTTTATATTTAAATTACACACATCACTTAAAATAAAAGTGTGTTTCCTCTGTGGTCTACAGCAATTAATAAATGTACATTTTTAACTGGCATGGGGTAACATTTACCTTTAAAAGCTAATCTTTTGAAATTTCAAGAGTTCTAGATTTTACAGTAAATTAAAAGGCTTAATTTAAATAATAATTAAACATTAAAGTAAATCTTCCTTATCAAACTCTTTAAAAAGAAAAAAAACTGCATATTATGTATTGACATACTATGTCAAAAATGGCAAACACACACATATCCATCCATCTGCCTCTCCTACCTGGCATAATGATATCAGGAAATCCGAGTTTACGTGTAAGAGTCACAGCGCCATTGAAGAGGGTTTGGTTTTCTCTTCGCAAGGCATCTAGATCACCACGGAAGAGCTGCAGAGATACTATTAGACCTAAGAATTTAAAAAGTGCAAAAAGAGAGATTTTTTTCAATCTATGTATTTGAGTTTGCTATGGGGCAACACATCTCCAGTAAATGACATCTGCCATAAATGTTCCCTACAAATTACCATAATTGGTGCTTGGGGCTGAGTATTTTGTGCTGGACTTTCGGATGATGTTCTCATGGATCTGATACCACTCACTTTCATTGTTACAGCTACAAAACAAAAATAAAGATTGAACATATGAGCACAGTTCCTATCAGAACAAAACAGACTTGCATGTGCAAACACTTGGACACACTCACGTGTAGATTTTTAACACAAAGTCCTTTTCTTCTTTTGGGTCTGTGATGGAGCTGAAGACATCACTCATGGCCAAAGCAGCACAGCCATATGGTCTTCTGTACTGTACATGTGGTGGGCCCTTCTTTGAGTCATTAAGCAACATACGACCTTCACAAACAGAACAGATCAATCACAATGAAACATGACATATAATAGATCTAAAGCAGGGAGTCTTGGCACTAAGTCAATGTTCAGGATTTGAAACACTGGATAATGTGTTTTTGGTTTTTGGCTCTGTAATACAGTACTTTTTCTTTTTAAATGATTTAACAGTTTGTTTCAAATGCTTATATGGTGATACCAGCAGAGATAATGGACCTTTTTATACACAATTAGCAGTTTATGCATACTGAGTTTTGTCTCAGCCAGCTGTAAGCTGGTCCACCACTACTACATGCACAAGAAAGGGAAGGTGTAAGGTTTAGAAAACCAAACAGAAGACAATTCCATTAAAGCAGACTATTCTAAGGTCAATTACCATTAATTTAGCAAAGCTACATAGGGTAGATAATTATAAAAAACTAAAAATCTAAAACATTATAACAGGCATAGTACAGTACATAGAGTGATACAATCATATAACAATAACATTCAAATGATGCTAGTAATCATAACTGGTAATATCACACTAAAATATAGATGATAGAGTTATGTGTCAATATATTATACAGACAATTATTATCCAATTGGACTCTTCATCAAATTATTACAGTTTTTTTATTTTTTGTTCCTTCCGCTACATCCGCCAATAAGTTTTTACTTTTCTGGAGCAATGGTGGTTTTTACAAGACCGGGATGCTGGCCTGACACCCAACCCCCCTTCATTCTCATCCAGGCTTTAGAACTGGCAAAGGCAGAGTGATATTGTATGGGCACTGGGTTAAGAGGCTTCCCCAAGGGACTCGGCCCCCCAACCCCCTGATCACCAACCCAGAACCTTAACCACCTGAGGCACCACTGCCCCAAAGAGTCTTTTAATTGAGAGAAAATCTAATTGTATGTGGAGTCTTTAATCGCTCATTTCTACACAACTTTCAGGAATAAAAACCTTCATTGTTTCAATAAGAAGACCACCTTAATGGTGAGCTGATTAGAAACACATAGGCTGACAAAAGAGTAGTCAATGACAAGAAGACTCTTCAGCCATGAAAAATGCTTAAGAATCACCTTTCAATTGCTGTATAGATAAAGGACAGTATTCATAATGAACACATAGATGTATCAAAGAATGGCATGAAGATTATTCATCAGAGGTAAGTACTATAAGAAAAAATCTCTATATCTAGATTGGACATGCAAACCATTATCAAACAACAGTTTTTTAAAACCATTTTAAGTTATGATTAAAATTGTTTAAATTAAATTAATGTTTGATTAAAATGATTAAAAATATCTAAATAAATGAAATGTAATTACATGTGTATATACATGTATAATTGACTCTTTTAACAACGGACACTATCCCAAAGTAGTATCTTCTGGTTGACACTGTATAGTTAAAATACAATGGGAATACAGTTAAAAGAGACGGAAAAAGCAAAAAAAAAAAAAAGAACACCTTAGTGGGTTCAATAGATCCTTAGAATTGTGAATAAGAATCATAGTCCAATCTTTTATGATCACAACAATAGTTCAAATGAGATACAATTCTACAGTATTCAGGTAAGACTAGTCATTGGAGGGGTACAACCAAAATAAGCTTAGTCAGAATCCATTACACATGATGTATACCACAATAACTTATACCACAATAATATTAACACCACATACATTTTGCTAGAAAAGTCAATGCTGGCAATGCTGGCCATGATAGAAAGGCACAGGAACATCCAGAAAGGTCAAAAGAATATTCAAAGCACCACAGCCCAGCATGCATGGGGCTCAACAGGCAAAGAGCTCAAAGCCACTGACCCAGCCTCCAAACTCAATAGATCCCAATCGGATTGACGACCCTAAGTCTGATCTAAGGAGGTCCCAACTCTCAACCCGCAGTAAACAAAAGATCCGCCACCAATGTCCTGGCAACAGACACTCTAATACATCCCCAGAGGGCGTAATGCTACTGGGCTTGTGAAATGTTATGGCTTATCATCATCTGATGCTGATATGGCGGCTGATTTGTGCATGTGCAAGTTTCTTTCTAAAAAAAAAAAAAGACTTGAATGAAGAATGATGCTGTTAATTGTTGACAAATGCTGATTCTTCCTACTGGTAAGGCTAAAATATTCTCCCCCATTTGTTCATCTGCCAGTTCCCACCCACAAGTCAGTTCTCCTCCATGAGCCAGCTCTCCCATATGGCAGCTACCAACCATACTTCCTCTAAGATATGTGAAGCCAGCCAGAGCACCTTTCTGACCTGCTGCTTATTCTCCAACAAAGCCTAGTGTAAGATTCTGAAGAAAGCCCTATCTGCACTCTTCTGCACGCATTAGGTCACAGATGCCTGTGACGGTTAGTGTCACTGTAACTGACAGGGGAGAGAGTGTTTGCAATACATTTCACCCAGAGACCCTTGGCTCCCTTTGCCATTGTCAAGATTTAATCCTGCAATCTCCTGATGCTACGGCAAATGATGATCTGTTGTGCCATTTGAAGCCAAGTCTAGAAAGATTGATCACATACTGTAAGTCCTACAAATTTTTCTAAAAATGTTTATCTTAAGAGACCAATAAGGAAACCAATGGCCAATGAAACATATGTAACACTCCATTATATGGATAGCAATATCAACATTAAAAAGTGTACATTTTTTGTAGTGTAAAAAGATTCTTTTTTGGGGCTATTGTTCCTATCTCCAATTACAACCATGCTCAAAATCATTGGTAATGGTTGAGACTGGAAAATAATTGCATGTCAGGATGACACTACTCCAACACATTATAAAAGTGATATTCAATCCACCTGGAAAATACCATCACGTCTGATAAAAGCATTTACATATTTAAAAACGCAACAGCCCGAGAGCTTAAGTGACTTAAGGCAACCCTAAGGTTTTGCTTTCCATTGTGTAAGCATATGTACTGTATGTTAATGTACTGTATGTCACTAATGAAAAGCGATACATTTTGTGTATTGTATTTCATACTGAAATGCAATGCATCTGCACAGATTGCTTTTAACCACAGATTACAATCACATTTACACACATTAAGCATTTTCGACTGTTTCGAAAATCCCTTGCTGATTAAAGAGAAAGCAACAAAAGGGCAATGGAAATGGAAGTCATGCTTTTCAGAGTGGTGTATAATGTCGCTAATGGAAATGTGTGTATTGTATTTCATGTTTTTCTTCACCCCCCACCAGTCAAAATATTTTTTGTTCTAATTCATTGTCTTCTTCTTAAAGTAGCAGTACATCTCTCCTGCCAGAATAAAGAGTGGGATTAATTCACTTATGATCCAGTGTTTAATGCCTTTTACACATTCCCCAATTTTATCTGCTATTTTAAACCAGCTTGAGTTGAAGGTTTTACTGTATGTACATATTCAAATTCTAAGGGAGAATTCAATTACTTGTAAGAGCTTCTATTGCTTTAGTATTATTTTTTCAGGGAAATGCCTGGATATCAGATCAATGACTTTTCATCTGATATCATATCAATTGTTTGGTTTGGGTAAAAGATTCCAATTGTTCCATTGAGTATATTGACTTCTGCACAATTATGCATATTAGACAAGGCTTTACAGAATTAGAGAGCTAATGTACACTGCCTGGCTCTACCAGAGCTACTCTTTCACATATGAATGAATCTTGATTTTATCGTCCTGGAATATGCCCATTTCTAAAACAATCTGTATATTTAGTACATTCGGGTCATCATCTAACTTTATGTTGTCACCAGCCTAGACCTGACAAAATGAAGCACCCCCAGATCATTCATAACACTGACCATGCATGAGGGATGCATGCTCTTCCCTTCTTAGCCTGACGCTCCATTGCTATGGAAAAAGGTCTAAATCTGCACTCATCAAGTCCAATCATTATGCTCCCTAGCAAATTGAAGCCTATTTTCTTTTCAATTAACCTCAACAACATATGGCCAAACAGCTGTTTGGTTTCGATGCTTTTACTTTCACTATTAAACATACTTGTGATTTCCCGTGTCAATTTTTTATAATGCAATGTCACCAAGTGATTGCTGATAACAGTCATTTCTGATTTTTTTCTTTTGTAATGTTGACGCTTCACCACTATTCTTTCCCACAATCTCCTTGATGCTGGCTAATAATTTGATCCTTCTAAAGCACAGTAACATCTTTTCCACAACCAAGAGATACATCTTCTTACATTTTTTTTTTTATGAAAAGCTATACACAGCATCAGGTAGCATTAAAAGGATTGTTGCCAGCTTAAACATATTAATTATTGGACTAATCATCCAATCAAAGGCTCTTACAGGCACTATTTTGGCCAGGCATGGCATATTATCGTAACCTAGAGGACTAGCCTCATTTACAGAAAGCTGTATCATGCTCTGGTTTAATCAAAGTCTGTTAAACAAAGCCATTATCAGATATCTTTTATTTACATTAAATAGAACAGATTTAATATTAGATAAAGTGCATTGCATTACACATGAATTTGATTTAAGCCTTATAGTATAGTAGATCACTGACAGGTTAAGTGTTTTTTTTTCCTTAGCTGCCAAATGTGGGTAGATAGCACATGCCCTCATTACCACCTTCTATTGTGGCTTTTAAAAAGAAGTGCAGGCTGAGCTGTCAAGATGTCTTCCTGTCCCTGAACCATCTCATCTAGCTGGCCAATTGGTTGGGTATCTTGAAACATAAATGAGAATGCCAGAGAAGAAGAAGAAGAAGAAAAACAGGCTGTCTCACAAAGAAAAGCTGATGTGGCTTCTTTTCTGTGGTGGTTCAGGCTCATTCAGAGAGAGACCATATTCAAATTCATTCAGTGTATAATTACATTTCTGATATATGCCATGTGCATGTAGTATACTTATAATAAAACACTAATCAGGCTATTGCACGTATGATTGATTTGGGGAAAATGAGAAGCTGAAATTATCTGCAAGAATTACTTCCCTACAAGATCCTGTCAGGTTCTTCAAAACATCTACACTTCATATGTGAAGCACCACAACCCAGAGATCACCTTTCACAGCCTGTCATTTAAGTTTTTTTTAATAGATTAGTGTTAAGAAAGCTACATTTCACAGCTTTAACATACATTCTGTTTTATAGTGTAGTCAACAGTGCTGTGCTATGATGAATGTGCTCTTCCAAATCCGTAAAACAACAAACCATTCAAGCATAATGCATATGGTCATACATATCTTCTACAGGGTAAATGGGGTATTTTAAAAGCTATATTTTAACAAGGCAATACAGTTTGTGTAATATAAAACCATATTGCCAAAAGTAAGCGGACACCTGGTAATCACACCCATGTGTGTGTTGAACACTACAGTACATACTACTGTAGATTTAGCCTTCCTTTGCAGTTGTAACATCCTTCACTCATATACAGTAAAAAGGCTTTGGAGATTTTACATCTCATCTGCCTAATTAATATTAGCATTTTCATTGTGAAATATGCCTGGGCCATCTGTGGCATAATCCATTGATAAGATACCCTGATCATTCAGTACATTCAGGTCATCAGCTGACTTTATTTTATTTTCATATATTATTGCTGAGGCTAGACCTGACCAACTGAAGCAACCAATTTGCTTAGCAAACTGAAGCCGTTTTCCCCTTCAAATTACACTCATTATTAAATAGTTTTATTATGGCCAAGCAGCTGTTTGGTTCTAGTCTTTAAGTTTTTTTTTTTTTTACATATTGGGTGTGCTTTCCTGAGCTTGCTTTTCTATTCTACTCCTAGGCCTTCACAGTATAATCAACAGAGACAGCTGAGGTTCTCTCTCATCCTGTGTTCTGTTGGGTTGGACAGGTCAGGCAACATGGCAGGTGTTTCCATGAGTTTTGCTCCACAGAACAGTAGTATTAGACAATTAGTAGTATTGTTCAATTCCTGTATTACCACCTTTTACTGTTACAGTATCTCTGGCTCCTCTGATCTTACAGTATGTAGGAGAAAGGAAGATCTCTCCTATATGTTCAGTGCCTTTCTAAGACATTTTTCTTCTGTTATTTCCTTAGGCTACAGTATTCATTTTGAGTTTCGCTGTCATTACGTTTTATTATATTATTGCATTCAAACAAACATCTAATAAAAGTCTATTATCATATTCATCATTGCAAAGTCTAGGTAATTTAACAATTTGGCTTTACCTTTCATTATTTGGCAGTATCTGATGTGCATCTTGATCCAATAAATGCATTCTTTTCATGATAAACTGTTGTGATTGCATCAGACTGTATACAGTGTTGGCCAAAAGTACTAAAACAACACATGCCATTTATTATAGTTCTCCCTGTGCACAAAAAAGATGTTACTAATTAGTTTGAGCCTATGTGGCTGAAAAGTTGTGCTAATTAGAATCAGCTGGTTTAGTTAATGGATGGAACAAATATGTGCCAGGACTTTTCTGAAGCCGGAGTGTCTGTCTGCATAAAAATGGCTAAAACTCAGGAGTTCACAAGTGAACTGTGAACTTCTTTGGCTAATTTCTCTACAAGATATTCAGGAACCAATCAAGCGCGCATGGATTGAGCAAGCCACACCAGGGTACTGCAGATGTCTTTTTGACTCTTTGCCCAGCCGGATACAGCCCTTGAAGAATAAAGGACTTCATACTAAATATTGAATGTTGTATAGCAATTTCATTGTATACAATAACAGTTACTATCTACTTATTATCTTGATTATGATTTTATATATACCTGCATATATATATATATATATATATATATATATATATATATATATAGCAATATATATATATATATATATATATATATATATATATATATAGCAACATGGCAACATGTCAAGCAAGGAAAATAGGGCATAGGCCATGTTCATAATCACACATAACTGAGACACATTTCTGTTTTATTCAGCCTGCAAGCATTAACCTCTCACTATGTACATGTAACTCAATGCTGATTAGAGCCATATGTGACAACTCAATGCAATGCAAACAGTATCAAATTACATCTGTCATTCTGCACTTAAATCATTGTCAGTGATTCAGCTACCGTCAGATGTACTGGAGTACAAAGCCAATAAAACCACATTTGTCTACAAAATGTTCCAAATACATAAAGTGTCTGACTAAACTGGGAGATCTGAAATCAAATGAAATATCATATTTGTCAAGAGCTTACCAGTCCTAATGACATGTGCAACAATATAGAGGTCTTTTTTGAGATCCTTTGTGCTCAAATCCTAGAAGAAAAATACACAAAAGGAATAAATGTAACAGATATCAATGCACAAAAGATTTGAGTCTTCAAAACAATCCATAAATTTCATACATGCATATAAACACTACCAGCAAGACGCTGTCTTACCATAAAAAGAGTACAGAGTCTATCCACTTTCTCAGGATTCTGTGGTCCTCCATTTTTGTTCAGCTTTACCAGAAACCTTTCACTGAAAATAATGAATATTCTCAATAAGCACAGAGGAAACTTGAGAGCTGCAAAAGATTTATAATTAGTCTCAAGTTCACATCACCAAAGTCGCAACTAGTCGATCTTTTTTTTTTTTAAATTCAGAATTATAACTTGCACTTCCATCATCTAACAAAATTAAAAGGATAACAAAATAAAAAGGATTAAAATCTAACTTGCTGTTGTTGCCATCATGGCAGGAGCGTACACGTCTACCTCCAGGTTAATCCACAATGGGTAAATGTGCCTAATAACCCTAGGCCCAAATTAACTGAGTTATATATACAAAAAACTATTCCTCCATACAGTTGTCATGAATGGGAACTGTAGGCTGTAAACCTTTATTTCTTTTGCAAAGTTGACATTTTAACATAGGTGTCTATGGGACTCTCTTTTGGAGCCAGCTCCTAGTGGTCATTTGAGGAACTGTATGTTTTGGTACTTCAGCATTGGACTGGAAGTTGCCTCGTTGTCATCGTACATCTTAATTTAGGATAACAAATTTGGATGGCCAGATAGCCTAGAAAGAGGATATGCTTTATAACATTGTCTGGTGTAGGACTAAAAACAAATAAAACTTCTGCAATTGTATTTGTCAAGAAGACTTTTGTATTCCCTAATGATTTTGGCTGCAGATTTGTTTTATAGCAAATATTATCATTAGCTTTTAAGTCATTCTTTTGGCACTGCATAGTAACTTGCACAGGAAATCAACACCTGTGCATTTTAGTAAATGTAACGTCTAATTAATAATACATTGTGCAGCCTAAAAAAACTGTCATTAATTAATAAAATTCCCCTTCATACCATATGTCGCACGGTTATTTGAACAGGGATATTTATGGATAATGCTGTTATACACTCACCGAACTTCACGGCCCATCAGTCAGGTGTTTAGCAAAGCTATTTCCTCTGAGTCATTTAGCTGAGCAGTGTCTTGCTCAGTGAGTCAAATCAATATGCTACTTCCTCCAAACAAACTATAGCCACGGTTCTAAATGTTTCATGCCATTTTTATTCAATTCATAATAGTAATAATTACAAATGCTAATACTAAAGGCATTTGGAATTTAGATCCACTTGATCTTGTTTGGCTTCCAGTTTTCACTGTGATTGTGCATGAATCTAACCTGATGTATTTGTTTTCACGGGCATCGAAGAGACTAAAAAACACCTCCACGTCTTCGTTGATGCTGTTATATGTGAAGTTTTTTAGGTTGAGAAAAAGATGGTGAGCAATTGGTATCCTGTAGCCATCTCCATGACGCTGGCCCTACAAAATGTATTTAAAAAATAATTACAGGCAGATTTTCTGTGAAAATATACATGTTTTTCAGGAATCTAATATTGCCATAATGGCATGGATAATGTACTGTACAGTAACATCAATATGAGTTCATACCTGTGCTGTACTTGATTGACCACAATGTCTGTTGGAGGCATGCTAAGGAAAAAAGACACAAAAAACATTGTGTGAATATCTGCTTACTTCTTAGGTGAATGACTATACTATGAGCTTCCTTTATTCCCCAAATCATTAGTAGGTAGGGCAGGATATGGTCAAGAGATATATAGTTCATCTCATATATTCTAGATTCTTTACCTGTAAAGTGAAATATTTCAGGCCTTTTTTCATTTTGATCATTATGGATTATGGATTTTTGGTAATCAAAAATCCAGTATCACAAAATATGAAAATATTTCTTAAGATTAATCAAAGGATTTACAATGCAGAAATTCGGAAGGAAAAAATAGCATGGAGTAAATAAGCCTGTGGCACTGCTAAGATGCTATTAAAGACCAGGTGGCTTTAATAGCAGCCTTCAGCTTGTCTGTATGGTGGGGTTGCGAGTTTCACATCTTCTTGACAATAACTCAAAGATTCTTAATGAGGTTGAGGTATGGCAAATTGGCTAGTCAATCAAGCAAAGTAAATTCATGGTTAGCAAACCAGTTAGTGGTAATTTAGGCACTGTGGGCAGGAGCTAAGTCCTGCTGGAAAAGGAAATCAGAAATACCATAAAGCTTGTCAGCAATGAAAGCATGGAGTGCTGTAAAATCTCCTGGTGCCTTGACTTTGGACACATGTATGTGCATGGACATGGGATTTGTGTGTGGTGACACCTGATGCACTGACTGCAGCCTCACTCCACTTCCAAGTTTTTGAATCAGCTTTGCTTGACAGTCTTCTTCAGGCTCTTCTTCTTTCCTGTTGCTTGAGCACCTTTTATTTCCATAGTGCTAAATTTTGAACATTACTGTATAGTAATACAGATATTTGTGTAACGTATTTAAAAGTCTCACACCCTACTCCATTTGATGTCAACCGTTTTTTTTGTCATTTCTGTTTGGTCTTGTCATTTGTTTTAGTTTTTTTTTGTTCTGGAAGTTCTGTCACTAAAACAAATTCCTTGTACGTGCAAGCGTACTTGGCAATAAAACTCTTTCTGATTCTGATTCTGTAATACTGATTGTTCAAAGGTGGACTCCTCACATGTCATGCAGAAGGTCTAGGACAGGTTCATGCCCAATGCACTAAACCCAGTCTCTGGGGTTGAACAACCCAGTGCACTCATAGTCCTGGTCTCAGGATAAGTATGATAGGATTGCAGCATCAAGGTATACTGCATAGACCTATCTGCATAGACCTAGTCCTTCCTAAAAGTGTTTGACTGATGGTGCTCCTATTCAGTAACCTAGTGAACCAGTGAAAGGACATTTAATGATGAAAATTTCACACCACTTTTGTAAGTCGCTCTGGATAAGAGCATCTGCCAAATGCCTAAATGTATATGGAACTGTGCCAAATCAATACAGTATGCATATAGCTGCACCAAAACAGTGGATGCTATGATAAAAGTCCATAATATGAGCAGCATAATGCCCATGTTTCTAGAATGAACAGGTACTGATATTAACAGAAATCAATGTTTAAAACTTAAGTGTATATAGATTAAAATCTTTCTTTTTGGGGTAATTTGCAGATTCAATACAAATCCACCCCGACTAGTTTAAACCCTAAATATGCCCCCAAATATGCACACAAAATACTTTTATTTCATTACAAGCCCAGCTTAATACTTCATATTACCCCTAAAAAAGAATGTAAAGATAAACACGTATACTGTACAGCACTGTACTGCTATGTCGTGCTAGAATGCTAAATATTCTAAATACTCTAAAGAATGCTAAATATTGATGTTCCCCTATATAAGATAAGTTACACATTTATTCATCCCGCAGTGGGAAAAAGTTCTAAAATATGTACTCTAATTCATGTACAGTTCACACTGTCGTTTCCTTTGGTATAAGTAGGGTTAATACAGTAATAATTCATCATCCCAACCCACATTTTCATTTACGGTTGCTTTGTGTTCTCTCTACATTACAAAAAAAATTTATACAGTATTATATGGCTAAATTAACATTAATATTTATGTTACAAAATTTGTAAATTATATCGTTCTTAAAAGTTTCGCATTGAAATACAAAAATATATATATTGGCAAAAAAAATGTGGAGGATATTTGTGGTTTCTGCAAATTTGTGGGGGGTTTCCACAAACAATATTTTATTAGGTGGGTTCTAAGGAAATATCTGCGAATGACTGAGGCTGCAAACTCTGAACCACAACTTCGCTGGGGTCGACTGTAATTCAATGATATTCCTTCCTTCCTTTTCCACAACCACAAATTCCAACTCCTCCTGGATGATCCCCATACCTTACCAAGCCAATTATAAAGGAAGTATGGATTTTGAATTTTCCCCAGGGTCCATTTCATATGTGCATGATAGAATTCTAGGAGATGACCAAGGGGAACTAATAAGGACCCTCATTTCCACCACCTCTACTCCTTGTTTGTTTTGTCATGACCCACAGCTCTTGACCATAGGTAAGGAAAGAGAGCATTTCAGAAACAATTTGGAGCTCTACAGTATTTTACCTAGTGGTTAATAGGAGCTCAGATTTGTTTCCTTTAAAACCAAATGTCTAAGAACATCAGCAATATCGTTTTCACTATCTTAGTGAAATGTGCTTCAGGCTCAGTATGTTCAGTTATCATAAAAAGTGTGATTATTGGAAATAATAGCAATAATAAGAATATTATTACAATGGGTAAACAGACACATACTGTACACATTGACACAGTCATGCCACCCTGCAGTTACACCCAACAGAGCACATTTAGCTTGCTGTACATATGCTCTCATTCTAGTACAATCTGTCAGACAGCTTAGCCGTCACTCACCATCTTATAGAGGTCAGATACACTGAACTGGTCTGGATCCACCATCTCAAACTCCTTTCTTGGTACTAGGTCTAACCCCAGGTGCCTATAATAGAGAAGAGGGAATGAACATAGTGACAGTTAGGTGTAGTTATTAATATCATATTAATACTTGCAAGATTTCCTAACTCCACAGAACTGAAAATGAACACAGACTAGTGAATGAATAAGAACTTGAGCAAATGTAGCATTTTGCATGAGGTATTTTGAAGATGGGCTACAATTTATTGATGGAATTTCAGTCCTGCCTGTACCATCTGCCTCAGTGACCATGTAGTTCTATAACACACAAATTGTCACCATTTATTTGCCAGGAGTAAGAAGGTAGGAGGAACTGCAAGATACAATATACTGTTGCCAAGCAAAACTGGATTAGAATCCTACCGGAGTATGGCTGATATTTAGAAAGACATGGGATGTAATGAAGTGTGCAGTTTTTATTTTCAGTTTCAGTAACGGAGGGACAATCCTTTTCTCCTATCATAATCTATAGCATAGGTTTAGTGTTGTGAATATGGATAAAGTCTAGGTAATACTAGTTAAAATTTAGCACATAGGATCTATAAACGGATCAGCCATAGCATTAAAATGCAAAACATTATAATATTTTGTAGGTTCCCCTTGTGCCGCTGGGTGGCATGGCCCCTCAGCACATAACTCCACAAAATCTTTGAAGATGTCTTGTACCTTGGATCGGAATGTAGGCAGTGGATCCTTTGGGTGCTGTGGGTTGCGGGGTTGGGCCTCTGTGGATTGGAATTGTTTGCTGGGCGCATCCCATGGATGCTCGATCAGACTGGATTAGAAGTCGATGGACATGGGCTCTTTGCTTGTTGGGCCCCATGTACAATGGGCTGTGGTTCACTAGCTGTTCTGGTGTATCTCTTTCATGGGACCCACTGGCATTTTTGATGATTTGTGCTAAACTAGATTTCTGTGGGATTGGACCAGACAGGCTGGTCTTTGGTCCCCTCGAGTATGGGTGAGCCTTGAGTATCCATGATCTTGTTGCAGGTTTACTCGTATATATTGATAATCAGTGTTGATTTGTTAATGCAATGTGGTCTAAACATTATGACTTGGTTTATGTGAGTATACAAATATTGTAGCATATTTATGTAATTTTCAGACAAACAGGATGTTTCTAAAAAGTTTAATGGACTACTTGCACGTAGGCTCGTGACGTACTTCCACTTTGAAGTAATAGGGCTCGCTGAGTTCCGGTTTGTCGGCCATTGTTTTGGAGTTTGGAGGAAATGTTCAGAAAAAAGTGTGTTTATAGATTTCAGAGACAGCAGAAGGTATAAAACGTACACTGTTGTGTTCCGTTGCATACATTTTCTGCGAAGTTCAACGGAACTTTAATTTTTCACAGTTTTCCTTCAGATGTGAACCTTAGAAAACGGTGGCGGCTTGTGAACATACGCCGAGACGATTTATGTCCTACCAGCAATTTTAAGGTTTGCAGTAAACATTGATCAAATTATTGAACCGCAAACACCAGAGGCACGAGAAAAGTTAGTAACTGGTGCTGTACTAGTGCTTTTAGCCTGGAATGATTACGCCGTTAAAGCATCGCGGGCCTGCTGAAGTGGTATCCGTCGAACCCATACCCATGGATGTAACGATGGATCATGATTACTGTAGCATTTCTGAGCCTTCATTATTAGGCCTGACGTGTGTTAGAATAGAAGAACTTTCTAATGAAGTGGAGGAGCTGAAAAAACATCTACAAGAGCTACACGTTCAGCGTGACTGTACATTTACAGAATACACACTGTAAAAAATTTTCATGTATAATTACAGTAAATTACTGGCAGCAGTTTTGCCAGTAAAATGCTGTTTTATTACAGTATTTTTATTGTAGAAATAGACTACAGTAAATTGCTGTATTTTGATATACAGTTTATTGATGTGATTTTGTACTGTTTTCTGTATTTTAGTGGTAAATAATTATTCGGACAACTTGTATTTTTAACAGCATTTTTAAAAAAATTATAATTTTAGTCCTGCCCAATTCTTTCCCCCCGATTTTCTCCCCAATCTAGTCGTGTCCAATTCAGCATCACCCGGGATTCGAACCTGCGATCTCCGGATGATAGGGCGAGCGCTTTAACCTACTGCGCCACTCGGAGGCCCACAAATTCAGCAAAAGTACTTGCACTTACTGAAGTTTTCATTAAAGCCCCTATATTGTGTGAGCCAAGATTATCTTATAGCACACAATGTGGCTCGGTATGTGCGTCCATCTGGAAAAGGTATGCCAGCTACTTCTAAGTCCTTCAAGTCGGTGATAAGTGACAGAAAAATTGCATTTGATGCGATGTTGCTCCCATCCCATATGTCTTCCAAGATGTCTTTTGGCCTAGATGAGGATTTCATTAGTTTCATTATAGCAACATGACTGTTGCATGACCAACTGAAAGAAAGTCCAAGAAAAATAGGAACTGGCTGAACATATCTAAACTGACTTTTAAAGACAGTATTTCTTCTCTGGTCGGTTTTTAAAGTGCCAGTGTTGCAAGCATGAAACAAGTCATTTGATTTTAGAACATCCATAGATTCCACAAAATTTCCACGATTATGATGGATGAATAGATCCTGGCTGCATGGAGTCCCCACATCACTGAAGATCCCAAAATCCTTTGCAATTTGCAGTTAATTACTGTATTATTTTTTTTAAACCAACTGCAATAAAGTGCGACAGAACTGTATAGCATGGGTCATTGTAGTAATTAATTTTTCTCTTGTTTTAATTCTAATTTGCTTGATTTTAGGAACACCTTTGCCCATCCTTCAGAGGGGTGTTTCTGAGATTTGACATTTGTTACCAGGTATGTAGCCATCATTTGGGGTCCTAATATCAAAGCTAAGAAACTTACTACATTGACAGAAAACAATGAAAATGTGGATTTGCTTGGTAAAATCCTTACTCATTGCCCCAGTCCAGGCGCAGAGTGATGTGACGCTTCACCTCGCGGCTCTGCTCTTGAGTCATGTGACCCAAGATCAGTTGACGCCGCAGGTCCATCAGCTCGTTCATCACATGCCTCAACTTCTGGAAGAGCTCTACTCTGTGCTTCTGTTTAATCAGAGGATTCTGTGTTAATGTAAAAACACTAGGACTAAAGAGTTACATATAGTGGTGGCCAAAAGTGTTAAGACAATGTATGCCAAATATTATAATTTCCCCTGTCCAACAAAACAGGCCATTTCTCTAATTAGTTCTGGCTTTGGCTGAAGAGTTGTGCAGATTAACAAGAAAACTAGTGAAAAACTGGCTATGTGACAATGGTATTCAGGTTCTGGGTCATATCCAGACCAAAACCTAATATAAATCTGTTGGACAAGACAGAATGAAACTACTGTATGATCTTCAACAAGCAATCAAGCAGGCTTGAATTGAACATGTGATGCCCGAGTACTGCAGATGTCTTTATGATTCTATGTCCAGCCAAATCCAGTGAGTTTGAAGATTAAAAGATTTCATACCATTTTTTTGTATAGCAACTAATTGTTGAATGTCATTTTAAAAAATGACTAACTTTTGGCCACCTTAGAATAAAATATTATAAAAACCATAGGAAAAAGATGAACATTTTGTTGCTGAAATGTTAAAGTGATATTATTTCTGATACCTTTTTTAATTTTAAAGCCATACACCATGAAATACAAGGGGGGAGGGGCATTAAAAAGTTTGAAATCAGGGGTTTAGTGATTTAGATTTCAAATCGGAGTGCTGCTTGTATGAATTGTATGAATTTTTTCATTCACAAAACATAATAATTTGGAGATCATGGCAGCATAGCAGCAGCTCTTAAAATAGAAACATATTTCTTTTGTGAATTTTTAGGGTAGGTTGTTCAGAAGTGGGGTAGAAACATGGAAATAATTTGGAGCGCTGTAAGGCAATGTTCACACCAGGCTTCTGGAGCAAACCACTGTTGATAAATCAATAAACAAACAAACAATCAAGCAATCAAATAAAAAAAAGATTGGACCTATCAGTACTGTATGTGTATAGGTATACTGTATATTTAAGATACAATCAGTTCTATATGAATGATGCTTTCATTTTTATTTACATCCCAAGTTGGAATGTATCATGACATTAACCATAACTCCTATGAATTTTTTCTTCCTATGAATTATCATAAATGAAAAGGGAGAAGGATACTGCATTAATCGTGCTTGAAAAGCAGTTGCTTTATGGCGGCGTTGCCCAAGGCTCACTTTCTGCTTATACTGAGTAACGAGAGATTACACAATTCATTGTTACCAGGACAACCGAGGTTTCTCCAGACTGAAACCACCCACACTCATGCACACACACACACACACACACACACACACACACACACACACACACACACACACACACACACACACACACACACACACACACATGCAAACAAACATATACATGTAGGACCAAGACACAATTAGGGAATTCCAGAGTAGTCACAAAAGACTTTACCACATAAAGCTGTTTCCACAGCACTCCCCATTCCTGCAGTGTGCTGGTGCACTCGGTGATGATTGGATCCTCGAGAGGAACCACCGTCTCACACTGCCTGGAAATGCACCACACACAGGCTTGTTAAAATCTAACCAAACCTGAATTTTTTAGAAAACTGAGTCTCCTGATGTCACATGCAGCCTGAAGGTCATCATCCAACAGGGAGTTTATTTGCTCAATTTTTTTTTTTTTTAGTGCTGATTAGGCATGCTGCGATAATGTATTATCCAATCGTGCACTTACCCCCTGTTGGTAACGGTTGCTTTCTTTAAGTGCACATAGTTGGCTGGAAAAATGCCCTGAGGAGAGAGAAAAGAATTTATTATTTTCTGGGTAAATCTGCAAGCGCTAGCAATGTAACATGGACACAGGAATATTCAGTGTTTTGTTCTAGAGGCTTGCTGATTTACTGTACAACTACAAGGGCAGAAATAAGTTTTACTCTCTCTCTCTCTCGTGCTACTTTTTTGGAGCATGAGAAAGATTTTTTTTTTCTTTCGGTGAGTAAATGTGAGCTTATTTGGGCATCCCATGAGGATGAGAGGGAGTAAATGATACGGGAGGGAGAGAGTAGGCGAGAAAAGAGAGAGGGTCATACACATGTACATGAGTTGGAGTACTCAGTAGTGTATATCAGTCTGTTTATTTACATTTAATGTTTGTATTTAATTGTTCTTGGAGATTTCAGAAAGATAGACTTCACTCTGACTTCCAGTTCAGAGAGAGATGCTTGGTTGTAGAAAGCAGGAGTCTATAGTGAGGTGCGGAAATCTATTTAGAATCGCTAGCTTGATGGGTAGCGCTGTCTATCCTGCACTTACAGGGTTGGGGGTTCGGATCTTGCCTGTGGTCTGTGGAGTTCTGTGGGTATAGATAATGGATGGATAGACTATTGAATCAGACATTTTTCTCAGACAAGAGAAGACTTTCAATTTCTTTTTGAAAGTTTCAAATCAGTAAAACTGGATGCTAGCTCAAAAGGCTTCAAGAGATCTAGATATTGCAGGTCACAAAAATTAACATCGAGATCCGCTGATCTATCGACCGCTAGACATCGAGATCACACTCTCCCAGACGAGTAGGCCTTTACGTCTTGAACATATGGCCAGATTGCCAAGAATGTCTTGGTTACCCTAAAATAACACCATTTGAAAGTGTTAGTTTAGTGAAATGGGATAATAATTTAGCTAATGTTAAACCGTTCATGAATCTAGATTCTTTAGTCAGATTGTAAAAGCAGTGCCAGGTTGCTAGGCTACTTGGGTATTTTTGCATCTCTTTCTATTTACAATCACCAAAGAGCTCTACTGTATTCCAACACAGAAATCTTTCCTTCCTTCCTTACAGGCCGCAAATTATGGCAGAGAAGCCGCATTGTCTAATCCTAAATACGAATGACACAATTTTTACCTTTACTGTTGGTCTTTTGGTTGAAAAGCCTCTGTACCAGCCTAAAGAAAAAGAAAAACCACATGGTCATGTAACTCATACAGTCACAAGCACCTCTCTGCTGATAAGTTTTAGATTAATTATTAATAAAGCAATGATATTTTACCATCACATTTCTCCAGGATTTGGACAGTTTCTCCAAGCTCCAGCACCAGGGAATGGCTTACTGAACTTCGGAAACTGCCTATCACTGAGAGAGAGAGAGAGACGGCAATCAGTACTGACTCTTTTGAGAACACAGCGTACAAGCAATACGTCAGGAAGGACAATGACAGGCAAAATCACTGATACTAAATGATGAAATCCACACTACCAAGTGTGACTATGACATAAAGACATATTTTTTGTTGACTACTTTGTATAAAGGTCACAATTGTAAATTCTAGAAATGTTAATTCTATAATAATAATAATTATAATAATAATAAATTTCAATGTCACTGCAGTTTAGCAAATGTAGGCAGATATTTTGAAATTATGTTAGTTTGTGTGAATATTTTCTGTTGTTGTTCTGGTGGTGATTTTATTGGTATCTTGCAAAAGTATTAACCCTCTTTCAGTTTTACACAATTTATAGTGTGAAATAACTGAAATAGACATAGTAGGGATTGTATGACCTCCATTGCATGACATTATATGCATCTATGTACTATAAACTACAGTATATACCAGAGGTGGAAAGAGTAATAAAATGTTGTACTTAAGTAAAAATACTGTTACTTTAGTGAACTTTTACTGAAGTACAAGTAAAGTTACTCTTAGAGTAAATTTTTTATGAGCTACTTTTTAATTTTACATGAGTAGATTTTTATGAGTACGTTTGAGTTATTATTTATTTATTTTTAACAGCGGGGGTGGGATGAGGGATGGAACACACTCGCATAATAAATCTGTTCCCTTTGTTGTGCTTGAAATCAAAGTGGTCGCTTAAATATGACCAGGGGTTTGCTTCATAGGAATTTGTTGGTATTTCACTTTCAGCTGTGTCTGCATCACTGATATCTGTTTTGTCCGTCTCCATCGTTCTTGTGAATTTAGTGTGTTTGTTCTCCATCAATCAGTGCAGTGGTTTCCGGGGTGCAATTTTTTTCCTTTGTATATTTTGTATTATTTTTCCTTTTCATTCATTATTTTTTTTACTCAGTAGCGAATATGATTTAAAATGTAATGAAGTACAATACTTTAAACAAAACATATTTAAGTAAAAGTAAAATTACAGATTTTAAAAACTACTTTAAAAAGTAGAAGTACACAAAAAATCTACTCAATTACAGTAATGCGAGTAAATGTAATTCATTACTTTCCACCTCTGCTATATACATACTTAATGTATTTTTTTTTTTTTTTCATAAAAAATATTTTTATTTGTAAAAAAATTTTTTTTACAAATAAAAATGTGTCATTTTATAAAATACTTAAATAAACAGCCTTATGAAGCCCAATGAGCTAAGAAAACAAGCCGGCAGAAGGGTTCTGTATTAGTATCAATACATGAAAATAACCAGGAAGTTTTAGAATTTGAAAAATTCCTAGTAGACTTTCAGCTATAATTCAATGGGCTTGACATATTGCATTGACCATTTTAAAAATTAGACATTTGTTTACAAAGTCCCTACATTTTCTCAGGCTCAAAGCTAACTGGACAAACTAACATAATCATACAATAAATATTATGATTATTAAGGTGGTAACATGTTGAAGTTATTTTTTCAGTTAAAGCAAAAATCTTGAGCCTATAGATATAACCATGGACCTATGGATATTTCCCCACTGTGTGATGAATAAAGGTATATCTTATCTTATCTTATCTTATGTTTACTCTTCAGTCTTCAGTAAATGAAGCGGTCTCAGTTGGATGGAGGTCAGATGATTGCCCTGGCACTTAAGGAAGGTCTCATTTCTTTGCACTGGGCTGCTTTAACATTTATTATCTGCAGTACATATGTACTGTAATATACAGTATAGCAAGTGAACAGTCAATTCCTGGATATGTTGAAAGGCGGAAGACATGCAAGAGTAAGAACATTGGCAACTCTGACATAGGCCAAAAGTCATCTAATGGCTAGACGACTTTGTCAGAGCATTTCCAAAACAGCAGACCTTGGGTGATCTTCCCAGTATCCAGTGGTTAGTACTTACCAAAAGTGGTCTGAGGAAGTTTAGCAGGGTCATAATTATCTTACTGGTCAAGCCTCGGTGATGTATGTGGGGAGAGAATACTGGCCTTTCTGGTGTGGACTCACAAAAGAGCTACCGTAGCAAAAATTGCTAAAAGGTTAATGATGGCTATGATAGAAAGATGTCAGAATATACAGTGCATTATAGCTTGTTGTAAATGGGGCTTCGCAGCTGCAGACTGGTCTGAGTGCGAGGTTCACTGATGAAAGCACACACAGTGGGAACATTAGCATCAGAACTGGACCATGTAGAAAAGGGAAAAATGGATGCTTGTTCTAATGTATCACATTTTCTTTTACATCAAATGAACTTACATTGTGAAGCAATAAAACAAAAAAATATTATAGGAATAAAGGAGGTCGGTGAAAGCAGTGTGAGGGTCTGGGCAATGTTCTTTTGGAGAACAGTGTCCTGGTATTCATTTGGATTCTGTTTTGTGAGACCTGGCAACGCCATTCCCTAATTTCAGTAGCCTCTTCCAACAAGAAAAATCTCCTGCCAATGCAAATTGTTCAGAGATAGTTTGAGGAACATGACAATGAGTTCATGGTGTTGACTTGGCTTCCAAAATTAGTAGACTGAAATTCAATTGAGCTTCTGTGGAAACATTTCTGATCCATGAAGGCCCCAACTCACAATTTACAGGTCTCAAAGGATGCGCTTGGAAATGGGTAAGATGTCTTGATGCCAGAGAGCACTGCACACCTTGAGAGGTCTTGTGCAATGCATTTGTCAATGAGTCAAAGCTGTTTTGGTGGCACAAAGAAGGCTGGTGATTTTAGGGTTACTCTATGGTTAATTGGTTTGTATACAGTATATATGGTTGTGATCAGAAATTTTATATGAATGAATATAAATATCAGCTGTATTTATACAATTACAATGTAAAATACATCTTGTGTAAGAATTTGGAGCATATCGGTTGATTTTTTTTATGTGGGGTAGTATATGGATATCACAAAGGTTGCAATACACATAATATGGAAATTTTCAAGGGATGAATACTTATGCAAGTCACTGCAGGGGCAATATAAAGCAGACTGTGATGCAATATTTTCTATTTCATTCATTTATATGTATTTTGCATTGAATAAAGGGGCAATTTATTTGAATTTGTGGATTGACAGAATGCAAACAAATGAAAGTTACGTTTATATGTTAAAATAAAATAAAGAAAATGTACTTCATTTTAACAAATACAAAAAACACTGCAGCACACTATTCTACAATTTAAAGGGGGGATTCTGGTTATGTTCACATTACAAACCTGAATTGACTCAAATCTGATTTTTTCAGATCTTATTTTTTTCATGGCTGTCTGAATGCAGAAATCTGTCTGAATGCAATGGATATGAATCACTTTCGTATGTGGACCTATATCGGATGTATATCTGATAAGTGGTGATGTTACTTGAATGAGAATGATCAGATCAGTGCATGTAACTGTTTGCCTCTGTGCATGCTTTGGACACTGATGTCATCAGTCAGTCAGGATTTCAGAACAGTGCTAGCAAAGTTGCTAAAACCACTAGAACGGCGTGACTGGCTTTCTTACTTCTTATGCACCTCAACAATTACAGTCGACTAACTGCTTGCCAGAGCAAAACCCCAGGCGTATTTTTGCTAATTGCATCCATTGTTTGAAATGAATGAGCGGTGACATGTTTTAACCCAAATGCCAGAAGTAAAGATGCGTCAATGTGTGCATGAGTGCTGTTTCAAAGGACAGATGCATCCACATTAGATAAGTCAGATAAAAGTCAGTTGTAATTATGAATGTCCGTCATGGCTTATAATGTGAATGCATTCTTTAAAAATATTCAGCATCATAAAGGGTACCACAAAGCCTTTGCAAGTACTAAATTTCCAAGTTTCTCGAAGAACAGCGAAGTACTAAACCATAAATACCAACAGAGAAGGTCTATTAAAAGTCTAGGTCTTTTATTAATTTCTATTGCATTATAATTCTGCTTTTCTCCTGGTATTGACTAGAACTTGTTCTGGAAAAACAGTAATTGTTTAGTCATGATATAATTACACAGTTGTATTCTTTTGTAAAATATGAAGGTAGTGCAGTTACAGAAGGTATTATAAATACTAGGTCTTGGTTTGAAAAAGTCACAATGTAAACAGTGTGAAAACTACTACATATTGTTAGAGTAAATCCTAATCCACGACAGTGTATCTTTTGGAATAAATAGCCTGTTATGTAATAACCTTTCTGCACTTGTCTGTAAATAATGATGAATACTCTGATAATGATGATGATATACTCTGAAAAAATAAAGAGGCCCACAAGTTGAGAGAATAGTTAGGAACATACAATGGTTGGCCAAACTATAAAATTACCAACTGGATTTAACTAACCAAATGGATAGGAGTCTTCCTTTGGATAATTACTGCAGTGATTCTTTCAGTTATCAACAAGTTATTTAATTCCAACTGATGCAGTGAGTAGCTTCTCATTTCCTAATCAGCCGTCTCAGAAGACAAATCTAGTATTTGTGGAAAAGATGTTACTCTGCTTCAGAAGGGTCAAATTATTGCCCTGCATCAACAAAAGAAAACAACTATTCAGAAATAGTTACTGAAACTGCTAAAAAATGGATTAAGAACTACCGAGCACATTAAAACCTGGAAGGATAGTGGTAAACTAGCTACCTTCAAGCAAGAAATGTTAAATCAAAATCATACAATACTGTACATTAGAAGAACTCATGGCTATGTTTAATAGTGAAAGTAAGAGAATTTTAATATGCACAAGGTCTAGAAAACTATAGGCGAGAACAGTTGTGTAGCCTTAAGAGAACCACTTATCAGTCAGGTTGATCATGCTTCAATTTGCTAAGGAGCATAATGAATGGAGTATGGAGCATTAGAAAAAGGTCATGTGGCCTAATGAATACAGATTTATGGGACTCATTCCATAAATCTGGGATGAGGCACTCATGGGGTGATGAGCACATCTGGTTAAGAAGAGCAATGGATGACGTGATGCAATCATAAGGCCTACTGACTACTGTACAAGCCTGTTTAGCATTATAGATCTGGGGTTTGCTTTTGTTGGTCAGGTCTAGGTTCCACAGTTGACCATGAGGTCAACTGACTACATATACTAAAAACATATATATAATGATATACTAAATAACCAGGGCCCGGTTTCTCGAAAGCTTCTTATCTCTAAGTAGTTCTTAAGTCGTACCTTAACCTCTCTCTTAACTTAATGGCGCATTTCCCGAAACGTTCTTACGCTAAGTATCTCTTAGCTACGTCAGACGTTCGTAAGGTTGGTCTGGACCAACCTTAACTCATACTTAGCGTAGTTTCAGCTCTAGACGCTAGTCGCCGCCACTGAGCAGCAGTCTTTATAAAGCAGCGGTGTATGCAAACACATTATGGCACGTTATCAAAGTCGTATTAATGATGGAATATACTGTAGACCTGTTTAAGAATTTTATTTTATTTGATATCAGAACTAATAGAGTGACTTTTAATTAGCCTATTTCATAATGTGATTAACGCATTAAAATTGCCAATCACAATTAATATTAAACAGGTGGCGAACAATTAGGCAGCGATACAGCGTGGTGTAAAACCCCATCAGTGGTCGTTATTAAAAATATATATATAAATAAAAGTTTTGCCTTCCAAGGCAACAGATTATGGAGCTTCTTGAGCTGCTCAGACCTGCGCGTGCCAGACCAACGCGTCATACTTACTGTACTTACTGTACTTACTGTACACTCCCCGTCCCGATGTCCAGCTGCTCGCTGCTTTTTGTTTAAAATATGTTTCATTCATCATTAGCCATTATCCATGACTTTATGAGTTTTTCTTTTGACACGTTTTATTTTTATGAAATTTGATTTAGTTAAATGAGAAAATAACCTTGGGAGATTCAAACCCCGCATCCATTAATTTTTTCTGGGTGATTGTAATGTTTAATACCCCTACAGTATTCACTTATGCAGTTTGACTCGCTGTGAGATGCGGTGTGTTATACCCCTATCTCACCTGCACGGTCTCGCGCTGTGGCCGTAGGCTTGATCATGATTCACCCCGAGTTTTTGCGCTGTGGTTACGTTTCCATCTTTCCGCGTGAAAAATTCAACGTTTAATTTTTTGCTGGTCCTCACGGAAGCTTGCAGACTTTGCAGAACTTCGCGGAACGTTAAAGGAACGTCGTGGGCAATCGCGGCAGCTCACGGAGATGAGTCAGGCCACACAGGTGAGAGAGGGGTATTAGGCACCACACAGGTGAGAGAGGGGTATTAGACACCACACAGGTGAGAGAGGGGTATTAGACACCGTGATCCGCCTAGAGTGACCGGCGCCCGACGGTCCGCGAAGATCTGCCAGGTCCGCGAGCTTCCACATGTTAAACATGTTTATTTTTTTTGCGTGGTAAAATGGAAACGTAATAACAGCACCAAAACTCGCGCCGAATCATAATGAACCGCACTTACGGCCCCGCGTGTGAGATAGGGGTATTAAACCTCCACTCTGTCATCTCATCGTATTCCTTCCATAATGAATGTCAGTTGTTGCGCTATACTGTACAACCCCAACAACTGACACTTCACATTGTTTCTGAAGCTGGTGAAGAGTGTTATCAGCTGTTTGTCCATCAACTATGATTGGATACCCGGTTCGTTTCACGGCCACATGTTACATGAAAATATTATATATTATATTATTATATTAATTAATATTAATTTATATATTTGTCTATTATGGCATGTTATTGTTAAGTTAACACATGTCGAAATAAACGCTATTAAAAGAATTTAGTGCAATGTTTAATTTGCATAGAAAGTGCCGTCTTTCTTAACACTGTCATGCAAAAGGAGTCAAAAATCGATTCCAGAGCCACCGATGTCCGCTAATTCAGGACCTTCACTGTAGACAGCGCCGCGTAACGTCGGACGTAAGAGGCAGCGACTTAAGAAGACTCCTAAGAGACAGTTCGAGAAATACACTTAGAAAAGTTATCACTTAACGTAAGATATATCTTAAGAGTCTTCTTAGCGCGCGAATAGTGTGCGTTATCGAGAAACCGGGCCCAGGTTTTTTCCAACAATGGCAAAGGGACATTGCCAGGATTCACTGTGCTCAAATTGTGAAAGAGTGATTCAGGGAGCATGAGACATCTTTTTCATCTTTGGCCACCACAGAGTCCAGACCTTGCTAGAGGTCTTGTCCAAGACAAGATCTTGGAGAAAAATTAATAAGACTCTGGACGTAAATAAATGTTGTCACATTGCATAAGCTTATCGAAATGATGCCAAGACGAATGTGTGCCGTAATCAAGGCTAAAATAAATATTAACTAAAAATTAAATATTAAATGAAATATTAGAGCATGTGACATTTTTTGGCCAGGCAGTGTACCTGATAGCAGATGTACTTAATATCAAAAACATCTATTACAAATAATGATTAAGTGTAACAGATTTTCCCATTTATTGGTACAGTAAACAGATTTGCATGGTGGAGCAGTAGGTGAAGGTGTAGTGTTGCTGCCTCAAAGAACAAGAATCTCAAAGAACCGTATGGATCTTGGCATGTTCTATCCATGCTTCCTCTCAAAACATGTCTTCAGGCGTATTGCTGAATTGCTCCTAAGTGTGAATGAATGTGTGATACTGGGTGTGAATTTGTTTCTGGAATCCCCATCCAGGTGCATTCCACTCCAGATCCTGACCAGAAGAACTGAAAATCAACATCATTGTAATAAATTAAAAAGTAACCAACCAACAATATACTTTTCCCTGAGTTAGTAACATTAGTTTCAAGCAGGTGAAGTACAAGCAGCTATATTTAGATGAAGCATTAATTCAGCTGTTCATGCTTGAGTGAAATAGTTGCCATATGTTGATAATGAATGATTTTGAAGAGGCCAAACACACTGGAATCCATTGTGGGAAAACATGGACTATAAGCACAGAAATGTGTAAATGTGTACATAGACTATATGGCCATTACTCTGATATACTGTATGCGTATTCACTATAGTGTTGCCACAAAGTTGGAAATAAACAATTGTCCTTGTATGCTCTAGCATTAGGCATGATCATGTTTGGAGTCTTAACCACGAAGGCTTAAGGGCCTGGCTTGAAGGCCTCACGGTGGCAACTTGGCAATGGTAGTGCTTGGATCACAAATCTTCTAATCAGTAACCAAAAGCCCTGAATATTGTGGCTGTAAAAACCACGACTTCATCCATTTAGAGGAAATTAGAAGACTTCAAACCAGACATTCTAGTCTAAAACCTGTGTCGTACCTTGTGTGCTCTTGTGGCTGAACGGATACAACTTTCCACGACTACCTTCCATCTAGCGGAAAGTCTTTCCAGAAGTGTGGTGGCTGATATCGCAGCAAACAGGCAACAACTCAATCGATTTTAATGCCCATGGCTTTGGAACTGGATGTTCAATATTCAGGAATCCACATAATGTTGGCCATATAGTTTAAAGAGTCAGTAATTGTTTCCCTTAATAATGCTGATGTGCAGTTTCACTGCATCCTTCGTTAACCTTTTGAGAAGCTGTTAACTAGTTTGCCCGAATGCTTTAATTTATCAGCCTAATGTGTGCTTTTTTAAACAGTATTATTCCCGCATTTTGATAAAATATTCACACCTCTTTTCCATAATAATGCTCCTGCGTTTCAAGGGCTATTAACACCAGAAAACTGAATTCTCAACAGAATATCCAGCGGACTTTGAATGGTGAAAGTGCACAGAAGCCATTTGTAGCATCATTTCCTTTCCTGACAGACTATGCATGGCTGCTATTACAAATGGCAAAATGACAGCAGCCGGTGAAATCACTTAGAACCACTATATGTATACTTTCAAAAAGTTCAAATAAGGTCAAATCTTATACCAATTTAGTGAATCCTAATCTGTGCATGCAGAGTTAACTTGATGTCTTAAAATGGCTTCATCTCTGCCATTTCAATAAAAAGTACATTGTTTAATGGGAAAATGTATTGTTATTTTCATTATTATGACCCTGTCTGAATGTGGTTGATGATGTTTTTAGAAACTTATGTACAGTATGGTTTTTATATACATTATCTGAGTTGTGGTCAACAACCACTTCAGTTTCCCCCATGGTAATGGACGACGTTTGAAGTAATTCTAAAGCACATTGTAACTTGGCATGATAGGGATAATTCAACTGAACACACCCTTTTCCTGCTAACAAAAAGAAAAATATTCCTTTGGAATATTAAAATAATGCCGCATGAATAAACAATAGATCTTTATTTCTGTTTTTTTTCTTCTCCAGGGAATTTGATTTCATAATATTTCGAAGCTGAAATAATATTGAATTGTCTTTATTATGTCTTTGTTTTACTGAGAGAAGCTCAGGTATGACAGCAGACAGATGTTACCACTTTACATAACTTGCAGCGATCTCCAGACATATCTACAGTAGCTGTCTCCAATATAATTCATAACTATAAGATCACAGTTACCACCGTAAGAAGATTGTCACAAAATAATAAAGGGCATACAATTTCCTTTCTTGAATCAATTCCCGGAGGAAGGTCCTCCGCCATGCTGAACTTCTCCATCTCCATCCACACCATCACAATCCCATACACATGGCTAAGAATCATGTTTTTAGACATCTTAAAATCAAGTACTTTAAGCACTAGATCCTGATCCCAATTAGATAAGAAGGTCAGCTCGAACAGTGAGACAAGCTCTGGTTCTATCTGGTCTTGCTTTCTTTGTATTAAACATACTTGCATTTAGGCCCGCTTGATTTAATAAAACATCAAATTGCGATTATTTTGACGCTATATTTAACTGTTACACATTTAACTAGGCTAAGAACAAGTTATGGCACAAGTAATGTCATTATGAGGTTGTTTGCCGATATTTATTTATGCAGCCAATCTCTCAGGTCCATATTGTGATTTAGATTTTATTGTGAATAATTCTGCAGCACTTCTTGCATTTGTTTGAAACAGTGCAAGTCTTGGATTTTACATTGCTACATCGCATGCGTTAACTCAATTGTTTTAGTTTTAAAGTTGCATGATGTTTGTGTGCATGGTGTAAAAGACAAAAGAAAAGTGGTGCACAACACCAAAGATAGCACTGCTCTTCCCAGAAACAATGGCTTCAGTGCTCACATTTAAGCAAACAGTCTGTAAGCTACCTCAATGTCTTAACCATTTACACCATGCACCTTCACACACACTGCTATGGAGCGATATCGCGGACAATATTCAAATGCAATTGCAAATAGCATTTGCAATTGCGTTTCCCATATGTGGACGCACAAAGTGTGCCATAATTCAAATGCAATTGCAAACTTTGCATTACCGTTTGCTGATTCGCCTTTGCGAGCGCACACTGACTGCCAAATTTCAAATGAAAAAACAAAGTCCATTTGCATTTGTATTTCCCAGGTCTTACACGTCATGAACCTGTCACATTTAAATATCAAAATCAATTACCACATTTGCTTTTTCACTTTCTCTGCGCCGCGCGTCAAGCCAGCCAAAATTCAAACGCAATCGCTAATCCATTTGCAATTGCATTTCCAACACGTTACACAGAAACCTGTCAATCAGCGTCAGGGGCGGGTCTACTGTATACTGTGGGGCGGGATTGTATGGGGAGTGACGTCACTCGCACTCGCCGACCAAGAAGGGGGATATTTGAGCACTGGAGGTGAACCGAGATTATCTCATTTGTTTATCAAGAAATAAACACACAAAAATGACAAATAGCATATTTTCTTGCTCCGGAGTGGACAGAGAAGTTTTTACAAATAAAAATATTTTTAGATCTTCTCCTGTTACAGCCTGCTGGAGCTAAATCTTTCAGAAACGCTGCGTACCGGTGTTATGCGCTAAAATGCCTCCCTGCCACGGATTGCCCCCCCCCCTCCGCTAAAATGCCTCCCTGCCACGGATTGCCCCCCCCCCAACATAACCTCTATCAAATATTATATTACAACATAAATTAATAGGTTCATGATTTACAAATTGCACCAAACGAATTTGATTATAAAATAATCTATATAAAAAAACACATGTAGTATAGGGGGGAAATATATTAATTATATATTATTTTCATATACAACCCCTGGCAAAAATTCTGGAATCACCCCTCTCAGAAGATGTTCATTCAAATGTTTAATTGTGTAGAAAAAAAACAAGCACATACATGCCACAAAACTATTTTCACTCAACAATCCAAACTTCTGGCTGTATAAAACACTTTAAAAAAAACAAAGAAAGATAACTATAGTCAATGACAACTGTTTTAACAACTCAAACAGAGGAAAAAAATATGGAATCACACAAATAAAAACACTACTTGTACTTTGTTGCACCACCTCTGGCTTTTATAACAGCTTGAATTCTCTGAGGCCTGGATTTAACTAATGTCAAACTGTATACTTCATCAGTCTGTCTCCAGCTTTGTCTTATTGCAGTTGCCAGATCAGCTTTGCAGGTTGGAGCTGTGTCCTGGACCATTTTCTTTCATTTCCACCACAGATTTTCAATTGGATTAAGGTCCGGACTATTTGCAGGCCATGCCATTGACATTATATGTATTTCCTGTAGGAATGTTTTCACAGATTTTGCCCTATGGCATGATGCATTATCATCCTGAAAAATGATGCTACCATCACCAAACATCCTTTCAATTGATGGAATAAGAAAAGTGTCCAAAATCTCAACATAAACTTGTGCATTTATAGAAGATGTAATGACTGTCATGTCTCCCATACCTTTACCTGACATACAACCCCATATCAATAATGATTGTGGAAATTTGCATGTTTTCTTCAGGCAGTTGTCTTTATAAATTTCATTGGAACGGCACCAAACAAAAGTTCCAGCATCATCACCCTGCGCAATGCAGATTCGTGATTCATCACTGTATCTAACTCTCATCCAGTCATCTGCAGTCCAAGATTGACTTTCTTTAGCCCACTGAAACCTTGTTTTTGTTCTGTTTAGATGTTAATGATGGTTTTCTTTTGGCTTTTCTGTATGTAAATCCCATTTCTTTTAGGCGATTTCTTACTGTCCGTTCACAGACATTGACTTCACTTTCTGCCCATTTGTTCCTCATTTGTTTTGTTGTGCATTTTCTGTTTTCAAGTCATATTGCTTTAAGTTTTCTGTTTTGGCGCTTTGATGTCTTTCTTGGTCTACCAGTACGCTTCCCTTTTACAACCTTTCCATTTGATTTGTACTTGGTCCAGATTTTAGACACAGCTGACTGGGAACAACCAACATCTTTTGCAACATTCCATGAAGATTTACCTTCTTCAAGAAGTTTGATAATTCTCTCCTTTGTTTCAACTGACATATCTCGTGTTGGAGCTATGAGTTATGTCAATCATCTTGGTTCAACACATCCCTAATGTGTGCAAGCACTCTTTTTTAACTGTAGACTAATTAGCAGTTGTAGAAATGCAAAGTGCATGGTGATTCCATATATTTTTCCTCAGATTTGTGTGATTCCATATTTTTTTCCTCTGTTTGAGTTGTTAAAACAGTTGTCATTGACTATAGTTATCTTTCTTTGTTTTTTTTAAGTGTTTTATACAGCCAGAAGTTTGGATTGTTGAATGAAAATAGTTTTGTGGCATGTATGTGCTTGTTTTTTTTTCTACACAATTAAACATTTGAATGAACATCTTCTGAGAGGGGTGATTCCAGAATTTTTGCCAGGGGTTGTATATGAAAATAATATATAATTAATATATTTTCCCCCTATACTACATGTGTTTTTTTATATAGATTATTTTATAATCAAATTCGTTTGGTGCAATTTGTAAATCATAAACCTATTAATTTATGTTGTAATATAATATTTGATAGAGGTTATGTTGGGGAGGGGGGCAATCAGTGGCAGGGAGGCATTTCAGCGCATAACACCGGTACGCAGCGTTTCTGAAAGATTTAGCTCCAGCAGGCTGTAACAGGAGAAGATCTAAAAATATTTTTATTTGTAAAAACTTCTCTGTCCACTCCGGAGCAAGAAAATATGCGATTTGTCATTTTTGTGTGTTTATTTCTTGATAAACAAATGAGATAATCTCGGTTCACTCCCAGTGCTCAAATATCCCCCTCTTGGTCGGCGAGTGTGAGTGACGTCACTCCCCATACAATCCCGCCCCACAGTATAGACCCGCCCCTGACGCTGATTGACAGGTTTCTGTGTAACGTGTTGGAAATGCAATTGCAAATGGATTAGCGATTGCGTTTGAATTTTGGCCGGCTTGACGCGCGGCGCATAGAAAGTGAAAAAGCAAATGTGGTAATTGATTTTTATATTTAAATATGACAGGTTCATGACGTGTAAGACCTGGGAAATACAAATGCAAATGGACTTTGTTTTTTCATTTGAAATTTGGCAGTCAGTGTGCGCTCGCAAAGGCGAATCAGCAAACGGTAATGCAAAGTTTGCAATTGCATTTGAATTATGGCACACTTTGTGCGTCCACATATGGGAAACGCAATTGCAAATGCTATTTGCAATTGTATTTGAATATTGTCCGCGATATCGTTCCATACACTGCACCACTTAGCTATAATTGTTTTAAGTAGATAAAAGAGAACATGATATTTCCTACTTAGGAGAACAAAAAAAATTTTTTTTGAGAAGATGTGAAACGTATCTAAGATATGTAAGATAATACTTTAAGGTGAGATTATTTGCAGACTTGTGCCAACATTTTTTCCATTTACTTTTGCATTGACTGTAGTTTTTACTACCGTTTAGTAGGTTGTCTGCACATGTTATAAGTGTGTAATCTAATAATCTTTACTATAATGAACAGGGAGAGGTAGTGCTGCAAAACCACATCTACATTACTGTAATATATGTACTTCGAGAGAGAGACATATGTACATGAGAACATAATACTTTGACAGTATCACAAGAGAATATATACAATTTTATTACAACTTTCTGATTTGAAAGAGCACTTATAATCCTCATGTGCTAGTCTCTACCTGGAATCCCAAATGCCTTTAGAATAATATTATTAGTTTTACTGCTCTATTGCACCGCGCTTGCTCTATAATTGTGCATAGAGTCACCTCTTAAAGTATTTGAACAAGGACACAAAGTACATCGCCACAATGCATTTGAAATGAAGCAATCAAGATGGGAATAAAGTGTAGACTTTCATCTTTAATTCAAGGAGTTTTACAAAAAAAAATACTGCATTAACTGTTGTAGAATTACAGGCATTTTTATCTTGCATTTTAACAGGTTCCAAAGTAATTTGACAACTGATTGATAAACAGTCTGATGGGCAGTCTCTTAATTATTTCATGATAAAAAGTCTGTTATTGATTCCAGTGTTGAATTTGCAATTGGTAAATGTTAATGGAAATAAGTGAAAGCGGACATTATTAGGCTTAAAAGACCAAACAGATAATTTAGCGGCAAAATGAATAAATTAGTCAATTCTTTAAAAAAAGAAGTAACGCACTGGGGAGTTCAGCAATATATAAACGCCTGAAGGACCACAGAAGACAACTAAAGTAGATGATCGCACAATTCTTTCCTTGGTTCTGAAACCTTTTTGTAACACCAAAACAAGTCTTGGATAATTGGATGAGAAGAAAATGGAGAAGGAAATGAAGGGCTCATGCTCCCAAACATACCACATTAAATATGGTGGACGGGGTGTGACGGCATGTACAGCTGCTAAGGGAACCTGGTTACTGGTGATTATTGATGATGTGGCTGATGATAGAAGAAACAGTATGACATCTGAAGTGTTTAGAGTCTTACTTTCTGCTCACGAAGAAATGGATTATTCTTAAATGACTGAGTCAGTCACCTGACCTCAACCTAACTGGACATGGTTTTCACATACAAAAGACAAAACTAAGGCAGAAAGACCCACAAACAAGCAGTAACTAACAGCTGCTGCAGTAAAAGCCCATCATAGCAGTTCATGGCAGGGGATGCAGCATTTGGTGATCTCCATGGGTTCCAGAGTTCAGGCGTTCATTGACTCAATGACTGACATTTTGCCCCAAGTATTAAAAATTAAGCTGAATGTCTATGTTTCGATCAAATTTCAATTGCTTCATTTCAAATCCATTGTGGTGGGATACAGGGACAAAAATACAAAAAGTGTGTTTTTGTGCAAATATTTATAGACCTGACTGTAATTTATACACTTGTAGAGCTCTCTTGTTGTTGGACGACTGCAGGAGTACTGTCCATCCTCTAAGAATAAATAAAGTGCATAACTGCACCTATTGAACTAGCTCGAACCGTGCAGTTGAACACATTTGTGAGGAGTGATCAGGATGACAATCGTAACCCTTTTCCACGGGCAACTGTTCTATTTTTGAGTCCCCTTGAAATCTCTTAAGTATAAAAACATGTTAGTTATTGTTACTTCAGGACAATCTACAGCTAGGAGCACTGTTTACCCTCATGTGACCCCTCTGATTAAAAAGAACATCTTTTCCATTTTAATAAAATTTTTTTTAGAATAATCCCATGCACTCACAACCAACCAATCTCTGGGTTTTCTGGTTACCTCTCACTGTATATAAAACATGCTGAGAGGTGAATTGACTATGCTAAATAGGTGAAAATTAGTGTGTGAACATATGTGTGTGTGTTTGTGTGTTGTCCTACAATGGACTAGCATCTCCCTTCACACATTTATGGCTAATGTTCCAGCTTAATGTTTAGCAATGGTGCCCTGCACCTCCAGAACTGGGAGCTTTAAATGTTGCCTCCGGTCCCGTGTGTGTGTGTGTGTGTGTGTGTGTGTGTATGTGTGTGGAGTTTGCACTTGCTCCCCATGCTTGGTGGGTTTCCTCCAGCTCTTCCCACCTTCCAAAGACATGTATAGTAGTTTGACTAGCATTTCCAAATTGCACCTAATGTGTGATTGGGTATGAGAATGCGTTTGCTTGTATCCTGCGATAGGTTGGCACCCCATCCAGGGTGTTTCCTGCCTTGTGCACTAAGTTCCCCAAGTCTCGCTATGTCCCAACACAGGATATGTGATATAGATAATGGATGGATAGATGGCCACTATTCATAGGACGGCAGCACAGTGACTTAGTGGTTAGCAGTGTTTTCCATCTTGAGTCTGTGTTAATGGAGTTTGCATGTTCTCCCCATACAGGGTGGGTTTGCTCAGGGTACTCCTGTTTCCTCAAACAGCCCAAAAACAGGCAGGTTTGGCTAAGCTGCATTATCAAATTGCCTGTAGTGTGTAAATGACAATCGGGCGTCAAGCTTTTGATAAATAAAACTCTGTCTGGCCAGGTACGAGCTGCCAGAACACAAGCCAACCTGGGAAATTACTTTCCTTCGTTCTTTTTTGATCATTTGTTTCTAAATTTATCCTCAATTTAACCACGAAACAACCCTTTGTGATACCATCTCCGCTGTCTCTTCTTTCAGAGAGTCCTGGCCAAGATGGCAGCATAAACAGTTTCACATATTCCAACACACACAAACAAAACATCACAAAGTAAAATATTAAAAGATGTTGTACTGCATAAGTTGAACAAAATGTTAGAGATTTTCTAATTGCCTGTCTGTAAGGTAATGTTCTTAAAATAAAAATAAAAACAAGATGTCTATGGTGTAGCAGCAATTCAAAAATAGTTTGCTTTCCAACAGC
Source organism: Channallabes apus (assembly GCA_030522415.1). NCBI lineage: Eukaryota > Metazoa > Chordata > Actinopteri > Siluriformes > Clariidae > Channallabes > Channallabes apus. Next base: position 31,133,014 of record CM060111.1, on the reverse strand, counting down.
TGACACCAGATGTTCTGAGAATGCTGGGTTTTTCAGCAGCACAGTGGTGTATAGAGAGTGTAGCTCGATTTGTTATCGCCTGACTTATAGACAAGACTCATGTTGAAGGAACTGGCTGTCAAACATGGTGGCGAAATCCTCGGACATACCGAGTTAACGCTGTGAACTGGGCGTCAGAAGCGTCGCTGCTAAAGAACGTTGCGTCAGGAACGGAGCGAAGACGCGCGCGCGCGCACCTGTTAGACCGCACGCGCGCATGCAGCGCCCCTCTGCGGCTAAAGGAAGACATTTTACCCCATGCTACTGCGTGCATAAGATTATAACAGTCGTGTGCGACGCTTGTGTGGGAAGGAAAAACAAAGGATTTCAATAACAGTGATAAAAATACTACTATTACTACTAATAAAAAGTCAACACTGCATAAAACGTTGTGTGGTTTATTACATCAGCAAGCAATTACATGTAAATAGCCTGATCAGTCAACGTCAGTTCTCAAAAACGCATTGTTTTATATAAATATGATCAATGTTTAAGCTTAATTGAGCAATATTAAGCATTCTGGATTGCTGGTTCGATTTACAAATCATCGCTTAGTGTTAATCAGCTCACCCGAGGCACTTCTTGAAGCAAGAGCAAATTGTTGCATAGGGGAGAGAGCTACGTGTCATTATATGTCAATAAATCTGCAGAAGACGGAAGATCGCGGATGTATTACTCACCGACTCCGAATTTCTCATCTTCCGTTGGAATCCACATTATTTCAAAAACAAAAAAAAGAGAGAAAGATGTTTTAAATCGCCTGGAAAGCAAGCTCCATTCTGCCGGTGTCGTGGGAGGATGCTCAAGATGAAGGGCTGAGCAATGTAGGCACTACGTGTAGAACTAAATGTACTACATGATCACTAATTACAGGAAGAAGAAGAAAAAAAACAACAAGCATTACACGCATTTCTTCCCCGTTCCATTCCGCATGCTGGCATACCCCGTTAGATAAAAGGGAATAATAAAAAAAGATATCTAAGAAAATCAAGAGGAGAGCATGTAGAGCGTGTGATGCAGAGCAGGCAGAGGGGATGAGCGGAAATCTGATCTCGGCTGTTATTTGCTGCAGTATCTGGGAGCGCGCGAGCCGCGCGATCCTCAGCTAATTTATTTATTTCGCAAATTTTTCGGTCCCGCACGCGCGCCTCATCACATGTCACCGCTAGAACATGTCGCGTGCCAGGCGTCGCTCTGAGCTCCGGCGTGCTGGAAACCCGCTCGCGCTCTCCTCGTCCTGAGAGATATGATTACGCTGCGCCATCTTCACAACCGTCACATGACGCCTTCTCAAATATTCCCGGGTCAAGGTTTCACCATTCCAAGGGCGCAGAAATAAATAAATTGTTTGTTTGTTCCTAAATTGGGTTGACTTCCTGAATTCAGGAAAAGCTGTTAAAAAAAAATATGCTCCAATGAGTCGCAAAATGGAAATGGAGACTAATTGGTCGCCTTGTGATGAGCAAAACAGCTAAAAGTCTCCACCTTTATTTTCTTTAGTAATAAAAAATAGTCTTAAAAACATCTGCAGGCTATCCGTACACATTTCTCGCACTGTTGATTAGTTTTATTCCATCATATATTTTTTGAAACTTCCAGTTCTTTTGACAGCTTTGAGGCAGTGTGTGAGGAAAATGTTAGGTAACTAGGCTGTGAGTCAGGTTCCAGCCTACAGCAGTGGATCTTTGAAGTATAGCCATTTAAAAATATAGATTTGGTTCATTGGTGTAATTAGCAATTAATGAACAATTACATCATAATCAAAGTTGTTATGAGTTCATATACTCCAATCAGCTCCAACATTATGACCATCTGCCTAATTTTAAGGAGGTCCCACTTTTGCCACCATGACAGTCATGCGCTCTGTGTTCAGACACCTTTCTATCACAACCAGCATTAACCTTTTCATCAATATGATCTACACTAGCGCTTCCACTGGATCGGACTACAGGGCCAGCCTTTGCTTGCCATGTGCATCAGTAAGCCATGGCCACCCATGATCCTGTCGCCAGTTCATCCTTTTTTCTTTCTTGGTTTTCTTTAGGTCGGCTCTGACCACTGCAGACCAGGAACATCTCACAAGACCTGCATTTTTAGAGTTGTTCTGACCCTGTCCTCTAGCAATCACAATTTGGCCCCTTTACATAAGTCACTTAATTTCTTATGCTTGCTCATTTTTTTCTGCTTCCAACACATCAACTTCAGGAAAATAAGATTCACTTGCTGCCTAATATATCACATCCACTTCCAACCGCCATTGTAACGAGATATTGAAAAAGTAGTTACTGTGAGAAGTACTGAAATCCAAAACTGCAGCTCTTGTAGGGTGTTTCCAGGCTGCAGTGGTCAGGACATACCAAAAACCCCCGACCCTGGAGGTTCAAGAGCGCAGTGCTAATCACCACATCGTGCTCCCTCCCAAAAAACAATGAGTCAAATTTAAGCAAAATGTCTTTTCAGTAGAAGGTTATAAAAAAGATTTTTGCTCCAATAAACAGACCCAATATTGTACACATTTAAAGAATATTCATGAAATAAACCAATACTTAAGTGATCTGTGAAATTTGTTTTACTTAAGAGAGTCTCTGGCTACAGAATGATTGCTCTCTTTCTCTCAACGCTTACAAAAACAAATAAGCTGCTAATACCAAACATCATAAAAAATGATTTTGACCTCCCTTGACTTGACAATAAGAAAATGTTAGATAATAAAAATCAATTTCAACTGCTATTTATTATTGTTTCTAAATATAACAGTTCTTCATCTTTTACCGGAGAACTGTTTACAAAAAAAGTAGAGCTACTGTATGCTCTAGTAATTCGCCCTGTCCTTGAAAATGTAAGAAATTTCATCATGCTGGAAAACGAGCAACTACACCCAGTTTCAACCATATGTTATATTTTTTCGTGGACAAAAATAGTCTTCTGTTCAGACCCAACAACACATTGGCAGACTATCTAGGACACAGAGATGTCACAAAGTAAAATAAATTAAATCTACTTCTTGCTTATCGATTGTTCTTATTCCTTTTTTTTTTTTTTTTTTTAAATATCTGTTCCCTTGTGTCATATGGTTCAGATTTAATGTTCAGTAACATTAAGTGGCTTGAAGTGTGTTACTTACAATAGGAAAACACTACTGTTCATATGTAAATAATCATTGAATAGAAAAAACACTTGCACAAATGGCAAAGCAGAATATAGTAAAGGGAAGAATAACAGTGAAATGAAGGAGGAAAATCCAATTGTGTATATATTGTGTATATGGATAAGTAAAAATAATCTGCCTCCCCCTAGCATCGTTAAACAGTTTCCAAATGCGTAATCTTCTATACGTAAACTAAACACACAAGCCAAGATTTTAGCCTTCCATCACATTCGGCTGAGACTGTTCTGTATTTCACAAAATAACTCATCAGCAGATTGTATCCAATATTTTAACCAAAAATTCTAACATATGAGGGCAAGCACTGAGGTGCCTTGACAGCAGCTTCAACTAACACATCTAAGATGTTCTAATAAAAGCCCTTTAAATATGTCATAGCTGTGGTGACTCATCTGCTGCGTTGTAATCTTCACAATTACCTCTGAAAAGAAAAAAGGAGGGGAGGGGGCGTGTGGAGGGATGGAGACCCGGCTGATTTCATGGTATAGACAAAGGCTTTCCCAGCAAGTAGTGAGTGACTCAGTTAAGGAGCAGGAAGCCAGTAAATGCTTGTTTTATTAGAACTGGATGTGCTTGTTATTTTTACGAGCTGTGACCAGAACCAGCAATTTCGTACTATAGGTCATATCTACAATTACAATACAGATATTTATTCCTGCTCTAAAGGGCTATGATTAATACCAGAAAATGTCAGACAGTTTGTTGAGTAAAGTGAGTTTTATATACAAGATAATTTTCCTTTCACTCCGATATGAACCCGATATTCTAAAACAATATTCCTTACATACAACTATTTGTACTAGAGTATGTACTATTTATTAGCTTTCTTTTGAACAGTAGGCACAATAGCATCTTTATAAAGTGGGAAACATTTTAAGGATTGATAAATTTAAAGCAGCCATTATAAATGACTACCTGATAATGTGGTGTGAGCATAATATCCAGTGCATCGTACAGTTGAGAGCCTGAGTGCTGAAACATCAGTTGGGTTGCAGCGAAGCATGTGTGAAATCCATCTGGTGCACTCTGGCTTACACACAATTTTGGACCACATTGTGCAGGCCAGAAATGTGTTACATCAGTAGTAGGCATGATATTAGTAACTAGCCGTATGAATTTATTCTCTGCTTTTATTTTGTCCCATATGAAAATACTGTTGCTCTTGGTACAGTTGAGATAACCTGCTATGGAAAAACATAACCCTGAATATTAGCCTGAAAAATAATTAATTAATCTACAATCAACACTAGAGCTTGGATACCATCAGTCTAGAAGGTTTTCTTTTTATGCCTGAGTCATGGCTGGATTGCCTTATTCACGTCTGGAACGTTGACATCACAGAAACACCTTTAATCACCCAAACATGTGGAAATGATTCGGAGAGAGGTCAGGACTGTACAGGGGAAGAGGCAGTAACTTGCAGCTGAGTTCCTGTAATGTGCAAGTGGTGTTGGTGAATGAGTGTACAGTTCCCATCGACAGATGTCTCTCTTCAACAAGCTGGCACCAAGCTGTCCATCATTTTTTAAGAATTAGATGCCCCCACCATCGTCGTCTCCACCGATGTTTACTTCACAAGATGACCGGCTTTAAGACAATTCTCACCACAAATTTACCACCAAACTTAATGGAATATGCACAAACTTCCTGAAGATACTCCGGAACATTTCCAGCAGCTAGATTTGGGAGAACTTTAACTTCAGTTTTGAATTACATAGACCAGTTCAAATAGAAAAGTATATAATACTCATACGTTACATGTCACTATGCAATTTGTCATTGAAGAATAAGTTACTGTCCGTACACCTTTTATATTTCATATGTGTATTAATTAATTCATTAAAGTGCATAATTTGTCACTTCCATGTTGGCTTAATTTTTTTTTTGCACCAGAGATTGTGCCATGATTTCAACCATTAAGAATCAATGCAAAGCAGATTTCCAACATAACAGATCTAAACTCTGATGGATGGGGAGCCTGCATAGTGCAAAATCCTAGTTTTTATATGCTCAGAATAAAGCAATAATTTTAGAATCCCTGACTTCTGTTGAGTTTGTCGCCATCTAGTGGTTATATTTCAATAAAACCTAAAAATCCACACTTCTGTTAAGGTTTGATATCAAGTCGGATTTGTCTTTAAGGAGTTTGCTTCAAAACTTTAGACGTTTGCTCATTAAAAAAGGGTCATAATATTTCTCTTTTTTATGTCACAATTTCTTTGAGACACAGCCAAGAATGACTCAAAACAGAACTCTTTTGGCTTCTTCTTTTTAGTTAGGAAAAATGGAATAATGTAGAAACAAGCCAGGTTTTGCATTTGGATAGCCACCTCCCTTCCCCACCACCTTTAACCTTCAAGCTAAAACTGAAATAAAACAGTGAAGTCATTCCAACCCTCATGGGAACAGGACTGCAATTGCAGGAATGCACACATTAAGTGCACACAATTGATGTTAAATTTTCTTGATTCAATTAAAACCAAGAAGCTCTTCGTTTTACATCCATACTTGTTCTAATTATTACTTCTCTCTCTCCAGGAAAGGGGGGGGCATGTGGATGTAAAGCAATCTGGAATAACACAACATGGGAGCAGCAGAGGCATGAGGGGGAAAAAGAGAGAAAGAGCAACAAAGAGGCTCAACTGATTGGTTGGAAGGGTGGCTAAGGCTAAGCAATACAGCGCAGACATACCTTACACCTTTAGCTCTTTTTTTTCTTTTTACACGCAGTGTTGTGATCAAGGCACAGGAACTTCTACAAGTCTTTTTTTCAATAAAGTACAAAATAATACATTTTGCAGTCTGTACAAGAATAATAGTCCAACAATAAAATAGAGGGTTGGAGGGGAAGAGAGAGCAGGAGAACAGGAAAAGGAGCACTGGGAAGATGGCAAGAGTGACCAATAGGAAATACGGTATAAGGGAGCAGTATTCCATTCCCAAAAAGTCATTTGTGTGTGTTTGTGTATATATATATATTTATATATATTTATATGTATGTGTTTTCCCCCCCAAAAGCGAGAGTGCTCTCAATCAAATTATTTGCATTAAATTAGAAGATCAAAGAAGAGAGTGGGTATGCGGAGTGGAGAGTTGCGATCGATCGAGTTTATCGTTCCAAAAGCAGCTAGCAAGTCAAGTGACAAGGTTGCATCTCAAGTGTCCATCTTGTGCACTGCAGCCAGTCCTGCTCTTCTACTATTTGGTGAGGAATTATCCTTTTCTCCATAAGAGAGGTCAAGGGATGGCAAATAAAGCTGATCCAGCCAACTGAAAAACTCAGTCAAGCGCAGTCCTGTGATTCAGGTCCAGCAGCGTGGCCATCATAAATCAGTTCAAAGACTGTCGGGTACTGCTGGGGACAGCGGTGCGTCACGTGTGGTTGTACACACTCTGATGAGTGGGTGAGCTGACGAAAGAAGCACAACTAGAGACTGTAAGCTGTGTGTTTGAAGGAGTACATTTTTGTCAGATAGAGCAATTTAAGATTCGTCCATGTGTCATCTACTTATGCAAATGATCATATGACTCGACTTTTCAAATGAACTTTTAATTACGTCTCAGTCAGCATGTGTACGTGTATGTAGTTAACTGTCTTAAAATGGGGCTGCTGCTTCAAATGGATACTGCATGATATTTGGTCCTCAACAGCATGATAAAAGTGTGTGTTTATGTGTGTGTGGTGCAAGGGGCCCTTAGCCCACAGCTCTTAGACGATCCATCACTCTCAAACTCCGCCAAAACACAAGATTTGCAAAAGTCTGTCTCTTTTTAAAAACGTCTGTCTGCCTGCCTCTAGAGCTCGTCCAATCACAAGAGCTCATACTGGCGGAGGTGCATTCTCTGGATGATGTCTCGGCAGTCATTGAAGACGCGGCGAATGTTCTCCGTGTCCACTGCGCATGTAAAGTGTGGGTAACAGTAGTGACGGCCATCGCCGCTCGCTGTGCTGATCCTCTGCAGAGATGAATGGAAAGGAAAAAAGGGGGCATGTGAACACATTAATCAATCATAAGAAAACCGAAGTGCTACAGAGGTACACATGGATGAAAGTTTCGCTCACCAGAAATTCGTCCCGGATGAAATATTTCGCCCTTGTGACTTGCAGATCCTCTCCTGGCTCGGGGGTTGCTGAAAAAGTAATTGTAATGTAAATACATTGACAGAGAAAGTTTTAAGAGAACATTCACTTAGGCGTCAGTGCAAGATGGATTCTACAAAGAGAACACAGTGATAATTTAACCAAAAACACGTAAAGCTCGTACCTTGCTCGTAAAGGTACTTCATAAAACATTCCCTAGTGCTCGTGTATGTTCATTCATTCATTCATTCATTTTCTATATATGTTCAGGGGACCTGGAGCCTATCCCAGGAGACTTCGGGCACTAGGCGGGGTAAACCCTGGACAGCGTGCCAATTCATCGCAGGGCACACACACACACTCAATCACACACTACGGGCAATTTTAGGAACGCCAATTAGCCTAACCTGCATATCTTTGGACTGTGGGAGGAAACCGGAGTACCCGGAGGAAACCCACCAAGCACGGGGAGAACATGCAAACTCCATTGCACACAGGACGGGAATCGAGCCTGGCCGGGGAATCGAACCCTGGACCCTGGAGGTGCAAGGCGACAGTGCTAACCACTACACCACCGCGCCGCCTGCTTGTGTATGTGTAAACTAAAAATCTAAAAAACAAATTTCCTACTTTTTTTTTTTATTCTTCTTCCAGTTTTCTGGAAGAAGCTTCAGCCAGAGACATAAATCAGGACTGTTCTGTGATCGATGGATTGATGGCCTCACCTATTTATAGCTTCACCCATACGCAGAAGTGACAACATTGCTAACAAAAAGATCCTATCTGACTCAGTACATTGACTCGTGCATTGGTTGGTGACTAGATTAGTTTGATACACTGATGAAAAACATTGTGGAAATGATGTATTAGCTGAAACAAAGGAATGTTTGGATTTATAAGCAATGAGCTGAGTGGTAAAACTTAAATAAAATTTTCAGGGCTGATAGTGGAAAAAAATTCCTGAGCCTGAACTTTTTTTCCTTGCCCCCGAGGTGAGTAGGGGTGGCATGAGACGCACTGTATGAGACGCACTTTTAACACACAACTTGTTGGCCCCAGGGCCCAAATATATAAACAGCCTATGTATAACGCTGATCATCATTATTGTCAAGTGGATCTTTTTAGATATCAACAGCATAACGGAAGCGTTGTAAACAAAGGTTTATAAGTAAAGCGATTTTAATTGTAGTCGATGTAGTCCAACAATGAACTATATGGATAATATACTGGTATATACTAATACTTCATTGAATAAAAAAAATACTATAATATTTGTTTATATTTATGAATAAATACATAATATAATTAATATAATATAATTTTAATTTCTTATAATTTTCTTTTGATTTTGTAAAGCTGCTTTGAGACAATGATCATTTTAAAAGCACTATACAAATTATAGTATGCGTTACGCGGTCGATATTGCCAGCTGAGACATCCACACACTACTTCTGTTTGGCTGTTCCTTCTCTGTGATTGGCTGGTTTTGTGGCAGTTTTGTAACACTGGACAAAGTTGAGCGAGCGTGCAGGCAGAGTCGAGAAGTCGCGCGTGCACAGAGAACATGTTGAGCGAGCAGGAGACACACCGCACGCGCAGAATCGAGCTGTTTAGCGCGCAGTGGAGACACTGCACGCACATAGAGTGCTTTGTCTGCTCTCAAAATGTCAAACCCTGCGCTCAAAATTGTGGCAGGAATATAACGCCATAGAACATCTGCCGTGGCTGTTGCCCCTGGCAAACGAGAGGTGTGTTGCAGTGCTCTGACTGTTGCTTTATGAACAGGGTCTAATTCGTGCCGTGACAGCACTTTTTTCCCGCTAGTTCCGCACATCAGTTTCCTTTCGCACACAGTGCAATAGCATGCTCCTGGTTGCTGGAGGTTTTGACACCAGCTTCCAAAGGGCTTTCCATCACTACCCACATCCTCAATCCAAGCTCAGCGCCATTTATTCTTTATGCCTTTATCGATATCTTTAATGTCTTCATAAACAAAGCCATGACTTACGGTTTGAGTTGTTAGTATGAGACACACAATTGTACAGTATGGGAGCTAAAAACACCTTCGCGCATGGAGCATTGCCTTAACATGTATCGATCTATTTGACAAAGACCCGATCCTTCCCTACTTCTGATTGGCTCATCGGCTAGTATGTGTACTGTGAGTCGTTGAGTGTTAAAGCTGCTCTCTGACCTGCGCATCTCAGATCTAGAGAAATGACAGATCAATATCCGCGAACCTGATTGTTTTTTTTCCCGCAGCCACAGTACGCCGGAAATCCGGCATGGTGGCGGAACGCTATCACCCCTGAAGTTTTTTTTTTTTTTTTTTTACATACATGTCCCATTAGGGGTCCTGTACGTTTGAATATCAATGCAGAGCATATCTCCCCGTCCCCCTTTATTTAAAAAATATCATCATGTTCATATCAAGCATTCATTCATCTAGGAACCTCTCAGGGGACCGTGGAGGCCAAAGGTGACCATTGTATGGTTCATTGCCACACATGCGCATTCACACAGTACGGGCAATTTGGGAACACCAATTAGCCTAATATGCATGTCTTTGGGATGTCCAAAAGATGTCCTAATATGCATGTCTTTGGACTGTGGGCGGAAACCAGAATATACCAGAAGGAAACCCACAAAGCACGAGAGAACATGCACAGAGACCATGAGGTGAGACTTGAACCCTCAAACCTGAAGGTGCAAGGTGATGATGCTAATCACTAAGCCACAGTGCTGCCATAATATAACAGTAACGCAAAGAGCAAAAATAATTTGACTAATTCAAAGCTAGGGTTTTTTACAAGAGCAGTCGAAAACCCATGTTTTGGGTCTTTAAAAGTCATTGCTGAATTGAAGACGGGTGCAAAGTATAAATATAAACAATCTACGTGAAAAACTAAAAGAAAAACACACACACCTTTCCTCAAATACAATGTCAGATTGCTGATCACCAATGCTACAGTCCAGACTGAGCATGTGTTATGTTTTGAAACTATGATGAATCATACATGATGTATAAAACTGTGTAAATGGCTCTCACCGTCATCCGGTGTGGCGTAGCGAGCAAACTCGGGAAAATATTCTTCGATTTTTGACTTTCCTGCCAAGACCTTTTCAGCTAAGAGGTCCTGCTTATTCAGGAAGAGAATTACAGAGATCGTCCGCAACCATCTGAGGAGAGGGGAGAAAAAAATTAAAAGTGAGAGCGGGAGAGAGGAAAAGAAAGAAAGGAGGGTGGGGGGCACTTGTTTTTCCAGTGGTTTTACAGTTTAAGTCATTTAAATCACTTTTTTTTTTTTTTTTTGCTTTAATTAGGTTCTGATTTGGATGCTTTATGTTTAAATAAGAGAGTCACCTGTTGTTCCAGATGTTTTTGAAGAGATTAAGTGCTTCCTGGAGGCGGTTGGTTAGATTGTCTTCTCGGATGACCATGTTATAGCTACTGCTAGCCACTACAAAGATGATGGCAGTTACATCTGAAGAAAACAGAAAAGGAAGACAAATGACAAATGGACCTAATCCACACGGCTTAATTATGGTGCATTGCAACTGATATTGTAGGTCAATAAGTGATTTACGACAAAGGAAACAGTACTACAAGCTTTCAAAATGATTATGACTTTTGGTCATCAGAGAATCGTTAAGAAGCTTTTATTGAGAATCATATGTAGTTGTTCATAAGGGGCGGGTCTGAAAAACGCTCAAGAATCTTGGCTTGTGGTAAGGAGGACTGAAATCATTAGATGAAACATAGCCACATGCATTATATTTACATGTTATTGTATTTTTGTACATAGTAAGAATAACTTGCCTGTGTCTACATGAGCATTGGTGATACATTTAAAACAGCGATAACCAACAGCACAAAAAAAAAATTATAATTGGGGTTGGGTGCTACAAGACAGTCAAATATAAATCTTTAGCTTGACTGACAGCTAAACAAGCCAATCTCAGCACAGTATGAAAAAAAGACACAAAAAAGCAACACATCCTGTCTAATCGTGTGCAGTGCACACGAGGGAAGGTTAGTTACTTTTATCTAAAACCTCAATTACAGGCACATTGTCAGAAAATTCTCTCCTAAATCTCATAATATAAGGATATCATCCAACATTTCTGGGGATCTTCCGATTGTAATGTTTTCAGGGAATTTAGTCAAAAGTAGCATAAAAAAAATTATATATATATATATATAAAACATTTACATCTAAAATATATCATTTTTAGCAGTAGCAGATCAACAGATGTAAAGTTCAAATATACAAACGGTTAATTCACAGAAAAGGGCTTTGTAGAATACAAAATAATGTGTCGTGTGTTGATAAGAAAAGAAGATTGTGAAAACATATTTACCATTAAAACACTGAATCCACTTTCGACGCTCATCTCTCTGCCCACCCACATCAAACATGCTAAGAGATGAAGAATATTATTAGTAATAAATATATCCGGGACATACTCAATCTATCACCACAAGCGATCAGGATTTCGTAAATATTACGTAAAATATCCCACCTTGTTAGAAATTCTGTGCCCTTCCTACACTAGACTTTTACTCAGTGCAAGCTTTAGGTTAAAAAAAAAAAAAAAAAACTAAATAAAAAAAAATTATACTGCCCACTAGTGGTTATTCAAACATACGATATACACCTACAGTATATGCTAGTGCTTCACATTACATATTTGAATACATAAGCAGTATCCCGGTATTAGTGAATATCAGTTAATTTTTAGGTAACACTCAGCTTTGGCTAATTTAAGCCAGTGACTCTGTATGACTGTACAGAGCTGACATGATAAAAGGAAGAGTTTGCTTAATAGTTTAAGACTACTTACTGGAAGTTTACTTTGTCCACCTGGAATCTTGTCTCAAAAATACCGGAGGTCAGAACTCGGCATCTGAGTAGGTCCTGAGAAACGAGTATAACAATGAATGGCAGGATATTACAGGACTTTTTTTTTTTTTTGTAATACAAAAATACAAACACCACTGATGGACATTTAGTGAAAAACTACAAAGGTGAAATCCCACAGAGGCAACAACATTTTGATATTTAGTAAACAAAGATAACCTAGATGGACAGTGCTGAACCATCAACTTTGCAGAAGAAATTTTTTTTTAAATTAAATAAATCCCCCGTGGAAATCACAGCTATGTTTAATAGTGAAAGTAAGAGCATTTCCACCTCCACAATGCAATGACAATTGTCAAGACTTGGATCAACGAGTTGTGCGGCCATAAGAAACCACTTTGTTAGCGAGACTGTGAAAAAAGCTCAGTTTCAGATTTATCCTATTTTAGAGCAACGAGCCGAAGGAAAGCACATGATGCAATGCACCCATCATGCATAGCAGCCACAGTACAAGCCTCTGAAGTAGGACTGGGCCGATAAACGATATCGAATCGCGATTTATTTGATTTTAAAAATGATGAAAAGCTGTAGACATTTTTTTGCTCGATATGGATTAATCTAAGAGCCAATCACACAGCAGAACAATACGACAACAACCAATCAGCGTGCAGCTTGCGCGTGCCGTGCAGGTCAAAGTTAATTTCCTACGGCACTTTGCGAAGCAAACTTGACACCAGGACGAGAAAAAAATAAAAATGAGTGGAAGCAGCGACGAAAGTGAATCTAACCTCGAGTTATTATCCAAAGATGTTGAAATTGTCGACAAAAAAATGTAGCACGAACTCCTTTCTAAAATATATGAATGCATCACCCAAACGACCACACTGAGAGCATGAAAATGCGGGCCGATGCTACTCCGTCAACTAGCAGGGCTAGCAGTGGGGCTGTAATAAAAGCAGATATCGATCGTGTCGTCTTTCGTGGCCATTACGCCTTATGAAAGGTGTCCAAAAGGAGCAAGGATATAACCAGGGCCATTTCTAACTTTCTAGCGAAAGATATGATGCCCCTAAGCACACGAGGCTGAAGTTTAGCTCCTTATTCGCAGCTTCCGATTCGTTTGGCTTCTTATTGCGCAGCGTCTCATTCTGCAGCTGAAGTTTAGCTCCTTATTCGCCTCGTTACTAACGGGAGTGTTCACGTTGGCGAAAGCTGCGCAGTTTATCAATAAAACGTTATTTTGGTGGCTTAAACCATTCTGGCCAAGCAAATATGAACTATACAATACACAGCAGGTACCCAACTATATAGTAAAAGTGAAATTGCTGATAGCTCCATACTTCATTCCATTTTTGTTGTCATTGCATGTTTAAGCCATTATGTCAGTTTATTGGGGCCGTGTGAAATAGCCTTCATTTAACTCTAATGAGAAACAACATTTAGACCACACACACTAGGGCTGTCTTTTTATCCCACAATTCATTGTTTAAAAATCTCAAAACATTGTAATTTATCGTCACAAGATACTTTATCATCACAAACAAGTATTTATTTATTTTTTATAAAAATCTTTGCCTTTTAAAGATTGAGCGTGTGCCTATAGTATCTTAATTTTTAAGGCCAAATCTGTCATCTGTTTTTGTTAATAAACTATACTTTAAAATGTAATTTATTGAACCCTTAAATTTTTGTGGCTTCAGTCATTGTTGGGATTCTCTTTTAAAGCTGGCAGCATTAACAGCTTATAGCGAAATATATATCATTATCGTTCAATATGGGCCAAAAATGATCGAGATTACTTTTTGGCCATATCGCCCAGTCCTACTCCGAAGGCAGTGTTACGGTCTGGGATTGCTTCATTGGTTCAGGTCTAGACTTAGTAACATTATGAGGCAATAAAATGAAGTCAGCTGACTACCTGAATGTACTCAATGACCAGGTTCTCTCATTCACGCATTTTGTTTCCTTCCCTGATCACAGGGGCATATTCCAGGATAAAAATGCCAAGGTTCATCAGGCTCAAATTTTTAAAAGTGCAACATGTTGTTCTGTACATGTTCTAAGAACATGAGAAATTTTACACACGAATTGGCCATAAGAGTTCTAACCATAACCACAACTGAAAGTCGTGCTAGAGACGTTCTGGAGGTGTTTGACTCTCCCATCATTAATACAAGATCTTGGCCAAAAATGTTTGCAACTCTGGCCAGAACTAAATGTTAGGAGGATGTATCGACAACATCGGCAGTGGCAAACAGGTGCCAAATGCAAAGCTAAAGGTGGTCCAATGAAATATCAGAGTGTATTATTTTTTTCCCCAGACCAGGCAACGTACATTAAGGCAAATATATTATTTATACCTGCATGCCATCCACCGGTAACAAAGGAAAAACTCTAATCTAAATCCACTCATTTATTTTAGGCAACATGCATGATTAAAATAGCTGTTTTCTGTGATTTACATCCAGTTGTTTTCCATAGCTATTTTCCAGAGTACTTTAAAAATATGAAATTTTCTTTTGTTTTTCATTATTTTGACTGTTTCAGAATACTGGCATGAAAGAACATTTTGTTCTTGTAGCAATACTAAGCTAAAAACATAGTAAACCATTAAAAAAAAAAAAAAAAAAAAAACCTCACCTGGTCAGACGGTGTGTAGTCACTCTGTTGTACAATTTCTATCTTGTCTAAAAAGCTGAAACATAGCACAGAGTTAAATATGGGTAAACACCCTAAATCTTGACAATTACAGTCATTCAGATATTATTAAAATACATCTTGGTGTCTTTTCCCCCTTGGTAAACTGTAAGGATGCTACACTTGGACTGAGCTCAATCCTCATGACGACATGTTTGCCTTACTTTGACATAAAAACTACTAGTTTAGTGTTGCACTTAATCCACAAATTTTAAATAATTTTTTGTCACGGATTATGAATTCATAGTTTTTTTGTGTGTGTGTGTGTGTGTGTGTGTGTGTGTGTGTGTGTGCATAAAAAGGTTTGACTCTTTAATATATATTAAACCTTTGTAATTAGGAATGCAACACAAATATAACTAAGGCTACGTTTACACTGCCAGGTAAATGTGACCCAATTCCGATTTTTTGCTCATATGCGACACATATCGGATATGTTCTATGTCTGTGTAAACAGGAAAAAAACGCATGCATTCAAATATTTCGAGATCGGTTTCAGGCCTCCTTCATATGTGGAAATAAATCAGATATAAATCAGATATGTGCTGATGTGATTGTCGTGTAAACAGACAGATCGGATTTCCTGAGTCGTTGTGTTCTGTACGTCATTAAAACAGCGACTTCTTCGCAGTTTAATGACGTAATGTTATTCTCCGGTGGAAGCGCGTGTGGAATGATAACATTGCAGGTGACATGGAAGAGGTAAAGACCCCCTCCCCCCACACACACACCGCCTTGTGTTAATGCTTGTTTGGGCTAAATAACATTAAGAAATCAGTATTTGGTGAATAAAGCATATGCCCAGGATGCAATTATGGCGTTTTTTTTCCTCCTCCTCTGTTATAAAACCATGGTGCGCGAACTTTGCCTATATAGCAGAGATAGCGTTAAGCATATTTCACCTTCATCTTTCTTGGCTAGTGTGTAGCGCAAGAACCTCCCTTTAAGTATGCGCGATGTTTCAGATGGTATGGCGAGTGTAAACACGTGAATCGGATATGAGTCATAGTTAAAAGACCGTGTAAACAGACGGTCAAAACGATCATATAGGCAACAAATCGGAATTAAGCATCGAGACCTGCAGTGTAAACGTAGCCCAAGTCAAAATTAAAACTGAGGACTTTAGGTCTTAATGTAGTACGTCTGATTACATTTCCCTAACTGTAGTTAATTTGACTTGTAGTCAAATTCTAATTCTACCAGCCAGCTCTTTAAAATGTAAAAAAAAAAAAAAAAAAAAAAAACTGAATCCATGGTATGGTTGCTGGTGCTACCAGATGGGTTGATTTAAGTACTTCAGAAGATGATGATCTCCTGGGATTATCACACATACCAGTCTAGTTTACATGGAATGAATTAAAAGAAAAAATGGGGGTGGGCCACTTTCTAGTTGATTAGAGAGGTACAAGAAAAACATCCAGACTGGCTCGAGCTGACAGGAAAGTGTCAGTTAATCACATAACTACAGCCATGGTAACATGTTGTAATTATATATATAATAAACCATAAAAAAAGCATCTAGGTAAAATAATTATAACACTACTTAAAGTAAACAGTGTAATAAATAATGCCTCCTCAACCCCAAGGTAAAGTGAAAGGGGTTATACAGTATAAAATAATCATTAGCTTTAGATTAAATTACCAGACATTACTTTTTAAATCTGACACACTGTCTAAACGGTTTCCTGTGTGAGAAAGAAAATGTACATCACATAGACAAGATAGCTGTGTAGCTCGTTAATAAAACAAATCATGGGGCATCTGGGTTCTCGCTTTGTCTGCTCAAGTCGGAAATGATGCAAGTCCGGCTGGGATGAGCACAGATTGCGGGAGGCGTTGATTTGGTTAACAAGGCTGTGATTTTACCCTGACCATATGCATGCTATAACAAAAACATTAAGTATGCAAATTTATGATTATTTAAAATAAATTGTGTTAGAAAGGAAATTCTAATGAAACTAATCAAGAGGGATCGCTCACCACTAGTTGAAGCTAGACTGCATTTGTTCAGATCATAACATCCACCTACTGGTACCTTCTGTACTGAGATACGGTGTGGTATGAATATGCCTACTGTTACACCACTAATAGATATATATAGAGAAGTGAAAATGAAGATATTCAAACTTTTTTTTATTATTATTATTTTTGCTCAAAAGTTTGACCCCATTTTGCTATTATAATATTCTCCACTCTTCTGAGGAGACGATCCATGAGATTTTAAAACATGGCAGGGCAGATTTGCCCATTAGTGAGTTCTGGCCTAGGGCGAATCAGTGTGCAGTGGGCTTGAGGTCAGGATGATGTGCATATCACTTGAGCGCGTCCAATTCTCACTTCTCATGGCAAAACATGTCTTCGTTGAGGTTTGTATTGTTAACAGAGGAACTGTCATACACAGACGGGCGAGGCCACCTTTGATTCCAGTGAAATTAATGTGTAACATTGCAACATACGAGGACATCCTGTACAACAGTGCATGTCCAACATATCAGCAACATTTTGTGAAGGGTATGATGCTCAGATCTCCACATACTTTTGGCAATAAATGTTAGGCAGTAAGTACATTCGGGAGAAGGTGTTGATTCTATTTGCTCTCATATTAGGCATGCCATGATGTTATGTTGAACGTAAAGAAGATACAATACAAAACATTAGAGAAACACAGACTGTAATTGTATTGTATAGATACTCACTACTGTGCACAGTCGATCAGCTGATACTCATTGGAACGCTCATAACAGGCCTTCACTCCATCATCCTGCCACAGCTTTTTTGCATGATCATAAAACTCCTAAAAAGACACGAGAGAACATGGCCATTTTTAAACATAAAAACATTTACACACAATACAAATAAATTAAATAAAATAAGTTTATGTTTAGTCATTTTATTAGTGTCCAGGAATGTGGATTTATTATTAATTATAAGCAGATATTTTTCCAAAACATTATACAGGGGGGAGAAAAAAAAACAAAAACAAAAGCGAGAGAAAAAAAAAAAAAAAAAAACATGCAACAGTTGCTTGGCTGAACTAAAGCAATCGCTCTCAGCTGAAACACGCCTGGACCCCTGATCATGTGTCACGAGACACAGGGCTCTGTCTCATGTGAGGCCATCACATGCCCTTTTATACTGATCCCAGCTTACTTGGCCCTCTGGACACAGGCCACAATTTGGTTCCCTTAGTTTACTTATTGAAAATAAGTATTTTATTACAAAATTTGTTGGAATTAGTTACATTTATCACTCTTAAGAAAAATTTACTATGGGTATGTCTTACATTTCTTTATTACTTTGAGAATGTATCAAAGACTCTGGATGTGTGCTAGTGGTCATATTGTTCATATTCATTCATCCGATTTATTCCCATCAACAAAACTGCACAATCTGAACAGAACACATCAGTTCATTAAATGCTTTTTATACCGCCCCCCCACCCCTTCTTTCAGTGGTATGTATAATAAATAAACATCAATTCATAAAATGACAGTATAATCCACTACACTTTTTACAGTTTAAAATCCTAGTCAGAAGATCTAGGCCCGTATTCACAAAGCTTTTTAGAATTCTCCCAGAAAGCTCCTATCTTAGCCCAAGTCGTCCTAGCTGGGAGTCTTAGACTAAAAGTGATTTTGAAAACTTCTGAGAGCAACTCTGAGCAAGGAAAGTACAAAACCCTTTATCTTATTTTTGTAAAAAATGTTTGGAATCATGTATGATTTTCGTTCCACTTCTCAGGTGTACACCACTTTGTATTGGTCTTTCACTTGGAATTCCAATGAAATTGATTCATGTTTGTGGCTGTAATGTGACAAAATGTGGAAAAGTTCAAGGGGGCCGAATACTTTTGCATTAATTACTATATTTAAGTTCTTACATTTATTATACTGACTATTACGTGTAATCCACTTCAGACTGATGGGAGCAAAATGGCTGAGCTTTTACCAATTTAAACAGACTGTACTGCAATCATGTAAGTTGCACATTTGGATGATATGTAGCCAAACATTCAAGAGAGATGAAAGGAAGTCAAAGAACAAGAAAAGCAAATTGGACAGAAGAGCAGTGTTTACTTTAGTGTTTGGAGAATATTTCTTCTCTCCACCATTTTGTCCTCTGCAATAGAGCCTCTAAAGCCTCTTAAAAGTCCTCCTCTCTACTCTTAATTTAATAAAACTGTTTTTAGGTTTAAGATGTTTCATGAATCGTTTTTTATCTTTACTAAGATTTAGTCCGAAATTTAAGGGAAATTAGAAGAAAGTGTCATAATTATAAGCATTTTCTTAGAATTTCATCTCCAGTAGCAACATTAGGCTTAAGAAGCTTTGTAAATACGTGCCCTGATGTATCTCAAGATTTTGGTTTATTAATTTAACAAGAAAATGTACTCCATCACATGCATTTCTGGTGTTGTGAAGGTCTTTAAATCCAACCAAAAATCTGGTAAATACAATATAAGCTAAACAAAAAACATTTTTGGTGCCATTTTCACAATGATGAATGTGTGTAACAGTCACATCTACATTATTTCTTGATTGCATTAGGTTGCTTAGAAAGCAATGCAATCATTGCAGTGAACTTTTGGGACTTCCCTGCTAAGCATTTGACCCTGGGGACTATGGAATCCTGGAGCACTTCAAGGCCTACAAAGACCCCTGAGGATGTTAATGAGCAAAAAGGGGAGTCAACACCTGTTCATGAACCTTCTCTAAACAAATCCCTTAATGACTTACTTCACGCACACAGAAACTCCCTATAGAGCTGACTAATATAACATTACTAGACACCTAGTTGATAAATTAATTTTCCAAATGTCCCATGTGAAGAATTCTAAAGAGTCATCTGGATGATCTTACTGTGACTGGCTGCATCCTAAGCTTCCTACTACGCTCAGAACACAGCAGCAATATGATGTAATAGGATTGACTAAAGAGGCAATGAGTGACAAAATGCATGTCTCAAATGAGGTTTAAGACATGCTGTTGTTTGAGACACCTGTTACAAGTCACCCCCTTTATTATAAATGCTAATAAAGGGAGTGACTTGACCAACAGTCTATTTATATTTGAATTGAGGACATTGTGTATTAACAGTAAATCCTAGTCATGTCCTTGTAGATATAACTGATTTGCCTTAAGACAAAAGTTTTGCGTAAATGAAATATGTATGAAATAGAACATCACAGCACAATAAGCTTGGTCTAGTAAAGCTGTAACACACATTTATATCATGTATCAGCATTCAACAATACAGTGAATTGTATTTTCGTTGTACCCACATCTCTCTGGAAGGGTTACAGCTGGCTGATATTTTTAGAACCATTTAAGATTTTCTACAGTTTATAATAGAGACTTCAAAATCATCCTGTGTTACAGTCTAATACTTACAGATGTGAACTCAAAGTTTTTCTGATTAGGTAAATTGGTGATGTATTCAATTCGCCGTTGGTTTTCTGGACAGGCGACCTGGACAGGTGGAGCGAGAGTGCTCATTGCAGCAACTATTGTCTGAAAAACAAGATACAAAAATTAAAAATGGTTGCATTTTGATTTCTTCATTTGAAATCCATTGTGCTGATGTACAGACTGTGGAGGGGTGGGGCAAGATTTGGGCTGCTGTCCAAATACCTGAATTTGCATATATACAAATTGACAAATTGCTCATACTGGTTTAACAGCATTACAGCTATCTTTTTTTGCATAAAGCAATCGCTTTCAATATTAACCCATTGAACACATGATTAAGCTTACACACCTCTATGGCCTCTTTTATGTTGTTCTTAATGTCTTGAATTTTCTGTTTCTTCTCTCTGAAAGTGAAGAAATAAAGATGAGTTAGACAGATTTCTTTTCATTTACATTAGTCAGACATTGGTCATAAGAGCGAACAAAGATAATTTGGTAATTGTCAAATTGGAAGCTCTGATGTATCGAAATTGAACTGAAGTAAAATTTAAGGGTCTGGATTTTTACAAACTTTTTTACATTACAAAGTATTAAAAAATAACTAGTACGCACTGTCTAATTTCTACGCACATTATGCATATATAACAAAAGAAAATTAAAAATAGCACAAAACATCAACGTAATGAAAGGAAAAATAAAAAAAGTTTTCATTGGACCAAGTGACAGTTTCATTTCTTAAAATAAAATGGGCCAAGTTAATTACACTGAGCGAATTCCGCTTAATTACAAATAATGTTCAATCGCTCTGCCAGTCACGGTTAGTTGTCAAGGACATGTTTTGGTAGAGAAAATAATCATGCAAATTAAGTTAACCTATTTATTAGAAATTGTGTTTTTGGAACTGATAGTTAAACCTTGGATTGCGAGCATAATTTGTCCAAGAAGTGTGCTTATCAAAGCACTCATATTAAAGCAAATTTTCCCACAAGAAATAATAGAAACTCCGGTGATTTGTTCCACAACCCAAAAATTTTCATATAGAAACAATTAATAAAAAATATAAAGTAAAAATAAAACAAATTAACCTCACACACACGGAAACACTGCTCTGTCCATAAACGACTTCAACAAGGACACACTCTAATGATACTTGCTTTTTATCTGGGTAAACAGATTCATTTACTGCACTGCAACTGCCTTTTTACACTTTTTCTTTACGAGAACCATTGTTGAAGTGCTGTTACTAAAAGAACAGTCACTACACTTGGACACAAAACAAAAAACATGCTTTGTGTGCGCACACACACGCGGTCAGAATGTTATAGTAAAGAGTACATGCGCACGGATGTTGACTATATGAGTGACGCACACGCACTTAGTTAATAACCTAGTAACCCAACGCAAGTATCTATCCAATGACGAAGCACTTTTTGCAAGTCGCTCTGGATAAGAGCATCTGCCAAATGCCTAAATGTAAATGAGACGATTACCCACAATCCACGTGACGCTCGACAGACAAAGGGTATGCGTACTACTCATATGTCAAAAACTTGTTTGTTTATCGAGTTTATAAAAAAAAAAAAAAGTTTTTTGCTTATCTGGCAAAAACACCTGCAGGTGTGATTTCAGCATTGCCATTCTATTAAAATGATGTGATCACTAACTAAAAAACTACAAGAGCTTACTTATTACACAACCATGCACTAAACGGTTAAATGAAATAAAGGAAAATAAAACCGAGCCCTAAACACCAACAAAACCTACTGTTCCATGAATACTTACTCAGCATTGAAGCCATTAACATGCAAAATCCGCATCTGTTTCACAATAGTGCTCTTCCCAGACTCTCCTGCACCTGTATTTTGAGAGAGAGAGATAGAAATATGATTTAGAAAAAAATGCTTCAATTCAAATTTCAGCAAATGATGTAGCCCTTATTAACTTTAAATGAATGATGCTGTATGGACAGGTGTATACAGACATATTTGCCCATAAATCTACACACACACACACACACACACACACACACACACACGTGTTGGTACAAACTGATGGTCTGATAAGGAAAATGCACGCTGCTCGCTTTTAGTTGACTACCCCCCACCCATTTTGGCGTTTGGATGTACAGAGGTGGAAAATGGCGCCATCCTGAAAGCGGAGTTTTAACTTCCGAGGCAGCTCGGATTACTCAGCATTAGGTACAGCAAATCCTGGGAGGCATAAAAGACCCGTTACTAAAAGGTTTTTATGGACTGCTAGGGCAAAACCATAAGCACATTTGACCTGGCTATCGATAACATCTGGCAGAGATGAAATACTTATGGAGGAGGCCACCAGGGTGTTCTGACCTCTGGAGAATGAAGCAGTGGAACTTGGGTCTTCCAGGCCATCTCAGGGCCACAATCATGACTATCCTATTTGCTGAATGTGGGAGGAAGTAGGCGAGGAAAAGTGTGTGGTAGAAAGTGGGCCTCTGCATTCTCCCCAACAGACAAGTAATTGTTAACGTAGACAGAGAAACCAGACTCCTGTCTGAGTAATGCGTGTTGGGAGAATGCTGATAATGTAGCAGGCTCAGCTTTGGACAGCATGAGGTGTGGCAAGGGAAAACCATTCAACCCCAGTACTGTGACATACCACCAGATAACTCACCATTCGCTGCAATAAACAGTCTCTCATATGGTGAGGAGGAAAATCAACCAACCACACCATTAGCCAGGACTGGAAGAAGACTAGATGACTAGCTTTGAGCTGCCCCATTCATAGTTTAAAAAAGATTTTTAAATAAAAATACATAAATCTCTACTATGCATTCTAAAGATTATGCGCACTTTTGATCATAATGATCATCCTCCACCCAATTTTGAAAAGTTATCATCAAACAGGGGTGTTTGTGTATATAGAGCCTTTAAGCTTACATTTATTTACCATGCCATCATCTCAACATCCCAGAGCTGCATTAATTTTAGAAACATTAAAAACATTTAACAAAAAAAACAAACAAAAAAAAAGTCTTCTCCAGCACATCCCTTTCTGATGCTTTCAATGGTGGCTGATTCTTGTATAACATAATTCCTCATGCTCCCAGAACCACTCTCTCAATTTGAAACTGAGGAATCAAGGAAGAAGGAAAAAGGGGGGAAAAAAAAAATCCATTGATGACAACCAAGTCCCTTCAGTACATTCAGGAAGTCAGTCGAGTCTAGACCTGACCACATGAAGTAACCCTAGATCATAACACTGTCTACAGAGGTTTGTATGGGTGGACTGTAGTATATAGGTTGTATATACATTTTTTGTTTTGATGCGACTTCAGTTAGCGTTTAAGTGATTACTGATTACGGTTGTTCATTATTTGTTTTTTTTACCATTTTATCTCGGAACTTGACAGCTTGGTACCATCTCTTTCAGACTTTGGGATTCGACTCCAGACGTTTCAACAGTCTCAGCATTTGTTTTCTTTGCTTAATACAGGCCAATAATTGGACACTTCTCAAACACAGTAACAACCTTTCTATGACCACAGCACATGTCTTAAGACAAGGTGATTGAAGAAATGAGTTCTTAACGTACTCAAACATTATTTAAACCCGAAAGACAACATGCTTTAGTTATGAGAATTCAATCATGTAAGGTGACGTACAACATACTCCACCCCCAATTATTCCACTGCTATTTATATGTCACTTTTTATAGTTTTATTTCTGGTACAAGGTTACATAAAAAGGGTTAGGTTGTCTAAACGTTCCTCTCTTGTCCTCACTCGTTCACGACAACGAGCAATTTACAGTCCTGTGAAAAAATAATTGCCACTTCATTTTTTTATTAAATTTTTTTTTACACATTTGTTACACTTAAAGGAATAAGATCCTCAAACTAATTTTTATATTACACAACGATACTGAGTAAATACAAAATTGCAGTTTTGAAATGATTTCATTTATTAAAGGTAGGTCTGGACAACCTTAATAAATACAATTAACTAGGGCTGCAACTAACGATTATTTTGATAATCGATTAGTTGGTCGATTTCTTTTTCGATTAATCGATTAATCGGATAAAAAGTGACCGCTTTAATTTGCTATTTTGCTTAACAATATAAATCCATAAATCAGGGTATTATTTATGTATAAAAGTAAACTTTAAAAAATGCAATAGCCACATAGAGTATAATGATCTTTAATTTTGCCATTTAAACCTTAGTTTATGTAAATCAACATTCTTTTTTAACAATAATTGCAGATGGCAAGTTAACAGTGTTGATACGGTATATGTGTGTGTTTTTATATATATATATATATATATATATATATATATATATATATATATATATATATATATTATACACACATATACTGTATATATATATATATATATATATATATATATATATATATATATATATATATATACACACACACACACACACACATACATACATACATATACACACACACAGTAGTTAAAAAAATACACTTGACATATTCAGTTGTTAAAAATGACCTCAATTTTAAATTCTCTTAAATTAATTCAACTTAAGAAGAAGAACAGACTTCTAGATTA
Organism: Channallabes apus; assembly: GCA_030522415.1. Lineage (NCBI taxonomy): Eukaryota > Metazoa > Chordata > Actinopteri > Siluriformes > Clariidae > Channallabes > Channallabes apus. Next base: position 31,108,198 of record CM060111.1, on the reverse strand, counting down.
TTATGATATTTTTAATGAAAGTGTCTCTTGCTACATCCTTGTCACGGTTTATACATTATTTCGATCCTCTCGGGTATTTTATCCTTTTTTGTTGTTGTCTCAATTAATAAAAAAAAATACTTTTTATATATATAGACCATTTTGCTATACTAGACATTCTCGTAATACGGCGACGTAGGGAGAGAAAAAAATGGCCGCTACTGGGTTCGCTGTTTATTTTGCCCTTTCCCCGCATTTCCCCCTGTACAGCCTGTAGGATGATGGGATATATCCGGTCCTCCGAGGTGTAAACTGACCGTGAAGAAAACGCACTAGAAGTGTTTTCCTTGCGTTCGTTGGGATTTGAACACCAAAAAAAAGCTGCATGCAACGTTTTTTTGTTTTTACTCCGTATAACCGCGCAGCCGGACAAACGCACGTCACCAAAGCCCGTGTGAACTCTCTCACTGAGTCCTTTTTTTTTTTAGTCGTGGCCAATTCCTCCCCGTCGCTAGGGGCTCCCACATGTGTAGAAAACCCTCTGCGCTTCATCCGCGCTCACCGGACACTACGAACGGCAGAAAACCGCTCGATTTTAACGCCCAATAAGAGGTGTTTAATGTAAATTACTCCTATACCTTGGAGGACTTGGGCCGCGCGCTTTTTCCTGCAAACACTTGTGTAACCTCCATTGCGCGAGCGGCTGTGTATCTGTGTGTGTATTTGTGCATCTTGTGGTCGCGCGCCTCAATAACGTGAGCAGCCCAACTAATCGATAACGACATTCGTTAACAACGAATTTCATTATCGATAATTATCGATTTTATCGATTCGTTGTTGCAGCCCTACAATTAACATTTAAAAACTGCATTTTGTATTTATCTTTGTGCAATATAAATTTGTCTCATCAAAATAATGCGACCAAAAAAAACAAAAAAAAAAACGATACACTGCTTTTTCATAGCAATCTACATTTTTTATATGCATGTACCAAAATTGCAAAAAAAAAAAGAAAAGATTTCTAAATGAACGTCAATAAAACAAGTTCTTCATACTGATTGGTGTGTAAATAATTCTGATATCACATGGTCACTTCTGGAATTAATTTTCATATGATTATTATTGTCATAGGCAAATATAACGAGGCTGAGAGTGAACTGAATGAGAATGCACTCAACATCCAGTGAAGAAACAGTAAACACGTTTTAATAGACTTTCAGAACTCTTTATTTCAGATCTGTTTACTGGGAGTCATAGTGGCTCGTCTCCAGCGCATGCCCAATGCCACTTGTCAGATCAGCTGCAATATACCATCACCACTATAGTTCTGCGAAAGCCATTGAAGCGACCTGAATGTCAGCAAATCACAATATCATTAATCATTTCATAGACACTGAAATATTTAACAGTCTCATTGATAAAGTGGCCCGTCTGTCATTAAAAACAGATTATTTAACGTAAACCTTATCCTCCCACTAAAGCAACCTGAGCTGAAGGTTATGAAACTTGAAGGATTAAACAAGTGACAGCTTGAATATGTGGCAACATTTTTGAATGCACTTTTAGTGCGAAATGCCCTGATTGCAATATTCTCGGCAGATTCCAAAGATTTTTGTTTCAAATATCCAACATGCTGATGACAGTTTTGGCCATTTTTGATTTTCCGATCGAAAAAATAAAACGTTTGTCTTAACCAAAAGGCTCTGCTTAAATCCCAGTTAATTCATAAATAGGCAAATGGATGGAGAGAACAGAACCTGACTGTTGGTTGTAACATGCCTCCTTACCACAGTTACCAGAGGCTAGCTAGCTTAGCTTTAGCATAGCTAAAAAGATGGCTGGTGTTAATTTATATGCTAATGTTACTTTGCATTTAATTGAACTAATTTCATCGATACCCAAAACATCACCCCGCATCAACTACTACATTTCTTGTGGTAGGTTAAACTACACCGATTGCAGTTGGCTAAAGTGATGCATGGCAAATAGCTAGCAGTCTGGTAATTGGCCGTACCCTTAATTATGCATACTTTTACAGCTCATTTGTAATTAAAACTAAAGAGTTACATAATTCACACCAGGTGTCATGAAAAAACTAACTATGGAGGTGAATCTTTTTCTTGCGACAGACAGCAAAGCATGTTAGTCTGGAGGGATTGACTCACGTTTGAAGCCAGCCCTAGGGGACATTCGGGGAATTGCAAATTTTGGCACTTCCACATTGACTTCGCATTTCAGAACCAGAGGTTGCCCCTTGTATTCAACATGACAGTGCAAGTATGTCCCCCTCCCCTGTCAGGGAGCACAGTCAAAATGCTTCACAGGCTTAGCCAGGATTCCAGCTCAATCTCCGGATGACAGCGTAAACTTTTTCCTGTTGAACCACTTGGGAGTTTGATTTGACTGACTGGTTAAAGTATTTATACACTGCACTCCCTCCTCTTTGTCAGCAGCTCACAACAACCTAAAGTATTTGGTGTCCACTAGGGATGGGCATTTTTGTTCATATTTCATTTAGAGTAATCCACAGGTTTGAGAAACGAGTACTCGATTAATTGGGGGTGGAGTTTAAGCAAGGGGCGGGGCGTTTGCGTCACAGTATACGGTAAACATTTAAAGGAAATAACAGCATGAGGTGAAGCTGAAGCGCTTTTTCTACATGACGCATTGTATATAAAATTAATCACATAGCCTAGATATGTAAATGTTATATTACAAATTGTATTTATCTACACAAAATGCATGTGAGCTTGAACTACGTGCCAATCATAAAAGTAGTGGATGCGCTTCTCCCGTTACTTTAAAACAACGGCAACTGAAGGGATCCCCCTTGTTGGCGCTGAGGAGCTTCCGGAACAGGGGATTATTTTTGATAATTATTGATAAATTAACTCAGGTGTCATAGAATTGCATGCAAAACTGTTGCTAATTGCAACACAAGTTTATAATTTAATCAAGCTAAAACATTAGGTGTTTTGACATGGACACAAGTATTCAACTAAAAAGCAGAATACATGCACTGTGTGGGATTAACCAAAAAAAGATGAGGAGCCTAACTTAATCTTAAAGTTGGCAAAAAATGCTACTTATTACTATTTTTATGGCATAGTGTCAAGTTATATTCAGATTAAATACTGTGTGCACATAAATGTACATCTTAAATCAGAATCTTTGTAAACAATTGCGTGAATTGTAATGATTTCAATCAGATTAAAGAAATATCGTCAATTTAAACATAGCTGCTGATTTTTTATTTTATTCTGCTTGAATTTATAAGCACTGAATTAATTATCAAATATTACTCATTATTCTTGATACAACTTGATTTATTGTCCTGAAATTTGGAAGTAACCTTGATGGTGGATGTACATCTGTTGCCAGACGGCACATAGACGGAACCATCCATACTTCAAATTGTGCCATAAAGTGTCACATTTCTCACAGTACTAAACAAAGCAAGTTTAATACTTTAATCTGGAGAGAAAGTTCAGCACAATCACCACACAATATTAAAACACACACACACACAAAAAAAAAAACAAGATCACACAAGACAATAAACATGCCATGTTAATTACCAAGGGCAGTTTACTAAATTTAAAGTGCACCAACAGGTTTTTATGTCGTCGTTACACCCTGGGTAGGACTGGATGTAGCATTAAAGGAGTTCATGCAAGGCCAGTGCTTCTGACATGAAGCAGAGCCGACCGTGGCTCCGGTTAACTGAGAAAACCTTCCACCTTGATGGTATTCAACAGTAGTGAAACATTTGGTTAAGTACTTTAGCGTACAAGGGAATTGTATAGAGAAATAAAGGGAGTTTTAACTGCTCCCCTAGGGTGCAAGTCCCAGTTTGACTTGAACACCCCTCATACTAGGTCACAGTGGGAAGTGATTGTGCCTAATATGAAAGCACCCTTAGACATCCTATAACTGAGCAGGGCTTAAATGATAAGTAAGGAGAGGCTCAGACACACAAGGCTGTTTCTGAGCCTCTCCTTTCTTATCATTTGATCTCCTCTTTATCAGGAGCTTAAAATACCTACTAAATTTGCAGTTAGGTTTCAAGTTAAATATCCATCACTGGCCTTTATTCCTCCACGAGAAATAGCATTACTATTTAGAATGGCATTTTTGCATTGAGACTTCAACTTGACAGGATTGGCAGTAACCAATTAAAACACTGGAATTTTTTAAAGGTCATGTGGAGTCCACGCCTTGATGCCTTAATGCAGGTTCATGAGGGGAAACCTACTCAGTATCAGGTTCTACGTTCACATTACAAGCCTGAAGCAACCTTAAAACCTGATTTAAATCTATGACACAGATTTTTTTTTCTGAATCTCATGTTTGCATTTCTTATATTTTATAGCCTATTTTATTGTTTATTGAAAAGATAATTAACGTTTTATGTATTTATGATGCAGAAATGTTCCTTGTTAGTCTACGTAAGCACTGAAAATATTTTCCCATTGAGTAGGCAGCAGTAAGGCAAGCAGTATGGCAACTACTAGGAACAGGAAACACCAGTCACTACTGAAACGACATCAAGATACATAGTTACATTAATATTGTGATTCTGTAATTATCACAGTTCTATAAATACCCTGATATGATCTTACAATTTCGCCCAATTGTTACAATTCGAAGACCTTGAACCTTTTTAAAATAAATTAACTCAAGTTTTATACCTTCGTTTTAATTAGCAGCTTCACAACTGAACTGAATAAATAATTAAATGAAGCCCATCCCTTTGATGGTTGTTTTGTCTAGTAGTTTAAATACTTCCAAGTTTAACACTGAACTTAACATTCAAAAAGCTACATTTTTCATCTGTAAATTTCTGAGCAGCACGCATCTCTGTCACCTGCCATAATTACTTCTAGAAAAACTTGGCAAATAATTCACTTCGAGCACACGGGATGACAATGTAAGAACAGTTTAGAGTGTACCACCTGTAGGACCAGAAAGAACCAGCGACAACAGCACACAAAATAATCGCGATTTATAACCAAATTGATCCCCCCCCCCTCATCTCTAATAAGTGTACAAAGAATCTGTAAAAGGAGGTCATAATAAAGGTTGTTTTATACACTCAAAAAAATTAACATGGCTACCTGTTACATGTACTAAAATGTAATACGTGTTTTGTACATAATAATTTCATGTTTCCAAGCTAAACATGAATAAGTTATGTTGTATTTGCATTAAATTCAACAACTTAACATGTACTAGATTCAATGATGTTGAGATAAACTAATGAGATCTTGTCAATATGAAAACCGGAAATAGCAAAACCGGAAATATCGCGAGAAGACATCGCGAGAAGAGAACACAGTTTGAGAAGACAAACGTTGGCGGGCTTGTGGAAAAGGTAAGCAGGAATTAATTCCCATCTTTCTATTTAGAAACGAAATACTGAACATAAATGTCACCTGTTGTTTAGCGATGTTTAGTCACGTTATTTTGGTTTAAGTTATTTCTTGCATTTTTAATCACACTTAAAATACCGACGGTTATATGCTTGCGGTTCGGTTCTGGTTTCTGTCTGTTCTCATGAGCGATAGGAACAAAGTATAAATATTGTTCATTTGCTAAATTAAATATCATGAATTTTAATTGAATATCTCTGTATTTTTTTCACAGGAGTTTGTGACTGAAAGTGTGTCTGCATCTGACTTCAGGAGTTTCCTGACCAACGTATCTCGGTCATATTTAAAAAAGTCATAACGTACAGTTATAAAGTACAAACATTTTTTTTTATTAATACTTAATTAAATTTACTTGAGTTGGATCAACTTAATTTACAACTGAAAAATTTGTTGTACCAACCCTATTCATTTATGTTAACAGTATTAAATTATGTTGGACGCAGCTGTAGTAAATAAGTTAAATGAACCCAATAACATTACTTTGACGGAACCTAAAAACATTAAGTTGGGCCAACAAAATTGCTTAATGCTGAATGAAAGCCATTAAATCAGGTGGAAATTCTTTCCATAATTTAATTATGTTCATTCAACGAGTTATTTTTTTGAGTGTAGGGTTGAGTCATTAAATTTGTGCTCATTCTAACAGAATGAAAGACAAACAGACCAGGTTTTTACAATTCAAATTTTTTTTTGGCTTTTCAACCCACTTTAGTTTCTCTGGGGAAGCTTGTTCTCCACTTTAGTTTACAAATGGGAAATAAGTAAAAAATAATAATAAATAAACCAACATCAGCCATATTAGAATTGAACATCGGTATCCGGCCAGAATTTCACAATCGTGCATGCTCATCAGTCATGCAACGTGAAAAGCAACTTTTTGCCGACATCACGAACCACCGTTATCCTTGGGATTTCATAACAGTGCTAGCAAATGCTGCTAAAATAGCTAAAGCCTAACCATTATCTGCTTCTGAACCTTAAAGACTGCTGACTAACTGCGCGGGAAAGGACACAGATCTTGAGGAGGCCGTGAATAATTAGTGTGTGTGTTGCTGAGAGTGAATTTTTATTGCCAGTTCTCCATAGTGAAGTTTTGTGAAGTGAATCTCACAAAATACACATGCATTGCTGCTGGTCGCTCAGCACTCTCTCTCTCTCTCTCTGCTCTTTAATTTTTATTTCTAAGCTGGCAGCAACACAAAGACACTAATTAGCAAAATTCAATCCTTTCAATCCTCACTTACCCAACTCCTGCATCCTTCACAGAGAGAGGCTAGACCATGTCTCCACCATCACAGTCTCAGTTCCAGATTTTTCAATATTTCAGATTTACTGTCACAATTGCCATCGGTCATATTTAGTAATATGTAATTAATTGTATTGCTGCTACTTTGTTCATCATTAATTCTAAAATGATAGAAAAATTACAGCATATGCTCAACATGTCAGTTTATGGCTAATCAGGAACCAGCCGTATAGCCGTACGGCAACCATGGAAAGAATAAGCTTCCGAGTGGCAAAACAGGAACACATTTTTATGGTGTTGTATTATCAAAAAAAACATCTGCTTTTTGCTCCAAACTCTGCGAGAGACTTAGTCTCAAACCCACTCATTACACATGCTAACACCAGTCTTAAAACACTGCGAGTGCTACTTAGTAGGGTTGTGTACCGAACACCGGTGCCAAGACGGCACTGGTACCTATAGAACCGGTATGTACCGGACCGAAACAGAATGCGAATTTCGGTGCCTCATTTCGGTGCCACTTAAATGCCTGAAATGTCGATTGAAATATTTGTTCTCTATATTCATATATTTTTGTAGATTAATAGTTTATTAGATTAAATTAAAGGAATTAAAAGCACAAATCATCCGGAAATGAGAGACCATCCGACATGCGCGTGAATGCAGCAACTAACGTTACACTCGCTCTGACGGCAGCAGGCGGTCTACCGATAGCTTAGCATGCTAAAGTAAACAACTCTTTAAATGCCTAAAACTAAACAGTCGAAAGTGTGGCTGTATTTCACAAGAAAGGATTCCGACACCGCGACGTGCAGCAAATGTTTCACAGTAGTTGCGTGTAAAGGCGGAAACACGTCAAATCTACTGAAACATTCGAGGGCAGACGGAATAAAGTTAAAAGCAGAGGGAGGCACCGTGTTTTCTTGCGGACAACAGCTGGCGCTATCGGTGTGGACGACCCTCAGTCCCAGTCACACCAACCGTAGCAAAAAGGAGTCACCGATTATGATGACGTCAGCAGCCTTTCCGCGGGTCAGTAGTAGGATAATGTAATGTTAATAGCAAAATGCAAATCTTGCATTCATGCTAACAAATAGTCAAACGATTTGTAAAAAACTAATGTAACATGGATTCTGTTTATATAATTGTGGCTTTCCAGCTAGTACTAGTAGCACTACAACAGTGGCCCCATTTACCATTGCAAAGAAGGCTATGCATGTCCTGTGCAGGGCAATAAGTCAGGAAAGGTGTCGTATTTTGCCAGAAAAGGCAAATATGGTGACATTTCTGCAAAAGAATTGCTAAAATTTGAAGCTTACATATTCATATATACTTTTAATATATTGTTCAATTTTAAGCATAACATTTTTTGTTCAATACAAAATTAATTCTTGAGTCATCCACTATAATTTTGTGGCTTAAAAGTATCGGTTCAGGCACCGTTTTGGCACCGGTACCGTTTTCAAAGTATCGATTTGGCACCGGTATCGAAAAAAACCCAAACGATACCCAACCCTACTACTTAGTCAAAAATCTTGTGCGCTAGAAGTTCCAAGCGCACACAGCCACTCATCCGGTGCCCTTATTGTCGGGTTTTGAGGGCATCTGAGGAGGTAAAACTTTGACATTACCACCACCACCAGGAGTATTTTTTAATCATCTGAATACTACATATTGACTGAAATTTTTTTTTTGGGGGCGGGTTAAAAAGAATAAGAAATACATCTATATCTAGGCAAATTTTATTGAAGCAAAAGTGTCACATGATGGCATCAACAATGGTGTGAATACTGTCACAGTACCAGTACTTCCCCTACAATACCCCCTTGCCATGCCTACTCAAGCCATTTTCTACAAAAATAATACCACACAAAATACTGTGAGTCAGAAGCTTAGTAATGTGCAATTCGGTGCAATTCCTCTATAATCCCACAGGTGGAGTACCCTACAATATTCATATATTCAGAGGCAGCACAGTGTAGTAGAGTTTGAGAATTGTAACAAAAACCTAAAAACTATATTATATATATATATATATAGAAGTGGTATATTTATAAAATTTTAATCGTAATACAGATTGAATCGGGACATGGGTATCGTATCATGCAGTCCCTGAAAAAACAATGACTGAATAGAAGGCTTGGCCTCTCCAAATCAGCACTACTCTATAGTCCACTCATGGAACAATGCATACTGACCCTTACTACAGTTTTGAAACCTCCAATGTAGCTATGAAAATCAACAGAACATACAAATTGGCATATCTTAAACTACAGTCATGCAACAGACATGGTTCTGCTGAAATAACGAGCCTGGCCTCTCCAAATCAGCACTGCTTGAGTGCCATTATGGAAACTACCAACCAAATGTCTTGCATTGTGCAAAAATAAATAACCGAAACGTTTAGCATGTGTACTCAAAACCTCAATCACCCTGTTGCCACTGTGCCTAAAAAAAATGTTTTAAGGAAAACACCAAGTACTGATATTCATGAAAGCTCTGTACTGATCACAAATCAACTGCAATCATTGCTTGGTGTTAGTCAGGGCAGAACTCAAAATTTCTACCAATAAATCGTGAAACGGAATGTCAGGCAATAATCCTTTAAACTGGATTATCTTGTTTTTATAATTGTTGCAAGCCAAACTTGTACCTGAATATACCATTTGATTAATCACACAGCCCTAGGCGATTGTACAGATATAGTAGGGGCCGTGGGTAAACAGAGATGAATGTATCATCTGACCAATCAGGATTGATTATTTGTTGATTTCTTGGTAATTGTTTTTATATTTTTAAGGTCACGGGTAGTCGTTTAAGCATTTCACTGTATATCGTACTGTGGACGACTATGTATGCGACAAAATTTGAAACACAAACGAAAACACTGCTCTGTCAGGATTCTTTACAAAGGTAAAGTGCAGGTTATTATTATTATTTTTTTATATTTTGTATGAATTATATTCAAATGCATATTTTTGGGCTGTGGAAAGAATCAACAATTTCCATTATTTATTATGGGAAAATTCGCTTTGATATACAAGTCTTTTGATAAACAAAAATGTTTCCAGAACAAATTATGCTTGCAAGGTTCCACTGTACTACATAATTGTATTTTCATTCATGGCCGTTTACTGACATTAAACTTTATATTAAAAAGAAATCCAGAGCAGGAGCAGTGAAACGCAAAATTTGAGACTCAAAGTCCCACAATGCAGCTTGAACCTAGGCCTGAAACGATTCCTCGAGTAACGCGATTACAGAAAATGATCGAGGCAAAATCTTCTGCTTCAAAGCTTCTAATTAATTTTAAAAACTTGCATGTTTTTGCGCAATTATTTTTTTGGCATGACACAGCGCGCTTCCGGATGCAAGCCGCCACTAAACACAGACGAAGAAGAAACGCTTACGTTATCCACATAGCGAAAGGAGACGTAAACGGTTAGCGGTGTATTGATTTGAGGGAGTGTTCTGTTGTGGGCTGCAAAATGGAAGGGAGCGATAAAAATATCAGCGAGTCAAGAGATGAAGAAACTTAGTATTTTTGCATAATTATTTATTTTAAATGTGTGTGTTATGCACTAAAATGCCCTCCTGCCACGGGTTGCCTCCCGTAGATAATCTCTATCAAATATATTAGGACACCACAATCAAAAATTCATATCAAATATATTATTATTATTATCAAATATATTACTATTATAATTAACCCTAGGCATGTGAGAAATTAATACATGAAAATTAAGACACGTAATACAAATTCTCATGTAATGTTTATTTAGTGGCACATTTATTTTGCAGGAGTTTGTCATGTAATCCACTAAATAAATATTGTTTATGATGAAAAATTACACGTAACAATTTATTATAAAATAAGCAATATAAAAATACACATGCTGTACATAAATATATATATAAAAAAAAAAAAAAAATACATAATTTATATAGATTTTTCCCCTATACAACCCGTCTTTTTTTTATATTGCTTATTTTAAAATCAAATTCGTTTGGTGCAATTTGTAAATCATAAACCTATGAATTTATGTTCTAATAATATTTGATAGTAGGGCTGGGCCGATAAACGATATCATATCGAATCGCGATTTATTTGATTTTAAAAACGATGAAAAGCTGTAGACATTTTTTGCTCGATATGGATTAATCTAAGAGCCAATCACACAGCAGAACAATACGACAACAACCAATCAGCGTGCAGCTTGCGCGTGCCGTGCAGGTCAAAGTTAATTTCCTACGGCACTTTGCGAAGCAAACTTGACACCAGGACGACAAAAAAAAAAAAAAAAAAAAAAAAACAAAGAGTGGAAGCAGCGACGTAAGTGAATCCAGCCTCGAGTTATTATCCAAAGATGTCGAAATTGTCGACAAAAAGGGTAGCACGAACTCAGTTATATGAACGCATCACCCACACGACCACATAGAGCATGAAAATGCGGGCCGATGCTACTCCGTCAACTAGCAGGCCTAGCAGTGGGGCTGTACCAAAGCAGATATCGCTCGTGTCGTCTTTCGTGGCCATTACACCTTATGAAAGTTGTTCCAAAAGGAGCAAGGATATAACCAGGGCCGTTTTTAACTTTCTAGCGAAAGATATGATGCCACTAAGCTCACGAGGCTGAAGTTTAGCTCCTTATTCGCAGCTTCCGATTTGTTTGGCTTCTTATTGCGCAGCGTCTCATTCTGCAGCTGAAGTTTAGCTCCTTATTCGCCTCGTTACTAACGGGAGTGTTCACGCTGGCGAAAGCTGCGCAGTTCATCAATAACATGTTATTTTGGTGGCTTAAGCAAAATATGAACTATACAACACCTAGCAGGTACCCAACTATATGGTAAAAGTGAAATTGTCCTGGCCCAGATTGATAGCTGCATAATTCATTCCATTTTTGTTGTCATTGCATGCTTAAGCCATTATGTCAGTTTATTGGGGCCGTGTGAAATAACCTTCATTTAACTCTGAATTGTGGGATAAAAAGACAGCCCTAGTGTGTGTGGTCTAAATATTGTTTCTCATTATTGTTTAAAAATCTCAAAACATTGTAATATATCGTCACAAGATACTTTATCATCACAAACAAGTATTTTTTTAAATAAAAATCTTTGCCTTGTAAAGATTGAGAATGTGCCTATAGTATCTTAATTTTTAATGCCAATTTGGTCATCTATTTTTGATAAACTATACTTTAAAATGTAATTTAATGAACCCTTTAATTTTTGCGGCTTCAGTCATTGTTGGGATACTCTTTTAAAGCTGGCAGCATTAACAGCTTATATCGAAATATATATCGTTATCGTTCAATATGGGCAAAAAATTATCGAGATTACTTTTTTTCCATATCGCCCAGCCCTATTTGATCGAGATTATGTGGGGGCAGGTGGGGGCAATCCGTGGCAGGGAGGCATTTTAGGGCATAACATCTTATATATTTTACATTGCTGTTTAATTTATACCCCTCTCACCTGTGCGGTTTGACTCACGGTGAGATGCGGAGTTAGGCGCTGTGAGTCGCCGCGATTGAAGCTTCCACGAGGACCGGCAAAAAAATTAAACGTGTTTAATTTTTGCCATGGAAAGATGGAAACGTACACAGCATAAAAAAAAAAATCAAAAAAAAAAAAAAAAATCATGGTACTTATGGTCACCGCGCAAAATCGCATAAGTGAGAAAGGGGTAGGGCTGGGCGATATGGCTGAAAACTGTATCACGATATCAGTGTTTCACATCGGTCGATATCGATAATTATTGATATTTTTTATGACCCATTTAAAATAAGGACCAAGAGAAGAATACATTATATTTAAACATTTTTATTTTAAACTTAACCTTCCTATGATCATAGTCCCATCAGTTATTAAGACAGAAATGTCAACAACCATGGAAAAATCAAATAATTAAAAAGAAGTCCAACGTCACAATGAACACAACAATTCTCTTAATATTTAAGGTGCAAAATTAAAAGAAAATGTAAGAAATGCTTAATAAAGTGTAATAAAATAGTGCAATGCGTTTATTATATCAGATGCCTTTAGAGAAAACTACATCAAAAATATATTGTTGTAATATATTTGAGTTTGATGTTAATTCACTGGCGGGCCACCAGGGGGCAATACCGCGCTGTATACTATATGTGTCGTGTGCACTGAATGCAGTAACAGAATACCGTTTTTCTCCATGCCTCCGTTTCAAACACAAAAGCAAGTAATGTTATAGATGTTAGTTGTGCATAGTGATGCAAACATAATTGTCATGCCAAAGAATAAACTACACGCCAATGTGGCTAGTGAGACTAAAGTTATTACCCGCCACAGCCGAATTTTACCCGCATTTTGCCAACTTGTCTCCGTTTATGCTTCCTGAAACGCGACCGTACTACTTCAGGGTCCTAGTGCCGGTCGCGGAATGAGTGCGCATGACAGCAACCAAACTAGCTTCGAGACCTCTGTTTTCTTCCGACAGAGAATAAAAAATATTGAACGTTCTATTGAACACATTTTTTATTGATATCGATCACGTGTCTATCGCGAAACATATCGTTATCGTTTTATCGCCCAGGCCTGGATAGGGGTATAAGCAAAACAACATTTTATCCGATTACTCTTAAATGTTTGGTAGAATACTCGATTATTAAAATATTCAACAGCTACAGCCCTACTATAAACCTACCTTCACTCGCTTAGAGGGCATCACTGGCTACAAACCTGGTGAGTTAGTAATCTTTTAGATGACAAACACAATGTTTGGAATTAACAGATAAGTTGAGTCTTGGGAAGTTGATGTGTTTGAACTGCGTACTGAACAGCCTCAAGCACTGCTGCACTGTTCCATATTAAATGCATATGCAACATGGACCAATGTGTCCATATAAGGCGTCTTCAACCCCAGGTTCAATGTATTGCTAACATCCCATGAAAATAGTCAAGTTTCACCTCTCTGCTTTTAAATTGGATAGATAAATTAGCTTTTTACATCAATAAACAATGATTATAACAGTGGTCCCACACACCCACGTGAGGTCACTAATTCACCAACATTAGCGCCTTAGATTGCTGCTAACATAAAACAGACTTTTAAGTTTGTCCCCCACTTTGTAACTCAAACTAATTGAGGTTGACAATAATGTAATTGCTAATTCCAACTTCTTACATTGCCATTAGAGCTACTGGCAGCCAGCAGTTTGATGGCATTGTGGGAGGAAACAGTGATTTAAAAAGTTTAAAAAAAAAAAATTATATATATATATATATATTTTATATATATATATATATATATATATATATATATATATATATATATATATATATATATATATATAAATAAAATGTATTCGGTATGATAAACATGGATGAGACGTTATAGAACATATGAAGTACAGTACAACTGACATGCAACTCATTTCAGACTAATTTTTCCTTTAACATGCAAATAAACTAGCATTTGTCAAAGTTGTCATTTGTACTTCAGTGGATGAAAAATTTAAACTAAAAGATTTACATGCTGCTGTAGAATTATTAAAAACAATTATGACCAGTGCACAGGTTCAAATAAATCAGTCTAATCCAACAGGAAGTGACTACATATTAAGACTACGCCAGTTAAAATAGAAGTACACTACAACCAGTATGATCACCTCATCAGTTGCGAGGTCTAGCATGTTCCTTTAAAGAAATATATAAATTATATTACATTATAAATAACACCCAGATGTTCAAGTAAACAGCAAAAGACTTGCTGTCATTATGTTTGACATCTAAAAGAAACAGAGTGCTTTCTGTTTTCTTGGTCAAAAACACGAGTTGTCGATATCCCTGAAGCAGCTTGTGTCTTCTGCAATCGAGCAAGTTCTCGACATGAAAGCGGGTTTCTATGGTTGACCCGCCCATGATCATGTTACGTTGCCCAGCAGTCAGAGACACAAAAGAGGTCTAACAAAGACGGGTGTGAAAATAGAAATGTAAGCCATTAGTAGCTCTCCAATTTTGTTATAATGTTTAAGGTGTGACAGTTCATGTTAAACGAGTGATTCTCCTTGAGAGGACTAAATCAAAAAAAATTTTTTTTAATGAAATCACAAAAAATAATACATTTTAAACGCATTTTAAATGCATTCTTACACTAAGCTTCATTATTAGGTAATTTTCACCAAAGAATAAAAAGCACTGATTAATATTTCGGTCATTCCTTCATCTTCACTGACCATCCTGACATTCCTGATCTGTGTTACAGTAGACTCAAAGTCTATGCCTATGATTAAAATGAGACATAAAAAAATTTTATTTATTAAATGAAACGTACACATTATAAAAGAATCGCTGACGCGATGACTGGTAATGTATTAATAAACAGTGGATAAATCTCTGCATCACAAGCAACCACTTGCTGGGCTTCGGAAACTTTTTGTAGGCCTTAACTGTGAAATAAAACCCATCTTTGTTTACAGATTTATTGTTGTGACCTTAGTCAAACTATTTAAACATGCCCAACGATTATTACACTATACGTTACTAAATCATAAACTCACAGAACACAGTTGGATTAAAATTTTGTTTCAAGTTAACACTAGCCTTTTGGGCTTTGTTTGGGTTAGTGATGTTTTGCGGGGAGAAACATCAATGATAAGAACTGAAAAACATAGTAAACTTGATAACTGTGGGCTGAATTTTAAGTGGAACCATGGCTCTGTAAACACAGCCTAACATGAATAATGTCTGAACCAAAATGCTCGAGGTTAGTAATGACATTAAGCATGATACTAGAATTTGGAAAAAGTATTTTGTAAGAAATATAGAGGTACTAACGTTAAATTGTGCAATAGTACAAGCATACAGGTTGTGTGTGCTAAAATGACCCTTTCCCTTCTCCTCACCGCCACTGATTACCCCTAAATTTTATATTACAACAGAAATTTTTATATTTAAATATTAAATAGTAGATTACTATGATAAGCCCTAGGTCACATGATAGCCATAATACAAAATGTTTAAACTAAAACAATCTTACATTTTAAAATTCTTATAAATGAACTTATATACATTAACAAAAACTACAAACATTTTTTATAAAAATAAACAGTATAAAAAATATATATAAAAGGTATGAAAACGACTACATGAACATAGATTTAAAAAATATATTCATATGAAGTTTGTTGTTTTATTAGTTCTGAGTGATTAAAATAAATGCGTGAAAACAATGCAGTTAATGTCAGTGCTTAATTGACGTTTACAAAAGGCTCATTATATTAGGAATGTAAAACTTGACCATCATAAATAACCATGACCCTAAATACATGTGTGCTGTAATGATACAAGGGAAGAAAAGTATTAACAGCAACAACTGCGTCTAAATAACTAACGCTAGGCCCTGGTCACCACAATTCAATCAGCCAATCGACACAGATACCGGAAATGACGTTTTACAAAAAAAAAAAAACGGAGAAAGAAACTACTTTCTTCGAAGCGAGTGTTAGATACTTTGCAGCAGTGGCTAAGCAGTGTAGAGTTTTCGGCTACTCTGCCAAGTGTCTGAAGAAGTTTTTATTATCCACAAATAACCTGCAAACCCAGTCAAAAAGAAACTGAACAGAGAGGGTGCTGCTGTAAAAGAAGAACACACACACAGTGACATACGAGTTAAATAATGGAGGCCTGAATCTGTTTTGGATGATTTGGAGTCGGGTCTAAATAGCGAAGAGAGCTCTATCGCGCGCGCACACATTATATTTACACACACAGAGTCTGAGTGACTCGCGGCCTGTGGATCCAGCGCTAGTCGCATCTTACCAATTTAACCAGCACACACCCACATGCCGATGCATGTCACAGGTTTCCGCTCGGGCTGGCCGCTAACGCTATTCAAATGTCACCACTATGATCACACACACAACTGTGACACAACGAAGGTGTGACAGCAGCATTCCTGCTTTAAAAGTCGCTTTCAAGTGCTAATTTAGCTAGCAACAAACTCTGTCTCGTGCTACAACTTCTGACACGCCAGTGTTTAAACAAAAACATAAAAATAAAAATACGTGAAAACCAGGGCGAATTCGCTCCAAAAGGTAAAACAGACGCTCTCGTTTTTTCTCTCGAGGCCTTCAAAAACAAACAAGCATTTCCCGTTTTTGAAACTCACCTAAAAGCAGCAGTCTGTGCGTGGCCCTGTAGATCTGTTTGTCTTTCTGAAGCTGTTTCTCGATTTTCTTGTTCGCTTCCCGCTGCGCCTTCTCCTCGTTCCTCTGATCCTCAGTCTTGCTGTTGCCCAAGCAGCCCATCTTCCCCATGAAAGAAGGAGGTCCAGGGAAAATGTGACGCCAAATATAAATATATATATATATATACACACACACACGCGCGCGCGCGAACAAGCTTACTCTATTTGTGCTCGATCCACGAAATGACTCGAACTGCCGAGGACATGTAGGCTACACATGTTTGAAGTGGTCGCACTGTAACCTATAGCCTACCTCAACCACCATTTCAGCCATGACATTGATGTATGACTAACGAGTTCATTATGCGTGTTTTCATAGCTCAGGGTGAAAGGGTAACAGAAGTATGATTTTTGCTATTGTGATTATTTTTTAAATAAGAACGATCGGACGCAAATGTTCGCTTAAATTCCCTCAAGTTACTAGCTAATGCTTCCGTCCAAGACAGCTAAAGAAGCTTAATATCCATCCATTGATCACTCGAGGCCTCCACCCTCAACTTTCCAACGAAGAGCCGAAGAAAAAAAGACGAGTTCATGTCACGAAACGTATTTACCCAGCGTACTGGCTGAAAAAAACAACTCGTTTCGATTTGCTGGAACACACTGAAACACATACACACGGGTCGTGGGTGATTTGGAGCATTTCAGCACAGCAAGGCCGTCGTTTCCTACTTGTAGCCCTGATCCACGCAGAGGCAGCCGTGTAGCCTAGCTAGCAGGCTAGCAAGACCAGCTAAAATTATTTTAGCTACAACTGTCTCTTTTCGCTCTGTTCGTTTCAGGCCCAGAAATAAAAAAAATATCATAAATAAAATCTCGAAGCAGATGTGACGCTGTGTAGCAGTCGTAGATCCTTGTATTCGCTTTCGTCTAGAAGAATAATTCAAATTTTCCTCATTTCGCCCGTTTCTGTGATGGCTGCTGCCCCCTCCCTCCAATCCGAGGGGCCTTCGTTAGTTTAGCTTCTCCTGAGATTCAGTGTACGTCCGTCCTGTCACTCCGAAGCTCCGCGTAACTGGACAAAAACAAAGCCAGAACAGTTTCGGTCACAATCCCAGTGCGTTAAAACGACCAAACGAGAGAAATCTATCGGCTTTTCCCGCACATCTCACGGGTGTTTTCTTCTCGGCGCTGACAGCCTCAGCGTCGGGTTGAGCGTTCCGAGCTGCACCTCTCGCGCACGTGCAGAAGGCCGGTGAGAGTGAACCGCGCGCGCTCACATTCCTCCACGCTTTTTGCGCACGTCCCCCGGCGACCCGCTGGATGTCTGAGCGCGGCCCATACAACGCTCGGATTTTTTTTAAACGTCAATTCTTCGTTCAACCCTTCTGTCTCTGTCCAAAAGCAGGGCAAAGCAATCTTAGCCAGCACTGAAGAGGTGGGGTGGGGCAAATAGGCTCTCACGGAACCCTGGGAACGGAGCAGATCACATGACCCTCCGGAACGTCAGCGGCGCTGAAATCGCGCGGAAAGAGACGAATAAGAGGCACGAGCGCCCTCCCTGACCAACGAAAGCGCAACACCGAGCGAGAGGCTTCCTTCACACGCTCCCATTTCCCAACGGATAAGTCGTAATTACGAAAACTGCATTTTGGCACACCACTGTAGGGACTAGAATACAAAAGGGGGTGTGGGGGTGTCGGTGTACAGAGCCAACTGTCCCGGTATCTGTGGCTCAAGTCGCTCGTTCCTTTTCAGGACGTATAGCGACCTCTGTTGTCGTGCCCTGTCCAGCGTGTTACTTAGTTCCTCTGTGAAACGGAAGTACCCAAAAATAAACATACTACTGCCCATTATACAATTTATATTCTACAATCTATACTAACTTATACACAACCTTTCTTGTTTAAAATGTATTAAAATGGATAAAAGTTAAATTGATATGTTTTATGCTATGTTTTGGTATTCTTATAATGACTTTATCGACAGATTAGCAAAGCAAGCTAACTGTACAACCTAATTGCACCAGCACGTGAACAGAGGCATAATCAATCTTTGCTACTTTCTGCCCAATACGGGTTCTTCTATTGTTGCATGTAAACAGTAAACGGGAACTAACTGCAGATAGGAACTTAAGTTGTGAGGAGGAACTGATTAAACGTTTAACTGCAATGTTCTGAGGAATAACTCAAACCAGTTATGTGGATTTGTCTAATCATGAACACTGTGGTTTTAATCATTATTTTGTTTATATTTTAGAAAGCAGAACTAAATTAATCAGAAAATACCAGTAATGGCTGAATGAGTGGAAGGTTTCCGTCCATCGCATAAATTTTGTTCATCTGCTTTAGCTGTGATTGTGGATTCCAATGTGGTGGACAATGCATGTTTGAAAACGATTCCCCATTTTCCCCAGAATCACGGTTTTACAATTTGAATCTTGTGAAACTGTGCCATCAGGGATGATGAAATCCATTCTGCAGAATAACTCAGTAAACTCAGGTAGTCAGCTGACTCCATTTTATTGCTTAGTCCTGTGCACCAAAAACAGTGAGTTTAAAATGTGCACCTGTGATGGACCAAAATAAATAGATGGACAGTCATGTTAAAAATGTAAAACCTCATAAATTAATTTTATGATTTGTGTGTGTGTGTATGTATAACATAATCAAAACATAATAAATAGCATCTGTTTAAATCTTAATTAAATAAAAAATAAATTAAATTAAATAAGAAATTCCAACAAAAACTGATTTACCTTAAAGGATGTCATATGATGCACTTAAATCCAAAAGAATGAGTATAGTCAATAG
The DNA here is from genome assembly GCA_030522415.1 of Channallabes apus. Lineage (NCBI taxonomy): Eukaryota > Metazoa > Chordata > Actinopteri > Siluriformes > Clariidae > Channallabes > Channallabes apus. The sequence continues at coordinate 31,088,566 of CM060111.1, read as the reverse complement.
GCCAGAGTCAGCTGCCATCAAGAGATTATTAGTGATCTTCACTATGTCTGTGTTGGTAATGTGACAAGAGTGAAAACTTGACTGAAATTGTTCATACAAGTTAACAGACAAATGAGCATGCACCTGATCTACAACTGTTCTCTCAAATATTTCAGAGAGAAAAGGTAAATTTTAAAATTGGGAAAAATATTAGTAAAATTATTATTACTTTTTAGTATATTAAAAAGTATATTATTATTATTACTATAAGTTATTATAGTGTGGGCCATGTTTCTTGAGTACAGGGGTTATTGAAACAGTTTTGTTAGATAAAGAAAAAAGACCAGATGAAAGAGAGCAGTTTATTATGAGTTTTTAATTATAACTTATAAGGACATCTGACCTGATAATTTGAATGATTTGACAGCAAAATGTAATAAAAGCCCTCTTTAAAAACAAACAAACAAAAACACGTCAAATTATTAATGCTTGACAAATTACTCTGTCTAGGGTGTACCCCTCCTCATGCCCTAAGCCTCCTGGGATAGGCTCCAGACCCCCCCATGACCCTGAATACAGGATAAAGCAGTATAGAAGGTGAGTAAATGAGTGGGTGAGAATGGACAGATCATTGTATGTTTATTGTTCCTGCGGGAAGCTTAAAAGCTTAAAACCACTTTGACTCATATGTTCCGCTGTGCTAATTTAAGCGCCGCTATGAGATAAAAAATAAATAAATAAAAACAGGTTGTTAAAGCGAACATATCCGCAGCATTCTGAGGTGAGGGCATGTAAAATACCTAAACTGACAATGTTACAGTATGCACCCAGATCAAAATGTTGTGTAAAAGAGATGTTATGAACGGTCATGTGCTGGATTACTTTAAATAGAAAAAAAAAAAAATCCTTGTACTGTATAACTGTATATATGAAAGGCAGCCACTAGAGGCCCTCAGAGAAATTTGGCTTCACTCCAAAGTTTTTCACTCATACACTGATGAGCCATAACATTATTATTGCTTATTTATTATATACCAGTGAACAGGATCATGGGCACCAAGGGGTCATTTATGTCTGTGGGGACCAAATCTGTGAGGTGCGACCCAACACAAAATCAAATGTAGCACAAATTGCTGAAAACATTGATGCTGGCCACAACAAAAAGGGATCAGACACACCCCATACATCACAATTTTCTGTGTATTCGTTTTAGCAGGCAAAGAGGTCAAGGGTGTTGATCTGGGCCTGTATTCACAAAGATTTTTAAGCCTAAACGTTGCTCCTAGTGACGAAATTCTTAGAATTATGACATTTTCTTAGAATTTTCCTTTTAATTTAGGACTAAATCTCGATTCACAAAACATCTTAGCCCTAAAAACAGCTCCTAAGTTAAAAATTGTTAAGAGTAGAGAGGAGGACTTCCAAGAGGCTTAAGAGTTTCTGTAGCAAAGGACAAAATGGCAGAAAGAAGAAATATTCTCCAAACCCTGAACGTAAAGCTAAAAGTAAACACTGCTCTTCTGTCCAATTTGGTTTTCTTGTCCTTTTACTTCCTCACATCTTTCTTTGATTGTTGGCTACATACTGTACCATCCAAAAGTCCAACTTCTGTTCTATTATCATATATTCTATTTTCACAAAGAGCGCATTTCAAGACCTTTGCAGAGTACAGAGGTTTTTTTTTAATTTTTTATCAACCAATCATACAGTAGTCCTTGAATTGCTGCAACATCCCTAGCAACGGGGTCAACCACACCTCCTCACTAAGATAAAGGTTTTTGTACTTTCCTTACTCAGAGTTGCTCTGTGAAGTTTCTTAAATCACTTTTAGTCTAGGACTCCCAGCTAGGACTTCTTAAGCTAAGATAGGAGCTCTCTGAGAGAATTCTAAGAAGCTTTGTGAATACGGGCCCAGGACATTAGTAGAAGATCCGTTAAGTCCTGTAAGTTGCAAGGTGGGGCCTCCTTGGATCAGACTTGTTTGTCCAGCATATCCCATTGATGCTCAGTCAGATTGAGATCTGGGACATTTGGTGGTCAGGGCCCGTATTCACAAAGCTTCTTAGAATTCTCTTAGGGTGCTTTCACACCTACAGCATTTGGTGCGCACCAAACGTGTTTGGTCCATTGGTTCGGTTTGTTTGTGTTGATGTGAATGAATCTCTGTACTTTGGTGCGCACCAAATCAGTCGATCCGAGACCTGCCTGAAACGGTGGTCTCGGACCGCTTTATCCGCTCTACTTTGGTGCAGTTCGTTTGGTGTGAAAGCAACCAAACCAAATCTGACGAAATGGTATAGTTTAATGCACTTTGGGTATAAGAGATACGGGGTTATGAGTAAAATAATTTTCACTTCCTGTTGACTCCATAAAATTTTTCAAGCTATCAACTCGCGATGAAATCAAACCACGGAGAAACGTGGAGTGCCGAAGAAATTAAGTGCCTCTCTGTATTCACATTAAAGATGAAAAATGTGTGGCTGGGCTTTTTTGATAGGCCAATGGATTACCTGATGGATCTGCAGGAAGATCGCCGGCTAATAACAAAATCATCATTTAGGAGGAGGGCACATCTCTCCTTGAAGTGGCGTGTAATGCACCGTTGGCGAGATGAATAAACCAGGACGCTGGTTTGGAGTCGCAGCCGCGAATCGTGTTCGAAATTAATTATCTGAAAATAATGATTTCCACGTACAATGTAGTGCGCGATCAGCGCCATGAGAGCAAAGCAAAGCTGTTCCTCCATGATTATTGAAAGTGGCGCGATTTTCTGAAAATAGTCTGTTTCCGGTGCCGATGGGCTTCGCGGTCTATTTTGGTTTATTTTGGTTCGAAAGCAAACCGTACCCACGTCTGTTTACTACATTGTAACATTTTTCTGACTGGTGTCGGACTAAAGCAATCGAACTATAGGTGTGAAAGCACCCTTTGCTTAAAAAGTCCTAGCTGGGAGTCCTAGACTAAAAGTGATTTAGGAAACTTCTCAGAGCTACTCTCAGTAAGGAAAGTACGAAAACCTTTATCTTAGTGAGGAGGTGTGGTTGACCCCGTTGCTAGGGATGATGCACCGATTCAAGGACTGTGATTGGTTAATTAAAAAATAACCTGAAAGTAGGAACGCCAATTAGCCTAACCTGCATATCTTTGGACTGTGGGAGGAAACCGGAGTACCCGGAGGAAACCCACCAAGCACGGGGAGAACATGCAAACTCCATGCACACAGAGAGCCTGGCCGGGGAATCGAACCAAGACCCTGGAGGTGCAAGGCGACAGTGCTAACCACTACACCACCGCGCCGCCTGCTTTACATTCAGTGTTTGCATAATATTTCTTCTTTCCACCATTTTTGCCCTCAGCTGTAGAAACTGTTAAGCCTCTTAAAAGTCCTCCTCTCTACTCTTAACCATTTTTATCTTAGGAGTTTTAAGATACTCTTAACCATTTTTATCTTAGCATTCACTGTGCCATATGCTTCCTATATCATTTATTCCTAATCTTTAGGAAGGATAGCAAAGATCAGGATGCTTGAAAAATCAATATCAGCAGATAAGATTTCATTTATGACCATTAATATTTCTTAGCATAATTTGGAACTATTGTTGTCATGTTTATTGCTAATATTGTAGTGCAGTGATGCGCTTTGTCCAGTAGATGGTGACTTAGTCCAGTCTTCCAACCAGCTCGACATTTCAGTTTTAAAACATACTTGGTCCAAGTTTTCCAATAGGCACTCAAGCCATAAACCACTTCTGTAAAATTTACATTTGTTTAGACTCTTTTTATACCATCAAGAATTATTTAACAGTCCAATCCAAATGTCCGTCCGTCCATCTGTCCATTTTAGAAGGGTATAGAATTTTTAAAAAGTTAATTAAAGCCTTTATTAAATTACCGATGCACATTTCGATTGGACTGTTAAATAATTCTTGATGGTATAAAAAGAGTCTAAACAAATGTAAAATCAATCCATTATCCATACAGCCTGTGTGTTTGTTTGGCCTTAAGGGCTGGAGCCAATCCTGAGGTTAACTCTGTCACAAGCTATATGCAGATAACCCTATAGATGATATTGGACAGCAGGAAGTACCCGGGGTAAACACACCAAGAATGGGGAATGGGGCAAACAGACATGCACATACAGTAGGCCTAAAATTAAGATTCAAACCCCATGACTGGAGGTAGACCGTAACAGTGATAATTGTGCTGCCATGAATTTAAAAGCAATATTTTTGTTGCAATATTTGTTTAACTTCAATGTGACACAGTATAAATTACATGTTTTTTTCTGTATTATTATACTTAAACAAAGTGATGGAGAGAGTAGCTTTCCCAGTGAACACTATGGAAACAGGTGCATGTTAGCCAGCTAATATATTTAAATAATCTATTATATCCAGAGGGCGCACTCCATTGAATTCCTTTTGCTTTGTTGTCACACATTCCCTTTTCACCAGCTATATTTTAAAAACTTGTCCATCAGCATGTGTTTTTATTGTCAGTGTAAAGCATTGCCAACTGCTATCTCTTGTGCAAGTTCTGAACCTTTTGTGTTTTCCCCATTTGTGTGTTTGATCTGTTTTTGACTGCTCAAAAACACTGATTTTGAAAGCATTTGCCCTTTTGATCTTGGAAATCTTGTGTATTACTGTGTTTGTTCTGACTGATTTCACATTGTGTTTGATATTGTGGATATAGAAAGAGTGGATTTCTTTCTTTCTTTCTTTCTTTCTTTCTTTCTTTCTTTGAGACACACAATAGTAGGCCTTCTTCAAATCCACAAAATGTATGTAGACTTGGTTAATTTACTCCCGGAACCTGCACACTTTAGACAGTCTTCTTTTCAGAAGCCAAGTATAAACTTTTCCCGGGAGGATGTGGAGTGTGATTCCCTTAAAATAGGAACACATCCTCTGTTGTTGCCTTTTAAAAATCCACAATCTCAGATTTCACATGGCCCATATTTCTGAACCATTGAAAAGACATGTTAACCACACAAACCCAACGTTGTCTGGTGTTCAACATCTCTGTCTAAAAAGCCACCATTGTGCCCCTGCCGCTCTGAACATTTGTAACAACCATGAGGGATTCAAAAACACTAGACATTCCTGGCACAATCCCCTAAAGGCAGTCATGTGTACTGGGTTAAGGGGGTCCTTCAAAAATAGCACCAAAAGACATAAACATTACCCTGCAGTTGCTAAGTAAAGCTTTTGCATAGTCTCATTTCCATTTGTAAGATGCCACACAGTTTGCCAGAACAAATTTGAAGTCATTCAAAAGTTATTTTCCATGTATTCTCCAAACTTACTTCATGCATGAACTTTAATTCTTGCAATTTTATAATTTTAATTCACATGAAGTCCAGTTTCCTGATGTTGCCAGTTGTCCATTGATGAAGACTTGGGTATAAACTGTTTATGAATTTCATTTTTAAAACTATTTAAGGGGTTGAAGCCAGTACAGAAAATCTGTTTGTATCAATGCAGTTCAAGCCTTCTTCATGAATATTAAGTGGAACTGGAGTTGTCACATGGGTCCTCAAGCAGACCACATGGGGAAATGCACAGCAGAAGTGAGTGGTCTCCATGTAAAGAAAACCCCAACTAGATGCAGGGCATCAAGATATACAGTGGTGTGAAAAACTATTTTCCCCCCCTCCTGATTTCTTATTCTTTTGCATGTTTGTCACACAAAATGTTTCTGATCTTCAAACACATTTAACTATTAGTCAAAGATAACACAAGTAAACACAAAATGCAGTTTTTAAATGAGGGGTTTTATTATTTAGGGAGAAAAAAATCCAAATCTACATGGCCCTGTGTGAAAAAGTAATTGCCCCCTGAACCTAATAACTGGTTGGGCCACCCTTAGCAGCAATAACTGCAATCAAGCGTTTGCGATAACTTGCAACGAGTCTTTTACAGCGCTCTGGAGGAATTTTGGCCCACTTTATTCTTTGCAGAATTGTTGTAATTCAGCTTTATTTGGGGGTATTCTAGCATGAACCGCCTTTTTAAGGTCATGCCACAACATCTCAATAGGATTCAGGTCAGGACTTTCACTAGGCCACTCCAAAGACTTCATTTTGTTTTTCTTCAGCCATTCAGAGGAGGATTTGCTGGTGTGTTTTGGGTCATTGTCCTGCTGCAGCACCCAAGATCGCTTCAGCTTGAGTTGACGAACAGATGGCCGGACATTCTCCTTCAGGATTTTTTGGTAGACAGTAGAATTCATGATTCCATCTATCACAGCAAGCCTTCCAGGTCCTGAAGCAGCAAAACAACCCCAGACCATCACACTACCACCACCATATTTTACTGTTGGTATGATGTTCTTTTTCTGAAATGCTGTGTTACTTTTACGCCAGATGTAACGGGGCACGCACCTTCCAAAAAGTTAAACTTTTGTCTCGTCGGTCCACAAGGTATTTTCCCAAAAGTCTTGGCAATCATTGAGATGTTTTTTTTAGCAAAATTGAGACGAGCCTTAATGTTCTTTTTGATTAAATGTGGTTTGCGCCGTGGAAATCTGCCATGCAGGCCGTTTTTGCCCAGTCTCTTTTTTATGGTGGAGTCGTGAACACTGACCTTAATTGAGGCAAGTGAGGCCTGCAGTTCTTTAGATGTTGTCCTGGGGTCTTTTGTGTCCTCTCGGATGAGTCGTCTCTGCGCTCTTGGGGTAATTTTGGTCGGCCGGCCACTCCTGGGAAGGTTCACCGCTGTTACATGTTTTTGCCATTTGTGGATAATGGCTCTCACTGTGGTTCGCTGGAGTCCCAAAGCTTTAGAAAGGGCTTTATAACCTTTACCAGACTGATAGATCTCAATTACTTTTGTTCTCATTTGTTCTTGAATTTCTTTGGATCATGATGTCTAGCTTTTGAGGTGCTTTTGGTCTACTTCTCTGTGTCAGGTAGCTCCTATTTAAGTGATTTCTTGATTGAAACAGGTGTGGCAGTAATCAGCCCTGGGGGTGACTACAGAAATTGTACTCAGGTGTGATAAACCACAGTTAAGTTATTTTTTAACAAGGGGGGCAATCACTTTTTCACACAGGGCCATGTAGATTTGGAGTTTTTTCTCCCTTAATAACGTGAACCTTCATTTAAAAACTGCATTTTGTGTTCAATTATGTTATCTTTGACTAATAGTTAACGGTTTTTGATGAGCAGAAACATTTAAGTGTGACAAACATGCAAAAGAATAAGAAATCAGGACAAATAGTTTTTCACACCACTGTATTAGGCAGGTCTATATGGCAGTAGAGGTTATGACCAATGGTAACTTGCAAAAGTGCCTTTTGTTGCTCGACAGATGGGCAGAGTGAGAGAGAGAGAGAGAGAGAGAGAGAGAGAGAGAGAACTGTTGCACTGTAAAAAATCCAACTTGTTAACTCAATTTAAAATTCCAAGTTAGGTGGACATATTTTTGAGCACAGTGTTGGATTTACTTATAAAATCTATTTAACTGGATTTTACTACTATTTTGTCCAACAAATAGAAACAATCAAGTTGAGGAAACTTAATATTTTGATTTCTTTAATCAATGGTTTCACATCCTGCACTGTAAAAAATAACATGTTGCCTTAACTTAAAAAGTTAAGACAACTGGTTGCAAAGCAATTTTGAGTTCACTCAACTTCAGTGGTTGAAGTTGTGCCAAATCATTTAAAAAAGTTATTTGAAACTGCTGTTTTAAGTTAGTTATACCTTTCTAAAAAAGTACATCTAACTAATCATTATGAGTTTGACTACATTGCGTACTAACTGGCCAGGGGTAGCTCAGTGGTTAAGGCATAGGACTACGGTTCAGAAGATCCCAGGTTCAAACCCTACAACCACCAAGTTGCCACTGTTGGGCCCTTGAGCAAGGTCCTTAACCCTCAGATGTATAATGAGATAAAAATATAAGTCGCTCTAGATAAGAGCATCTGCTAACTGAAACTATTAATTTCTTAAAATTCACTCAACCCCTTTTTCGGCTTAAAACAAACTCATAATGATTAGTTAGATGTACTTTTTTTTAAGGAAGGTATAACTAACTTAAAACAGCAGTTTCAATTAACTTTTTAAAATGATTTGGCACAACTTCAACCACTGAAGTTGAGTGAACTCAAAATTGCTTTGCAGCCGGTTGCCTTAACTTTTTAAGTTAAATCAACTTTTTATTTTTTACAGTGTGGGTATGCTCTCAGACATGTAATGGATAAGGTAGTCATGTGAAAAAATTAGGGCACCCTATGAAAGCTTTAGTATTTTGTAACATTTATTAATATACAATTATTTAATCTCTGTTTGTCAGGAACTAACCCGGGATGACCAGAAAGACGATAGCTTTAGCAGTTAGCCCTGTAGCGTGAATGGTAAACCCAAACGCGGATGGACACGAGCGGGCAGGATAATCACGCGATTTGCTATAAGGACTCTCACAGTAAATGAGCAAAGGAAAGACACAATCTAACCCTAGTCCTATAAACACACACTCAGTCTGAAAGTAAAGCCAAGGAAGTGAGTACTCACATGAACGGGAACGATTCCAAAATAGCCTAGGCATAACTCAATGACAGAGCGATGTGCGGCGCCATCTTGTATCCTTTTATGTTTTGCATCCGGGTCCTCTTGTCGGCCGCGGTTGAGTGCGCATGACAGTACCCCCCTGTCCAGGACCGACTCCGGACGGTCCAGGGGTGGAGGATACCCAGTGACGGTAGTCCCTAATGAGCCCGGAGTCGACGATGAAGCGAGCTGGAACCCAGGACCGGTCCTCGTAGCCCTCCCAGTCGACCAGATACTGGGTGCCCCTGCCCCGAGGGCGCGAGTCGAGGAGCCGTTGCACGGTGTAAGCGGGACCACCGTCAATGATACGGGGGGGAGGAGCAGGGGGGGTGGGTGTAATCATGGGTGAGGTGATGAATGGTTTTAGCTGGGAAGTGTGGAAGACGGGGTGGATCCGGAGCGCCGCAGGCAGCTGGAGCCGGTAGGTGACAGGATTGACTCTGTGGGTGATGCGGTATGGTCCAATGAATCTCGGTGACAGTTTCTTTGACTCGGTGCATAGGTGGAGGTTCTTGGTGGAGAGCCATACCTTGTCACCTACGTGGTACAACCGTCCCGGAGGGTGCCGACGGCGGTGCTGGGCCACATAGGTGGTGTTGGTCCATTTAATGGCTAGGTTGGCTTGGTGCCATAGCCGCCGGCACCGGCGAACCAACTGTTGGGCCAATGGTACATCAACCTCCGGTTCTTGATGGGCGAACATCGGAGGTTGGAAACCATAGCACACCTCAAATGGGCTCAGGTTGGTGGCGGAGGACACATGGAGGTTGTGAGACAACTCCGCCCATTTGAGGTAGCAGGCCCAGGAGCGTTCACGATCCGACACGAAACATCTCAGGTAACGCTCCAGTTGTTGGTTGGTTCGCTCCGTCTGACCATTCGTCTGGGCGTGGTAACCGGAAGACAGACTGCAGGACGAATTGATCAGACGGCAGAAAGCCCTCCAGAACCGGGCGGTGAACTGGGGACCTCTGTCCGAGACGATGTCCTTAGGGAACCCATGCAATCGGACTATGTGCTCCAATATCAGCTCGGCTGTGGTTTTGGCTGTCGGGAGTCCGGCGAGGGCCACCAGGTGCACTGCCTTGGAGAAGCGGTCCACGATGGTGAGGATGACGTCTTTTCCTTCTAAGGCCGGCAGGCCCGTGATGAAGTCGACGGCAATGTGCGACCAGGGCCGACGGGGAACTGGGAGTGGTTGAAACTCCCCCGGTGTTGGTTGGTTGGAGTCCTTGGCCCTGGCGCACACTGGGCACGCCCGGACGAACTCGGTGGCCTCCCTCCTCATCGAAGGCCACCAGAATGCCCGTCCCACGAAGGTGAGGGTTCTTCGGGTTCCCTGGTGTCCCGCGATGGGCGAAGAATGGTACGAAAGATGGAAGTCGTACTGTTCGAAGAACAGGGCCCACCGTGCCTGTCGTGGGTTCAGCTGCTTGAGGTTGCGGATGGTGATGAGGTTCTGATGATCCGTCCAGACGATGAACGGCTCACTGTCACCCTGGAGCCAGTGACGCCATTCCTCCAAAGCCCACTTTATGCCCAACAATTCACGGTCCCCTACTCCGTATCGCTGCTGAGTGGGGTTAAACTTTTTGGAGTAGAAGCCACAGGGGTGTAGCTTCTGGTCTGGACCTCGTTGTGAGAGAACAGCGCCGGCGCCCACTTCCGACGCGTCCACCTCCACAACGAATGGTTGGCTGGCATCCGGATGGAGGAGAATCGGGGCGGTGGTGAAGAGGTGACAGAGTTTGTGGAAGGCTGAAATGGCGGTTGGATTGAGTTGGAACGAATGGGTTGAGAGCCTGGTCAGTGCAGTGAGTGGTGCTGCAACTGTACTGTAGCCCCGGATAAAGCGACGATAAAAGTTTGCAAACCCGAGAAAGCGTTGGAGCTGCTTTAGTGTCCTGGGTAGGGGCCAGTGACGTACAACCTCCAGCTTCTGCGGGTCCATGGCCACACCCTGGGGCGAAATGACAAAACCCAAGAACGTGGTGGAGTGCTTGTGAAAAGCACACTTTTCCAGCTTACAGTACAGCTGGTGGGCGAGCAATCTCTTAAGAACAGCTCTGGGTGTGTTCTTCGGTGGTGTGGGAGTAGATGAGTATGTCATCTAAATAAACGAACACCCATCGGCCTAGCATGTCCCGGAGAACATCGTTGATGAACTGTTGAAAGGCCGAGGGTGCGTTACAGAGTCCAAACGGAATAACCTGGCTCTCGTAATGTCCAGTGGGGGTGATAAAAGCCGTCTTCCACTCATCACCTTCTCTGATGCACACCAAGTTGTAGGCGCTCCGGGGGTCCAACTTCGTGAACACGGTGGCACCAGAGAGGGCGTCCAGGGCTGAGTTGGTAAGAGGCAATGGGTGACGGTTCCTGATGGTGATCTTATTTAGCCCCCGATAGTCGACACACGGACAAAGTTCGCCCCCTTTCTTCTTCACGAAGAAGAACCCAGCGGCCGCCGGTGAGGAGGATGGCTGAATGGTGCCATTGCGGAGGGCGCTGGCGACATATTCCTCCATAGCCCTGGTCTCGCTACTGGAGAGGGAGTAGAGATGGCCGCGGGGGGGGGGGGGGGGGGCGTTGGAACCTGGCTGGAGTTCAATGGCCAGGTCATATGGACAGTGAGGTGGCAGGTGGTTGGCCCGGTGTTTACAGAACACCTCCGCCAGGTCCCGATAAGGTGGTGGAATGGCGTGGATGTCGACGTCGGGGGCCTCGGACTCCCTGGAGCACGTCCCAGCCTGGGCCCGTAGGCAGAGGTCGGTGCAGGTCGGCCCCCACTGAAGGATCCAGATTTGTGTCCAGGAAATCAGAGGGTTGTGCTGTAGAAGCCATGGGTAGCCGAGGATGATGGGTGGAGAAGAGATGGATGTGATGTGAAACTGAAGTGATTCTTGGTGCTGACCGAGGATGAGAGTGATGGGTTGGGTCTGCTGGGTGATGGGGCTGGATGAGAGGGGCCGCCCGTCGACAGTGGTGATTTTCATTGGCTGGGATAACGCCTCAAACTTTACCCCCAACCCTTTGGCATATGTAGAGTCAATGAAGTTACCGGCGGCACCGGAATCGATGAACGCGGCATTTCTGACCCGCTTGTGGCCAAGGTGGAGGGTTACCTGAACCGTGAGTCGAGACGTGGTTGGGTTGGTGGTGGCGGAGAGGTGGATGGTGCCTGGTGAGTCTCTCCTATCCTTCACCGGGGTTGGGCGTTTCCCGGACGGGATGGGCAGGTCGCCCGGTGGTGCGCCGCTGAGCCACAGTAGGCGCACAGTCCCTCATGGTAACGCCTCTCGCGTTCCGTCACGGTCTGGGAGGCGCGCCCTAGTTGCATCGGTTCCCTGGTTCCGGTGTCAACCACGGCAGGGGGTGGAGATCCGACACGTCCGGTGAAGGCGGGGGTGATGGTGGGTGGTGGTCTTGGTGCAGTGTAGGTGTAGGTGGGAGCTGGCGGCAGGGTTCGAGGTGCTGGCTTTGGACGGGAGAGAAGGCGCTGGTCAATACGGAGGGCTAGCTGGATCAGCCCCTCCAGTGTGGCTGGGAGTTCTCGTCCGGCTAGCTCGTCCTTAATGCGATTAGCCAGTCCCTCGAAATAGGACGTCCGGAGGGCTGCGTCTCCCCATGTGGTCTGGATGGCAAGGGTGCGGAAGTCGGCAGTGTACCTGCTCACGGACAATCCTCCCTGCCGCAGATGGTAGAGCTTCGTGTCGGTCTCCACCTCGCTCGCGGGATGCTCAAAGGTCAATTTAAGCTGACGGGTGAACTCGTTGTACGAGTGAGCAGTGTCCGTGTCAGCACGTAGGACTGCCGTGGCCCACTCCGCTGCCTGCCCTGATAGCAACGAGACGAGTAGTGCAATACGCAGCCGGTCGGTGGAGTATTTGGTGGCATTAAACTCAAACACCAGTTCCAGCGATGTTAAGAACACACTGCATTTCCCATCCGTGCCATCCCATTTATCCGGTAGTGCTAGAAAAACATCAGAGGGGGGGGGGGGTGTTGGTCCGCTAGGCAGCCCATCAACAGCCGACCGGAGGCTCGCGTTCTCCTGCTTAAACCTCGCAGCGCAAGGCCGCGATGTCTTGGACGCTCCGGCGCAGAGTATCGAGCTCCGCGGTTAGCTTATTGATGAGCATAGCATGCTGGTCAACCACATCGCAAAGGCACGCGTGATCCGCTGGGTTTACTGTTTTTGGCTCTGTCATTCTGTCAGGAACTAACCCGGGATGACCAGAAAGACGATAGCTTTAGCAGTTAGCCCTGTAGCGTGAATGGTAAACCCAAACGCGGATGGACACGAGCGGGCAGGATAATCACGCGATTTGCTATAAGGACTCTCACAGTAAATGAGCAAAGGAAAGACACAATCTAACCCTAGTCCTATAAACACACACTCAGTCTGAAAGTAAAGCCAAGGAAGTGAGTACTCACATGAACGGGAACAATTCCGAAATTAGGCATATAGGCATAACTCAATGACAGAGCGATGTGCGGCGCCATCTTGTATCCTTTTATGCTTTCAGGTTCGCGGCCGTCTTGCATTCGGGTCCTCCTGCCGGCCGCGGCTGAGTGCGCATGACAATGTTAACAATACTGAGAGATTAAAGTATTTTAACTAAACAATTAAAACAATTAAAAAAAGATTTTTCAAACTCTTCTGTAAATGTAATTCTACAAAATGCATATTCTAACTGAGGAAAAGGTTAGGACACTCTCACATTTATTCCCACAGGTGGATCGCACCAGGTTCACATGATTAGTAGATCATTACTCAGCATTTTGAATGAGACTATTTTGTCCTATTTAAACCTCAGACATTTATATTGGCGTGCTCCTTATTGTTGAAGTGAAAGTGAGCACTATGGTGAGAACAAAAGATTATACAAAAATTATACACTGTAAAAAATAAATAGTACATTTTACGGTAAAAAAAAAAAACGGAAGCTGTGGTTGCCAGAATTCTACCGTAAAAAATACGGTAGCACCGTTATTGCACTGTGAAAAAAAACCCCCGTAAATTTTACGGTAAAAAATGGCAGCTGTGGTTGCCAGAAGTTTACCGTAAATTTTTTTTACAGATTTTAATAGTTTTTTTTACGGTTTATAACTGTCTAATGAACATGTTTATGTTGTTATAAAAACAGTTTATTCCCGCCAAATTCCAGGGTTTACATTGTAACAAATACAGATAATAAACGTTTTTTACAGCTCAGAACTGTCTAATTTAAAGATCTATGTTGTAATAATAATGGTTTATTTCCATCTTTTTTTACAGCTCAGTACTCACATCCATCATCTATACAATTTTATCCTGTATATGTCGGGGAGTACCTGGAGGAAACCCACCAAGCACAGGGAGAACATACAAACTCCGTGCACACAGAGACGGGAATCGAGCCTGGCCGGGAATCGAACCCGAACCCTGGTGGTGGAAGGCGACAGTGCTAACCACTACACTACCATGCTTGCTACACCATTGCTGTCGTTGTTGGACTATTGTTTTATTATGAATAGCCACAAATATTTCATTCAGCAATTCTGTGACAGCATCATTTTATCACACTAGCTGGGAGCTAAAAGAGATAGAAGTTACAGTACATTGCTAAGCATTCGGATTTTACTGTTAAGAAACTATTAAGAGTACGTTTATACTAATTGATGAATACAAACCTAAATCAAATCATCAAAACCCATCAAAATTTATTCAAGACTCGGACATCAGCATGGCCCCATGTATTTTTTGATAAAGACAGCAAAACAATATTTAAATTCTCAAAATCAAATATACAAATCTCAGGGTGGACATTTTTTTTGGGCAGACAATCTAAGTACGGTGGCGGTGGGCAAAGTGGCGCGTGCTAGCGGCTGTCCTTGCCACAGTGATCAAAGGGTGGAATACCATTCACAAATTTGAAGTCCTTGGTTAATGTAAATTAGATGGCTATAAACCGTAGAAAAAACTATTAATAGCTGAAAAATATACAGTATAATGAGTGCAATCCCGTACAACCAATAACGTTGCTACCGTATTTTTTACGGTCAATTTCTGGCAACCACAGCTGCCAGTTTTTTTCCGTAAAATTTACGGTTTATTTATAAACCGTAGAAAAAAATATTCAAATCCGTAAAATATACAGTATAATGAGTGCAGTCCCGTACAAACAATAACGTTGCTCCCGTATTTTATATGGTAAATTTCTGGCAACCACAGCTGCCATCAAATTTTAAAGTTTATTTTTTACAGAGCAGATATTTTTCTGATTTTTAAACTCTATCAACAAAGGTTTAGTAAAAATATAAACTGATGCTTCATGATATTAGTAACAAATACCTTCTCTGAGAGTTTCCTTTTTATAAATACAGTATATCGTAAATTTTACTGCAATAAACCATATTTTCATATGTTTTTAACTGTTAAATTTAAGGTCTTACTCTGTAAAACCAATTACAGTTTTTCACTGTAAATTCTACGGTTATCCCAAGTTTTGTGAAATATGGTTTTATTCTGTAGCTTTTATATGGTATTTTACTGTTAGAATTACGAAAAAAAAATTATTTTCTATGAGTCTGATAAGGGATTTAAAAAGATCTCAAAAGATTTTAAAATTGGTCATTCCATTGTCTGGAAAATAGTCTTTTAAAACAACTGCCAACATGGCCAGGTCTGGTCATCTCAGCAAGTTCACTCAAAGAGCAGACCGTAAGATGCTAAAAGAGGTCACCAAAAACCCTAAAATGTCATCGTGGGACCTACAGCAGGTTCTGGCTACTGCTGATGTTAGGCGTAAAGCAGGAAAAGAACCTCATACCAACTGTGAAGCATGGAGGTGGAAGTGTGATGGTTTGGGGCTGCTTTGCTGCAGCAGGAACTGGCCAGCTCACCATCATAGAATCCACAATGAATTCTACTGTGTATCAGAGTGTGTTTGAGAAACATGTGAAAATATCTGTCAGAAAATTTAAGCTGAAGCGGAACTGGACCATACAACATGACAAGAACCCAAAACATACCAGTAAAGCAACCAAGGACTGGCTGAAAATGAAGCAATGGAGAGTCCTGGAATGGCAGAGTCAAAACCCACATCTTAATCCCATTGAGATGCTGTGGCGTGATTTGAAATGGGCTGTACATGCAAGAAAACCAGCACAAAAAAAGCTCGTAGCTAAAAGCCCTCAGAGTGGGGAAACTTCCCTCAGAATGATGTCAGAGAAAGATGTCCATAAGAAGCTTCTCACTGCAGTTATTTCAGCCAAAGGGGGTAATACTAGCTATTAAGGGGTAGGGTGTCCTAACTTTTTCCTCAGTTAGAATATGCATTTTGTATAATCAAATTTACAGAAGATCATGAAAGGTCTTTTCTTCAGTTTGAATTGTTTAATTATATTACTTCAATCTCTCAATATTGTTTATATTGAGATTAAATATCCATATATTAAAAAATTATACAAAACACCCAGATTTCCGTAGGGTGTCTTAATTTTTTCACATGACTGTATATGTACAGTATATTCTTTTATGACGGCATGTCACATCTGTGCCACCACGGTCCGGGGAAATACGATCTGGGTCTCCGGACTACTGAGCCGCACCTTGTCCCCCCCTAGTGTGTCAAAGTGGTATGTCTTCCCCTCATCAAGGTAATGATGTGCACCTGTGTCACTCCCTCGTGTGTCACTATAAATGCCAGTCAGATCCGGACGCGTGTGTCCGTGCACTGTTGTCTACACGTTATGTTTCGTTCTGTCTCCTCACCTCTCTGTGTGTGCGTGTCTCCTCCTCAGGACTGAGCCGAGTCTGCAGGGTCAGGGTAAGACCTGTCACAACGGGTATCTGGGATTAAAGACTATGATGATTCGTGCGGCGTGAGCGCCATTATCTCGAGTGTTTGCTCTATGTATGTTTTTGAAAGAAGAGGACTGTGCTTATGTAAACTGTGCCCGCCTGCAGACCCAGCCTGAGGGGGTTTTTTGAGGAGCTTCCCCGTTTGTGTTTATTGTGTTTTGTGTTTCTTCGTGTTTTGAGTTTGGTTTATTATTTTCATAACAGAAGAAAAGGAAAAGACTTTAATTGAAAGAAATAAGAAAATAAACGTGAACCTGAGTTTTGAACTTGAACCTGTATCTTGCGTCCTCACTGAATAATCACCTCGAGAACATGACACGGCATAAGCAAAAGTAAGAGACAATACAGAAACACGGGCTCTCTGGGAATGGCGCTTTTCCACTGCATAGTACGGCACGACACGGTTCAGTTCAACTCACTTTTGGGGGGTTTTCCACTTGGAACAGTACCTGGTACCTGGTCCTTTTTTTAGTATCACCTCAGCCGAGGTTCCAAGCACGCCGAATTGTTACCAAAACGTGACGTGTAAACTCTGCTGGTCACTGATTGGCCGGAGAAAATCGTCATTACTGCGTCACTGAGCTTGCGACACGAGACACAACAGAACCGCTATATTTAGAACCGCCAGCGAAGGATCGGACGCACCTTTTTGTATTAACCAAAAATTTTCTTTGGCTGCCATCAGCCTCTTTTGAAACAAACTCCTTCGTCTCGCTGTTAAAAACACCCACATGCCGAGAATGAAGAACACCATGCCGTCGATATGCTCCATTGTTGTGTGTTTGTTTGTGGCGCGTTTACGATGATGTCACGGCAGTAGAGGCGCCGCAACTATAACGACACGTGAATAATCCCGCTCACTCTAAAGCGTTACTAAACTGCAGTGGAAGCGCAAACCGAGTCGAACTGAGCCGAACCGAAGTGAGCTGTACTGATCCGTGCTGTGACGTACTATGCAGTGGAAAAGAGGCAGTCACTTCATTGCCAATAAACCTGTGAGTAGGGAAAGGCACCGTCCAAACATACCAATTCACCATAAAACTCTATGTCCATAAATCTCCTATATGTAGTCCTATACTTAAGGAGAAACATATAAACAAAAGCCTTGGCTTAACAAATAAGTGTCATAGTGTTCATTATATGAGGGGCCAACAAACACCTGCACCTTTTGACCAAAGTAGGCATGGTGGATCGTAATATACCAGTAGTTATACTATACTACTATATATAGTTATAAATTTGGCCCAGGAACATTCAGTGCTTTATAGGTCAATAGTAGGATCTAAAAATGAACAAGATATTTCACTGGGAATCACTGCAGTTTGGATAAGATAGGGGTGACATGCTCATATTTTCTAGTTCCAGTGAAGACTGCTGCATTCTGGACTAACTGGAGCTTGTTTATGTGCCCAGTGGAATATCTAATAAGTATGCATTACAATAACCCAGTGGTTCTCAAAGTGTGGGGCGCCCCACTAGTGGGGAATACAGACATGACAGGTGGGGCGTAATGAACGGGAGGAAATTAGTGGAAAATAACAGGAAAGTACCTATTCTAATCCATGCTTTTCTTTATTGATAATGAGGAGCGTACGCTCAAAACTAAACAATCACACACAAATAAATGGATCATTAATACAAGTAAATTTAAAATAACATCAGTTGTGGGCCGGGAGAAAAAGTGGAACCATAGTGGAACAATAATGGTTTAACGTCGGACAAACTTGAGCAGCTGCTCGAATCACAAACCTGCGCGAGCCACTGGGCATCGCTGCGCGACTCTGACAGAAATAGACCGCGCTGACCATCAAAATACATTTTACCCCGCTGGGATGCGCACGTACAATCCAGGCATGGCAAGGCGGAAACAATATTAAACAGTCCTGACATTTTAAATAAGTAGTTTTTAAATAAAAGACAGTGGGTCGCACAGGTTTGTGATTTGAGCGGCGCTGCGCGATCCACCGGGCTGCGCAAATAAACCAGATCATCACTGCGCTATCCAGATAGTTGCGCTGCGCTGTATTTGCGCAGATATTTGGTTCAATCGGGTGCCGCGGTTTCGTCCCACTTTTGATGTGTTTGGCTTCACATACACTTCGACAATGGAAGAAGACGCTGCAGCAGCAGTGAGTTTACTTACATGTGACAAAACCAAGAACGAGGAGATTGTAGAGAAAAAAGCTGCATCGTCTGTGGTGTGGAATTGGTTTGGGTATAAGAAAAGTGATACGAATGAGATGAACGTGATTTGGAAGGTACGCAAGTGCACTGTTTTAGCAAGCGGTGGAAACACGTCAAACCTTTTCTATCATCTGAAATACAAGCATCCAAACGAATATGGCCAAAGTAAAAAAAAATGCGGCAAACCTCAGCAATTCACAGTTTAAATAAAATTACATAAAAAAATGAACGTATGTAAAACAATTTCTTTGTGTTTTCATTTTTATTTATGCATTTACAGATACAAATTGCTATATTGTGATATATATCGTTATTGAGTTAGAAAATAGCTTCTACCGTGATATTTTGGGTATATCACCCACCACTAATGAAGCCTATCTTCAGCTTGGATTCATGGTGGGGGCAGAGGAGAGGCTCGTGTGTGTTTTGTGTCTTAAACTGCTGGCAGCAGACCGCATGAGACCCAACAAATTACAGTAGGAAGACACTTAGAGACAACACACTCCAGTCACGTTAATAAACCACTGGACGTCTTTGAAAGAAAGCTGGCAGAATACAGACAGCAGGATAATCGCATGGTAACATCTGAATCAGTGGACAGCAAAGCACAAATGGCTTCAATCAAAGTTGCATACAGAATTGGCCAGTGCAAAAAAACTACAAACGATTGCTGAGCAGCTAATAAACATGGGGTCAATTATGCAAAGATAAGTGACAATGTAAGCCTTGTAACAATTGCACGTGTATTTTATCTGTTTTTAACTTGGTGGTGTTTGATCGTATTGGTTTAGGAATTGATATTTCAATAAACAGTAAACTTGGCCGATTTCATTATTATTTTGTTGACAAGTGGGGCTTGAAAATTCGCTCACCCCCTTAAGTGGGGAATGACAGAAAAAGTTTCAGAACCACTGCAATAACCCAATGTAGAGGTGAAAAAAAGCATGCACCTTTTTTCTGTATTAATAATGACATTATTTTTCTTCAATATTTTTGAAAGGAATAAGGTTGTCATAGTAATCCTTAAATGAAACACTGACATCAATAATCACACCATGATCTGCTGCACACAATGAAACATAAATGCTATCCAGAGTTACCCTTTAATCAGAAAGCTTACTAGCCACATAAGGTCCAATTACCAGTACATTTGTCTTGTCTGAATTAAGTAGAAGGACTTTAATAAACATCCAGTGTCCAATGTCCTTTACACATTTTTCACCTTTAATGAGCTGGTGTTTCTCATCTGGCTTTGCTGAAACTTACAGATGTGTGTCATATTCATTATGGTGGATACTTGTTTATGAAAGTTATTTTCCAGAGTACGCTGATATAAAGAAATCAGCAATGGGTCTACAGTAAGTCAGAACCATGTGGAATACCAAACTTTATTTTAGTATGCTCAGTAAAGTCCCCATTTACAACTATAAACTGATAACAATCAGTCAAATACAGTAAGAGGGCAGTTCCTCATTTCAGTATGGTCACTAAGGTTTCCTAAAAGTAATATGGTAGGGTAAGAACATCTTAAACATAATTTTCTATTGCAAGGGGTTGGTCCCAGTAACCTTACACTTTGGAGGCACTTAGTCTTTTTATTCCTTTAGTAGAGAAGATTAGAGTTGCTCTTTGTTTGACCTCTCAGTTTGAAAAAAGAATACAATGACAGGCGGACAAGGACAGAATCTCCAAAATTGACAAAAGGAGAGGAACTCGTCAGACGGGCTGTTAAGAGGACAATAGCAGTGTTTAAGGAGCTGCAGAAGCATCTGTTTTGTACAGACCACCTCATTCAAGTGACAACTCTAATATTTTCAAACAAACAAATAACCGAACAAACATGCAAGCAAAACCTTCCAAGCCTGCACAAATGAACTTAATCCACATTAATTACACATTTTAATGTGTAAAGCAGAGAGATTATCCGGATAATAAAAAAGTGTTATTAATTTCCCTGTAACCTTGTCTTTTATATTTATTGTCATACAAATGTAAAGAGAATGGAATCCTGCACAATATACATTGCAGATCATTCGGCAGACTTAAATAGTTTGACTTCATGATAAAGTTATTATTATTTTTAATGCGTTAGCGATTCCCTGTCTTAATAATTTTAGTTTGGCTGATCTGTTTAGTGCTTGACTATATGCACAACCTCTATGTATTGATTACCGAGGTGAGACACACTCTATTATCCTCAGTGTGTTATATTTTCACTCGAGCACTCAGCTGCACTATTATAGCGGCAGACGTCAGTAGATAATGGTCAAGCCTCTATGAATATTAGATATGCTTCCTCCTATAAAAGTTGATAGCATGATGGAAAATCTTACAAATAGTTTCTGAATTGCTCAAGTAATCGGCTCAAGCAATTTTAGCAAAAAATACATGTTGTGCATATTTTGTGCCACAGGGGATAATGCTTTTGTAGGGATTTACTGTAACAGCTGGAGTTTCCTTCCAACCGTCCACTTTAGATATCAGCGAATGTGGACTCTTCAGCAAAAACATGGCAGGGGATATTGTAATCGGAATGCTTTATAATGTTGTTTTACCACTAGTTTTACTAACAGGTAAGTGAAATTCAACTTTGTTTTCTTCTAGTATTTAAAAAAGAAATGTAAATCACATGAAAAATTTAGGCCAACAATTATTATATATACTTTAAGTAATACAAATGTATTTAATTAATAAAATATATGTAATGTGTCTTCTGAAGTGCTTTTTATTAAGATTTACACCATGAAAAATGTCTTAAGCAGTGTGCAATTAAATGTCATCTTTTAATGTGAAAGGACCTTAAAGAACTTTGTTTGCAGTGATATAGACAAAATATTTTCTTCTTTCACATTTAATTGCAGTTATATAATTGTTATATTGTCCAGGTAAATAAAAAAAAAGGCTCTAAAAGTTTACATTTGTGCCACCAAATAAATATTTTTGGAAATATTTACCATTTAAATAAGTATTTCTGTAATTTGTTTGTTACTTTGTTTGTTTACATACATAATAAATATTTTATGTCCTTTTGGGTATTTTGGATAGTTTACAACTAATCATAAAAATCCACTCTAAAGACCTCACCATTTAATATTAAATAGTTAAAAGTATGGGGAAAAAGTACATTCTTATATTAAACATATTAACTGCATGTTCAACTTTTTCAATTTGTCAGGTGTTGAATTTAAGGAAAAGATGAATATAATATAAATATCAAGGACCAAATTGAGACCAAATTGTTTCTAACATCAGTAAATGACAATACATGAATTGTACTGGATTCTATTTTTTAATCTGTATTGTGTATCTTTATTGCATATTCACACAGCAATTGCTTTTCGATACAATGGACTTTCTGTGGTGTATCTGCTATTTCTGTTGTCTGTACCTCTCCTACCAAGCCCTGCTCTGTCCTCCATGAAGGGTGAGTAAGCAAGCATTCTTTGGTAAAACACAAATAGAATTATAAAGCTTGAGTCACACAAATGATTTATTGAAACACTTGTACATATTAAAATATCTGTTTTTTCAACATCTATTTTACATTACATTAATTATCAATGTGTTTTTAGAATACATGCTTTTTGTGTAAGTGTATATTTGAAAATTCCTATTAAATTTAATGCATTTTGTTATTGTGTGTGTGCGTGTGAGCCTGGAGAACTATTTCTCAAGTTTCCATTAAAATACAAGAAAGTCTCCTTGGAAGCAAAATATAAAGATATACTGTAAAGATATAAAGACTTTTGTACAGTATTGTATGCAATAGTAAGAACAATCTATGGCAGCTAAATATATTTTTTTATTCTGCACATTACACCCTGTGCTGTTGTTTTCACTGTGTAGGGCTGTAGATATGGAGGAACATGGAGTTATTGTTGAAATTTCTTAATCTGTAGTTGAAAATAGGTGTAGCCTGTACCTGAGTCTAGTGTATATTGGTGGCGATGTTTTATTATATGTGTCATGAATAATGTTCCCCAAAAAGTGAAGTTTTACCAATACATCTAGAATTAGAGTGGCTGAGGTCAGAATGTACCAATATAATATGGCAGCATGTTATTACTGTATTAAATGTTAAGTGATGTCTGACAACAAGAAACAGGTACACATGTAAAGGATGTTATGTGAAAGGGATTTGTATAAGATGTTTCTGAAGGGCACCAGTAGTGGTCTACAGGTGATGAAGGCAGGTGATGAAGTCTGAGGCAGAATAAAGGGTTAACTGATACCAGAGGTGAGACTGAGAGATACTGGTTCTGAGCTGGATCTGTCTTTAAAAAAATAGTTTTTTTGATTGATTTGATTTGTGGTGGCTGTTTTGCAGTTGCATAGTGTTTTTGTTCCTCTATACTGTTGAGTGTAGAGGTTTTCTGTTCCTGTACTATGTGTTCAGCCAGCGGCTGTTGGTCCAAATGGGTACAAACATGAAGGGAAATGGATACTTATGTTAATTTTACACATGTAAATTCAATCTTTGAAAAATAAGGATACCTTTAATAGTCAGGAGAATTAACACATGTCTACAGTTGAGTCAGAAATATCAGGAGAAAACTCAGCCCAAGCTTAGTTTGATGTAAAAAATAAATAATTTTCTGACAAGGTAGCACCTGTGACAATTCAATCTGTAGGTGTGAAAGTGTTGAAAAATCAGCGGCAGAATTTTTTCAGATTTGTTGCAAAGGGAGCACATATTTAAAGAGAATATACCAGGAAGTGTGTTGGTATGTTTGATGTTTATCATGTTTCTGTGCATAAAATGTAGTGAAAATGGTGAAGTCAGAAGTTTGGAAAATTTATTTTGTGATTAATTTTGATGTTAGAAAGTCTGATAAAAGTGTGTATATATTTTTTTTTATTTTAGATTAAATAGAAATGAAATAGTATGGTTTCATCTGAAATTAGTTTTTATAAGTAAAATGGGTTTATATGTGATTTAGAGTTTTTAAAAAAGTATAAATAAGTTGATGTATGATTCCGTGCTTTTTCTCCTATTTACTCAATTTCATAAAGCAACTGTACTGAATTGTTGTAATTACATTTGACACAATTACTAGTGTAATTACAATTGACACATGCTATGTTTTATGCCTTATTATAAGATTTACAAATACTGTAATTATAGAAATGTGTTGTATTAAGTGGTGTAGGTAATCACGTCTTCCACCGATCAATACATACCATTAAATTAAAGAAGTGCCCTTTTCTTCTATGTACTTTGTAAAGAGACATGTCCATTGTGGACTCATACATTTTTCATCACAGCATAATTACACAGTGGAATTAAGAGCTGTGGTGTCAGCAATTTCCTTATCATTTTCTTCTCTAAATTTTCCTTCATCTTTGTCCTGCATCTCAGTTAGCCTCAGCTTCATAACATTTCATTTATTCTCCATTTCATTTACTTTTGACTTTATTATATATTGTATATGTGTTTATAAATATTATTTAACATAAAGCCTTTCCTTTAAAGAAATTCCCTTTTCCTCATGGGAAGCAATGAAATGTCTTTTCCACTTTAGATGCCTGTAAATATTGTCTCACTCACAAGATGCATATGCACATTATCTCTGAGGTGAATGCTGATTAAACAGCAATATATTTTAGATGCATTGACTGGGTCTTCAGTAAATATGATAATGGATATGGTAGAAATGATATAAAGCTTTTAGTGAAAATCCAGTTATCGGAAACACATTTGCTGTTTCAGCTAATGGTGTATATGAGTAGAGTTGGTTTTCTGCTTAACAAACAAAAACTAAACACTTGTCCCAATAGCAACCTCCTTTCCTTGTCCATGTTCAAGGAATAACACTTTTCGGTTTATTTTCTGTGAAAGCACTGGGTTTATTTTATATTAATAAAATATAAAATGTAAACTTAAGGAACAATGAATGTAATATTAAATTTTTACTAGTCTTAAAGATTCTAATGTTGACTCCAATAAATTGACATATTTTATTGTACAGTGCCCTCCAAATGTACAGGTATAGTAAATCTATGCACAAAACCCATCTTTTAAACAACTTAGAATATGGCACCTTTGGTGACAAAATTTGGAAGGCCAGCAATACTTTAAACATAAATGATGGCAAATAACACAACATTTAGTTGTCTACCCCTTGCTTGCAACAACTGTATCAACTTAGTGGTCAAAAGCCATGCAGCAAACTTGTAAAGAAATTGCTTATGAATGAAGCCGTAAAAACAATTGACATTTACTGCACACTTTAAGCAGAGTACAGTGGTGAGACTCACAGTAAAACATTTGATTTGTGCAAACATTTTAAAGAAGGTTGCACATCTGTGAATGATGGTCCTGGCCAAGTTGGCCTGGAGCCCCAGCAGTTGTTCTAGTAAACATTCAGTGAGTGGAATGTCTGGTCCTTAAAAAATTTGTCGCTTCCAGAAGAGAGGCAGCTGTCTGTGCATACACACAACCATTCACAAACTCAACTTGTACATTACAGGAACTCCGGTGGGAGTTATTCCCACAAACTCTTTACAATCCTGAACTCACTCCAATCCATTTCCACATGTTTGGGCTTTAAAGGAGTTCCTGGGAGGCCAGTGATTGATACTTAGAAAACTTGCTACCTTAATGGTATCCAAGCACTAGTGAAATGCTGGGATTAGTACAATAGGAGAAAGTTGTATAGAGAAATAAAGGTATTTTTGACTCTCATAACGATTATTCTGCACAATAGAAAGACCTGGTTTGACTTGAACACCCCTCGTAGATCTCCCTGGTTCTTATCCTGGTGTGCCAATATTGAAACAATTCTGGTGTTTTTTCTGGTGCTTGTTTAATCTCAGAACTTTCTTGAGCTTAAGACAAATGGTGATTGATTCTTTATGAACGATACATAGAAACCAAGCTAGAATTTCTTTCCTTGTCTGTCCAGGATATACAGGGTTTACAGATAGTAGAATATGAAAACAGTTTTTTTTGTCACCAACCCTTTATTAAATAAGGAATTATGCTAGATATCTGCCACCAGCATTCTTCTCATATATTTAGGAGACAGGGGAGTTCCATATTGCTCAATGAACTCCATAACATTAATTGGCAATGACATAGTACATCCTAAAAGCTTTATTTAAAAAGGCATTACAAATTTGGTAATAATAATAATAATAATAATAATAATACATTTAATTTATAATGGTACTTATTGGTAGGAAACATGAAAATATGTATAATTATCTCTGCAAGCAATAGTTTTTCTTACCGAAGAAGAATTAAAGCTGCAGGGCAAATTAGGCCGAAGGCCAATAGCTTCAGTGGCAGTCTGGGTAGCTCAGCAGCCAGAACTAGTTTTTGGTAAGTTTCTTGAATTACTTTATAGTGCCCACACTGCTGCTGTGAAACTATACTCAGAAAGGGAAGTCACTTGGTGTAAATTAGGTATTGTGTGCAATCCTGTGAAATGTTTCCATATCACAATAATTTGAATAAAACAGATAGAATCCTGCCCCAAGGGGCCAGAGCTGCCAGGATGGCACAAGGGAAACCCACACAATATTGGACTTAATGTTTTGTCTTTTAATGTTATGTCATGAGTGTAAGCATGGGCAAACAGTACAATTACAGTACTATTAGCAAACAAGAACAATGGGCATAGAAAAAACTGAGGTGGGTAAAGTAGCCAAAAAATTTACTCAAGTAAGAGTACAGTAGCTGTAAAATAATATTACTCAAGGAGAAGTAAAAAGTAGTCATTCAAAATATTACTCAAGTAAGAGTAATTATAATAATTATATATTAGTGTGTATGTATACTGTACAGTGGAGCAAAAAAAGTATTTAGTCAGCTACCAATTGTGCAAGTTCTCTCACTTAAAAAGATGAGGCCACTTCATCATAGGTATACCTCAACTATGAGAAACAAAAAAAGAAAATAAATCCAGAAAATCACATTGTAGGATTTTTAATGAATTAATAGGTAAATTTCTCATTAAAACAAATATTTGGTCACCTACAAACAAGAAAGATTTCTGGCTTTCACAGACCTGTAACTTCTTCTTTAAGAATATCCTCTGTCCTCCACTCATTACCTGTATTAACTCAACTGTCCACAACCTCAAACAGTCACACTCCAAACTCCATTATGGCCAAGACCAAAGAGCTGTCAAAGGACACCAGAAACAAAATTGTAGATCTGCACCAGGCTGGGAAGACTCAATCTGCAATAGGTAAGCAGCTTGATGTGAAGAAATCAACTGTGGGAGCAATTATTAGAAAATGGAAGACATACAATACCGTTGATAATCTCCCTCGATCTGGGGCTCCACGCAAGATCTCACCCCGTGAGCAAAAATCCCACAACCCCACGGGGGACCTAGTGAATGACCTGCAGAGAGCTGGGACCAAAGTAAGGCTACCATCAGTAACACACTGAGCCGCCAGGGACTCAAATCCTGCAGTGCCAGACGTGTCCCCCTGCTTAAGCCAGTACATGTCCAGTCCCCTCTGAAGTTTGCTAGAGAGTATTTGGATGATCCAGAAGGGGATTCGTAGCATGTCATATGATCAGATGAAAAAACTCAACTTGTCGTGTTTGGAGGAGAAAGAATGCTGAGTTGCATACAAAGAACACCATACATACCTACTGTGAATCATGGGGGTGGAAACATCATACTTTGGGGCTGTTCTTCTGTAAAGTGACCAGGACGACTGATCCATGTAAAGGAAAGAATGAATGAGGCCATGCATCATGAGATTTTGAGTGAAAACCTCCTTCCATCAGCAAGGTCATTGAAGATGAAACGTGGCTGGGTCTTTCAGCATGACAATGATCCCAAACACACCGCCCGGGCAATGAAGGAGTGGCTTCGTAAGAAGCATTTCAAGGTCTAGGAGGGGCCTAGCCAGTCTCCAGATATCAACCTCATAAAAAATCTTTGGATCGAGTTGAAAGTCCGTGTTGCCCAGCGACAGCCCGAAAGCATCACTGCTCTGGAGGAGATCTGCATGGAAGAAAATATATCAGCAAAATATCAGCAACAGTGTGTGAAAACTTTGTGAAGACTTACAGAAAACGTCTGTCATTGATAACAAAGGGTATATAACAAAGTATTGAGATGAAATTTTGTTATTGACCAAATACTTATTTCCCACCATAATTTTCTTTAAAAATCCTACAATGTGATTTTCTGGATTTCTTTTCTTATTTTGTCTGTTATAGTTGAGGTCTACCTATAATGAAAGTTACAGGCCTCTCTCATCTTTTTAAGTGGGAGAACTTACACAATTAGTGGCTGACTAAATAAGTTTTTGCCCCACTGTATATATAATTATCTAATTTATCTACAATCTCGCGGTGAGTATATATCTATACTCACTGCGAGATTGTACACTAACCGCAAGATCCCACTATTAGCAGCATGGATTTATGGGCATTTCCCAAAATTAGAGAAAGATGCAGAAAATTTTGTGTGCGCATGCGCAGTGAGCGTATGTAGGACGGATTCATAGCTATGATTAATTTATAGAACACCGGCTGAAGATGTGGATATTGTTATTGCAGATGTTTGGTCAAACAGAGTCATGTGATTATTGTTGCTGCATCTGATTGGTGAAACAGTCATGTCAATGTAGTGCATAAAAAGGTATTAATGAGTATAAACAAACATGCTGCTTAACAGCCATAATGAATCTCAATAAAGTACAGCATTTTGTTTATTGTTTTAGCAGTCAGTTCCAAGGAAAGTAATGTGACAGAGTTGCAAAGGGAGTGGAACAGAATAGTGTTCGATTGTGTGTCTATGTTGGTGTCAGTCCAGGCCCTGGGTATTGAGGACCTGATGGGTTGTGAAAAGAAACTTTAACACAGTCTGGTTGTGTGGGCCCAAATACTTCACTTCCTTTTGCCAAATGGCAGGAGGGTAAAGACTTTTTGTAGGGGGTGCATGTGGTTTTTCTCAATGCTGTTGCAAATACAGAGTCTTCTTCTTCTTTGTCTTTCGGCTGTTCCCTTTCAGGGGCCGCCACAGCGAATCATCTGCCTCCATCTAACCCTATCCTCTGCATCCTCTTCTCTCACACCAACTAACTTCATGTCCTCTCTCACTGCATCCATAAATCTCCTCTTTGGTCTTCCTCTAGACCTCCTGCTTGGCAGTTCCAACCTCAGCATCCTTCTACCGATATATTCACACTCTCTCCTCTGAACATGTCCAAACCACCTTAATCTGGCCTCTATGACTTTATCTCCAAAACATCTAACATGGGTTGTCCCTCTGATGAACACATTCTTGATCCTATCCATCCTTGTCACTCCTAAGGAGAACCTCAACATCTTCAACTCTGCTACCTCCAACTCTGCCTCCTGTCTTTTCTTCAGTGCCACTGTCTCTAAGCCGTAGAGCATTGCTGGTCTCACCACTGTCCTGTACACCTTTCCTTTCATTCTCGCTGATACTCTTTTATCGCACAACACACCTGACACTTTTCTCCACCCATTCCAACCTGCCTGTACTCGTCTCTTCACCTCCTTTGAACACTCTCCGTTGCTCTCGACCGTTGACCCTAAGTACTTAAAATCCTGCACCTTCTTTACCTCTGCTCCCTGTAGCCTCACTGTTCCTCTTGGATCCCGCTCATTCACACACATGTATTCCGTCTTGCTGCGGCTAACCTTCATTCCTCTGCTTTCCAGAGCATACCTCCACCTCTCCAAATTTTCCTCCACCTGTTCCCTGCTCTTGCTACAAAGCACAATGTCATCTGCAAACATCATAGTCCATGGAGACTCCTGTCTAACTTCATGTGTCATCCTGTCCATCACTAGAGCAAACAAAAAGGGGCTTAGAGCCGATCCTTGATGCAGACCCACATCCACCTTGAACTCTTCTGTCACACCTACAGCACATCTTACCACTGTCTTACAACTCTCATACATGTCCTGCACCACTCTTACATACTTCTCTGCCACTCCAGACTTCCTCATACAACACCACAGCTCCTCTCTCGGCACCCTCTCGTACGCTTTCTCTAAATCTACAAAGACACAATGCAACTCTTTATTACCTTCTCTGTACTTCTCCACCAGCATCCTCAAACCAAATACTGCATCTGATGTACTCTTTCTAGGCATAAAACCATATTGCTGCTCACAAATGCTCACCTCTGCCCTTAACCTAGCTTCCACTACTCTTTCCCACAGCTTCATTGTATGGCTCATTAGCTTTACGCCTCTGTAATTGCCACAGCTCTGCACATCTCCCTTGTTCTTAAAAATCGGCACCAATACACTTCTCCTCCATTCTTCTGGAATCCTCTCACTCTCCAAGATCTCGTTAAACAAACTAGTCAGGAACTCTACTGCCACCTCTCCTAAGCACTTCCATACCTCCACAGGTATGTCATCAGGACCAACAGCCTTTCCACTCTTCATCCTCTTCAACGCCCTTCTCACCTCACTTTTACTAATATTTGCTACTTCCTGCTCCACAACAGTCACTACTCTTTGTTCTCTTTCGTTTTCCTCATTCATCAACTCCTCAAAGTACCCCTTCCATCTTCCCATCACCCTCCTGGCATCTGTCAGTACATTTCCATCTCTATCTTTAATCACTCTAACCTGCTGCACATCCTTCCCATCTCTATCTCTTTGCCTCGCCAACCTGTACAGATCCACCTCTCCTTCTTTGCTGTCCAGCCTAGCATACAAGTCCTCATATGCTCTTTGTTTGGCCTTTGCCACTTCTACCTTCACCTTACGGTGCATCTCCCTTGGCTTTGCAAATACAGAGAGTGATTTAAATGTATGGAGGGATGGAGGGAAAAGAGACCCAGATGACCTGGAGCTGTCCTCATTATGCGCTGCAGGGAGACAATGCACATCAGTGATATAGCTGCTCAGGATGCTTTCAATAATTTCACTGTAAAATGTGGTAAAGACAGTAGGTGGAAGATGGGTTTTTCTCAACTTTTGCTGAAAGCAGACTCTGCTGGGCTTTAATTGGGTTGGAACTGGTGTTTAGAGAATAATTAAGGTTCTCCGCCAGGTGAGAACCAACAAAATTTGGTGCTCTTAAGATCATCACAAATCTCCTGAAGTCAAAAAGCATCTCTTCAGTTTTGTTTATGTTCAGAGGCAGGTAGTTGGCTCTGCACCAGCCTGTTAGCCACCATACCTCCTCTCTTTATGCTGACTCGTTGTTCTTGCTGATTTGATCCACCACGGTCATTTCATTGGCAAACTTAATGTTGTGGTTCAAACTGTGCATTGTTGCACAGGCGTGTGTCAGCAGAGTGAACAGCAATGAACACAGTCCTCGAGGGTTTCATGGTTTAGTGTGGTAGTGTTAAAGATGCTGTTCCTGATCCAGACTGAGGTCAGACATTTCAGGATCCAGTTGCCTAGGGAGATGTTCGGACCCAGGAGGCTCAGCTTTATAATCAATTGCTGTGAAATTATTATGTTAAATGCTGAACTGAAATGCATGAACAGCATTTGAATGTGTATTTATTGCCCAGATGTGTGGGGGCCAGAGGGACAGTGCTGGCAATAGCGTCATCTGTTGATACAAAATCTGCAGGGGAGCAGCTTCGTGATGTGCCTCATGATAAGCCACTCAAGGTATTTTATGATGATGCGTGTGCAATGGGACAGCAGTCCTTGAGGCCGGACATTGACATTGTTGGGAGATTTTGAAGGTGTATGTGAGAACCTCTTCTAGATGCTGTCATCCTCTGAACACTCTGCCAGTTATGTTGTCTGGTCTAGCAGTCTTCTGTAGGTTGATATGGTTTTTCATATAGGAGGTTGTAAGATATGGTAAGATATGGTAAGGAAACAATTTTTTCACAGTTTTTTTCTTCACCATGATACGTTAATGTTTGTTATATCAAGATTTACTTATAAATGACAGCATACACTGATTCACTATAGTAGTAGTTAAGTATTCAGTACTGTTAAGATAGATCCCAATATAAAAACATGCAAACATGAACAGTATATTCTGCTTATTGAACTTAAATTCAAGCCTCTTACCACATGAAATTGAAAAATAACAGATTCAGTACGACTGAACTCATTCTGATATTAAAAATACAGCAACTCAGAACATTTATCATTTTAGTGTGTTGTGTACTATTACCAGGTATTATTATTCATTATGTATTATTATATCAGAATTCTGAGTTAGGACAATGGACTCTGGTCTATCTGGTAGTGTTGACTCTTTATAGTGTGAGGTAATTAAATTAATTGATGAATTTTCTATCATTCAACATGAAATCTAAATAGATTTTAATAGTGATTACTTTTTTATATAATCAGTAAATAACCTGCGAAAGGGGCAAACATTCTCATCCTGTTGAGAAGCAATAGCCCTTTAAGGAAATGATACACACACACCAAACAGGAAGTAAAAGTGTGTGTGTGTTAGTGATGCGCGGGTCTTCTGGTAACCCACGGGTCGGGTTGGGGCGGGTAAAGAAATTGTCACTTTATTTGCAGGGCGGGGCGGGTCATTAAAAACAAAATTAAATTAAAAAAATCCATGTATGTTGCGTGCAATTCCCTATAGCCTATATTAAATATTTGGGAATATCTATTTTCATATTTTATTAAGTTCTTTGATAAGGTTACGTCACGTGACAAGTCACGAAAGCGCCAAGCAGCTACCGTAAAACAAAGAAATAAAAGTGAAGATGGAAGACAAGGGGCGGGAGAAATTGAGGTCGGGAATTTACATCATTAAAAGAGAAAAAAAGGTCAGGCTGCTACAGCTAATGTTTGGGAGTCCAAAGTATGTCTATTTAATGGTCGCAGGTGCAGGGCGGGTTGTCAAAATAGTGGTGCGGGGCGGGTCAAATAATTTCATAAAAGCGGGACCCGCGGGTTGGAACAATACCCGACCCGCGCATCACTAGTGTGTGTGTGCGCGCGCGCAATGCATGTGTGTGCAAGTGTAGAGAGAGAAATGTCCTCATTACATTCACGCGCATAATATTACGTTGCAATGCTTTTATTATATCTGATGACTTTAGAGAAAACTACAACAAAAATATATTGTCATACCAAATAATAAACTACCCGCCAATGTGGCTAGTGAGACTAAAGTTATTACCCTCCACAACCGAATTTTACCCGCATTTGGCGGGTGGGCGGGTGCCAATGTCAAACCCTGATCTGGACCATGGAAGAAAGTAGGCCAGTATGGTCCAGTACTGTGTACCGCTTAAAGATTTAGTGGCAGTATGCAAAACCAGAAGGAAGGTAGAGCAGCTGTCTGCCAATACCCACTTTCAAAAACAGTCGCAGTAGCACTTTTGGTAAAAAAAAGAAAAAAAAAAAAGAAAAAATAAGGTTCTCTTCTTTAGTTTTGTCTCATTAGACTTGAGCTTCCACCAAATGGGGTTCATGACTACTAAGCTAACTAGCTTCTAACACAAAGGTGAATCCTAAATCCAGTGATTACACACTATTTATTGTACATAAAGATAGTAACGTTGCATAATGTGAACGCTGACCAAAAGTTACTAGTGTAATGCTAAGAAGAAATAATTCAAAAGTAATAATTAATTAAATGCATAAATGAATAATACTAATAAGTGAAATGCAGTCAAACCTTGAAATAAAATTGTATTTATGACAAAGTGACAACAGTGCAAATACTGTAGTAGTAATTGACCAAGAACTGAATTGGAAAAACAAAGGTTCACTGCATTTGGCAGATGCCCTTATCCAGAGCGACTTAGATTTTTTTTTTTTTTTTTATCATTTGACAGCAGGATTCTCAAGGACCCAACAGTGGCACCTTGATGGTGGGTTTGAACCTACCAGTAACAGTAGTCCACCACCTTAACCACTGAGCTACTCCTGCCCTCTAAGGACAAACTAGTTGTAAAGTAACATCAACAGGTGAACAAAATGACGAACTAGGCAATAATCAAATGACAAGACAGGAGTGACATGAATGCATCAAATAACACAATTTACATGGATTGTAATCAAAACAAAACCTGATTTGTGCTGGAAGACATTCAACACGTGCCAAAAGAAATAATGTGTGTACAGTACCTTCAGTTAGTCCAGTGGTTCTCAAACTTTTTCTGTCATTCCCCACTTAAGGGGTTGAGCGAATTTTCAAGCCCCACTTGTCAACAAAATAATAACGAAATCGGGGCCAAGTTTACTGTTTATTGAAATATCAATTTCTAAACCAATACGATCAAACACCACCAAGTTAAAAAAAGATAAAA
Organism: Channallabes apus; assembly: GCA_030522415.1. Classification (NCBI taxonomy): domain Eukaryota; kingdom Metazoa; phylum Chordata; class Actinopteri; order Siluriformes; family Clariidae; genus Channallabes; species Channallabes apus. Next base: position 31,054,787 of record CM060111.1, on the reverse strand, counting down.
TACACGTGCAATTGTTACAAGGCTTACGTTGTCACTTATCTTTGCATAATTGACCCCATGTTTATTAGCTGCTCAGCAATCGTTTGTAGTTTTTTTGCACTGGCCAATTCTGTATGCAACTTTGAATGAAACCATTTGTGCTTTGCTGTCCACTGATTCAGATTTTACCATGCGATTCTCCTGCTGTCTGTATTCTGCCAGCTTTCTTTCAAAGACGTCCAGTGTGTCATGTTTCTCTCACTCTGCATGAAGTATACACACACGTCAACGCAAGTGCAGGAAAATACAGTCTTTATTTGAGTGCTTTGCCTTCAAAGAAAACTTCTCAAAGACTCGTCACAGTAATTATTTTGGAACCAGGCGTTCACTACGCCGTTAACCAGGCGCGGTCTGCAGGCGGTTTTAAACTAGACACCACTTTAAACAGAAAAATGTCCTTCTTTCAGAAACAAAACATAACCACAAAAACAAAACCTCTCTGTGCCTTCAGAGGATATTACGTGGCTGGCGAAGCTGTCCCGCTTCGCCTAACTGCGCCTGCAGATACCGCTTCAAACCTGGGGAGAGCAGAAAGACATACACAAGTTAGTAATGGGTGATACAACGGTGACCAGACAGTGTGCTATGGATTCGGCTGGGTTTAAGTAGGGAGGCAGGTGAGGTGTGCACAGGTGATCTGAGTTAATTAATCGTGGTGAGTAATGACATACGTGGACACACTAGGGGGAGACAAAGCCACGGCTCAGTAATCCGGTGAGCCGGATCTTTCTCTCCGGGACTGAGGAGGCTCGGGCATGACACCACCCCCCCCCCCAGGACCGGCTACCTGAAGGGGAGGTGGGCGCTTCCCTCGTGTTACCAAAGGGGGGAGAGACCCACCGGCCTGATGGGCGGGCGGGTCGACCCGGAGGGCGGGGTGCGGGACGATCCGGCCGAACCCGGTGAAACTCAGCAATGAGTTCAGAGCTCAGGATGTCCTTAGCTGGCACCCAGCTGCGTTCCTCCGGCCCGTACCCCTCCCAGTCCACAAGATATTGAAGGGAGCCCCCCCGCCTTCGGGAGTCCAATAACTGTTGGACTCTGAACGCTGGAGCGCCCTCGATCTCCACAGCCCCGGGGAGCGAAGGGTCTATGACACCTCCGTCCAACGGTCCCCGCATCACTGGCCTGAGAAGAGAAACATGAAACACTGGGTTAATACGCATGTGTGGGGGTAATTTCAGTTTGAAGGAGACGGGGTTGACTTGGGTAATGATGGGAAAGGGACCGATAAACCGGGGGGAAAGCTTGCGACATGGGAGGTTGAGAGAGAGGTCCTTTGTCGAGAGCCAAACCCGATCTCCTACCTGGAGCGGAGGACTTTCCCTTCGCCGCCTATCGGCGAAATGTTTGAACCGGCGAACTGCTTGGGAGATGTGGGCGTGAGCCCCCTCCCATACTTTTTCCGCTTTTTTGAACCACTCGTCCACTATGGGGATATTGGTGGGAGTGGCATCCCATGGACATAGCGGTGGCTAGCACACATTGGAACGGCGTTAGGCCGGTAGAAGAGTGTCGTAACGAATTTCGCGCATATTCCGCCCAAAACAAACAGTCTGCCCATTCGTGTTGTCGACTGCTACAATATGCACGTAGGAACCTCCCGAGGTCTTGAACAGTCCGCTCTGCCTGCCCATTAGACTCAGGGTGATAGCCTGAGGTTAGACTAACAGTAGTCCCCAATTTCTGGAAAAAAGCTTTCCAGAACTTAGCGATGAATTGGGGACCCCGATCTGAAACAATGTCCTCCGGGATACCATAGTAGCGAAACACTGTGTTGAATAAGGCATCAGTCACCTGGGCGGCGGTAGATAGAGAGCAGAACGGGATAAAGCGGCAGCCCTTAGAGAAGCAATCTACCACTACCAAGACTGTCGTGTACCCTTTTGACACTGGCAAATCCGTGACAAAGTCCACCGCGAGGTGGGACCACGGTCTATTAGGTGTTGGTAAGGGCATTAATTTCCCAACTGGCAACCCTCGGGGACTTTTAGTGGCTGCACAAATAGCACAAGACGAAACGACTGTTTTCACTGTTTCGCGCATATTTGGCCACCAGAACTTTGGTTCCAGTAGTTGTAATGTTTTTGCCTCGCCGGGGTGTCCGGATGAGATATTAATGTGGGCTTCCCCCGTCACTCGTTCTCGTAGTAACTCCGGCACATAGGTTCGACCCGGGGGACAACCCGGCGGCACGGGGTCGGACCGTGTCTCCCGGGCTATCTCCGTGTCGAAATCCCATGAGATCGGAGCCACCACGAGTGACGGGGGGAGAATAGGCTCCGGTACCAATGGTCGGTCCGGCGACGCAAAACAGCGGGACAGCGCATCCGCTTTCAGATTTTTCGAGCCGGGGCGATATGTAATGTGAAAATCGAAACGAGTGAAAAACAGCGCCCAGCGGGCTTGACGGGGGTTAAGTCTTTTCGCTTGTTGGAGGTACTCAAGGTTCCGATGATCCGTTAGTACCATGAACGGGTGTTCTGCTCCCTCCAACCAATGTTGCCACTCCTCTAACGCCGCTTTAATTGCGAGCAGTTCGCGATTACCGATATCATAATTGCATTCGGCTGGTGTCAGTTTCCTCGAGAAGAAAGCACAGGGGAATAATTTCTCTGGGTGGCCATGACGCTGTGACAGCACCGCCCCTAGTCCTACCTCCGACGCGTCGACCTCTACTACGAAGGGCTTACCAGGGTCGGGAAGTTTTAATATCGGCGCTGATGTAAATGCGTTTTTTAGACGCTGGAAAGCGTGACGCGCTTCCAGCGTGAAGGTGGCTAAACGTTTTGGCTTCCCTTTTAGTAAATTGGTGAGTGGTGCTGCCAACGTACTGTAGCCCCGTATAAAGCGTCGGTAAAAATTGGCAAACCCAAGGAAACTTTGTAGCGCCTTTACTGACGTGGGTTCCGGCCATTGTAGGACCGAACTAACCTTGGCGTCGTCCATCTGAACCCCCAGTGGCCCTATGCGGTAGCCCAAAAATGCGATCTCCTTTTGGTGAAAATCACACTTTTCCGCCTTCGCATAAAGCCCATGTTCCCTTAGGCGACGGAGGACGGCAGTCACATGACCAACGTGCTCGTGATATGACCGCGAGTATATCAAGATATCATCCAGATACACTATAACATAACGGTTTAACATATGTCGGAACACGTCGTTCATGAACCCCTGAAACACCGCAGGCGCGTTTACCAGACCATAAGCCATCACATTATATTGGTAATGTCCTGATGTTGTGCTAAACGCGGTCTTCCACTCGTCTCCCTTACGAACACGAACGAGGTTATAAGCGCTGCGGAGGTCCAGTTTAGTGAAGATGGACGCGCCGCGGAGCAGATCGATCGCGGCTGGTACCAGTGGCAGTGGGTGCTTGTATTTTATTGTGATGGCATTGAGTCCCCTATAATCAATGCAGGGTCTGAGGCCCCCCCCCTCTTCTCGATGAAAAAGAAACCAGCCGATGCGGGTGACGTGGAGCGACTAATGAGCCCCTGTCCGAGAGCCTCACTCACGTATTCCTCCATCGCCCTGGTTTCCGTTAGGGACAACGGGTAAACACGGGAGCAGGGCGGTGCTTTCCCGGGCAGGAGGTCAATAGCGCAATCCCACGGGCGATGAGGGGGAAGTCGTGCAGCTGCCCTAACACTAAATACGTCTGCAAATGCGGTGTACTCGGATGGCACGCTGGTAGATACTAGGACGCGAGGGCTCTCGACGGAAGTAGTTTGGACCATTAACGTTGATGGTTGGCAGGATTTAGCACATCGGGGGGACCAGGAAACGATGCGAGAGGCTGCCCAATTAAAATTAGGGTTATGTACGCAGAGCCATGGAAGGCCCAGCACGACGGATTGACTCACCTGAGGGAGCACATAGAATTGTAGCTCCTCAGTGTGGCCGGGGAAAGTTAATCGCAGGGGCACGGAAAGCATATAAACAGGCGACTGAATTAGTGGCTTGCCATCCAGAGCTTTAATTGCGATCGGGGTTGGAAGCTTCGACACGGGAGCGTGTAGCGAGGAAAGAAGAGAAAGTGAAATGAAGTTCCCAGCCGACCCAGAATCTATCAGGGGGGAAACAGAAACAACATAATCATTAAATGATAAGGTGGCATCAACACAAAATGACTGAGTGGTACGTGTAGGTGTGCATGAAGTTACTTTAGGGATAATGGGACAGTCTTTGATGAGATGTCCTTCTCCTCCACAATACAGGCACAAGCCCGTCGTGAACCGGCGGCGTCTTTCGTGCGCGGACAGCCGGGAAGTGCCCACATCCATGGGCTCAGCCGTGGACCTCTCGTGCGACTCTGTAGGGCTTTTTGGGCGGGTGATGCGATGGCGCGGGTTGAGACTGCCCCCTACTGTCCGTGTTGAGGGCTGCCGTCTTTGACTGCGAAGGTGTTGGTCCAGTTTAATAGCCAGCTGGATACTGTCATCTAGGTCTAGCTCTGCATCTCTGCAGGCCAGTTCCAGCTGGATGTCCGGATGCAGCCCATCCCTAAACCGGGCGAGCAGGCTTTTCTCGCACCACTCGCTTTCAGCCGCCAGAATCTTAAAACGAATAGCATACTCCGCAACGGTGGTTGGTCCTTGTTTTAATTTCAAGAGTTGTTGTTCTCCGCTCCTACCCTGATCAGGGTGGTCAAACACCGCGCGGAAGGCCCTCAAGAACCGCCCATAGTCGCACGTCTCCCTGCCGCCCGCGCTCCAGACTGCGGTGGCCCAGTCCATGGCGGGCCCGGTGAGCCGTTGAGTGACAAATCTGACCTTCCCTTGGTCGTCTAGCTCTGGGTAATCCACAAAATAGAGCTCGCAGGCTAAAAGAAATTTTTTACATGCCTCGGGGTCCCCCGCGTAGCGCTCGGGGGGCGCTGCTCTTGGGGGGGATCGTGCGCGGCGCGGGGGCCCCGCCGGAGGGGGTGACTGGTTCGTGGCGATGTCCCGGACACTATGAGCCAAGTCATTAATGGCGCGGGCCAGGCTGTCCATCTGTCCCTGCTGCCGGCGGATGTAATCCATCATGGGAGGTGTTTCCCTCGGTAGAGGTGTTCCTGCTGCGTTTCTTTGATTAGAGGTCTGGTCATCTGTCATGTTTCTCTCACTCTGCATGAAGTATACACACACGTCAACGCAAGTGCAGGAAAATACAGTCTTTATTTGAGTGCTTTGCCTTCAAAGAAAACTTCTCAAAGACTCGTCACAGTAATTATTTTGGAACCAGGCGTTCACTACGCCGTTAACCAGGCGCGGTCTGCAGGCGGTTTTAAACTAGACACCACTTTAAACAGAAAAATGTCCTTCTTTCAGAAACAAAACATAACCACAAAAACAAAACCTCTCTGTGCCTTCAGAGGATATTACGTGGCTGGCGAAGCTGTCCCGCTTCGCCTAACTGCGCCTGCAGATACCGCTTCAAACCTGGGGAGAGCAGAAAGACATACACAAGTTAGTAATGGGTGATACAACGGTGACCAGACAGTGTGCTATGGATTCGGCTGGGTTTAAGTAGGGAGGCAGGTGAGGTGTGCACAGGTGATCTGAGTTAATTAATCGTGGTGAGTAATGACATACGTGGACACACTAGGGGGAGACAAAGCCACGGCTCAGTAATCCGGTGAGCCGGATCTTTCTCTCCGGGACTGAGGAGGCTCGGGCATGACACAGTGGCTTATTAACGTGACTGCAGTGTGTTGTCTCTAAGTGTCTTCCTAATTTGTTGGGTCTCATGCGGTCTGCTGCCAGCAGTTTAAGACACAAAACACACACGGGTCTCTCTTCTGCCCCCACCATCCCCACCATGAATCCAAGCTGAAGATAGGCTTCATTAGTGGTGGGCGATATAACCAAAATCCAAAATATCACGGTAGAAGCAATTTTCTAACTCAATAACGATATATATCACAATATAGCTATTTGTATCTGAAAATGCATAAATAAAAATTTGGCACTTAAAATGTACTGTAAAAGTATCAATTAAAATAAGAGAGAATGCAAGGGGTGTTCAAGTCAAATCTGGGACTTTTTATTGTGTAGAAAAACAGAACACAATTACATGTATGAAAGTAAAAAACATTATTTCTTGATATAATCCCTTGCAATGCTAATGTTTCTCTCCTAGCATTTCACCAGGGCTTGAAGTCCCAGTTTGACTTGAACGGCCATTGTATTTCTCTCTTATTTTAATTTAGATCAGTGCAGAATTTTACACACAATATTAACATTTAATATGTCAAGTCTTCATTTTTTACAAAAAAAGAAAAGAAAAAAAGATTAACTACATAAGCTGTGGACCATTAAAGCCCATATTCCTAAAGAATGTGCTTTCAGTTTTAGCCAACATGCTGATTCAGCTGTAGTAGTTACTTTCTGCAGCTTGTATTAGTAGGATATGACAATAAAAGCTTGACCACATCCTTGTAAGCATAATGTCTGTAATAGCATCACTGATTTATCTCTTCAGCTGTCATTTTCCTAATCCATTAAGCTCTCTGCACAGAGACAGGGACTCATAAACTAATAAAAATTTGTAGTGATTACTTAGAAGGGAGTCCACAAAACATGTTTAATGTTACTTGCATGAGATGAAACATCAGATGAAGCATGCATTATAATAATAATAATAATAATAATAATTTATTAAAAACCTTTTTAAAAATTGTTCCTGTTTGGCAGCAGGTTGCTCTTTTACACCTCGCTTTCCCAGCTTGCTAATGTGTGTGTGTGTGTGTGTGTGTGTGTGTGTGTGTGTGTGTGTGTGCGTCTGACATATAGGAAAGACAGGCCGGTTTCTCCTGTGTGTTTGCTCCACAGCAGTAACATTTCTGACCTTACAGTGTGGGATACAGATCACCTTTGCATACATTCCTAAAGAAAGTAAGATTCTTCCTCCTGTGCTTTTTTTTCTTTTTGAGAATCACATTCCATCTGTCCTTGATGTGACCATATTAAGTAGACCTCATTAAAAACTGTTGAACCTTTTTTTGTTTTGTTTTGTGGAAAGCATTGAATCTACTATAATGAAATTTTTATTGTTGCTGTTTTTGTTTTTTTTGTCAAAAATGTGAAAGTGTAAAGCAAATATTAAAGTAATTGTGCAAAACATAATTTACTGGAATAACACTGTATTTCTGCTATAATAATATTGTATAATAATAATAATCAATGTTGGGTGTAACGCGTTACAATGGAAGAGTACTTGGATTACTTTTTGATGTAACGAGTAATCAAACGCATTAGGTCCGCCATTTAAGTACTCAGTTATTTAGTTACCTTTTCAAAAATGTAATCTGTTATTCAGGCAATTTATGTAATCCATGAGCCAGATAGCATTCCCAATCCCTTAGTGTGTGTGTGAAAGTTGTTTTACAAGCCCCGCCCCCGATAACCTGCCCCCTCTGTTATTCCTGCTGTTATACCCCTATCTCACTTATGCGGTATGACTATGCGAGGACCGACGCGCGGAAAGATGGAAACCTAATCACAGCGCCAAAACTCGTGGTGAAACATGATGAACCGTATTTATGGCCACCGCGCGAAACCGCGCAGGTGAGATAGGGGTATTAGTAGTTAAAACTAATTTAAAAGCCAAAATTCGCTGAGTGATGATGGTAGAATAATTATAAAGGTCTTGACTAAAACAACATGCATGAGGAATCACAAAGGTGTTTTCATTATCTGCAATGGAAAAGCACTCTAACTAGTTACTCATATCCGATGGTACCACTGTAGTGTAACTGATTACTTTTTAAAGACAGTAATTTTGTAATGTAATTAGTTACTTTAAAAAAAATGTCTATAAAAAAAAATCAATACTGCTTTAATTTACAGGTTGCTAATAAAACAATTATAATCATTAAACAAATAGTGCCATAATTAAAGATATTGATAAATTAATAACAGTTTATTAATAAGCATATTGGATTACTCATGTTTGTTTTTTGTCACTTGTTGTCATTGATAAAATAGGCATACCGTAATAATTTACTGTTATTGCCATTGATGTTTTTTCAACCCCACAGTAAAACCACTCAGGGTAAACAAAGTAGTATGATTATATTCTTCTCAGACATTTTCCTATATACTTTGAAAGGCAAGTCTGAGATTTAAATGTCCCACAAAAAGTGCCCTTAAGTAGAGTAATAGTGTTTTGTATTATGTAAAAATTAGGATCTTTAGCTATTAAAAAGATAATTTTTACATACATACTGTATGTTAGTTCTGCACAAGTAATTTGATTGGACAAGAGGCATTCCATGAGTGGTGATATAAAACATATCAGCACTGTGACATTAAACTATATGGATTACTCCACTTCAAAAGTGTTTTAACAATCATTAACTGCACTAACTCTTGGTCACTACCTGTAAGTCACCAGCTCAACGCTATTTCTGCCAGTCATAGAAGAATGTATGTTCGCGAAGCCAAATAACTGATTAATAAACATATTCTTAAATGACATTTGAGGAACTATTGTATAAAAGCAGTATCACACTTGAGGTCATACTGTTGTACTGAATAACCATGATGTGCTAATATTCAGGCACAGCAAACTTTCCCCTATTCCACTAAGCCGAATTTGCTACTGACCTCTCCTGACATCCCCCGACTTAAAGATGGCTTTGAAACCTTGTGGTCGCTACCAGTTCGTTTTTTTTTCAAGCGTAGCAGCGTCCCATCAAGCGGTTTATGATGGTCATTAAGGAATTTAACAATGTTCTACTGAGCCTTAAATAAATGATAATGAAACCGACATAAAGCAAAATTAAAACGGCTCTACTGACTATTACAACTATTACAGAGGTGTTAACAATATGGTATCATTATCATTATGCTATGCTATGCCTTTTGTATTTGTTTATTTTTTTGTGATCTGAGAATATTATGGCTGAAATAAGGATGCTCACATCAATGGGACTTTTATTTTGCAAAAGGCAGCGTTTATTTAGCGAATATATATTAAAAAAATAATTTGGGGGGGGGGGTGCTATTATTGCGTTTACATTTTGTCTGCTTCGCAAAAGTTGCCACTCTTTATGACTAAAATCAAGTTAAAATCGCCTTTTGTAATGTGAAAAGCGTGCACCGATGTGAGCAGCTTTATTTCAGTCATGAGTTCACAACCACATTCAAGACATTTTTGGTCAAATAATTATTCAGTGCTGGTCATAAATAGCAAAAAAAAGCATGATGATTATCGTTTGAATAATAAAAAAATGCCTGAAGAGGTGAAAATGGAGGTTATGATAGAATATCCCAGGCATTAACGAGGTGTTTATGTCAGAAGGAGACAGACAAAATTTTTGAACATGTTCCAATTTTCCTCCCGACAATAACGCGGCTGATAACAACAGCAGAATCCATGCTCTACAGTGGTCGTAACGAATTTGCATCAGTCTCAATTCAGGAGCACATTCGGATTTTAGTGGAATGGGGGCCTTATTAATTAGAATTTTCTTTAAAAAAAAAAGTTACATTTCATAATCACATTTTCTGTATCACTTCAACTAAGAATAAATGATATCATGTTATAAAAAACTTTTCACAAAATAATTGTTTCTGTTTTATACAAGATATTCTTTTGCCTACAAAAATGTTGTCATTGATGTTGACCTTAAATAGGGTTATACATGTAAATATACATGTATACAGTCAAAACTCTTTTAACACATTTCAATATTTGTAATATTTTTAGTGAGTGGACCAATGGAAAATGTATTCTTTCATCTTGGGATTGTGAGGTATGAAAGCCCTCTAAAATTAATGTGTTGACTCTTGCCTTTTTCAGAACGTTTAAATGCATTAAATTGAAATGTTCTGCATGCAGAATAGTAATTTAGTTATTTAGCAGTATATTATGCTTGTTGTCAGTGTCACACAGCCTTTTGTACTTGTATAGGGATTAACCTGTAATATGTTCTTATCCCTTTATTTTAGATTCAGTGATGTGGATGCTGGTAACATAATACGTCTGTTGGTGCCAGATATTGGTGTATTCATGTCGTCATTGGTTATCCGGAATTTGTGTAATAAACTATTGAGACCACCTACCAATGACCATGAGCAACAATCTGAAATTGAGGTAGAGTACAAGGTTATTCATCAACAAACCCAGAAAAACATTGAAAAGGTCAGATATGTGCTAATTTAAATATTGCACTAAGTATTTATACAGATCAGCTTTAACATTATAATGCAAAACATAATGGCCAGTATTGTATACAGTAGGTTCCCCTTGTGCCACTGGGATAGCTCTAGCACGACTCCACAAGGCTTCTGGGGTATGCTTAGGTGTTTGGCACCAGGATGATGGCAGTGGTACCTTCGGGTGCTGTGGGTTGTATGGTGGGGTCTCTGTGGATCAGGTCTATCACTTGCGTGCTCAATCAAATGGGGATCTTGGGAGTTTGGAGGCTGGGTTACCATCCTTGGACTTTTTGTCTGCTAGACCACAGTGGTGCACTGGGTGGTCTTGTGGCCTTTTCTTTTTTCTGTGTTATCAGACTGGTCACCACAGGCATGGGTGAGCAATGAGTGCTCACAATCCTGACTCCAGCTTATACAGTTGGTGTACATTGTAAAACAATATCTAAGTGATTACAAGTAGGAATAGAATATACTGAATACTCACTCATGTTAATGCAGTTAATAGTAGTAGGTATTAAATTCAGTTACATTTTATTTATATTTCATATTTACAATTTAAATCGTAACAAAGCATCATTAAGGAATAACATATGCTGATTAAGATCGTTAATGACTAACCTAGATTTGATCATGACTAGAAAAATCATGCTGACACAACATTAGGAAGAAACCTTAAGAGAAATCACTCAGAATAGTTCATCTTCTTCTACTGTAGGTGATCCACTACAGTGAGATTATAAATTATTATAGTATATAGTTTTTAATGGAGAAAAGATAAATAGTATTAACTGTGATAAAAGGATGTTTTGTTTGTGCAGATTGGGCTGTAAGCTACGTACGCACTATAAGGGATAAAGACCTTGAACTTGAGCACATTTTTTTAGATAACATCAGCTTAAGCAAGAAGCAGAATATTTTCATTTAACTATTCAATTCAATTGATTATGTATTTGTAATGTATTTGAATGTTTGAATGATTATGTAATTGAATGTATGAATCAAAATTATAAGATTGTCCCTGATGAGCAAGCCAAGGATGACGGCAACAGTGGCAAGGAAAAACTCCCTGAGAAGGTAATAGGAATAAACCTTGAGAGGAACCTGACTCAACAGGGAACCCGTCCTCATTTGGGTGAAATGATTAGCAGGGATTGATCTGCATCATACTGTGTGTTAGGAGGCTGGAAGTTCAGTATAACAGGAGATGTGTTTAAGTTAATATGGAGTCCAGTTCATTATTGGAGGCTCAGGTAGACTGTAGGAAACTCCAGTCCTGAACTATCGAGTGACTGAAGTCACAAGTCCTCAGAGAACAGCTGTCTGCATAAGCCGAGGACAGGAACTTCTTCATGAAAAAGTGGAACCGTCCCGCATCCCAGGCAGACCACACGGGGCATCGATGCAGCAAGATCTCCAACCACAAGCAGGACACCAGGATGAATCAGACAGTTCCAGTGGGCAGAGGGGGTCTGGATTACTTGCAGCTCAGGAGCAAGTTGAATATCTCTACAGAGAGACAGGTAGATGGAAAGAGAGAGAGGGAGAGGATAAGAGAGAGAAGAGGAGAGAGCAGAAGAGAAGGAGAGATGCAAGTTAGTTATGGTCACAGTCAAACAATGTATAATGTGAATGTATATTTACTGTAGAGTGCAAGCAGGGACTCCGGCAGGACTAACTATGACAGCATAAATAAATGGGAGACCCAGAAGGAAACAGATATGAGTGCTCCCTGAAATGTAAAGCAACCAATCACCTCACTGTCAACAAACCTGAGTGATCAATGAGAGTGAGGAAGACAGCATCTAAACATACCAGTTCACCGTAATACTCTACGTCCATGAGTCCCCTAGATCTGCTCCTTTACCTTATGGCAAATCAATTTACAAAAATGCTTGGCTAAATAAGTAGGTTTTTAACCTAGACTTAAACACTGAGACTGTGTAATTGGAAGACTATTCCATAACTTTGTGGCAATGTAAGAAAAAGCTCTGCCCCCAGCTGTAGTTTTCATAATACGCGGTACTGATAAGCAGCCTGCATCCTTTGATCGAAGTAGGCGTGGCGGATCATAAGACACTAGCAGTTCGCTCAGATACTGCAGTGCAAGACCATTTAATGCTTTATATGTCAAGAGTAGTATTTTAAAATCAATGCGAAATTTCACACAGACATGCAGTGAAGATAAGATGATGTGCTCATATTTTCTGGTTCTAGTGAGGACTCTCACTGCTGCATTCTGGACTAACTGAAGCTTGTTTATATACCTAGTTGAAAAAACAAACAGTAAGGCATTACAATAGTCCAACCTAGAGGTGATAAAAGCATGAACTAGATTTTCTGCATAGTTTAGTGACAATATATTTTTTATCTTTGCAATATTTCTGAGGTGAAAGAATGCTATCCTGGTTAAATTATCTACATGAGCTTCAAATGAAAGGCTGGAATCTATAATCATGCCGAGGTCTTTTACTGTTGCACTTGATGGAACAGAAAGGCCATCTAAAGTTACAGTGTGATCAGAAAGCTTGTTTCTGGCTGCGTGTGGTCCTATGACTAGACCTTCTGTATTATCCAGATTAAGCAGAAGGAAGTTAATTAACATCCAATTTCTTATGTCCTGCACACATTGCTCAACTTTAGTAAGCTGATTTTTCTCATCTGGTTTTGCTGAGACATATAACTGTGTGTCATCAGCATAACGATGAAAACTAATAACAAGTTTACGAATTATGTTGCCCAGAGTAAGCATTTAAGATTTCTTGTCTGGGTTATGTAAATGTGAATTTTGTGTGATTTTGAAAAAAATCTCCCACATTTTTATCACAATGTATAAACCAGGCTGCAGTGCTTGTATTAATGGAAAGTAATGTAAGTTCCAATAATATGTCATCTCCTATAAATGTTAATACAATAATTGTATTTAGAGTGCTTTGATCTTCATTTTGTAGTGAGTCAAACAAAAAGTAGTGGCAGCAAATTAGATAAAGGAAAATTTTATGCAGATTGAAAAAAAATATAAGCAATACAAAAACCTTTACGTCATAGTAAAGTTTTAGTTTCACATTAATACTTGACAGCAGCAGTAGTTAATCATGATACATGTAAACATCATTTAACTTCCGTTCCTGCAACAATTGACTGCATATCAACGAGTCAGTAATATGATCGTCCTATCTTGGAATAGATAGTTCATTTTCTTTAAAACCCTTAAGTAGGCTTGCTTAAATTGAATTAGTAGCTTTGCTAAATTCTCTTTAATTGCTATACTTTTATCTGTAAATTGTAGTGTTATAACACAGTTCCATATATCCCAGAGATATACATCTATGAATATATATAGACTTTTTTTTTTAAATTGAAACTTTTATACTGGTACTTTAGGAAGTATCTGAAACGTCTGAATCAGAGTATGAAGAGGAGAGTGAAGCATCATCTACAGAGAGTTCTGTGGAGATGAAATCAGCCCCATCAGGACCTCCTCAGTTTGTACAGAAGCTAATTGTCTTTGCAACTGGTCTAAGACTACTGCTCTCCACTATGATGAACACTGCAGGAAAAGTGGTAGTGTCTGTCCTCCTGGGACTTACAGGTAACGTATACAAACAGAAGGTTTAACACAGTTATTCTATCTGTATCTGTATTGGTGTTTGTATTCAGAGAGAAACAGTGTGGGTGTGGTATGTTTTTAAAATTAAATATGAACACTACTAATTAAACATACCAAAGCGCAGATCCATTTTCATTTATATTGATTTGGGAAGCATTATCTGATATACATTTTGTCTTCATATTAAAATTAGCAGGTGAATGCCACAGTATCTGTCTGCTGTCTGTTTACACATTCTGGCTCATTGTTTCATTTATTTTTAAAGGTATAGCCCTTCCGTCTCTGACATCAGCATTATATTTTGGGGTCTTCCTGTGTCTTGTGTGGTGTTGGATCCTGGGCTACTCTATTGATTTGCTCCATTTTAGCACATTGTGTATAATGATGACCATTTTTAGTGGTGGACACATCCTGGTCCTCTACCTCTATCAGCTACCTCTGTTTCAGGAACTCATATCCCCTGAGGACGTTTATCCCAGGTACTGTAGCATCAGTAGAATGAAGTTGAATTGAATCGAATTTTTCTGGACTTTAGTTACTGTAAGAATCTTTTATTTCTTCTTTATTTCTATTTTTGTTTCTTAGGCTTTTTGGCATGACTGCATTCATCCACACAAACTCATCAAGGCCATATAGTCTGGGCCTGCATTCTGATATGAGCTGGCCTATGATAATAAACCCTCTGTTACTGCTAGTACTCTACTACACACTGGTGGCTCTTCTACAAAAATGGGCTCTCTCAGATACAGAGGTATGGCTTTAAGAAAAAGAAAGAAAAAGAAAAAAAAAACAGCAGGAGACAATCTAACAGGGATGATATTTGATGGAAATTTATTTCCAGTGCAGGGCATAGTGATTTAAACATCACTTAGTTATAGATGGACATATTCAATCAATTGTATATTCAATTGAACACTGACCACAAGATCATCACAAGTTCATCTGATGCAGATGCTGATGCTGCTTGTTTGGATTTTTGACCCCAGGGAAAGTATATATGACCCCTATATATATATATAGGTGAGCAATATATATATATATATATATATATATATATATATATATATATATATATATATATATATATATATATATATATGCTCACTGGCCAATGTGGTTAGTGGATTTCCAGAGTCACTAGCCATTCAGCCTTTTTACTAGCCACAATTTTCTTACCAGAAAAATCGCAGTTTTTTCTTCACCATGATACGTTAATGTTTGTTATATCTAGATTTACTTATAAATGACAGCATACACTGTATCACTATAGTAGAAGTCAAGTATTCAGTACTGTTAAGGTAGCTCCCAATATAAAAACATGCAAACATGAACAGTATATTCTGCTTATTGAACTTAAATTCAAGCCTCTTACCACATGAAATTGAAAAATAACAGATTCAGTACAACTGAACTCATTCTGATATTCAAAATACAGCAGCTCAGAACATTTATCATTTTAGTGTTATTATGTGTACTATTATCAGGTATTATTATTCATTATGTATTATATCAGAATTCTGAGTTAGGACAATGGACTCTGGTCTATCTTGTAGTGTTGACTCTTTATAGTGTGAGGTAATTCAATCCATTGATGAATTTTCTATCATTCAACATGAAATCTAAATAAATTTTAATAGTGATTACTTTTTTATATATAATCAGTAAATAACCTGCGAAAGGGGCAAACATTCTCATCCTGTTGAGAAGCAATAGCCCTTTAAGGAAATGATAGACACACACCAAACAACCTCACACTGTAAAAATTTTCAGTAATTTAAACAGTAAAATACCGTATAAAACCGCATTTCACAAAACTTGGGATAACCGTAGAACAGTGAAAAACTGCAATTTGGTCTTACAGAGTAAGACCTTAAATGTTACAGTTAAAAACATATGAAAATATGGTTTATTGCTGTAAAATTTAAAAAAGTTATGGATGTAACATATAAACTCTCAGAGAAGGTATTTGTTACTAATATACTGAAGCATCAGTTTATATTTTACTAAACCTTTGTAAATAGAGTTTAAAAATCTGAAAAATATCTGCCCTGTAAAAAATAAACCGTACATTTTACAGTAAGAAAAACATAATTTGTACAGGATTGCACTCATTATAGTGTATATTTTATGGATTTTAATATTTTTTCTACGGTTTATAGCCGTCTAATTAACCAAGGACTTTAAAGTTGTGAATGGTATGTGGACAGAGGACAAACTATTTTAACATGTGTGTGATAAAATAATTTTTTTGTGTAAAGTTGTAATAAAAGCCCTTCTATTAAATGATATGCTTAGATTGTCTGCCCAAAATGCTTTAAAATGTCCACCCTGACATTAGTATATTTGATTTTGAGAATTTAAATATTGTTTTGCTGTCTTTATTAAAAAATACATGGGGCCATGCTGATGTCCAAATCTTGAATAAATTTTGATGGGTTTTGATAATTTGATTTAGGTTTGTATTCATCAATTAGTATAAAAGTTTCTTAACAGTAAAATCCGAATGCTTAGCAATGTAACTTCTATCTCTTTTAGCTTCCAGCTAGTGTGATAAAATGATGCTGTCACAGAATTGCTGAATGAAATAATTGTGGTTATTCATAATAAAACAATAGTCCAACAACGACAGCAATGGTGTAGCAAGCATGGTAGTGTAGTGGTTAGCACTGTCGCCGGCCAGGCTCGATTCCCGTCTCTGTGTGCATGGAGTTTGTATGTTCTCCCCCATATATACAGGATAATGCTGTATAGACGATGAGTGAGAGTGAGTGAGTTCTGAGCTGTAAAAGAGGAAAAATATGGAAATAAACCATTATTATTACAACATAAATCTTTAAATTAGAAAGTTCTGAGCTGTAAAAAACATGGGTATGATCCGTATTTGTTACAATGTTAACCCTGGAATTTGACGGGAATAAACTGTTTTTATAACAACATAAACATGTTAATTAGACAGTTATAAACCGTAAAATAATAATTAAAATCTGTAAAATATACAGTGTATTGAGTGCAGTCCCTTACAACCAAAAGCATTGCTACCGTAATTTTTACGGTAAACTTCTGGCAACCACAGATGATGTTTTTTTACCATAAAATTTACGGTTCATTTTTTTTTTACAGTGCAATAACGGTGCTACCGTATTTTTTACAGTAGAATTCTGGTAACCACAGCTGCCGTTTTTTTTACCGCAAAATTTACAATAAATTTTTTACAGTGCAACTATGAAAGACAAAATAAGAAAAGAATACAGAAAATCACATTGTAGGATTTTTACAGAATTTATTTGCAAATTATGCTGAAAAATAAGTATTTGGTCAATAACAAAATTTCATCTCAATACTTTGTTATATACAGTACCCTTTGTTGGCAATGGTTTTCTCTAAGTCTTCACAAGGTTTTCACACACTGTTGCTGGTATTTTGGCCCATTCCACAACGTACAGTAGATCTTGTCAAGAGCAGTGATGCTTTGGGGCTGTCGCTGGGCAACACAGACTTTCAACTCATTCCAAAGATTTTCTATGGGGTTGAGATCTGGAGACTGCTTCTTATTAATGCTTCTTATGAAGCCACTCCTTCGTTGCCCGGGCACTGTGTTTGGGATCATTGTCATGCTGAAAGACCCAGCCACGTTTCATCTTCAGTGCACTTGGTGTTGGAAGGAGGTTTTCACTCAAAACCTCACGATGCATGGCACAATTCATTCTTTCCTTTACACAGATCAGTCGTTCTGGTCCATTTGCAGAAAAACAGCCCCAAAGCGTGATGTTTCCACCCCCATGCTTCACAGTATGTACAGTATGGTGTTCTTTAGATGCAACTCAGCATTCTTTCACTTCCAAACATGAAGTTCTATTTTGGTTTCATCTGACCATATTACATTCTCCCAATCCTCTTCTGGATCATCCAAACACTCTCTAGCAAACTTCAGAAGGACATGTACTGGCTTAAGCAAGGGGACACGTCTGGCACTGCAGGATTTGAGTCCCTGTCGGCGCAGTGTGTTACTGATGGTAGCCTTTGTTACTTTGGTCCCAGCTCTCTGCAGGTCATTCACTAGGTCCCCCCGTGTGGTTCTGGGATTTTTGCTCACAGTTCTTGTGATCATTTTGACCCCACAGGGTGAGATCTTGCGTGGAGCCCCAGATCGAGGCAGATCAAGTGGTCTTGTATGTCTTCCATTTTCTAATAATAGCTCCCACAGTTGATTTCTTCACACCAAGCTGCTTACCCATTGCAGATTCAGTCTTCTCAGCCTAGTGCAGGTCTACAATTTTGTTTCTGATGTCCTTTGACAGCTCTTATGTTTTGGCCATAGGGAGTTTGGAGTGTGACTGTTTAAGGTTGTGAACAGGTGTCTTTTATACTGATAACAGATGCCATTAATACAGGTAACGAGTGGAGGACAGAGGAGCCTCTTAAAGAAGAAGTTACAGGTCTGTGAGAGCCAGAAATCTTGCTTGCTTGTAGCAGACCAAATACACATTTTACAGAGGAATTTACAAATTAATTAATAAAAAAATCCTACAATGTGATTTTCCAAGTGTTTGAGTGTATATACAGTACACACACTCACTAGCCATTTCATTAGGTACACTTTGGTAGTACATGGTTGGAGCCCTTTAAAAAAAAAAAAGTTGCTGGAAACATTCCTTAGAGATTTTGGTCCATATTGACATTATAGCATTATGTAGTTGAAGCAGACTTACAGTATCAGCTCTACCACATCTTAAAGGTGCTCTAATGGATTGAGATCTGGTGACAGTTGAATCCATTTGACTACAGTGAATTATGTATAAGAAACCAGCTAGAGATTATTTTAGCTTTGTGACATGGCATGCTGTTCTGCTGTCATACTGTAAATGATTGAAGATGGTTAGCAACAGTAACTGCAATTGGTACTAAGCAGCATAAAGTTTGCCAATAAACTTCAATATTGGAGAGCCAATGCAAATTTGTAGCCTCAGTTTCCTGTTCTTAGCTGATAGAGTGCTATATTGTAAGAAGATACTATTTGTGACAGTACTGTATATGGTGAGTACTGTGCAGTATACATGGCAGAGTGAAGTGTGCTATGCAAGGTTGAATATTCCGGCATCAAAATCTATTCTCAAATTTATTTAATGCAACAATTAAATTGTGTCTTCAACCATGATACAACATAAATGTTTTTGCTAAGAAAAAGCAAGAAAAAACTGGAGCACATTGGCCACCAGTGAATGGCAATTAAAAATCTGTAAAACATTTTCATTTGAGTTTCTTTTTCTGACACTGAAATGCATACTTGAGTGTTTATGGAAATGAAATTAATAATTATAGTAATTTCGTTTAAGGAAGTTGAAGGAGAGATTGAAAGTCCTTCAAAAGAATCAACCATTCTGCCTGGTCTTTCAAAAATATCAGATGATGACTACCGAATGACAGAGGTAACGTAACACATACACACGCACACACACATATTTGAAAAAGTTAAGTATATTAATAATAATGCATTGCTTTTCTGTTAACACAGACTTGCATATTTAAAGTTCTTCTACCAGTTGCAAATTCAGCACATGGAATCAACAACAGACTTTTTTTTTCACTTTCATTTGTTATGAATTAACTAAGAGCTAGGTCTGGCTATCAAACTGTTTATTTATCATTGGTCCAGTTACCTGTGAATGAAAATGGAGGGACTTTTAAAACAAACAAAATACATAATTGTCCAAATACTTATGGACCCAACTGTATATTATATTTAACACCTCAATAATTTCTTCTTTGTTACAGCTCACTGCTTCATCTAGACATCTTATTCTCTTTATTTTGTAGGGTTAGAAATATAGGAAATTCTAAAACATTTGGGGAACTTTTCAGCACTAATAATTTTAACAAATATTCTTGTTGTTTATTCTATCAGCATATTATGATGCTCAACAACAGCTGGCAGAATAATAATCCATCTGGGTTGGACCCACTGCTTTCAGCAGATGCTGACTATCTACAGTGTCTTTCCCTTCCAATGTACATCCAACATGATTGCTCTTATGGTATAATTACCAAACAATATCTAGTAAAACAATATATTTATTAAATATAATAATTTAAATCACAAACTTTACATCTGTGCATTTCTCAGATGTTGCAGATGAACAAGAAGAGAGCAGCAATAATGAAGACGGACAAACGGAAGTTCTAACTGAAGAGCTCTTGTCTTCTCCTAAAACGAACACCTTCACTCTGCTTGGTCTGTCCATTATGAGACAGAGCTATGTTATTGCTCTTATCATTATGATGGTAACATTCCTTTTATGTGTATAAAGTATGTGCTTTTGCACGTGTGCTTGTAAAGCAGACTTTTTTTGGCAGAAACTCTTTTTAAGAGTTTAAATCTTATTTAAATTAACATTTACATCCCAAGAAATCTAACTTTATTCATCAGCTGTGCAGATCTTGTGTATTGGTGATGGCATGTGTACTGGTCACTTCGCTCTGAATCATGCTTAATGGTAGATTTTTTTAACAGATTTTTTTATTCAGGTAAACAATTTTGCTAAAATTCTAGTTTGTGTCGTTCAGTCTTTTTTGCTAAATTTGTAATAGCCTCTCTGTGACACGTGATTTGGGTGGGCTGTGCATCAGAAATGCAACTCAGCGGCAAGGTCTGTAGAAATACACCAATAGTGCAGATATGGCTCATGTCCTGAACCACACAGGGATTAAAAATACCTAAATTTCAGTAGCATTTTGATTATTCAACTCTGTTTCCCACTGATGTAATACTTTTTAAAACATTTTTTTAACACAGGAAATTAATACTGTCCTTGGTAGAAATTTATTAGTGCATTTGACACCACATTTGCTTGTAAGTTACATACAGTAGTTTAGGAAAATTATTTACAGTTTCATTTACACTTACAGTAGTTATGTACATTTAAATGTTGTTTGTGTGGGGTGGGGGGCAACAGATTTAGGGCTGGCCCTGCCTACTCTTCTTAGTATATTTTTGTGTAAGCTAAAAGAAAAAAAAAATTCTGCCAGATTTAAATAATTTTTTTAAATTCCAATATCGTCTTACTTACAGTATGTGTCCTGTATATGCTGATCACCAATAAAATGCATTTAAGTGCCATAAAACTCAAAAACATTTATAGCCTGAAAGGCAGAAATGTTCTTTTTAATTCCAAATTAACAATAAGAGGAAAGGGTAGATGAAGTAAAAGTGAACGTTTTACAAATTTTATGTCATTCCATTACCTGAAGCATTTGCTTACAGCTTCAGGCTATACACAGTCATACTGTCCTGTCCTTTAATTAATCCAGTGACATTTATTTTTAAATATTTGAATACGTTGTGATATCTGTGGTATCTGTGATATCTTCAAACTGCGCCCTTCTGGTTACGACTGCATGAGGGCTGTGCTGATATTCAGTACAACAACACTACATCTTGTGTGATATTGTTTAACTGTAACCATGTTGTGTGGTTACCTAAAAAAAATATGGCATAGTAAATCATGAATGTGTTTATGTATGTGTGTCCGAATGTGTACAGGTATGGAGCATCACTTACAATTCTTGGCTTACATTTGCCTTGTTGGTGTGGTCCTGTATAATCTGGATGTCAAGGCGCCGACGGGAGTATACCATGATCAGCGCTCCATTTCTTGCTGTTTATTGTACGCTGCTGTTGGTGGCTGGCTTTATTAGTGCTTTCCGTCTTCACCATCGTGAACTTTTCCCTGCTCTCCCTAAGGCTGTTCTGGTTGACTTTGATCTCTACACTTATCACACACCCTGTCTTCACCTGGGAGCAAAGGTAATATAGAGCCTGAATCACCAGAGCAGCATGCATGACAAAAAAAAAGGAACAAATTTGCACAAATTCACATACATGGACCATTGTTTTATTCTGTGCTTTGAAATGTTAAGTAGTCATAATGACATAGCACAGTTATATATGCAATATCTGAAACTACAGTATATCTTAAAGTAAAACGTTAGTCAGTAGAACTCACAACAGTATTATTTTTTTTTCTGTATTATTATACTATTAGAATTGTATTTGTAATTATATTTAAATGGTGATTTAACATATGCAAAATTTTGTCCATTTAAAACAAGCCAGAGTGTATTTACAGTAGATAGGTAAGAACTCCGCATACACACTCTGATGAGGACCATGACATCCAGTCTGAAAGTGTGACCCAGCTCCAGTTCAAGCAAAGAGGACTAGTTATGCCAGGCCTTGTGGGTCGCATTCCTTTAGATGCAAGCCGCTAAACCATGCTATGAAATACAAAATGAATCAGAGGACAGAACTGTAGTGTGACAGAATTACAATGTGTTTTGTATATATAGACTGGGAAAATAATTGAACAAATAAGAAAAAAAAATAATGTTCATATGCTTTAGATTTTAATCTAAATAACATAAATTTCTTTAATTTCTTTGAAGTTGATTTATACATTTAGTTTCTGGATGTTGCTACGACAACAGTTAATTGAGAAACAAGAAGCACAACAGTTAAAAGAAGAAAGCCTTCATGATGTCAAAAGTACAAGTAAGAATTTTTTAAAATCATAACAATGAATAAAACCAGGGTATATAATAATAAACAATAAAATCTGTTATAACTAAATGTTTAAAGAGTATTTATTATTCTACTTAGAATGCAGCTTCTTTATTTTGCAGCTGTTGAATAATGATGCATAACATATTGATATAATATATACAGTACATGGAAAAAATGTGATAAGTATGGACATTTCCTATTAAAAGTTATTTTGCACAAACCAGGCACTATTCATCTGGACCAGATATGTGTTCGTGTTTGTGTCCAGGCATAGCTGATAAAACTGAATCATCTAGCATGGTGAATAGAATGGGAGCTTTTCTTAAAGGCCTGCTGGTGAAGTACTGGATTGTCTGCTGCTG
The DNA here is from genome assembly GCA_030522415.1 of Channallabes apus. Taxonomy (NCBI): domain Eukaryota; kingdom Metazoa; phylum Chordata; class Actinopteri; order Siluriformes; family Clariidae; genus Channallabes; species Channallabes apus. The sequence continues at coordinate 31,032,071 of CM060111.1, read as the reverse complement.
CTCCATGTTTTTTGTCATCAGTTTCTCTGGGAAAGTGGTTGTCTACAAAATCCTTTACATCTGTTTGTTCCTCTTCTGCGTGGTTCTGTACCAGGTAATTTTGTTCCAATTACATTTCTGGCTGCAAACATTCACCTGTGTTATGACTGTATCATTTTAGAGATTTTAGCATATGGTGTTGGTCAAAAATTGTTTTGTGCACTGCTACCAAGTCTTTTTATGTCTTGACTTTAAGAAAAAGTGAGAGAACTGCTGTTCATAGGTGTTATAACACAAGCGATAACAGGGAGAAGTGTGCATATGATAATACACCACATTAAAGTAATGATAACGGGTGAAAAAATATGACTTGGCATTCTTTAATAAATAAATGTTGCGTTTAGAGGGACAAAAATTCAGGATGTGCTGCTTTAGGAATATAATAAATGTTTGGATGATAAGAGCATCTCTAACAGCATTACTTAATCAATTAAGCATTACTTAATCAATATGAAAGCATATGTCTTTACACAGTAACAGAACCAGCACTATAATGTTATTCCCTCTTATTCAGGTCCAGTATGATGTGTGGCGAAATGTCCTGAAGTACTTCTGGGCTGTGGTGGTTGGTTATTCCATGTTGGTTTTGATTCTGATTTACATGTACCAGTTTAAGACTGTTTCAGGCCTGTTCGTTCAAATCATAGGCATGTCGGAAGAAGGGTAAGTGTGGCAAACACTGTTAACCATGTACTGTAATGTGGAATAAACATTTCTGTTTGCATAAAATTGGATGTGGAATGTATAAAATGTGATTAGGATATGGGTCCTTGAAAGGTATATGCTTTTAATGCATTTCAAATCTGAAAAAAAAACGAAAAAAACATGTACTCACATTATTTGTTTGTTTCAGACTGCGTGATCTCGGCCTGGAACAATTTGACACTGTAGAGTTATTTGCACAGATTTTACTTCCTGCTGCCTTCCTTCTGGCATGCATCCTACAACTGCACTACTTTAACTGCGAATTTCTCACTCTCACTGACCTACAGAATGTACCTGTGTGTGATGGCACATCTAAGTGAGTTAAATACTTCTCTTCTACTCTCAAAGATTTACGGTCTGATCTGCTATGATCCTGTAGTACTGTAATCTAATATGTGTGTATTATGGAGTCTTATATTAGTATAAGTCTATTGTTATATCATCAAGCATCACCAGAGATTTTGACAATCACCTTTGGATTCTCTACGTATTTCAATCCAGGGAAGAAGAATTGAAAGAGACATTAAGTTCAATATCAGACATGTAAGTCCACAAACCATGCCATTTGTTTGCTTGTACTTATATGTTTAATGTATAGTCTCCATTCTAATCTACAGAATGAAATTGAAAGGATGTATCAGATCTTCAGATTTGTTCTGAAGAGATTTTATGTTCATTACAGTTTGGTCATTATATTTACCACAGTCTTAATAAAATATAAAAATGATTAATATGCAATTAAATACGAAAACACAAATGGAACGTTCCATCTTGTTAATGTCAATTCCTAATTGGACACCTATATTAGAGTTTCATTAAAGTCAGGTGCACATGTAAAATAAACACTTACAACACTTCATAGACACTGGAAGATTTTGGACATATAGTTTAATTGAAACTAGGTTAGCTAACTATTTTTAAAATAAACATTTCAAAATGAATGTTCAGTAAGCCATAACATTAAAATCATTAATGCATACTGTGGGTTGTGGAATGGGACCTGGGGAGTCTGGTCAGAAACCTTGGTCTTTTTCGCGGCTGGGCTGTGGTGTACTAGATGTTTTGGTGCCGTTGTATCATGACTAGCATTGACTTCTTTTTTCAGTGTTTGATGCATTGGCTTTTCTGTGGGATCGGACCGGCTAGGCTGGCCTTTGGTCCCCACAGTCATGGATGAGCCTTGGATGCCCATGATCTTGTCACCTCTATATATTAGTGTTCAATTCAGCTGGCTTTAATGTTGATGTTTTGGCTGATTGGTATATATAAGACCTATCTGTACAGTATCCATGGAAACTATTGGAACAAGGAAATTGGAATTGACTGAACTGAGACTTTACACACAAAATATTTTTAACTAATGAGAAGAAAATGAAAACAAAAACAAAAGAACATTGACAGCATATTATCCCTCATCATGTATGTAGTGTACTGTATATTGTTTGTTTGCACATTGTCTGCCTACATAAACTTCTGTTGTGCCCTAAGATAAGAATATAGATCAGAAAGTAGTTTCTAGAGTAAGTGCAATTGCAGTAGTGGAGCGTAATCATCTCTTTTGTTGGCTTTAAATTTCTCCAAAAATCCATTGAATGCACTTAATTTACTTATGGCACCTGTGGTTTTTGCACAGCAATAGTTTTGCATCACTGATACTGAGGGAAAAAGAAGAAATGCAGTTGTTTTTCAGGATATATTGAGATTTGCTAAGTAAGGTGTCTATTTATAAAACATAAGTTCAAAGGTCTAAAAGAAGTTTATGTAGCTGGTTTCAAATTAAATGCTTTGTTATGGACAACCTTGTGAAAAATAATTTATCAAAATGAGTAGGAAAATGCATTGGACTGTCAAACTGTAATAATGACAACACATTTTGGCGCTCGCGAACACTCGTTTTATCATAAAAATGCAAGTGTTTATTTACTTCTTGCATGTGATACCATCCTATTGTTATTTCTATAGAAATATTGCGTTTGTAATGAAAATGAAAATCTATATTCTTTTCAGAGTAAAAGAAAACATTGAAAAAATTCAAAACCGGTAAATATTGGTTTTTACAATGTAAAACATAACATAACATAACATAACATAACATAACATAACATAACATAACATAACATAACATAACATAACATAACATAATATAATATCTGTGATAGGCTGGCAAAGGAGCAGATGGATGCAGAAGGTGATGATCTGTTGGGCAGCTTAGAACTGAATTCCTCATCAGTAAAGGAGGAAGAAGAAGAGACAGAACAAAAAGGTAAGAATTTAGATGAACTGTTAGTACCAGATCTCATACTGTATGTTTCATCAGCAATCCTCTTCTACAAAAATTGGTCTTAACGGAATTTATAATTAAGGTTTAAAATTAAAAGATTAAATGGATTAGCACTCATTGAAAGCAGTGAGATGATGATTGAACTTCACTGTGTGTCTTTGCATTTTAGAATCAACCGTAAACAAATGGTTTTTAGTGGTGGATCAGATAAGCTGGTTCATGCTACATGCTCTGCTGTGGCTGTCTAAGGGTCAAGAATTTTGTTGGAGATTTCTAGAGCTCCATAGCCTTAAATTTGTTGCTGCAGGCATCATCTGGGTTAGCTTAAAAGAGGTAAGATATACTTGTGTGTGCACACACACACACACACACCCACACCCACACACACACATTTAACAGTATGTTAAATAAGTATATTGAGTTTTTACAAATCACTTAAGGAACCATATTTTAATAGGAGATATGTAACATGAAAAAAAATTTAAAAAGAAGAGAAAGCTGGTAACAAACACAGGGTGGAGTGAGTGCATTACTCAGAATTTTTTGCCAAGGCTAAACAAACTGTCCTGTTATGAGGAAGAGTTTCTATGGTTTCACTGGTAGTGCAAGGCATGCTACAATATGGCCACAAAACAGACTGCCAGCTGCAGATCATACTTTCATTGACCACTTTATTAGGTACTATTATTACGTGCTATTAATGAGTTGGACCCTCTTCAGAACTGCCTTCAGAACTGACAAATTCTTTGTGGCATAGATTCAACAAGGTGCTGGAATCCCATTCTACCAAGCAATGGTTAAGGCATTGGACTGAGGTTTGAAAGGTCCCAGGTTCAATCCCCACAACCACCAAATTGCCACTGTTGGGCCCTTGAACAAGGCCCTTAACCCTCAACTACTCAGATGTACAGTATAATGAGATAAAAATCTAGGTCGCTCTGGATAAGGGCGTTTGCCAAATGCTGTAAATGTAAATTCCTTAGAGATTTTAAAGCATATATACAAGATAGCATCATGCGATTTGTGCACATTTTTTTGGCTGCAAATCCATGATGTGAATCGTCCATTCAACTACATGGATGGTAATGGATTTCACTGTTACGTATTGAACTGTGTATTTTACAGCATTGCCAAAAATCTCAAGCAATAAGCATGTTTCTCTTTTTTCTTATGCAGGTGTCTCTGATGAATTTAGTGTTCCTGGCTTCGTGGACATTTGCTGTGCCTTATGTAAGACTACGGCAAATGGCATCCACAGTGTCCTCTGTCTGGGCTTGTGTGATGGTTGTGTGTAAAATGATGTATCAGTTAAAATTCATCAAACCGACAGAATTTTCTGTCAACTGCACCAGTGTGAGTTTCTTTATTAGTTTTGCTTTCTAATTAATCTGGCAAGCTCCTTGGCATACTAGTAGTAAAGTATAGCAAATAATGATACTGTAAAAGAAAGAACAGTCTTAAGTCTGTATAATTTACTTACTTTATTTATTTTGTTTCAATTTTGCACACGGTCTGTTTCATTTAAGGTTTTCCTGATGTCTAATCAGAGTTGGTACAGTGGGAATGTAGCACAGCTTTTGCAGAAGTCTGTTTTGTATATTGAACCAGTGGATCCATTTCTGTGGGTTGGCAGTCTGAGAAAATGTGGGGATGCCATTCTGCCTTGCCTACAGGTGTGCTGCTCAAGTTTTTTATATATTAAAGCAACAGAATACTTCTTAAATGGGTAGTACATTAGGAATAAAATAATTAAATAATTGCAAATCCATGGTGATAGTCAAATATCGAAATATAAGGCATACTTTTGAAGTAACACACAACCACATGTTAATATCAATGAACAAAACATGAATGGTTAAACATCAAAAGGAAATAGTTGTCATATTTGTTAATGTTATTGCCACATCAAATTCTTTATACTTGGTGAAATTTATATAACTGGACTCATTTTTTCTTCAATACCCCTGCCATATTGATTCATTATGTACTAGCTTTTACAACTTATTCAAAACAACATCATTCAACATGAATGACTTTATGTAATGGCCTTCTTATAATTTGTCAATGTGTCTGCAGAATCATTTATTAATTCTGGGACTGCTTGTGTTTGACGTGACTGTCCATCGGCACCAGCTCTACAATTCTCTTCATTTAAACTTAAAACCTCCTCCCAAAGGCACTATTTTCAGCAATGTAACATGGCAGCACCTTGATCATGGCATCCTGCCCTGCCTTAAATATTTCTGCAATTATTTCTTCTACAAGTTTGGCCTTGAGGTACACAATTTTATATAACCTTATGGTAAATCTAAATATACTGCCTGGCCAAAAAATGTTTCACAATCTAATACAGTGGATTCTTGGCTTACGAGCATAATTCGTTCCGGAAGTGGGCTCGTATTCCAAAACACTCGTACACCAAATTTTATTTTCCCATAAGAAATAATGGAAACTCAAATTATTCGCTCTACAGCCCAAAAAAATAAATACATAAAAATAATAAACAAAATATAAAGTAAAAATAAAACAAATTAATCTGCACTTTACCTACAGTATAAAAAAAGTAAAAATAAATGCAGACAGATAAGTGTTTCCACATTAACGGAGAGATTGTTTTATCGGAAAAATTTGCAAGTAACATCGCTAATCATACTCACATGAGCGCATACTAACGGAATCACTGCTGTAAAGTAAAAAAAAAAAAAATAATTAACCTGCACTTTACCTTTGAAAAGAATCGCAACAGAGCAGAGTTTGTGTGTGTGTTGGTCTGAGTGAAGGAGGATGGTGTCAAATTATTATACACGCACGCACACACGCATGCACACACACACACTCGCCTTTACAGACCCCCCTCCCAACCCCTCTCGGCTTCCCACAGACATACAGACGCACACACTCAGTGCCTTACACAGAAACTTTGCTCTGTCACGATTCTTTTCAAAGGTAAAGTGAAACACACACACGCTTACAAAAAAAAAAAATGTCTCACACACACATGTGGGCACAGTGTTATAGTAAATACTGTAGTACACGCGTGCACAGATGTTGATTATGCCAGAGAGACGAGAAACCATTGGCTCAGATTCACGTGACACTCTGTGATACATGATACTCGGTGCTCGTAAACCAAGACAATGCTTGTTTTTCAGGTCAAAATGTATTCAAAATCTTTGCTCTTAAACCGCGTTACTAGTAATCTGATGTTCCACTGTACTTCGACTATAGTGTGCAGTTAGGTGGCTAATTCATGTTTGTAAATGATTCATGAAATTTTTTCAATGTAATGTAATAATGGGTTGGATGGTCTTTTTCCAATTCCAGCAATCATTTTAGTTGTTTTCTGCCCAATATCTTGACTTTTGAAATGGTGACTTTTTTGGCCAAGGCAGCATACTTTTATAATTACTAATGTAAAGGGGATTATTTTAATCATAAGCACATGCTTCTGTGCAAGATTTCATTTGTAGTGGCAGTGAATGTGATTGGCCAGCGGATGGATTTCTTTGCCCTTCTGCACTCATTTGCATTGATCACAGTTTTGGGACGTCGTCGCAGGAAGGCTATTGGTGAAATTTGGCCCAAGTACTGCTGTTTCACTGCTACCCTTATGGTGTTTCAGTATCTGCTCTGTATCGGGGTGCCTCCTGCAGTCTGTGCTGGTATGCTAAACAATATTTATTAAGAAGCCATATTTTTAATGCACACTATAGAACAATTGCTAACCAACGTCTACAATGTCAATTTTTGGGGTTGAAATACCACAGAATACATAATTTTTATTTAATGATATTATTTTTTTGGGAAAATGTATTATGTATTTGTAAAATCATTAAGATTTTAGAGGAAGTAATCAAACCTTGTCACATCATACAGTGTCATCCTTAAGGAGGCATAATGTGTGATCAGTAATTGCGTTGGAATTAAGATACAATAAAGAAAGATTAACCTCAAAATACAATAAATATTATTTTGTGCAATCAATAGAAAATAATTCTATTCTTGGTTTCTTGGCTGTCTACAATATTGTGGCAATCATTTGTACTGTAACCTGTGCTACAGATTATCCTTGGAGAACAGGCTCTAGGGCTCTCAGCTCCAATCAGATAAAGTGGTTGTATTTGCCAGATTTTGCTATGCAGCCTAACCCCATCTTCATATTTTGTAAGTCTTCATATTTTGCTATTTTTCTTAACAATAAAATTATTATTATTTTTTTAATTCACAGCACTTTTACAATCTGTATTATTATTTTTCTCTTCGATTCTCTTTATAGATGACTTCTTGTTGTTGTTGGTAGCATCTCTCCAGTGGCAGGTATTTGAAGATGAGAATAAGGCCTCTGTCAGACTTGTGGCAGGGGAAAATGTGGAGATCAGTAGAAACCTAGACTCTCGCTCTCTTAACCGGTATACAAGAGTTGGCAATTTCCTGCACTGCCAGTGAGTATATATCATATACTGTATATTACTCCTGTCAATCTTTTAAAATGTTTTATCTAGCATGGGGTGCGGCAACCAACCGTTTGCGGGGCTCAAACAAGAATACTCAGACCCAAAATTCAACTGCCTAGATCCTTAACCTACTGTAGACACCTGATCCACCACTCCCACATGTTATGTTTATTGTATATGTATACCCCTTGAAGGTAGCTTGAGCACACAACTTTTCAATCCAGTGTTCATTTCTGTGGCAAAAGTTAGAAGCTTTTTATAATGAAATTTGCTGTATATATATATATATATATATATATACACACACACACACACATGTATATACACATTATATATATATATATATATATATATATATATATATATATATATATATACAGTGGTGTGAAAAACTATTTGCCCCCTTCCTGATTTCTTATTCTTTTGCATGTTTGTCACACTTAAATGTTTCTGCTCATCAAAAACCGTTAACTATTAGTCAAAGATAACATAATTGAACACAAAATGCAGTTTTTAAATGAAGGTTTACATTATTAAGGGAGAAAAAAAACTCAAAATCTACATGGCCCTGTGTGAAAAAGTGATTGCCCCCCTTATTAAAAAATAACTTAACTGTGGTTTATCACATCTGAGTTTCTGTAGTCACCCACAGGCCTGATTACTGCCACACCTGTTTCAATAAGGAAATCACTTAAATAAGAGCTACCTGTCACAGAGAAGTAGACCAAAAGCACCTCAAAAGCTAGACATCATGCCAAGATCCAAAGAAATTCAGGAACAAATGAGAACAAAAGTAATTGAGATCTATCAGTCTGGTAAAGGTTATAAAGCCATTTCTAAAGCTTTGGGAGTCCAGCGAACCACAGTGAGAGCCATTATCCACAAATGGCAAAAACATGGAACAGTGGTGAACCTTCCCAGGAGTGGCCGGCCGACCAAAATTACCCCAAGAGCGCAGAGACAACTCATCCGAGAGGCCACAAAAGACCCCAGGACAACATCTAAAGAACTGCAGGCCTCACTTGCCTCAATTAAGGTCAGTGTTCACGACTCCACCATAAGAAAGAGACTGGGCAAAAACGGCCTGCATGGCAGATTTCCAAGGCGCAAACCACTTTTAAGCAAAAAGAACATTAAGGCTCGTCTCAATTTTGCTAAAAAACATCTCAATGATTGCCAAGACTTTTGGGAAAATACCTTGTGGACCGACGAGACAAAAGTTTAACTTTTTGGACGGTGCGTGTCCCGTCACATCTGGTGTAAAAGTAACACAGCATTTCAGAAAAAGAACATCATACCAACAGTAAAATATGGTGGTGGTAGTGTGATGGTCTGGGGTTGTTTTGCTGCTTCAGGACCTGGAAGGCTTGCTGTGATAGATGGAACCATGAATTCTACTGTCTACCAAAAAATCCTGAAGGAGAATGTCCGGCCATCTTTTCGTCAACTCAAGCTGAAGCGATCTTGGGTGCTGCAGCAGGACAATGACCCAAAACACACCAGCAAATCCACCTCTGAATGGCTGAAGTAAAACAAAATGAAGACTCGTGGAGTGGCCTAGTCAAAGTCCTGACCTGAATCCTATTGAGATGTTGTGGCATGACCTTAAAAAGGCGGTTCATGCTAGAAAACCCTCAAAGAAAGCTGAATTACAACAATTCTGCAAAGATGAGTGGGCCAAAATTCCTCCAGAGCGCTGTAAAAGACTCGTTGCAAGTTATCGCAAACGCTTGATTGCAGTTATTGCTGCTAAGGGTGGCCCAACCAGTTATTAGGTTCAGGGGGCAATTACTTTTTCACACAGGGCCATGTAGGTTTGGATTTTTTTTCTCCCTAAATAATAAAACCCCTCATTTAAAAACTGCATTTTGTGTTTACTTGTGTTATCTTTGACTAATAGTTAAATGTGTTTGATGATCAGAAACATTTTGTGTGACAAACATGCAAAAGAATAAGAAATCAGGAGGGGGCAAATAGTTTTTCACACCACTGTATATATATATATATATATATATATATATATATATACAGTAGTGAGACGTGAGAGGAACTGTGTCGGATCAGACAGCTGAGCGCTCGCAGTTTTAAACTCACTCTAGTCCAAAACGAGAGTAGCCCAGGGGAATTGAGACAGAGCCGTAGTCGAAAGCGGAAGCGGAGAGTCAAAGCCGGTATAGCAGTCAGCGTAGCAAATGAGTTAAATCCGAGAGGCAAGAGCGTGATCCTGGGGAGCAGAAAAGATTCGACAACGTGAAACAACAGGCAAATATATCTTGGCAAAAGGCACGAGACAATAGACACTTGGCACGCAATAATTTGGCAAGGGTTCGCTGGTGGTGATGAGGCGCAGGTGTCCGCGAGCATGAATGACTGAGGCGGCAAAATGGAAGCAGCGGAATGGAGTGTGGATGAGAGTTGCGGGAGATCATGACTTCTCGAGAAGTGGGCATTACCTGGCGTGCCGTGACAGTACCCCCGACCCTATGGGCGACACTGGGCGCCCTAGCTGGTGCTCCTGGGTGTTGTCGGTGGAAGTCTGAAATTAGGGTTGGGTCGACAATGAACCTGGAAGGGGGAGAGACCTGTGGAGGAGGTCGGTAACGAGTTGTGTGCATACTCTATCCAGGGAAGCGCCTTGCTCCATGTAGCTGCATCACGAGACACCATGCACTTCAGGGCTTTCTTTAATTCTTTGTTGAGCCTCTCTGTCTGTCCGTTCGACTGGGGATGATAGCCGGAAGAGCTCGAAAGCAGTAGACATGAGAGGAAGGGGATAACGGTTCTTGATAGTAATGGCATTAAGCCCACGATAGTCGATGCAGGGGCGAAGGGACTTGTCCTTCTTCTCCACGAAAAAAAAACCGGCTCCTGCGGGCGAGGAGGAAGGTCGGATGATTCCCGCGGCCAGTGATTCAGTGATGTATTTGTTCATGGCTTCCCTCTCTGGAGCAGATAGGGAGTACAGACGTCCCTTGGGGGGGGGGGGTAGATCCTGGAAGGAGATCTATGGGGTAATCGTAGGGTCTGTGCGGTGGTAGAGACAGGGCACCTGCCTCAATGAACACTTGTCGGAGGTCGCTGTATTCCGGTGGGACACTAGAAAGGTCAGAGAGCTCCATAACATCCTCCGTAACAGAGAGCGAAGTGTGGGTCCTGGCAAAGTGAAGGCACGAGGAGAGACAGGCAGGACTTCAATCCAGGATAGTGCTCTTGGCCCAGTCAATGTTGGGGTTGTGTCTGATTAGCCATGGGGTGCCAAGGACGACAGGGGCGTGAGAGTCCTCCATGATAAGGAAGTAGATGGTTTCAACGTGGTTGCCTGAGATTCTAAGAGTGACTGGGGGTGTACGGCGAGTGATGGATGGAAGGAGACTTCCATCGAGGGCCTGGACAGATAGGGGGTTCTTTAGGGGTAAAGAGGGGATGTTCATCTCCCTGGCTGTAGCAACACAGATTAGGTCTTGGTCAGATCCAGAGTCAATGAGGGCTTTTAGTGGTTGAGCCTTGTTACTCCAGATGATCATAACAGGTAGTAAGGGGTGTTGACTTGGGAGGTTTGTTTGAGAAGGGCTCTCCAAGGCTCCCAGGTTCAATGTGGGCCCTCTCCTTTTAACGGGCATTGGAGGCAGAAATGGCCTGTTTGGCTGCAGTAGAAGCAGGCCTGTCTGTCCCGCCGTCGTTGGCGTTCCTCGGGGGATATTCGGCCTCGGTCAACCTGCATAGGCTGGACAGGTGAATCAGCGATTTGTGGAGGGGAGAGTGGCCAGGTCCTTACCAGGGGTGGTGTGCGTTCTCTGCGCCTGAGTCGGAGGCGTGCATCGATGCAACCCACTAAATCCATGAGCTCATTTAGGCCAGAAGGGAGCTCTTGAGAGACCAGTTCATCCTTGACAGTTTCGCTTAGTCCGTGAAAAAAGACATCAAACATGGGCACTCATTCCATCCACAGGAGGCCGCCAGGGTGCGAAACTCGATGGCATAATCATAGGCCGAACGTGTTCCCTGATGGAGTCGTAGCATCTGCTCAGCTGTTTCCCGGCCTAAAAGGGAACGGTCAAAGACTCTCCCCATTTCATTGATGAACGCATTGTAGTTGGTGCAGCATGGATCATCAGCGTCCCACAGCGCCGTTCCCCACTCACGTGCTTTTCCAGAGAGGAGGGTAATAATATAAGCTATCTTAGAACGTTCTGTGGGAAATGTTAAAGCCTGTAATTCTAGAGAAAGGGAACATTGCGAGAGGAAAGATCGGCAGGTGCCAGGTTCTCCATTGTATGACTGAGGGGGGGGGGCAGGCGAGGTTCCCGGGGAGGGGGGAGTGGAGCTGGAACTAGGGGGGATGGAGTCTGCATTTGTTCAATACGGGTAGTGAGCGCACTGAGGGTGTCTGCCATGGACCTTAGATTCTGATTTACCTGTTGAATCTCCCCTTGGTGTGTGCCGAGTAGGATGCCCTGTGCCTCAAGAGCAGTCCTAAGTTGTCCTAAATCTGCTGGGTCCATGCTGGCCGAATTATTCTGTCACGCCGGGCCTGTGTCGGCAGGCTAAAGGACTCACAAGCAGACACAACAGATCAAGTGAAATAAAAAGTATTTAATGGGAGATATTCCGGAAGCAGATAAGGGAAAAATTAGGTGATAGAGATGTGTCTGTATACACACACACACACATATATATATATATATATATATATATATATATATATATATATATATATATATATATGAGTCAAGGCGCAGTCAGGCGTAGGCAGCAGGGCAGGTTGGAAGTGACTGTGGGCAGAGGTACAGCAGATGAAATATGCTGAAAACTAGATAAAGGGGAAAGTTAGGCAAAATATTCAGTTCAATCAAGGTGCTGCTGGGGATGGACAGCAGGGCAGGTTGGAAGTGACTGGGGCAGAGGTGTAGCAGATGTGAGAATCAGAGCACATAACACACGGGCGTGAGAGGAACTGTGTCGGATCAGAGAGCTGAGCGCTCGCAGTTTTATACTCACTCTAGTCCAAAACAAGAGTAGCCCAGGGGAATTGAGACAGAGCCGTAGTCGAAAGCGGAAGCGGAGTGTCAAAGCCGGTATAGCAGTCAGCGTAGCAAATGAGTTAAATCCGAGAGGCAAGAGCGTGATCCTGGGGAGCAGAAAAACATTCAACAACGTGAAACAACAGGCAAATATATCTTGGCAAAAGACATGAGACAATAGAAACTTGGCACACAATAATTCGGCAAGGGTTCGCTGTCTAAGGGAGAGTTATATAGAGTGGTTGTGAGGTGTGCGCGAGCATGAATGACTGAGGCGGCAAAATGGAAGCAGCGGCATGGAATGTGGAAGGGAGTTGCGGGAGATCATGACTTGTCCCGAGAAGTGGGCATGCTGTGACAATTCTGCTTTAACCAAAGAAAATGACAGTCATTTATTTTTTATTCATTCTTTCATTTTTCTTATAAGTTTTTCTCCTCCTACTGTACTTAAATATTACATTTAATATTTACATGTGAATGTAATATATATTAGGGCTGCAACAACTAATCGATAAAATCGATAATTATCGATAATGAAATCCGTTGTCAACGAATGCCGTTATCGATTAGTTGGGCTGCTCATGTTACTGAGGTGCGCGACCACAAGATGCACAAATACACACAGATACACAGCCGCTCGCGCAATGGCGGTTACAGAAGGGTCTGCAGGAAAAAGCGCGCTCCCCAAGTCCTCCCAAGTATGGGAGCAATTTACATTAAACACCTCTTATCGGGCGTTAAAACTGAGCGGTTTTCTGCCGGTCGTAATGTCCGGTGAGCGCGGATGAAGTGCCGACGGTTTTCTACACATAGGAGTCAGTGAGAGAGTTCACACGGGCTTTGGTGACGTGCGTTTGTCCAGCTGCGCGGTTATACGGTGTCAAAAAAAACTTTGCATGCAGCTTTTTCTTGGTGTTCAAATCCCAACGAACGCAAGAAAAACACTTCTAGTGCGTTTTCTTCACGTTCATTTTATCCCATGATCCTACAGGCTATACAGAGGGAAATGCGGAAAAAGGGCAAAATAAACAGATTGAACCCAGTAGCGGCGAGTTTTTTCTCTCCCTACGTCGCCGTATTATGAGAATGTCTAGCAAAATGGTCTATACAGTATGTGTATATTTTATATATATATATATATATATACACACAAACACACACACACACACACACACACACACACACACACACATACACTGTATCAACACTGTCAACTTGCCATCTGCAATTATTGTTAAAAAAGAATGTTGATTTACATAAACTAAAGTTTAAATGTCAAAATTAAAGATAATTAAACTCTATGTGGCTATTGCATTTTTTAAAGTTTACTTTTATACATAAATAATACCCCGAGCACTTTTCAAAAATCCGATTAATCGGGAAAAAAATTATCGGCCAACTAATCGATTATCAAAATAATCGTTAGTTGCAGCCCTTATATATATATAAAACACCGTTCAAAAAAAATTAAAATAAAATATATATATATATATATATATATATACACTACCGTTCAAAAGTTTTAGAACACTTTCTAACTCCATGATCGTTCCTGATTTTTATTTCTTTCTACATTGTAAAGGAATGCTGAAGGCATCCAAAAAATGCATTAATCTCCTTTGAACAGTTGATATTGAGATGTTTCTCCTACTTAGGCTCTGTAAAGACTTCATAACGCCTCTAATCTGAGGTGCTGTTAATTGGTCATTTTTCAGGCTGATAACTCTAAATGAACTTCTCGTCTGCGGCAGAGGTAGGTTTTAGTCTCGCCCTCCTGGGATGGCCTTCATGAGAGCCAGTTTCATTATGGTGCTTGACGGATTTTGCAAATGCACTTGACAATACTGTTCTTGCCAGGGACAGATTACAAAAACAATTTGCAACGCTTATCAACAATGTAATTTCGTTTGTCTATTTTAGAGGGCCTGCATTCTTTGATCCTCTGTTTGGCTGCGAAGGGCCCTTGAATTGTGGTGGTTGTGGTGGTGGTGCTGGGGGGTCCTGCTATAGGAACTTTAAAGGGAAATGGGTGCATGGGAGCCTACTTTTAGAAGGCCATCTTAGGCCCTCCTATTATGGTCCTGGCTTCTGGCTACCAGGGGGTCCTAGGGAGGAGGGTGTAGGCCATCTGATTACAAGGGCCCCTACCATGGGGCCCCTGGCTTCTGGAGGGAGGGGAGGGGCCATGAATATGTTTTTCTTGTCGTGGCGCAATGTGTTTTTTTTGTTTCAATCTGTATTATAGTATGCTTGCCCTCCTAAATATATATGGCATAAAGTAAAAGAACGAAAAGTAATGTAATAAAAGTAGATTTACAATCGCAAATTTAAACTGATAAAGACTTCCATGAGCTGGCAAGAAGACAAAAGGATCACACAGCTAACGACAACATTAACTGTAGCTACAGTACGAGGTTTTAAGGTAGGACAATAGGTTTCATTTATCATTTGCGCGCCGTGGCTCTAGTTGGCAAGAAATTCACAGCACATATTATTTTGACCGCATCATATTTCTTGTTGGGTCTATTTGTTGTACCTTATACCATCGTCAGATTTATACATGTCAAACTTCCATCTGGCAAGCTAACGCCCGGCCACCTCTCAACTACATGAGCGCACTTCTCCACAACATTCTGATAACCTATGTGTAAACCTGCTGTTTATCGAAGTTATTGGTTTATTAAATACAGAGGTGTCAAGTACAAATACTTTGTTACCTTACTTAAGTAGAAATTTTGGGTATCTATACTTAACTGGAGTAATTATAAAAATATCCGGATAAATCGTGCCATCCGGATGGAGCAAATTTGATTGTGGTTGGATGAGAAGTATAAACATACCATTCCGACACCCTATTGGTTGGTACGCGATCCATCGTACCTGCACATGATGTCACATCATGTTGGAATAAATTTGTATTTTCGGTTGATAAGGTTGTGATAGGTAGACGAAGATGTTCGTGATAGAGACTCAAGATTTGAGCAAAATGTCACAACCAAGCACCACACCAGGAAGGTAACCACACCAGGAAGGTTACAGGAACTTTTTCAATTGCCATATACAGTATCTCAAATCACTACGGCCGTTAAAAAATACAACAAAAAAACAACACATTTTTCTTTTTTTTATGAGGTGTTAGTGTACAGTAGTATATAGGCCCGTGGCACAGCCTAAGCTTTTATCCTTAATGCTTTTTTCCCCCTCACGTTACTTTTATTTTTATACTTTAAGTAGTTTTGAAACCAGTATTTTACACTTTTACTTGAGTAAAAAGCTTGAGTTGATACTTCAACTTCTAAAGAAGTCTTTTTAAACTCTAGTATCTATACTTCTACTCAAGTAATGAATGTGAATACTTTTGACACCACTGATTAAATATGACACGGGTGGGTAGTATTTGTGATTTCGCTTACTTTACCATTTCATTCTGTTTGATTCTGTTGATGTCCTTGAATTTATTTGTTCCTGGCCCTGCATATGATATGACTGCCCCTTAGCTACGAGGATGTAATTGTCTTCTTTGGGAAAGCTGCAAAGCAACAATTGCAGAACAGGTACATGGCATGTTGGTTAACTTTTATAGACATTCATTCATTCATTCATTCATTTTCTGTACCGCTTAATCCTGTGTTCAGGGTCGCGGGGGACCTGGAGCCTATCCCAGGAGACTTCGGGCACTAGGCGGGGTACACCCTGGGCACACACACACATACACACACACTCACACACCCAATCACACACTACGGGCAATTTAGGAACGCCAATTAGCCTAACCTGCATATCTTTGGACTGTGGGAGGAAACCGGAGTACCCGGAGGAAACCCACCAAGCACGGGGAGAACATGCAAACTCCATGCACACAGAGACGGGAATCGAACCTGGCCGGGGAATCGAACCCAGACCCTGGAGGTGCAAGGCGACAGTGCTAACCACTACACCACCGTGTCGCCTCTTTTATAGACATTTCTATTTTGAACTAGCACATTCTGGATAATTCAAACAAATAATGTTTGTTATGGTACTATCTGGTTGTGCTACGTTGCTACCTGTCTCTATAAACAGAGATGGGTAACCTGGTGCTAACATTAACGTGAGGTAATGGCATTAGGCTGTACTGATTATAATTTGAGATCCAACTTACCGTATCAACTTAAGCCACCTTCTTTTCACTTTTTCCGAGGTAAAAAGCGGCAAAAGATAGTTTTGTCAACATCATTCTGCTTTTACAACACGGCACGCGTACGCCGCACGAGTTTGGACCCACAAGTGGCATGCCATCCCAGACAATGCGAACGTTTTGCCCAGGGGCCCACAAAACCCATAATCCGTCCCTGGTTCTTACAAGAACTATTACAGAAAGGCTGACCTCTGTGTCTTAAAATAACAACTAACTGTTGTTTTTGTTGTTGTTAAGTATGATGTTGTTGTTCCCAATATTCTCTTAGACAAACTCTGAGGCCGTCACAGAGCAGCTGTATTTGCACTGACATTAGATTACACACAGGTGCACTCTATTTAGTCATTAGCACTCATCAGGCAATGTCTATGGGCAACTGACTGCACACAGACCAAAGGGGGCTGTTTGCAGTTATTTATTTGTAAAAAATGTTTGGAATCATGTATGATTTTCATATATATATATATATTTCTCTCTCTCTCTCTCTCTCTCTCTCTATATATATATATATATATATATATATATATATATATATATATATATATATATATATACAGTGAACTAGAAAATACCAATAAAAAAATCTAATCTAAATTAAACTAAACCTTTTTTTTTTTTTTTTAGAGCCAACAGAAAATACTTGACACCCATTTTGCAGTATGTGTTGTAGCTTCATTAGGTATAGAGTATATTAATGTTAGTGGTTTAAACACTAAATTTACAGTATTATACTGTACAGTGTGGACCTTTTTTAACTATTTAAATTTGCAAGTTATAATTGTGCATGAGTTAGAAAGTAGGCAATAAGCTTTCACTATGTTTGTTGAAGAGCTGTTGTCACTAATGGTGGTCATATAAGCAAGGTGGTCAATAAATGTGTACAGTATTGTATTTACTGATGTCTATATTTATTTGTGTGTTTTCAGGTCATATCTTGACATGGCAAAGATTTTTGTGTTCAGTTATTTCTTTTGGTTGGTTTTATGCCTGGTTTTCATCACCGGCACCACACGGATTAACATCTTCTGCCTCGGCTATTTGGTGGCCTGTTTCTATTTCATGCTTTTTGGAGACACAGTGCTGCTGCAGCCTGTACATTATGTACTCAGACTGTGGGACTGCCTTATTGCCTACACCTGTTTGGTGATTTGCTTGAAGAACTTTATCTCTGTAAGCATTTATGCAAGTACAAGCCACTTGATTAGGTAGTATATACCTGTTTTACTGCTTGTTGACACAAATACATACTGTATCTAATCCGTGAATCACATCACAATCTGCAAAAGGTTAAACTAAACATCATAAATGTCAGAACTAACCTCGGAAGACCAGAAGACGTAGCTTAGCGGTCATCCCTTTGTTGCGTGAATGGTAAACCCAAACGCAGAGAAACACGAGTAGGCAGGATTTTCACGCTCTTTAATCTAAGGACTGTCACAACAGATGAGCAAGGGAAAAACACAATTTAACCCGCGTCCTAATAATACACACTCAATCAGGAAGAAACGCCAAAAAGGTGAGTACTCACGATTCGGTGAACGATTCCGACAGGGCATCTGGTAAACTCAATGACTGAGCGTTGTACTATGGTTTGTTTACTCCTTTTATACTTCCTGGTTCGTGACCGCATTACTTCCGGGTCCTAGTGTCAGTCACGGGCCGAGTGTGCATGACAGTACCCCCCTGTCCAGGACCGGCTCCAGACGGTCCTGGGGTGGAGGATAACCTGTGATGGTAGTCCCGAATGAGCTCGGGATCAAGGATGAACCGTGCTGGGACCCAAGACCGCTCCTCGGGGCCGTAGCCCTCCCAATCGACCAGTTACTGGGTACCTCTGCCCCGAGGGCGCGAATCGAGGATCTGTCGCACGGTGTAGGCGGGAGCGAGGTCAATTATTCGGGGGGGAGGAGCAGGGGGGTGGAATCATGGGTGAAGTGATGAAGGGTTTTAACTGGGATGTATGGAATACTGGGTGGATCCGGAGCGCCGCAGGCAGCTGGAGCCGGTAGGTGACAGGGTTAATTCGTAAAGTGATGCGGTATGGTCCGATGAATCTTGGTGATAACTTTCGTGATTCGGTGTGCAGATGAAGGTTTCTGGTGGATAGCCATACCTTGTCACCTATGTGGTACAAACGTCCCGGGGGGTGTCGACGGCGATGTTGTGTGGTGTAGCTGATGTTGGCGCGTTGGATGGCGAGGTTGGCCTGGTGCCACAGCTGCCGTCACCTACGGACCAACTGTTGGGCCGATGGTACGTCAACCTCCGGTTCTTGATGATTGAACATCGGAGATTGGAAACCATGGCAAACCTCAAATGGGCTTAGGTTGGTGGCTGAGGAGACGTGGAGGTTGTGGGAGAGTTCGGCCCATTTGAGGTAGCGGGCCCAGGAGCGCTGGCGATCCAAAACAAAGCACCTCAGGTAGCGTTCCAGTTGTTGGTTGGTCCGTTCCGTCTGACCATTAGTCTGGGGATGGTACCCTGATGAGAGACTACAGGTGGAATTGATCAGACGGCAGAAGGCCTTCCAGAACCGGGCGGTGAACTGGGGCCCCCTGTCCGAGACGATGTCCTTTGGGAACCCATGCAGTCGGACTACGTGTTCCAGTATCAGCTCAGCTGTGTTTTTTGCTATTGGGAGTCCGGTTAGGGCCACCAGGTGCACGGCCTTGGAGAACCGATCAACGATGGTTAGGATGGTGTTCTTTCCTTCTGATGCCGTCAGGCCCGTGATGAAATCCAGAGCGATGTGCGTCCAGGGCCGACGGGGAACTGGGAGTGGTTGGAGCTCTCCGGGTGTAGGTCGGTTTGTGTCCTTGGCCCTGGCGCACACCGGGCACACCTGAACAAACTCGATGGTGTCCACGAGGTCCGCCCGGGGGAGGTTGTCCTCATATTGACGTGATAGGGCGTCTGCCTTGATGTTCTTCGACCCCAGGCAATATGACAGATGGAAATTATATTGTTCGAAAAATAATGCCCACCGTGCCTGTCGTGGATTGAGCTGCTTTAGATTTTTGATGGTGATTAGGTTCTGGTGATCGGTCCAGACGATGAACGACTCACTGACGCCCTGGAGCCAGTGACGCCATTCCTCCAAAGCCCACTTTATGCCCAACAGCTCGCGGTCCCCTACCCCGTATCGCTGCTGAGTGGGATCAAATGTTTTGGAGAAGAAACTGCAGGGGTGCAGTTTCTGGTCTGAATCTCGCTGAGAGAGAATGGCGCCGGCGCCCACATCCGACACGTCCACCTCCACAACGAAGGGTTTCTTGGCATCCGGGTGTAGAAGGATGGGAGCGGTGGTGAATCGGTGACAGTTCTTTGAAGGCGACGATGGCAGATGGGGTGAGTAGAAATTGATATGAGATGAGAACCTGGTCAATGTGGTTAATGGAGCGGCAACTGTACTGCAGCCCCGGATAAAGCGACGATAGAAATTCGCAAACCCGAGAAACCGTTGAAGCTGCTTGAGTGTCCTGGGTAGGGGCCAGTGACGTAGAACCTCTAGCTTCTGCGGGTCCATGGCCACACCCTGGGACGAGATGATAAAACCCAGGAACGTGGTGGAGTGCTTGTGAAAGGCACATTTTTCCAGCTTGCAGTACAGTTGGTGAGCGAGCAATCTCTTTAAAACAGCACGTACATGTTGAATATGTTCTTCGATGTTGTGGGAGTAGATCAGAATGTCGTCCAGGTAGACAAACACCCATCGGCCCAGCATGTCCCGGAGGATGTCATTTATAAACTGCTGGAAGGCCGAGGGTGCATTGCAGAGTCCAAATGGTATGACCAGGCTCTCGTAATGTCCCGTGGGTGTGATGAGGTCTTCCACTCATCACCCTCTCTGATGCGCACCAAGTTGTAGGCGCTCCGGAGGTCCAACTTTGTAAACACGGTGGCACCAGAGAGGGCGTCCAGGGCTGAGTTGGTGAGTGGTAGCGGGTGTCGGTTTTTAATGGTGATGTTATTTAGCCCCCGATAGTCGACACATGGGCGAAGTTCGCCCCGTTTCTTCTTGACGAAGAAGAACCCCGCGGCGGCAGGCGATGTGGATGGCCGGATGGTTATATGACGGAGGACATTGGTGACATACTCCTCCATCGCCTGCGTCTCCGAGGTGGATAGTGAGTAGAGATCGCCGCGGAGGGGTACAGAACCCGGCTGGAGTTCTATGGCCAGGTCACATGGACGATGAGGTGGGAGGTAGGCGGCCCGTTTCTTGGAAAAAACTTCAGCCAGGTCCCGATAGATGACGGGGATGGTGTTGGTGTCAACGTCGGGGGCCTTGGACTCCTTGGAACACGTCCCAGCCGGTGCCTGTAGGCAAAGTTCGTTGCAAGTCGGCCCCCACTGGAGGATCCGGTTTTGGGTCCACAAGATGAGGGGGTCGTGTCTGAGCAGCCATGGATAGCCGAGGATGATGGGAGGTGAGGCAATGGGGGTGAGGTGTAACTGGGGCTGCTCCTGGTGCTGGTCGATTTTGAGGGTGATGAGCTGGGTTTGGTGAGTGATGGGGCTAGATGAAAGGGGCCGACCGTCGACCGATGTGATGCAAATCGGCTGGGATAACGCCTCAATTTTTACCCCCACTTCTTTGGCATAAGTAGAGTCAATGAAGTTACCTGCGTATACCATGCTATCTACGTAAACTTGACCAACTGGTATTTTCTGTTAATAACAGAAATAACACATTGTTACACATTGGTAAACAGCCAACATTTTTGGAGTATAATGCAGCCACCAGATTCAAAATGCATGCATATTTTCAACAAACAGTGGTGACACCACATCCAGGGTCCATCCCAACTCAGAGTCCCGCGGGATACAGTAGGCTCCATGCCATCTGTGACACTGTACTGGATAAGCTCTATGGAGAATGAGTGATGGGGATAGTGAGTACTTATGCAACATAATTATATAATGCAATTACATAATCATAACATAACAATCCAAAGTTGATAATTTGGTAGGTTAATTAGATAAAATTAACATACATAAAGAAAACTCAATAGCATTTATGTCTTTGTGTTTAACATCATCAGTCGATGCCGTAGTATGCATTATATCCTTCAGTCTTTTTTTCCTTATTCTTCTTGTTGTTTACTATAATCTATTAATTCACCTTTTATTGTGTGTGTTTGTGTGTGTGTAAATCTAGCTGGGATCCTGTGCTTATCTGGACAGTCTTTTAAAGAAAGGCTGTTGGCTCATTCAGGCATTCAGTATGTTCTGTACGATCAAAGGCTATGATGTGCGTAAGTAATTACTAACCTTGTCTTGGCCTGAAATCACCTTAACAAGCAAAGTGATTCAGATAAACAAAAATAAATGTAAATCTTAATTGATAAATGAAGTTGCTGTTTTATTGCATATACTTATATAGTATATGGGGACATAATAAAAGATTATAAAGATCATAGTAAATAGGATTATGTAAATTAGTAAGATGCTATCACCATATTTGTTCATAATTAAAACATTAATTTAACATTCAATTAATTATTGGGTTATTTAAATTCAGTTATGTGAATTTATATATGAAGATGTATATTTTTTCTATATCTGCGCGTGCAGCTAAGCCAAGTGATGACTGCGAGCTGCCAGTGGGAGAAGCCGGTATTGTGTGGGATGCAGTTTGTTTCACTGTGCTACTGGCTCAAAGGAGAATATTTCTCAGTTATTACTTCCTGTATGTTGTATCTGACCTTAAAGCCGGCAAGATCCTTGCCTCCAGGTAAGAAACAAAAAATAGACTTCTGTCCTTGAATTCTGAAAGCTAAAACATTTACTGTTGAATGATTATTATGTTGATTGTATGAAGGGCATTCAAGTCAAAACCATACTTGTGCTTGAAGTCTTCTGGAAATGCTTAATCAGTTTAACACCTTCGAGAGGAATTTCATCACAATTCCCGGTTTGACTTGAATGCCCACCAAATAATTACAGTTATGTATCAAAAATAATGGACTGTTTCAAATATAATAATAATAATAATAATAATAATAATGTGTGCCCTGCGATGGATTGGCACCCTGTCCAGGGTGTACCCCGCCTAGTGCCCGAAGTCTCCTGGGATAGGCTCCAGGTCCCCCGCGACCCTGAACACAGGATTAAGCGGTATAGAAAATGAATGAATGAATGAAAGAATAATAATAATAATCTGTTGCCCTCATGTGTTCAAGAGGTGCAGAGCTATTTGAAGCCAAGGTAAAGAAACGTGTAGCAGCCAGGCTGGAGCTGGAGAAGAAATCTGTGGAGCTGCTGAAAAAACAGTATGTGTGTGTGGTGTGTGTGGAGTGTCTTTCTGTCTGTCTGTATTAGTTCTGTACTATTACTACTGTCAGAGCATAAAAAGTCAATTGCCTATTCATTTTTTTTTACGACAAAGTTTTGTGGATGTTATACAGAACATTACATTCAGCATAAATAGGTTCATTCATGCAACTACATTAAAAGTCTGTTCTTGACCATCATATGTGGGCCCTTCTTTAAACTTTTGCTTCAAAGTTGCAGACAGATGATTGTCTATAATGTCTTTGTATGCCATAGCATTAAATCCCTTTACTGGAACTAGGGGGCTTCAACCTGCTCCAGTATGCCAAAGCATCTCTGTACAATGCAAAGTTCATAAAGTGAGGGTTTGTCAAGGTTGGTTTGTAAAAACTCAAGTGCAACTCTACTGAAATAAGTAAAAAGCCAACATTCAACCAAAACTTTAGTTGCCAGGAAACAGTGGTTGGGGTTCCACTAACTAACCGATTTTAAAGTAATTGTTTTCTACTGTGTCTGCTATAATCGTGTATCTAGCCTTTTTGTTTCTTTCTAGGATGGAGAAAATCAAGTTAAAACAAAAGAGTAAACCAGAACAGCCTGCCATAGCACTCGACACAAAAGGGCTTGGACAAAAAAGTGATGCAGAACGAAGAGGTAACCAGATTATTTATTTATACAGTACTTACAATAACTGATTCCTTGCAGTTTTCATGTGGTTGTTTCTACCAAGAATGTGGTCCCTTGTCGGGTTGCCTATAAAAATCCACAGCTATGTCATGCTCATCATTTCTTAAGTCATGCCTTGCTAAAGAGATGAGGGTGAGAATTCCAAGACAGTTTATATTGACCATTACCACTTTTCATTTTGTCAACCTCTTGCATTGATCTTGCTTTTTTCTGCTAGTTCCAGGTAGATTTGAGATTTGGATGACATGATCATAACTCAAATGCTTTTAATGAATACTGGCAGAGACTTGCTATAAATGTAGCATATTACTGATATTGACCTTATACAGTGGTGTCAAAAACTATTTGCCCCCTCCTGATTTCTTATTCTTTTGCATGTTTGTCACACAAAATGTTTCTGATCATCAAACACATTTAACTATTAGTCAAAGATAACACAAGTAAACACAAAATGCAGTTTTTAAATGAGGGTTTATTATTTAGGGAGAAAAAAAATCCAAACCTACATGGCCCTGTGTGCAAAAGTAATTGCCCCCTGAACCTAATAACTGGTTGGGCCACCCTTAGCAGCAATAACTGCAATCAAGCGTTTGTAATAACTTGCAACGAGTCTTTTACAGCGCTCTGGAGGAATTTTGGCCCACTCATCTTTGCAGAATTGTTGTAATTCAGCTTTATTTGAGGGTTTTCTAGCATGAACCGCCTTTTTAAGGTCATGCCACAACATTTACATTACATTTAGGCATTTGGCAGACGCTCTTATCCAGAGCGACTTACAAAAAGTGCTTTAAAGTTAACATCACTGGATACATACTTACACTGGGTTAACTAGGTTTATAACTAAGTGCCATTAGTCGAACACAACTGGGAAGAGTTTTTTTTTTTTTTTTTTTTGCTGTGGGGGGGGGGGGGGGTAGGGGGTTAGTCCAAGTACTGGAGAAACAGATGCGTCTTGAGTCGTCGTTTAAAGATAGTCAAAGTCTCTGCTGTACGGACATCTAGAGAAAGTTCGTTCCACCACCTAGGTGCCAGAACAGAAAAGAGCCTGGATGAATGTCGCCCTCGATCCCTGAGAGATGGTGGGATGAGGCGAGCAGTGCTGGAGGATCGGAGGGAACGTGGTGCAGTGCGTGGTGTGATTAGAGCAGAGAGGTAAGTGGGTGCAGGGCCATTTTTAGCTTTGTAGGCAAGCATCAGCGTTTTGAATTTGATGCGGGCAGCTACAGGAAGCCAGTGCAGGGAGCGGAGGAGTGGGGTGGTGTGGGAGAACTTGGGGAGGTTAAAAACGAGACGTGCTGCTGCATTCTGGATCAGTTGCAGAGGACGAATCGTGGACAGAGGCAGACCTGCCAGGAGTGAGTTGCAGTAGTCCAGTCTTGAAATAACAAGGGACTGAACAAGCACCTGAGTAGCCTGTGAAGAAAGAAATGGGCGAATTCTTCTGATATTGTAAAGAAGAAATCTACAAGAGCGAGTAAGGTTAGCGATGTGTGGGGAAAATGACAGATGGTTGTCCACAGTTACCCCAAGATTGCGGGCAGTGGCTGAAGGAGTGATTTGGTTGTTGTCCAGGGATATCACAAGGTCTTGACCTGGGGATGAGTCACAAGGGATGAACAACAGTTCAGTTTTACTCAGATTGAGCTTTAGCTGATGTGCAGTCATCCAGGATGAGATGTCTGCCAGACATGCTGAGATCTGGGTGGAAATCTGAGTGTCAGAGGGAGGAAAGGAGAGAGTAAGTTGGGTGTCATCTGCATAACAATGGTATGAAAATCCATGCGATGATATGACTTTACCAAGAGACTGGGTATAGAGGGAGAACAGAAGAGGACCAAGTACTGAGCCCTGTGGGACACCAGTAGAGAGTCTACGTGGAGCAGATGTAGATCCCTTCCATGTTACCTCATATGACCTATCTTCTAGGTAAGAAGCAAACCATTGCCACGCTGTTCCACAAATTCCAAGGCTTGTAAGAATAGATAATAGAATCTTGTGGTTCACCGTGTCAAATGCAGCTGACAGGTCCAGGAAGATGAGAACAGATGACAGTTTAGCAGATCTAGCAGTATGGAGCTTCTCAGTGACTGACAGAAGGGCAGTCTCTGTGGAATGTGCCACTTTGAATCCAGATTGGTTGGGATCATTAAGGTTGTTCTGTGAGAGATAAAGAGACATTTGGTTATAAACAGTTCTTTCAAGAATTTTGGAAATAAAAGAGAGAAGTGATACCGGGCGATAGTTGTTAACTTCTGATGGGTCCAGGCAGGGTTTCTTGAGGATGGGAATAACCCTTGCCTTCTTAAAAGCAGCAGGAACATGACCAGATGATATGGAATGGTTGATGATGGTTGTGGTGAAGGGAAGGAGGTCTTGTGAGATTGCCTGGAGCATTGTGGAGGGGATTGGGTCTAATGAACGATGACGAGATGATCTGCTGAATCTCATCAGATGACAAGTTGGAGAATTCTGCTAAAGGAGGGAAGGGAAGGTCCTGAGGTTCTGCTGTAGAAGTTTGGTTGGGAGCGAAGGACTGGCGGATTGCTGCAATTTTCCCGTCGTAGAATGTGGCAAAATCGTCAGCAGTCAGAGAGGAAGGGGCAGGAGGAGTTGGTGGGTTGAGTAGTGAGGAGAAGATGTTGTGGAGTTTGCCAGGATCATGTGCAGCGGCTTCCAGCTTTTCTCTGAAGAAGGTAGTTTTGGCAGAAGTCACAGCACATGAGAATTTGGAGAGAAGAGTCTGGTAAGAGATGAGATCTGCATCAAGTTGTGATTTCTTCCATCTTCTCTCTGCAGTTCTTAATTCTCTCCTGTTGTTGCGTAGTACATCTGATAGCCAAGGAGCAGGACAAGACGTCTTCCTTGGTTTAGATGACAGCGGGCAAAGGAGATCTATGGATGAGGAGAGAGAGGAGAGGAAAGTTTCAGTCGCAGTCTCTAGTGGTAAAGAGGAGAAGGAGGTTGGGTCTGGGAGGGATGATAGGGTGCATGAAGACACAGAGGCAGGGGAGACAGAGTGAAGGTTTCTGCGAGAAAATTTCTCTTTTTGGTCATTAGGTTTACATAGAATAGGAAGGGTTATGGTGAAGGATACCAGGTAATGATCAGATTTATGAAGAGGAATAGTAGTGACATCCGTGACTGGGCAAGGACGGCAGAAAACGAGATCGAGAGAATTCCCTGCCTTGTGTGTGGGAGGGCAGCTGTTTAGAGTTAAAGAGAAGGAGTTAAGTAGAGGGAGAAGGAAAGAGGATTGGAGTTTGTCAGATGGAAGGTTGAAATCTCCTAGAACAGTGAGAGGAGTGTTAACAGAAGGAAAAAGACTAAGAAGAATGTCCATTTCATCTAGAAAGTTTCCTAGAGAGCCAGGAGGACGGTAAATAACTAAGATGTGGAGGTTAATTGGAGAGGTTACCTTAACTGCATGAAATTCAAATGATGAAAAACTGAGATGAGACAGGGGGATTGGCGAGAAGGACCATCTCTTGGACAACAGGAGACCCGTACCACCACCTCTACCAGTTTCTCGTGGAGTGTGAGAGAATACATAGGCAGAGGATAGGGCAGCCGGTGTAGCAGAGTTCTGAGGAGATATCCAGGTCTCAGTTAGTGCCAGAAAGTCAAAAGAGTAATGGGTAGCTATTGCAGAGATAGAATCTGCTTTCTTTACAGCAGATTGGCAGTTCCAGAGCCCACCTGCCACCAGTGCAGGGCAATGAGACAGGATTGGAGGGTAGATGAGGTTTCTGGAGGATCTGCCTCTGCTGTGTGAGTAAAAGCATCTTGGTCTGTGAGCACTGACAGAGATAGGTTGAAGACACAT
This sequence comes from Channallabes apus, assembly GCA_030522415.1. NCBI lineage: Eukaryota > Metazoa > Chordata > Actinopteri > Siluriformes > Clariidae > Channallabes > Channallabes apus. The sequence continues at coordinate 31,004,608 of CM060111.1, read as the reverse complement.
GCTACTGTAGACTGAAGTAATTGTCTATAAAACTTGGTGAACAAGAGTTTGAGTCAATTCTCTGCACTTGCTATCTAGATTGTTGACTAACTTTGTTGTAGTATATGCTTATTAACCGCTACAGACACTTGTGTCTGTAGTGGAGACACCTTCAATATAAATAGCTAAGCCCTGCCCACAATTCACACCTTAAGGAAGCCTGAAACTACTGTTGATTAATTACCTGAGAACAAATTGCTTTAGACCTACTTCAATCACACTGTAATCAACACTACCAAACAGCAAAAACTAGGTACAGTATACAGTAAGAACCAATTGTGTTTCAAAAACAGTACAAAAGTTAAAAACCTACCTTACCAGTGGAGAAGAATCCAATATAGAAAACTAAAGCACACTTCTCAATAGGATCTCAAAATCACAACATCTCAATAGGATTCAGGTCAGGACTTTGACTAGGCCACTCCAAAGTCTTCATTTTGTTTTTCTTCAGCCATTCAGAGGTGGATTTGTTGGTGTATTTTGGATCATTGTCCTGCTGCAGCACCCAAGATCGCTTCAGCTTGAGTTGACGAACAGATGGCCGGACATTCTCCTTCAGGATTTTTTGGTAGACAGTAGAATTCATGGTTCCATCTATCACAGCAAGCCTTCCAGGTCCTGAAGCAGCAAAACAACCCCAGACCATCACACTACCACCACCATATTTTACTGTTGGTATGATGTTCTTTTTCTGAAATGCTGTGTTACTTTTACGCCAGATGTAACGGGACACGCACCTTCCAAAAAGTCTTGGCAATCATTGAGATGTTTTTTAGCAAAATTGAGACGAGCCTTAATGTTCTTTTTGCTTAAAAGTGGTTTGCGCCTTGGAAATCTGCCATGCAGGCCGTTTTTGCCCAGTCTCTTTCTTATGGTGGAGTCGTGAACACTGACTTTAATTGAGGCAAGTGAGGCCTGCAGTTCTTTAGATGTTCTCCTGGGGTCTTTTGTGGCCTCTCGGATGAGTTGGCCTCGGATGAGTTGCGCTCTTGGGGTAATTTTGGTCGGCCGGCCACTCCTAGGAAGGTTCACCACTGTTCCATGTTTTTGCCATTTGTGGATATTGGCTCTCACTGTGGTTCGCTGGAGTCCCAAAGCTTTAGAAATGGCTTTATAACCTTTACCAGACTGATAGATCTCAATTACTTCTGTTCTCATTTGTTCCTGAATTTCTTTGGATCTTGGCATGATGTCTAGCTTTTGAGGTGCTTTTGGTCTACTTCTCTGTGTGAGGTAGCTCCTATTTAAGTGTCTTCTTGATTGAAACAGGTGTGGCAGTAATCAGGCCTGGGGGTGACTACAGAAATTGAACTCAGGTGTGATAAACCACAGTTACGTTATTTTTTAACAAGGGGGGAAATCACTTTTTAACACAGGGCCATGTAGATTTGGAGTTTTATTTCTCCCTTAATAACGTAAACCTTCATTTAAAAACTGCATTTTGTGTTCAATTATGTTATCTTTGACTAATATTTAATGGTTTTTGATGAGCAGAAACATTTAAGTGTGACAAACATGCAAAAGGATAAGAAATCAGGAAGGGGGCAAATAGTTTTTCACACCACTGTATATAGCTCCACAAATAGACCCTGATGTGTTCTTAATCTCCTGTATAGTGCTGCAGCTCACTATGGCAACAGTTTAAACAAAAGCACCTTAGTATAACTAAAACTAACTCATTTTGTGATGTTTAGCCAAAGCCTATTATTGGGATTTTACTCAATATAACATTCATTAATGAGTTTTATGTGTTTAGGCATGACAGTTGAGATCTCTACCCCTGGCTAAGACAATAGTGGCCACTAGTGGTGGATTAAGGAAGCAATTTTAGATTTTTTAGATTCTGGCAAGTAAAACTCCTTCTGGGATGTTCTTCAGAAATGAATTTACTAAAAGTATTAAAATACTAAAACTGTTCATTGATTTGATTTTGCTTTCCCAACATTTTCATAGTAATTAAACTCATTTATTTGTATAGTGCTTTTAACAATAAACATTGTGGCCAAGTAGCTTATTATGTAAGTAGTAATATGCATGTTATTTCATTTTGTAGAGGAAGGTGATCATACAGAATGGTGGAAACCATGGACCTCTCGCCCCTCTGGTCAGTAGATGCTTTTGGTTGTCTCAGAAACCTTTTTTCATATAATCTTTTTTAGGTATTAGTTACAGTCTGGTTAATGAATTTTGGAACAATGATCCTTTTTTTTTTTTTTTGGCTTTTTGGCCTCTGCAGACCATCACAATGAATTTGAAAAGATTTGCACCTCGAGGGATTTGACAAAAGTGTGGCAGCAACCATTTAGGAATTACAGACAGTTTCATGCATGCACCCATTTGAGGGGCTCATAAATAATGCAACAAACTAACATAATTACAAATACCTATATGAGGACTGCCTTTAATCCTTGGATAAAATAATTTGCAGTCAATTATTGCCTGAAGTCTGGAACCCATAGACACGACCGAATCCTGAGTTATATCTACATTATCTTCGCTAAATAAAGTGGCGTCCTATCAGTTTTTTGTCTGAATCTGCCCTATACTGTACACTTCACAATTCATCCTGTCAGGTCATCAATAAACACCAGTGACTCTGTTCCACTGGCAACCATACACACTTGCCATTACTTCCTCCATCATTTTTGACAGGTATGCTTTAGATCATGATGGCTCCTTCACTTGAAAAGACACCTATTTGGACCTTATGCTCAAATGACCAGCTACAAAATGCAAATGTAAAACTCAGACCCAGTCATGGAGTACTGAGAAAACAGTAACTGATGCACTTGATTCGTCCATATGTTCCATTATAGCTGAGCCCCCAAATGGGTGTGTTTATGATAATACTTGGCTAGGTTACTCTTATCTGCATGTCAATGAGAATTGTCAGGTAATTTGGAAGGAAAACCTTCCTCATCAGGTAATTTTTCCTTTTTTTTTTTTTTTAAAACATCCTTTTTAAAGCATAATATCAGTTAACAATGCTTCTGATATGTAATCAAAATGTAATCTATATTTTCAAGGCAATACACACTGTATATCCCCTAAATCTATATTTACATACGGTATGTACTGTAAAGATTTGATAACTGTATCTGCATGTGTGTGCTATTATGCAGTCTGGGACTCCTGTGCGTATCGCCTCTTTGAAAGTGATAGTGAGGAAGAAGAAGGTGAAGTGGATACAAAGACAGAGGAAGAGTCTGTGCCAAAAAAGAAAAGTGCCTTTCAGGTTAGAAATATAGAAGAGATAAAACAGTACCAGAAACACCACACACAATGTGTTTTACCACAGGGATTTCCCTTGTTTCGCCTTCATAGTTGGCTCATGAGGCTTGGGTGGCAGGGTCCAAGGCTGCTCTCATATCCCATAAGAGGGATGAGGTTCAACTGAGGAGAGAAGAAGACAGAGCGAAGAGGGAACTGTGTCAAGAAGAGGGTACAGTCTCATGAGCAATTCAGTTTTCACATACTTTAAAATATATATATATTACCGTATATCATCTGCTCCTGGTGATGAGTGATGTTTTCTCTAAAGGTGTAACCATGTTTTATCGTTGTACTATGACCTTTGTACTATGATATTTATTGAAAATGCAATTCCAATATGTAAAGGCACAGATTGCTTAGATTCAGGTGATGATGAGTTGGAAGACTCCTGTCCTGAGGCAAAGGAGGAAGAGAAAGGTATCATTGTCTTCTGGTTATTAAGAAATTAAACATTGTAAGACTCTGTATTTATGCAACTTATTCATATTTTAAAACATTTTCATGTTTTTCTGGTGCTGTTCATTTAAAGAACATTAAAGAGTTAGATAAAATTTTAATTCAAATATGAAAAGCAATAAATAATTAGAGTGGAAACTTAGATTGTGAGCAACTTATTAAACGCGTGAGATCTTGATATGCATTGTATGAGGACTGTAATACATGTGCTTTGACTGTCGAGCGTCGCGTAATCACAAGTGAGCCAGTGATTCTTGCTCTCCTATGCTCAGTCTCGGTGCACATGTATCACTCATATAGTCAACATTTGTGCGTGTGTGTCCTGTTTACTATACCAATGTGACCACGTGTGTGCACGCAAAGCAACTGTATTGCAACAACGGCCTCCGTGAAGTAAAAAAGTTTAAAAGGCTGTAGCAGTGCGGGAGATCAATCTGTTTAGAGGAGTAATTCTGGTAGTGTGTGTGCACGCACGCGCATGTATATAAATTCTCCTGCATGGTAGCCCCCCTGCTTCTGCTCTCATCTACATGTAACACCAGTCACGATTTTTTTCAAAGACAAAGTGCAATTTGCGTTAATTTTTTAAATTATTTTTACATTCAGTATTAATACTTTTTATATGAATATTTTTGGGTTATGGAATGAATCATCAGTTTTCATTATTTCTATTGGGGGAAATCCACTTTGATATACGAGTGCTTTTATGTACAAGCATGCTTCCAGAATGAATTATGCTCCCAATCCAAGATTTAATTGTAACTGTCATGCCAATAAAAAAATCTTATTTTGTCTTACAGCTAAAATACCTGAACGGATTATTGACGGGCTGAAGTTTAGCTTGGTCTTCTTCCAGTCACTTATTGAAGATATAGCAGCAGGTTTGAACTCATTCTGTAAGGATAATCAGGACATTTCAAAGGTGCTGCGCTTGGAAAGGGCACTGCTGGGTCAGCAGCAAAACAAGGTACATGATTAGATCAATCTTGACACAGTATACTAATTTAGATTAATCAAAACAAAATGAGAAAACAATTCTGCTTTTAGTCATAAATCTTTTGCATGAAATATGTAGACATGGATAGCCTTTTCATGTTGTGTTACAGTATATAGTGATCTAATAGCGCTCTCCCTTTTTCTTTTTCTCTTTATCTGTCTTTAGGGTCGAGATGTGTCCCATGAAAGTATACATGAATTTTACCAGAACCGCCTCTCAAGACAGAGCACACAGTCCTTGTTGGTCGATGAGATAATTACACCTGCCAACTCGCCACCTCCACTTCCAGTCACTGCTTGTGGATATACCAAGCTAAGGAGTGTCAACTCCAAGCTATCTTGGAACAGCAGTCTGTCCAGGTGGCCTGAAAAAAAATAAATAAATAAAATAAATAAACAAGTACAATACAGATAGGAATATAATTTGCAGGCATAGGTAAGACCTGCAGGACAAAACAAAAAGTCCACAAGTATGAGGCTTTTATTTTCATGCATCAATCAACATCAACATGAACACCACCCTAGTGTGAAATACTATTGATTGTTAATTGTATACGAATAAACTGGTGACCAGATCATGGGCACCCAAGGTTTATCTATGCCTTTGTCCACAATAGAAAGGTATCAGAACACCCAATGCATCACTACCTCCTGCTTATGGGACTTAGCAGACAAACAACTCATACATCTGGACAATTGCACATGTCACCTTTCATGCATATTTGCACAACCACTGACACTTTAATACCATATTTCTATATTTTTGCAATATTTTATTATGCCCTTATGCACAGTTAATTTTACAAATTTTACTAGTTAAAATTATTTCTTTAGTATTTCCCTTTTATTGATTATTTATTTTACGTACAAGATTTTTTTTTTTTTAAGGTCACTGGCAGTCGTATAAAAGCATTTCACTGCATATTATACTGTGTATGATTGTGTATGTGACTAATAAAATTTGAATTTGAATTTGAATTTGAGGTTGTTGATCCAGCCTCCAAATTCCTTAAATTTTCCCCAAACATGTTCAATCCATGAAGGCCCCAACCTGCAATCCATAGCACTCAAAGGATCCCCTTCAAACTTTGCAGTGTTTGGAGTGATGCCCCTGGGGGCTTCCCGGCAGCACAAGGGGAACCTACTCAATATTCAGCTTAAAGTTAAATGTTATGGCTGAACAGTGTAAATAAAGCTCATTGTCCAGACTGGCAGGATTTAGCAAAATTCTCATACCTGTATACAATTCTAAAATCATACAAAATGACTTACACAAGCCCACAAACCATGTATTTTTTGCATGGGAAATAAGTTAATTGTGGTATGTGAATTTCTAATTGATTCAGATTCTTACATTTCTAAAAGAAAAAATCTTCCTAGGAAAGCATATGTCACTGCAATTACTATTATTATTATTATTATTATTATTATTATTATTAATAAGATTTGTTGTTGTTGTTGTTGGTCTTTCGGCTGCTCCCGGCAAGGGGTCGCTACAGCGGAATATCCAGTCCGCTCTAGAACTTGGCACAGTTTTTACGCCGGATGCCCTTCCTGACGCAACCCTCCCATTTTATCCGGGCTTGGGACCGGCACTGTATCCAGTGGCTGGGGTGTGGGCACTGGCTGGAATCGAACCCGGGCCTTCCGCATGGCAGGCGAAACACCTACCACTGAGCCACCAGTGCCCTATTATTATTAATAAGATTATTATATTAAAATTGTAGTAAAATTTTCATAGGCGGCGCGGTGGTGTATGGTTAGCACTGGTTCGATTCCCGTCTCTGTGTGCATGGAGTTTGCATGTTCTCCCCGTGCTTGGTGGGTTTCCTCCGGGTACTCCGGTTTCCTCCCACAGTCCAAAGATATGCAGGTTAGACTAATTGGCGGTCCTAAAATTGCCCGAAATGTGTGATTGAGTGTGTGTGTATGTGTGTGTGCCCTGCGATGGATTGGCACCCTGTCCAGGGTGTACTCCGCCTAGTGCCCGAAGTCTCCTGGGATAGGCTCCAGGTCCCCCGCGACTCTGAACACAGGATTAAGCGGTATAGAAAATGAATGAATGAATAAAATTGTCATTTACTTTTTAATAATCTTAAGATCTTCAAATGGCTCTCCAGTGTATGTATACAAACACAAACCAGATACTGTACATCATATAGGCAATGATACTAGACTTACTACTGCTGCTATAATCATAAAGTCTGTCCTGAGCTCATCCCAGGACTTCTTCAATAGTTATTGAGACAAAAGTAAAATGTACATTAGATATAAACCATCCACATTAGTTTTCCCCCTAATGTGACCTCATATACTGTAATTTGACGATACCCCAGCACCCCAAAATTTAAGAAAATTGGATAAAATATTAGAAAGCTGAAAAGTATGAACAGCAGTTCCAAGATTAGGGAAAGACTTTCTTGTCTTTAATGTATTAATCAGTCACATTATATAGAAGATGATATACACTGCATATGCGTATAAAAGATGATGCATTGTCTGAGATTAACATGTTGAACAAAAAAACAAACAAGCAAACATATAAACAAAACATCTCTTTCATTCATGGATGGATAAAATAACAGTAACAGCATTAACTGTTTAATATTAATAGCTAAACTTTAGTAATATAGTGTTTAAATAGTAATATAATGTGTTTAAATCTTTTTTTGCTTAAATTTATATTATTTTTATTTTGTGTTTTTTTAAGCTGTCAGACAGAAGAGACCATGCTAATGTCACGTCAACCAACACTTAATGACGACATTGATGATGCCCCCTGTTTAGCATCACCCAAAACTGAGGAATTTCTTTCTCAACTATCCACTGAACAGCGACGCCAGACACTTTGCAAGTCAGCAAATGTAGATATAGGCTCATTCGATCAAGGGAGCCTTTTGCTAGAGTAGGTTTTCTTATTAGTGCTATTACTTTGAGTTTATATTAAATGAACTGTTAAATGGATTTGGTCTCTTATTGGTCTTATTAGTCATTGTCATTTTTCTCTTTGAAGCCATGATGAACCATCTACTTTAAGGGAACAGGATAAGGGAGCAGAAATCAACATTTTTGGTGAACTGGAAGATGGAGAAGATAATGAGAAAGGAACATTGGAGATAAAGGAAGCAGATGATCGGTTTGAAAAGAAATACGAATTGCTTAAGTCAGCATCACTGGACACAGTGGTAATTGAGGTGAAGAGTGAAAGTGTTTCAAGAACTCAACCACTTACTCAGAAGACCAAAGGCCTCACTGCTAGCGAACCACTGCTTAACAAGTAAGGCACATGTAGAGTACATGTACAGTATATTAGTCAAGTTTATAAATTAAGTTTTACAGATTAAGATTAAGTTTTTACAGTTTAAACCCTTCAGGAATTACAGATATTTTCATTTTTGGTGCCTCATAATCAATGGAACAAACTAACATACAGTGGTGTGAAAAACTATTTGCCCCCCTCCTGATTTCTTATTCTTTTGCATGTTTGTCACACAAAATGTTTCTGATCATCAAACACATTTAACTATTAGTCAAAGATAACACAAGTAAACACAAAATGCAGTTTTTAAATGAGGGGTTTTATTATTTAGGGAGAAAAAAAATCCAAACCTACATGGCCCTGTGTGAAAAAGTAATTGCCCCCTGAACCTAATAACTGGTTGGGCCACCCGTAGCAGCAATAACTGCAATCAAGCGTTTGCGATAACTTGCAACGAGTCTTTTACAGCGCTCTGGAGGAATTTTGGCCCACTCATCTTTGCAGAATTGTTGTAATTCAGCTTTATTTGAGGGTTTTCTAGCATGAACAGCCTTTTTAAGTTCATGCCACAACATCTCAATAGGATTCAGGTCAGGACTTTGACTAGGCCACTCCAAAGTCTTCATTTTGTTTTTCTTCAGCCATTCAGAGGTGGATTTGCTGGTGTGTTTTGGGTCATTGTCCTGCTGCAGCACCCAAGATTGCTTCAGCTTGAGTTGATGAACAGATGGCCGGACATTCTCCTTCAGGATTTTTTGGTAGACAGTAGAATTCATGGTTCCATCTATCACAGCAAGCCTTCCAGGTCCTGAAGCAGCAAAACAACCCCAGACCATCACACTACCACCACCATATTTTACTGTTGGTATGATGTTCTTTTTCTGAAATGCTGTGTTAATTTTACGCCAGATGTAACGGGACACGCACCTTCCAAAAAGTTCAACTTTTGTCTCGTCGGTCCACAAGGTATTTTCCCAAAAGTCTTGGCAATCATTGAGATGTCTATTAGCAAAATTGAGACGAGCCTTAATGTTCTTTTTGCTTAAAAGTGGTTTGCGCCTTGGAATCTGCCATGCAGGCCGTTTTTGCCCAGTCTCTTTCTTATGGTGGAGTCGTGAACACTGATCTTAATTGAGGCAAGTGAGGCCTGCAGTTCTTTAGATGTTGTCCTGGGGTCTTTTGTGGCCTCTCGGATGAGTTGTCTCTGCGCTCTTGGGGTAATTTGGTCGGCCGGGCACTCCTGGGAAGGTTCACCACTGTTCCATGTTTTTGCCATTTGTGGATAATGGCTCTCACTGTGGTTCGCTGGAGTCCCAAAGCTTTAGAAATGGCTTTATAACCTTTACCAGACTGATAGATCTCAATTACTTTTGTTCTCATTTGTTCCTGAATTTCTTTGGATCTTGGCATGATGTCTAGCTTTTGAGGTGCTTTTGGTCTACGTCTCTGTGTCAGGTAGCTCCTATTTAAGTGATTTCTTGATTGAAACAGGTGTGGCAGTAATCAGGCCTGGGGGTGACTACAGAAATTGAACTCAGGTGTGATAAACCACAGTTAAGTTATTTTTTAACAAGGGGGGCAATCACTTTTTCACACAGGGCCATGTAGATTTGGAGTTTTTTTTCTCCCTTAAAAACGTAAACCTTCATTTAAAAACTGCATTTTGTGTTCAATTATATTATCTTTGACTAATAGTTAACGGTTTTTGATGAGCAGAAACATTTAAGTGTGACAAACATGCAAAAGAATAAGAAATCAGGAAGGGGGCAAATAGTTTTTCACACCACTGTAATTACAAACATAAGGATTGTAATAAGGATTATTAGAACATAAGGAACATAAGGATTATTGTCTTTAATACTTGGATTTAAATGATTTCCATTCTGCAGGTGCTTTTAGCTACAGATAATTTGTGGGTCTTTCTGCCTTGAATCATGTCTTCAATATGTGTAAAGCATGTTCTAGTGTGTTGAATTGGTCAGTGAAGAATATCACATTTCTTTGCCTTGAGAAACTCTTGGGTAGTTTTCGCTGTATGTTTTGGGTGATTATACCTGTCAGAACTACCCTTCGGTGACCAGAAGACGTAGCTTAGCGGTTAGCCCTTTGTTGTGTGAATGGTAAACCCGCAGGAACACGCGGAGGAACACGAATAGGCAGGATAATCACGCTATTTAATCGAAGGACTCTCACGAAAGTGGAGTAAGGGAAAGACACAATCTAACCCGCGTCCTATAAACGCACACTCAATCAGAAAGCAAAGCCAACAGGGTGAGTACTCACAGTTAGAAGAACGATTCCGACTGGGCATCTGGTGAACTCAATGACTGAGCGATATGCCATGGATTGTTTACCTTTTTATACTTCCTGGTTCACGACCGCTTTACTTCCGGGTCCTAGTGCCGGTCGCGGACCGAGTGTGCATGACAGTACCCCCCTGTCCAGGACCGGCTCCTGACGGTCCTGGGGTGGAGGATACCCTGTGACGGTAGTCCCGAATGAGCTCGGGGTCAAGGATGAAACACGCTGGGACCCATGATCGCTCCTCGGGGCCGTAGCCCTCCCAATCGACCAGGTACTGGGTACCTCTGCCCCGAGGGCGTGAGTCGAGGATCCGTCGCACGGTGTAGGCGGGACCACCGTCAATGATGTGCACCAAGTTGTAGGCGCTCCGGAGGTCCAACTTTGTAAACACGGTGGCACCAGAGAGGGCATCCAGGGCTGAGTTGGTGAGCGGCAACGGGTGTCGGTTCTTAATGGTGATTTTGTTCAGCCCCCGATAGTCAACACATGGGCGAAGTTCACCTCCTTTCTTCTTCACGAAGAAAAACCCTGTGGCAGCTGGCAACGAGGATGGCCGGATGGTTCCGTGGCGAAGGGCGCTGGCGACATACTCCTCCATCGCCTACGTCTCGGTAGCTGACAATGACTATAGGTGGCCGCGGGGAGGGACGGAGCCTGGCTGAAGCTCTATTGCCAGGTCGTAAGGGCGATGGGGTGGAAGGTGGGTGGCTCTTCTCTTACAAAAGGCTCCAGCCAGGTCGCGATAGGCGAGGGGAATGGCGTTGATGTCGAAATCAGGGGCCTCGGACTCCTTGGAACACGTTCCAGCCTGAGCCCGTAGGCAAAGTTCAGAGCAGGTCGTCCCCCACTGGATTATTCGGTTCCAGGTCCAAGAAATGAGAGGGTCGTGTTACAGCAGCCAGGGGTATCCGAGCATGATGGGAGGTGATGAAATGGATGTGAGATGGAATTGGATCTGTTCCTGGTGCTGATCGATGGTGAGCGTGATGGGTTGGGTCTGGTGGGTTACGGGGCTGGATGATAGGGGACGACCATCGACCGAAGTGATTTGAACCGGCTGGGATAACGCCTCGATTTTCCCCCATTTCTTTGGCATAATTGAAGTCAATGAAGTTGCCGGCGGCACCGGAATCGATGAACGCCGCACCTCGAACTTGTTTGTGGCCATATTGAAGGGTTACCTGGACCGTGAGGCGAGAGATGGTGGTGCTGATGGCGGTGGAGATGTGGATGGGGCCCGGAGAGTCTCTCCTCATGCTCACCGGGGTTGCGCGTTTCCCGGGTATTCCCATGACAATACCTCTGCAATATGAAGAGGCATCCTATCAGTTATTCAGCCTTTGGTTGAATCCGAGCAGAGAATATAGCCTTATACACTTCAGAATTCATCCTACTCATCCTACATCCTACTTATACACTTCAGAATTCATCCTAATCATTCATGCTACTTTTATTGGCAGTCAGGACATCAATAAATACCAGGGACATGGTTTCGTTGGCAGCCTTACACAATTGTCCCTTTCAATTACCTCCACCATGTTTAACAGATGCTAATCATGAGCCATTCCTTTCTTTTTCCATACTTTATTCTTCCCATCATTCTGGTGCAAGTAAATTTTCGTTTAATTAGTCCAAGGAATTAAGTCTAATCTCACCTTTCTGTTCTTGAGCATTATCAGTGGTTTACACCTTGTGGCTAAGCATCTGTATTTACTTCATGAAGACATTCCTTGACTGAAAATGTTGACAATGACAATCTAATCTCCTCAAGGGTGTTATTGACTTGGCTAGATACTGTATTGTGAAAGGGATCTTCTTCACCATGTACAGAATTCTGTGATCATTCTGTGAGAAAATTAGAGTGTTATGAAGGTGTCCCAAGAAGCAGACACATCTCAATATCAATTATTTAAATGCCTTCAGCATTGTTTTACAATGTAGAAAGAAATAAAAATCAGGAAAGCCCATGGAATTACACCTAGCAGGACACACCCACACTCACACCCCACCCCACAACACAAGGATCAGCTTAAATGTTTTTTTTCTGCAACTGTTGCATCTAGTCTCATATTGGTCTTATTGGTCATTGTCATTTTCTTTTTTTCTCTGAAGCCAAGAACCAGCGGCTTTATGGAAAGAGGATGGAGCAGCAGAAGACAAAATTTATATTTATCTGGAAGCTGGAGACGAGAATGAGAAAGGAAAATGGGAGATAAAACAAGATGATGATGATTTTCAGAAGAAATATGAATTGCTTAAGTCAGCATCACTGGACTCAGTGGTCATTGAGGTGAAGAGTGAAAGTGGTTCAGAACCTCAACCACTTACTCAGGAGACCAGAGCCCTCACTGCTAGTGAACTGCTGCTTAACAAGTAAGGCACATGTACTCTGTTAAACACACACACACACACACACACACACACACACACACACACACACACACACACACACACACACACACACACACACACACAATTATTTTGCTAATTTTACTTATTTTACTTATTCTGGTTTTAGAATATCAGCTAACTTTCGTGTTTTGGGGTTAAATCCCAAGTAATTTTTAATAAATTGGACGGCTAGTGCCTTAGGGTTTCCTTAGTGTGTCCTTGTTGTACAAGTAATGCACTTGATCAAAGGTTACAGAGGGGATTTGGAATTCCGCCTTGTAGTAAAAAGCTTGTTATCTTTGTAGCTCATGTTAGCTGTGAACAAAACAAAATAAATGGTTCAGAGACAATTTGGAAAAACATCAAAATTATGAATAAGGAGACAAATTGTTGTTTAAGATGACAATGTAATCAGGTGGGTTTCTCTCTTTATAACAGACTAATATTTGTTTATGGAATTGAACAACTAAACATCATGATTAGTTCTAAAAATTATAACGAATTCACATTTCCACCTAAAAAAATATTTTTTTGCGGCAACATATAGTAACAACAGATGTTTATGGTGTATCAAGAAGGCATTAATGAAAAAATACCCAAAAACCCTAAAGTATGTTCCAGATCCCAGAAATTGATGAGTCAGATAAGTTCTACCACACATTGCCACGGCTCCTGCAGCTCATCTTTGCTCTCTATAACACCATGGTCTCGCAGTCAGAGATGCTCTGCTACTTTGTCATCATACTAAATCACATGGTATCTGCATCTCTGCTCACGCTCTTCCTCCCCATCCTCATATTCCTCTGGGCTATGCTCTCTGTTCCTCGACCCACTAAGCGATTTTGGATGACTGCCATCATCTACACTGAGGTCAGTGCAATTACACACTGTTCCCTGTGTGTTTTACATACAGTGGAAATGTGAAGTGACCCTGAGTACATAAATAAATCAAGTATTTCCTTTTACCAAAACTATTTTTTTAGAATTTGTGCAGTCACTTTTGTTTAATGTAGCTTCTATCTACTTTGAACTTAGAAATATAGTACAGTATGAACCTTAAATGCATTACTCTATACAAAGCTTATATATTGTATTGTATGTAATGTATTCAGGAGTACCCTAAGTCAGTTTGAGCATTTGTTGTATTTTCTGTATTAGTTCTAGATATGGATATAGATTTTCGTAGTCTTTCCCCCAGTCTTACAGACTTGATTATTTAAATGGCTATGATGGTTAACACTGGAGCACAGTGAGCACACAGAGGGAACCACAGCTGTACAGAAATGGTGCTATTATTGCATTTGGTTTCAAATAAACTTAAAATGTGAATCAGTGAATCAATCAATTGCACACAGATCAACAGCCATCTAATTATTTTCTCACAAATCAAAAAATGTCTGCCTCTTGTCCTAAGATTGCAAATTGGACAACTTTTACTGAAAAAGTAAGATCTTTCCTTCAAAGCCGTGCTGCTCCTGCTGAGCCCTTGAACAAAGCTCTTAACCCTCAGCTGTTTAGATATATAAATGAGTGTTCATTTTCATTAGATGAGAAATGTGAATACTAATATATGGGCAGAGAAACTAAATATGTCTTACTCTCCACTAGTTTTTGCTACTAACCAATAATAGGTCAGAAGCAAAATTTCCAGAATTCAAATCAAATTAAATCACTTTTATTGTCACATCACGTTACTGGTACACTGGTACAGTACATGTGAGTGAAATTCTTGTGTGCAAGTTACACAAGCAATAGTGGTGTACAATTATAATAATAAATATGCATGTAAATAAATATGTATATAAGTACAGTACTTAGTACTGTACTGTACTTAGTATTTGTAGGGGGCAATTACATTTTCACATAAGGCCAGGTAGGTTTGGATAGCATTTTTTCCCTTAATAAATAAAATCATCCTTTAAAAACTGCATTTTGTATTTACTGTTATCTTTGTTTAATAATTGAAATAGTTTGATTATATTATCATGCACTGTGTGTTGAAAAAGTCGTTGAATCGATGGTAGTCTAGCAAAATATTCCTAGGTTTCTTTTTTCTAGAGTTGTTCTAAAGTGGATTTTGGGTTAGTTTGTTCGAGCTGAGCTTGCAGTCACTATAGTTACTACATGTTCTGTGCTAACACATCTGGATTTTTCTCCTTCTTTTTTTAGCTTACAGTGGTAGTAAAGTACTTCTTCCAGTTCGGCTTCTTTCCGTGGACGACCTCTGCATATCGTGGCATTAATGCCGAGCGGCCATTTGCTCTGCCAAACATCATTGGAGTGGAAAAGAAAGATGGATATGTTCTATTTGATCTTATTCAGCTGCTTGCTCTTTTTTTCCATCGTTCCATCCTCAAGGTTGTGCATATCGCTAAAATAATAATTAGTTTAATATAGATATATGATCCATTTAAACATGTATTTTTCTCCATAATATATTAAATGATATTTAACACAAGAATAAAGCTTTTTCTTATAAAATAAATAATAATTATAATAATTTATTAGACAAAAAAAGTAAACTGGGAAACCGGGGCAGACTTAAAATTTCTTTAAGACAATAAAATATATATAAATTAGTGTGTGCAAATTTTTGACAGTGTGACTTTTGGTAGTGTAACTAGTGAGACTAAACTCACAAATTCTCGTTTTCTTTTCTTTTTTTTTTTTTTTAAGTTCAGTCTACTAACACACACATTGTAATGTGTGCCATTGTAACAAAGATAATTACTGTATGTGATTAGAACTTTTTAAATTGCTCATTTAACTTCTCCATTTGGTTTTAATCTATTATGAACCACTTCAAGACATTTCTAGACTCTCATATTTAATACTCATGAAAAACATGATAATTTAGTGACAAAAAACATTTATGCATGAACAAATGCATTAATAATTCCATCCCTACAGATTACATTGATCTGTTGTGTCATGGAAAAAAAAGTGATGATGAACAAACAAAATGTAATACTTGTATGTGGTTGCAGTGTCATGGCCTCTGGGACAACAAAGAAGTGGAGATGCCTGATTTCCTTAAGAAACTGAAAAAGAAAGCAGAAAAAAATAGGCAAAGTGGAGGGACAAGAGAAGAAAAAGACAATACAAAAAGACGTATTGGTTTTTCTCTTCAGGCATCAACTGCTAATCTCTTTTTCCGACAAAGAAGAAATGGCAACTCTGAAATCCATGGTATGCGAAAGTTTGCATAATGTTAAAGGCATTATTGCATGGGTGAGGATAATGATAATAACGATAATAATAATAAAATATAATAATAATAATTTATTATTATTTATTACAAGTAATGACCACAAAACAATCAAACTGTCAGCTGGAATGGAAAACATTATGATGTTGCTGTTTCATAGCCTCTATGTTCAATTAGGTTCCAGCCTCTGCCCTAAACAGAAAACATTTACATTCAGTTTCACAAAGCTACTCCTCTGTTGTCTTTTTTTTTGGCCATCGTGTTCAATCAGCTGGGTAATATATTAAAGGATGACCAGTTAAAGCAGAATGCACCTGAGGTCAATATCAGGTGTTAAAGCAAAGTGTACTAGGCTACTTTTGTCAGACAGGAGTGGTTACGCAGCTGTGATGATATACTTAAAGCAGACAGGCAGACAAAAAACATGGAACAGAGTATCCATGATAACACTAAAATAAATCCTGTCAGTCTTTTTTTCTATATGGATTGTGCCCGGGTTATTTTTGCACTTTTCTCTGTCAGCACAGGCACTTCATACCAGACAAAAAAGGCATCAACCAACATATTTCGGTCATATTTTTCTGTGAACTGAACAGCATATTTATTGTCTATTATGTCAGCCGGTAAGCCCAACCCCCCATGTACACTATTTTTCCCAAATGATAATGGCCTACCCACCCTGTCCAGAATGTACCTTGTCTCGTGTCCTAAGTCTCCTGGGATAGGCTCCAGGCCCCCCGCAACCCTGAATACAGGATTAAGCTGAGTGAAAGTGATAATGGCCTACAATTTGCAGCTATAACAGCTTCAACTCTTCTGGAAAGGCTTTCCACAAGGTTTAGGAATATGTTTATGGGAATTTCTGAACATTCTTCCAGAAGCACATTTGTGAGGTAAGACACTGATGTTGGACGAGAAGGCCTGGCTCGCAGTCTCTGCTCTAATACAATAGAATTTCAAAGGTGATGTATTGGATTGAGGTCAGTTCTTACTCAACAAAATTGCTAATTCATGTCTTTATGGACCTTGTTTTGTGCCCTGGTATGCAGTCATGTTGGAATATGAAAGAACCATCCCCAAACTGTTCCCACAAAGTTGAAAACATGAAATTGTCCAAAATGGCTTGGTTGTTGAAGCATTAAGAGTTAATTTCACTGGACCCAAGGGGCCGAGCCCACCTCCTAAAGAAACAACCCCACATCACAATCTCCCCACAACCAAACTTGACATCTGGCACAAAGCAGACAAGTACCATTCTCCTGGCGACCGCCAAACCCAGATGTCTGCCAGACAGAGAAGCGTGATTTGTCACTCCATTCCTTGAAGCTCTCTATGTACTGTTCTTGAGCTAATCTGAAGGCCACATGAAGTTTGGATGTCTGTTGCTATTTACTGGCAGTTGCAGTAACTTGGCATCCTTGGCATCCGCTGACCCTGCTCTGTGATTTAACATGACATACCATCTTGTGCCTAAAATGCTGTCATTCCCAATCACTTCCACTTTGTTCTAATATCATTAACAGTTGACTGTGGAATATTTAGTATTGAGGAAATTTTATGACTGGACAGGTGCCATGAAAGTGACAGGAACACCTGAATTTAATGATTTGGATGAGTGAGTGAATACTTTTGGCAATATATTGTATATGCCTTGTTGCAAACTAAGTAAATAAAATTACTGTAGCTGAGATTGTATTATGGGTGAAAGAAACTGAATTACTGTTTTAGTAGGGGTTAGGCCATGAGTATGAGTATTTCTGTACCCAGACCGGGTGATTTCATCAGAGTGGGTTAAAAACTCACAATGAAAAACTTGGCCCATCAAGTACATACAGTATGTGTTGCTGATACTTTGAGTTCTTACAGTCTGTTTATACTGTGTAAACATGACTGGAAACAGGTGCACATGCTCTGAAGCCGAGCTGCTTCAGTGAGGTGATGTGTAGGCCTGAACATCCACTTGTAGGTTATGAAGCATCTTGGGAGTTGGGCATTGTTATTGTTCACACTGGTGTTAGCCCTGTGGCCTAATGCAAGAAGTTTGCATGTTCTCCCCATGCTTATTGGATTTCTTCTCTGGTTTCCTGCCACCATCCAAAGACATGTAGGGTAGGCGAAACGGCATTGCCCAATTGCTTGTAGTGTGTGACTGAGTAAGTGATTGAGAGATAATGCAATATATGCTGTGTGTTTCTTGAATAACATTAATGTTTGTTAGTATATTTTCAACAGATGTTGGGCAGTTAAAGGAAAATCGTGCAAAGAAGAAGAAACGACATCACAGAGTGCCTTTATCGAGGAAAGAGCAGATCAGAAAGCTGATCAGAGAGAGAATGCTGGAAGCTAAGGCTGCTATTATAGAAGTGTACGTATAAGCTTAGTATAACTTAGTTGTATTATATATTACAGTTATAAATACTCAAAATGAGTGGCTTGGTGAAAAATGTGCAAATATAATATAAATATACTTTAAATGTTCCTTTATCTATTGATAGAGTTAATGAAAGCGTACCTCACCTAAAAGTTGCCTGGAAATACAAAATAGTTTATGTTCAGATCATATTATTATTTTGCCCATTTTAATTTCAGTGACAATAAATATTTTTTTAGGAATATTATTATCTACATTAAATGCAGGTTTTGATGCATTTGGTTCATTTACTCTATACAGATGTAAGGAATCCTAGTACTGTATGTTCTAAATGGCATCCATATGATTACATAAGATGTTGATCAGGTAAAATACACTATTAGTGTATGGCCGAAATTATGTGGACACTAAACCATCACCCCCATATGCAGGCCGTCTCCAAACTAGTAGAACACCTTCTCAAAGCATTGAGGTTAAGGGGGACTGGAATGAGATGTCTAACAAGCACATATTGTCGTTCACTTGCTTTTGGTCATATGCTGTATACACTGTATGTACTGTATGTACTGTACAGTATGTATGTATGTAATCAGAGTATACTATAATATTTTGTTTTGTTACGCCATCATAAACATGTTATCAGAATTGACAGGATCTGTCCTAAATACTGTATTCTATATTGAAGATTTCACTTCCTTGCTGTATTGCTTTTCAGTGACAAATAATATCCTTCAAGGACAATTAATATCCTTTAATAGTCCAACACGCTTTCTCTTTCCACTCTTCTAGTGCGCTACATGTGTATTTACCCATCAGGCAGTTTTTTTATGACATCATCCATCCTGAGTACAGCCCTGTCTGTGATGTCTATGCTCTGATGTTCCTGATTGATGTTGTTAACTTTATTATTATTATCTTTGGTTATTGGGCTTTTGGGGTAAGACTATCTTTGTTTAATGTATACATTTTCTTTTACATTTACATTTTCATTTATTTGATAAATGAATTAATTCTTGAATTTCTTGAAATAGAAACATACAGCAGCAGCTGACATCACCGAATCCTTGTCAGAAGACCAAGTACCCGAAGCCTTCCTTGTCATGCTTCTCATCCAGTTTGCTACTATGGTTGTTGACCGGGCACTCTACCTAAGGAAAACCTTGCTAGGAAAGTGTGTGTTCCAAGTGGTATTAGTTTTTGGAATACACTTCTGGATGTTCTTTATACTCCCTGGGGTCACTGAGAGGTAAACAAACTCATGGCTTTATATTGTGATGATGATTTGCCTCCTGTAGCAGCTGTCTGAGCAAGATTCTACAATTTTCAGTACAGTATGTGTGTGTTGTTTGCATGTTCTCCCTGATTGTTACAGGTACCAATGTTCAAAGATATGCAATGAAGGCTGATTGGAATTTTTTAATTACCCTGTGTGTGAGTGTGTGTGAGTGTGTCTAGTGTGCTTTTATCTTGAATGATGCAGCTGTTTAAGTTACTAAATCAAATGTTTTTTGTTTGTTTTGTTTGTTTTTTGCAGGAGATTTAACAGAAATCATGTTGCACAGCTATGGTACTTTGTGAAGTGCATCTACTTTGGCTTGTCAGCATATCAGATCAAATGTGGCTACCCAAATAGAGTTCTGGGCAATTTTCTCACTAAGAACTACAACTACCTCAACCTCTTCCTCTTCCAAGGGTTGGTTCCTTTAAGTCTTAAAACTAATTAAGGCTATACCAGATTTTGACTATATAATGGCCCGAGTTCGATTCCCAGCCAGTGCCCAAACCCCAGCCACTGGATGTAGTGCCGGTCCCAAGTATGGATAAAATGGGAGGGTTGCAACAGGAAGGGCATCCGGTGTAAAAAACCTGTGCCAAGTTGTTGTGTGGACTGGATATTCCGCTGTGGCGACCCCTTGCCGGGAGCAGCCGAGACCAACAACAATGACTAAACTAAACTAAAAGCTGCATTGCTTTACTTAACAGCAACATTTTATTATCATGAGCATAAAATTTACAACTTTGGATAAAGTGACCAAATCTATGTAGGTACATTGAAAAAACATTTTCAAATAGGTTTGAATGTCACTGTAAAATATTACTTTATTCTGCCACAGAATATCTACCGTATACTGCATGAACTATTTTACTCACTGACAGACTGATCCCTGTTGTTAAGACATGCATACACATGCTCAAGACATCCTGAATTGTACTTAGACATGTCTACATGCTTGCGTTTTGCATTCATGCAGTAAACTGCAGTACAAACAAAAAGTTTCGGTTTCAATAGATTTTAAATTGGCCTGCATCAACCAAAGAATACAACTAATTAAATTTAAAATGACTGGAATTGGGTTAACAACCCTCCAACACACAAATGGGAATGATAGTGCTGAACCATCAACTTTGTGGAATAAATGTGGTCATAAAAAAAATTAATGGAGATCACTTAAACACTTGGCAAACTCGCACTGTAAAAAAATCTACAGTAAAAACCATAGTTGTGTTTAATAGTAGAATTAAGAGTATTTTTACATGTACAGTGCAATGAGAACTCACAGGGTTGGGACTAAACACAGTTTGGCCATAGGTAATCCACTTTTTAGTGAGACTAATTAGTGAAAGACCTTAGTGAAAGGCTTCACTTTGCTAAGGAGCATAAAGATTGGACCTTGGAGCAATGAAAAAACGTCATATGGTCTGATGAGTTCAGATTGCCTTGTACCAGAGGAGGAAAGCATGAATCAATTCACCCATAATTCACAATGGTCAATGTACATTATAAGCCTCTGGAGGTTGTGCTATAATCCAGTTGGTCACGTCTAGCCTCGTCATGCTACTGTATGTGGCAATAAAATGAAGTCAGCTGATGACCTAAATGTATGATAATCAGGCTATGAAATAAAAAATACTGATTTATATTGACTAATTGCAAATAATTGCTCTTCCAACTTTTCCTGTGTAACCTCTCACTTCCCAAATTTCTAATAGCTTTCTAACAAATGTGGTGTGGCTTTCTTATAGACATTCTAATTCCTGAACGTTGATTGTTTGGCCGAATCATAAGTAATTCCAACTTGCTCTTTGCAACAAATAAACAAAACCTGTGATTTTATTCATTCATTCATTCATTTTCTATACCGCTTAATCCTGTGTTCAGGGTCGCGGGGGACCTGGAGCCTATCCCAGGAGACTTCGGGCACTAGGCGGGGTACACCCTGGACAGGGTGCCAATCCATCGCAGGGCACACACACATACACACACTCACACACCCAATCACACACTACGGGCAATTTAGGAACGCCAATTAGCCTAACCTGCATATCTTTGGACTGTGGGAGGAAACTGGAGTACCCGGAGGAAACCCACCAAGCACGGGGAGAACATGCAAACTCCATGCACACAGAGACGGGAATCAAGCCTGGCCGGGGAATTGAACCCAGACCCTGGAGGTGCAAGGCGACAGTGCTAACCACTACACCACCGCGCCGCTGATTTTATTCAGTGACATTTAAATCTATCTGTTGCATTATTCATTGAGCAGTTTATCTCTAGCTTAATAGTTGAGACTTTTCAAAATGTATACACATACAGTACTGTATATACATTCTCTTTTCCCATTTCAAATTTATGTCTCTTTATATTTGTTCCTATTCTCACACAGCTTCAGAATGGTTCCTTTTTTGACCGAATTGCGGGCTGTGATGGACTGGGTATGGACAGATACCACTCTCAGCTTGTCTAGCTGGATTTGTGTAGAGGACATTTATGCCAACATATTTATACTCAAGTGTTGGAGGGAGTCAGAGAAGGTAAAACAACTTTTACGCAGATATATCCTTAATTCTCAAGAACACAAAACTCTATTAATAAAGGCCCACAATTGTTTAGTTTAAACTTTACTTCGTTATTATTAGAGATGTCATACAGTATAGGCATATATTTAAAAATACATCCTTTGTTTATTATCATTAAATATTAAGTATTAATATTCCTCTCTCTCACCTGTAGAAATATCCTCACATTCCCGGACAGAAAAAAAATAAAGTGGTCAAGTATGGTATGGGTGGTGTTATAATTTTTTCCCTTATCTGCATCGTGTGGTTTCCTCTTCTCTTCATGTCACTGGTCAAATCAGTCGCTGGAGTAACCAATCAGCCATTAGATGTTTCCATCCAACTTAGCATATCAGGATATGAGGTTAGCAATTTGACATTATTTTAATAATTCTGACTTGGATTACTGAAGTCTTTGCTCATTTAATTTTTGTCTGTGGGTTTTCTTGTGTTCCAGCCTTTGTTTACAATGAATGCCCAAGAACAGAATTTAGTGCCTTTTTCTGAAGCTGCATACCACAAGATGACAAATGTTTATGCCACTTACCCGGTAAACTCACAAGATATAATGGAACTGTTGTATATTGCTGTTAGTTTTTGATATTGTGCTACAACAAATTATTTTTAGGATACTGCATGGAGCCAAAAAAATTTAGTAATAGTTCCTCTTCTGGGCGGCACGGTGGTGTAGTAGTTAGCACTGTTACCTTGGGTTCAATTCCCGGCCCGTCTCTGTGAGCATGGAGAATGAATTGTATTCTCACATAAGAACACGCACTACATATTTTATGTACGATTTAACTTATACTTATTTGCAACCTTACACGCACATCTTTTTTTGACAGCTACCTTACCCCATACATTTTGCAGATCTTTGAGGATTCTCACAGAGGGTTTACTATTAAGGGTTCAAAGTGTAGAGACATGAAGTATTGACAGCAAGAGTGCACTGAGTGACTCCTGGCCTCAAATCTGATAAAACTGATTAAAGGGGGAAAAATCCCATTTATTTTTCACAAATTTTTATCACCACTTTTATTTTAAACCACTTTGATGCTTTGAGCAAAAGAATTGACAAAAAGTATCTAGTACTGTATATGTATGACCAATTTATTATTTGATTACACTGTCTAACTATTATTGTCCCTTTCTAATCTTAAACAGTCTGCAATGCAGTTCATAGTAAATTACATGGCAGAGGACTTAGTAACAGCAAAGATTAAAAGTGATGCCAGTTTGCTGTGGAGCATCAGTCCAGCTAGCCATGAAGCCATGATCTATGAACTCGGCAATTCTTCACACATTTACATTACTCTGCGCTGGACCCTACTGAGGTACCAATTTTATAAATTTTTTTTAAATGTATTCTTTGTTTTATTGTTGAAAGGACCTTCCACTGATAACTATTAATGTGTTTAATAAGGGCTATACACTGATCAGCCCATACATTTTACACCACAACCAGGTGAAATTAATGACATTGCTCATCAGTTATACAACAATAACCATAGGTGACAGCATCATGGGCACCCAAGGATCATTAATGCATGTGGAGACCAAAGGCTGGTGCCAAGGTAAAGCCAATGTAGCACTATTATGTAGCACACAATGCTGGTTATCTTAGAAAGATCTCAGAAATCTCAGTGCACCACAGCTTGCTGTATTTTGGCAAGCAAAGAATTTTAAGATTGTTGCTCTGGTCTCCAAATTCCCTAAACCTGTGTGCTGGACAAACAAGTCTGATCCAACTGCAAAAATGAAACATTCTGTGTATGTTTTATGGGCAGAAATGCATCTATTGCAATGAATGCTGAGACAACAGGTGAACACACTGTGAAGTATGAGGACAAAGAGCTGCAAGATAACCTTGTGCAAATGCTTAAAGGGACTCGCACTGAACCAGTGTAAGTATTTACACACACACTCCTATTCCTGTTTCTTTATATTCCTATCCCCATTATTTTTGTACAAGTTGTGAGCCATGTGATCTATAATATAATCTGAATGCAATATTCCCATCACTTTTTGGGCAACTTATGAAATATAAAAAATAATTATATATATATATATATATATATATATATATATATATATATATATATATATATCCATATCCATCACATCTAGATACTGTACTGTAGGTGTGTTGCAATATATCAAGATACTTCAGGATCAAGACACAAATTAGGATTTTTCAGGCATATTTTTGCATCCAATTAGTATGCAAAATTAAATTTTGGTTTGCTTCTTTTGATTCATTACAGGATCATTAAAAACCTGATGCCTAAATATATCAGAGGACCCTCAGGACCAGAAGCAAAAATGGCACACAGACTTTTTGTTGGCAAGTCAATGATGTTCTAATAAATAGTAGGGCATATGTGCTGATATTATGTTTGATGTACTAATCAATTCTGACAAAATTGTTCGTCTAATTTTAACAATAAATTATCTCAGTACTGTATATAATTGGGGAATCTGTTTAGTTCGATCCTGATGATAAAAAACATGCTCACACATACACATACATGTTTCGAAAATAGTCAGTATAATAGTCAATAAAACACTCATGATGTGATGAAGACAAAGGAACTGCTCTTGAGGCTTGATATTAAGTTATTAGGTGGTCGGAAAAAGGGGCCTTTTTCAGCATAGTGTTACGTGTGGTGCGGTATGGAGAGTCACACCACGAGATGTTTTAATAATAAGAGCCCTGACGCAGGGTCAGTGAAATAGGAGTGGTGAGAGTGGTTATGATTTGCACGGGAAGACCTTCCCATTTGGAGATGGCGTGGGATTATTAATTAGAAACTTAAAAGGAAATAAAGAAAACTGAAAACACAAAATAACCAGAACTCCGCCGTCTAAGCGAGAACGGACAAGGCTCTGGAAACTAAAACAAAACTAAAGATCCTCTCATGGCATTCGCCCCTTACCAAAGATTTATTTGAGAGCGAGAGCTAGTTTGTGCTTTGCACTATTAAACTGAGCGTGCACACTGGATTGATGCGTGCCGCTCTCTCTCTCTCTCTCTCTCTCTCTCTCTCTCTCTCTCTCTTGCACCGGCGTCTCAGACAGGTAGAGGCTGGGGCTTTGCCTCTGTCTCTAAACTTTCTGTGCACTTGTCTGTTATTTCTTTTCTATCTTTTATTTCTCCTTTCTTTCGCTTTGTCTTTGGCCCCGATACCTTACCGGTGCTACCTAAATGATCAAATGAAATGGCTCAGGTACTGTGTGAGAACCCTTATATGAACACGCCGCCAGGTACGGCTGGTTCAGTCTGATTGCCTGACAGAGGCGTTGCCTGGCAACCACGTGTATAAATGGCCGTGCCTTTGCCTGTTCAGAACTCCACGTGGTAGCAGCCTGTGGATCTGCCCGTTCTGAACAGTTTATTGCTTTGCGACTCGTGTCGTTACAGTACCCCCCTATGGATGGTTCTCGATGTCCAAGAGTCATTCTGGACCCTGCAAAACTCTTTAGTATGCCGAGCGCAGAGCGTTCAATCGCCTTGGCTCTTGACACCGAGCCTGGCGGTACGCTGCTCGGTCACCATGAGTGGGTGTATGGGAGGAATAACAGGCAGAGGCTGGTGCTTTGCGTCTGAACAGCACACTTTGTCTGTCTGTCTATCTTTTCTTTCTTTTGCTTTGTCTTTGGCCCTGATACCTTACCGGTATAAACACGCCGCCAGGTGCGGCTCGTTCAGTCTGATTGCCTGGCGGCGACGTTGCCTGGCAACCGTATGTATAAATGGCCGCGCCTTTACCCGTTCAGACTCCGCGTGGTAGCAGCCTGCGGATCTGCCCCTTCTGGACAGTTTATGCGCGGCTTTGCGACTCGCGTCGTTACACATAGCTTTTAATTTTGTCAGGAGCTCTGTGAAATCTATTCCATTACAACAAATAAGGCATTTATTACGGAGTCCAGTATATGAAACAGGAACATGCACAGACCTCAGAAATATCATGTTTGTTGCCATTACAGGTTACTCTGAATGGATAAAAATATGAGCAAACTATCAAGAACCTATTCAAAGGAAAATATATGCTTTAATTTTTAATTGCATTAAAAAAAAACACAAAGCAAGTGGGGCATTTAAGACAGCTGAATTCAAAATCGTCCTTTTTGATTGGCAGAATTGGAGAAGATCTGCATTAGACAATAAAATGTTAAGTAGGGATAGGGGATTAAAGCATTAACGATAGTTGTAAATTGTTATAAATAACATGGATTGTTAACACTGCAAACAGTGTCATACACTGTAAAAAATAAATCCTGAAAATAGTTGTTGGAACAAAGAAATATATGTTGGGCTAATATAATGCTGGTGTCAAAAAAGAAAAATATGTTTTCTCAATGATTGTATAAATTTCATTACTCAACTACGAAAGTTTCATCAAGGCAACGAGTAAAACTGTGTTCATGAAACATTTAACTGCACACAAACAATTTTATGTTGGACGAACAAGAGGGACCTCTGCGCATGCGCAAAAGCGTTCTTCCAGAATTTTCGAACTTCCCGCTATTTCCTCCCGAAATGGTGAGTACTTCATGGAAACTAACTGTCCTGCAAAGTAATTAGCAGTTTTAGCTTTATAACATATATATTATCCAGCAGCAAGCTTTAGAACATTATATTTTCGAGTGTTTATTTATATAATTTGGAGTGTTACAGTAGTTATCTGGCAATGCACTCGTTTCAGCTCCTAACGCATTTTTTTTTCATTTGGTATGTACATTGACATTAATGTTAATCTATGAAACCGCTAAAGTTTAATTACGTTACATACATTTTATTCATTTTAATGACTGATAATTTCAAAGGCTATTTGAAAAAGACGGCGCGTTAGTGCGGCACTGAGGGAGCTTAATGTTCTCACTCCTTCATCATTCATTAACCTTATAGTGTCTGAAAACGGTTATAATGGCTAAACGGACATTTTTTTGTCTAGGATTTTTAATGGTTTTGAACTACAAACGGTTACTTAATTAGTTATTCATATATTTTTCTTTTTGTATTTCAGGTATTATAGGGAGAATATCTGGTAAACTAAAAATTTTAGATGCAACAAGTCACTAGAAATTTTTTAGTTGGAGTACCAAGAATTTTTTTACAGTGTAAGCTAAGAAACATTTGATTGTGTAAACAGCAGTCATATAAACACCATTAAGTAGCATATCTTCTCTTCCCATGGGCTGATTGCGATGAAACAAAGTCTATATGTTACCTCAAGGTTGGGCAAATACACCTGGAATATCCCATTAAAATTCGTTTAGTGGTTTAACATGATGCATGCACAAACAAACAAATCACACAAATGACTATAATTGAAGCAAATATTATTATAATTATTGTCTAAATAAATATTATTTAAACATTTGCATAACAAAATAAAATAATATATAATTAGTATTTGTAAAATCTTCACTTTTAATGTAATACTAAAATTTTTACTCTGCAGTAGTTTAATATTTACTAAGATTTTAACTTATTATTTAGATTATTAACAATATTTTTACAATATTTATAGTTAATATATTAACAATATTTATTTAAAATTAAATGTTTAACTTAAGCTATCATCTGTGGCATATAGTAATTAATTTCTACACTGTAAAAAAAATTCTTGGTACTCCAACTAAAAAATTTCTAGTGACCTGTTGCATCTAAAATTTTTAGTTGGCTCAATTTAAGTTGTATAAACTATTTTGTTTTTGCTGTGCTGATTACCTCTAAATGTACACACAAATTGAAATAAAACATTCTGTCAACTAAATGTTCTATGCTGAATAAACATGCCTAGTTAGGCCAACAAGCAGTCTCAAATTGAAATATAATGTTGTGTCAATTAAATGTTCCAAGTTGACTGAAAGGTATATTTTGAATTGGAAATTATGCTTGCATAATTATAAAATTAACATCTTAAAGTTTACTTGAGTAGGTTATTCACTGTGGCCACATTTCAAATAACATGACACATTCTTCTAAATTTGAATATTTTTTTAATGTAAACTTTAAACACCTGTTAAAGACTATCAACATTGATTAAGTGCAATCCAGCTACTCTTTCAACAAATAAACAAATGCTGCATTGTTATAACAAAATATGCAAATAACATTCCAAAATGCAAGAATGAAACTGTGCCCTTAACATTCATGTTACAAAGCTTACTAAAATCACACTCAGTCAAAACAGTATACTGGATAAATAGACTTCTGCTTTGAGGAACAAAACATACTGATATTTCTCAGTAAAAACGTGCAGTGGCTTATTTGAAAATAAAATATTTGCTTTAACTCAGAAATGGTTTAAGATATAAAAAACAAATGTTGTGAAATAATTTTGCCAAGCTCCAAGATTGTTTGCAGATGCAGTAAGCACTGTTTCCCAGATATTCTCCCTATAATACCTGAAATACAAAAAGAAAAATATATGAATAACTAATTAAGTAACCGTTTGTAGTTCAAAACCATTAAAAATCCTAGACAAAAAAATGTCCGTTTAGCCATTATAACCGTTTTCAGACACTATAAGGTTAATGAATGATGAAGGAGTGAGAACATTAAGCTCCCTCAGTGCCGCACTAACGCGCCGTCTTTTTCAAATAGCCTTTGAAATTATCAGTCATTAAAATGAATAAAATGTATGCACTGAAAAAAATAACTCATTGGATTTACTCAATTCAATAATGGACATTGGTTGCACATAAAATTGTTGCTTCAACAACAATTTACTAAAATGTGTTGAATCAACATAAACAATTTATGTTTAACCAACACAAGTACTTTGTGTGCATACAAAATTATTCAAATATGACTCAGTAAAGTAAGATAAACTAGTTGATCATCTTTTCCCAACTCAATGTGATCACTTCATTCCAACCCAATTTGTTCTTTTTATCGCTTTTTTTTAACATTATTTGATCACTTCAGCACATTTGTTAGTCCAATGTCTTCAAAATTTTAAAAGAAATATAAAATTTAATAAATTTTTTAAAAATTAAAGATTCATTTAAATAATGCGTCCACATTTATAATAAATTTTTATATAAATACAAGAAATTACAATTACATTTTCAGAAAGTATTAATTTTGTCTAATTTAAGTATTTTTTTCCTTATCAATCTTAACATTCTTAACACAACTTAAAACAATGACAGTTTTGATTCAAAACCTTTAATCAAGATCCTCGATGAACAGGTGTCCTCACTTTAAATGAGCAAAGATAAAATGCCACATAAAATGTTTAACATTTTTAAAAATTAAGAACACTAAAATGCAGATACTAGTGTTTCAATTACTGTAGGTGAAACCAACTTGCTACCATGTATTATGGTTTATACAACTCCGAACACATTGAAGTGCTATGCAACAATGCCAAGATTATTCAGGAATATATAGAATATTGGCAAACAAAATAGAAAAAACAAACATGCAGATAACTGCATAGGAATGATAACAAAACAGCATATAGAATATTAATTAGATTTTTGCTCAAGACATCTACACAAATAATGGAAGGAACAGCAAATCAAGAACAATGAAGTCTCTTCACTGGTGTAGTTTAGTTTTCAAGCTCTGGGCCTTTCTTGATAGTTCAGCTGAATCTAACTCCAGTATAACTTTTTGAAGAACCTCAAATGTGTAGCGAAGCTTCGTCGGGTACCTCATATTTAAGGCATAAAAAAGTGCAAACAGCATGGCAGTACCAAGGGCCACACTCTCCAGATCTTCAAGTACCACCACCCCCTCGAGGATTACTCCAACATCAGCACAGTCACTGCTGGAAGTCCCTCTGGCAACATAGATCCCCACTGTTGTGCCCTCTATCGCCTTCAGTGTGTTAATATCGGTCATGTCCTGATAAAATTAAAATAATTTAAGAGTAAGTTATACATCTTTTCTTTTTATTATGCATCTGTGTAGGAATGTTTGTATAACTTAGGTGTGGCTAAGTTTATCAAGGTTTAGGCTAGTTTTTATAAAATAAAAAAAAAAAACAGATTTTTTTTTTAACCTACTGTAGCACAGCTCAAACTCACCACATACTCCTGCAAAAGATCATCAGGATCCTCGTTGAGGTAGATGCAGAGTCCTTTTATGACACACTCCCTAACAGCATCTATATCATCCTTAAGAAGTACAACAAAGAACAGAACAAATCAAATTTTCAGAAGCAGCAGGGAAAAAAGACAAGCAAAGGCAAAAGAAACTCCAAACAGTTCTATACAGTTAACTTCGAGGCTGACGTCTACATAAACAATCTGAAAACCATATAAAATGCAGTCTCCTCTGTGTTCACCAATGGAAAAACTGATGGAAAAAAATTAACACATTTTTGCTTTAATCAAAACTTAAAACACAATGTTGCTGTTGCCTTGTGTGACTGTAAAACTAATTGCCTCATTAATTTATACCAGATTTAACCATTGCTAAGTAAAAGTGAACAGATCATGATCTTATTTCATTATTTTCATTATTTTATTTCATTAATTCAAAATTAATGGCATTTTCATTTCATTACTTTTTGGATAACAGTGCAATTTAAATAATGCAATAATGAAATTATCCTGCACTAGAAGATATGATAAAATGTATATACTGTAATATACAGTACAGGCCAAAAGTTTGGACACACCTTCTTAACTATCTGTCAATGTGTTAGTAAGTTATGTACTTCACAAAAAAAGGTCTCCACAGTCACCGGACCTGAACCCAATCGAGATGGTTTGGGGTGAGCTGGACCGCCGAGTGAAGGCAAAGGGGCCAACAAGTGCTAAACACCTCTGCACATCCTTCAAGACTGTTGGAAACCATTTCAGGTGACGACCTCTTGAAGCTCATCAAGAGAATGCCAAGAGTGTGCAAAGCAGTAATCAGATCAAAGGGTGGGCTATTTTGAAGAAACTAGAATATAAAACATGTTTTGAGTTATTTCACCTTTTTTTGTTAAGTACAAACTCCACATGTGTTCATTCATAGTTTTGATGCCTTCAGTGAGAATCTACCATGTAAATGGACATGAAAATAAAGAAAACACATTGAATGAGAGAAGGTGTGTCCAAACTTTTGGCCTGTACTGTGTATATACATCTGTGTGTGTATATATATATATATATATATATATATATATATATACACACACACACACACACAACATGCCAGAGTAAGATCTCCCATTAAATCTGTAATGGATACTTAAATCTTTTACTGACCTAAAGGGCAAATGTTTAATATATAGTTAATTTTTTACAAACTTCTTACGGTCATCATGGCAGACATGTTTTTAAGCTTCTTGCCCTGCTGTCCCGATCGCTTTCCAAACACCCTTAGAAGGTCTGCAGAGTGTAGGTCAAGCTGTGACTGAAACTTTGACTGAAGAGACATGGTTGTGATGCGCTTGAATTCTGCGTTTATCTGAAACGACATGGTTTATTTATTTATTTTATTTTAACACTGCCCACTGAGCAACACAGAAGAAATTTGTTTCATCGAAACTACACCTGCCAACCACATCACTGCATGTACTTTTTACATTTCATTTGATTTCTGCTGTAGAATATTTTGAACCACATGCTAATGAAGGCAAGCATTAGTCCAACACTTGCATCTCTAGCACAAGTCATGAAATTATTAAAAGATTTTTTTTTACTTACCTCCATTACATTAAAGAGAGCTGGCCATCTCTCTTGTACTTCTGTGATCATGGGAGCATCACGTATTATTTCTTGTCTTCTTAATGCAAATGTTTTTTCCATTTTGGCCCTAACTGTCTCTCTGTTATTACGCTTCTTGATATCTGAAAGGAGCTCCACCCTCATCTTCTCCAAAGACTGGGAGCTTTCTCCAAGGGGAAAAGAGGGGCAGTAAGCCACTTCACCTCTCTTAGGTTTTTTAACATCAAAGGCAGGACAACGTTTCCCATCTGGTTTATGAGCCAAAGCATTTACACATACTTCAGGACATCCTACTTTCCGAAGATGTGTGCGATAGTTGGACAGCTTGTATTTAAGACTAGTCTTCCATCCCCCATAGCCAGTGGCTGAGCCTTTCTCTTGTAAACATGGATGCCTCATAATGAGTGCCTCTGCAACTTGGTCAAACTCCCTATCTGAGACATACACTTTGTGCTTAACAATTTCCTGAATCAACCCTTCTAGTATATCAGACCTCAGCTTTGGATCAGGGATCAGCAGTGTACCCTTTTCTCTCAAAGCTTCATGGGCCTTCCCAAGCTTCAATTCGGCA
Organism: Channallabes apus; assembly: GCA_030522415.1. Classification (NCBI taxonomy): domain Eukaryota; kingdom Metazoa; phylum Chordata; class Actinopteri; order Siluriformes; family Clariidae; genus Channallabes; species Channallabes apus. Next base: position 30,972,222 of record CM060111.1, on the reverse strand, counting down.
TCATATGAAAAACGGGGAACGCGAAATGTATCTGGCCACGAAGACCGTGAAGAAATGGACTCTGGAGTAGTGAGAGGTAGAGTGCGGTCACCAGAGGATGATGTGGTGTCATCAGCATGGCTGGTTAGTGGAAAGGAGCAACTGTCCACACCTTTATCTGCATCAGCATTAAGAGGTTTGCAGGATGCGTATACAACCTTGACTGTAGCTTTGTCTTGAATTTCTTCCATTGAAGTCAAGTTCATAAATTCATTGCCAAAAAGTTGGTCCATGAACTGTACCCGAAAGGACTCAGTTATTTTACACTGACTCTTTATCTCTGTCTCCAGTTCAGTCACAGTTGAAGGCAGGCCAGCAGAAAAGACTACCCTCTGACAGCTGTCTGGACCTAGGATTACTCGGAGAATAGCCGATGTCATGGTTTTAGTTCAAAGTCTGTTAGGAAAAAGAGAAAATAAACAAAATTATTAGAATCAGTTTTATTTCAAGAGATGTACTGTATATGATCAAATTACACCAACACAGTCCCTACTTACCAAGTCCCTTTGCCCCCTATTACATACAGTATACATTGATCAGCCTTTACATTGACACCACAAGTACATAACTGATTATCTTGTTACAGTGGCACCTGTAGAGGTGGGATGTATTTGGCAGCAAGTAAACAGTGCAAGCTAAACATTGCTGCAGATCAAGTGGCAACTTGATGGCAACAGTATTTCCTAATGGAAGTGGCCTCTTTCAGCAAGATAATACACCTGACACTCTAAAAACATTGTTCAGAAACAGTTTGAGGAACATGACAGAGTTCAAGGTTTTTCACTTGGCCTCCAGATTCCCCAGATCTCAATCTGGGATGTGCTGGACGAACAAGTCTGATCCATACAGTACTTAAAGAATCTACTGCTAACATCCTGGCATCAGATATCACAGAACACCATAGTAAGTTTTGTGGAGTCCATGACTCGGATTGTCAGCTGTTTTGGCAGTATAGGCAGACAAACAATATTTGGCAGGTGGTTTTAACATTATGACTGATCAGTGTCCACATATATTTTGGCAAATCAGTGTATGTACCCTCAATCTCCATCCTTTTAATTTTTCTTATAGAATTTGTATTTTACTTATTATTAATTAATATCCTGAAATATTTAACCCGTTTTGTCTGTAAGCTTTTTTAAACATTACACCATCAAAAGTTGAACTTCTGGCAGTTTGGTGATCGTGAGGATCCAGGTGTTTTTACCTTGTGCCACGAAGGAAGTACAACTATTAACATATGTAGAAGTGAAAGAGAATGTGGCCTCTTTTTTACGGCTAGCGTACCTCTCCAAAGAGCATTTTATTTGTTAACTTACCTTAGACACTGATTGATCTCTTCAATGTCACCATTCGCACAGATCTAACCAAATAGGCAGTTAAGGGATACTCATCAACCAGTTCACAGACTTCCACAAGAGCAAATTCTCGTGCCGGAGATGGAGTCAGCTCAAAGGCTCCGTAATGTTCATCATACCATCCACACAGTCGCTTCAAAACAAAAAAGAGTCTCTGATGCAAAATACATATTTGACAGATTTCTCCAAATTCAGGCAAGCCACCTTCAGACCCATGAGCAACTACCATGCCTGTTCTGTAGTTTATTCCCTTGCTCCATACATTTTTTGCCAGGTTTATTTCAGATAGATCAGGATCTCTCTGTTTAAAAGCTTGTACTAGCTCTTCCTTCAAGAAATCTAATGAGACAGTAGATGCATCTGAGAGATCCAGAAATGGTTTATCAATACTTGGGGATGACAAGTGGTACCCGATCATAAACTGATGTTTCACTGCCAGAGAGAGGGGCACATTTTTAAAACAACTTGTGTGTTTAATTACTTTTTTAAAGAAACTGTGTTTTGCCTCAAACCTGATGGTCCAAAGTCTCACGAGAGGCCCAAACAACCTAATTAGTTGCGGGTAATGTTCTAAATAATGGTGTTTGGGCAACAGTCTTTCATTTGGAAACATCTCTTTATACCGTTGTCTATGATCTGAAATTCTGGTCTCCAGGAATGCAATAGACTCGTCATTGTGGACCGGGGCAACCACAAGTTCAACAATCTGCTTTAGGTCCAACAAGACCTGCCATACTGGATCATTCTCAGGAATCTTGGGCCCAATTAGAAATGGGAGCAATCTTAACAAGCTCCAGTTTTCATGGGCATTACCACCTATAGTTTTTTTGCTGGAGAAATTTTGTGGCAAAACATGAGGCTTATTTGTTTTGTCTGTCCACTTGTATGGGAAATGTAGAATGGAATTGTTAATTTCATCTAAGCTGATGTATTTCTTTGATATCAGTAATTTGAGACAGTGTGCTATTTCAACAGGCACAATGCCTTCAAAGAGATCATGGGCAATGTCAGGAGGGTAGCCACTGACAACATGAAAATGTGAAAGTGTTTTAGACAAAGGACAAGCTCTTTTAACTCCAAAACAGCTACTGCCACTATCTAGGGCTGCTCTCACTTGAGTCTCATGTATTTCTTTTGTTCTGAGTTTGAAAGCTCCTCATCTAACCTCATGTGATACAACATCTGAAACTGATGCTGTACAAAAACGACAAAAATAGGGGCCAGTAAAATTCTCAACAAAGCCTGCTATTCCATGAGCTCCTAAATTGTCTGCAGCAACAGTCTGAACTGTACCCTTCAGTGATCTCCCTAGATGTGGGACAAAAATTCCATCAGTTTCCAAACACCTAAGATCATGCAGAAGTGGTTCTAAAACCTTGTGATAGCCATATAACTTAACGTTGTCCGTTTTGCACAAAATAGCTAAGTAAATGGAGGACAAAGAGGAATGAGACCCTGGAGGTAGGTTATTCAGCACCCAATATACAGCACAGAGTTTGTGGGTTTTACGGGAGGTGCCTAGAGGGTTGCAGACCTCAAAGTCATCGACATACAAACCAATAGAAAGCCTTAAGTCTTGCCCTGAGAAGAAACTGTTTTGCCTAAAATAAAGTCCATCCCTAAAAGATTTGTACACAATTTTGTTTGCTGTCTCTGTTTCCCTTTGAGTTTCGTTATAAATCTTGTCCACAATATCCTTCCTACTCAACAGCACCTGTAGTGATTTAAGAATGGGGACATATTGAAAGGTTTTGTTCTCTTTAGCATCCAAAATGTATTCTAATGGTTCGACAACATTAAAGTTTGCCTTGTAATACTGCTTACGCTGATATGCAGAACTTAAAGGACCACCCTTCTCTATGGCTTTATTTATTGGACTGCCTGTGCACAGAGAAGTGGTTATTTCCTCTATGACTCCTCTGTCAACCTGGAGCTTGTGCTTCAGAAAAATCTCAACCAGAACCCCATTAATATGGGAACTCAAGAGAGCGACAGTTAAGTGGTGAAGCTCTAGCAAGAAATCGTTAATCGCGGTGCTTGGTACATGGATAAAATGTTCTAACTTTAACAAAGCTACTGCAAATGAGCGTTCAATTTCATTAGAAAAGTCCTTTGGAGCATTAGAAATACAATCTGGCTGTAGATCAGAGTATGGTTCACCTATGTCATCAGCTGAAGCATTTTCCACAGATTTCAAGGAAAACGTGGATGGGGTTACAATTTCTGGTTTAAAATTTGTTAATGTATAAGAATTGTGGATTCTGCTTTTGTGCGATTTAAATGTGCCATAGATGTTCGTCTGAAAATTACAATCTAAAAACATGCAAGTTACAACTTCGTTTTTCTTTAGGTGTGCATTAATATGAGCCCAGTAATCTCTTTCAGAGACAAGATCCTTACAAGCACACAAGTGGCACTTAAATATACAGCTTTCTGATTGATGACTAAAACCAGTCACATGAATTCTATGCAAATGAATTATAAGTGCATTCCATGTTCTAAAAGTGCACGGGCAGTTTAAATACACGCAAGGAAAACGATTATTAGTCCCATAATATCTATGTTTAACTCGATAATGTTTTAATACTTGAGACCTACTTGGTAAAACTGAGGGGCAGGCCTTACAACGCCACATTCACAACAACGACTGCAGAACTTGCAGCACCACTCACTGCAAAAGAAAGATGGAAACAGATGACATCTGTATTTCTGGCACATACAAGAGACACATTATCTGGTACTGTACAATAAATCTTTAACTCAAACAAAAGCAAATGTTTTAAACAGGACCACAAGGGATATCCTTTAACAGTTGTAGCTGGTGGGGCTGAGGCAGCATCGCTACCACCACCTCGTTACACTGGCTCCACTGCTACTGACAGATAGTTAGCAGCACAGCTACTGCCATTTTGCCAAAGGATTCTAATTCCTTCTCATTTACAAGATTTCAGTTTGCACGAGTAAAATAGATGTACAGGGAAGAGTATACATTTTACTTTGAAAATATAGTAGAAAAACAACTTGTAGAAAATATAATTAATCAAGTACAAAGTAATTTCCCTTAATTATGTTAAGTGAATTATGTTAAAACTTAATTGTTTTTTTTAATGACTTTGTTACTTTGACTAGGAACAATGTTTTGTATTCCAAGCTAGTTCCAAAGTCCATGAAAAAAAATTTTTTAATGCGTTTGCGCACACACACTCACCACAAAACTTGAGCCCAAAGTTAAAGTGCTGACTCCTGGATAGTCACAGATTGAGTTTGCTGGTTAATCTGCAGAAACAATTAAGAGAATAAAAAACACTTTTTTTACGATTCAGAACTGTTTTGTATTAATACAAATAATTTACATTTGGGGTCAAAAGAGTTTTGAAGTTTTTGATCGCTTATGTCAATCTTTTTGAAGCAATGCAGCAAGTAGCCAATATACAGAGGGTGTCAAAAATGTAAGAGATGTTATCTGTATATATTGTATTATATTTTTCTTTTTGGCACCCTCTGTATATTTCTGCATTCAGAAACAATGCACCATTTGCTTTATTCAGTGAACATTAATAAAACAGTTAAACTCACTCATGCAAGCAGCATGCATGTAGTATGTTGTCTGTCTTTTGGCACAGTGTTTATTTTCTTCTCAATATAACTTTGGTTAAGTCCAATTCGAATTCTGTTACTTTGAGAGATGACACACTCACCAGAAAGACTGAACCACAGACTGAAGGGCGAGGCACTGCTAAAGGAAATCTTTAAAACAAAAGGAGAAAAAAAAACATTAAAATATATACCACTTTTAAAATTCAAAACTGTGACTCGCAAACTAAATTGATGTATAATGAAGAATGTTGCATAAACATTTCATGCTTCGTTTTTACAGGGCCAGAACCTTCTGGTATCTTCTATTTCGCGCGCGAAGTTTCTCTCCGCTCATTTCTAGTGCGGCCGCAGTTAATAGCAAGAACAACTCAACACCTGTCCACCGTTATTGTAAATTCTCCCGTTATTACAGGAAATAAAGGCACAGCAGTGTGGTCAGTTCATTAAAAAACAAAGTTAAATGGCATCTACTTGCAAATCTTTCACAGAGAAAACGTATTGAAACTGTTTGAACTTCAAATTCAGGTGGAAAGGGTTAATAAAAACAGCGCGAGAGAAAATATCATGAGGAAATAATCATTGGTTATTCTAAAGACTTTATACTACATATTTTTAGTTATTAGCGAATATTTAAATTTAAATATCAAGTTCTAACGTGATGCCGCCATCCAGACTTACCGAGGTGAGGTGAATGATGTTCTAAACAGTCGTGCTTTGCGCGTGGTGCATGATCACATAAAATATCGCGAGAAAAATATTCATACAGTTAATTAATTGACTCACTTGATCCTATCTTGAATGCCATGTGTCTGCCCAACGCGAACTAAAAAGGTTCATGTACTTTCACTGCACATAATATAAATATAACATTATATTAATACGTTTTGCTTAAGAACATAAAACAATTATTTAAACTGCACAAAAGGTACTTAAATAAATCCAAATGACGGCCGGTCTCCTTTTTTTCAGTGTGTAACGTAATTAAACTTTAGCGGTTTCATAGATTAACATTAATGTCAATGTACATACCATCTGAAAAAAAAATGCGTTAGGAGCTGAAACGAGTGCATTGCCAGATAACTACTGTAACACTCCAAATTATATAAATAAACACTCGAAAATATAATGTTCTAAAGCTTGCTGCTGGATAATATATATGTTATAAAGCTAAAACTGCTAATTACTTTGCAGGACAGTTAGTTTCCATGAAGTACTCACCATTTCGGGAGGAAATAGCGGGAAGTTCGAAAATTCTGGAAGAACGCTTTTGCGCATGCGCAGAGGTCCCTCTTGTTCGTCCAACATAAAATTGTTTGTGTGCAGTTAAATGTTTCATGAACACAGTTTTACTCGTTGCCTTGATGAAACTTTCGTAGTTGAGTAATGAAATTTATACAATCATTGAGAAAACATATTTTTCTTTTTTGACACCAGCATTATATTAGCCCAACATATATTTCTTTGTTCCAACAACTATTTTCAGGATTTATTTTTACAGTGTAGAAACATGCCATAGTGATAACAGTTGTCTTAATTCATCCTGATAATATTGTATTGTATGAATTATTATGAATCATAATGATGTAAATCTGTAATAAACTACTTTACAGCACATTCTGATCGCCCAGATGACCATCATTTAGTCTTCTTCCGCCCACTATCCATCAAACTGAAGCAAGCCAACAGCAGCACAGAGGGAAATGGACCTTACTGGTGGTTGGTGGAGGAGTGCAGTCCAGATCATCCAATAACCAGATGCCAAAACATTGAAATAGTGGTCTTCAATGATAAAGTCAGTCCATCGAGCCTGGGCTTCTTAGCTGGATATGGGTAAGAAGCCTGTTTACTTTCTCTTAGCACAATAGCTACTGTGTATTACAGTACACAGTACAGTGTACAATACAGTGGTGTGAAAAACTATTTGCCCCCCTCCTGATTTCTTATTCTTTTGCATGTTTGTCACACAAAATGTTTCTGATCATCAAACACATTTAACTATTAGTCAAAGATAACACAAGTAAACACAAAATGCAGTTTTTAAATGAGGGGTTTTATTATTTAGGGAGAAAAAACTCCAAACCTACATGGCCCTGTGTGAAAAAGTAATTGCCCCCTGAACCTAATAACTGGTTGGGCCACCCTTAGCAGCAATAACTGCAATCAAGCGTTTGCGATAACTTGCAATGAGTCTTTTACAGCGCTCTGGAGGAATTTTGGCCCACTCATCTTTGCAGAATTGTTGTATTTCAGCTTTATTTGAGGGATTTCTAGCATGAACCGCCTTTTTAAGGTCATGCCACAACATCTCAAAAGGGATTCAGGTCAGGACTTTGACTAGGCCACTCCAAAGTCTTCATTTTGTTTTTCTTCAGCCATTCAGAGGTGGATTTGCTGGTGTATTTTGGGTCATTGTCCTGCAGCAGCACCCAAGATCGCTTCAGCTTGAGTTGACGAACAGATGGCCGGACATTCTCCTTCAGGATTTTTTGGTAGACAGTAGAATTCATGGTTCCATCTATCACAGCAAGCCTTCCAGGTCCTGAAGCAGCAAAACAATCCCAGACCATCACACTACAGTACCACCACCATATTTTACTGTTGCTATGATGTTCTTTTTTTGAAATGCTGTGTTACTTTTACGCCAGATGTAACGGGACACGCACCTTCCAAAAAGTTCAACTTTTGCCTCGTCGGTCCACAAGGTATTTTCCCAAAAGTCTTGGCAATCATTGAGATGTTTTTTAGCAAAATTGAGACGAGCCTTAATGTTCTTTTTGCTTAAAAGTGGTTTGCGCCTTGGAAATCTGCCATGCAGGCCGTTTTTGCCCAGTCTCTTTCTTATGGTGGAGTCGTGAACACAGACCTTAATTGAGGCAAGTGAGGCCTGCAGTTCTTTAGATGTTGTCCTGGGGTCTTTTGTGGCCTCTCGGATGAGTTGTCTCTGCGCTCTTGGGGTAATTTTGGTCGGCCAGCCACTCCTGGGAAGGTTCACCACTGTTCCATGTTTTTGCCATTTGTGGATAATGGCTCTCACTGTGGTTCGCTGGAGTCCCAAAGCTTTAGAAATGGCTTTATAACCTTTACCAGACTGATAGATCTCAATTACTTTTGTTCTCATTTGTTCCTGAATTTCTTTGGATCTTGGCATGATGTCTAGCTTGTGAGGTGCTTTTGGTCTACTTCTCTGTGTCAGGTAGCTCCTATTTAAGTGATTTCTTGATTGAAACAGGTGTGGCAGTAATCAGGCCTGGGGTGACTACAGAAATTTAACTCAGGTGTGATAAACCACAGTTAAGTTATTTTTTAACAAGGGGGACAATCACTTTTTCACACAGGGCCATGTAGATTTGGAGTGTTTTTTCTCCCTTAATAACGTAAACCTTTATTTTAAAACTGCATTTTGTGTTCAATTACGTTATCTTTGACTAATAGTTAACGGTTTTTGATGAGCAGAAACATTTAAGTGTGACAAACATGCAAAAGAATAAGAAATCAGGAAGGGGGCAAATAGTTTTCACACCACTGTATGTTAGTAATTATAATTTATTATTTATGGTTTTTAATACTGTATTTTAATTTATTTGAACAAAAGAAAAACATTAAGTTTCATATTTTAAAGAAAGTATATGATGGTTATAATGAAAATTCTTGATAAATTTCAAGTCAAACTGATTTAATTGTCTGTATTGTGCAGGATCGTGGGTCTGTACATGTCAGTGGTGCTGGTGATTGGTAAGTTTGTGCGCGAGTTCTTTAATGGAATATCCCGCTCCATCATGTTTGAGGAACTACCAAATGTGGACCGTGTGCTGAAACTGTGCACCGACATCTTTGTTGTCCGGGAGACTGGCGAGATGGAACTGGAGGAGCAACTGTTTGAGAAACTCATATTCTTATACCGATCACCTGAAACCATGATCAAAATGACCAGGGAAAAGAAAACAGACTGACAGTTCTTGCATTGTAGTGTTAATAGCGTTGTTCTTCCCCTTTTTAAATACTTGCTATAAAAGGTTCTCAAAACTTGTCTCCACAGTGCTATGTATTATCAGTCTTTATGCTTTGAGCATGAAATCCTTTATACAGTACTTCTTCTTTCTACTTTATGGTACATGTTACATACAGTATAATATATAAGATGTACTTTTGGTTTGCTGTAGAATCTCATGCCTCTCCACAAATAGGACTTTGGGCAAATGTCTAAAAAAAAAAAAAAAAAAAACTTTAATTCATAGTTAAATCTGTTGGTCTTTAGCCCTTCCTTACTCTATAAAGCATAGGGTTCTATTTAAAAAATGTGACTATTTAATTTTACATAGAGACATTCCTTTTTCATTTTATTCATTAATTTGTGAGTTTCAAGCAAACAATTTGAATAACTGTGGCATGCTTTAATTAGTCATAGGCGATAATCAAGTATCTTTGAAGTACCTTACGAAAACATTAATAATGGAAACCAACTCCAAAATAATAGCAATTTATTTTGCGTCTGATTGAACAGTGAATCAATAGATTGGATTGACACATAAAGATAATCAAATAATAGAAGTTGTAGAATCAACCCTGCAATGCTAAACTAGTTAGAAAATGCTTACAGTACTTGACAGTTATTTTTATTTCACTAATTAAAGTGAAATCTGGTGGCAGCAGCTTTGAGAAATCCATATTTTTTTCCTCCTAAGGATAGCAGTATGGGATAAGCCTTGTTCATCATTGTCCAAAAATGTCAGAGTTTGTTCAATTGCAGGACGGGACTATTGATGTCTGTTGCAACAACCAAAAATCCCTGGGTGGGAAAAAAAGGAAATAGTTAGTATCAAAAAGATGATAGTACAACATAGTTTCATCAAAATATAACTAATGTTCACAGACAGTTCATGCATCCTATACATGTGCATTCACATGGTAGCACTTCTATTGAGTGTATCACTAAGTTTCCAAAATGTATAAGAATCTAACCATTGCCTTACTGACACTGTTTGCTAAATACTTAAATTATATATTTTAAATAAATGAAAATGTCCATGAAGTTATTGACCCTTGTGTTTTTTTGCTGTCATCACTAGCTCAACATTCACACTGAAAGGTTTTTTTCCCCCTGGTGAGTCCAAAATTGCTAACGCCACACTCACAAATGTATAAATTTCATGGCAATATAAAACATGTCAAACCAAATCAAGTCAAACCAGTAAGCATTTGTTTGAAAGAAAGATATCACAAGCACAAGTTTGATTCAAACCAACAACCATACAGTATAAATTCTGAGATTGTGTTCAGAATTATTCAAAAGGTATACAGACACTCAAATACGGCTTCACTAAAGTACTAAAGTAAATTTGCAATTACATTGTTTTATTAGTTAGTTTGCCATTTTTTTTTGTTTAGAAAAGTTCTTGCCTTTAACTGACTATGAAATCAACCAATGTGGTGCAACTGTGGTACATAACATTCAGTTCATTTACCTTAATGTGGTTGATAACTGTGAATTACCAAACCTTTAAATTATTATGCAAAAAGAGAAAAAAAAACATATAACCATTCTGTGAAACCAGACTTTATGGTGTTTAGATGTGGTGCAAGCACTTTATTTCAGTAGAGTACTGTAGATACTTAGCAGGCATTAGTGGCTCAGTGGTAGGCCTTATCTTTTCAAACATTTTGAACTTCTGCTTACACATCTTTGAGGAAAGTGCTATCTGTTCCCCTAATATTGGCTTGTGTACCTTGAGAGAGCACATAAAATCTGTTCTCTAGGCTATGGATGACTGTAGCATCATCCAGGAATCAAACTCGCAGTTCCATTGCACACTTGGAAACACTGAGATCCTGTAGTTTTAGATAATGTTTTAACATTATCTAAAACATAATTTTATCAAAGTGAGTCTTACTTTCAAAACAACATTATCCTGATGTTGTGTTTGGAAGTATGGCATTGCAACCAAAGGAAAACTGATATCTGATAATGTCCTCCAGTGTTTGTGTTCCCGCTGGGTTACTGTACACTTTTCCAAAGACTTCTACATACAGTAGTGTTTATTAAACTGAAACATTCATGTTTATATTTGTTTTAAAAGAGCACATGGAATATATAGAATTACAAATGATTAATTCAAGGGATTTTTAGGAAGTATGTGCAGTAACATCTAGTATTACTGTAAGTATACAAAGTACACTCCCTCCTTGAATCTCTCTCTCTCTCCCTGTTACCCTCTCTTTGTCCTATTATGCTACAGTATAACTAATAACATACATTATTACACACTGTCGTAGCATATTGCTGCACTAATAACTAATAACTCTGTGGTACTTACATTTTCAATAGTCATCACTGAATTAGTGAGGCTGAAACCCTTCAAAAGTGGCAGTGGAAGGCCTTCTTGCAGTTGAGCTGTAACGTTATATTGCTGTTTAATGTTAAAATAATAAGTGAAATACAAATGTAATTAATGTCAGCTTGATTTATTTCCTACCATTCAACTTTGGAAGTACAAAGGTGCTCATTGCTAACTTCACCATATGCTCAATTGTTGCAGTCTGGAAAATTATCATAATGATGTCACAGAGATTGCACTGTAACTGTTATTATATACTTAAAATCAATTAATGTGAATTATAAATTCTTAATTCTATGAAGTTCTTAAGGACTTACATCAAATGGGCCAATTTCTGTAGATCCAAGCTTTATGGTCAAACTACACACAAGAATTTTAAAGGTAGAAAGAGATTTTTTTTGTTTGTTTATTCTACTTTGTCCTTTTATTGTAAAAAAAAAAAAGAAAGAAAGAAAGAAAGAAAGAAAAAGTTTATAATAATAAAACAAGGATTTATACACTTACTTTTTCATTTCCAAAAGACCCTTCAGTAGCTGATGGTCGATGTTGACTTTAGCATTAAAAGAAAATAGCTTGAAGAGGGGAAAGAGTTTTATACATTGTACATTATAGTTATACATAGAATTACTGTAAATATACCAGTGTTTTTTTACTGTTGTCGTCTGCACTCCTTGCATAAATTGAGTATATGTTATTTAAGTCCTTAAGGTATGTTAAGTGTATTTATTAGGTGCTTTTCAATGTAATTTATTTTATTTATATTTAAACAGATGTGTTATAATTGTGACTTACTACCTGATAATTATGACTTGCTATCTCAGAATTATGCAATCCTGATAGAATATTACTGTATCTTCTGGCCACTGCTTTACTGCAGTTAAGCCAATCAAAATAGTCTACTGCTTCAATTATATTGACCTAGTGAATATTGATCTATGACTTCAAAGAGCAATTATATAGGAAAATCAAATAATTTCTATTGTAAGTAGGTCACGGTGGTTATGAAGTGAATTCTGTGTCTTTTTAATACAAGGAATTAAACAAGATTTGAGAGCACACATCTTATACTGCAAATAACAATCATGTCAGTCTCACAGGTACTCTTGGGATACCCATGTAATGTAAAGAAGCCTTCACAAACATTTTTCTAATGCACAGACGCTTGAGAATTAAAAACCCTTTTCTTGCAGATAAAAAACATTGACTTACAAAGCAGAATCCTTTTCTTGCGTGTGATGTTGAATGTTATTTATGAAGTTTATACTTAGCATAACCTATATATATGGGCGATAACTGATTTAAAAATTGTTAATGGCGAATGTACAGTTTATCCCTCTATTTCTAATGTAGTGTGGCACAGATTTCAATGCTTTTGTTAGCTTTTTTTTCCCCACTATTTTTTTTTTTACTTGAAAACTTGACTAGTGAATAATGCAACTGTGTATTTTAAAAGGCATAGAATGTGCATCAAAGCCCTCACCATATCCAGGCTGAAGAGGGGGGTTAAATCATCACGTGTCTTGAGAGCAAAGAATTTGGCTGCAGTAGGTACGTTAAAATTGATGAGTGTTTGGTTAAAGGAAACAAGGGGGAAATCGCTAGCATATAGCACTACTTCCATTTCCATGTTTGGATACATCTTGGGAAGCTGCAAATAAAGAAATGACCCAAATCACTTTACAGTAATCTATACGTCATGTCAGCTACATTAGACCATATACCATATAGAAACCTAATACAAACCTGAGGAACCAGAATTCCAAATTGGCTTGTGTTCAGGTGAATGGGAGAGGCCTTGGGGATCTTTAGAACAAGAATTCATATAAAATACTTGTTAGCACTGATGCTAAGAAAATTTAATAATGCACTATGTAACATGGTGTTTTTGGTGCTATTTAAAATTTCATTACAATAATTCAAACAAAACTATACATTTATTTTAATGTAAATTCCATAGTGTCAGTATATATTATGAACTTGCATGTCTACTTACAGTACAGTGGCTTGCAAAAGTATTCGGCCTCCTTGAACTTTTCCACATTTTGTCATATTACAAAAATTGTATTTTATAAAAATTTATTGGGATTCCATGTGAAAGGCCAATACAAAGTTCAAGTTCAAAGGCTTTTATTGTCATTTCAACCATATACAGTTAGTACACAGTGAAACGAAACAACGTTCCTCCAGGACCTAGGTGCTACATGCAACATAAATTTCAACATAAATTAACAGAACCACTAAACTAGCTAACTAAAGAGGCCTAGTTAGCTGGCTAGCAGAGACAAGACAGATAGACCTAACAAATTACAACATAAATTTACAAAAACTAACTAGCTAAGTAAGACATGTGCAAACAAAAGCAACAACAAAGTGACAGTGCAACGAACACGACGTAACATAACAGAATAATATAACAGAATACTATGGTGTTGAGGTAGTGAAAAACTGTAAACATTCCTTAACATAGCAGCAAGAATTGAGGAATTAGTGCTAAAAGTAGTCCAGTAATGATTATTGTGCAAAAGAGAAAAAAGTGATGTACACGTGAGAAGTGGAACGAAAATCATACATGATTCCAAACATTTTTTACAAATAAATAACTGCAAAGTGGGGTGTGTGTAATTATTCAGCCCCCTTTGGTCTGAGTGCAGTCAGTTGCCCATAAACATTGCCTGATGAGTGCTAATGACTAAATAGAGTGCACCTGTGTGTAATCTACTGTAATGTCAGTACAAATGCAGCTGCTCTAAGAGAGAATATTGGGAGCAACAACACCATGAAGTCCAAAGAACACACCAGACAGGTCAGGGATAAAGTTATTGAGAAATTTAAAGCAGGCTTAGGCTACAAAAAGATTTCCAAAGCCTTGAACATCCCACGGAGCACTGTTCAAGCGATCATTCAGAAATGGAAGGAGTATGGCACAACTGTAAACCTACCAAGACAAGGCCGTCCACCTAAACTCACAGGCCGAACAAGGAGAGCGCTGATCAGAAATGCAGCCAAGAGGCCCATGGTGACTCAGGACGAGCTGCAGAGATCTACAGCTCAGGTGGGGGAATCTGTCCATAGGACAACTATTAGTCGTGCACTGCACAAAGTTGGCCTTTATGGAAGAGTGGCAAGAAGAAAGCCATTGTTAACAGAAAACCATAAGAACTCCCATTTGCAGTTTGCTCCAAGCCATGTGGGGGACACAGCAAACATGTGGAAGAAGGTGCTCTGGTCAGATGAGACTAAAATGGAACTTTTTGGCCAAAATGCAAAACGCTATGTGTGGCGGAAACTATCACTGCACATCACTCTGAAAACACCATCCCCACTGTCAAATATGGTGGTGGCAGCATCATGCTCTGCGGGTGCTTCTCTTCAGCAGGGACAGGGAAGCTGGTCAGAGTTGATGGGAAGATGGATGGAGCCAAATACAGGGAAATCTTTGAAGAAAACCTCTTTTAGTCTGCAAAAGACTTGAGACTGTGGCGGAGGTTCACCTTCCAGCAGGACAACGACCCTAAACATAAAGCCAGGGCAACAATGGAATGGTTTAAAACAAAACATATCCATGTGTTAGAATGGCCCAGTCAAAGTCCAGATCTAAATCCAATCGAGAATCTCTGGCAAGATCTGAAAACTGCTGCTCACAAATGCTGTCCATCTAATCTGACTGAGCTGGAGCTGTTTTGCACTGTGTTCCACTTCTCACGTGTACACCACTTTGTATTGGTCTTTCACGTGGAATTCCAATAAAATTGATTCATGTTTGTGGCTGTAATGTGACAAAATGTGGAAAAGTTCAGGGAGGCCGAATACTTTTGCAAGCCACTGTATGTTGCCTTTAAATATACTGTAGTATTGTAAAGTTAAAGAAACAGACCTTGATGAATATCTGTAAGTAATAGTGGCTGTCCAGTGACACCAATTTCTAACTGTACCTCTTATATTGTATTTCTCACAACTACCCATAGGAGGCCCATGTGCAACAAAAGGATATAATGTACAGTATGTTCTAATGCACAAACACTATGCAATACAGGTTAGACTGCAAATAAGAAAACTAAAAACCTAAAAAGAGAAGCTTAAAAACATCACTGATTTGGCCTAGACTAATGCCCTGTCCTTCACCCTAATGGCAAATTTGAGGCTGTAATCATTTGCAAATTCTACTGTAGCATTTTGATTGCTTCCTTATGAGTCCTTAAGATGTTCACTATTTAACATTAGCTTGAGTTGAGCATCAATTTATTCAATAATAAAAGAAAAAGAAAACACATTAAAGCAATCATGGAATTTTTTAAAAATAATATAGAGACATTTTTGAGGATCTTTAGATTCAGCAGAAACAAAGTGAGTCTCTATCAAAAACTACTTAAAGAAAACCATACACAATGTTAAATACTGTTGTCGCTGCATTACATTATGTTATGGGTCTGCTTGTTTTTGGCTGGGACTAAGGGTCTTATGAAGGGAATCAATCGAAGCTCCAAAAAACAAGCAGGCCTCTTCCATATAAATATAAATTTTATCTTTCAGCAAAATAATGATAAAAAACTCAAATCCAGCTCAACAAAGTAATGTTTCAGGAGAAGATCATCATCATTTTGGAATGACCCAGTCAGAGCCTCAATTTAAATCCTAATGAAAACCTGTAAAATGACTTGAAGAGGGCTACGCACGAGCAGTCGCTCTACGATTTAAAAGATCTTGGGTGGAATAAACTGCTAAACCAAGATGTGATAAGTTGACAGACTAATAATTAATTAGTAGCAGTAGTAGTTTTTATATTTTTTTTTTATTTTTGCTTTTTCTACTGAATCATTCTGTTTGTTTCTCATTTGAATTTTGTTAGCTATATTATATGATTTAGTTTTGTTTTTGGCAAACATGTTTTTTTCACAGGGGTATGTACTGTATATTTTTACATCCACACCCATTAGTTTTGTATAAGTACATACATATCTTGAAGTAAGTTGAATAAACATATATTTTCAGATCATATCCTCACCATGTCATTAGTGATGGTGATTTGGAACCGTCCCGATTTAAAATAGGCAAATGCTGCTGAGTTTATGCAGAACTCGGATACACCCACTGAGAGCATATAATCTACTTGCCATGGCAGTTCAAATTGGTTGGGTGAAAATGGTGGCTCAGAAGGAGAACTGACACTGTAAAATTCCCCCTATTACAAAGAAACAAAAGAAAAATCATTATATCAACCACAAAATAGTCTGTATAAAAAATTATATGTGTCCAGCTTTAAAGCTTATAGTCTAGAGTTCATGAGGCAGGGGGTGTATATTATGTACATTAATGAACTGATGAATTGGCCCTAAACTGAGTGATCTACAGAGTCAGTTAAATTTTGCAGGTACAGTACTGATCTTTTTATAAGTGAGTAACATTTAATTATTAAATGAGTTATTGATCGTACCTTTACATTTAATTCAAATCCATTGTCAAACACAACAGGCGAGTCAGTCAGAGAAACATTCAAATATACATAGGGATCCACCTTTATGACATCTGTCACATAAAAGAGCATAACAGAAGGTTTTAAAAGCAAATCTTTTTGGAAACAAACAAAAGGAAATCAATTACTTTAATGTCAATGTCAGGCAGCAATATTTTTTTTTACCAGAAATGGTTTCTTGTAATTCAAAAGACTATAATTCAAAACACCATGCATATTTCATTTAATTTAGTTTTACTGTAATAATAAGAATAAAAGGAATTACATTGCAAAATAATGTTTTTAATTAATATTTTTGTTATGTCAAATGTCTGGTGTGCAAACTATCCTTTAGTATCCTTTATTTCCATGAGCAATAACTTATATAGATAACTCCCCTCTAACATTGTAAATGTGTCTACTTCATTAGCCAGATTAAATTTGTGATTAGTGTGGGGAGATATAATTTAGTATGACAAAGTAATATTCATGTTTACCTACATAGCTTTTAAATAATGTAAGCAACCAATCATTGAAGTACTCTACCTGCTGCAGCTAGATCTGTGTCAAGAGTTTCAATTCCTTTTTGAAATCCTGGACATATCTGGATAGAGAAAAGCATTATAACATATATGATGTTTGGCACTGGATGCAAGGAATCATAATTTTACGCCAAAAGCTTCCTACCTACCCTTTGTTGGATCATACTTTTAATTGTTCCACTGAAACTTTTTACAAATGGTTGGAAGATGAAACTGGAAAATATTAGAGGGTGAAATTATTTATCCACTTTACTTATGATATGCCATCTGCATACGTAGATGAGCTAAATGATGGCTTAGAATGATTAGATGAAGTAAATGCAGTAATATAAATCTTGCGCTTAATGCCAGTAGTATACAGTGAGCAGCATTTTTTCAACAACAAAAGAAAATCTTAACCCTTAACCCTTAGACCGCCACAAACCACTAAAGACACTGGTAACACTTTTTACTGGTCACTGATTGACTGATGCTTACAGTGGCTTGCAAAAGTATTCGGCCCCCTTGAACTTTTCCACATTTTGTCACATTACAGCCACAAACATTAATCAATTTTATAGGAATTCCACCTGAAAGACCAATACAAAGTGGTGTACACGTGAGAAGTGGAACGAAAATCATACATGATTCCAAACATTTTTTACAAGTAAATAACTGAAAAGTGAGGTGTGCGTAATTATTCATCCCAATTATTCAGTCCATACTTTGTAGAACCACCTTTTGCTGCAATTACAGCTGCCAGTCTTTTAGGGTATGTCTCTACCAGCTTTGCACATCTAGAGACTGAAATCCTTGCCCATTCTTCTTTGCAAAACAGCTCCAGCTCAGTCAGATTAGACGAACAGCGTTTGTGAACAGCAGTTTTCAGATCTTGCCACAGCTTCTCGATTGGATTTAGATCTGGACTTTGACTGGGCCATTCTAACACATGGATATGTTTTGTTTTAAACCATTCCATTGTTGCCCTGGCTTTATGTTTAGGGTCATTGTCCTGCTGGAAGGTGAACCTCCACCCCAGTCTCAAGTCTTTTTCAGACTCCAAGAGGTTTTCTTCCAAGATTCCCCTGTATTTGGCTCCATCCATCTTCCCATCAACTCTGACCAGCTTCCCTGTCCCTGCTGAAGAGAAGCACCCCCAGAGCATGATGCTGCCACCACCATATTTGACAGTGGGGATGGTGTGTTCAGAGTGATGTGCAGTGTTAGTTTTCCGCCACACATAGTGTTTTACTTTTTGGCCAAAAAGTTCCATTTTGGTCTCATCTGACCAGAGCACCTTTTTCCACATGTTTGCTGTGTCCCCCACATGGCTTGTGGCAAACTGCAAACGGGACTTCTTATGGTTTTCTGTTAACAATGGCTTTCTTCTTGCCCCTCTTCCATAAAGGCCAACTTTGTGCAGTGCAGACCTGAGCTGTAGATCTCTGCAGCTCGTCCAGAGTCACCATGGGCCTCTTGGCTGCATTTCTGATCAGCGCTCTCCTTATTCGGCCTGTGAGTTTAGGTGGACGGCCTTGTCTTGGTATGTTTACAGTTGTGCCATACTCCTTCCATTTCTGAATGATCGCTTGAACAGTGCTCCGTGGGCTGTTCAAGGCTTTGGAAATCTTTTTGTAGCCTAAGCCTGCTTTAAATTTCTCAATAACTTTATCCCTGACCTGTCTGGTGTGTTCCTTGGACTTCATGGTGTTGTTGCTCCCAATATTCTCTTAAACAACCTCTGAGGCCGTCACAGAGCAGCTGTATTTGTACTGACATTAGATTACACACAGGTGCTCTCTATTTAGTCATTAGCACTCATCAGGCAATGTCTATGGGCAAATGACTGCACTCAGACCAAAGGGGGCTGAATAATTACGCACACCCCACTTTGCAGTTATTTATTTTTTAAAAATGTTTGGAATCATGCATGATTTTCGTTCCACTTCTCACGTGTACACCACTTTGTATTGGTCTTTCACGTGGAATTCCAATAAAATGTATTCATGTTTGTGGCTGTAACGTGACAAAATGTGGAAAAGTTCAAGGGGGCAGAATACTTTTGCAAGCCACTGCAAATAAGTTCCGCCCCCAAATGTTTGAGCATGGCAGTGCCCCTGTACACAAAGCAAGCTCCATAAAGACATGGGTTGCCAAGGGTGATTTGACTTCAACCCCACTAAACACCTAGGAATAAATTGGAAGCAGAACTTCTAGTATGACATACAGTAAGCTCTTGACCTCACATGTTTAGACTTGTAGCTAAATTGGCAAATCACCATAACCACACTCCAAAATCTAATGTAAAGTCTTCTCAAGGGAGTGCAAGTACGCCTGCAACCCGAGAGTAAATTTGGAATGGCATGTTACATATGTAAATAGTAAAGTGGTGACCGGGTGTCCACAAACATTTGGCCATAAAATAAATAAGTATGCTGCAGAGAGTATCAGAAAATGGTAGTATAGTATAGTATAGTATAGTATAGTATAGTATATGAACAGTATTGGAGTCTTAAAGTACTGAAAGTACTGTAATATATACACTGAAAGTAAATATAGTGCATCTGGACTTACCTTGCACCACCATGGAAATGTAGTTCAATATCTCCCACATCAGCAGAACACATGACAGTGGAAATGGAAAGGTGCTCGTCAGTGTTCTGAAACTCCAACATTGCGTTGAGATTGATGCCAAATATAGCCATTTCGAACGAACCCCCATCATGACTGCATTAAAGCACATATTAGTGAACTTACAGAGATGTACTTACAGAGTGGACTTACTAAAATGTACTACAGTATACAGTACTTTGAATTTAGTACACAAACTTTATGTCCATAGTGCAGACTGTATTTAACAAATATACTTCCAGTAATCAACAATAAACAGTGCAATATAGTAATACTATATAATTACAATATATTTATCCACTTTTATGCTCAAGTGAATTCTTTAAAAAACTAAAATGTTTTATTTTGTGTTTGTAAGCGCGTGTGTACAGCGCACATGTACCGTTTCTTATAACATACAGTGTGCTTCACTGAATGTGCTAATTCAACAGCTCCATTATGGAAACACAGAGAAAAATGTGGTTTTGCTTTTACGTTTGTACTCAGAAATGTCGAAGAGAAAGCACACTCCATCTTGTCACTTTACTTACTAACATTTTAGTTGATCGATGCTCAGAACATAAAAACTGTTATGCATGTTAGGTGCCTAACAAAAGCTAATATTAACCAAATGTCCTGTACCAACGGCACAATTTTTTAGTACCACTGTATACTGTATACTATTACATCCCTAGAAGACGTATAACTACATGTTCTAATTAGACTTATGTCTATATTTAATACATTTTAACTAGCTTTTATTTAAGTATGTGTTGGTGCATAGTACTGTAGTAACAGTGGTCCAACAAAACAATACAAAATGTTATCATCTAAAATAATAGTTTCATTCAATGTTATGTACATAATATGATACTAAAAATACTATATTACATTAAATACATTTATGTAATGTAATATAAAGTTTATAAAAAAAATTATTAAAAAAACTAAAACACACCACCCCCAGCACCATCTAACTTACATGATTCCAAAGTCTGTGTTCCAGCGACCAGCGATGCCAATGGATAGTCCGCTCACTTGCAGAGATACACCTGTTCCCTCTGAAAAGGCTACAGAGGGTTCTGGCAAATCGCAGCGCACAACAGTCATGCTGGGAAGTTAGAATTGAATAGTAAGAATACCAAGTTAGTGTATCAGCATTTTAAGGCACTAATAATGAAGACAAATCTTTTGTTCAAACAATATTATCTAATCATCTTTTCGTCACACTGAAGGATTTTAGAAGAGATTCTGTCATAAAGAAATTAAAAACAGCAAAACATTTGTGGATGCTAAAAAAATTTTTTAACTGAATTTCGTTAACCTCGCAGCCTGTTTATTCAGGCCCCCTAATGGTATCATACGTAGATCTAGCCATCTATAATCTAGCTATTGTTCAAAAAGAATGTACAATGATAAACAAAATGTACACCAATATCAACAAAAGCTGCATGTATGTCAATAACACATATGCAATTTAAGCTATCTCTGTCTCTTTGTGTGGAGCACTTAACAGCGGAAGAGGCATGTCATCTCTGAATTGGTTTACAGACATCAGGAACTGTCCATGCAATGCGCCCATTTATTTGCGATGCCACAAACCAAATACTTTTAACATTTTAAATGATGCAACAAAAAGACAACAATGAAATACAGATGATGTATAGAACCAACAGTGATATTATAGGCTATTTTGTTTAATTATTAAAGTTAAACATTTAAAACTATAATTGTATTTTGGTGCATGTCTGCCTATTTATTGGAATGAGTAGTAGACTGATGCTTAAATTAAATTAGTATAAAAAAAATTTTTTAATTACCCTACTTTGCACTGATTCACAGCTTATTAATCAGTTTTCCACTGTATTTTCATAAATTGACAATATTATGCAGAAAGTAAAATCAAACTACTAAGAAGTTATGCGGGTGGGGAATCTCAACTCAGAGATATATACAGTGGCAAGAAAATGTATGTGAACCTTTTGGAATTTCATGGTTTTCTGCATTAATTTGTCAAAACATTATCTGATCTTCTCTAAGTCAAGAGTATTGACAAATACAGTATATTGTGCCCAAAATTATAACACAAAAAACTATTCTGATCTTTCATGTCTTTATTGAACACATCCATTCAACATTCAAAATGGAAGTGGAAAAAGTAAGTGAACCCTTGGAATTAATAACTGGTTAACGCCCTCTTGGCAAGATTAACCTAAACCAGGTGCTTGTTGTAGCTGTGGATCAGACATACACATCATTCAAGAGGAATTTTAGCCCATTCTTCCTGGCAGAACTACTTTAGCTCTGTCATATTCGTTGGTCCTCTCATGTTTATCAGTCTTTTCAAGTCATAATTTTCATCAGTGCACAAAACATTTTCCCAGTACTGCTGTGGAGCATCAATGTGCTCTTCCACAAATTTCAGGCGTGCAGCAATGTCCTTTTTAGTATGTACTGTAGCAGCTTCCTTTGTTGTCTCCTGACATGAATACCCTGCTGTACTTGTTTAATGTTTTACATACGGTAGACTCATGAACACAGATTTTAGCCAGTTCCAATGATGCCTTCAAATCTTTGGCTGCCACTCAGGTTGTTTCTTTACCTAATTGATAAGTTTTTGTTGTGCTTTTGGGGTCATTTTGATGATGATGATGAAGTTGATGTGCAAATTCCCAGATAACTCGACAGTCGTCAGTGTCTGGACAGCGATCAACGACTCAGTAAAGTCCAGAGACAAGGTGCTGCTGACACAAGTTAAGAGGATAACATCTAAGCAAAATGGCAGAGGAAACTTTTTGGAAAAACAACTGAAAAAAGAGAGAACTTTGTTAGAATCAAAACTTAAAGAAGAATTCAAATAGCTGTCTTCTGCAGCAAGAAAACATTTTGAAACCAATGGTTTGGCTGGAAAACTGGAAGAGATTAAAGGTTACAGAGACAGTGGTATTACAGTACTTTAAGCACAGCAAGAAGCTGATCTTAAAGAAACCGAGTAAAAATGTAACACGAAGCTCGAGGAAATTGATGAGCTAGTGCAAACTAACCTCTGGAAAAAATATGGACAAGACAAGATGTCAGCTATCTCTGCAGTAGAGATACCTTGTGAACGCGCTGTCACCATGCCTGTCGATACCTTCGGCTATGGTATGCAACTGAAATTCTTGATGAAACTAGTGAAAGAGGCAACCAAGGCTTTGGTAAACTGGGAAAGATTTGTTGACTCCAACACCTGAAAGAGCAGAGTTAGAGGGTTGTGTATGGAAGTTGAAAGAGTTTAGCAATGAGTGTTTGGAATGTGCTCAAAGTGTTACTATGAATGCACAAGCATCAGAAACTGATATGAAACATAGGTTGGATGTGACAGCATCTGCAGCACAGATTATGCCAGTAGTAAAAATCAAACCTACGTATAAGCGTACCCAAGTTCAGTGGTAATAAGAGGGACTTCTACGGCTGGAAAAGGGACTGGGAAAACCTCCAGAGACAAGGGGAACACACAGGTTCACACCATTACTTCTTTTGTCCAAAAGGGAAATCCAAAAATATGAGAGTGGGTCGGGGTGGTAGAGCCACCACCAGGGACCCCAGGAAAGGAAGCAGACTGACATGAGCAGGAGGAGTTTCTGGCTGAACTTGCATTCACTAAGAAAGCTAAGATGGTAGATTGCTCTGAGAGAGACAAGATGGGACCTTGGTTGGGAGTGGATTTTTTAAAAAAATCCCTGTTGTCATGATGTTGATGGAAGTAACCGCTATTGCAACCGCTAATTAGCACTTTTTGTAGATCTGGCCTCAGACACAAAGGGAGAATCGTACCACAAAGAGTAAAAATCATGGGGAAAACTGTTGCTGGAGCACATCCACTCCAGTGTTGCTCTGGTAATTGTCAGCCTGGAGGAAAAGAAATTACCCTAGCTGAAGAGAAGGAACTTCACTTATGTTCAAGAAGATTCCCACCGTAAGATTCCCAAAGTATCCATTGGTCCGGGACCCATCCACCCTTTCTTACAACAGAAGGTGAGGGGAAAGTGCTTTCTTAAGAACAGAAAAACAACACAAGAGACTACCAGAATGGTGGTGTATTTAAGCAGCTCATCTCCATATGGTTGAAAAAGGAGCAGCAATAAAACTCACCAAGGAAGTGATTGACAGGTGGATGGGACCAGTTTGGTATGTGGCATCAACCCCCAACTCAACAACCACTCTGTGTGGTTCGTATGGAATAGTAGCCAAAAATTCAATAGACTAAGCATGAATGATCTTCTCCTAAAGGGACCAGATGTACAGAGCTTTCTTGCTTCAATTTAGAAGTAGCTCTAGTCCACATCTCCAAACTCATTTTCCTAAAAAAGAGTCCAGGTAGGCTAACACCTGACTCAAATTAGCTTTTTATTTATGGTCATTAACTCATGATACACATACCTTATCCCTAGAACTATGATTTTTTTATGATTGTTCTGAATAAAGACATGAAATATCAGGAGTTCTTTTGTGTTATTATTTTAGGCACATTACTGTATGTGTGTCCAGACTTGGATGAAGATCGGATCACATTTAATGACAAATTAATTCAGAAAACCATGAAATTCAAAATGGTTCACATACTTTGTTTTAGTAAATACTTATTTAATAGCTTAAGGTACTTACTCGTGCAGGTTGTAATAAACTGTGCCCACATAAATATTAACACTCCCTCTGACCTCTGGGAGCGTAATTGTACTCAGTTCATTCTGAAGCCAGTCAGTCATCCAATGAGATACTGAACACATGTAAGGAAAAAATAAGTAGGACATCATTGTACTAACAAACACACACACACACACACACACACACACACACACACACACACACACACACACACACACACAGAGAGCATACAAACAATGTATATATTACATACTGTACATAACATTCTCTACAGAATTTACACATTTACAATATCTGAACACCAGAGGGAGCTTTCTGAAAATCCCCCCCCCCCATCATAAGCAAGAGGGAAATGTAAAAAAAAAAATTTACTCAGCGCGACATGAGGAATTGCTGTATTTTTTGTGTTTATATCAGTACCCAACCATTTATTTTTTTCATTTAATCCGGTGTTAATCCGTGAATTGTATTTTTAAAAAATATAAAGTATATTTTATTATTAATATATTACTAGGTTCCTATTAAGATGTAAGAAAATATGTAAAAATTTCCAGATGGTCAGTTTTTCCTATTGTTGGATATAACCTAAAATAGATCATACGTTTTAGCAAAAACTTGTTTGCTAAACAAGTCCATGAAGTCAGTGGAGTCCATTAAAACACAAAGGGGCCATACTAAATTATATTTTTTTTTTACTAAAAATAAAAACATATTACATTTTTTATTTAAAAAATAAAGATCATAATTAATTATGCTCTCATTATTACTAATAAAAATCTACAAAGTAAAAGATGAAGTAGAAGGGAAAAGTAAAATAGAATTACTTTCATTTGTTGCCTAAGGTTTGTGCAGGTCACCATATGTTTCTTGGTAAACACTTGATGCTGCTTAGGTGTTAGAAAACTAGTGTAATTTTATTTACTTTTTTACCAAATTTCCAAAGTTCTTGTATTGTATTGTATCTTGTATTAATCTAGTTTGTTATCTAATTTAATGCTAGTTAAACAATCACTCTTTAACTCATTTTCTATACCACTTATCATGTACAGGGTCATGAGAGGCCTGAAGCCCATCCCAGGATAATCGGGGCACAAGGCGGGATACACCCTGGATGGGGTGCTAATCCATCACAGGTCACAAACACAGACTCACACAATACAGACACACTGACTTATGAAAGTCGCTCCCTGTGACTGTGCATGCAGCCTTACGTGACTGTTGGTGCGTTACAAAACTAGCCTCAAAATCTAAAAAGCAACTACAGATCAAGCCCATTCAGTTCATTTTTTTTTTCTAAGTAGTGCACCTTTGTTTTATACGGAACCCGGCAACGATGCACTGGTGCACTTGTATTTATTATTTTTCCTTTGTTGATTTATTTATATTTGGCTAAGAAGAAAAAGAAGCATGTCCTAAAACATGGCTATTCATGTAATGTGCCCTGATGTTATTGACCATTCTCTAATTAAAAAATCTAATTTAATCAATATCCGCCGACAACATTGGGAATACTTGTAGTCATGATTAAATATCTGTTTTCTTACAGAACTGAGATCAGAACAGAAATCATCAATTCCAACGAAATGAATGTGTGACTATTCTTCCACTAACTTCAGTCATAAGTAACACTCCAGTATCTAAAGTGCTCATTATAGGGCTGTGTACAGTACTTCTGATTGTGTCAGATGCAAGAGAAAATGTCTTGTTAGAAAAGCTTGAAATAAATCCAACACATACAACTAACACAGGAATAGGAAATAAGCAGCGGTCAGGCCATCAAAACCAGAGTCACAAAATACACAGGAACTGACAAACTATGTTTGTATAGTAGTGTTAATAGTTGATTCCAAGTGTGCCTATTTACTCTGAAAGTGACTGCAAACATTCCAGTTTGTGGGCGATGGATTTGTTCCGACCAATTTTGAAGGCTGTTATGTTGTGCAAGATTGTGGTATTGACATGACATTTTAAACATTTAAAACGGCATGATCAGTGTTGAAGTAGCAAAATATTTGATACTTCAAGGATTGATTTGTATTTTAGTATCAATTGATGAATAAGTACTTCTTGTTTTGTTTCCCCAGTCTTATTTGTCTTTGTTTCTTTTGTATGCTCCTGTCAGTGTCATTTTAAAAAAGTGCTCAACAAAGTTTAATCATTAGTCATTTTAATTCCAGGTTCCTCTACAGTTAATGATCCGAAATCAAGGTCAGTACGAATACTGTGAACACATTGTGTGGAAAGAGGAAATTATTGTCCCATATATCTTACTGTGGCATCAGTGTGATGTACAGTAGCATGTAGGCCTTTTTTTCATTAACTTTAATATACAGTAAAGAGCCCTTTAATGTCCAATTCTGTTGTGGTGAAATTTAAGCATAATGCATTCTATTATATGCCAATAGATATGTGGACACCTGGCCATCGTTTTCGTATGTGCTTCTTGAACATCACATTCCAATCTTAGTCCAGCTTTGCTGTTATAATAACCTCCATTCTTCTGAATAAGGCATTCCACTAGATATTATTGGAGGTGTACTTGCTTCTTAGCTAAAAGAGGCCAAAGAAAATACTAGTGGAGACGCCCAAATTAATTGATTTTAAGCATGATTTAAGTATAAAACAACATGGAATGTCATGAAAAACACACACACACAAAACTGTCCTGTTAGTATGGAGGTTATGAAAAGTGCACATGCTAGATAAGATGATATTCAGAGTTGCACCGTTTCTGGATAGTTTCACTATTGATAATAAATTAAATGTCTTACCTTTTTGCAACCCCTTCTGTGACAGAACAGCCTGCAATGCAGGGTATTCTGCATGTGTCTGTGATATCGACATTATAATGAAAGTAGTAACCAACCACATTTTGGTCTTGACTAATGATTTGCTGGATCTGATGAGTTAATAATAGAAAAATCACAAATAAATCTACTAAGAAAAAAAATGCCTTTTAACTCATCACATAACATACAGAGATACATAATTATAGAAATGTTGAACCAGTTGATAAGTTGCTAATACGTGATAAACAGTTGGTTACTTACAAAAACTCTCCGACAGTTTGTTTCCAAAGGAGTGTCTATTTTGTACTTCAGTCATGACTCATAAATCATTTTAATACTTACTTCCTCTATAGAGAGTGATCTGAAACCAAAGTGAGTACCACTTCTTCTGCTTAAAAAATTTGCTTAATAAGGCTTCTGCAGTTTGGCTCCAATACTGGTATGTACTGTATGCATTTTTATTTAATAACTCTGTTAATAATAATCATAATTAACAACAAAAAAAAAACATTGTGTAATTGTAAATGTTTTTTTTGCATGTTTTATATATATATATATATATATATATATATATATATATATATATATATATATATATATATATATATATATATATATATATTTACATTTTGTCATGTAACAATGATTTGTACTGTATGTAATTTTTGTAAGAAATCAAATTATAAAGCACATGGTTAATTTTTTGATAAGATAGAGTAACATTATTTTCGGTAAATTTGATTTATGGAGGTAATAATTCCCTCTAACAGGCAAGACAGCATTGTCTAAAAAGCTGTTAGAGGAACAAACCATTCGAGGAAGCGAGCCCCAAAAGAGGAACAGATGCTCTTTTAGGCGACATACTATTATGATATGCAATGATCATAATTAGGGCTTAGAGGCCATTCAAACATTTGGTGGAGTGGCAGGGGGCATATGTCTCAGGGTGCCCCATGCCTGGGTTTCCTTCTGGCTCTTTTTTTAAAATAAGTAAGTACCTGCCAGAGCCTTGGTTTATACAGTACTCTGTTCATGCCTTTAAACCATTGTATGATTTGAACAAACCTAATAACTCTCTCTCACTCTCCCTGTTGTTTCTCTGTCTCTCTAATCTCTAGTGTTCTTCTGCTGCCTGACATAATGCAAGTTCCAGATCCTGACACGTCTCCTGCTGTTGCTTCTCTCACATGCCAGACCTGCCTGATTTATGCTAGTGCTTTACTTTATCTCTCCATGCCTAGAATTTACCTTCTCCTTTGGATGCTGGTCCTACATGATCACATAATATATTTTAACCATACCTAAATGCCACTTTCCATTTTTTGTTAATTAATTAATTAATTAATTTTTATAGCAAGGGTACTCATAGCTTTAGTTCTTGATTAAATATGTTGGACATATGAAGCATGTTAAAGATGAAATATAGCTGAAAACTTAAATACTGTTTATTAGTTACTTAAAATCTACTGTAAGTATTACTCACAAAATTCACAATTACAGTATATGCCATTTACACAAATGGTTCCCTCTACTTTGTTTCTTCATGTACTTTTCAGAAATGCTGCTTAGATGTCTAAATTTATTTAAGAAAGGAAGTGAAAGTGCTTTACTTCTTAGCAACAAATGTAGAAGTGGGACTCAAAACCTTAACTTTGTCTTACTTCTAGGTTGAATTATTATAATGCCTTACTATCTTGATTGCCCATAAACGTGTAAAGAAGCTACAGTAAACTAGTAGTGCTTACTAAACCAGAAGATACCACCACAACAACACCATCATATTCACATTGCACTAGCTCTAATAGAATAGTTGATTATAAAATACCACTATTGACCTATAAAGCACTGAATGTCTGGTCTCTTGTGATCCAAAGGTAATGGCTATCAGCTGGTACATCAAATGATGAAAGCAAATGACCTCTTTATATCCCATGGGTACCCTCATGTCTGTGTTTAATTTTGGATCTTAGTGTTAAGCATACTATATCCTAACTAGTCTTGCTGGAGTCCCAGTTTGCAAACAACATTTTCCTTAACCATTGTGCAACAATGAGCAAATCCTCATGACCTCAGGAAGGCCATCAGAGATTTAAAGAGAGGTTACAAGGGGAGGGTGAAGTCCACCTACCACAGTCAAGATCCAAGCTGCCTGGTCACTATGTACAAGGCACCCCATTGTTCCTAAACCTAAAAAATAAAGTTGTTTTTCTTTATGATTATCGACTAGTGGCACTAATATCAGTCATCAAAAAAGGGCTTCAAGTCAAGGCTCATATTTGCTCCCTCTCCTCCCTCCCTGACTCCCTCCAGTTTGCATATACAGTAGACCAAATAGGGCTTCTTTTACTCTGTTAAGTTACGCATGTAATTTCTGAGATACACATGATCCTGACCGCTTCTGCCCTCCGGATGTGCTTGATCCATTCTGATGCCCTGTTTTGAGTTGGAGATATCATACCTTGAAAACCAAAGATGGCCCCATATAGAAGCTTACAGATACAGTGGTGTGAAAAACTATTTGCCCCCTTCCTGATTTCTTATTCTTTTGCATGTTTGTCGCACTTAAATGTTTCTGCTCATCAAAAACCGTTAACTATTATTCAAAGATAACATAATTGAACACAAAATGCAGTTTTTAAATGAAGGTTTACGTTATTAAGGGAGAAAAAAAACTCCAAATCTACATGGCCCTGTGTGAAAAAGTGATTGCCCCCCTTGTTAAAAAATAACTTAACTGTGGTTTATCACACCTGAGTTCAATTTCTGTAGTCACCCCCAGGCCTGATTACTGCCACACCTGTTTCAATCAAGAAATCACTTAAATAGGAGCTACCTGACACAGAGAAGTAGACCAAAAGCACCTCAAAAGCTAGATATCATGCCAAGATCCAAAGAAATTCAGGAACAAATGAGAACAAAAGTAACTGAGATCTATCAGTCTGGTAAAGGTTATAAAGCCATTTCTAAAGCTTTGGGACTCCAGCGAACCAGAGTGAGAGCCATTATCCACAAATGGCAAAAACATGGAACAGTGGTGAACCTTCCCAGGAGTGGCCGGCCGACCAAAATTACCCCAAGAGCGCAGAGACAACTCATCCGAGAGGCCACAAAAGACCCCAGGACAACATCTAAAGAACTGCCGGCGTCACTTGCCTCAATTAAGGTCAGTGTTCACGACTCCACCATAAGAAAGAGACTGGGCAAAAACGGCCTGCATGGCAGATTTCCAAGGCGCAAACCACTTTTAAGCGAAAAGAACGTTAAGGCTCGTCTCAATTTTGCTAAAAAACATCTCAATGATTGCCAAGACTTTTGGGAAAATACCTTATGGACCGACGAGACAAAAGTTTAACTTTTTGGAAGGTGCGTGTCCCGTTACATCTAGCGTAAAAGTAACACAGCATTTCAGAAAAAGAACATCATACCAACAGTAAAATATGGTGGTGGTAGTGTGATGGTCTGGGGTTGTTTTGCTGCTTCAGGACCTGGAAGGCTTGCTGTGATAGATGGAACCATGAATTCTACTGTCTACCAAAAAATCCTGAAGGAGAATGTCCGGCCATCTGTTCATCAACTCAAGCTGAAGCGATCTTGGGTGCTGCAGCAGGACAATGACCCAAAACACACCAGCAAATCCACCTCTGAATGGCTGAAGAAAAACAAAATGAAGACTTTGGAGTGGCCTAGTCAAAGTCCTGACCTGAATCCTATTGAGATGTTGTGGCATGACCTTAAAAAGGCGGTTCATGCTAGAAAACCCTCAAATAAAGCTGAATTACAACAATTCTGCAAAGATGAGTGGGCCAAAATTCCTCCAGAGCACTGTAAAAGACTCGTTGCAAGTTATCGCAAACACTTGATTGCAGTTATTGCTGCTAAGGGTGGCCCAACCAGTTATTAGGTTCAGGGAGCAATTACTTTTTCACACAGGGCCATGTAGGTTTGGATTTTTTTTCTCCCTAAATAATAAAACCCCTCATTTAAAAACTGCATTTTGTGTTTACTTGTGTTATCTTTGACTAATAGTTAAATGTGTTTGATGATCAGAAACATTTTGTGTGACAAACATGCAAAAGAATAAGAAATCAGGAGGGGGGCAAATAGTTTTTCACACCACTGTATACTGTATACAAGAAGACTGTGGATGGTACCATAAAAAATGTTCTGGACTCCACAAACAGTTTTGCACTCAAGTCTCCCTCAATAAATATTTGATTACATTTAGGCATACACTCTTATCCAGAGCGACTTACATTTTTATCTCATTATACATCTGAGCAATTGAGGGTTAAGGGCCTTGCTCAAGGGCCCAACAGTGGCAACTTGGTGGTTGTGGGGTTTGAACCTGGGATCTTCCGAACCGTAGTCCAATGCCTTAACCACTGAGCTACCCCTATATGCCCTAATTTGATGATTATTTAAATAATAATTCATATAAAATATAATAAACTATAATAAATTTCCTGGTTGCATATAATAATAACAACAACAATAATAATAATTAGTAGTAGAAGTAGAAGTAGTACAGTAGTAGTAGTATTGTTGTTGTCATTGTTATTATTATAAAATTTTATTGAAATATGAAAACATCCACTCAGCTGCAAAGCAATATACTATAAACTGTTATCTAACCTAAGGCATCATATAACAAAAATTTAAATCAGTTTGATTGTTGCTGCAGTGTATAATATAAATATAACCCACTCTATTTCAGTTATTACACATGAAACAATATATGATTTCAGTCAAATTCCACAAATGAAATCATTTACATTAAAAAAAATGATAATCATCTAAATAGTTTCAAGAGTAACTGTAGATGGTATTGATATGATTTTGGCAAAATGTTAGGGGCCAGTGCTGCTGTCAGCTATCGCCAGGAGATTGTTAGATGCCAATGCCATATGTGACGTGAAATCCAACAGGGAATAGTTGGCTAGTCTTTTAGGGTGTGAGGGATACAATTTGCCTCTCCCAGTTAGGCAGTTAGGCTATTAGCCAGTTGTAGATTTCTGAGCTTATATGTGTGTTCGCATAGAGCAGTTAACACTAAGTAAATCGAGTTGGACCACTTCATGAGGTAAATCAGTTTTACCTCTTGTCTCCTCTTCTGAGTATATCACAGCCTATACCTAGTTCCTGACTTTTTGCAAGTTATATACTTTGTCATCTTTACTTAAAATGACCTGTTGTCTAGATCCCTCTTGTGGCTCATTCAGGCAAGGACTTCTTGTTCAAGACCTCTAAAGGTGTGCTATGGTATCTGAGAGCAAGGCATTAGCAGCACATCCTTTAGAACTCAGAACTTGCTTATGTGATGACTGCCATAACACACAAAGACACAGAGATACAAAAACAATATTAAATAAAATTACTAAAATAGAATAAGTCAATAAAATCTGAATAAAATCTGTGGAAAGAAAACAACCACAATCACGCAGCTGAGTGAAAAACTACTGACATGAGTGGAAGTTTGAAATAAGTTATTGCACTTTTTCTGTGGCGTTCAGTGGAACACTTTAAGTTGATGAATCTGTGACTAAAGGTATTTCTCAGTTCGTCCACCACATTGTAGAGTGGTTGATCTACATTGTCCATGATTGACTGAAATCTGGACTATGTTCTCCTTTCAGCCTTTAAGTCCTGTAAGTTGCAAGATGGGCCTCCAAAGATCAAATTTCTTTGTACACTAAATCCCACAGATGCTTAATCATTTTGAGATCTGAATAGTTTTGATGCCAAGTCAATACCATGAACCAGCAGGAAATTATGTTGACAAAAAAGGGTTTTTACAAGGTCTACAACAACGTTTAGGTAGGTGTTACATATAAAAAGTAAAATATGAATGAATGTTTGGATGCAAGATTGTCTAGGAGAAAATTGCCCAGAATGGATCATGTGACTATTGTAACCGCTTTCGGCATTAGACAGCGATCAGTGCGGGCACGTTTACCAGTCTGCGGCTACACAGCCCCATACACAATAAGCTCTGATGCACTGTGTCCTCATAGAAAGAGGTATCTTTCAGTAGCTTATGCTATAGTAACTTTTCTCTAGGGTTGACTAGTCAGGGTAGTCTTTGCACCCCACCCACCAACGTAAAATGTATTGGGTGTTTTTTGACATTGTGGACTGTTCTTTCAGTCATGGAGGACAAAATAACTACAATTAATGCAGAATTGTTTGTCAACAGCTAATACACGCACTGTAAAGATTTCAAGGCAACTTAATGAACGTTTAGAGGCCTACAGCCCAACAAAATCTTGTTGATGTGCACATACAGTATGTGGCTTTTCAGATGACAGGCGCACCCACATTAGAGTCAAATAATTACAAATGTGAACCAACATATTTAAGGCATGTATGTTTTGGTAACATATTAAACACGAGAGAGAGAGAGAGAGAGAGAGAGAGAGAGAGAGAGAGAGAGAGAGAGAAAGAGAGAGAGAGAGAGTATTGGTGTATTTAAGAGTTTTGGGGGAAGTATCGAATTTTTACACAAAGCCAAGAGATCACTGCTGAAACAAATATTTAGTTTATTGACTTCAGGAATATCTTCAGGGCGTACATTGTCTATCTTCTTGTATACATTATGAATGTGCAACAAGGCCATCCTAGGATACATTAAACACACAGTCACTTTTTCACAACCCAGCACCGCATTTTCAAGAATTCATGAATACACAAACTGAATATGAAACAATTACAATCTACTGTAACTAAACATTAAAAATGGAAGGAAACGAGTTTCTGACACTGAAAATCTCTGTCCATTTGTTACTTTGATTCTTCTCTGACCTCGATCTTTTAAATACAATGGAAGAGTTCCAATTTATTTTTTAACCATTTTGCTTTTTATGCTTGATAAATCTAAATATGTTTGGTAAGAATTAGGCAGTAATTAGTTTTTTGAAAGGTCAAAATATCCTGATGGCCTTTCAGATTTACTGTAATGTTGTACTCAGTTTCTCTAAATCTTTTAGCAGACTATACTACATTCCAATACCACTAATACTACATTCCCAATGACTAATATTCCTTTTTATTCCCCAGGAAATTATTGTACATTAGGCATATGTGCAGGGTCTGCACTCATGACACATTTTGGCTTATGTATTTATTCTTAATAATAATAAAAAGAAAGTACACAAACTATAACAACAAATTTTAAGAAGAAGAAAATGTTTTTTTGTTTTTTTTTGGATGACAGGCATTCAAGTCACACCTGGACTTTACAGAATACAGTTATAACAGAGGGTAAAATTTACCTTTTCTTTCGCTATATAATCCCCTGTTTCACTAATGCACTTTTTCAGTGTTTCACTAGTGCTTCAATACCATCAAGATCAAGAACATTTTCTCAGTTGGAGCCAGAATATATTCTTCACATCTGAAGAACTGGCCTTTTATGAACTCCTTTAATCGCCCAAACATGTTGAAATTGCTTAGAGTAAGGTCTTAAAGTTTTTTTTTTTTTTTAATGTCAATGGGTTTCACAGCATCATTAACAAGATTTTTTTTTTTAGAAATCATAAATCCCAGTATGACTTGAACACTATAGCCAAATTCTCTATCTTGGTCATATCTGCAACCAAGAAGCAATTAATTGCCAATTAACATAATCTGTAGTATCTTAATCTGGGATGGTATACTTAAAGGCCTCAATGAGCCCTTCAGTGGAGTGAATAAACCCTGAAATGCTGCATATACCTCCAATTATACAGATAGAGACGTCAAAAAAGACCTCGTGCCATAGAAGCTTGCGCCAGAGAAGCTTCAGATGGAATAAGCAGGGCAGCAGGAAGCACAGTCCAGCACCAGTGAGACTTCCAGTAAGACCCATAAGCAGTGCAAAGTGTGGGACAAAAATAGCCATTAGGAGTGTGAAAAAAACAAGTCCAATTCTCATGGCAAGACCCCAGGACTTAAGCCTGCCATCAGATCTATAGCAGTTTGGTAATGGGGCCCCATCTCCATCTAGAAAAAATAACTTTTCTAAAATATCTACCGCAGCAAAGAAGGGCAAGGGGTAGGAGAGCAATGCCTTGGCCACCAAAAATACATTCACCCACATACGTATACTAGGCGGCATGTTATCTGTTATCACTTCTTTTGTGTCGTCGGCCCATGTGAGGTAGGCAACAAGGGCAAAAAGGCCCTTGAGGATGCATGCAGCGATGTGTGTCCACTTCAACATACGCTGAAACTCAGCAGGCTTCTGCATATTACCCTCAAGTGAGGGCAGGAATATCTGTGATGTGTAACTAAAAACAATAATGCCAATAGAGATAGGAAACTTCTTGACATCAATGTAAAACTTGACTTTGTCCCATGCCCAGTCCGGTGCATTTGACAGGCAATAGGCAATCACTATCACGTTAATGATAAAGTGAACAACTGTACACAACATACTTAGCTTGGAAACAGCCTTCAGGTTGCGCAGGAAGGCACACGGCATGAGTGCTGCCGCAGCAAACGCTGACCATGCCTTCTGTGACACTGGCAAGTCAGGAAAGCTGTTATACATAAGGTTGCCACAGACGACCACATAAAGGATGCATGTCATCACCAGCTCAATGATTTGTGCCACATTCACAACATGGCCACCAAGCACAGGGAAGCGTGGTGCGCAGCAAGCATTTGCGATGTCCACATATGTATCACGCACACGTACACGCTCTCCGTCCTCGTTCTCCTCATAGAGGCACACAATGAGGATCTTGCCTGTGTAGCAGCACACCAGAGCGGTGAAGATGATGAGGAAGAGGCCCAGATACCCTCCATGCAAGACAGCATAAGGAAGGCCCAAGACAAACATACCCTGCAGGGTAAAAATTATTATAATTACTTGAAAAATCATGACAGCACAAATATTTGCATCAAGAGGTAAAATTTCAGTGGACATCAAACCCTAATTTATTAATTAACATTGCACTATTCATGTATCTGATCTCTTTTTAAACACTATTTGTTGATTCATGAAAAAATGGTTATTTATTTGTTTTTAGGTTTCTGTTTCTTTTCTTTCTATCTATCTATCATATTCTTTTTTTTTTGTCAGTACTACTGTTAGTTTGTCCATACTACAGTAATTGATTAACAATTTATTCATAATAACTAACAGCCACTTGCATATATGCTTCTGTGTACTTTGCACTTGTTCTTTGACTCTGTACTGACCATTTCTCACTGTTATTTAGACATGGAGTGTTTGAAAATGGGAAGAGGAATTGACTCATTGCACATACTATGTAATATAAGAATTGGATTAAAGGAGTTGATCTGTGCTTACATCAGAAATACGTGTGCATCATGACGACCTTGTTTCCTGCGCAAAGTCTGAATGAAAGATGATTGCACAAACTTTACAGGCTGGTTTCAGTTTTGTTTGCATTCTCAGAAAGCTGGTAGCCCTGGTTAACATTAGCTTTTCTGTGTGCATTGCACACTGTAACAGGAAACACCTGCTTTATCAAGCCCAGTTGAACAAAGGCATGGTTAAAACTGACCTGAACCAGCTGCTGTACTGTGCATTGCTGATTCTCAACAGCCTTTAACTTAATAACTAAAATATAGTATACAACCCAGTATCCTAAATCAAAAGTCAAGAGTAATATAAACTCTATAGTTTTGAGGCTATGTCTAAATCAAAATCAGAAGAGACTGAATGGAACAGAGTGCATGGATTTTCTCATAAGAGTGTGGCTCAATAGTTAATGTGTTGGACTGTGTCAGCACTGTAGGACCCTTGAGCAAGGACCTTCACCCCTAAGCGCTCAGATACAACTGGGAGTTGACCTAGCAACCCAACACTGTAAATAACTGCCACAGAAATGCAGGATATGTTGCTCAATGTGGTATGTAGACGGAATCATCCATTCATAATATCTTTGTATTATTATCAAATATACTCAGCAAAAAAAGAAACGCTCCTTTTTCAGGACTGTGTATTTCAACAATAATGTTGTAAAAATCCAAATAACTTTACAGATCTTCATTGTAAAGGGTTTAAACAATGTTTTCCATGCATGTTCAATTAACCATAATCAAGTAATTAACATGCACCTGTGGAATGGTCGTTAAGACCTTAACAGCATGTACTGTAGGTCACAGTTCTAAAAAACACAGGACACTAAAGAGACTTGTCTACCGACTGTGAAAAACACCCAAAGAAAGATGCCCAGGGTCCCTGCTCATCTGCGTGGACGTGCATTGGGCATGCTGCAGGGAGGCATGAGGACTGCTGATGTGGCTAGGGCAATAAATTGCCATGTCCGCAATGTGAGACGCCTAAGACAGCTCTACAGGGAGACAGGAAGGACAGCTGATCATCCTCGCAGTGGAAGACCACGTGTAACAACACCTGCACAGGATGGGTACATCCGAATATCACACCTGCGTGACAGGTACAGGATGGCCACAACAACTGCCCGAGTCACACCAGGAACACACAATCCCTCCATCTCACAGCAAGAACTGACAAATCTGGTCCAGTCCATGAGGAGGAGATGCACTGCAGTACTTCAAGCAGCTGGTGGCCACCAGATACTGACTGGTACTGACTGATTTTGAGCCTCCCTTCATTCAGGGACACATTGTGAAACATTTTTAGTTTATGTCTTATGGTGTTGACTCTTTTAGTGTTCATACAAATATTTACACATTAAGTTTACTGAAAGTAAAAACAGTTGAAAGTCAGAGGACGTTCCTTTTTTTGCTGAGTATATATGTATGTATAGCAATTATTTTATGTATAGCAATGTATAGCAAATTTATCTATAGCAATAAATTTCTAAGCTTTTCCTGAAGTGTGTATCATTTTTTGGCTGACTGTACAGAGCATTTTTTGTTGTTATAAACACTTGTTTAAAATAACTTATTGTAAAAATGTAATGCTGATGCACACACATCACTGGTGTCCACCATTTTTTTTTTTGCCCTGAGTGACACTGGATAAAATCATATCTGATGGAACGAGGTCTTAGCAGGAGTTATGATGCTATAAATAAATAAATAAATACAAAAACACACACACATACATTATATATATATATAATTTATATAATATATATATATATATATATATATATATATATATATATATATATATATATATATATATACACACAGTATATATATAAAACCCGTTATCAGTAATTTACTGAAGACATTTGATATCATTTTAGTGGAAAAAATTTGAGTTGCAATAATTTAACAAAATATTGCAGGTTATCTGATTTCTTCTAATTTAGACGATCATTTAAAACTTCAATTAGTGTTATTAGTGTTAAGGGTAATTAACCTAATATTATTCCTATCAATAGAAACAAATATAATAACTATTGATGATACATTTCGGTGACTTAATTTCCTCTCTAAACAAATTAACACATAAAACTGAAGGAAACACTGATGTGATTTTTTCCCCCCCTGTATTTAGAAACGGGGGGAAGCATTAGGAGCAGCGCCTGTGCACCTGGATCGCATTGGTGACGTTCCATCCCGCGTCCCATGCTGTTATTTTCGGTTTGTCTCTTTGCACCTCGCTCGAGTCGCTGTTTTTTCGGGTTCCTGTGTGTCCGCTGCCGTGTCTTTGGTAATGACTGTCTGCCGCCAGCGTTTCCTCTCTTACTCCGCTCGTCTTTACTTCAGCCATCCGCATCTCATGTCTGTAATCGTAGTCCAGGACATCACAGTCGGCGAAAGCCAGAGCCTCGTCATCGGTGGCCGTCTGGAAGCCGAGGCGCGCAAACACACCGCTCACCTTCCCCTCGGACTTATCGGACGCGCTGTTCATTATGGTAATGACTTTGTTTGGAATCTTGTGCCGGATTAAATGCGCCATGATTATAAATTGTAGATGGTCGGCTGTTTAACAACTATATAACATTCACACGTTTTATCCCTAAATATTCTATATTCTTCTTTAAATAACATGTCCTAACATTTTTTAATGTAAAAAAATAAAAATAAAAATCTTTATCCGAATGCGAGAAAAGTTAGGTAATCTAGTACAAAAGTATTCCGAATTCAATTATTTTCTCTCTACATCCAGTCCAGTAGCAGACCTGTACCAGCTCATCAGTGTGCCAAATGCCAGTTGCGCACGAGTGTGTGTGTGTGTGTGTGTGTGAGCTCGCGCGCGCTGCACTTATTCATATATGTTTGCGCTCCGTTCAGTCGGAAGAAAAGTCATCATAGGATTTTTGTTCCTTAAATGTTAGTTCGTAGCGACATAGTGTTGTATTGGTTAGAAAAATAGGTCTGGATGCTATATTTTATCGGTAATCAATCAATATAAATAAGAATTCATGTTTATTGCGTATATAGGCCTCTCTCTCTCTCTCTATATATATATATATATATATATATATATATATATACATATACACACACACACACACACACACACAATATATATATATAATACCAAAATAAATTTTTATAGCTTTTATTCAATAGTGAATAATTGAGATATTCACTAGAAATATAAAACTCAAATGGAGGCTTAACAGGGAATACAATACAATCAATATAAGGTTTAAAAACACTACACCCATAACAGTAGATCATAACCCATATAGAGGGTGAAACATACAATGTGTCAAACTGGCAGGTACATATTTACATCAGCTACCATTCGTGCAGTCTTGCTTTACTATGGAAATCCCACACTGGCTTTCTGTCCAAGCACGACCAGTCCAAAGTTACAAATTATCATTACTGTCCATGTCTAATATTTGATAATCTATTTTCATGCTTTGTTACATGGTGATGTCTAAATTTATTTGGCTAAATGAGTTTGAGGTAGAAGCATTTAATTATCTTTTATAACGTTTTGTTTGTCTATATTTACCCAAATGTTTGAGTGGCTGGGTGATAATATATTGTACTGTAGTTGCAGTAAAAAGTCAATTTATTGTGTGGCTGTTGGAATGATGCGCAAAAGACCAACAAATACAACTGGGGGTTGTTTTATTCCAATCAACAATACATAGTTACTGTTAATTTTTATGTGGAAGAAGAATAAATAAAACAAAATTTTAGAACCAATCTTTTGCCAGTAATGGACAAATGTTGACACAAAGATATTATAATCTATATCAACACAAAGAAATCAATAACCCAAGAAAATAAACAAATGTACAGCATCACTATGGTGTGCAGTATAATGAAAAAAAGAACAAACAGCCAGCAAATACGGCAAAGAAAATACGGCAGTGGCAGTTCTAAGAAAAAAAAAAAAAAAAAAGAACATACAACATGCCCTTGGCATTAACTACATCACTGGCAAAAACAACAGTAAATGATACCTGTAAGATCCCATTGTACAGTTCACTTACTTTCCAACCTCAGTTTCAAACACACCCCAAAAGGCCAAACACACCAGGGAAACTTGTATAGCTTGCACGTCCTACATGAAAATCAACACATAATGTCAAAATTTATGTTTCTAAACTCTTTTTAGAGAAACAAAACACAAAAAGCATATTTAAGGCATTTTAAAGAAATTTGAATCAGAGACCACTGACCTGATATGTTAGCTTACACCCGTGGTTCTCAAAGTGTGGGGCGCGCCCCACTAGTGGGGAATACAGACATGACAGGTAGGGCGCAATGAATGGGAGGAAATTAATGTAAAATAATAGGAAAGTACCTATTCTAATTCATGCTTTTCTTTATTGACAACGAACAGTGTACACTCAAAACTAAACAACCACACACAAAGAAATGGATCATTAATACAAGAAAATTAAAATAACATCAGTTGGGGGCCGGGAGAAAAAGTGGAACCATAGTGCAACAATAACGGTTTAACGTCGGCATGTTAATTGCAGAGGAACAATATAAGGAAACTTTCGGTATTATATATGTAATCATTAAATTAACATTTTATTTGTCACATACACAGTCATACACAGGATAATATGCAGTGAAATGCTTACACGACCGCCAGTGACCTTAAAAAGAAAATAAAAGCTTGAACGTAAAAAATAAATATCAATAAAAGGAAATACTAAAGAAATAAATTTAACTAGTAAAATAAACTGTACAATAAGGGCATAATAAAATATTGCAAAATATAGAAATATAGGGGAGAAGTATATATATATATATATATATATATATATATATATATAATTTAAAGTGACGAATGGTTATGCAAATATGCATGAAATGTGACATGTGCAATTGTCCAGATGTATAAATATTTAGTGCAAGTGTGTATGAATGTGTCCATGATTGTCCAGTCAATGTTGTGAGCTTAAAAAGATGTTATTAGTCCTGTGTGGAGGTGTAATTGAGAGACCTTATCGCCTGCGGGAAGAAGCTCCTCCTCAGTCTCTCTGTGTTGGCCTTTAGGGAGCGGAATCGCTTCCCAGACCGCAACAAACAGAACAGTCCATTACAGGGGTGACTGAGGTCCTTCACGATCTTCCTGGCCTTAGTCCAGCACCGCTTGCTGTAGATCGAGTGCAGGTCAGGGAGCTCAGTGCGGATGATGCGCTCGGCTGATCGCACCACCCTCTGTAGAGCTCGTCTGTCCTGCATGGTGCTGTTCCCGAACCAGGTTGTGATGTTTCCCGTCAGGTTGCTCTCTATGGTGCAGGAGTAGAAGTTCCTGAGCACCTTGGAGGGCAGTCTAAAGTCTCTCAAGCGTCTGAGGTGGTACTGTTGATCTGGTAGTTCCTCTCCTGCTTTGTACAAAAGTCCACTATCAGCTCCTTTGTCTTACTGACGTTCAGGAGGAGATTGTTCCTCTGGCACCAGTTCTCCAGATTTCCAATCTCCTCTAGGTAGTCCGACTCATCATTGTTGGTGATCAGTCCGACCACGACGGTGTCGTCAGCAAACTTGATGATGGAGGTGGAGTTGGTAGTGGCCACGCAGTCGTGGGTGTACAAAGAGTACAGCAGGGGGCTCAGAACACAACCCTGGGGGGCTCCAGTGCTGAGAGTGAGTGTAGCTGAGACATGTCCGCCCATCCTTACTGCCTGTGGTCTGCCAGTCAGAAAATTGGAGATCCACTGACATATAGATGAGCTGAGTCCCAGGTGCTCCAGCTTGGTGGTGAGCATGGAGGGAATTATGGTATTAAATGCAGAGCTGTAGTCGATGAAGAGCATTTTGACATAATTCCCTTTCCCTTTATTTATTCCAATGTGTATGCTGATGTTTCTGTATTTTTGTTAAAAATTATATTTTATCGGGCAGTACTAGTCTGGCATTTCTAGTTTCCAGTGTGGCAACAAAGTTGCTTTTTGATCCTTCAGGCGTTGAACAGAAGGTAAGATCCATATCGTTCTACACTTTTTGTTTGTGCGCGGCATTTTGCCATGATCCCTAAATCATTGTTGTGCTGTAAAGAATAACGATGTTTAAGCCTTCAAACGTATAATTTAGGTGCTTAATCGAGAAAAAAGGCGTGTGTATCTTAAAGACAATGCAAAGAGGAAATGTATGCATCTTATTTGTGGGTTTATTTACGCAGCTATTGAAGCCGGAGATGCGAATATGTGAATATAAAACTAACTTTACTGCGGTCACAAACCGGGTTATTAGCGTACATAGTGGGCATAATAACGTCACTGGATACATTTGTTAC
Organism: Channallabes apus; assembly: GCA_030522415.1. NCBI lineage: Eukaryota > Metazoa > Chordata > Actinopteri > Siluriformes > Clariidae > Channallabes > Channallabes apus. The sequence goes on along the minus strand of CM060111.1, from coordinate 30,929,273 downwards.
ATGGACCACAAAAAAAGCAGGCGATTCAGCACGATCAGCCTAATCAACCAAAAAGCCAGCCGAAAAGAAAATATGATGAAGCCTATCTTGAGCTTGGATTCATGGTGGGGATGGTGGGGGCAGGAGAGAGGCTCGTGTGTGCTTTGTGTCTTAAACCGCTGGCAGCAGACAGCATAAGACCCAACAAATTAGGAAGACACTTAGAGACAACACACTCCAGTCATGTTAATAAGCCACTCGACTTCTTTGAAAGAAAGCTAGCAGAATACAGACAGCAGGAGAATCGCATGGTAACATCTGAATCAGTGGACAGCAAAGCACAAATGGCTTCATTCAAAGTTGCATACAGAATTGGCCAGTGCAATAAAACTACAAACGATTGCTGAGCAGCTAATAAACATGGGGTCAATTATGCAAAGATAAGTGACAACGTAAGCCTTGTAACAATTGCACGTGTATTTTATCTGTTTTGAATTTGGTGTTGTTTGATCTCATTTGTTTAGAAATTGATATTTCAATAAACAGTAAACTTGGCCGATTTCGTTATTATTTCGTTGACAAGTGGGGCTTGAAAATTCGCTCACCCCCTTAAGTGGGGAATGACAGAAAAAGTTTGAGAACCACTGGCATAGTGGAATCCAATCCTTCACTCACACAAATTACGGCAAAAATACATAGCATAACAAAGAAACCCGGTTACAAGAAACTCGCAATCCTTCCCAAACGTTTTGATTAACTTTATAAAATGAATTACAATGGATGATTTTTTACCTGGAAAAACGCTACAGGTGAAACCTCTCACCACATTAACTTCATGGTTTCTAGTCTCATATGCACTGAGTCACACGCGCATGTGATAACGGCATCGAGCATTTCTTAAAGGGCCCTGTACCCATTTTCACCCTACAAGCTCAACATATACAGTAGAGTACAGACATTCAATGTCACTTTAACACTAGAAGCGCCGAGCAGCGGTCATTTGACCTCAAGGGGGAAAAAAATAAATAAATACTTCACACTCAATCAAAATCCAGAACCCTCCTTTCATGACTTTTCCTAGATCTGTGAGCTTAATCACCCAGCATGCTTAAATTTTGACAACAGGACAATGAGGTCTGCTGGAAGTGCAAGTTGATGACCGAAATCTTGCATGTGATCAAAGTGCTAAGCGTGGGGGCTGGGGGTGGGGGTTCCCTACTAAAGCCCAATCTAGGGAAAGACGACAGTAGGGCGGTTATCAGACACCGTTGTAATGCTTTTTTTGGAGCCTTTCCTGGGGAAAGGAAGAAATATAACGCTCACGATTTACAAGGCAAAACGAAAGAAAAATGTATGCGTTCTGAGCACAATGCATCCGGCAGTTTCAACCAGGGCCGGTTCTATGGGGGGCAAGGGGGGCAGCGCCCCCTCAAATAAAGATTTTGAAATGTTGAGAAAGCACATGTTAATATACTCACAAAATTAATTAATAACAAGTTGATAAAATGATCTGCCTAAAAAGGGACACTACACAATACGGTATTAGATTTCACAGGCTGCAGCGCTTGCACGCGCGCACCCATCTCTCCCATCCCCCCCCCGTCGCATGATCTGAACACGTTCACATCGCCCACCTCCCATGATCTGAAGGCACACATACATAAATACTACTAACTGCTAAAACAAATACATATGAAATGCGCACATATACACAAATTCTCCGTACACACACAGCTGCACAGAGTAGCGAACTGTAGCGCTGTAGGGAACTAGTGACATTTTTTAAATATATTTATTATAATCATTATCGAGGACGACATCATATAAATAGGACACAATTTCAACTTAATTTAGAAAACCAATTTGTTGTTGATCACTGGCTGGGAATCGAACCCGGATCTTCCACACGGCAGGCGAAACACCTACCACCTTCTTAATTGAGTAAGAAGTGCGCTTTCTCACAGTGGCTGGGATAGATTTAAACTTGGATCTATAACACGAGTCCGGGACTCGTGAAGTACCCAAAAAGTGCAAAGACGCACAAAAGAGAGAGAGAGGGTACTGGTTTCGCCTCGTTTACGAAAACTTGGCCCCGCAGCAGACGTGCTCGGTGTGAGGACCTCCGGAGGTAAATCAAGTCAGAGTGCAGGGTTGCAAGGTGCACAAGTAAAAGTCAAGAGGACTTTACGGGAAAAACAGTCAAGGGGACTGTTGAGGTAAATCAAGGTAGAGTAAGGTGCACCGGTAAAAGTCAAGAGGACTTTACGGCAGAGTGCAAGCTGCACCGGTAGCAGTCAAGGGGACTGTGTCAGTTCACTGTGAGTTAGTGGCACGTGTAAATTGACAAGTAAAAATCATGGGTAACAGCAAAAAAAAAAAAAGATCTTGTGGCATTCCTTGGTAAAGATAACATCTAAATTATGTTTGAGAAATGTGGAAATCCAGGGAAAACAAAAGAAAAAAATGAGAAATGTAGAATTATTAATTACTGAGATTGCTTTTGAGATGTGGATGTGGATGTGTGAATCATGTGTTAGGGACAGAAAAGCAATGCAGTTAGGGACAGGTCACATCTCACAATCTTTTCAGTGTGTTAAGACAGATCATGACCTGGATGGCTGCCCAACCTACTGTTCCTGACTGCCCTCAACCCCATCATACAGCTCTGCAGCGCACACAGAAACACCAGTCCTGACCTCACCTGTGTCATCGTATATCGGAGAAACGAAAGAAACGAAGCTGGACAATCGACTCAGCAGTGAGCCCCTGACGAATGAGGAACCGCTCAACTCTGAAAAATGCTCATGGTCGAACTGGCGGGGTCAGATGGAAGGAAACACCCTTGTGCACAGACCATGGAGCTGGAGAACTGGAGCAGGTCAACAAAATAGCTGTCAGACATAAGACAGGCTGGAGAACATACATTGGGGACACTAAGGAATTTAGACTAACTTCATATGAACCTGGAGGACTGCTCGTGTCTAAACTGGGAACTGACTTTCACAAAACTCAGCCAACTGGCCTGAAGACAAGTACATGATGTGAATTCCTGTCTGGAATAATCAACATAATCAGGAGTGTATGACATGGATCGACAGACGCTTTTCCAGTGAGAATGGACATGACAAACATATCTGCTTGAGGTTGAAGAAGCGCACAGAGAGGAAGAGAACACGATGGGAGAATGGCAGAAAAGATGAAGGAGCAGGGGACGGGACTGAGGTGATGTACAGTAGCCTGAAGGGGAGGGTGAGTCAAAAAAATATTTTCCTACTAACACTTCTTGCTCTGAACGCAATGAAGAAAAGCTTGCTATCTTTTTCAATGATTCTTGTGTGATTAATAAAAAAAAATTTGTATCTTAGAAACATCCACACATGTTAAGTATGATCTTGAAGTATATTAGCAAAACGCCAACAATTGAATTGCAGCTCCATGACAAACAAAATTCATTTTGGTAGATTCCATGCAGGTCATTCAGTCATTAAAGCGTGTGAATTTGACAGTTTAGTGAAACAGAGTGGCAGATTCCTGAACTCTGTGGGCACTTCAGGACATGTACGTAGCTGAAGAGAGCCTCATAAAGCCAAGCGTGTGGCTTTTTCCAGGTGTACATGATAAATTTAGATTTTTTTGCTCTCTTATTGTTGCCCAGTAAATCTATTGGGGCGAAAATTTCATACGTAAATTAGGTATAAAACTCTTGAGACTAAACCAGTATTGAGCCTGAGGATTTCACTCTTGTGAAATGTGATCCGTTGCCCCTGTTATATGTGTATGAATGGAAGCTCTGCATTTCAACTGCGAGTTCAGTAAATGCTACGGTGATAGACAAATATATGGCAGTAAATACATTACGCTGTGTGTCACATATCTCATTTTTTAAAGATAAGCTCAGGTGTGTAATGTAGAGATAAGCAGTATGCACATGAGAAAATGTAACACAAGTGTCACACTAATGTCCCTTAATTACAGTAGGGACACTCCTAATGTGTTATTGGATAAAAGTAATAAGGATGAGGGAGAAAAAAAAATATTGGGCATTTGAGTGACATGTGGTATGAATGAGAGTGATTGAGAATGAACCTCTTATCTGACATTACATTACAGCCACAGAGAAACAAATGCTGATGCAATGCTGAAAAATCATGTGTTAAAGTATAAAAGAACTGTATATATTACAGTACTTACAGTCACAAGACCTGGCCAGGCAGAAAAAAATTAAGTTCTCAGCATGCGGAACCTTTTCTTTTCTTTTTATTTTATTTTTTAAAAGAATTTACGTTTATCATTACTCACTAAAATGTATGCGCTAATGGCAAGCACAATGTAGGTTTAATTAAGGGAATTGAACTGACGGTGATCACCCCAAAGTAAAATTTAGGTCCTACAAACTTCATACTGTACCTACTGTCTTTAGCTGAAATAATTCCAGTGTTTAATTCTTATTGAAAACTGTTGTCATGGCACACACCGGCAACTCCTTAATGTCAAGCAGAACAAGGTCATAAAGCAAACCATATAAAAGCTACAATTCGCACATACAGTACAAGTCATATCTTGGGTCAAATTGTTTGAAACTTTGGATCCAAGTACAGTAGTAGTCCAAAATATTCTAAAACAAATAAGAAAATTGATGCCAAAGTAGAAATGTAAAAAGTAAAACTGTTTTATTGCAGAAAAGTTAATTTGATCTATGCAATCCTCGAGGCCCCAGTGAGATATACACTCATGGGAAGGGCCTACTGGCCCACAGTGCACTTAGTTGAACTCCGGAAGCAAGAATAATCTTTCATTGAATCAAATTTGGCAGTATAAACTACTTTACTATTGGACATTTTAAATTTTACAAGGCCTTTTACAAAAACTGTTAATGAAAAGAATGGCTGCATGATTTCAGGTTTGCTACAAAAAAAAAGAAGGAATTATCTCACTTCTCAGCCAAATCAGATCCTGTAGCAGCAGGATCACCCATGTGTTTATGTCCAGTACCAGAAACTGAGAAGGCAAGTGTAGAATAAAGATATATAGTCATATCACTGATGACCTTATTGAGACGTTCATCATCTGCCTCAATTCCTACACTCCCCAGGATGTTCTTGATATCCTTGGCGGAGGAGTTGGTGTTACCACCAAGCACAGCCGACAGGTAAGCGGCCACGTAACGCATTTTTAAGTCTGTGAAAGACCCGAAATGTTGGACACGCTGCAGTTTCCTGATAGAGAGTCTAATGCTCTCACCCCCACAGCTAACCTTGAAGAGCTTCAGAGCACAGCCACTCCAGGAGAGAAAACACTCTGGAGAAAAGCGGGATGTGTTTTCACAGAAGGGGTTTGGTACGACCCTAATCACAAGCCATGTCTGTCTATAAAGCTATTTTCTTTCTATGCTAAGTTGACACATGGGTAAGGACCATGTGTAAAAAGGGGGAATAAGCGATAGTATGTGCACTTGTGTTACTAATAACATACTGTACTGTAGATAAAGGAATTAAGATGAAGCCAGAGCAAACAAAAATAAAAGGACATTGTGAAGATGAAATGTTATGTTATTGTGCAAAACTATTTGAGGTTTTATTTTTAATACAGGTTGACTGACAGTGCTCCTAACACCACAAAAAGAAGTCAAAGTAGTGGAAACAGAGATGGGGGTACACGCCAGCAACCCCAAACATGTTCCAGAACCTAAGAGAAATCAGAGGTCAACAAGCGTGAGCAGTGAAGTGCTAGTAACCTCTCCTGTAAACTCCAACAGACCTTCATCTGCACGCAAAGTGCATAGGTCAGAAGAACCAACTAGATTCACAGGAACAACGCAGAATCACAACTCTCCACTCAAGTTCATCACAAGAACAAGTATACAGTTACATCTGTAGCCAACATGTGAGAAAATTGTAGGGTATCAAGGTGAATTTAAGTAGTAGCATATGGGAACTTTAAGAGTGACCTAAGGTTAAGAGTATATTTCTAACTAATGACAGGATAGAAGACTGTTTTAAGGGATAGAAAATATCAGTGACTATTCACATTACAGACATTGAATTGACTGGACTGGACGGTTAGAAAAAAAAAGAGAAATCAATTCCAACAACACCCCAAAGTAATCTGGGTGGCCTTAGGAATAATAATAGTTATGGATATCCTGATATGCTTTACTAAGAACACTGAGAGAAACGGCCATGGTAAAGTCTATTTAACAAACCCAAGCCACATGCATTTAACTAGAATAAAGAGAAGAGACAGCATGATAAAAAGGCATAACGCTAATCTCAATAGATGTGCTGGGAATTGGGGATGTGCTCTATCATTAGACATTGCTGGTAATATGACAGATATACACAATGGCTCGTGCTGGATATGCCATGCCATGTCCTCGAACTGGGTAGCACTGCCCCTAAATAATGTCAAAGCAGCAGAAGCAAATGCAAACAACACGTCTTGTATCATACCGATAACCACCATGGCCATCTTACAGATATCTGCATACTACAAACAAACAGGGAGGCCAAACCCAGCAGTCCCTGGGTGTAATTATTCCAATAACCTATGTTTTGATGCCCCAGGGAGCTATTGCTCCCCATTGCCTCTTAAGAAATATGAAGACAATTCTACTTATATGGTCCCATGGCAAAAAGGAGACACTTGCGTTGTGCAAGATCAAAAGGAAAATGGGGAACCTGACTTAGGATGGTCTGAGTGCACCACTTACGTTCGTATAACCAATCGTTCAAAAGTACGTCACCTAAATGTAGTATGGATGGTAATTATTTTCCAAATGATGGTAGATGTCCGTTCATAAATACAGTAATGTGGGTGTGTGGGTCAAACGCATACAGTATGTGACATTACCTAGGTATTTCAATTGGACAGGCTCATGTTATCCTGCATATGTAACCCCTAGTGTGTCAGTACACACAGAAAATCCGTGGGGGCCACGGATGTCAGAGAATAGAAGAAAAAGAGATGTCCCTATTAAATTTCATGGTTACACTTTCGGAAACCCGTGGACTAGCCCAGGAGTAAATGTAGGCTGGTCACTCTTCCTCGGCGGAGGAACAGCTTTACCCTAAACAAGCTTTAAGCTTTAAGCCTCAAGATGGCGCCGGTGAGGTCGGCTGCCGTCATGACTGCTCCGACCACCTTTTCTTTGTTTTTGTTCTTTAAGTTAGTTTTCAGTGTTTTAAAATCGGCAAAATCACCACCATTGAGTACATTAGGTATGATAGAGACACTCTTGTTTCTATTGGTATACAATGTACTCACAATTCGACGTTTTTAACTCCGGAACCGAGCTGGCCGAGTGAGATCCTGAGGGAGAACAATGGACGCGACGCGAAGCGGAGGCCTCGAGGGAGACGAGCTGGCGTGAGGAACAGGCTCAGGGCCCGTGCACACCGCACACCTCTGCCTAGTATCCTGCTCGCCAACGTCCAGTCACTGGAGAACAAACTTGATGACCTCAGGGCCAGGATAAAGTTCCAGAGAGACATTCGGGACTGCAATCTCCTCTGCTTCACCGAGACATGGCTGAACCCAGCGGTGCCAGACCACGCCATACAACCAGCCGATTTCTTCTCGGTTCACCGCATGGACAGGACGCGGGACTCGGGGAAGTCAAGGGGAGGCGGCGTGTGCTTAATGGTGAACAACAGCTGGTGCAACAGCGTGAGCGTTGTTCCTCTTACACGCTCCTGCTGTCACGAGTCACGGTCTGTCGGCCGTCTTTTTCCCACGCTGTCACTTCCCCACGCGCTCATGTTGTTGTCTAGCCGTCACGTGCGCTCTCACGCCCCCGTTTCCGCCCCTTCTGCTCACCTGTTTCCCATTCCCTACGCTGATTTCTCCAGTGATTTAAGCACGCACACTGCGCTGCTCAAATCGCTGGATTATCTTGTGTTTTCATGCCCCGATCTTCTCGCGTTTATTTTCCCTTGATCTCACGTTGCCAAGTCGCTTTGTTTCTCGTTTTTCGCTTTCGGTTTCTCGTCTCTGATTTGTTTGCCTCGCCCTTTGATCTCCCGGTTTTGAATTAACGCTTCCTCTTTTGACCACGGCTCCCGCTTTACGATTTGGCTTAGACGCTCCGCTGACTGATCGCCCGGCATTGACTTCCGCATTCCGACCACGCTCTCGCCTGACGTTGTGGCACGTCATCTGCACTTGGATTCACCTCGTTCCGTTCCGCTCCGTGACAGAATAATCCAGCCATCGAAATGAATCCAGCAGATATTGACCACATGAAATCGGCGCTGGAGAGTCAAGGTGCACTTCTCGGAGCTCACCAGCAGGAGCTGCTCAACACCAAGCAAACCCTTGTTGATGTTATTACCCAACTCCAACGGCTCCATCTCTCTCCGGCACAAAGTGGGGGTCCCTGCACGCAACGGGAACCACGACTGCCTGCCCCCCCCACCTATGAAGGAGATCCAGGCACCTGTCGCTCCTTTCTCTCTCAGTGCACGCTGATATTTGAGCTCCAGCCATCCACATTTCCCACTGAACGCTCCAAGGTCGCATACGTGATAACTCTCCTCTCAGGACGGGCTCGGGAATGGAGCACTGCACTCTGGGATGCTCATGACTCCTGCTGCACCAGCTACGAGCACTTCGCTAAAGAGATGAGGAGGGTGTTTGATCGCTCATGTCATGGCAGGGAGGCAGGTCACAAGCTGTTAAAACTCCACCAAGGTTCACGTTCAGCCTATGACTATGCCATCGATTTCCAGACCCTAGCTCTCTCCAGCGGGTGGAATGGTCGGGCCCTAAGTGACACCTTCTTCGAAGGCCTGACTGCGACGCTCCAGGATACGTTAATCTCCCAAGAACTTCCTTCGTCGCTCCAAGATCTCATGGATTTGGCCGGCCGAGTAGATTCGCGTCTTCGCCTTGGAAAGATAACCACACTCTCACCACCCAGAGACCGCCCACAACCTCTCTCCCCTCAAACTAATCCTCAAGAGAGACCCACGCGGCTGGACAGGACCCGCATTTCCCCTGAAGAACGTCGACGACGCAGAGTGGATGGTGCGTGTTTCTACTGTGGGAAATCATGTCATCAGCTCAAAGACTGTCCTGTAAAAAGGGAGCGTCTTCTAGTCCAGCTGGGAGGATTGGAGGGTGCGTCACCAGGAAGATCCCCAGATCAACGCCGCCTGTTTCCAGTTTTTCTCATCCATGAGCAACGGACCCATCTGGTGCAGGCACTGATTGATTCAGGTTCAGACCGCAACCTGATCAATGCGACTTCTGCCAAGACCCTAGGAATCCCCGCTCTACCCTTGGAGACCCACCTCAAGGTTCAGGCACTCGACGGCAGCCCACTCCCATCTATCACACACAGAACTCCCCTCATCGGGCTAAGGGTCTCGGGCAACCATTTAGAACAAATTTCTCTGTTTATCATGGAGGGATCACATGCTACTGTTGTCCTGGGCCTGCCCTGGTTAACCCATCACAATCCTCAACTCGATTGGGTCAGGAACACAATCGTAGCCTGGAACCCGTCATGCGCCACTTCCTGCCTACGAGCTGCAGCCACGTCCTGCCTCAGCCCTGCATCTGTGGATGAACCACCGGACCTCACCGCCGTCCCTTCAGAGTACCATGATCTCAAGGAGGTCTTCAGTAAATCTCGTGCTGTCTCTCTGCCCCCCCACCGTCCATATGACTGCGCTATCGACCTGCTCCCAGGTACCACGCCCCCCAAGGGCCGCCTATATTCTTTGTCGCCCAGGGAGCGTGAAGCTATGAATCATTATATCTCGGAGTCCCTCGCGGCGGGGATCATTCGCCCCTCCTCCTCCCCGGCGGGAGCCGGCTTCTTCTTCGTGGGTAAAAAAGATGGGTCCCTTCGTCCATGCATCGATTATAGGGGCCTAAACCAGATCACAGTGAAGAACCGCTATCCCCTTCCGTTAATGGCGACCGCCTTTGAACTCCTCCAGGAAGCAAAGATTTTTACCAAACTGGACCTACGCAACGCATATCACCTCGTCCGAGTCCGAGAGGGTGACGAATGGAAAACTGCTTTTAACACCCCAACAGGACACTATGAGTACCTGGTGGTTCCGTTTGGCCTGACCAACGCCCCAGCCGTCTTTCAGGCCCTCATCAATGATGTCTTCAGAGACTTTCTGAATTTATTTGTGTTTGTTTATCTGGACGATATTTTAATCTTCTCCCGAGACCTAGAAGAGCACCAACATCATGTTCGACAGGTGCTACAAAGACTGTTAGAGAACAATCTTTTCGTCAAAGCAGAGAAGTGCGAATTTCACACAACAACCACCACTTTCCTGGGGTTCGTCATTGGCCCCTCAGGCATTGAAATGGAGCCTGCTAAACTACATGCAGTCACGAACTGGCCCACGCCCACCACAAGACCGGAACTTCAGAGATTCTTGGGTTTTGCCAACTTTTACCGTCGCTTCATCCGAGGCTACAGCTCCATTGCTGCCCCCTTAACAGCCCTGACTTCCACCAAGACACGTTTCTGTTGGGACATGAACTCTGAAAAAGCCTTCTCGGAACTCAAGAAACGGTTCACGTCTGCCCCAATCCTGACTATTCCAGATCCGTCACGCCAGTTTGTTGTGGAAGTCGATGCCTCCAGCACAGGGGTAGGAGGTGTCCTCTCCCAGAGAGCTGCACACGACAACAAGCTACACCCCTGCTCTTTCTTCTCTCACCGCTTAACGCCTGCTGAGGTGAATTATGGCATCGGTGATCGAGAACTGCTGGCCATCAAGCTGGCCCTAGAAGAATGGAGACACTGGTTAGAGGGGACGGAGACCCCATTTTTGGTCTGGACTGATCACAAGAACCTCGAATACGTGCAGAACGCCAAGAGGCTAAACTCTCGCCAGGCTCGGTGGTCACTGTTCTTCGCCAGATTCAACTTTGTCCTCTCATATCGTCCTGGGTCCAAGAATTCCAAGCCAGATGCACTCTCCAGACAATTCTCACCTACTCACGACTCCACTGCCAACGAAACCATCATTCCCCCGTCATGCTTGCTCGCAGCAGCTGAGCTTGATATCGAGACTAAGGTCCAGCAAGCCCTGTCTCAGGAACCCGGGCCAAGTAACGTGCCCCCTAATTGCCTGTTTGTTCCACTTCCTCTACGTTCTCAAGTTCTGGAATGGGCACACAGCTCCAAGCTCTCCTGTCATCCTGGCTCAGCTCGAACCCTGTCTCAAGTCCGACAACGTTTCTGGTGGCCCACGGTCAAGGAAGACACCTTCAGCTTCGTGGCAGCCTGTGACACCTGTGCTAGATGCAAACACACCAACACCGCGCCGGCAGGCCTCCTCAGACCATTACCTATCCCATCTCGTCCATGGTCCAACATTGCCCTGGACTTTGTCACAGGGTTACCTTCCTCCAACGGCCACTCATGCATCATGACTGTGGTGGATCGGTTCTCTAAGGCCGCCCATTTCATTCCGCTACCCAAGCTTCCATCCGCCAAGGAAACCACTGATCTCATGATAACGCACGTTTTCAGGCTGCATGGTCTTCCCAATGACATCGTATCCGACCGTGGGCCCCAATTCACATCACAATTTTGGAAGGCATTTTGCAGACTCATTGGAGCCACCCCCAGTCTGTCCTCAGGCTTTCACCCTCAGTCCAACGGGCAGACCGAAAGAAAGAACCAGTCCCTCGAAGTAGCCTTAAGGTGCATGGCCTCCCGAGATGTCGCCTCCTGGAGCAAGTTTCTGCCATGGGTGGAATACGCCCACAACTCCCAAGTATCGTCATCTACTGGTTTGTCTCCATTCCAGTGCTGCCTGGGCTATCAACCACCCTTATTCCCATCTCAGGAGGAGGAGGTCAGTGTTCCATCCGTCCAAGCTTTTGTCAGACGATGCAGAAAGACCTGGCTGCAAGCGAGGCGAACGCTGTTACGGGCCGGCAGAAGATATAAGACACAGGCCGACCGCAGACGCTCTCAGGCTCCCAAGTACAGGGTGGGGCAGAGAGTCATGCTTGCCGCCAGAGATATCCCCCTAAAGACCACCTGCCGCAAGCTTTCCCCTCGTTACCTCGGTCCCTTCACGATTACCAAGATCATCAATCCATGCGCTGTCAAACTCTTACTCCCCTCAACCATGCGAAGAATAAACCCCACGTTCCACGTATCCCAGCTACGCTGTCTTGCCTCAAGCCCATTAAGTCCCCCCACCCACCCTCTGCCTCCTCCCCGTATCATTGATGGCGGTGAAGCCTACACCGTCCGCCGCCTCCTGAAAGCTCGCCGCCGAGGTAGAGGCATTCAGTACCTGGTGGACTGGGAAGGCTATGGCCCTGAGGAGAGAAGCTGGATCCCCGCCAAGTTCATCCTAGACCCCAAGCTAATCTCTGACTTTCAGAAACGCTTCCCTGAGGCTCCCCGTCCTAACGCCCAGAGGCGTTCGTAAGGGGGGGGGTACTGTCACGAGTCACGGTCTGTCGGCCGTCTTTTTCCCACGCTGTCACTTCCCCACGCGCTCATGTTGTTGTCTAGCCGTCACGTGCGCTCTCACGCCCCCGTTTCCGCCCCTTCTGCTCACCTGTTTCCCATTCCCTACGCTGATTTCTCCAGTGATTTAAGCACGCACACTGCGCTGCTCAAATCGCTGGATTATCTTGTGTTTTCATGCCCCGATCTTCTCGCGTTTATTTTCCCTTGATCTCACGTTGCCAAGTCGCTTTGTTTCTCGTTTTTCGCTTTCGGTTTCTCGTCTCTGATTTGTTTGCCTCGCCCTTTGATCTCCCGGTTTTGAATTAACGCTTCCTCTTTTGACCACGGCTCCCGCTTTACGATTTGGCTTAGACGCTCCGCTGACTGATCGCCCGGCATTGACTTCCGCATTCCGACCACGCTCTCGCCTGACGTTGTGGCACGTCATCTGCACTTGGATTCACCTCGTTCCGTTCCGCTCCGTGACACCTGCACACCAAACCTGGAAGTACTGTCAATCATGTGTCGTCCATTTTATCTTCCACGGGAGTTCACATCGGTCATAATCAGTGCCGTTTACATCCCTCCACAAGCAGACACTGACACTGCCTTATGCGAGCTGCATGAGGCACTCACACAGCACCAGACACAGCACCGGGACGCTGCGCTCATTGTGGCGGGGGATTTTAATAGTGCCAACCTCAAACGCGCAGCGCCGAACTTTTATCAGCACATCACCTGCCCCACCAGGGGCGAAAGGACACTGGACCATTGTTACACCACGGTCAAAGACGGTTACAAGGCACAATCTCGTCCAGCATTTGGTAAATCCGACCACGCCGCCATCTTCCTCATGCCAAAATATAAACAAAGGCTGAAACAGGAAGTTCCGGTTCAGAGGGAGGTCGCGCGTTGGACGGACCAATCGGGGGCCGCGTTACGGGACGCACTCGATGACGCAGACTGGGACATGTTCAGAAACAGCTCCGATGATGACGTCAGCGTGTTTACCGAAGCGGTTGTGGGATTTATTGAGAAGCTAGTAGACGATACGGTGGAGAAAAGACTATCAGAACGTTTCCCAACCAGAAGCCGTGGGTGGATAAAACCATCCGCGACGCTCTGAGATCTCGCACAGCTGCCTACAACACGGGACTTTCGTCGGGGAACATGGAACCGTACAAGGCTGCGTCATACAACGTCCGGAAGGCGGTGAAAGAGGCGAAGCAGCGCTACGGGAGAAAACTAGAGTCACAGCTTCAACAGAGTGACTCTAGGAGCCTGTGGCAGGGACTAAGAACAATAACGGACTATAAAGCACCAGCATCCGGTATGACGAACGCGGACGCGACTCTGGCAGACGAGCTCAACACCTTCTATGCTCGCTTCGAGGCTGCAGCTAAAGACGCTAGCGATGCTAATGCTAACGGCGCTAATGCTAGCAGTGCTAATGCTAGCGGCGCTAACGGCTGCAGACAGGAAGACACTGCCAGCACCGGGAACGCGCTCATCATCTCCGAGCACGACGTGAGGAGAGCCTTCAAGAGAGTGAACACCAGGAAAGCAGCAGGACCAGACGGCATCTCAGGTCGTATTCTCAGAGCCTGCGCAGACCAGCTAGCACCTGTGTTCACTGAGATATTCAACATCTCTTTATCTCAGTCGGTGATCACCACATGCTTCAAAGAGTCCATCATTGTTCCTGTCCCGAAGAAACCACATCCTGCTTCCCTCAATGACTATCGCCCTGTAGCCCTCACCTCAGTAGTGATGAAGTGCTTTGAACGCCTTATCAGAGACTTCATCATTTCTTCACTACCCGACACACTGGACCCACTACAGTTTGCATACCGTCAGAACCGCTCCACAGACGATGCAATCTCTCATCTCCTCCACACATCACTCACTCACCTGGACACTAGGAAAGGGAATTATGTTAAAATGCTCTTCATCGACTACAGCTCTGCTTTTAATACCATAATTCCCTCCACACTCACCACCAAGCTGGAGCACCTGGGACTCAGCTCATCTATATGTCAGTGGATCTCCAATTTTCTGACTGGCAGACCACAGGCAGTAAGGATGGGCGGACATGTCTCAGCCACACTCACTCTCAGCACTGGAGCCCCCCAGGGTTGTGTTCTGAGCCCCCTGCTGTACTCTTTGTACACCCACGACTGCGTGGCCACTACCAACTCCACCTCCATCATCAAGTTTGCTGACGACACCATCGTGGTCGGACTGATCACCAACAATGATGAGTCGGACTACCTAGAGGAGATTGGAAATCTGGAGAACTGGTGCCAGAGGAACAATCTCCTCCTGAACGTCAGTAAGACAAAGGAGCTGATAGTGGACTTTAGTACAAAGCAGGAGAGGAACTACCAGACCCCCGTCATCAACAGGAGCCCAGTGGAGAGAGTGGACAGCTTCAGATACCTCGGTGTTCACATCACGCAGGACCTGTCATGGTCCTGTCACAACAACACCGTGGTGAAAAAAGCCCGGCAGCGTCTCTACCACCTCAGACGCTTGAGAGACTTTAGACTGCCCTCCAAGGTGCTCAGGAACTTCTACTCCTGCACCATAGAGAGCATCCTGATGGGAAACATCTCGACCTGGTTCGGGAACAGCACCATGCAGGACAGACGAGCTCTACAGAGGGTGGTGCGATCAGCCGAGCGCATCATCCGCACTGAGCTCCCTGACCTGCACTCCATCTACAGCAAGCGGTGCTGGACTAAGGCCAGGAAGATCATGAAGGACCTCAGTCACCCCAGTAATGGACTGTTCTCTTTGTTGTGGTCTGGGAAGTGATTCCGCTCCCTAAAGGCCAACACAGAGAGGCTGAGGAGGAGCTTCTTCCCGCAGGCGATAAGGTCTCTCAATCACAATCACACCTCCACACAGGACTAATAACATCTTTTAAGCTCACAACACTGACTGGACAATCATGGACACATTCATACACACTTGCACTAAATACTCATACATCTGGACAATTGCACATGTCACCTTTCATGCATATTTGCACAACCACTGACACTTTAATTCTATATACATATATACTCTACCCTATATTTCTATATTTTTGCAATATTTTATTATGCCCTTATTTTGTACAGTTAATTTTACTAGTTAAAATTATTTCTTTAGTATTTCCTTTTTATTGATTATTTATTTTACGTACAAGCTTTTATTTTATTTTTTTTTAGGTCACTGATGGTCGTATAAGCATTTCACTGCATATTATACTGTGTATGACTGTGTATGTGACTAATAAAATTTGAATTTGAACAAGGTAAATGGTTTAGCAGACATGTTACTGATACAAAAAAATGACACCGTAAATGCCTTGCAGCTAGTAAATGATGAACTTAAGCAGGTTAGAGGGACCACGATTCAAAATAGAATGGCTCTGGATATTTTACTAGAGAGGTGGATTGTGTAAAGTTCTAAACACCTATTGTTGTTTCTATGTATCTCATCAGAATATCAGCAAGATCATAAACCACATGAAGAAGGCTTTGAAACCACCTCCTCAAGTAGAGTCTTGGATCTCGTGGTTAACGCAATTATGGGGAGGCTACGGTGATTGGCTGGTTTATAGTGTTCTACCAATTGGGATTATAATCTTGTTAGGCCTCTATATAACACCCTGTATTTGCAGATGTATACAGGGACTAGTTCTGAACACAGTAAATTATTAAATGTTAAGACAGACTGACAACACAAAACGGAAAACGGACTGGGACGACCCGACTTCTGACAGTTCAAAATTCCGGTGACTATCATTTAGAATTTTTAGATCATGAGATGGAAAAAGACATAATGTAAATCTTTAGAGAAATATAAAGCATGTATATTTAAGTAGGTTGCAGAAATTTTTAAAAATGCTTTTGTGTCAGGGGTCTATCCCCATAAAAACAGCAATAGTGTCCTCTGTGTGCATTAGAGTGCTAGTGATGATGATATTTAAAAACCCAGGTTGGAGAGACAATATCTGATGAAATTTACCTAATGCATAGCTTATTAGTATTGTTTTGAATGGTAGAATTAAAATATTTAGGTTGTCATAGAATGACAAAAGGGGGAAATTGTAATGGAAAAACCATATTTTAATTATGTATTAATTCTGATCCTTTTAGTAAGTGTATTTCAGTACGTGACGTACTGTAGACTTTAGACGTTTTGAACTTGTTTGTCGAAGCTTTGAAACACAAGGCTGAGAACAGAATAGAAACAACCGGATTGTAGTTGTCCCTGAATAAATGATAAGATATGGACATCTGGACTGGGGCAGATAAAGAGTCATGAGTTTGAATGTAAGAACTTCATGTACGGGGCGTTGATTATGTTAACAGAGATGTTTGTGTATAAAATAGGTCAGCTAGAGAAAGAGATTACCTTTCTCTATGCTGCAACTGTTTGCTGTATGAGACTGGTCCTTCTGCAGAAGTTTAAAATAAAACCTTTGGTACTTTGTTCTTACCCAGTGTATGGATTACTTGTCTTTGTAATATTTTCAGAATTTCCGCGTTATAAGTAGGTCACACTGGCGCGGTGCTTCTAGTGTTAACCACCACCCGGTTACATTCTCCCCTGCATCAGAGTAAATGCCCTCGATTACTCCTTCAGGATCAGGTTACTCTTAACTTCCTTTACTGCTTCCCAGAACAGAGTAGAACTCAGATTAGCCAAAATTTGCAGAACTGTTGACTTGGGCTCATGAAACAAATTGGAGTGCTGTCCTGCCTTTGGTCTCTTTCTTCTGCGGGGTGCAGCCACAGAAAAACCCTTTGTTTTAGGAGAGGTGTCAGACAATTCCTCAATTTCCGAGGCCCTAGCACAATCATACCTCATTTCCACTACACTGGTGCTGGTGCCAGGTGCCGCCAGGTTACACTAGACAGGAGCTCAGCGGGAGCTGCATGATAATATGTCACAGGCCACGCCCACTAAACAAAAACGAACTTGCCCGAAATCAGTTTACTGGTTATTCTCCAAACTATGAAAATGTATTTCAGTATCCAAAAGCAGCTTATTCCACGTGTTATAACCGCTGAAAGAGATCGACATAGACAACCAGATTATACTGTACACTATTTGGTCGGTTGTTCGTGTGAAGCCTGCGACTATTAGTTCTTCTCTTATTTCCTCATATACTTTTTTTTTCTTGAAGCACTTTCCAATTTCTGCTGAATCTCGGCGGATGTCCAAATTGTTAATAGCGTTTCGTCCGCGCTCCACATTAACGGATTTTGCTCCCTATAACTCCTCCCACCGCTCGTGACGTCACGGGTTCTCGCGACTAGACCAGCAGAGTTTAGGGGCCGGTGCCGGTGCTTATTTTAGGGCACCGGCACCAACTTTTTTCTGTGGAAAAGCGCGGTACTGGTTCCAAAATTGGGAACCAGCACGGGAACCAGAGCAGTGGAAAAGGGGTATCAGACACACTGTAAGCTTATCTTTGAGAATGTCAAAAGCAGCATGGCATTCTTCAGTCCACAGACACTGCAGCAAGTGATTAGCTTTGTTTGGACTTCCGCTGTTCAAACACGAGTTTACAACATCATGCAAGGGACCAGCTATTTTAGAGAATCCCCGAACGAATCGCCTATACTGTAGTAGCTGCAGAAGCCAAGGAATGATCTTAAATTCCTCGATGTAGTTGGAATCGGCCACTGCTTCATAGCAGCTACTTTCCAAGGATCTGTGCTGATGCCCTCTGCAGATATCTTGTGTCCTAAAAACGCAACCTCTGATTGAAGAAAGTGACACTTCTCCAACTTTACCTTCAGACCAGTGTCTTGCAGCCGCTTCAACACAGTGTCCAGTCAAGTCAAGTGCTCTTGAAATGTTGAAGAGTACACTATGATATTGTTTAGGTAGACTAGCAAAATCTGAAAGACCAGGTCATTCATGGTGGCTTGCATTAACCGCTGAAATGTCGCAGGCCCATTGCAGACCCCAAATGGCATTCGGAAGTACTCATATGACCCAAAAGGGGTCGAGAACGCTGTTTTGTGTCGATCTCCTTTTTCCACAGCCACCTGATGATAGCCACTTGCTAGATCAATTGTAGAGAAATATTGTGCTCCACGCAGAGCATCAAAGCTCTCATCTATGCGGGGTAAGGGAAATGCATCCCTTATGGGGGGATTCTGATTAAATTTCCTGTTATCTACACATAGCCTGATATTTCCATCGGATTTACGCACCAGAACTATAGGTGACACATAGGCACTGTTACTCTCCTGTATGACTCCTTTCCGTAACAAGTTAGAGATATGCTCTCTCACTTCACTATACTGATTTGGTGGAATTATTCGATATGGCTGTGTAACAGGTTGTCATGCACACTCGGTCCGTGGCCGGCACTAGGACCCGGAAGTAATGTGGTCATGAACCAGGAAGTATAAAAGGAGTAAACAAACGATAGTACAATGCTCAGTCATTGAGTTTTTCTGATGCCCTGTCGGAATCGTTCACCAAACCGTGAGTACTCACCCTTTTTGGTCTGCTTCCTGATTGAGTGTGTATTTCTAGGACGCAGGTTAGATTGTGTCTTTCCCTTACTCCCCTATCGTGAGAGTCCTTAGATTAAAGAGCGTGATTATCCTGCCTATTCGTGTTTTCTCCGCGTTTGGGTTTACCATTCACGCAACAAAGGGCTAACCACTAAAGCTACGTCTTCTGGTCTTCCGAGGTTAGTTCTGACAGAATGACTGAGCCTAAGGCGGTAAACCCAGCGGATCATGCGCGCCTATGCGACGTGGTAGACCAGCATGCCGTGCTAATTGACCAGCTAACCGCGGAGCTGGCTACTCTGCATCAGAGCGTCCAAGACGTCGCGGCCTTGCGCCGTGAGGTGGCAGAGCTCAGGCGGGAGAAGTGTAGTGTGTTTTTGACAGCCCTGAATCTTGTGTTTGAGTTCAACTCCACCAAATACTCCACTGATCGGCTACGCATCGCTCTCCTGGTCTCGTTGCTATCCGGGCAGGCAGCTGAGTGGGCCAGGGCAGTCATTAGATCGGGTTCTGACATCGCCCATTCTTACCACGAATTCACCCGCCAACTCAAGCTGACTTTCGAACACCCAGCGGGCGAGGTGGAGACCGACACCAAACTCTATCACCTGCGGCAGGGAGGATCGTCCGTGAGCCGGTACACTGCTGAATTCCGAACCCAGTTACAGACCAACTGGGGAGAAGCCGCGCTCCGGACGTCTTTCTACGAGGGACTGGCTGCACGCATTAAAGATGAGCTCGCCGGGCGAGAACTCCCAGCCACACTCGAAGGGCTGATCCAACTGGCTCTTCGTATTGATCCGCGCCTTCTTTCTCGTCCGAAGCCAGCCCCGAGGACCCTGCCGCCTGCACCAACCTTCTCCTACACCAACCCACGACCACCTACAGCCTTCACCAACACTAGTACTGGACCAGTCGGATCTCCACCTCCTGCCGTGGTTGACACGGGAGCCAGGGAACCCATGCAATTAGGACGCGCCTCCCTGACCGTAGCGGAACGCGAACGCCGGTTCCGAGAAGGGTTGTGTGCCTATTGTGGGTCAGCAGCACACCATCGGGCGATCTGCCCACTGCGTCCGGGAAACGCACAACCCCGGTGAACAGGAGGAGAGACTCACCGGGCCCTCTCCAGATCTCCTCTACCACCACCACCACCATCTCACGACTTACGGTTCAGGTAACCCTCCAGATTGGCCACAAACGGGTCCAAAGTACTGCGTTTATCGATTCTGGTGCCGCAGGTAATTTCATTGACTCCACTTATGCCAAAGAAATGGGGGTAAAGATCGAGGCGTTATCCCAGCCGGTTCGTATTACAACTGTCGACGGCCGCCCACTGTCATCCAGCCCCATCACTCATCAGACCCAGCCTATCACCCTCAAAATAGACCAACACCAAGAACAGCTCCAGTTGCACCTCACCCCCATCGCCTCACCTCCCATCATCCTCGGCTATTCATGGCTACTCAGGCACGATCCCCTTATCTCATGGACACAGAACCGGATGCCAGTGGGGCCCGACTTGCAACGAACTTTGCCTACGGGCACCGGCTGGGACGTGTTCCAAGGAGTCCAAGGCCCCCGACGTCGGCACCAACGCCATCCCCGTCGACTATCGGGATCTGGCTGAAGTTTTTTGCAAGAGACGGGCCACCCACCTTCCACCTCATCGCCCAAATGACCTGGCCATTGAACTTCAGCCAGGCTCCGTCCCTCCCCGCAGCCATCTCTACTCATTATCCCCTTCGGAGACGCAGGCGATGGAAGAATATGTCACTAATGCCCTCCGTCATGGAACCATCCGGCCTTCCACATCGCCTGCCGCCGCGAGGTTTTTCTTCGTTAAGAAGAAAGGGGGTGAACTTTGCCCATGTGTCGACTATCGGGGGCTAAATAACATCACCATTAAAAACCGACACCCATTACCACTCACCAACTCAGCCCTGGACGCCCTCTCTGGTGCCACCGTGTTCACAAAGTTGGACCTCCGGAGCGCCTACAACTTGGTGCACATCAGAGAGGGTGATGAGTGGAAGACGGCTTTTATCACACCCACGGGACACTATGAGAGCCTGGTCATTCCATTCGGACTCTGCAATGCACCCTCGGCCTTCCAGCAATTTATAAACGACGTCCTCAGGGACATGCTGGGCCGATGGGTGTTCGTCTACCTGGACGACATCTTAATCTACTCACACAACTTCGAAGAACACACCCAACATGTACGTGCTGTTTTAAAGAGATTGCTCGCTCACCAACTGTACTGCAAGCTGGAAAAATGTGCTTTTCACAAGCACTCCACCACGTTCCTGGGTTTTGTCATCTCGCCCCAGGGTGTGGCCATGGACCCGCAGAAGCTCGAGGTTGTACGTGACTGGCCCCTACCCAGGACACTCAAACAGCTTCAACGGTTTCTCGGGTTTGTGAATTTCTATCGTCGCTTTATCCAGGGCTACAGTACAGTTGCAGCTCCACTAACCACATTGACCAGGCCCTCATCTCACCAATTTCGACTCACTCCAGCTGCCATTTCTGCATTCGAAGAACTCTGCCACCGATTCACCACCGCTCCCATCCTTCTACACACTGATGCCAACAAACTCTTCGTTGTGGAGGTGGACGCGTCAGATGTGGGCGCCGGCGCCGTTCTCTCTCAGCGAGGTCCAGACCAGAAACTGCACCCCTGCAGTTTCTTCTCCAAAAAATTTGATCCCACTCAACAGCGATACGGGGTAGGGGACCGCGAGCTGTTGGGCATAAAGTGGGCTTTGGAGGAATGGCGTCACTGGCTCCAGGGCGCCAGTGAGCCTTGCATCGTCTGGACCGATCACCAGAATCTGATCACCATCAAGAGTCTCAAACAACTTAACCCACGACAGGCACGGTGGGCACTCTTTTTTGAACAATATAACTTCCATCTGTCGTATCGCCCGGGGTCGAAGAACACCAAGGCCGACGCCCTATCACTACAACATGAGGACGACCTCCCCCGGGCGGACCCCGTGCCTGTCATTTCTCCATCCCGCATCATCGCACCCATCCACTGAGACTTGGAAACTAGGGTCCGCCAGGCACAGGCTACCGAGACCGAAACGGCAGGCGTGCCGCCTGGACGACTCTATGTGCCTCAACGCCTAAGAACGGAGGTTCTCCAGTGGGGTCATTCATCCACCATCGCCTGACATCCCGGAGCCCGACGGACCCTCACGTTCATCGGACGGGCGTTCTGGTGGCCCTCCATGCGGAAAGACACCGTCGAGTTCGTCCAGGCGTGCCCGGTGTGCGCCAGGGCCAAGGACACCAACCAACCTACACCCGGAGAACTCCAACCACTCCCAGCTCCCCGACGGCCATGGATGCACATCGCCCTGGACTTCATCACGGGCCTGCCGGCATCAGAGGGGAAAAACACCACCTTAACCATCGTTGATCGGTTCTCCAAGGCCGTGCACCTGGTGGCCCTGACCGGACTCCCATCAGCAAAAAACACCGTGGAGCTGATATTGGAACACGTAGTCCGACTGCATGGGTCCCCAAAGGACATCGTCTCGGACAGAGGGCCCCAGTTCACCGCCCGGTTCTGGAAGGCCTTCTGGCGTCTGATCAATTCCACCTGTAGTCTCTCATCTGAGTACCATCCCCAGACTAATGGTCAGACGGAACGGACCAACCAACAGCTGGAGCGCTACCTGAGGTGCTTTGTTTCGGATCGTCAGCGCTCCTGGGCCCGCTACCTCAAATGGGCCGAACTCTCCCACAACCTCCACGTCTCCTCAGCCACCAACCTATGCTCATTTGAGGTTTGTCACGGCTTCCAACCTCTGATGTTCAATCATCAAGAACCAGAGGTTGATGTGCCATCGGCCCAACAGTTGTGTGTCGACGGCTGTGGCACCAGGCCAACCTCGCCATCCAACGTGCCAACATCTGCTACGCCACCCAACATCGCCGTCGACACCCCCCGGGACGTTTGTACCACGTAGGTGACAAGGTATGGCTATCTACTAGAAACCTTCATCTGCACACCGAATCAAAGAAGTTGTCCCCAAGATTCATCGGACCATACCGCATCACTTTACGGATTAACCCTGTCACCTAACGGCTCCAGCTGCCTGCGGCGCTCCGGATCCACCCAGTTTTCCATACATCGCAGTTAAAACCCTTCATCACTTCACCTATGGTTCCACCCACCCCCCCTGCTCCTCCTCCCCGAATCATTGACGGCGGTCCCACCTACACCGTGCGAAGGATCCTCGATTCACGTCCTCGGGGCAGAGGTACCCAGTACCTCGTCGATTGGGAGGGCTACGGCCCCGAGGAGCGGTCTTGGGTCCCAGCACGTTTCATCCTCGACCCCGAGCTCATTCGGGACTACCGTCACAGGGTATCCTCCGTCCCAGGACCGTCTGGAGCCGGTCCTGGACAGGGGGGTACTGTCATGCACACTCGGTCCGTGGCCGGCACTAGGACCCGGAAGTAATGCGGTCATGAACCAGGAAGTATAAAAGGAGTAAACAAACGATAGTACAACGCTCAGTCATTGAGTTTTTCTGATGCCCTGTCGGAATCGTTCACCAAACCGTGTGTAAGTGCCATATCGCACGTGTTATGAATTTGTTGTTGTGTTTATTTTATTTTATTTTACTTGCTGTTATTTCATTTATTCTACCTTGTTCTATTCAGTAGTAAAGCATTAAGCATTAAGTTTGTTACATAAGCCATAAGCTTTATATTTCTTAGTCATGCATCATAAGTTGACAATCGTAAGTTGGTCTGTGATGTAATTCTACTATTACATGCATTTGTGTGACTGTCATATGTTAGAGTTCAGTTTAGATTGGGAAGGCTACGGAAACACAAGCTTTTGACCGTCAGCTAACGTAAGCCCGGTGAGCTAAGAATGTGAAATACAGCAACTAGGTTGTTGTAACCGTAAGCTCCCGTAAGTGGATATATACAGCAAGAGTGTTGTTATATTCGTAAGCTACGACTGTAATTTACAAGATACAGCAAACAGGTTGTTGTAAAAGTCAGAGATTTGCAAGATGCAGCAACTGGTGGCTGTAATCACAGTGGATTTACTCAAGACGACTGTATCAAGTGTTGATTCTTTGATGCTGACAAAATAAACTACAAGAGACAAAGAGATCGGACTTCTGTTGTGTGAGTGAAACTTTAAAACAAAGCTACGTGTCAAAACTGGTGAAATAATATGACCGCATCTACATAAAGTCAAAAGCTTTTCCGCTGTTTGAACGAAAACAAGTGAACGCTGAAAGGGAAAGTAAAAGAGAATAGCCGTCGAACTTCGCCATGCCGAACAACGAGGACAACGCTCCCAGCACTTGGCTGGGGAGCCTAACGGCGCTGGATGCAAGAAAAGGCAAGCGAATTCGACTGAATGCAATGTCTACTGCATTAAAGACACCTATGAACTATGCACGTAAGTTAGACATCGTTGAAAGCGAGTACAGACCCCAATACGGGAAGCTGAGAGAGGACTTCATGAGAAGTAACGTTGATGTGCTTGTATACACTCGTAAAGACGAACACAAACGCGATCAGGTCGCCTGCGGAGCACCTGAGGCCCAAGGCCGCACAGAATTCATAGCTAAGGTGGGTCGCTGGATAGCGGACACCAAGGACACTAAGAGCCACTCTGTGACGTCGCAAATACGCGAAGATGTCTCGCCGGGCGTCAGCGTGTCACTGATAACGGCAGCATCCAAAAGGTCTGTAATTTCTACATCATCCTCAGCCCGAATAAAGAAAGAAGAAGCCGAAAGAGCAGCGCTGTTAGCAAAAGCTGCAACCTTGGAGGAACGTCTCCAACTAGAAATAGAGGAAGCACAAATAATGGCATAACTAAAGGCGAAAAAGGAACGACTGGAAACCAAAACGGCGCTTGCTATGCATGATGCCAAATTAAGAGTGCTTCAACGTCAAGATCGCAAATACGACAGCCGATCGCTCAAGAGCAAGAGCACACTCATTGAATCGAGCAGCGCGCGTCTGAGCAGCGCGTGCCCGAGCAGCGCGCACTCTCATGTTTCCAACTCAACATGCAACAGCCGAGCGGAGCCTGCGAACGAGAGCGCACTCATTGAATCGAGCAGCGCGCGCCCGAGCAGCGCGCACTCTCAACTTTCCAACTCAACATGCAACAGCCGAGCGGAGCCTGCGAATGAGAGCACACTCATTGAATCGAGCAGCGCGTGCCCGAGCAGCGCGCACTATCATCTTTCCAACTCAACATGCAACAGCCGAGCGCAGCCTGCGAATGAGAGCGCAGTCACTGAATCGAGCAACGCGCACCTGAGCAGCGCGCACTCTACAGACCTGGACGCCACAACCAGCGACAGAAAACCCAGTCATACATCCCTTCAAGGACCCAAACAAAGGGGCCAAGGAGAACCCAGGGTCAGCGTCGCAACCGAGGACAGACAGGTTGGTAAAATTCACAAAGACTTGATTACAATGAAGAATGCCGGTACATTACCTGTCAGCGCTTTCACTAAACCGTGCGCACATTGCAAAGGGGAGCATATCTTAGACGATTGCTTCCAATTTAATGATAAGACACACAAAGACAAAGTAGAATTCTTAAAAAGAAACGGATTCTGTTTCGGATGTTTAACAAAGGGCCATTTGTGGAAAGACTGTACCAAAAAAATTACATGTTCATTGTGTTCAAAGCCACATCCAAGCATGCTACACATAGCAGTGCCAGACACGGCGCAGTCAGCTACGAGCGATCGTAGAAACGAAACTGAAAGTGGCACAACAAATACACCACCTGCTGTGAGTCATGAATCAAATGCGCTCACTGGGGCTGGAGGTAATTGCATCCTCCCCATAGCACCTGCTAAAATAAAGTCCAAGAAAAAGGGCACAGTAGAAGCCATGTACTATCACGTGAAAGTCCCCGAGAAGGACACAGATCTGCTGCGCTTCCTATGTTGGCCGAATGGAGATGTGAACCAAGACTTAGTTGAAAATAAAATGGTAGTTCATCTGTTCGGTGCAAAATTGTTGCCTAGTGGTGCTAACTTCGCCCTCAGAAAGACAGCAGAAGAAAACCGCAGCAATGCATCTGCTGTGGCAGTTAACACAGTGCTTAAAAACTTTTATGTAGACGACTGCCTGAAATCCGTTTCGAGTCATCACCAAGCAGTCGCCCTGTACAATGATCTCACTAGTCTCTGTACAAGCGGAGGGTTCAACCTCACTAAATGGGCAAGCAACAGCCGTGCCCTACTGTCTGTCATTCCCGAGAGCGAAAGGATCAAAGACATGAGAGACTTAGACTTGAGTAAAGATGCACTGCCCATAGAGAGAGCTCTGGGGGTGCTGTGGTGCATTGATTCAGACATGTTCAAGTTTAAGATTAGTTTAAAGGAACGACCTGTGACAAGAAGAGGATTTCTGTCAGTCACTAGCTCAACATACGACCCGTTAGGCTTTCTCCCACCTGCCATACTGCCAGCTAAAATCCGCAATGCCAGAGCACGTTAAACACCCAGTCATTGTACCTAAAGACTCACATATCACAACGTTAATATTAAGAGACATTCATGACAAGATAGGACACAGTGGCAGAAATTACATGCTCTCAGAATTACGGCAGAAATACTGGATTCCGACTGCTAACTCACTCGTAAGACAGTTTCTCTCCACGTGTGTGATATGCAGGAAGTCTAGAGCTAAAGCATGTGAGCAGAAAATGTCAGAATTGCCATTCGACAGAATAATACCAGACCACCCACCATTCACCAATGTGGGAGTAGACTACTTCGGACCCTTCGAGGTCAAACGTGGCAGAAGTAACGTTAAAAGATATGGCGTACTTTTCACTTGTCTGACAACAAGAGCCGTGCACATTGAAATCGCTCATTCGCTTGACACAGACTCTTGTGTGAATGCTATGCGACGCTTTATAAGCAGGAGAGGTCAGGTGTCAGTGATGCGAAGTGACAATGGAACAAACTTCATAGGCGCTGAGACTGAACTGCGCGAGGCTATTCAGCAATGGAATCAGTCACAAACTGAAAGCTTCCTCACTCAAAGGAACATACAGTGGACATTTAACCCGCCCTCTGGATCTCACTTTGGTGGAATATGGGAAAGGCAGATTAGGTCAGTTAGAAAGATTTTGAGATCAGTACTGAAAGAACAAACATTAACTGACGAGAGCCTGCATACATTCATGTGTGAAGTAGAAGCGATAATGAATATCCGACCCCTCACTACTGTCTCGGAAGATCCCACAGATTTGGAACCTCTGACACCAAACCACCTGCTGCTGATGAAAAAACAGCCAAACCTGCCCCCTGGTCTTTTCAAAAAGGAAGACATCTATGCACGTCGCAGGTGGAAGCAGGTTCAGTACCTATCAGACCTATTCTGGAAGCGATGGGAAGCTTGAGTACTTGCCCTTGCTCCAGGAGCGGCAAAATTGGTGTCAAGAGAGAAAAAACCTTTCGATTGGAGACATAGTTTTAATAATTGATGAGTCATCTCCAAGAAATTCATGGATCATGGGACGAATCACGGAAGTGTTCCCCGACAAAGGGGGATTTGTAAGACGTGTGCTAGTTAAAACTAAGACCAACACTTTGGAAAGACCCATCGACAAGCTGTGCCTCATATGTGAAATGGACTGTTAAATGTGTGGTAATATGTTATGAAATTTGATATGCAAATATAAACACCTGAGATAAATATTACACACTTAAAAGATTTAAAACGTTTTAGAAGGTTAAGAATGTTTGATTTCATGGCTTAATCAAAAAAAAAAACAACACAAAATTGTAATTGTCAGTCTCCATGCCTGTCAATTAGGGGCTGGAATGTAAGTGCCATATCGCACGTGTTATGAATTTGTTGTTGTGTTTATTTTATTTTATTTTACTTGCTGTTATTTCATTTATTCTACCTTGTTCTATTCAGTAGTAAAGCATTAAGCATTAAGTTTGTTACATAAGCCATAAGCTTTATATTTCTTAGTCATGCATCATAAGTTGACAATCGTAAGTTGGTCTGTGATGTCATTCTACTATTACATGCATTTGTGTGACTGTCATATGTTAGAGAGTTCAGTTTAGATTGGGAAGGCTACGGAAACACAAGCTTTTGACCGTCAGCTAACATAAGCCCGGTAAGCTAAGAATGTGAAATACAGCAACTAGGTTGTTGTAACCGTAAGCTCCCGTAAGTGGATATATACAGCAAGAGTGTTGTTATATTCGTAAGCTACGACTGTAATTTACAAGATACAGCAAACAGGTTGTTGTAAAAGTCAGAGATTTGCAAGATGCAGCAACTGGTGTCTGTAATCACAGTGGATTTACTCAAGACGACTGTATGAAGTGTTGATTCTTTGATGCTGACAAAATAAAGTACAAGAGACAAAGAGATCGGACTTCTGTCGTGTGAGTGAAACTTTAAACCAAAGCTACGCGTCAAAACTGGTGAAATAATATGACCGCATCTACACCGTGAGTACTCACCCTTTTTGGTCTGCTTCCTGATTGAGTGTGTATTTCTAGGACGCGGGTTAGATTGTGTCTTTCCCTTACTCCCCTATCGTGAGAGTCCTTAGATTAAAGAGCGTGATTATCCTGCCTATTCGTGTTTTCTCCGCGTTTGGGTTTACCATTCACGCAACAAAGGGCTAACCGCTAAAGCTACGTCTTCTGGTCTTCCGAGGTTAGTTCTGACACAGGTTCAGCAAATATGTCAATGTACTTGGTTAAAAATGTCCTGAACTGAGCTTGCTCATCCTCACTACCAGCCACATCAATCTTATCCAAGATTTCCTGTATACGGTTTCCACTAATCTCACCCTTTACATCTGTGGTCACTTGTTCAAGGTCAGCTGAGATCCGCTGAAATTTAACCTCACAACGCTGAACCCAGCCGTGTCCTAGGGGACAAGAACACGTCCTCCTGAGAAAAATTCTGAATTTCAACAGGTATACAGGAAAGTGTGGGAATAACTACCAGAAATCCTGGCAACGAAGTACTCAAAGGTTCTAACATCCTAAGCTGCCCAGTCCATAAACCTCAATTAGATGCCCTTGCCAAGATAGTCACTACTGACCCAGCAGGTATTCGCTCCACCCGTTCCCAGCAACCCGCGCATCACGTGTCCTTTCAACAGTACATTGTAACGCTCAGCTAAAATATCTTTAACTAATGTTACAAAAACTGCAAGGTCTTTATCTTTGTGCCTGAGTGCTTTAAAAACCAGTGAGCAAGAATGAAACACACAAGACCAATTCAAAACAAACCAAAAGTGTATTATACAAAAAGGAAACAAAAAGGTGCACCAACCAAGAAAAACGACAAAGAAAATAATATTTACAAAACATATACAATATAAAACGGAGTGTAAGTGTATGTGTAAAATGTCCAAAGTCCAGGTTATTGTACGAGTATATGAAGGAAATGGATCGGTCTCACCGGTAATGATGGTAAACACCCGGGAGACCGATGACAGACGGTGAGAACCGTAATGAAGCATTCCAGTCAGTGAAATCCCGGATGTGACTAAAACCCTCAAGAAACAGTCTACGTTCGTCTCTTTGCCAACTCCAATAATCCAACCATGAAAACAGGGCGCTGAAACTCCTAACTCCCTCCACGAGTGCTTTTCCGGGCCGACTTTTATTTCCGGGTCATGTGACACGTGCGTCACCATCTTCCCGTGCCGACCGGCTATGCAGTCTCGCGAGGGTGGGAGCGGGAACCAATACACATATAAAATACATACACTGTAAAAAGTGATTTTTTGACCTTGTAAATAATGGAAACATTATTTAAGTATGTTTTACAAACAAATACTATTTTGTCTTTTTACTTAAAAATGGCATGTTTAATTCAGTACATTATTTGCAGTTTCTTTGTCATTTATTGTTCTAAAATACATATGTAAATTTAAATACAATCTCCTAAGTAATATTTACTTAGTGTTTGCCATCTAATCAAATCACACCAAAAATGAACAACTCAAGTAAAATGTACTCAGTTCCGCAAGGTAATGGACTATGTGCACGCAGACTCGTGACGTACTTCTGCTTTGAAGTAGTCTTTGGCTCCGAAGTTTGAAGTGGCGCGCACAGAGGAAAGGAAGAGAGATTTCACCACGGCTAATGTGAATTTTACCACGGTAAGTTATTAATATGCTAAGTAATTAATTGAAATATGTTTGCAGAAAAGTGTAGAGTTATTAAGCTATCTGCAGTCCCAGTGGTTTGTGCCTACCGTTTCTTTTTTGTTGAGGTACAAGTGCTAAAAGTGTTCATGTTAACAGTGTTAACAGATGTTTGGATAACGTTAAAACTTAATCTTAGTTTTGTTAAACAGAGTTAAATAATTACTAAATGAAGCTATTAATATCGTTGACAGAGTTTGCGATTTGCACCACAATTCGTTATTAGCAAACGGCATATCTGTCGAAAACAATTGTCTTAAGTTTTATATATGACCTTAATCTTGTCAGACGATTATTGTAAAAATGAGTTTTAACATCCGTGCAAACTTAGCTCGAGGCATTGCCCTGTCGTGTTCTAGCATTCTGTCCCAGTAAAAAATCACCCTGTTTTTCGCGTCTTAATCACACAGGATTAACGTTAGTTTTTAAAATGCACTTGTACAAGGCAAATATTACCTTGAACTTTATTTATATTGTTTACCTATACTATTGGGTATGATAGCTATATATAGAAATTGATAAGGTGACATACTGCACACTTTTGCAATTACATAAGTCTAAATGCTTGTTTAAATAAATCTTAATTAACAATCAACCTTATATAAATTGTAAAGCCTATATTTTATTTCATGATGTTCTTTTACTGACCAACATCCACTTTACACGTGGTTGATATCTGCAAGCAGTTAAAAATTAATTCTGACATGAACATTTCTTACATTCTTTTACAGATATTGCACTCACTATTCAAGCTAATGCAAGGTAAGTTGGCAATACTTTACTACAGCACACTTCACAGATAGAAAGCAAATAAGTATGTATTCACATGTGTATCGTTTAACTGTAGGTGCCCAAGAATGAGGTGGTTATCACTAAATGTTTCTATCTACTGTCTAATTGTGTAATAGTCTCATTATTGTAACTTAACAGCATACAACTATTACAGCATATACTGCTGAAGAAACTGCATATTGGGTTTAAATATGCAGAAAATGCTAAATATACTGAAGACTAGTGGACAGTTTGTCTCAGAACAGGAACCCACTGAGGAAAATTGAAAAAGTGATGCTGTACAGTATTTTAACCACTTTGCACTGATTTGTATATTTCAGCAGTACATGTCAGCAGCAGAGACATGATTAAGGATACTTTCTCCAGTCATGTCATGAAAAGCATCGTACTGAGCAGGGCCCGGTTTCTCGAAAGCTTCTTATCTCTAAGTAGTTCTTAAGTCGTACCTTAACCTCTCTCTTAACTTTATGGCGCATTTCCCGAAACATTCTTACGCTAAGTATCTCTTAGCTAAGTCAGACGTTCGTAAGGTTGGTCTGGACCAACCTTAACTCATACTTAGCGTAGTTTCAGCTCAAGACGCTAGTCGCCGCCACTGAGCAGCAGTCTTTATAAATCAGCGGTGTATGCAAACACATTATGGCACGTTATCAAAGTCGTATTAATGATGGAATATACTGTAGACCTGTTTAAGAATATTATTTTATTTGATATCAGAACTAATAGAGTGACTTTTAATTAGCCTATTTCATAATGTGACTAATGCATTAAAATTGCCAATCACAATTAATATTAAACAGGTGGCGAACAATTAGGCAGCGATACAGCATGGTGTTGTGTTAAACTGAAGACGGCGCGGTCCGTGGAGCCGTGTGAGTCATGTACATTTTTCCTTTAGACAAAACTTCAGCCCTTTTCATATTTTCCCCGTGGTCGTTATTAAAAAATATTTAAAATAAACGTTTTGCCTTTCAAGGCAACAGATTATGGAGCTTCTTGAGCTGCTCAGACCTGCGCGTGCCAGACCAACGCGTCGTACTTACTGTACTTACTGTACTCTACACTCCCCGTCCCGATGTCCAGCTGCTCGCTGCTTTTTGTTTAAAATATGTTTCATTGATCATTAGCCATTATCCATGACTTTATGGGTTTTTCTTTTGACACGTTTTATTTTTATGAAATTTGATTTAGTTAAATGAGAAAATAACCTTGGGAGTTTCAAACCCCGCATCCATTCATGTTTCTGGGTGATTGTAATGTTTAATACCCCTACAGTATTCACTTATGCGGTTTGACTCGGTGTGAGATGCGGTGTGTTATACCCCTATCTCACCTGCACGGTCTCGCGCTGTGGCCGTAGGCTTGATCATGATTCACCCCGAGTTTTTGCGCTGTGATTACGTTTCCATCTTTCCGCGTGAAAAATTCAACGTTTAATTTTTTGCTGGTCCTCGCGGTAGCTTGCAGACTTTGCAGAACGTCGCGGAACGTTAAAGGAACGTGGTGGGCAATCGCGGCAGCTGACGGAGATGAGTCCGGCCACACAGGTGAGAGAGGGGTATTAGGCACCGTGATTTGCCTCGAGTGACCGGCGCCCGACGGTCCGCGAAGATCTGCCAGGTCCGCGAGCTTCCACATGTTTATTTTTTTTGCGTGGTAAAATGGAAACGTAATAACAGCACCAAAACTCGCACTGAATCATAATGAACCGCACTTACGGCCCCGCGTAGGTGAGATAGGGGTATTAAACCTCCACTCTGTCATCTCATTCATTCCATAAGTGCGCTATACAACCCCAACAACTGACACTTCACATTGTTTGTGAAGCTGGTGAAGAGTGTTATCAGCTGTTTGTCCATCAACTATGATTGTAAAACCCCGTTCGTTTCACGGCCAC
The DNA here is from genome assembly GCA_030522415.1 of Channallabes apus. Classification (NCBI taxonomy): domain Eukaryota; kingdom Metazoa; phylum Chordata; class Actinopteri; order Siluriformes; family Clariidae; genus Channallabes; species Channallabes apus. The sequence goes on along the minus strand of CM060111.1, from coordinate 30,896,415 downwards.
ATGTTACATGAAAATATTATATATTATATTATTATATTAATTAATATTAATTTATATATTTGTCTATTATGACATGTTATTGTTAAGTTAACACATGTCGAAATAAACGCTATTAAAAGAATTTAGTGCAATGTTTAATTTGCATAGAAAGTGCCGTCTTTCTTAACACTGTCATGCAAAAGGAGTCAAAAATTGATTCCAGAGCCACCGATGTCCGCTAATTCAGGACCTTCACTGTAGACAGCGCCGCGCAACGTCGGACGTAAGAGGCAGCGACTTAAGAAGACTCCTAAGAGACAGTTCGAGAAATACTCTTAGAAAAGTTATCACTTAACGTAAGATATATCTTAAGAGTCTTCTTAGCGCGCGAATAGTGTGCGTTATCGAGAAACCGGGCCCAGATCTGTAGAAGATATATCTATATATCTGATGTCATCATTGTCATCGAGGGAACTGAGGTGCTGCTGGGATGTAAAAATCTCACAAATGGTCTTTCACTCATGGGCTGCATTTACTCCCTAAACTTAAGCTATCCCCCAAAGCTGAGAAACACATTTGAAGTGTTTCAGAAAATCTTTCTTTTCTCCAAAGGTTAACTCTTTGCATAGAAAGCTTCTAATGTAATCTACTAGTTGGGCACTACTTGCACTTATTTACACTACTTATGCTGTTTTACTGTTTTTTTTTTTTTTTTTTTGCAAGAAAGGTTGTTCAGAAAACAACTACAACTTCAACTACAGTACTGTTTAACATAACCATTCTTATGCATTTTAAGTAAAGCTATTCTGCTGGAGACTATAGATGCAGAGATTTATTATTATTTTATTTGATGTTTTTGACCCTTTAGTTTATTGAAATTAAAGTTAGCTAATGAAAGGCAGCTACTAGTTTGACATCATTTGCACTTTTATACTTTTGTATTTGATATCTGCAACTGAGATTGTTTTAAAATGTTCATGTTATATTTAAAGTATTTATATGTTTAAATGTTTATGCATTTTAATGCACTGTGTGGTTGTTCTAAAAAAGTTTACTGGAGTAAAATGCACTATAGTGTACCATTTACCAGAACCATCAAACAAATGCAGTTTTACTTTTTTTTTTATATTTTGTGCTCATCTGTTAAGGAATCTCATAGAAATAAAAGATTTCAAGTAAAATGTATCAGTGTTATTTTATTGACCACAATTTAAATACATAAACAACATCAAATAATGTTAAAATAATATTAAAAGTAAAGGTTACTCAATTTAAAATAAGATAACTAGGATTATTGTGTAAAAAAAACATTTATAAGCATTCCTTAAGTAAAATATATAAACAAACAGTCAATACAGTTTACTGGGAAATTCCAAGTAAACTTTACTTGAGATTTTCTAATTAAAGCTACAGTTCTTTGTGTTTAGTTTTTACTTGGAAATTCTATTGAAATTACTCACATTTTCTAAGTGAAAAAACTTAGAACTCCTAACTTTTTTTAAGTAAATCCTACTCCAAATTTTTTTTCAGTGTAGGCATAAACAAACCCTTTGGGGCACAATGAATACAGTGCTGCAGCTTTCTTTACTTTAAACCGACTTACTCAGACCATATAAATTCGCCCCTTATGTGGCTGTGCTACAACATGTCTGTGCCTTCTAGAAAACATCCCTCCACTCAGAATCCACTCTTGCCCCAATGTAGTATCAAATTCTGCATTGACTAACTGCCTACACTGACTGATTATGTTCATGCCTAGAATACATGGAAATGATTTATCAGGGCTAACTAGGTCTTTAACAACTAAGAAGCCACAGTGTGGCATCTTGACTCCCATGGCCTCAACCTCTAACTCCAGGTATCCAAGATAGGGTATGTCAAGCCCATTGGCAGCTTTCAGTTTTAGCCAGCCAGTGGTAGAGAGCATATCCCCGTCATCCCCACACAGATGGTTCCAGAAATACTGCTCAGTTATTGTGCTCACCTGACTATCAGTGTCCAACAGACACTGGGTGGCAACACCGCCAACCAAAAGCTCAACTACAGGGCATGTAACATCTCTATGTTCACATCTCTATGTTCTACTTACACCAGTGGTTCTCAAACATTTTCTGTCATTCCCCACTTAAGAGGGTGGACGAATTTTCAAGCCCCACTTGTCACCAAAATGATAACGAAATCGGCCAAGTTTACTATTTATTGAAATATCAATTTCTAAACCAATAAGATCAAATAACACCAGGTTCAAAACAGATAAAATAGACAATTGTTATAAAAGGCTTACTTTGTCACTTCATTCATCTTCTATACCGCTTTATCCTGTATTTAGGGTCGCGGGGACCTGGAGCCTATCCCATGAGACTCAGGGCACACCCTGGACAGCGTGCCAATCCATCACAGAACACACACACACACACACTATGGTCAATTTGGGAATGCCAATTAGCCTAATCTGCATGTCTTTGAACTGTGGGAGGAAACCCACCAAGCACGGGGAGAACATGCAAACTCCATGCGCACAGAGACGGGAATCGAACCCGGACCCTGGAGGTGCAAGGCGACAGTGCTAACCACACCGTGCCGCCTACTTTGTCACTTACCTTTATATAATTAACCCCATGTTTATTAGCTGCTCAGTAATCGTTTGTAGTTTCTTTGCACTGGCCATTTCTGTATGCAACTTTGAATGAAGCCATTTGTGCTTTGCTGTCCACTGATTCAGATTTTACCATGCGATTCTCCTGCTGTCTTTATTCTGCCAGCTTTCTTTAAAAGAAGTCGAGTGGCTTATTAACGTGACTGTGAGTGTGTTGTCTCTAAGTGTCTTCCTAATTTGTTGGGTCTCATGCGGTCTGCTGCCAGCGATTTAAGACACAAAACACACATGGGTCTCTCCTCTGCCCCCACCATTCCCACGATTAATCCAAGCTCAAGATAGGCTTCATCATATTTTCTTTTCGGCTGGCTTTTTGGTTGATTAGACTGATCGTGCTGAATCGCCTGCTTTTTTGTGGTCCATGTAACAAATGTATCCAGTGACGTTATTATGCTCACTATGTACGCTACTAACCCGGTTTGTGATCGCGGTAAAGTTTGTTTTATATTCGCATATTCGCATGCGTAAATAAACCCGCAAATAAGATACCCACATACATTTCCTCTCTGCATTGTCTTTAAGATACACCCGCCTTTTTTCTCGATTAAGCACCTAAATTATATGTTTGAAAGCTTAAACATCGTTATTCGTTATAACAATAATCATATATTAGACAGTAACTTGTCCTTTGAAAATCACATTTCAAATATCACAAAAACAGCCTTTTTCCATCTTAGAAATATTGCCAAACTTAGGAGCATCTTATCTGTATCTGATGCAGAAAAGCTAGTTCATGCATTCATGACCTCCAGACTGGACTATTGTAATGCATTACTAGGTGGTTGTCCTGCATCCTCAATAAACGAGCTTCAGTTAGTCCAAAATGCAGCTGCCAGGGTTCTCACTAGATCCAGAAAATATGATCATATGACCCCAATATTATCATCCCTGCACTGGCTACCTGTTCAGTTTAGAATAAATTACAAAATAGTATTACTTACATACAAAGCCTTAAATGGTTTAGCTCCCACATACCTAACCAGTCTTCTGATACGCTACAATCCACCACGCGCTTTAAGATCACAAAACTCCGGACTTCTGGTAGTTCCCAGAAGTTCAAAATGTACAAAAGGGGGCGGGGCGTTTTCATATTTAGCTCCAAAGCTTTGGAATAGACTTCCAGACAGTGTTCGGGGAGCAGACATGGTTTCCCAGTTCAAAAGTAGACTCAAGACGCATCTTTTTAATCTGGCATTCACGTAACTCATCCCATAATCTCATAATCTACTGTATACTGAATGGCAACTACGCTAATTCTCTCCATCTGTTCTGTATCCTTTTACCCATGCCGAGGCATCGGGAGATTGTGCCAGCTTCAGTAGACAAAGACCGACCCTGCGAGGTTCCTGAGGCATCCAGAGACGGACCAGCTCCAGCTGGATTCTGCTTCATGATGGTTTGGAGCTACACGTGCTGCTCCTGTGCTTCCAGTGATTCAGACCCCATCTGCCCTCTGCACCTACTGACTCGTCCCTATGGTGAACTGGTCTTCATGTTAATTTAAATGATTTTCTGTCATATTGAACCTTCACCTGCACAACACACATGATGTTATATAATTTCTATCTGTTACCACCCAGATGAGGATGGGTTCCCTGTTGAGTCTGGTTCCTCTCAAGGTTTCTTCCTATTGCCATCTCAGGGAGTTTTTCCTTGCCACCATCGCCGTCACCCTTGGCTTGCTCATCAGAGACATTTCATTCATCATTCTTTCATCTCATTATACCTAAACACATTTTTCTCACACATACACACCTCCAAATATTTTCTTTTCTAACAAAATGTTTTTCATTTTTGTGAAGCTGCTTTGAGACAAAGACCATTGTTAAAAGCGCTATATAAATAAAATTGAATTGAATTGAATTGAATATTCTCTACAGCGCAACAATGATTTAGGGATCATCGCAAAAATTCGCGCAAAAACAAAAAGCGTAGAACGATATGGATCTTACCTTCTGGTCAGTGCCTGAAGGATCAAAAAGCAACTTTGTTGCCACACTGGAAACTAGAAATGCCAGACTAGTACTGCCCGAGAAAATATAAATTTTTAACAAAAATACAGGAACATCAGCATACATCTTGGAATGAATGATGATTACATATATAATACCGAAAATTTCCTTATATTGTTCCTCTGCAATTAACATGCCTACGTTAAACCGTTATTGTTGCACTATGGTTCCACTTTTTCTCCCGGCCCCCAACTGATGTTATTTTAATTTACTTGTATTAATGATCCATTTCTTTGTGTGTGATTGTTTAGTTTTGAGTTTACGCTCTTCATTGTCAATAAAGAAAAGCATGAATTAGAATAGTATTAGAGTACTTTCCTAAAATTTTCCACTAATTTCCTCCCCTTCATTTCACCCCACCTGTCATATCTGTATTCCCCACTAGTCGGGTGTACCCCACACTTTGAGAACCACGGGCTTACACTATGCTAACAGTGGAATCCAATCCTTCGCTCACACAAATTACTGCAAAAATACATAGCATAACAAAGAAACCCAGTTGCAAGAAACTCGCAATCCTTCCCAAACGTTTTGATTTACTTTATAAAATGGATTATAGTGGATGATTTTTTACCTGGAAACGCTACAGGTGAAACCTCTCACCACATTAACTTCATGGTTTCCAGTCTCATATGCACTAGGGGTGGGCGTATCGATCGTTAATATCGATACTTTAGATATAGGGGTTGTATCGAAAATGATCGATCCAAAAGTCAAAATATCGATATTAAGGGCATTTTTTTAAACCAGTGATTTTATATATTTTACATGAAATATAATATTTAAAATGAGCTTGTATGTAACGCTTTCTCTTATGCAGCTCCTTTCACACGTCACGCACATTGTTCACCCCTCCCCCCCCTCTCCGCTCTGATGTGTTTTGTTGCCTTAACCATCTTGGGATTCAGCGGCGCCAAAAACAAACAGCTGCAGAGAGAGTGAGAGCGAGGTGTGTGTCTGCCTTGGTATCATGGAGCTGGCAGATAAAAAAACGGAGCGCTGTGTGGAGGTATTTTACTGCTGTGAATGAAAACACAGCAAATTGCGACGTCTGTAAAATTGTCATTCGCTGTGGTAACACCACCAACTTACACAAACACATAAAACGACATTACAAAGAGAGCTCGGAACTACAAAGAGAAAGACAGGAGGCAAATCTTTCAGACAGAGCCCCGCCTATGGAGTTATTTATATGCCAAAATTTAACAAACAACACAATCTGCTTTGCAAAGAAAAAAAACGACTTTCTCACAAATGTGCCGATTGTGTTTGTTTGCAAAACGCTGCATTTGTGAGAAAGTCGCTTTTTTCTTTGCAAAGCAAATTGTGTTTGTTTGTTTAATTTTGGCACATAAGTAACTCCATACCCGCCGGCAGTGAGACAGAAGTCACTGGCAGAGTCCTTTCAGCCTCAGAAATATCCAGGTAGCTAACACTGGGAAACAATATGTTTTTAGTCATATTGGATCTTCAGCATGAAGTGTCATCACCATAGTTGTTGTAACAAAATGTAACCATGGGTAATATAAACCATAAATTAACAATGCTTACACTAACCATGGTTTAACTGTGGGATTTTTTTTGTAAAACTGCGGTTTAAATTAAAACTAAAGTGATTATGTTGAAAAATGGTAACACTTTACAAATAAAGTGTCATTTGTTAACAATGGACAACTAAAAATGAATAATAAATTTTTTACAATATTTTAAAATCTTCATTAATGTTATTTAATCAAAAATAAGATGTAAAATTTTTCTAAAGTTACGTAGTAGAAGAGGCGAGTTGCTCTGTCTGTCCACTGTGCTTCGGTAAGCTTTTCTGGCCAGGAGAGACTCAGTCAAACACACACACACAGACACACACACGTTGTCTGTCAGAAAGTTAACAACAGCAAAAGCAATTTATTAACAGCAAAAGATGGGGTTTATATATGTTTGACCAAACGCCTGTGCTATAGACATATGTTACTACAAAGAACATGAACCATTGTAAATGTCCTGGTGAGATCCTGAAGAATCAAAGGAGAGGAAGATAGAGAGGTGTCTGTCCAGAGACAGATCACAAGATGTTGGCTCAAGTAAGGGGGAAAGGGGGAAGGAGACAGAGGGAGATAGCGAGAGAGGGAGAGAGAGAGACATAAAGAGAGTATGGGAAGGTGAGCGTGGGAGCGTTCACACCTTTAAGAACAGATGCAAGAGGAGATAGGAAGACAGCAGCAGGAAAGATTTAACACGTTAATATCAGATCTATGAGGAAGAGAGCAAGAGAGTAGAAATAACTCCTTTATATATAAAAGAATTCTAACATAAGATTAACAAATAACTGCACTGCGCCGGGTGTGTGTTCAAGGTGTGTGTGTGTGTGTGTTTAATTTAACCATGGAAGAGACACTATAGGATTGCTTTATTAAGCTTAAGTGGATAGGCTATAGACTAAAATGAATAATTTTGTAGATGTAATTTATATTGTGTGCTGAAAAAAAAAATATCGGTATCAGTATCTGTATCGGCGATATTCTTAAAGTATGTACTTAATTACAAAAAACTATAATCAGGGATCTGCTGGTGTGCCGCCGATTCTAGTCTCTGGTTGGCTGGAATATTTGCAGTTTGTGCATTTTTTTTGCAGTATTTGGAGTAATCACACTGCTGCAGTTTGTGCAAGTGTCGCTTCATGACGGTGAGCGGACAGAAGAGTGAGAGAGTATGAACATAAATTATCTTGAACGGGCAAAAACGATTTTCAGCGCACAAAAATGAGTTTGAGAGCATGTGCGCGCGAGGGAGAGAGCTTCAGTGGGCAAAAACGAGTCTAAAAGCGCGCGCACATGAGAGAGTAGTGCACTAAATATAAGTACATATGAATAAGTACATTAAAATTTCAATTTAATATACTGAGACAACCGTATATAAAAAATTGTATTCTAATATATACTTTCTGTACATTTGTACAAAGATTATTTCCAGCATATTTTTAAATATACCAAAAATACATTGAAAAACCAGTTTAAATAAGTATACTTTGGAAATTAGACCAACATTTACTTAAAGTATATTTTCCAATAATATATGTTTGGAAAGTGTACTATAATACAATTTTTTTGAAGTATATTTAAAGTTTAATTCCAAAATTTGGTAAAAGCATGATGTTAGTATACATTTTATATATTAACTGATGGTACAACTTTTTGTTAGTATATTTGCAATGTACTATCGAGGATTTCAATATATTTGTAATACAGTAAAGTGTTTTTTTTCCCACTGGGGAGCACTCGGAAACAATTAAGCATTTTAAGTCTATGTGCAGCAAATTATACAATTCAACTGCACCTGCATGACAAACAGCAAGTTGTGGGAAAAGGACAAAAGAGAGCAGACTTAGGGGATAAGGAGGGTATTTGTATGCAGAGAATGCATGCAAGCTTATGTATTTGCATGTGCCTGTATATATATGTTTATCTGTCTAGACGCTGTGTCAGTTCCTTTTATTGTTGCCCTTGAAGTAATAATTTTCCAATAATTACTGTCGAACAATGAAGTTAACATCACTCTATATATACGGTAAACTTTTCTGGTCAGGATGGACATCTAAGTTTTGTTATATTTATTTCTATCTTTGTTAAATGCATGTCAATATTGCTTTAGCTAAACCTTTTTAGAGACACAGTGAGATCACGTGACTCGTGTATGCAATCTCAAATAACACAGGTCATGGTCATGCTAAATGCTCTACAGGGGCAGGTGCTCTGATGAACAAAGGATGCAGGATACAGGATGGACTAATGCTCCCATTCTGATTTTCATAAGTGTTGATATGTTGGCAGGCTGTACTAATTATAATTATAACCACACACAATACCAATAATCTGACTGAAAACATATGTCAGTAATCAAAGCATATTAACATAAGTTATATTATATTTTTTTTCCTCCTTGTAATCCTAAGTACCAAGAGCGACACATCATGCTTTTTTAACAAATAAATATAGAAGCACTCTATAGATTTCTAAAAACATCATCAGTAGCTAAATCGCTGCATATAGGCCAGTAGATTTCTGTATTTAAAAAAAAAAAAGATAGATTATGGGTTAAACATACATTGCATGGCAAAAATAAGTCTCACAAACTAATATTTCATTGGATCACAGCTCATATTCACCAAGGCATTGTTATGACAACTTTATGCAATGTCACAATATCTTTTTTCCAGTTGCATTAATTGTTGGCTAAGAACTTTAATTGATGATGGGATAGACAAACATTTCCATAAAGTCTCAATAAAGTTTGAATATGTGTTTGACAGTTCTTAACCAACTTCCAGTGATTGCAAAAATCTACTTAGTTGTTTTATTTTTAGGGCCCAAGCCCTATAGATTGCCCACCATTTTGCAATCCATTTCGGAGTCTTAACATGCTCAAAAACTCATGAAAACTGGTAGACAGGTTGAAATCAGCTACTGTATCATTAGGATGCCTATAGATTTTAAACAAGTTAGAACAAGAATCATGAATGCTAACTGTGTGAATAAACACTAACCCCAAGCATAATGACAAGGGTTATCATCAAATACTTTATTTAATACATCTTTAAAGTGTGTAAGGTTTTAAAGACCGGGTTCCATTGTGCTTGAATTCACTGACACACACACACACACACACACACACACACACACACAGTCAGTGCTAATCAGGTTTCTGTTTGCACATGACCTGATAGAGCAGGGGTACTCAAATATAAGTTTGAAAGGTCCACCCAAGTAAAAAAAAAAGTATGCTAAGTATATTAAATCCTAGCGTGCCAAAGCATACTTAAATGTACTTGCTCCAGACTAATGACTAGTACAGTATACTTGAAGTTTGCTATTTTGGAACAACTAATTTTGTACTAAGTGTATTTAAGTTGTAATTAAATTGTACAAAAGCACAATTTTAAGTGTATTAAGTATACTTTTGTGTGCTAAAGTGGAACAACTTTAAGTATACTTTAGTTCACTTAAAGTATATGGCTGTGTGTGTACTAACGTACATTAAGTGTTTAGGATATGCTAAATGCATTTTCTACACTATAACATGTTTTTGAAAAGCATTACATCAGTAATTATGAGGCAGACTTTATTCATGAGTTCAACAGATTTAATTTGCACAAAGTTACAAAAAAGCACTTCTATAGTTTATTTGTGCTCAACAAAAGTCAGGCTGTCTCACAAACACACAACCTAAAATATAAACTGGTGTGTGAACACAGACAGACATTAGTATTAGAATCTACAGGTACAATATTAGTTTAAACCTGGTGTGTTGATTCTGTTACACAGAGACTGAAAACAGGCCGAGAGCTACAGAGCCATTATACCACAAGCACAGTACATAACACATTAACAACAACACATTACACAATACATACTATAGAGTAAATTATGTACTTAATTTAAAACCGTTAAATCTACCTTATGCCAATGAAAATAAAATAATAATGATACGAACTAACGCACGTGATGATGCAGCTTCAGCCGTTAATTCAAACTAGAAGTGGTGAACTGGGGAGCCAATCAGAGAACGGACAGTCCGAACCTGCCCGCCTCCAGCCTCTGATTGGCTGGTGGGGCGCCGTCTAGTCTCCGGTTGGCTGGAATAGTCGCAAAGTTTACAATCCTGCTGTAGTTTGTGTGTCGCTTTATGACAGTGAGCGGACAGAAGAGTGAGAGAATGCACACATAAATTACCTTGAACGGCAAAAGTGATTTTGAGCGTGCAGGAACGAGTTTGAGATTGCGCACGCGAGGGAGAGATTCAGCATGCAAAAACGAGTCTAAAAGCGTGCGCAAGAGAGAGTAGTACACTCAATATAAGTAAATATTAATAAGCACATTTAAATTTAACTGATAATATACTGAGACTACCGTATATTAAAATTTGTATTCTAATGTATACTTTCTGTACATTTGTACAATGATTATTTTGAGCATATTTAAAAAAATATATATACCAAAAATATATTGAAAAACAAGTTTAAATAAGTATACTTTGGAAATTAGACCAGCCTTTCACTTAAAGTATATTTTCCAATAATATATTTTTGGAACGTGTACTATAAATATACTTCAAAATAATTGTATTAAAGTTTAATTCCAAAATTTCGTAAAAGCATGATGTTAGTACAGGGGCGTAGCAAGCTTTTCAAAAGTGTGGGGGATGAATGTGGTTTGTTTGTTAACAATAAAAATTATGAATACAATGACAGAAGGGTACAAAAGGTATTAACATACAAGTGTATGTGTGTGTGCCCTGCGATGGATTGGCACCCTGTCCAGGGTGTACCCTGCCTTGTGCCCTAAGTTTTCCTGGGATAGGCTCCAGGTCCCCGCGACCCTGTATGAATGAAGGATATAAAAAGCTTTCAATTTAAATGAGTGATAGTGATACTAAAAACACACTCAGAACACACTTGCTAGACTTGCTAAAGATATAGTATCAGAAATGCTTTAATAATCTCAGGGAGAAATTATTTTGTTACTCCAAATATACAGACAACATTTCATACAAACAACATACTGTATGTGATGAAATCAAGTGATTGTAATAGTTACTCTTGAGCCACTAGAGGGCAGTAGGTTCAGTGTTATGTGTTGAATACAAGAGGTATAAGGGTAGAAGAGGTAGACCATGGGGGACAACTAAAAAAGAAATAAAAAGACAAACATCCTAAGACTGTATTGAGTTATTTTATTAAAGAACATGAACAAAACACTGTACATTCAGAACAAAAATATAAAACAACTATGAACATATATCAATGCAACCAACCTGTCTGCTTCTTGTCTGCCTTTTACTCCCTCTTCATCTCTGTCTTCCTCACTCCTGGCCACATCCTCACATACACCCTAATCAAAACATTTAAAATGAATTTGTGAATTTGATATAAACACACCATACACACGTGTGCACCTGAGATGGAAATAAGTACCACCCATTACACAAACACAGCCCCTCTTCCTTCATAAACCTCTTTTACAAACTGTAACATTCATTTAGGCGGCACGGTGGTGTAGTGGTTAGCACCTCCAGGGTCTGGGTTCGATTCCCCGGCCAGGCTCGATTCCCGTTTGCATGTTCTCCCCGCGGTGGGTTTGCTCCGGGTACTCCGGTTTCCTCCCACAGTCCAAAGATATGCAGGTTAGGCTAATTGGTGTTCCCAAAAATTGACCATAGTGTGTGAATGTGCGTATGAGTGTGTGCCCTGCGATGGATTGGCACCCTGTCCAGGGTGTACCCCGCCTTGTGCCCTAAGCCTCCTGGGATAGGCTCCAGGTCCCCCGCGACCCTGAATAGAAGGATAAAGCGGTATAGAAGATGAATGAATGAATGAACATTCATTTAATTGCTCACCTGTGAACCTTCCTGTGCTGCCTCTGAAACCAATGCCTCCAGCAACGTCCTCTCCTAAACAGTGGTAATAGGTTCAAACAGTTACAGCTGTGGCACTCGAAAACCTCAATGAATACTGAAAAGTAATACAATGAAATAAATGCAAACAGCATCTAATGTTAATGTCAACATTTTTCAACTTTCATCTCTCAACTTCACTTAAAGGATTTATCTTGAAAAAGGTGTCAATCTTCTCCTGCCTCTTTCTTTTCTGCATCTTAATGATACTGCGTGACAAAAGGACAGTGGTAAGCTTGACAGTGGCATGGGTCCGACAGTGGCATGGGTCCGACAGGACTGTGACTGCTACATTTTGCTTACTTGCAGATAAGCAAGTAAGCAACGAAGATATAAAACAAACAAAAAAAAGTCCTCACAAAAAGCTTTTTCTAAATAATAATAATATAAACAAAAGTATAATATAAATAATAGTATAAATAATTTAACAATTTATTGTTTTTAAAACATAAAAATAATATTCTTCCAGTCAACAGGTATGCAAACTGACATTATTTCTCACTTTTTTCTCCTCAACAGATACAATCACACACAACAGGCAAGTCAGCCAATGAACAAACAATGCTCAAAATATCAAAATCAATTGCAATAAATACATACCCATAAATACATTGCTTAACATTGTCAATTTGTCCCTCCTCATCAATTTCCTGCTTCTTCATCACAGTTACTTTATGCATCGCCACACATAACCGAATTTAGCCAAGTTACTGTAGCTACTGAACACTATCCCAATTAGCAATTGCCATTAGTCTAAATAAAGAAATACAATACAGAAAACATTCGACATGTCAACAAAACACAGAACATCTTCCCAAACATATCAAGCTTATTTAAAAACCTCAAAAGCATAAACATTCAAAGTACCTGGAAAACGGAGATGTAAATAATCACAACAACCATAAGTTCCCGCCTCCTCTGCACGAGCTGACCGATAAATCTAACGCACCAAGAGAGGCAAGACTGACAGGCAGAACAGCCAATCATCAGCCGGTGTCATGTTTGAGAGGGAGGGGAGATGAGAGCTGAAGCGAGCGTAGACACAGAGCGGCCAAAGAAACGGAGGAGCGAATGCGAAGGCGTTTGTTCAAAACTGCGGGAAAACTGTAGAAAAAGTGTGGGTGTTGAACCCTCTCACCGGGAAAAAGTGTGGGTGTTAAAACACCCACATCCCCCACGGGTGCGACGCCCCTGTGATAGTATACTTTTTATATATTAACTGATGGTACAATTTTTTGTTAGTATATTAGCAGTGTATTATCGAGGATTTCAATATATTTGAAATACACTAAAGTGCATTTTTTTTTTCACTGGGGCGAGTCCACCTATTGAGTACCCCGGTGATAGAGTTTACCTTAATCCAAGATTAAACCCAATCTAGGTCAGAGTTAATCTAATGTGGTGTAAATTTGTTGTATTAATGTTGTATTCATTTATGTTTTATGTACTGTACACTGTAAAAATTCCAACTAGATGAATGTTGAATAAATTAATATTGAATTGTTAACTTTGGTATTTGGTTTTATTGGTATTTGTTGAGACAACTGAAAATTGTGTTCTTGAAAAGTTTGGAGACGCAGACTGAATAAACTAAGAGACTCAAGCTGAGCCAGCAATTTACCTTTGTTGAGATGCAATCACGTGATTTTTACAAAAAAATTCAATAATTTTTTAGAAAAGAAAATTATTGGAAGTGTGTATGTGTGAAAAAAAAATGTGTCTAGATAATAATGAGATGAATGAATGATGAATAAAATGTCTCTGATGCAGGAAAGCAGATAGCAGGAAATGATCTGCATTTATACAGTGTCTTAGGTGGCAGGCAGTTCAGTAGTGGTCTTATTTCTGGTTAATTTGGCTACGGTATTAAATAAAAATCTAGGATTATTTTTATTTTCTTATATACTGTAAGAGTGGAGAGATACGTTGATCTAGCTCAGTGGTTCTCAAACTTTTTCTGTCATTCCCCACGTAAGGGGGTGAGCGAATTTTCAAGCCCCACTTGTCAACAAAATAATAACGAAATCGGCCAAGTTTACTGTTTATTGAAATATCAATTTCTAAACCAATAAGATCAAACAACACCAAGTTCAAGATAGCTAAAATACACGTGCAATTGTTATATAAGGCTTACGTTGTCACATATCTTTGCATAATTGACCCCATGTTTATTAGCTGCTCAGGAATCGTTTGTAGTTTTTTTGCACTGGCCAATTCAACTTTGAATGAAGCCATTTGTGCGTTGCTGTCCACTGATTCAGATGTTACCATGCGATTATCCTGCTGTCTGTATTCTGCCAGCTTTCTTTGAAAGAAGTCGAGTGGATTATTAACGTGACTGGAGTGTGTTGTCTCTAAGTGTCTTCCTAATTTGTTGGGTCTCATGCGGTCTGCTGCCAGAGGCTTAAGACACTCGGGTCTCTCTTCTGCCCCCACCATTCCCACCATGAATCCAAGCTCAAGATAGGCTTCATTAGGGGTGGGTGATATAACCAAAATCTTCTATCACGGTAGAAGCAGTTTTCTACCTCGATAGCGATGTATATCACAATATAGCAATTTGTATCTGAAAATGCATAAATAAAAATTCAAACACAAAGAAACTGTTTTACATAATATTAACTTTATATAAACTGTGAATTGCTGATGTTTGCCGCATTTTTTTTACTTTGGCCCTATTCGTTTGGATGCTTGGATTTCAGATGATAGAAAAGGTTTGACGTGTTTCCACCACTTGTTAAAACAGTGCACTTTATCTGCAAATATCTGCGCAAATACAGCGCAGCGCGACTATCTGGATAGCGCAGAGTTGATCTGGTTTATTTGCGCAGCCCGGTGGATCGCGCGGCGCCGCTCGAATCACAAACCTGCGCGACTCAATTTATTTAGAATGTCAGGACTGTTTAATATTGTTTCCGCCTTGCCATGCCTGGTTTGTACGTGCGCATCCCAGCGGGGTAAAATGTACTTTGATGGTCGGCGCGGTTTATTTCGGTCACAGTCGCGCAGCGCTGCCCAGTGGGTCGCGCAGGTTTCAATTAAATTTACTTGTATTAATGATCCATTTATTTGTGTGTGATTGTTTTGAGCGTACACTCTTCATTATCAATAAAGAAAAGCATGAATTAGAATAGGTACTTTCCTATTATTTTCCACTAATTTCCTCCCGTTCATTGCGCCCCACCTGTCATGTCTGTATTCCCCACTAGTGGGGCGTGCCCCACACTTTGAGAACCACTGATCTAGCTACACTAAGAGCTTTCCTATAGTTCAGGATGCTCTCTTTCCATGCTATTTAAAATACTAGCAATTTAGTTTGATGCCATTTACGCTCTAATTTCCGAGCGGTCTGTTTTAAAGTGCGCGTGTGATCGTTATACCAAGGAGCGAGTTTCTTATCTTTAATAATTTTTCTTTTAGCTGGAGCTACATTATCTAAGGTACAACGAAATGTCGACTCTAAATATTTAGTCGCCTGATCGAGTTCTGTGGGGTCAGACGGTGATCTAATCGAAGTTGGTAACTCTGGGAGATTACTGATAAAACTCTGTGTGGTAGTTGATGTGAATGTACGTTTAATACGGTAGCGCGGTGCTGTGCGTACATTATCACTGTGACACACTTGAATGGAGACAAGATAGTGATCTGAGATAATTTCAGACAGTGGAATTGTGAATACTTATACTTTGTGAATTTCTTCTTATACTTAATCCGAAAAATATGATTAAGTCTAAAGTGTGACCTGCTTTATGAGTGGGTCCTACTACACACTGATTTACGCCTACGGAGTCCAGTATGGACATAAATGCTGTTCTCAGAGGGTCTTCTGGATTCTCAAAATGAATGTTAAAATCTCCAGCAATTAACACTTTGTCTACAGAAATGACTAGGTTTGAGATGAAATCTGCAAATTCACTAAGAAATTCAGAATACGGCCCTGGAGGTCTGTAAATTATAATTAGTGGAATCGACTGAGCTGACTTAATATACTTAAATACACTTATGTTACTATAAAGAATTTCAAATGAATTAAATTTGTGTCCGTGTTTTTGTACGATAGACAGATCATCATTGTAAATAACTGCGACGCCTCCTCCTCTACCAGTTAACCGAGGCTGGTGTATGTAGCAGTATTTGCGTACTGACTGGACCGGGACTAGCAGTGGCGGACTGGGACAATAATTCAGGCCGGGAATTTGACTCCACTCCCAGGCCACCTCTGCTGCTGCAGTCACCACCACCCTATTCATGTAATCTACTGGACTGATAAACTTGTAGGCTAACCCTATTATTGTAACAGGTAGACTACCAGATGCAATATTAATGAATAAAAAAATAACCCTTAACCACTCACTAGGAATACACCATTTATACTACCAAACCAATGACAAATAGAAAATTGGCTTTTTAAAAGAGATAATAAGAGACACATTCACATGTTGAAATTTTACATTTTATGTATTTTCAGTGCTCAACTCTAGTATACCAAATGTATCAGAAACACAAACACAAATAAACTTAACAAAACCTATGACAGCGTAAGTAACAGATAACAATGTTTACTCAATTATGGCATTATGTGGAACAGACCAGTAAGAGTAAACAGTAAGTAATTAGCACTACTAGTACACCGGCTTTCACTGTCTCCTTCATCTTTCCCTGAATCCTTCTCTCTCTCACTCTGCACATCTAGTTGCTCTGCAATATGAAATAAGCGTGTTCAATAATCTGTATTTATAATTGTGCAGCCATCAGTTGTATGTCCCCAAAATCACAGTCCTACTACTGATCTTATAAATCATAAAAAGCACATGTTGTTTAAAAAGTATAGCCTGCTGCCTGCATGTTTAGTTTTGCTTATCTTAAACTTTACCTTAAGGTTCCTGCTCTGACTCTAACACTGGACTGTCCACCACCTCTACTGTAGCTCAACAGCAGGAGCATTTGCAGCACTAGTGCTACTGCTGCTTCCTTCCTCACCTTTTCTAAATAAATAAATAAACAAACATTGTAGGCTGCATATTGTAGACTAGAAATGAAAAATCTAAATAACTAATACTGTATTCTTTTCCATACCATCTACTTGATTTATTTATTATTTAAAACAATTTGACCCACTAACACTATTCTGTCTACTTTTTATTTATTATATGAAAAATATGCTACATGTAGACGAAACGAGACTTGACACAGCACAGCAGCACTTACATATTGTTGCTCGTTTGTTGGTTTAATTGTATCTATTGTGATTATCTTGGTTTAATTTTATCTATTGTGATTATCTATAAGTTATTTGGATGAAAGTGTTCGTCTGCCAAATTATTGTAAATTTAATTTAAATGTAATCTTGACCGACCTGTTCCCTTACTGGCGAACATGGCTGGGATTTTGCAGCAGCTTGCTGCGTCTGCGGCCGGGGCTTTTTCCCTTTTTATACGCTCTCTCTCTCTGCTCCTCCCGGAAATGTCCCGGTGCTCCCGATGGCCAGTCCGCCCCTGGGGACTGGGATGGAGCACGCTGAGTTAGCGCTCCAGCACGCTCCCTGACGGCGACCTCTCCCGCCGAACACGAGCCAAGACCGCCCCTCCCAGCTCTATCTGGGCGCGGCCTCAGGTGGGCGTGCGAAGGCGAGCTCTGCGCCGGGGCTCGAGCAGCTCTTTCTCACGTTGTGCTCTTTAAAGTCTCTAGGGCGCTTACGTAGGGAGCCTATGGAGTGAACGAGGACCGTTAACAATGGAGGCGCCGCACCATTCACACAGACCCGGGGTGGGAATCGAACGTCACTTTTAACCACAATGCTCTCCTTTACATAAGCAGGTGTGAGACACGCACGATACCGCGCGCTCATACTCCTCTCGGTGTGGTTTTCGTCTGGGTGTGGCTTGATTTGACGGACAGGTGAGAGCTCAAAGCACGAGGAGCGTGTCTCACGCAGCAGAGCTTCTTCTTCTCGCCCTGCTGGATTAGTAAGTAGCGCGCGCGCACACACACACACACACACACATATATATATATATATATATATATATATATATATATATATATATATACTGTGTGTGTCTGTATATATATATATATATATATATATATATATATATATACAGAAACACACACACACACACCCTTCTTTTATCGCCTGCTTATTCTCACTGCTATTATTATTATTATTACTGCGAATCCTGTACACAACCTAGTGTTTAAAACTCTACATTATATGTCTATTTGTTCTTTTGGGGCACGGGCGTTTGCGGTAGCAGGGCCTCAACTTTTTGAATACTTTGCCTTTAGAGATCAGACTGGCACCTTCTCTATCCTCTTTTAAGTCCTTGCTCAAAACTAATTTTTTTCCTTAGCATATTAATTCCGCTACGTTGTGCTACTTTTGTGTTTTATTGTTTTTGGGGTGTGTTTTATGAGTGTTTTTATGTGAAGCACTTTGGCCAGCCTGACGACTGTTGTAAATGTGCTATACAAATAAATTTAACTTTAACCCTTGAACTTTTGTTTGTGAGTGTAATGCGGCTAGTAACTTGAGCAGGGGCGTGCAGAGACGTTTAAAGGGGCGGGCGCTCAAAAAAAAAAAGATAGAACACGCTGAATAACAACTGACATTCCTGACGAACCATCATTTTATCTAATTTGAAATAACCTAATATCATCTGTTAACTAATATAATTTCTTTAAAACAGTGGGTTTTTTTTATTTAATAAATATAATAATCCCTAATTATGTGGATATCCATATGAGATGGTTTTTAGTGAAATAAAAGCCCTCCAGAAAAGAAGGGGAAAGTCCTGTAACTTACTTTAAAACAAAACATGTTCCCTAAAACGGTGGACAGAGCTACAGACCTCCTTGTAACACCCTTACTTAATGACCACCACTACTTGTGCAGTTGATAAAAGGACAGGTAATGTTTGTCACGCTGTTGCACAAAACAGCACGCTAATTTATTTAAATTCATTTGTTGTTATAGACCATAGTATGCGCTGTACATCCTATTTACTGTTTTGTTGCAGTCTGCTTTTTTTTTTTTCAATTAATTTGTCTGCTTCTCCTCCAGCTCCGCACCACCCAGCCTGCAGAAAATGCGCGTGCACCTTGCGAGCTCGTACCCGGCTCGTAACGAGCGCGCTCTGCCCTCAAGGGTGAGCATTGGTTAATGGAAGTCATGTGACTGATGCAAGCCAGATCCTTTTATTTAGCAAAATTGAGATTAATAGTTAAATTTTATTGTTGCGGGGCAAAGACAGGGCTCCATATGCACATTAAAAAAAACAACAACAAAAAAAAAAAACCCCAAGAAAAGGGCACTTGAGGCATCCTGGAGGAAAGGGGCGGGTGCTCAAGCACCCAAAGCCAACCGCCCCCCCCCCTGCACGTGCAAAAATACTTGTGACATTATAAATCACTGCAGGTTTCTGTTTTTATGGTATTTGTTTTCGACCTGTTTTCTCACAGGTTGGATAGTTTAATCAGTTAATTGTCCTCTCACCTGAGAGCTTTTACTCACTCTTAGCGCGTCACAAACGGTTTAATCTGTACACTTCGTTTTTTTTCTTCTTCTACTTTATTCTTTTGACCTCAATACCGCTGTAGTAGTGAGTTATCTGCTGGATGAGGAAAATATTTCAGTCATTTATGTTTTGCAGGTGATGATGCTGTATCAGCGTGCTCCTGAACATTTTTAGTAATGTTCAGCAGAGTTAATGTTGCATTCCAGTGTTATTGTTATTCTAATGGTGAGGAATTTAAGTAAAAATGTCTCGGCTTAAGCTGGGTAAGGGGATGAAACTAGAATGTGGTCTGATCACATTCCAGCAGTAGTGCCTGAGCAAGTTGAGCACCTCAGTCACTTAAGTGTGTGATTTTTACCCCAGAACTTAGCCATAACTTATCCAGATGCTCCGAGAGGCAGCCATAACTGGACCAATTTTATGCCAGAATCCCCAAGGTATAATAAAAGACCAAACTATGCAAATGTAAAGTGATTTATTGATGCTGAGAGGGGAAAAAAATCTCAACATAATAAAAATAAAAACAATGTTCAAAACCAATAAGACAAGTTACGAAAACAAAAGTAATAAGCCCCTTTTTGTTTGCTCTAGTGATGGACAGGATGACAGATGAAGTTAGACAGGAGTCTCCATGGTCTATGATGTTTGCAGATGACATTGTGCATTGTAGCGAGAGCAGGGAACAGGTAGAGGAAAATTTGGAGAGGTGGAGGTACGCACTGGAAAGCAGAGGAATGAAGGTTAGCCGCAGCAAGACGGAATACATGTGTGTGAATGTGAGGGACCCAAGAGGAACAGTGAGGCTACAGGGAGCAGAGGTAAAGAAGGTGCAGGATTTTAAGTACTTAGGGTCAACGGTCGAGAGCAACGGAGAGTGTTCAAAGGAGGTGCAGAGACGAGTACAGGCAGGTTGGAATGGGTGGAGAAAAGTGTCAGGTGTGTTGTGCGATAAAAGAGCATCAGCAAGAATGAAAGGAAAGGTGTACAGGACAGTGGTGAGACCAGCAATGCTCTACGGCTTAGAGACAGTGGCACTGAAGAAAAGACAGGAGGCAGAGCTAGAGATAGCAGAGCTGAAGATGTTGAGGTTCTCTTTGGGAGTGACAAGGATGGATAGGATCAAGAATCAGTTCATCAGAGGGACAACCCATGTGAGATGTTTTGGAGATAAAGTCAGAGAGGCCAGATTGAGGTGGTTTGGACATGTTCAGAGGAGAGATTGTGAATATATCGGTAGAAGGATGCTGAGGTTGGAACTGCCAGGCAGGAGGTCTAGAGGAAGACCAAAGAGGAGATTTATGGATGCAGTGAGGGAGGACATGAAGTTAGTTGGTGTGAGAGAAGAGGATGCAGAGGATCGGGTTAGATGGAGGCAGATGATTCGCTGTGGCGACCCCTGAAAGGGAACAGCCGAAAGACAAAGAAGAAAAAGAAGAAGACAAGAATAATAAAAGGACAGCTTAAATCAAGCAATAAATTAAATTGTTAAACAATAAAGCAATTTAAAGAAGGTAAATGTGTTGTGTGTCCCAACAAAAATATGGTTATAAAAAGATATAAAATGCATCTATATTTACAGATCTGCTAATATAAAAAAAGTGTAAATATAAGAAAAATAAACAAACCTATAAATATAATATAAAACAGCCTCTTCCTCTCTTTACATTAACGTAAAATGTTTAGTTCACATTAACATTTTGTAAAGGTGTTCTTTTTCTGCCACCCTCATGGTCACCAGCTAGATGAAACCACTTTTTAACCTCTAACTCAGTTGTCTGTGCACAAGGATCTATTCTTACAGCCTCTAGAATATGAATACACAAAGTAAAAAAAAAATTTAAAGAAAATGAACAGTAAATAGTAATAGCAAAATAATTATGTATTACAAGATACCACTGGTATAAGAACTAAGACTTTCAACATTAATTCATGACATACTGTATGAAGGGGGGAAAAGGTCATGAAGGAGAGAAGTTCAAGATAGACACAATAAAATACACAATAAGTGTACAATAAAAATGCACTTACAAAATTTAATGAATATTAAATTTGATAAAGCGCGGGTGGCATATTCATATGAAAATACTATTCAGCGAAATATAAAATTTTTGGTATTTAAAGAAATGTGAACTTTATGTTAAACAGAACATGAAGAACCTGTTAGATGGGTTTGTGTTAAAGAATTACATAATATACACAAACCAACTTTATTTTCTGTTTTGGTGGGCTCAGGTAGTCAGGGTCAGCCTCTGGAGATCAGTCCGCTGTTCTGCAAAAGGCAGCTTCCAGCATCCTTCACTATAATTACCTATGAAAAACAGAATAAAAAAATGGAAAAAAGTAATTTACAGTTTAACCTTTTTAAATTAAACATTTTGTACATTTATACATTCATACAATTTATACATACAAAATTTCTAACTTTATATACAGACCAAGTGTGGTTGCTTCAAACACCTGGTTGGTAGAACTTGCTTCAATGCCATCTTGGTTTGGCCTCTTTGAAGGTTGAGAATTAATTCAATTTTCTAAAGACTCTTTTAACAGCCCATTTTCGCATGTTACTTCAGAACTTTAAACACAAAACAAATACAATCACAGAAAAGAATTGTACATGAACAAAGCCAATTGAGTAAGCATGCTGTAAAAGAATGGGTGAAATATACGTGATATATGTTAGTTGAGATTTTAAAAATAAGTGGCAGTTTGAATTTCACTTCTAGACTGTGTTGGTAAATATAAGGGACTGTTAAGCAACTTCTGGAAATTCCAGTAAGCAGGGTGTGCTTGGCGAGATTGTTTTACAGGGTGCGCTCTGTGGAAAGTAGTCCTTTTTGTCCTTTTTAATTACTTCCACAATTGCATCAGCAATTGGTGATGATGCATTGGCCAGTCCGCCATATTCGGTTGCGCTAAAAACATACAAGTACACTGGGGAGCTGCAGATTACTATAATTTTTTCGATAAAAAGCAAAATCGTGTTTTATTCTTCAAGCAATTTTAGCGGTTTATGTGGAGTAAGTAATTGTGAAAACTTTTCATGTAATAATTAGAATTTTTGTTGGTTGGACATTCATCCAAGTGAAGTAAAATTGTGGTTTGGAAAATGTTATCCAGCGTGTGACTGGTTTAATTCAGTAGAATGTGCTCAGAAGATAGATCTGATAATATAGACATTAGGGCTAGGCGATAAAACGATAACAATTTGTATCGCGATACACGTGATCGATATCAATAAAAAATGTGTTTGATAAAACGTTCGATAATTTTTATTCTTTGTCGGAAGAAAACAGAGGTTGCGAAGCTAGTTTGGTTGCTATCATGCACACTCGCTCCGTGACCGGCACTAGGACCCTGACGTAGTACGGTCGCGATTCAGGAATCATTAAAGGAGACAAGATGGCGCTTCACATCGGTCAGTCATTGAGTCTGCCCATGCCGTTTCCGACGCTTCGCCAGATCTTACGTGAGTACTCACCATTTTGGGTCCAGTTCCTGATTGAGTGTGAGTTGCTAGAACGCAGGTTAAATTGTGTAAACTCTTGCTCTCGGCGTGGGAGAGTTCTTACAATGACTCATGTGGTTGTGCTGCCTTTTCACGCTATTTCTGCGTTTGGGTTTACCGTCCATGCTACAAGGGCTAACTGCTAGTCTTCTGGTCCGCCTCCAGTTGCCCGTGAGTTGCATTAACAAAGGCACTCGCTCTCTGGTAACCTAGCAACGTAGGGAGTGATACTGTTACATGATTGACGTTAGTGTATCACGTTTGGTTGCGCCATGTCATTGTCTCGTGCTGGTCTGCTGGATTCCTCTTCAAAAGCAGAAAATGCACTTTGCACAATTTTATTTTACTTTATTAAGCATTTCTTACATTTTCTTTCATTTTGCAGCTTAAATGTTAAGAGATAATTAAGTGTTCATTGTGACTTTAGACTTATGTTTACATTTTAATTATTTGAATCTTCCATGGTTATTGACATTTCTGTCTTAATAACTGAGGGGACTATGATCAGAGGAAGGTTAAGTTTAAAATAAAAAATGTTTAAATGTAATATTTTTTTCCTGGTCCTTATTTTAAATGGGTCATAAAAATATCAATAATTATCGATATCGACCGATGCGATACAGTTTTCAGCCATATCGCCCAGCCCTAATAGACCTACAAGAGGAACAAATGTATCTATTTTAATTTACATTAGAGTTGTTGATGTTAATTTTAGCTACAATCATAAATCTTGTTTACACTAATGTCGTAATATTCATGACTTTTTTTTGTTAAATTCTCAAGATATCAATACTACTTTAAAAAGGCAATTGAAACTAACTCTAAACGCCCATTCAGATTTTGTATGATGATACAGACTAAACTATTTGTTACTTTGTCATTGTGCAAACATTTCCTTTTTTCTTCATTTTGCACATTAACACTTTCTCTTTCAAAATAAATTTCTTGCCCATCAAAATAAGAATGATTAATTCTTTTCTTTAAAACACTTATCAATCGGCTCACATTTGCCCAAACGAGTTGTTAGCAATTCTAATTTTTCTCTGTTACGGATCCACATCACTACGTAACATATCTGCATAATGTCCGCCCACGTTCTACGCCGCAAACAACTTGCCCGCCATCTTACACGTTACCACGCTCTTGTTAATGTGATACCGGGTTCGCTTAAACACTTTGTAATATAAAAAAAATATAAAAACGAGAGCACACAATCCTTTTTAACTGTTTATTCTCCACCATTCACCAAAACGGAACTCCAACACTTGCGAAGTGCGCATGCCCCTTGCCCTTCTACGGCAAGCCCCGAGGGGAAAAATGCATCACACACACACATATACAGTGGTTACTCAATCGGATTGGTTATTACTGTCCCGCTCACCGCCGTTTAAAGGCGACAGCAGCCTTAATAAATCAGTTGCATTTCAAAGTCATTCGTAAAATGGCCGCCAGTTGGAGGAAAGTGACATTTTCACTCATCGCAGTAAATACAATATGATGGTAATTTCCACGAGTACATTACACAGCAAACATGAAAAATCTGAACCAGAGCTATTGATATGTACTGTACAATAATGAGTAAAAAAAAACATTGGTTAAATGTTGTTTAGATCAAGTTCACTAGCTGACAATTTGATTTGTACAAAGCATAAACTATTGTATAGCGTATCTCTGTATCTGTTTATTGTTATTTAAGTTCTGGGTTATTTCAGGTACTTTAAACACATTGTTGTGTTGCTCATGTTGGGTCATATGAGATGTAGTGGGTCATTTACAAATGAACAGCTGGTTGGGTTATTTTGACCCAACAATGGTTTATTCATTATTCTTTCGTTTCTCCAAATGGCAGCCTGCAAAATGTTCGAAATATTACTGTTATTGTGTCACAGGTGTAGTTTTAAGAGTTGTTTAGGCAGGAATGTGTGTATACAGCTCAAAACCTCCATCAGTTATTAAAGATAGCGTCTATTTAGAAAAATTGCCCGAGCGATTTCGGAGCTTCACCAAAAACACAGCCAAGTGATGAAAAGAATAAAATCAATACCAGCAGCATGGCTTCCTAGTGGTGCAGTGGCAAAGTGCTTGCCCTATCATCTGGAGATCCGGGTTCGAATCCTGGGTGATGCTGTTTTAAAATTGTTTTATTTTAATTTTGCTCAGCATACTATAGAAAAAACAGCAAACAAACTTAAAAATGTCAAATTACAATGATTGAAGACATAAAACATTTATTATTCAGAGCATGATATACAACCATAATGAGTCCCGTAACCGGCTTATACAGCTGTCATGTGACCAACGTATTTAACTGTGAGGAGTCCAGTGGCTGGCGTATAGTTCAAGTTCAATTTATTTGTATAGCACATTTACAACAGCCTTCTGGCTGACCAAAGTGCTTCACAGAAAAGCATACTCGTAAAACATACCCCAAAAACAATAAACACAAAAGTAGCACAATCTGTTTAACACTACTATATAACAAAATTAATACACTAAAGAAAAAAAATTTGGTTTTGAGCAAGGACTTAAAAGAGGACAGAGAAGGTGCCAATCTAATCTCTAAAGGCAAAATATTCCAAAGTTGAGGCCCTGCTACCGCAAATGCCCGTGCCCCTCTACGCTTGAGCCTCACGTGTGTGACTACTAATAGAGCCTGATCACAAGATCTTAGTGTTCTAGAATGAGAGTAAGGGTGAAGACATTCGGAGAGGTAAACTGGTGCTAGGTTATGTAAAGATTTATACACAAAGAGGAGAATTTTAAAATGAATTCTCTGAGAGACTGGCAGCCAGTGTAGATCTTTCAGAATCGGAGTGATATGTTCATGTTTATGACATTTACGAAGAAATCTTGCTGTTGCATTTTGTACAAGCTGTAGGCGAGCAATTTGAGATTTGGAAATACCGCAGTATAATGAATTGCAGTAATCTAGACGAGACGTAACGAATGCATGAACCGCCATTTCTAGTGTTTTGGGGGTGAGGAAGTGTTTCACTTTAGCAAGTAGTCGAAGCTGATAGAAGCTGGATCCAATAACGGAGGCGATATGTTTCTCAAATTTTAAATGCTGGTCAATGAGAACACCCAGGTTACGCACCTGCGATGATCTGAAGACAGATAAACTGTCCAGATCAGGGCTAAAACTCAGAGAGTTCTCATTAGGACCAAAAACAATTACCTCGGTCTTGTCTCCATTTAGAAAGAGAAAGTTTTGAGCGAGCCATGATTTAACCTCCTCTAAACTGCAAAAGATTAGTGGTAGCAGTAAGGTTATTTCTTTTGATGGGAAGATAAATTTGAGTATCATCTGCATAGAAATGAAAAGATACATCATGGTTCCGTAAAATAGAACCCAGAGGTAGCCAGAGGTGTCAAGTAACGAAGTACAAATACAAATTCGTTACCTTACTTAAGTAGAAATTTTGGGTATCTATACGTTACTGGAGTAATAATTTTTCAGCCGACTTTTTACTTCTACTCCTTACATTTTAAGCAATTATCTGTACTTTCTACTCCTTACATTTTAAAAATAGCCTCGTTACTCTATTTTTATGATCAGAACGCGCACAACGCAAACCCCCCTTCCACCCATACCTCCCCCCCCCCCAGAAAGCGAGACCTTAATGCTTTTGTCGCCCCTCACGGTACTTTTACTTTTATACTTTAAGTAGTTTTGAAACAAGTACTTTTAAACTTTTACTTAAGTAGAAAGCTTGGGTTGATACTTCAACTTCTAAAGAAGTATTTTTGAACCCTAGTATCTATACTTCTACTCAAGTAATGAATGTGAATACTTTTGACACCACTGGAGGTAGCATATAGAGAGAGAACAGAGATGGAGCCAAAATAGAGCCTTGTGTAAGGCCACAGGTCAGAGGTGCCAGGGAAGAAGTGAAATTACCCATCTTTACTAAAAACTTTGTCAGACAAATATGACTGAAACCATTTCAGAACATCCGCTTTTAGACCCACCCAAGTCTCTAATCTAGATAGTAGTATAGAGTGATCGACAGTATCAAAGGCCGCCGATAGATCCAGGAGAAGAAGAATCACAGAGTCTCCAGAGTCAGTGGAGACATAAATATCATTTAACACTCTCAGAAGGGGCAGACTCTGTACTATGAGCAGACTTAAAACCAGATTGAAAAACCTTGTGAATACCCATCTTAGTCACAAAACATTGTAGTTGGTCCAGCACAATTTTCTCCAAAACCTTAGAAACGAAAGGTAAGACAGAGATTGGCCAAAAATTCTTTAGGACAGAGGAATCCAGTGAAGGCTTCTTCAGCAAAGGAGTGACAGTAGCCACCTTAAGATTGGCCGGAACACAGCCCGTTTGAAGACACTTATTAATGAAGGATACCAAGCCTGGCCCAATCGAATCCAGAATTAAACTTAGGAATCTTGGATGGATGATATCATTAGAGCAAGAAGAGGGTTTAAGCTCGTCAATCACCTGCTTCAAAAACTGGACATTGATGGGTTCAAAAACCTCCCAAAAAGTAAAGACGGAAGGCATGGTACTGTAGGTGAGTCCTTTTAATGTTAAGGTGGGGCAAATGCCAAGTCTTAGGGTTTTAATTTTGTCACTAAAGAATCTCAAGAAGCCTTCGCAAACAGCATCAGAAGCGACAGGCAAAGTGTTAACAAAAGGATTAACAACAGACTGAATAATTGAAAACAAAACCTTAGGTTTATAGTGATTTGTTTCAATTATATTAGGAAAAATATGCAGCTTTTGCAGATTTAGCAGCAGACTGGTAAGATGTAAGCGAATCTTTAAATAATTGAAAGGAAATATGCAACCTCTCCTTTTTCCATTTTCGTTCTGCCTTTCTGCAGATTTGTCTTAAAAGATGGATCTCAGAGTTTTGCCACAGTCCAGATTTTAGTTTCTGCTCATGAGGTTTGAGGGGGGCAGTTACATTACTGTAGCTGCCTCAAGCCGGGCAGATTTCAAGAGGCTAAGATGTTGATCAGCATCCAAGTCATATAATGGTTGATCCAAGTGCAACTCTGAGCAAAGTTCAGTAAAGCACAAGTTGAAGTTTGAGCTAAACTGTGGAGAATAAAAATGAGAGAGTAGCAGACGCATTAGAAAAGTGAGAAAGATCAGGAAGAGACAGTGAAAATAATATAGGCTTATGATCGGAAAGCAGAAAGTCTGCGAGCACAATATCAGTCACATCAAGTCCATAATAGAGTACAAGATCCAGCGTATGACCCTGAATGTGAGTAGAGCTGTTGATCCACTGAGTGAGATTAAAAGCCTCAATAAGATTGAGGAAATCACGTGAGAGTGGATTTGACGAACAGCAGACATGAATATTAAAATCGCCTACCAACACAAAACGATCGCAGGTTGTGGCAATATTGCCGATAAGTGTTGCATTTCTAATATCGAGTCACTCCTGTATACGTGTATACTACAGTACAGGCAGACATTTGGATTTATTTTCTACATTCTAGAACAATACTTTATAGTTTTTTCAAAACTAGGAAATATGTAATTAAGTAACAGTCAGTTGTTATTTTAAGATATTAATGTCAGCTGTTGTGGAATAGTTTTTGCAAGAACTGTATTGTCAAGTGCATTTAGGGCAAAAACCCATTAAGCACCATGATGAAACTGGCTCTCATGAAGACCATCTCAGGAAAGCAAAATTAAAACTTACCTCAGAGAAGTTGTTCAATTAGAGTTACCAGTAAGAGATTATCACATTTTGGAGGGCTTCAGCAGCAGAATTTTATGAGGTAGAAAGCAATAAAAATCAGAAAAGACCATCAGAGGTGGCATTACCTCAAGAGGTGGCAAGTAACTACTTGAGGGTTTTTGCTTTCCCTAGTGAAAAGAAAAAACACTTTAGTACATTACAAATATATTAAAATTTTCTATAGTATGCGTACACGCTCTCAAACTCGTTTTTGCTCTCTGAAACTCACTCAACCCGCGTTCAAGATCATCTATGTTAGTGATGGGTCGTTCATGAACAATTAGTTCTTTTTGAACGAGTCTAACATGACTCAGAAGAACGAATAGTCTCAGTGATCCATTGATTTTCTACTGAGCACGCAAGCGCAAAGCATTGCAAAACCTCCGTAGGTCATGTACAGAAAAGAACGAATGATTCAGACCAAAAGACTCACAAGGTAACTACTAATTTCTGTTTTGTCACGTGACTCCAATAAAAAGAATCAATGACTCGGTCTAGAAGATAAGAAAGGTGAACTGCTCATTCTGTTTATCATAATACTGTATGTCCTTAGCTGCTTTGTAATATTTTCATTACTGGAATTCAAAAACAAAAAAAAATATTTGTTTTTGATGAACAAGATTCAAAGAACAGAATCACTAAAATGATTCAAACTTCACATCACTAAATTATGTGTGTTTAAACTCTGTCTCTTGTGTGCACTCAGTGGCGGACTGGCCATCTGGAGTAACGGGAGTTTTCCCGGTGGGCCGCTGGCCAAGACTGGCCCAGTCAGTACACAAATATATAAAAAAAATTACGGAAACCATAATATTGCATCTATTTCCTAATCATATGGGTGAACACGTTGATCGCACGGGCACCGCCGACAAAGAGCGTGTTGTTGCAGGAGAGAGAGGTTAATTTACGACAGCTGTTTACGGGAGTGTAGTCCAGTGCGGGAGATGCATTATGGGTAATGAGGTCCAGTGTGTGTGAACACGAATGCGAGATGTAAGCTGGGATATAGAGCCTGAGTTTTGTTTTCTTTTCAGTAGTTTTTAGTTGGATTTAAGTGCTGGATCCTGCTGAAAGGTTGTAAAATAGCCTGACAATGCAGCAAATAAAAGAACGGGGGCATCGAGCAGTTTGTCCATCTCATCATTACACCAGCATGAATTAACGGGTTGTTGCGCTACCGCGAGCAACATTAAAAATATGGCGGAGAAGCTACGAGTGTGTTTGTTACCGCGCATGCGGATGTTTTGCTCTCCCTCAATATTAGACACCTTCACTTTTAATTTATGGAGGAAGCGATATTGATTCTTTCTCGATGCAGTGAATTTCTTTGAGCAAATTAATAATAATTTTAATGAATGAAAGGGAGGAAGAAGAAAAGATGGAACTTAAAGTTACACGAAAATAAGAAAAAGCTTTAGAGGTAAATGCTGTGAAATGCTTCAAATGAACAGATTCTGCCTTTAGTGTGAAGGAAAGTTCCAGTTCCACAGGCTCTAATGACGCTAACATTACTGTTAGGGACAGCGATGCTGGATCCAGCAGCTCACCACATCCCACATCATAATACACTGGCTCATTAAAGTGGAGATTCATTTTTAAAACCACATACTAGTATAAAAATATAACACAAACAAAAAAAGTATCACTGAACATATCTCACAAATATCACTGAACATATATTGGGTCATATTTTTAAAACAAAGAAACAAAGGAAAGAACAATAAGTTCATTATTCAAAGTTATTCAGATCAGTGTAAAGTTAGTAAGTGCTATAACGCCACCTGGCACAGTTTCATCCCAGTGGAACAATCTGATCACATGTGCAGTGCCATGGAAAAGTATTTGCATATTTATCACACTTGTACAGTATGGGTGGAATTTCACCTAAACACTATGAGGAATAGACAAATTGGCCTTTGTGAAGTATCATGAACATTTCGCAGGGGGTATCATCGTGATGCAGTGTAAGATCTACCACTCATCAGTGTAAGCTGCAAGTGCAGCAGGTCAGTGATGATGAACCAGTATCTGCTGATGATGACCAACACCTCTCCCCTGATCTATTAGAGCCAAATGAAAAGGATGGCCATCAAACTGAACAGGTAAGCTGGAATAAAATCAGTAGCAGCATTAACTCCTGCTAGTCATTATTATGGTAGTCAATATTAATTCAAAATAATGTTTCTCAGCATTATTTCGAATTAATATTGACTAGCAAAATAATTAAAATAAGTAGCTAGTTTACTAGCATGAGCTAATGCTGCTACGATTTTATTGCAGCTTACCTGTTCAGTTTTGCCATTCTTTTTAAAATATTGTCTTTATAGATTTATATGTTGTTTGTCTTGATGTTCTTTCTTTTGTTTCTTTGTTTTACTAATATGACCCAATATATGTTCAGTGATAATTCAAATAATATGTTTAAGCATTGATTTCTGTATTGTGCTATGTTTTTATACCTGTAACTGGTAGGGCTGCACGATATATCGAAAAAATTATAGTTATCGCGATAATGGTATACACAATATCCGTATCGCAAAGAGAATTTAATTTATGTGCCAAACATTTGTGTGTCCAAATTTGACCAATCAGATTGGCCCTTACTATCTTTATACCCACCTCCCAAGTAGGTGATATAATGCTAATATCGCAAGAAATATTATCACAATATTCAACAACAATAACGCATATTGCATATTTTCCTAATATCGTGCAGCCCTAGTAACTGGTGTTAAAAATTTATCTCTACAATATCGAGCCAATGTATTATGATGTGGGCTGCTGTGGGCCAGGAAGTCCAGGGCCACTTTTTGGTCCCAGTCCGACCCTGCACTCGATATCATAACGCTGGTGTACACTTGCATGAACTGCAGCAGGGTTATAACTCTGCAACTATTCCAGCCAATCTGAGACTAGAGTAGGGGCAATACTAGGCAATCAGAAACTGGAGGTGGGCAGATGCAGACGGTCTGTTTCTGACTTACTCCCCAGTCTTAACATCTGGCAGCTGCATCATTGCTTGCGTTAGTTCATATTGTTACTATTTTATTTTCATCGACATAAGGATGTTTCATGGTTTTTTTTTTTATTTATTTTTTTAGGTAGTTTGAAATTAAATACACGACTATAGCTATAGAATGAATTTCCGAATGTGTTATTGCTAAATCTCGTATACTTTGCTTCAGGTAATGCTCCGTAGCTCGCAACCTGTTTTCAGACTCTGTGTAACTGTATATTCTAATTCTAATATCTGTCTTGACAACAGTTAAAATTTTTGTTTGTGAGAACCTGACATTTTGTTGAACACAAACTACTGTATAGTACTGCTTTTTTTTTTTTTTTTTTTTTTTTTGTAAACCTTGTGCAAATGAAATCTGTTGAACTCATTAATAAAATCTGCCTCATAATAACTGATAATGTGTTTCAAAAACATGTTATAGTGTAGAAAATGCATTTATCATTTGTAAATTATCCTAAACACCTTTATTATACTGGTAACAAATTTACAATAGAGCATTATAAAAGACTGTGTACTGTATAATATAATAAAGTATATTTGTATTAACCACAAAGTGTACTTTTTTTAGTATTTGCAATTGACCAGATGTATAACAGCATGCTACTGCATGTTGCAATATATTCATGGTATATTCATGGTATATAATGTTGTATTTGTAACAGTAACAAATTTCTGTAATGTACTTAATACATTAAATATATATTAATTTTTTTTATTATTTACTGTCAGGTATGTACGTTAGTACACACACAGCCATATACTTTAAGTGTACTAAGTATACTTAAAGTTGTCACTTTAGCACACAAAAGCCTACTTGATACACTTACTATTGTGCTTTTGTACAATTTAATTACAACTTAAATGTACAAAATTAGTTGTTCCAAAATGGCAAACTTCAAGTAAACTAGTCATTAGTCTGGCTGCAGTACACTTAAGTATGCTTTGGTATGCTAGGATTTAATATACATAGCATACTTTTTTTTTCGCCATTCAAGTTCTAGATGCAAATTCAGCATTTTTCCATTACTTTTTCAAAGATTATCCAAAGGCAGGTGCACAGGTAAGCCAGCAGACGCCCCTCACTTGCATGTAGGCTATAGTATCTGCTTCATGCCTTCAAAGAATAAGAATCAGAAAATGTAGGAAACTGATACTCAGTGTTGTTTGTTTTGATGACATTCGTTCTGAAGCCTAAATGAAATGTTAACAATGATGTCACCATGGCATTCCAGCCATCAGCTTTCTATATAGGTCTGCATATTCTGACATAAAATTTAATCAGAACCTTAGCAAAAACTAAAGTCTTTCTACGTTCTCGTAGCCAATCAGAAGCTGGAGCAGGGACATTGATTTGTAAAACTTTGTACTCAAACACTCATTCAAATGAGCCAACAAATGGGAGCACAACTGCAACAAATAAGTGGCAGTGTAACCTTTAGGTATTGAGAACTGAGATTAAAGGGTAGTAAATAAGGTAACAAATATAATATCATATACTGTCGCCCGCGGATTGCTCATCAGGGACTATCTGACCATTTTGATTCATACACATTCACATTCCATACAAACTTAAATAATTATTTTGATTGTGTAAAGCTGTTTTGAGACAATGTCAATTGTTAAAAGTGCTATACAAATAAAATTTGAATTGAATAATGCAAAATGTAATAAATCTAACAACAAAAAAAAAAAACATTGCCCATTCTCTAGCAGTTCAGATCTCCTTGGTGTTCAACATGGCATTGGCGGTGACGGTAGCCATGGTCACTGACCTGTAATCCTAAGCAGTAACTAAACAGAAACAAGAAAAATGATAGAGCAGATGTGGACCAGAAAGAGTACTCGTTCAAATGAAATGTAAACATAAAAGGAACAGAGGTACATCAGAACTATATTTTTGAAGGTAGGTAATTTACAGTGAAAAAAGTTGAAAGACATTTAAAATTATATTAATGATAAGTCTACTTTCTGTGTTTTCTGAAACTTGGTTTCTCTTATTTTGGAATTATAAATGCATACTAGGCTTTTGGTCTGATGTTTGTACTCACATTGTAGATCACATTGATTCTAAAATTTTATTATGCTTTGAACATGAATTATTTGGTTTTCATGAATACCACCTTAATAACTTCGTCTTATTTTGGCTAAATACTATATTCATAAGGCCAAATAATGCTTCATTATTTTTATAAAAGAAATTCAAAAGTACTTTAAAATAATTGCATTCTAAGACAGCTTCAGTGCTGATAGAATTTACAGTGAAAGTTTTATGTAAAACCTTCCGCATCTCCAGTCTTTATGCATTTTGTTTTATGCATCTCCAAGCTGATTTCCATTCATATTTTGCCTTTTAACCAAATAGGGATGTTTAAATTACAATAAGACTAAAGATGTGGAATAAAATAACAATTAAATTCTTAGGGAAAAAAACAAAAATTAATTAGCAAAATAATATGTACAATATTTGAGAGGGTCTGGGTTTGATTCAGATTTGATTCCTGTCTCTGTATACATGGAGTTTGCTTGTTCTCCCCATGCTAGGTGGATTTCCTCCAGGTAACCCGGTTTCCTCCCACAGTCAAAAGACCTGCAGTTTAGGTTAATTGGTGTTTCTAAGTTGCTTGTAGTGTGTGTGTGTGTGTGTCCTGTGATGGTTTGGCAGCTTGTCCAGAGTATACCACGCCTTCTCTAAGTCTCCTGGGATAGGCTCCATTTATAAAAAAAAAAAATGGCATAACTAGCAAGTGTATATTTATATATTTTTCATGAGATATTAAGGAGTGTCCTAGTCAATTTGTGTGTGTGGATTGGATAGATTATTATTATTATTATTATTAGTTCTGACGTAAATATACTAGATTATTTCAAATTGTTTTGTTGTATTTTATTGATTTTTTAAAAATACTTTTATTTTTATTAATTTGCACTAGTATTTATAGTTTCCTGTTCTTGGCTAGCATTTGTGGCACCTGGTGTGGTCTTCTGCTGCTGTAGCCAATCTGCTTCGTGTTGTGCATTCAGAGATGCTCCTTGGCATACTTTGGTTGTAACAAGATTAGTTATTAATTATTTGAGATACAGTTGCCGTTCTATCGGCTTCCACCTGCCTGGCAATTATCCTGTAACCTCTGGCAGTTCTCTGGGCATTTTTGCCAAGAGAACTGCCACTCTGAACATTTCCCTTTCAATACATTTTGTAGAGATGTTTGTGTGTGAAACTCCTGGATGGTTGTTTGTGACCTACAGTTATCTCATGATATATGAGCAGTTGTGGATTAAGGGCTTTGCACAAGGAGGGCAGCTCAAAAGTGGCAACTTGGTGGTGCTGAGGTTTGAGTCTGCATCCGTCAGATCAGAAGTCTAACGCCTTAACTGCGAAGCTTCCTTTGCTCCACTTTTGTTTTTGCTCCAGCAGAATCATCTTGACAAGTAAATGAATAAGCTGTGTGATAGACCTGTGTGTTTGTGTGTGAGTGGAAGATATGTTGCATGCAGTATGTAGTATCAGGGCCGTGCAGAGACGTTTAAAGGGGCGGGTGCTCAAAGTTAAAAAAGATACAGTAGAACAGGCTGAATAACAACAACTCACATTCATGACGAATCTAATATGGAATTGCATCATACTGTATGACTGTCATCAGGTGGGGACAATGCAAAGCAAATGTAGCCTATGTTTTACCTGATGGCGTCAATGTTACTGTTGAGGGATTACTGCTGTTGCTGATAGTGCTGGAGGGCAGGGCTGTGTTGTTCTGAGACTGTAGACATTACAAAGTCCATAGGTAGCTGATTAAAGAAGTGCTTTGAGATAATTTTTTTTTAAAATTTAAAAAGATTGGTTACAATGCTTGGAACCATAAGGCAACAGATTTAAAAACTGGGAAATAAACTGAAACCAGGATATTAGTAGTACAGAAGACAGGGGTGGTCATGGTAGGGTGAGAATGTATAATAAACACATAAATACTATATTCATAAGGCCAAATAATGCTTCATTATTTTTATAAAAGAAATTCAAAAGTACTTTAAAATAATTGCATTCTAAGACAGCTTCAGTGCTGATAGAATTTACAGTGAAAGTTTTATGTAAAACCTTCCGCATCTCCAGTCTTTATGCATTTTGTTTTATGCATCTCCAAGCTGATTTCCATTCATATTTTGCCTTTTAACCAAATAGGGATGTTTAAATTACAATAAGACTAAAGATGTGGAATAAAATAACAATTAAATTCTTAGGGGAAAAAACTAAAATTAATTAGCAAAATAATATGTACAATATTTGAGAGGGTCTGGGTTTGATTCAGATTTGATTCCTGTCTCTGTATACATGGAGTTTGCTTGTTCTCCCCATGCTAGGTGGATTTCCTCCAGGTAACCCGGTTTCCTCCCACAGTCAAAAGACCTGCAGTTTAGGTTAATTGGTGTTTCTAAGTTGCTTGTAGTGTGTGTGTGTGTGTGTGTGTCCTGTGATGGTTTGGCAGCTTGTCCAGAGTATACCACGCCTTCTCTAAGTCTCCTGGGATAGGCTCCATTTATAAAAAAAAAAATGGCATAACTAGCAAGTGTATATTTATATATTTTTCATGAGATATTAAGGAGTGTCCTAGTCAATTTGTGTGTGTGGATTGGATAGATTATTATTATTATTATTATTATTAGTTCTGACGTAAATATACTAGATTATTTCAAATTGTTTTGTTGTATTTTATTGATTTTTTAAAAATACTTTTATTTTTATTAATTTGCACTAGTATTTATAGTTTCCTGTTCTTGGCTAGCATTTGTGGCACCTGGTGTGGTCTTCTGCTGCTGTAGCCAATCTGCTTCGTGTTGTGCATTCAGAGATGCTCCTTGGCATACTTTGGTTGTAACAAGATTAGTTATTAATTATTTGAGATACAGTTGCCGTTCTATCGGCTTCCACCTGCCTGGCAATTATCCTGTAACCTCTGGCAGTTCTCCGGGCATTTTTGCCAAGAGAACTGCCACTCTGAACATTTCCCTTTCAATACATTTTGTAGAGATGTTTGTGTGTGAAACTCCTGGATGGTTGTTTGTGACCTACAGTTATCTCATGATATATGAGCAGTTGTGGATTAAGGGCTTTGCACAAGGAGGGCAGCTCAAAAGTGGCAACTTGGTGGTGCTGAGGTTTGAGTCTGCATCCGTCAGATCAGAAGTCTAACGCCTTAACTGCGAAGCTTCCTTTGCTCCACTTTTGTTTTTACTCCAGCAGAATCATCTTGACAAGTAAATGAATAAGCTGTGTGATAGACCTGTGTGTTTGTGTGTGAGTGGAAGATATGTTGCATGCAGTATGTAGTATCAGGGCCGTGCAGAGACGTTTAAAGGGGCGGGTGCTCAAAGTTAAAAAAGATACAGTAGAACAGGCTGAATAACAACAACTCACATTCATGACGAATCTAATATGGAATTGCATCATACTGTATGACTGTCATCAGGTGGGGACAATGCAAAGCAAATGTAGCCTATGTTTTACCTGATGGCGTCAATGTTACTGTTGAGGGATTACTGCTGTTGCTGATAGTGCTGGAGGGCAGGGCTGTGTTGTTCTGAGACTGTAGACATTACAAAGTCCATAGGTAGCTGATTAAAGAAGTGCTTTGAGATAAATTTTTTTAAAAATTTAAAAAGATTGGTTACAATGCTTGGAACCATAAGGCAACAGATTTAAAAACTGGGAAATAAACTGAAACCAGGATATTAGTAGTACAGAAGACAGGGGTGGTCATGGTAGGGTGAGAATGTATAATAAACACATAAATACTATATTCATAAGGCCAAATAATGCTTCATTATTTTTATAAAAGAAATTCAAAAGTACTTTAAAATAATTGCATTCTAAGACAGCTTCAGTGCTGATAGAATTTACAGTGAAAGTTTTATGTAAAACCTTCCGCATCTCCAGTCTTTATGCATTTTGTTTTATGCATCTCCAAGCTGATTTCCATTCATATTTTGCCTTTTAACCAAATAGGGATGTTTAAATTACAATAAGACTAAAGATGTGGAATAAAATAACAATTAAATTCTTAGGGGAAAAAACTAAAATTAATTAGCAAAATAATATGTACAATATTTGAGAGGGTCTGGGTTTGATTCAGATTTGATTCCTGTCTCTGTATACATGGAGTTTGCTTGTTCTCCCCATGCTAGGTGGATTTCCTCCAGGTAACCCGGTTTCCTCCCACAGTCAAAAGACCTGCAGTTTAGGCTAATTGGTGTTTCTAAGTTGCTTGTAGTGTGTGTGTGTGTGTGTGTGTGTGTGTCCTGTGATGGTTTGGCAGCTTGTCCAGAGTATACCACGCCTTCTCTAAGTCTCCTGGGATAGGCTCCATTTATAAAAAAAAAAAATGGCATAACTAGCAAGTGTATATTTATATATTTTTCATGAGATATTAAGGAGTGTCCTAGTCAATTTGTGTGTGTGGATTGGATAGATTATTATTATTATTATTATTAGTTCTGACGTAAATATACTAGATTATTTCAAATTGTTTTGTTGTATTTTATTGATTTTTTTAAAAATACTTTTATTTTTATTAATTTGCACTAGTATTTATAGTTTCCTGTTCTTGGCTAGCATTTGTGGCACCTGGTGTGGTCTTCTGCTGCTGTAGCCAATCTGCTTCGTGTTGTGCATTCAGAGATGCTCCTTGGCATACTTTGGTTGTAACAAGATTAGTTATTAATTATTTGAGATACAGTTGCCGTTCTATCGGCTTCCACCTGCCTGGCAATTATCCTGTAACCTCTGGCAGTTCTCCGGGCATTTTTGCCAAGAGAACTGCCACTCTGAACATTTCCCTTTCAATACATTTTGTAGAGATGTTTGTGTGTGAAACTCCTGGATGGTTGTTTGTGACCTACAGTTATCTCATGATATATGAGCAGTTGTGGATTAAGGGCTTTGCACAAGGAGGGCAGCTCAAAAGTGGCAACTTGGTGGTGCTGAGGTTTGAGTCTGCATCCGTCAGATCAGAAGTCTAACGCCTTAACTGCGAAGCTTCCTTTGCTCCACTTTTGTTTTTGCTCCAGCAGAATCATCTTGACAAGTAAATGAATAAGCTGTGTGATAGACCTGTGTGTTTGTGTGTGAGTGGAAGATATGTTGCATGCAGTATGTAGTATCAGGGCCGTGCAGAGACGTTTAAAGGGGCGGGTGCTCAAAGTTAAAAAAGATACAGTAGAACAGGCTGAATAACAACAACTCACATTCATGACGAATCTAATATGGAATTGCATCATACTGTATGACTGTCATCAGGTGGGGACAATGCAAAGCAAATGTAGCCTATGTTTTACCTGATGGCGTCAATGTTACTGTTGAGGGATTACTGCTGTTGCTGATAGTGCTGGAGGGCAGGGCTGTGTTGTTCTGAGACTGTAGACATTACAAAGTCCATAGGTAGCTGATTAAAGAAGTGCTTTGAGATAAATTTTTTTAAAAATTTAAAAAGATTGGTTACAATGCTTGGAACCATAAGGCAACAGATTTAAAAACTGGGAAATAAACTGAAACCAGGATATTAGTAGTACAGAAGACAGGGGTGGTCATGGTAGGGTGAGAATGTATAATAAACACATAAATACTATATTCATAAGGCCAAATAATGCTTCATTATTTTTATAAAAGAAATTCAAAAGTACTTTAAAATAATTGCATTCTAAGACAGCTTCAGTGCTGATAGAATTTACAGTGAAAGTTTTATGTAAAACCTTCCGCATCTCCAGTCTTTATGCATTTTGTTTTATGCATCTCCAAGCTGATTTCCATTCATATTTTGCCTTTTAACCAAATAGGGATGTTTAAATTACAATAAGACTAAAGATGTGGAATAAAATAACAATTAAATTCTTAGGGGAAAAAACTAAAATTAATTAGCAAAATAATATGTACAATATTTGAGAGGGTCTGGGTTTGATTCAGATTTGATTCCTGTCTCTGTATACATGGAGTTTGCTTGTTCTCCCCATGCTAGGTGGATTTCCTCCAGGTAACCCGGTTTCCTCCCACAGTCAAAAGACCTGCAGTTTAGGCTAATTGGTGTTTCTAAGTTGCTTGTAGTGTGTGTGTGTGTGTGTGTGTGTGTGTCCTGTGATGGTTTGGCAGCTTGTCCAGAGTATACCACGCCTTCTCTAAGTCTCCTGGGATAGGCTCCATTTATAAAAAAAAAAAATGGCATAACTAGCAAGTGTATATTTATATATTTTTCATGAGATATTAAGGAGTGTCCTAGTCAATTTGTGTGTGTGGATTGGATAGATTATTATTATTATTATTATTAGTTCTGACGTAAATATACTAGATTATTTCAAATTGTTTTGTTGTATTTTATTGATTTTTTTAAAAATACTTTTATTTTTATTAATTTGCACTAGTATTTATAGTTTCCTGTTCTTGGCTAGCATTTGTGGCACCTGGTGTGGTCTTCTGCTGCTGTAGCCAATCTGCTTCGTGTTGTGCATTCAGAGATGCTCCTTGGCATACTTTGGTTGTAACAAGATTAGTTATTAATTATTTGAGATACAGTTGCCGTTCTATCGGCTTCCACCTGCCTGGCAATTATCCTGTAACCTCTGGCAGTTCTCCGGGCATTTTTGCCAAGAGAACTGCCACTCTGAACATTTCCCTTTCAATACATTTTGTAGAGATGTTTGTGTGTGAAACTCCTGGATGGTTGTTTGTGACCTACAGTTATCTCATGATATATGAGCAGTTGTGGATTAAGGGCTTTGCACAAGGAGGGCAGCTCAAAAGTGGCAACTTGGTGGTGCTGAGGTTTGAGTCTGCATCCGTCAGATCAGAAGTCTAACGCCTTAACTGCGAAGCTTCCTTTGCTCCACTTTTGTTTTTGCTCCAGCAGAATCATCTTGACAAGTAAATGAATAAGCTGTGTGATAGACCTGTGTGTTTGTGTGTGAGTGGAAGATATGTTGCATGCAGTATGTAGTATCAGGGCCGTGCAGA
This sequence comes from Channallabes apus, assembly GCA_030522415.1. Classification (NCBI taxonomy): domain Eukaryota; kingdom Metazoa; phylum Chordata; class Actinopteri; order Siluriformes; family Clariidae; genus Channallabes; species Channallabes apus. The sequence goes on along the minus strand of CM060111.1, from coordinate 30,855,578 downwards.
GACGTTTAAAGGGGCGGGTGCTCAAAGTTAAAAAAGATACAGTAGAACAGGCTGAATAACAACAACTCACATTCATGACGAATCTAATATGGAATTGCATCATACTGTATGACTGTCATCAGGTGGGGACAATGCAAAGCAAATGTAGCCTATGTTTTACCTGATGGCGTCAATGTTACTGTTGAGGGATTACTGCTGTTGCTGATAGTGCTGGAGGGCAGGGCTGTGTTGTTCTGAGACTGTAGACATTACAAAGTCCATAGGTAGCTGATTAAAGAAGTGCTTTGAGATAAATTTTTTTAAAAATTTAAAAAGATTGGTTACAATGCTTGGAACCATAAGGCAACAGATTTAAAAACTGGGAAATAAACTGAAACCAGGATATTAGTAGTACAGAAGACAGGGGTGGTCATGGTAGGGTGAGAATGTATAATAAACATTCTATACACTGTAAAAAATAAGTTGCCTTAACTTAAACAGTTAAGACAACCGGTTGCAAAGCAATTTTGAGTTCACTCAACTTCAGTGGTTGACGTTGTACCAAATCATTTAAAAAAGTTAATTGAAACTGCTGTTTTAAGTTAGATGTACTTTTTTTGGAAGGTATAACTAACTAATCATTATGAGTTTGTTTTTTAAGAAACAAGTAGGCACAACTACTTAAGTGGTTAAGGCATAGGACTACGGTTCAGAAGATCCCAGGTTCAAACCTCACAATCACCAAGTTGCCACTGTTGGGCCCTTCACCCTCAGATGTATAATAAGATAAAAATGTAAGTCGCTCTAGATAAGAGCATCTGCTAACTGAAACTACTAATTTCTTAAAATTCACTCAACCCCTTCTTCAGCTTAAAACGAACTCATAATGATTAGTTAGATGTACTTACCCAGTTAGTTAGCAGTTAATGACCGCTACTTGTGCCATTCATAAAAGGACAGGTAATGTTTGTCGCGCTGCTGCACAAACTGCACGCTCATTTATTTCAATTAATTTGTTGTTATAGACTATATTGTGCGCAGTACACCATATTTACTGTTTTGTTGCTGCACCTTCCAATTAATTTCCCTGCTTCTCCTCCAACTCCGCACCACCCAGCCTGCAGAAAATGCGCGTGCACTTTGCGTGCTCGTACCCGGCTCGTAACGAGTGCGCTCTGCCCTCAAGGGCGAGCATTGGTTAATGGCAGTCATGTGACTGATGCAAGCCAGATCCTTTTATTTAGCAAAATTGAGATTAATAGTTATTTTATTGTTGAGGGGCAAAGACAGGGCTCCATACGCACATACACAAAAAATAAAAATAAAAAAACCCAAGAAAAGGGCACTTGGGGCATCCTGGAGGAAAGGGGCACCCTCCGCCCCCCCCCTCTCCCCCTCTACACGTGCCTGTGTAGTATGGATATGTAGTCTACGTGTGTGCAGTAAACGCATGCTCCACACACTACACATCCTACGCGCAAGCACACACACTCACTCACTTCACATCCCACATGTCTAGAGGCATAAATGCATTAAGTTGCTGCCATTTTATTGGCTGATTAGATATTGTCTAGATATTTATTAGATATTTAGTCATGAGCCAGTTTCCGGCATATACTGGTGGAGTCTGTAGTGTGTAGGATGCGATGTGAGTGTGGAGCATGCGTTTACTATGCACACGCAGACCCATACTATAGTACATACTACATACAACATATCTTGCACTCACACACACTACACTAAACACACAGGTGCTCAAAGGGCACACAGGTTGTTCATTTACTTGTTCGAAATGTATCATTTGGTTCGGTTATGGCGCCGTGTTTGTGTAGAAACTAACGGACATCCGTTATCCGCTGGATTTATAAGCCGCGCCCATATACTGTCCTGTACATGTCGCAGATACAGTATACAGCAGCGTACTTTCTGGAATTACGGAAGATTATAATTTGCCGAACTCTAACCGTTGTTTTAAAATCTGAAAATCCGAAGCTATTTCACCAAATATTAGTTGTGAGCCTGCAAGTAATTGTGAGTATACGGTTAATCTTTATATATTTTTTTATTCTTCAAAACATTATAACGGGAAAAGAGTTGGCAGCAAAGAGCGAAACTGAAAGTACGCCAGAGTTACTGGCAAGGTTTAAACATGCCTGAAAAAATAATGCGTTTTCAGACACATAATAAGAAATTAGTTTTTCGTCCAACTGTTATCCTAATTATTTAGACAGACAGCAAAATTATCAAATATATATATTTTAAATGTTGCTTAAGAACAGTTAGAAGTCTTAAGAAGTCTGTGTCTCTTGAATGTTGAAAGTTCTTTAGTCAGAAATGTATTTGAATTGCTCTATTTACTGGGGTGTATTCAAAAAGGTCCAGGTCAGGTGAATAACAGGTTATTAGCCAATGTGTGAAGCTACTGGACACCAGACTTACATCTCCGTCAAAGACATGCACATGGTACCCTGGGCAAACTCATCTTCAGCATCCTGGCAAAAATAAATATATAATAATAATAATAACAATTATTATTACATTTTAAAGGAGTATTCTGCTTTACCTTTGCTATAGTATTTTATTCAGCTACAGTATTTTGAACAATAGATCGTGATAAGGGCACTGGACAGGGTAACAATCCAACAGCTCATGTAACCACATGGTCACACACTACGGGCAATTTGGAAATTCCATTTAGCCTACCATGCAGTTTTTTGGGATGCGGTAGGACCCCAGAGTCCCTGTAGAAAACTAACATAACGCACATTATGCACCTAAATCAAACTTGCTGAGTAATTCTAGGCACAGGCACTTTGTTACTCAATTTGTTATAAAAGCTGTACAAATATCAGCTTACTTTAATCTATAACATTGGAAATTCCCCTGACTTATCTCAGGACCTCAATACAAGGAACAGAACACCGAAAACCTTTGTCATTTCAAAGGAAGGTAACCAAATCACTAATGTGCTAATTAGGTTGTAACAATTTTGCTGCCAGCTCCTTTAATGACACAAACATGTGTAAATGGCATGGTGCAAGGTCAGGACTGTATGAGGATGTGGCAATAACTCGCAGCCAAGTTCCTGTAATGTGCAAGGGGAACGATTGTGTGTACTGTTTCCACATACAGTAGTGTCAAATTTCAAGGGTCAGAAGTTTTACTCACTAAATGTTTATTGGAACAATTGCAGTGCCTAAAGCCTAAACTGCCCTAAACTGTTTTTAACAGGAATAGTTATTCAAATAAATATTTGCATACACATTATGTACACAGTATGATACACAGTGATGACCGTTTGTGACCTTGAAAAGAGAAAATGTTTAAGGAGGCATAAATGCTAATAGAAATAAAATATAAAATCTACTATCTTTTGTTACAATAAAATTAAGTAGCAGTATGTAAAATGTACAGTAAGACTAAAAAAGTAGGAACTGTATAAATAAACTGTAAGTATGTGTAATTTTTTTAATATAAAAAAGTTTGATATGGTTTGGTCTGGATGTGATAGAATTTTGTTTAACCTTCGCAGTTATGGCTTAATGTACTCCTATGTATGTAGTGACAACACCAAAAATATTTTTCCCCCCAGAGGCTGCTCAGCCGACGAGGGAAAGTGGGCCCTACACTGTGCACGTGCCTGACCACAGAACTGAACGGTCATTGGGGGATATCGTTAGTTTTATCTGTGCTAATGGAGGACATTTTGGCTACTTAAAGGAGGCGAGTAGTGTGTTATTTTAAACACTGACTAATTGTGATACCACAGATTGTTTTTTTTTAATCTGCTATCAATCTGTTATTTTAAGACTAGTATCCCATTATACAGTACACACCCATCACCTTTTTTCGTTATTGTACTTTCTAATACTATTGCAATGCAGTTATTATAAAATTTGTAAAGGATGTATTAATTTGGAATGTTTGTAATAATAATAGATTTGTTCTAATTTACAGGGGTCAAATTGGATGATGTCTTAAAATGGCAAAAGCAAAGAAAAAGCTGTTTATTTTTCTTATAACTTTTGTTATTCTAATTATTATCTTGATTTTATGGAAGCATATTTTGTGGAACACTCATGTTTATATCCCTGGAAAACCACATGACGCCACATCATCTATCACCATTAGAATGGAATCATGCAACAACTCCATATCCATGAAGTCCATAGTCCCCATTAAAAGCTCAAGCCATTTTGCGGTGTCTGCATTCATTGATCACAGGATCAATAAAGCTATTCGAGTAATCGGCATAATCAAAAGAAACAGTATTCAGCCACTTTATTGTCTATACTGCAACAATGACGAATCGTGTAGGCTTACTAAGGCTGAAATTGATATACACACAGATCATTTTGGTTTCCCATTTGGTGCCTCTGATGTACTGTGCCAGGGCGATCACACACAATATGCGACACATGTCGCCATTACAGCGAATGCAGCAAATGAAGCCTCAGACATTAATAACCTAGACTTCCTCCCAATAAAGAACAGTGTTGGTAATGAATCATTCAAGTACAACTTCACAATCTGTATCTCAAACCTATTTGGAGAATACAATAATGTTCTGCAGTTTGTTCAAACCATGGAGATGTACAAGCTTCTTGGTGTTCAACGAGTTGTAATCTACAACACCAGCAGTGGTTCTGACTTGAATAAACTTTTACAGCATTATGAGAGAGATGGAATTCTAGAGATTGTACCATGGCCTATTGATCAGTTCCTTAATCCATCTGCAGGATGGAATATTGCTGTGCATCCAGGAGACCTTCATTACTATGGCCAGTTGGTAACTCTCAATGAGTGCATTTATAGACAGATGTATCAGTCCAAATATGTTCTCTTAAATGACATTGATGAGATCATCATGCCTTATAAGTATGCTAACCTTCCATTGCTGATGGAGGATCTGAAACAGAAGCACGGTTCTGCCAATGTATTTCTCATAGAGAACCACATTTTCCCCAAGACACAGTTTGAAGACAGTGGCAGGTTTCTTCTTCCAGAATGGAAAAATATTCCCGGTATCAATATTATGCAACATATTTACAGAGAACCAGATCGAAAGAACATCTACAACCCCACAAAGATGATCATCAACCCCAGGAACATGATGCAAACTTCAGTGCATTCAAGTCTGAAACACACTGGAGACGTCTACCGGGTTCCTTTCGATGTGTGTCGGATCATTCATGTGAGAACACCACTACAAGGGAGTCTTACCAAGGAACAGTTATTTGTTGATACAAGAGTGTGGAACTTTCACCAAGAACTAATATCAAATGTAGACAGAGCTCTGCAGTCATCAGGATTGTTGATACTTTAAATCAATATTGATAAGTTTGTTGTTGCTGCTGTTATTAATTTCTTTAGTTTGTTCATTTGTTTTGTTTCTGTGATTCTAAAAAAAACTTACAAGGGAATGAATTTATTGAATTACAGAATAAATGGTAAGAATAATTTTACATGGGTGGCATACTGGTTTGTATGAGCGGTACCACCATTGGACATTTTGTGTTTTGGGGACTTTCAGATTGACTTTGTTTCTCCTTTTTGGGCTTCACAGATTAAGGTGTTACAATTGGTCCTGATTGGTGTCATTATCTATGATCTGGATTTTTTATTTGAAGAATTATTTTTCTTATTATTTTACATTTGTTCATATGTTTCTGTCTGGTTAATGTTTGCTTTATGTTAATGTTAGTTTCTCTGATGTTCTCCCGGTTGGTTTCTGTTTCCTGTTTATGTTGTCACTAAATAAACATATCTGCACTTACAGTACCGCCCGCCATGACTGCCACTCCCTATTTTTGACAGGTCATGCTGTGTGTAATACAGTGGTTCTCAAACATTTTCTGTCATTAACCACTTAAGGGAATGGGCGAATTTTAACAAAATGATAACGAAATTTGGCCAAGTTTACTATTTATTGAAATATCAATTTCTAAAACAATAAGATCAAATAACACCAAGTTCAAAACAGATGAAATACACTTGCAATTGTTATACAAGGCTTACGTTGTCACTTATCTTTGCATAATCTTTTTTTGCTCTGGCGTAAAGCCATTTGTGCTTTGCTGTCCACTGATTCAGATGTTACCATGCGATTATCCTGCTGTCTGTATTCTGCCAGCTTTCTTTGAAAGAAGTCGAGTGGCTTATTAACGTGACTGTGAGTGTGTTGTCTCTAAGTGTCTTCCTAATTAGTTGGGTCTCATGCGGTCTGCTGCCAGCGGTTTAAGACACAAAGCACACACGAGCCTCTCTCCTGCCCCCACCATCCCCACCATGAATCCAAGCTGAAGATAGGCTTCATTAGGGGTGGGCGATATAACCAAAATCTTCTATCACGGTAGAAGCGATTTTCTACCTCGATAATGATCACAATCACAATTGCTATATCACAATATAGCAAATTGTATCTGAAAATGCATAAATAAAAATTCAAACACAAAGAAACTGTTTTACATAATGTAATTTTATATAAACTGTGAATTGCTGAGGTTTGCCGCATTTTTTTACTTTGGCCATATTCGTTTGGAAGCTTGGATTTCAGATGATAGAAAAGGTTTGATGTGTTTCCACCACTTGTTAAAACAGTGCACTTGCGTACCTTGCAAATCACGTTCATCTCATTCGTATCACTTTTCTTATACCCAAACCAATTCCACAACAGACCTTTTTTCTTTACAATCTCCTCGTCACATGTAAGCAAACTCACTGCTGCTGCACCATCTTCCATTGTCGAAGTGTATGTGAAGCCAAACACATCAAAAGTGGGACGAAAGCGCGGCACCCGATTGAACCGAATATCTGCGCAAATACAGCGCAGCGCCGACTATCTGGATAGCGCAGTGATGATCTGGTTTATTTGCGCAGCCCGGTGGTGGATCGGCAGCTCGAATAACAAACCTTCGCGACTCACTGTGTTTTTATTTAAAAACAATTTAAAATGTCAGGACTGTTTAATATTGTTTCCGCCTTGCCATGCCTGTTTTGTACGTGCGCATCCCAGTGGGGTAAAATGTACTTTGATGGTCGGCGCGGTCTATTTCTGTCAGAGTCGCGCAGCGCTGCCCAGTGGGTCGCGCAGGTTTGTGATTCGAGCAGCGCTGCTCAAGTTGGTCCGACGTTAAACCGTTATTGTTGCACTATGGTACCACTTTTTCTCCCGGCCCACAACTGATGTTATTTTAAATTTACTTGTATTAATGATCCATTTATTTGTGTGTGATTGTTTAGTTTTGAACGTACGCTCTTCATTATTAATAAAGAAAAGCATGAATTAGAATAGGTACTTTCCTGTTTTTCCTCCTGTTCATTGCGCCCCACCTGTCATGTCTGTATTCCCCACTAGTGGGGCGCGCTGTAATGGAAAAATCATATTTTAATTATGTATTAATTCTGATCCTTGAAGTAAGTGTGTCACGTAGACGTTAGAAGTTTGAACTTGGTTGTCGAAGCTTAGAGACACAAGGCCGAGAACAGAATAGAAACAACCTGATTGTAGTTGTCCCTGAATAAATGATAAGGTATGGACATCTGGTCTGGGGCAGATAAAGAGTCATGAGTTTGAATGTAGGAACTTCATGTACTGGGCGTTGATTATGTTAACAGAGATGTTTGTGTATAAAATAGGTCAGCTAGAGAAAGAGATCACCTTTCTCTATGCTGCAACTGTTTGCTGTATGAGACTGGTCCTTCTGCAGAAGTTTAAAATAAAACCTTTGTTACTTTGCTCTTACCCAGTGTATGATTTACTTGTCTTTATATTGGTTTCAGAATTTCCACCACAAGAACCACTGATCTAAGGTATAACGAAATGTCGACTCTAAATATTCAGTCGCCTGATCGAGTTCCGTGGAGTCAGATGGTGATCTAATCGAAGTTGGTAACTCTGGGAGATTACTGATAAAACTCTGTGTGGTAGTTGATGTGAATGTACATTTAATACGGTAGCGCGGTGCTGTGCGTACATTATCACTGTGACACACTTGAATTGAGACAAGATAGTGATCTGAGATAATTTCAGACAGTGGAATTGTGAATACATTTCTTATACTTAATCCGAAGAATATTATTAAATGTAAAGTGTGACCTGCTTTATGAGTGGGTACTACTACACACTGATTTACTCCTACTAGTCCAGTATGGACATAAATGCTGTTCTCAGAGGGTCTTCTGGATTCTCAAAATGAATATTAAAATCTCCACCTTCACATTTCAAGCACATTGGAGCTACTACGGAAAAGCATCGATTGTGATTGTGATTCATTGGTATTTAAGGTTGACCAAATAAGCATTTTAATTGTATGTTATTTTTATCGTGTAATCTTTCATTCATCTAATACTGCAATCATATGTACCACTAACCTACATACAGGGTCACAGGGGCCTGTAACCTATCCCAGGAGACTTAGGGCAAAAAGCGGGGTACACGCTGGTTAAAATATTTCAGCTACAGTACATTAATGTCTCGGTAATGCCTTGGTATTGATTAATAAGCAGTCATTCTGGTTTTTATACCCATTTATGGAGTCCTTATCGCTGTTTTATCGACTCCTTACCTGTTTGGCAGCATTCAGCAGTCAGAAATTCTCGTATTACATGTAGATGGACGCAATGACAAAATTAATAAAGTGATATTTCAAGGAAAACAGTCATGATTAAACACGATTAAAAGATATATTACATGTTAAAGTATGAGGACAAATTTACCATATAATTTTTATTAATAACATATGTGTGGCATTGCTGCCCACTTTTTAGAAAAGCTTAGAGTGAGATTTTAAATAATGGGCATGGTTTGGGTGGATGTGACGTCCTCAGACCGCACACACTATACACCTTACCCTGCATGGCTCAGGCTGTGTATACCCGATTAGAACAAAGAAAATTACAATTTCTGCATGAGTTTAATCATGCATAAAAAGTGCCTCACTTTTAAAATTCACAGCACTGTTCAATAGATAACACACTTGATTAAGAGAGAATCCTACAAAACACTATTTTGTGTTTATAAATGTATGAATGTATAAATTGTGTATATAATATAATATAATATAATATATGTAATGTATGATGGCTACAGAATACACTCATACGGCCAAAGCTCAGGCCTCAATAAAAGCAGAAATGAATAGATTAAAAATATATACAAGAATATAACTGTGCAGTCAAAAATAATAAAGTGATGCTAGGGATGAAAACTAATGAAGATGAGCAAAGGTAACAATAATCATAATAATAATAATAATAATAATAATGAATGGAGAATCAAGAGTGAAAGGAGAATAATTATTGAATCATTATTGAATGAAGGAGAGAAGGAAAAGGAAAAAATTAAGATCCATAATATAAAGTGGGATTGTGTTGCATGTATGATTGTGAATCTCTCTCTCTCTCTTTCTTGCACGCGGGCATGCAACTTTTGAGTGTCTTAGAAATATTGAAAGTGCCACATGATTAAACCCAATGCAAATATGTTAACTCACTGTGTGATTGATGTCTTCACACAGCTGTAGATATTTGTTAATTACAACACCAGGCCACGGTTGTAAATAAGAAACCTGTTCTTAATCTGTCTTGCCTGGTTAAATAAAGGTAAATAAAAAAAATAAAAAAAAACGGAATTACGCAAAATATTAGTTTTCGTTACTTGGAGAGAACAAAGTTGAGCTAGCTTTGCCAATCCTTTTTTTGTCTTTGCAAGTGTTTTTGTGAACGAAATGACATTGTAGCAACCCAAATATATGTACATAAACGGTTCTCATCTCCAGACCTGTTTCTCTTTATGACGGTAATGTAGTTACCGGTTTTATTATCATTTATTTAGGGCTCAGTAGAACATTGTTAAATTGTCATTGATGACATGTCCTTATTGCTCATCTCTCTTGTGTCAAAATGCACCGTAGAGCATTGTTAATGGCTCGTCTTTTAACCACTACAGAGACATCACAGCCTGCTGTAGTTTTCAGAAGTTCTTGCTGAGGTGAGGCTGCATTGGGCAGGTATATGAGTGCAGAGTGCCTGGGGATTGGCTGGAGCTCAAATCTCCGAAAACAATTTTAAAAGCTATTTTTAAAATAGAAGATATCCTTAATAACCGATGGAGGTTTTGAACACATGCATTCTGGGGTAAACAACTCTTAAATCTACACTTGACACGTGACCCAATAACAGTAATTTTTCAAACTTTTTGCAGGCTGTCGTTTGAGAAACCAGAGAAAAAAAGTTGTTGGGTCAAAATAACCCAACCAGGTGTTCATTTGTAAATGACCCACTACATCTCATTTGATCCAGCATGAGCATCCCAACAATGTATTTCCAGAAACAATCCAGCATTTTTTTGTGTGTAGAATCACCCCTGGTTTGGACAGTGTGTGCTGAAGACACAGAACATGGCTTATTTACTACCAAAAAAAAGGAAAGTAGGTTCATCAATGATAAATGAACGGACTAATATTTGTCTATTCCTCCTGCAGGAAGTTAAAACCAGTTCTGAAACCACGTCAGTATTCCAAAAGTATTCATAGTGTAAGAGCCATATCACATTTGTTATCTAAGATGGACCTGCAGAATTTGTTGTTGTGTTTATTTTATTTTATTTGTTTTTATTTCATGTTATTTTACCTTATTCTATTCATTAGTAAAGCATTAAGCATTAAGTTTATTACATGAGCCATAAGCTCTAAATTTGTTAGTTAAGCATCCATTTTGACAATCGTAAGTTGGTCTGTGATGTCATTCCACTATGACATGTATTTGTATGACTATCGCATGATAGAAAGTTCAGTTTTAGATGCGGAAGGCTACGGAAACACAAGCTTTTGACCGTAAGCTTACTGTAATCAGATATACAGCAAATGTGTTGTTATATGCATAAGAAATTCTTGAACCGTTTGATACAGCAACTGGTGTCTGTAACCACAGTGGATTTACTCAAGACGACTGTATGAAGTGTTGAATCTTTGATGCTGAAAATAAAATACCAAGGACAAAGAAATCATCGGACTTCCATTTTTGTGAGTAAATAATCGAACCAAAGCTACGTGTCAAAACTAGTGAAATAACATGACCGCATCCACACACAGTGAAGAACAACTATGCAAACACATCTACAGCTTTTTTTTTTAATTGGAAATTGCAACATCTATTTCAACATCAACAGCAAACATGTCTAACAGGATATTCTTGTACAACTTGATGGCAAGCAGCCTGCATCCAACTTGAAAAAAAATGGATGGCCACAGTTTAAGTTTACCGTGGTGCACAAACGTGGGAATTCCAAATAAAGAAAAAGGTCAGCACCCAGAAACAAATATGATTTACGTTTCCTTTTTGTGAACCAATGTTGGCCATCCGTTATTTAGGTTTGTGACATTCAGGTGACTATCCAGTGATGGGTCGTTCATGAACGATTCATTCTTTTCAAACAAGTCTTTGGCATGACTCAGAAGACCAGGTAGTCTCAGAGAGTGAATTGTTCATTTTTAATTTTTTTGTTCAAAGCAGCACAAAAACTCTGTAGGTTATGTACAGGAAAGAGAAATGAGAAATGTCATATGACTTCCACAGACGCTATGCAGTGCATTACAGAGAAAACAGAATTAAGTGGTTCTTCTCATCAGTCTTCTGGTCCGAATTGTTCGTTCTTTTGTCACGTGACTCTTATACTGTAGATGCTAATAGCGTAAAGGAATGAATGATTCGGACCAGAAGATATGAGAGATGAGCTGCTCATTCTGTTTATCATAATATGTCCATAATATTTCTGGAACTATAGCAAAAATGTATGTATGTAGACGTGTTGGGGGTCTGTTTATTTGCATTAGACGTGTTGGGGATCTGGTAAAATAAAATTTTATTTCTGATCTACAGAACAAAATGATTTTAAAAAAGAATCGTTCATTTTGATCATCGAGATTCAAAGAACCGAGTCACTAAAATGACTCGGATATATAATATCCGATATATAATATGAGCCACTTAAGCACCCCTAAAATCTGCTGGTACATTGCTGCTGTACAAACAGTATACCTTCTGCGACCTTAAGTCTGTCGCGACTTCCATTCATAAAACTGCCACAAAAACCAAAAGTGAAGAAGTAGATGAAGTAATCCAACCAAGATGTACTGTATGTTAGATTTCTTTTTCATAAAGAAACAAACTAAAAAAATCTCTGTAATGACCTGTTCAGCATAACACATATAAGAACATGTAGCAGGCTATTAAAATGCTGAGAAAGATTAGGTGAGGGAACACATCCATTATTTGAAAGGAAAAGGTTTGGGTTTGGACAGAAATAAAAAAAAATTAAGAAAGAAGATAATTATTTGTTCACAATTGTTAGTCTCAAAAAACGATAGCAAAGAAGCCAAATCCATCCATCTAGGAACCTCTGTAGTGCAAAAGGACTGTTCAGTGTACAGTGGTGACCATTGTATTTATCGCTATTTTTGTACAACCAGGGTAGGACTCCAGTCGACATTCACACGCTACAGGCAATTTGGGAATGCCTGATCTACATGTCTTTGGACTATGGGAGAAAACCAGAGAACCAAGAAGAAACTAAATCCAAACTCACCGAGCATGGGGAGATCATGCAAACTTCATCCACAGAGACCTGACGCAGGGTCAAACCCAGGACCTGGAGGTGCAACAGTGCTAACTACTAAGACACCATGCGACCAAAGACGCTGAATAATGGGGGAAAAACAAGAGCTTTTAGTTATTTTATGAAGATCATTTTATTTTCTTTTACTTAAAACATGGTTGTAATTGGCTGACTTTTATTTTATATTAAAGATGTATTTGCTTGTTATTTAGTGTTAGTGTTTGTTATTAATTATTTATTGTTGTTTGTACTCTGTACATACAAGAAATATATAAGAATGTCAAGGCTGCCCATATGTTAAAAGTGGTAAGTGAATATTCATAATAAATATTACTGAACTGCTCATGGCTGGATGTTACTAGATGTTCCTTTCCCTGCATCAACACCTCTTTGGATCAGCATCTCTTTTGAATATTTAGAATTCCCATAAACAGAGCAAACAAATGCAAATCACATAGAATCAATGCAAGACCTCACTCACTCATCTATTCTACATAATCCTGTATACAGGGGGCCAGGAGCCTATCCCAGGAAACTTAGGGCGCAAGGTGGGGCTACACCAGGTTTACACCAAAATTTCCAAGTTTAGCTATCAGCCAGTCATGGCATTCTAGCACCATGTAGTTAGGTCAAATCTGGGTAAATTAGAAGGTGCATTAGTTTTACTCTTAGTGCTCAGAACAAACAGCAGCCAAAACCCTGCAGCAGATTTTGACACGAGTGCCCACGATCCAAAGTACTTATTATTTAATCAGATATTGTTTTATCTCAGTTATTGAACTTTTGTGTTGTCCATCAAGATGCACAAGTTCACTTCAATAATGTCGTGGTCACTTAATTACACACCACCATGGAAAAGCTCCAGGTGCTAGAACAACATCTCAAAGGAGACAATATTGAATGTTTCAATCAACATTCCATTTTACTTTAGATAATGTAGCTCCAGTTAAAAGAAAAGTAGCGAGAAAAACCTTGCACCCTGGTATAATGACACACCTTAAAACAAATGTCTCGAAAACGTCCTCCTCTGGTTTGCATGCATAAAGTTTGCACATTTTCTCCATGCTGGTTGGGTTTTCCCCGGGTTTTCCTCACACAATCCAAAGACATCCAGATTAGGCTGAAACTACATAAGGCACAATCTCATCCCCATTTGGGAAATCGGATCATGCTGTATCTTCCTTATCAAAATACTGTATAAACAAAGGCTCAAACAGGAAGCCCAAGCTCAGAGGTGGACGCTGGGTGGACCAATTGTTGACCGCTCTGTGAGATGCACTGGAGGATGATTTATGGAAGCGGTTGATGGATTTATCAAGAAACTAGCTGGTGATACTATCCAAAAAAATTGCTCTCATGAATGTTTCCTTTTCAGAAGCCGTGGGTGGATAAAACCATCCGCGATGCTCTGAGATCTCACACCACTGCTTGCCTCTGGTACAGCATCTCAGGTTAGGTCACTGATGCAGGCAGAATGTGGTTTCTTTTGAACAGGGAGAATAATGGACTGGTTAAAGCATGTGGGGATTAGTGATTGTGACAAGAAGAGGTTGAATATTTCCGTAAACACAGGTGCTAGCTGGTCAGTGTAGGCTATAAGGGCCTGATTTGGGATGCCATCAGGTCCTGCTGCTTTCTTGGAGTTCACTCACCTGAAGGATGTCCTCGCGTCATGCTACAGAACAAGATGATGAGTGTGTTTCCCGTGTTGGCATTTTCTTCTATCTGCTGGAATGAGCATTACGGAATTATCGGTATGTTTGGAAAGTCATGTCTTAGCCTCCCTCACCCTCAGCAATGGAGTACACCAGGGCTGTGTCCTGAGACCCCTGTTATACACCCCATATCCACCCACACACACACCATATTTTCATATTTAAATACTATTATATTTTTTATACATCACAACTTAATGACCCAGTTAAATTGTAATTTTATTGCAAATTCTTCCTTTAGGTTATTTGCATTTAATCATTGCATTAAAAATTTTTTTGTGTGTATATATATATATATATATATATATATATATATAGAGAGAGAGAGAGAGAGAGAGAGAGAGAGAGAGGTGTCAAGTAACAAAGTTACCTTACTTAAGTAGAAATTTTGGGTTTATAATTATTTTTCAGCCGACTTTTTACTTCTACTCCTTACATTTTCACGCAATTATCTGTACTTTCTACTCCTTACATTTTAAAAATAGCCTCGTTACTCCTATTTTATTTCAGCTTGTCATTCAAAAAACAAACAAACAAACAAAAAAACATCCGGATATATCTTGCCATCCGGATGGAGCGAATTTGATTGTGGTTGGATGATGTAATGTTTGCATGTAGTTCAGTTCCAAGTTTTCTGTTCAGCATCCTGACTCTGACGTACAGTAAGCACGTCGAGCGGGACGAGGTAACTAAGCGTGTGTAATCTGTCACTGGGCATGCACATGAGAGAACAAGAAAGTAAACGGCACATTCACTAACAACTCCGTTTGTCTATGTGATCTTTTTTTTCTTCTATATCGAAGGACGTTACAGATGAGAAGTATAAACAGAGGTGTCAAGTAACGAAGTACCTTACTTAAGTAGAAATTTTGGGTATCTATACTTTACTGGAGTAATTATTTTTCAGCCGACTTTTTACTTCTACTCCTTACATTTTTAAGCAATTGTCTGTACTTTCTACTCCTTACATTTTAAAAATAGCCTCGTTACTCAATTTTTATGATCAGAACGCGCAACACCCCCCCCCCCCCTGTCGCACCTGCACATGACATCACGTCACACACTCCAGCAAGGACGTTTGAATAAAATAGCATTTTCGGTTGATAAGGTTGTGATAAGTAGACGAAGCTGTCCGTGATAGAGACTCAAGATTCGAGTGAAATGTCACAAGTAAGCACCAGCGAGAAAGGTAACAGCACCAGGAACCTGCACCAGGAACCTTCCTGGTGCTGTTACCTTTCTCGCTGGTGCTTACTTGTGACATTTCACTCGAATCTTGAGTCTCTATCACTCTCTCTCTCTCTCTCTCTCTCTCTCTCTATATATATATATATATATATATATATATATTCATTCATTCGTTCATTTTCTATACCGCTTAATCCTGGACAGGGTGCCAATCCATTGCAGGGCACACACACATACACACACACCCAATATATATATATATATATATATATATATATACACATACACACACACACACACACAAGCCTGCCCTGGGTACACTAATTTTCTTGTGTGTTGCCCTCACAGATTCCTGCAGTTACGCTTGGATGTACATTTACATTCCAATAAAGGATGACATGCCTCTGAAGTTTGATATTTTGCACCATTAAAATACTTATAGGCAACTAGTTATTATATCTTCTTCTCATAAAACATGTTAATGCTCAGTAGTATGCATATATGGTTCTTTAATGTATTTGCATTGTACTAAAATGCATCCTTTTTCAATTGCCATATACAGTATCCCAAACCACTATGGCCGTTAAAAAATACAACAAAAAAACAACACATTTTTCTTTTTTTTTAAATGAGGTGTTAGTGTACAGTAGTATATAGGCCTGTGGCACAGCCTAAGCTTTTATCCTTACTGCTTTTTCCCCCCTCACGTTACTTTTACTTTTATACTTTAAGTAGTTTTGAAACCAGTATTTTACACTTTTACTTGAGTAAAAAAGCTTGAGTTGATACTTCAACTTCTAAAGAAGTCTTTTTAAACCCTAGTATATATACGTCTACTCAAGTAATGAATGTGAATACTTTTGACACCACTGTAATATATATATATATATATATATATATATATATATATAGACTGGAACAGACACAACTTAAAATCTACCTTTTGACTAAAGTAGAAGTAATATTGTTATTATAATAATCAATAATTATAATATATAATTAACATCTTCCCCATGGCCAAACGTTATTTACTGCATTGAATAGGGTTAAAACAATACTAAACTAAACAGATAAAACCTATTAATTAATGGAGTAGTAATGCAATTAAAGACTCCTGAGCGTTTGTTTATTGAAAAACACCCCAACAGCGACCTGATTCTAGCCGACCAGTGTGACCTTACATACATGGAACATTAAACACAGGCGCGAAACGTTCCGGATCTATTTTGATGTGACACCCATTTGAAAATGACGTCCGCCGCCAGTTCGCCTTGTAAAATATTTACGTTTCAGGACGCTAAGTGTTCCCCCGACCCGGTATTCGACATAAAACCCGAAAGTCTGTACCCTTCTCCAGTTCCCATTGTAGTGGATAATGGCTCTTTCCAAATGCGAGCCGGTTGGGCTTGTAAAGCAGAAGAATTTGCACTTCCGTGGCTACAGTTTAAATCCGTGGCGGCGCGGAGCAGAGGCGCAGCACGGAGCGAAACGCAGGTCGGCAATGACATCCCGAACCTGGAGCCGCTCCGGTGGCTGCTCAAGAGTCAGTTCGACCGTAATGTTGTTGTCAATTTTGAGATCCAAGAGCTAATGTTAGACTATATCTTTGTTCACCTCGGGATTGGAAGTGAGGTAAGACACAGTTGTGTTTATATCTGTACACACAGGACATCGGAAATGGTTAAAATTCTTTTTCCTCAAATTCGTCTGACCTAATGTTACAGTGTTACTACTGTACAACACAGTGCAACCTTTTTCTGGATGATAAGAAACCCTCTACAACTCAGCTGTTCTAAATATGTGTTTTCTGTAACCAGGGACATGTGGAGCATCCACTGGTCTTCACCGAGGCTCCTTGTAACCCCCTTCACTGCCGGCAGATGATGTCTGAACTGCTGTTTGAGTGTTATGGAGTTCCTCAAGTGGCGTATGGTGTTGATAGTCTTTTCAGCTTATACTTCAACAGCACACAATGTGGTCTTGATAAACCTCAAACTGGATTGGTGTTGTCTTCTGGATATCACTGCTCTCACGTGTTGCCCTTCATCAGTGGCAGGTGCAGAGCTTCACTTTCCTTCAACAATTTATTACACCCATGTTGTGGGCATAGATTTTATGTAAGGAGAAAAAAAAAGCTGGAATCATTTATTGCGGTAACTGTTGGACAGCTTGCTCAATAGCCTACTGTATGTTGTATAAGCAGCCATCTCTCTGGGACTGGGTTTGAAGTATTCAGAATTGTCCTTTATATTGCTTAGTCATATGTACAAGATATTACTCCCTCTTTTAATTCTAAGTTTTTTTGTGCAGCAGGTCTTAGTATTAGGCACAAACAACCACAGACGCACAACAACATATATTTCTTTTTACAGTGTGATTAGATCCGTTCCAAGAGCTTGTTCGTATGTCCAACAAACATTGTCTAGGTACTAGAATACTAATACAATTGGCTATGCATACTATAAAATTCAAATTTTATTTGTCACATACACAGTCATACACAGTATAATATGCAGTGAAATGCTTATACGACCGCCAGTGACCTTAAAAAGAAAATAAAAGCTTGTACGTAAAATAAATAATCAATAAAAAGGAAATACTAAAGAAATAATTTTAACTAGTAAAATTAACTGTACAATAAGGGCATAATAAAATATTGCAAAATATAGAAATATAGGGTAGATAGAGTATATATGTATATAGAATTAAAGTGTCAGTGGTTGTGCAAATATGCATGAAAGGTGACATGTGCAATTGTCCAGATGTATAAATATTTAGTGCAAGTGTGTATGAATGTGTCCATGATTGTCCAGTCAGTGTTGTGAGCTTAAAAGATGTTATTAGTCCTGTGTGGAGGTGTGACTGAGAGACCTTATCGCCTGCGGGAAGAAGCTCCTCCTCAGCCTCTCTGTGTTGGCCTTTAGGGAGCGGAATCGCTTCCCAGACCGCAACAAAGAGAACAGTCCATTACTGGGGTGACTGAGGTCCTTCATGATCTTCCTGGCCTTAGTCCAGCACCGCTTGCTGTAGATCGAGTGCAGGTCAGGGAGCTCAGTGCGGATGATGCGCTCGGCTGATCGCACCACCCTCTGTAGAGCTCGTCTGTCCTGCATGGTGCTGTTCCCGAACCAGGTCGTGATGTTTCCCATCAGGATGCTCTCTATGGTGCAGGAGTAGAAGTTCCTGAGCACCTTGGAGGGCAGTCTAAAGTCTCTCAAGCGTCTGAGGTGGTAGACACGCTGCCGGGCTTTTTTCACCACGGTGTTGATGTGACAGGACCATGACAGGTCCTGCGTGATGTGAACACCGAGGTATCTGAAGCTGTCCACTCTCTCCACTGGGCTCCTGTTGATGACGGGGGTCTGGTAGTTCCTCTCCTGCTTTGTACTAAAGTCCACTATCAGTTCCTTTGTCTTACTGACGTTCAGGAGGAGATTGTTCCTCTGGCACCAGTTCTCCAGATTTCCAATCTCCTCTAGGTAGTCCGACTCATCATTGTTGGTGATCAGTCCGACCACGACGGTGTCGTCAGCAAACTTGATGGTGGAGTTGCTAGTGGCCACGCAGTCGTGGGTGTACAAAGAGTACAGCAGGGGGCTCAGAACACAACCCTGGGGGGCTCCAGTGTTGAGAGTGAGTGTAGCTGAGACATGTCCGCCCATTCTTACTGCCTGTGGTCTGCCAGTCAGAAAATTGGAGATCCACTGACATATAGATGAGCTGAGTCCCAGGTGCTCCAGATTGGTGGTGAGTGTGGAGGGAATTATGGTATTAAAAGCAGAGCTGTAGTCGATGAAGAGCATTTTAACATAATTCCCTTTCCTAGTGTCCAGGTGAGTGAGTGATGTGTGGAGGAGATGAGAGATTGCATCGTCTGTGGAGCGGTTCTGACGGTATGCAAAACTGTGTGTCGGGTAGGGGCCAGGGGTAGCTCAGTGGTTAAGGCATTGGACTACGGTTCGGAAGATCCCAGGTTCAAATCCCACAACCACCAAGTTGCCACTGTTGGGCCCTTGAGCAAGGCCCTTGACCGTCAATTGCTCAGCTGTGTAATGAGATAAAAAAAAAAATGTAAGTCGCTCTGGATAAGAGCGTCAGCCAAATGCCTAAATGTAAATGTAGTGAAGAAATGATGAAGTCTCTGATAAGGTGTTCAAAGCACTTCATCACTACTGAGGTGAGGGCTACAGGGCGATAGTCATTGAGGGAAGCAGGATGTGGTTTCTTCGGGACAGGAACAATGATGGACTCTTTGAAGCATGTGGGGATCACTGAGAGATGTTGAATATCTCAGTGAACACAGGTGCTAGCTGGTCTGCGCAGGCTCTGAGGATACGGCCTGAGATGCATTCTGGTCCTGCTGCTTTCCTGGTGTTCACTCTCCTGAAGGCTCTCCTCACGTCGTGCTCGGAGATGATGAGCGCGTTCCCGGTGCTGGCAGTGTCTTTCTGTCTGCAGCTGTTAGCGCCGCTAGCATTAGCGCCGTTAGCATTAGCATTAGCATCGCTAGCGTCTTTAGCTGCAGCCTCAAAGCGAGCATAGAAGGTGTTGAGCTCGTCTGCCAGAGTCGCGTCCGCGTTCGTCATACCGGATGTTGGTGCTTTATAATCCGTTATTGTTCTTAGTCCCTGCCACAGGCTCCTAGAGTCACTCTGTTGAAGCTGTGACTCTAGTTTTCTCCCGTAGCGCTGCTTCGCCTCTTTCACCGCTTTCGTTATATGACGCAGCCTTGTACGGTTTCATGTCCCCCGACGCAAGTCCCGTGTTGTAGGCAGCGGTGCGAGATCTCAGAGCGTCGTGGATGGTTTTATCCACCCACGGCTTCTGGTTGGGAAACGTTCTGATAGTCTTTTTCTCCACCGTATCGTCTACCAGCTTCCCAATAAATCCCACAACCGCTTCCGTAAACACGCTGACGTCATCATCGGAGCTGTTTCTGAACATGTCCCAGTCTGCGTCATCGAGTGCGTCCTGTAACGCGGCCACCGATTGGTCCATCCAGCGCGCGACCTCCCTCTGAACCGGAACTTCCTGTTTCAGCCTTTGTTTATATTTTGGCATGAGGAAGATGGTGGCGTGGTCGGATTTACCAAACGCTGGACGAGATTGTGCCTTGTAACCGTCTTTGACCGTTGTATAACAATGGTCCAGTGTCCTTTAGCCCCTGGTGGGGCAGGTGATGTGCTGATAAAAGTTTGGCGCTGCGCGTTTGAGGTTGGCACTATTAAAATCCCCCGCCACAATGAGCGCAGCGTCCCGGTGTTGTGTCTGGTGCTGTGTGAGCGCCTCATGCAGCTCGCATAAGGCAGTGTCAGTGTCTGCTTGTGGTGGTATGTAAACGGCACTGATTATGACCAATGTGAACTCCCGTGGAAGATAAAAAGGACGACACATGACGGACAGTAGTTCCAGGTTTGGTGTGCAGGAGCGTGTAAGAGGAACAACGCTCGCACTGTTGCACCAGCTGTTGTTCACCATTAAGCACACGCCGCCTCCCCTTGACTTCCCCGAGTATCGCGTCCTGTCCATGCGGTGAACCGAGAAGAACTCGGCTGGTTGTATGGCGTGGTCTGGCACCGCTGGGTTCAGCCATGTCTCGGTGAAGGAGAGGAGATTGCAGTCCCGAATGTCTCTCTGGAACTTTATCCTGGCCCTGAGGTCATCGAGTTTGTTCTCCAGTGACTGGACGTTGGCGAGCAGGATACTAGGCAGAGGTGTGCGGTGTGCACGGGCTCTGAGCCGGTTCCTCACGCCAGCTCGTCTCCCTCGAGGTCTCCGCTTCGCGTCGCGTCCATTGTTCTCCCTCAGGATCTCACTCGGCCAGCTCGGATCCGGAGTTAAAAACGTCGAATTGTGAGTACATTGTATACCAATAGAAACAAGAGTGTCTCTATCATACCTAATGTACTCAATGGTGATGATTTTGCCGATTTTAAAACACTGAAAACTAACTTAAAGAACAAAAACAAAGAAAAGGTGGTCGGAGCAGTCGTGACGGCAGCCGACCTCACCGGCGCCATCTTGGAAAACTAACATGTTTCATGGTCATGTCCTTGTAATTTAGAATCGTGCCAATAGTTAAACGATTTATGTTAAAAGAATGAGCAAGGGCTGACATCTTTTCACCTCACTCCATTCTCTGTTATTTTCACGTTTGTCTCCATGGTTATTGCTTGGTGCTTCTTAGCAGTACCAACCTTATCGCTGCTGCTTTTACACTTGCTTCCAAACATCTGGCATGCACGCTGCACACATGTACGGTATGTGGGACATGTGATCTGACTTGATCTGACAAACACGTGTCTGTATCTTCATGACTTTATCTGTCTTGCACATCTTTGTGGATGAATTTTGTCCCTTTCTTCTTTATAACGTTGTATCAGTTCAACAACATTGCATCACTGAGGTTTTTGGGCATTCGCTTATGCACATCTCTCTTAACATCCCACCACAGCATCAGATGAATTTTAGTATAATTATACAGGAAAAACGCACAGAATTAAATGAGGGAGAACTAGCCTGACTGTAAAAGCAATGTTATCTAGATTATTATGGTGCTTTTCATTACAGATGTGTCAAATTTGTCCTCTGACATCATGGTCCCCGCTTCCTTATTGATTTATTGATTTGACAGTGACCGTCATTTCCGCGTACCATTTTATTGCTTAACCAGTTTGGCCACTGACATGGAATTCTGTCTTGGTGATTTTCCACTTCATCTAGATCTACACTGCCTTGCAAAAATATTTATACCCCTTGAACTTTTCCTCATTTTGTCAGGAATTGTATTGAGATTTTATGCGATACACCAACAAAAGTGGCATATTATTGTGAAATGGAAGGAAAATGATAAACGCTGCACATCTAGAGAGTGAAATTCTTCTTTGCAAAATAGATTAAGCTCAATCGAGAACATCTGTGAACAGCAATTTTCAAGTCTTGCGACAGATTCTCAAATGAATTTAAGTCTGGGCTTTGACTTGGCCATTCTAACACATGAATATGCTTTGATCTAATCCATTTCATTGTAGCTCTGGCTATAGGTTTGGAACCGTTGCCCTGCTGCAAGGTGGACTTCTGCTCCAGTCTTAAGTCTTGTGCAGACTGTAGCAGGTTTTCTTCTGAACTTAATGACAGGTTTTCTTCACATTCCCACATGATGCTGCCACCACCATGCACAGTATTAGTTTTCGGCTATGCGTAGCATGTTGTATTTAGGCTAAGAAGTTCGATTTTGGTCTCATCTGACCAGGGCACCTTCTTCCACTTCTTTCACATGTTTACAGTGTCCACCACATTGCTTGTTGTAAACTGCAAATAAAAGGTTTTATGTTTTCTTCTTTCTTACAACAATGACTTTCTTCTTGCCGCTCTTCCATACAGGCCAGATTTGTGGAGTCCACAACTACTAGGTGTCCAGTGGACAGATTCTCGCACCTGAGCTGTGGATATTTGCTAGTGATTTGATAGTTTCAAGAGTCACCATGGGCCCATTGGTTGCTTTTCCGATTGCTCTCCTTGCCCAGCCTGTTAGATTAAGTCTTGGTAGTCTTGCAGTTGTACCATACTCTTTCTATTTTTGGGTGATTGATTGAACAGTGCTCCATGTATTGTTAAAAGCTTAGGATAGTTTTAGAATTCCACCCTGCCTTAAACCTTATCCCTTCCTGTCTGGTGTGTTTCTTGGGCTTCATGATGCTGTTCACTATTGTTCTCTAACAGACTGCTTCACAGAAAAGTTGTATTTTTTACTGAGTTGAAATTATACACAGGTGGACACACCACACTTTTCAGATTTTATTAAAAAAAAAATTGAAAACTATTTATCATTTTCCTTTCACAGGATAACTATCTCAAAGCGACATCGGATAATAAAAAAAAATGGATCCATGTTCTTTTAAGTTACATTTTCAAGTCTTTGCTTTAAGCCCTTCTGTGAAATGTCTTAATAATGATACATCATTGAATTGAAATGCAACTGACAAAACAAGAGCCCGTTCCATCATAATATGGTTGTTGTATTAATGCATTACTGCAGCATAATTTTTCAAATATTAAGTTCTTATTAAATCTACTTTCAAAAGACAATATGTGGATATTTATGGATATTTTAATCATTGTAAATAAGCCATATTAGCTATTATTCTTATCATGACTCTCAGTACTGATACTGGTATTGGGTCTTTGTTCAATATTATAGATTACTCATTGCTTTGTCAGTATCTAAAACCATTCTATTGATGTATTTATTATTATTATTAACTTTCCAGTCAATTCATTGCTGTGCATGTGTACATAGGTTGGACGCTGTTAACTGTAAACGGATAAATGTTGGAGGAAGCCATGCCGCAGCATATATGCAGAGACTTCTTCAGCTAAAATATCCTGCTCATCAGGCTTCCATTACACCAAGCCGTATGGAGGAGCTACTGCATCAACACTGCTATGTCGCTGTGGATTACCAGCAGGGTAAAGCAATAAACATTAACCTCACAATTACCTGAAATTAGAAATGCTGGATGAAAATTTAGATTAGGGTGACCTTGGCTGTATAACCAAGGCCCACAATTGTACACTTGCTCTGAAATTGAAAGCTTTTGCTCTTAAATGAAACTCTGTATTCTGTAAATTTCCCTCATCCAGAGCTGGAGAAGTGGCGTAGTGCTGAGTTTTACGAAGCTGAGGTTCACCGTATGCAGCTGCCATTCTCAGGCAAGATAGCAGGGATGTACAGTACTGTGGAGGAGAGGCAGGAGAAACGAGTGCAGCAGCTCCGCAGGCTTGAGGAGATGAGCAATCGGCACAGAGAAGAGAGACTGCAGCAAGATCAGAAGAGACTGGACACCTTGCTTATGGTGCAGGTACACGTTATGCACACCTGCTGTGCATTGCAGAGAAATAGGCAGAAATAAAGGTCTTGTTGTGCTTTAATTCTATTTTCTGATCCCTCTGCGTAGGAGCTGCTGGAGGATGGTGCAGTGGAGCAGTTTCACAGGCGACTGGTGGAGCTGAACATGGACTCGGCTGAAGAGCTCCAGTCTTACATCCACAAGCTTAGTCTGAGTGTGGAGCAGCACAGAATGGCAAGAGAAGAGGTATACAGTACTGTATATGCAGGTCTGTGAATATGTGTTAGTACGTTGAAGAAGGTTGACACTGAAGTGATACATTTCATGATGTACAGTAGAAACGTTTACTACAATTAAAGATGTTCAAAATGGGCAGCAGGTAGAATTATTGGTACAGTACTGATCATTTATTTATTTGTTTACTTTGGAATATTTGTTAGACTAAAATGATTGATATAATCAAACTAAATTTTTTATCTACACAAAGATAACCCAAATCAATGCAAAAGTTTTTAAATGATAATTTCATTTATTAAGGGAAAAGAAAGCTAGCCAGAGTGCCATTATCCACAAATGAAGAAAACTTGGAACACTGGTGAACCTTTTTAGGAGTGGCCAGCCTACCAAAATTAATTTATCAAAGCAAAATACATAATGTTGATTAGAATAAAAAAAAAAAACTCTCTTAACTCATGTAAGGTACAGTGCTATGACAAAGTATATTTATCACATAAGCATTTTTTTTACATTAATCACATAAATTGTTGTGATTATTGAGAAATTTTAATATTACTGAAAGATAACACGAGTAAATACAAAATGGACTTTTAAAATGATGATTTAATTTATTATGGGAAAAAACTCCCAGAAAGGTTCATCACTATTCCAAGTAGGGCTGCAACAACTAATCGATAAAATCGATAATTATCGATAATGAAATTCGTTGTCAACGAATGCCGTTATCGATTAGTTGGGCTGCTCACGTTACTGAGGAGCGCAACCACAAGATACACAATGACACACACAGATACACAGTCGCTCGTGCAATGGAGGTTACAGATGCGTTTGCAGGAAAAAGCGCGCGTCCCAAGTCCTCCAAGGTTTGGGAGCAATTTACATTAAATGCCTGTAATCGGGCGTTAAAGTCGAGCGGTTTTCTGCCGGTCGTAGTGTCCGGTGAGCGCGGATGAAGCGCCGAGTATTTTATATATATAAACTTGCCATCTGCAATTATTGTTAAAAACAAATGTTGATTTACATAAAATTAGGTTTAAATGTACTTAAATAATACTTAAATAATACCCTGATTTATGGTTTTATATAGTTAAGCAAAACATCAAATTAAAGCGTCTAGCGTTTATCCGATTAATCGATATATATATATATACACTATATATATATATATATATATATATATATATATATATATATATATATATATATATACACTGCTCACAAAAATTAAAGAAACACATTAGATACACCAGATCTCAATATGAAGTTGGGTATCTATACAAATAACGACAGGGCAATGTCTTAGGAACAAAAGGATGCCAAGTCTTTTAATGGAAATAAAAGTTTTCAGCCTACAGAGGGCTCAATTGTGTAGACACCCTAAAATCAGAGTGAAATGAAGATGTGGCAGGCTAGTCCATTTTTGTAAAAAATTTCTGCAACTCAAAATGCTTTTCAGTATCTTGTGTGGCCCCCACGAGCTTGTATATGCATGCTTGACAACGCCGGGGCATGCTCCTAATGAGACGACGGATGGTGTCTTGTGGCATTTCCTCCCAGATCTGTATGAGGGCATCCCTGAGCTGTTGTACAGTCTGAGGAGCAACCTGGCGGTGCCTAATGGACCGAAACATAATGTCCCACAGATGTTCTATTGGGTTTAAGTCAGGGGATCGTGAAGGCCATTCAATTGTTTCAATTCCTTCATCCTCCAGGTATTGCCTGCATACTCTTGCCACATGAGGCCGGGCATTGTTGTGCATTAGGAGGAAACCAGGACCTACTGCACCAGCGTAGGGTCTGACAAAGGGTTCAAGGATTTCATCTTGATACCTTATGGCAGTCAGAGCACCATTTCCTAGGCAGTAGAGGTCTGTGCGTCCCTCCATGGATATGCCTCCCCAGACCATCACTGACCCACCAACATGTATATAACAGCCAACTTGCCATCTGCAATTATTGTTAAAAACAAAACAAATGTTGGTATGGTTTTATATATAATCATAAGCAAATAATCAAAGAAGTGCTTAGCTTTTATCCGATTAATCGAAACAATAATTGGCCAACTAATCGATTATCAATATAATCGTTAGTTGCAGTCCTAATTCCAAGTTTTCTTAATTTGTGTATAATGGCTCTAACTATGTTTCGCTGGAGTATATACTGTACAGTATATATACTAATATCCACTTGTTATTAAGTAAATTAATTTAAATTATTATGTGTGTAATGTTGAGTTTAGAACATCTTTGGATAGTCCCAAAAAATTTTGTGTGCGTGTGTCTGAGTGTTTGTGTGTGAGTAAAATAAACATTGTAGCTGTAATTAAAGGGTCTCTGTGCGTCTGTTTGCGCTGTTTTTGTTCTTAGATCACGGAGTTGGAACCGTTGGAGCAGCCTGTGGATGAAGGTGATTTGGACTGTGATGTAAATAAAGAGAGCTCCGAACCGGAAAAGGCTGATAATATCCAGGTAGTGTCATATTACTTCTGTACACAAAGTTATGTTGTTTTCTGAAGAACATTCCTGAGGGTTCACATTCTTCCTGGTTCATTGCTCAATTTCCTTCTTCCTGTAAATGATCTGTAAGTGTGCATATGTTCTGGGATATTTTTATTCCTTCCCCATATTTGCTTTGCAGCCAGTGTTTAACGTGGCAGAGTATCACCAGCTGTTTGTGGGAACCGAGAGACTGCGGGCACCAGAGGTTCTGTTTCGTCCCTATCTGATTGGTGAAGAGCAGATGGGCCTTACTGAGGCAGTACAGTTTGTACTAGAACAGTGAGCTCATTTCTTATTTTACTTAGCCTTCAGTGAGCTGATCAGCTTCAAAGACTCAGGAATGATTAGTTTTAAACAACATGGTATTCAGTACTCTTTATTAAGGATCTTTAAGTACTCTTTATTAGGTTGACAGATGAATTCAGTGGTTGTCTATTTAACCTTATTTACAATAAGACAAAAAATCATTTGGCCTTTAGAGGGCATTGTTTCTCAATAAGAATCCATTCACCCTTTCATAGTACAATATATATTCTTTCTCTTCTTGACTTTTTCATTTAGTGATATTTTTTTTTATATTATTTATTTATTTATAGGATTTAATCCTGTAATATTTTAGCTTGGATAGAAAAAAAATGCAAAAAGACAGTTTTAGAGCTTTTGTTACCTTATAAGATGATGCATCATTGAAAACATTTTCTTCTCTTATGTCTTTTACTACATTTGGATGGCAGTTTGATTTGTTTTTTGAAAATCTTTCAAACTAGCTTTGATATACACATGGGTACATGGGATGTTCAAGTCAAACTAGGACGTTTGATTGCGCAGAAGACAGTTAAGGTCTTTACAAGCGGAAGTGAAATATCCGGATTTATATTTCTTATTCCTTCATTAATTTATTTATTTATTGTCGATAAAATTTTTCAAACCAATAACCCCCCCTCACCCATAATGTGAGGTGGCCATTTTGTAGAATCCATTTTTGGTAGCCTGACTTTTTATAACCTGTATTTGCATATTCACATCATGTTTGTGTGAATGTCTGTGGTATGTTTAATTCACCTCCGAAATTTCTGCTAGTTCTTAACGTTTATTCATGTCATTCCTGGTGTCGTCATGATCCTGGAGCCATGATTGGACTGCCTGCTTCACATTTGAAACTATGGCCTCCCAGGAACTCCTTTAATATCCCAAATATGTGGAAATGGCTTGGAGTGAGTAGGTCAGGACTGTATGGGAATGTGGCAGTAACTCCCCGCCGAGTTTGTGAATGATCGGGTGTACAGTCCTATCAATTTTCAATCATCAGGTGTTGCACTCGCTGAATTTTCAAGAGGAATGACTGCAGTGGGCTCTAAGCCACCGCTTTAAAATGTTTTCACCATTCAAATGTTTTACTGCAGCAAAGAGGTTCCACACACCACACTGTGCTTAAAGTCTCCTGTAAATGTCAATCGGTTTTAAGTCTTCATTTAGGAGACATTTCATCATCAAGTCCTGGTTTGACCTGAACGCCCCAAATGTTTGCAAGGTAAAGTGTATGTATTTATTGTTACTCAGAAGTGCACTGCAATTGTGTTGTCCAGGTATTCTCCAGAACTGCAGGCAAAGTTGGCGGAAAATGTTTTTCTGACTGGAGGAAACCTCCTATACCCTGGAGTTAAAGAGAGAGTTGAGCAAGAACTGCTTGCTATGCGGCCCTTTCAGTCACACTTTAAGGTAATGGAGGGATACTGATTTACACTGTGCTTAGTAGTAGAAGATGCAAGCAATGGAATAGAGGAAATATTTCTCACATTATTTAGTTAAATCTAGAACAGATATTTTAAGTATGAACACAAATTTGGTACTTTTGCCTCCAAATTTGAAGGGCATTGGCAATTTAAATTTCCTAATAGCAATTAAAACTTTTTTTTTTCAACCCTCTATTTTCACAGCTCAACACTGAATAATAAACATTCAGTTCTATGGACACGTGTAGCCTGTTCTTGCTTATTGTATGACAGTTTATAGACATTAAATGTTTGATAGTGATTTCAAGTGTTAACTTTGTATTTAGCATAAGGAGTGGCCAAATTAACAAATTGGTAAATTTTTAAAAAGAAGCAAATCACTAGGGAGTTTAGCCAAAACAAAAGGCCTTGAAGACTGGGTAAGCGAAGTTTATCGATGTGACTGCTGCTTAAAGAAGCGGCATGAATCCTCAAGTGTATGGATCTAAGCCATCTGGAAGAAAAAAACACGTTTGTATAGAGACTCACAGTACAGATGGATAATGACCCAAAATAAACCACTAAAACAGCCCAGGGCAAAGAAATAAAATATCACCTAACCTCAATCTAGCTAGAATGCATTTCATTTCCTGAAGATAAAACCGAAGGCAAAAAGATCTGCAAACAAGCAGCAACTGAAGCCGGCTGCAGTAAAGACCTGACAATACAGCTTTAGGGATAATTAAAAAAAAAAAAAAAGAAAGAAAAGGGAAAAAGACATCTACATTTTACATAATATGGAAACTGTCTAAATGTTTTTTAGAAAGAAACATTTTTAAAAGAAACAACTAGCTATGCAATGGCTGGCTGCTATCATGTCATCAGTTAGATCATCATTTGGGGGAAACACACACGTACACACAAACACAAGATGTGATCTCTGGGACACTAATTGTGGCATGGATATTGGTGCCAGACAGGCTGGGTTAGGTAGGTAGGCACAGTACATACAGTTCATTATTGTTACAGTACATGCAGTTTAACATTTATAAGCTTACACACTCAATTTGTTATACATTCAAACATTTCTTCTAGATTTCAGTTTCATGTCAGTTCAGACAGCACTTTAATTGTCCAGTCCATTGGTTTACACTAAGGATTTTGTTTTAAAACTCCGTTGTTGTCTTGTGTTGGCCCCACAAAGTCGATTTTATTTTTCACTGTTTTAACATATGCCAGTATTTATCAGAATTAAATATCCACGAATGAGCCAATAATGCCAAAATGCTTTTGAAATGGCAACATAATTTATACCGATCTCCATCTTAACTTACCGAAGTCCTTCTTAACTTTTTCATTCTCAATATTGGCATCAAGGTCCCACATTTTGGAGTACATCACTAAAGAAATTTGGTAGCTTTAAGATTTTGCAATTGTACAATTATGTATAAATATTGTTTTATTTAATTTTTGTCTTTCCCAGGTGTCACTGGCATCTCAGCCATCTCTGGATGCCTGGTTCGGGGCACGTGAGTGGGCTTTAAGGAATGCATCTGGCTCTCATGGCTGGATCAGCCGCCAGGACTATGAAGAAAAAGGGGGAGGGTACCTAAGTGAGCACTGCACATCCAACATCTTTATCCCCATGTGGATCAGTAAACCAGCAGCACGCAGCAATGAACTGTCATTTTCAGCCGCAGAACATGCTCAGGACATTAGCGCTTCAACTACAATTTTGAACACTGATGTGGCCTGTGACCCACACAGCGGAGCTTCAGGGATTACGGTGCCACAATAGACTGGGTGTGTTCGGTGTTGTGTTCTCTGTTCAGACGTTGCCCCACCTAATCTTATAGAAGCATTTATTATGTTCTAAAGTGGTGACATAATGATGGCAATTGTGTTACACTGGACTACATCTGGTCAGACAAATCACCATTCTTTGCATTTTGTCAGGAGCAGGAGACTGAGATGGGGTAGTTTTATAACAATAATCCGTTTTGGCTTTCTGTTACTTTCTACAGCCCTCCTATACAGTGCATCATCCAGTTTATATTTTTTTATATTACCCAAATTGTGTTTTTCCTAAACAATTTTACACAAATACAACACAATAAAAATGGTTAAAAGTGTACTTTTGTAGGTGTAATTTAAAAAAGTTAT
The DNA here is from genome assembly GCA_030522415.1 of Channallabes apus. Taxonomy (NCBI): domain Eukaryota; kingdom Metazoa; phylum Chordata; class Actinopteri; order Siluriformes; family Clariidae; genus Channallabes; species Channallabes apus. Next base: position 30,824,621 of record CM060111.1, on the reverse strand, counting down.
CAAATTTAAAGAGGGTTTTCAACTGATACCAGTTTATGGCAATCATTCTCAACATCACTGCATGCTTGAAACACACCTTTGTGGAAGTGCATTCTCTTGGCCAATCGGAATGAAGAGACAGAGAATTGTCTGTGCCCATAGCAAGCTTTTTTTTTTAACTGCTACCAGCTACCATAGCCATTCTTATTAATATCCACAGTAAATAAAGCTAAGCTGCTACATACTAGCTTAGATTTATTTACTGTAGATTTTAAAATGATCTCCGTAGAATGAAAAGTGAGTGGAGTTGAGTAGAGTTACTAAGAATAAGGAATATATTCTTCCCACAATGTTATGACTTTTGTCATGAAAACCTACATCTGCTTAGAATTAGCTCAGGAGCCTGGCTAGATAATCTAATATAAATAATAATTAATAGGTGAATTTAAATATGCTATGTGTCAAACAAGTATACAGACACTTGACCATCACACTGATGTGTGTTTGGTAAACATCTCATTCCAGATTTCTTCCCTTCATTCTTGTTATAATTTGCTATGAAGGCTTTGCACTAGGTTTTGGAGCATGGCTGTTGGGAATTGTGCTTATTTATCCAGCCAAGAGTATTAGTGAGGTCACTACGTTTGGAGAGGAGCCCTGCCAGCATTCCAGTTCATCATCAAAGTGTTCAGTGAGGTCGAGGTCAGGGTTCTGTGCAGACCACATCGAGTTCTTACACTCTAGCCTTGTCACAGCAGGACTTTATGGCTCTTACTTTGTGCACAGGGGAATTGTCATGCTGAAACATGCTAGAAATATAATACAAATATCCTCTTAATTAGACTATTTGTATTATATTTGAGATTATCAATATTTATCAATTTCAAATGCACTGGAAACAATTTTTTTTTTTTTTTTTTTTCAGAGAAACCCATGACTGTGTGTGTATGATTCTATGTGAAAAGACTTTTGCTTTAATTAAGGAATTACATGTCAGGAGCAGCAGGGTGGTATAGTGCACAGTGGTATAGTACTGTGGTCACATGGGTCCAACCTCCAGAATCAGTGGTTTGATTCCTGCCTCACGTGTGTGTTTGTGTGGCGTTTGCATGTTTTCCCTGGGATTGTGGGTTTCCTCTGGGTGCTCCAGCTTCCTTCCACATTCACGTGGCGTAGGCAAATTGGCATTTAAAATTCACTGGATGGTGTGAGTGTGTGTGCCCTACAATGGATTCAGGATGTACTCTGCCTTGGGCCCCTGGGATAGGTTCCAGGCTTACCCCCGTATAGAGAATGAGTGATAAAATGAAAAGGGTCACATGAAGGAAAATGACTAACACTACATAGTTTAATAATAAATTGATCAGAAAAAATATACAATTCGTCCAATTTACCATCAGCTTGAATTAATAATTGTTTGTTTATGCAAGTAATTGTTTAACCATTTACGTTAGCTGCTAGAATTAATGCTTGTTCTGTATTATAGCAGATGAATCTAATTAACAAAAAAAAGATTTTATTATTTAAATAACTCAGCAAATTGCTGAAATATTACATTAAATGGACTTGATGGCCAGAGAGCCAGTGGAGACACCTCATGTTACCTGAAGTTCCAGAGTCTGTTTTGGCTCGCGGCAAAAATGTGCAGGGGGCCTCACAGTAATACAGTACTGTGTAAACGTCTTGAGCCACAATTCATTTCATATTTTGCTTCCAAAGAGCCAGACTTTCTTGAATTTTTTTTATTTCTTAAGGAACACTTCCCCAGGCTTTCTTTTAGCTCTTATTCTAAGTAGCTCAATCTTTTTCTGAGCTTGTTACATAAACAACTAATTTTTAAATCCATCTTTAGGCATTTTGCTGCTGGTCACAGTGAAACATTTGCTCTCATTTTGCATTTAATGTTTAAAGATTGATTCAGATTATGCAAGTACAAAATAAATAAGAAGAATATTCATAAAAATGACGAGTGATATCGCTATTGCTGTGGCATTGAATATCTACCTGTAAAAAATTCTTTCCTGTGAAATTCCATTCCAGACCTCATTTATAATTTTCTTCAAACCAACAATCATGTCAGACACATAGCCACCTCGCAGAAAAGATACAAGCTTTTTACCGAATCTGCCAAGAAAGATCTTCACCTGTTGGCGGCTCTGACATCTTGTTTGTTTTATCCACCTTGTCACATGACTGATTCATTTGCATATTCATTAATATTCATTAGTGTCTGGCAAAGGATCAGCCTTGTCTGTGCTCAATTATTCCAATGTTTATAGAACACATTGTATTGTATTTGCTATAGTAACTTTATTAGACTTTTTCTTTTCATTTTAACATACATTCTTACTCATGTAATGTAAACTTTGAGAACCATGTCAATCTTAAATTTAAGCATTAAATTAAATTTTACTTTCAAGAATTTTGGACAGGATTGTACCTTATGTAGGGCGAGAAGTTGACCATGTGATAAATTCTTCTACACTTGTGCACTTTATTGAAAGCCTAAATGAAATGATTACATTCATTATATTGATAAACAGTATACACTACAGAGTGTATGCAGAGTCAGTGACTGTAAGAAAAAAGAAGAGACTTTTGAGAATTATAACATGGATTTTAAAGGGATCATTAGAAATGTAATGTAAGGCATTTCTATAAAATTAATGTAAATGTGCACAAAAAATCTACAAAAAGTTAAAAACCTTCATTGGTGGGCTGTCTGCAATTCTCCTCCCCATCTCTCTCTCTCTCTCTCTCTCTCTCTCTCCCTCTTTTCCTCATTCTCCACCCTCTGTCCTTAGCACTCTGTCTCTGTTTCCACTTTTTTCCCCCACTCTCTCCAGCTCTTCTCCTTTTTTAAATAATTTTTCCTTTTTTTCTTCTGTATCCTTTCACAAAAACATTGCAGCTATGCTCCGACTCATACGTGATCATGCCAGGAAACACCATGGGGTAAGTTTGATCATTTTATTTTTTTATTGATATCAATTAACCTCTTTGATTTTACTTCCTTTTAAAGGTAATGTGATATCATAATTATTAGGTATTTTATGCAAACTTAGTCTTTATAAGGGGAGTTTATGCATACGTTATGAATCACATTTTTACTTCACCACAGATATTGCACACTAAATGTATAATGTATACATTTGTATGTCATATTTATATTCATAAGCCATTATTTATAAGTGTTAGACTATTAATACACTTGGATTCATTCTCTCTTTGCACTCGGTTTCAGCTCATTCCACAGCTTTTCTTCATATGCCTGGGAATTGGAGGCGCTGCAGTTTATCTTGTTCGTCTAGCCAAGGGCCCCATGTTACATAAGAATCACTCAGTGCATTTTGTTCATATGTTTCATGTGTAATTCTGATGGTCAAATTAAATGCATAAGCAGAACTGTGAAATAGGATATGGTAAATATCCCATGGGTATAGCGTGCCTTTGTTTATAATTACTAGTATCAGATAGCAGAAAATGCCTTAATTGTAGATCAGTTTTGGTGTGGAATGACTGCTTTTCCCACATCATTAGATGGAACAAGTCCAGCAACCCTGAACCATGGAATCAGCTCAGCCCTACAGTACCTATCAGTATAAGATGTGTGTGTGAAGTTTAAATTTTCTCTGACAAGTCATTTTTGTTTCAAGATTAAAGTTGCATGTATAACATATAAACATTAGTATTTTCAATGTCTAAATTAATAATAATAATAATATCTGCTCTTTATCTATTGATAGTTCATAATTTACTAAAAGGTTTGCAGTTACATTTAAAGCTTGCTCTCGTCATTGTCCATTTCCTTAGTTTTTTGCTGTAAACACAGACTACAAGAACCTGAAAAAGGAAGGGCCTGACTTCTAAAACTCTGAAGATACTGACGCAGCATTTTGTTGATTTATACGGTTAAATCTGAAATAGAATTGAAATGAAACTGTGTCAAAAAATTGTAAATTGTGGCAAGTAAAGTGTATGAGCAATTAATGGTTACCCTACTACTGGTATGAATGATCTGCATAGCAACTGGGTTGATTTTTGCCTACATCTACATCTTTTTTGTTTGATTGATTTATTGATTGATGAATTGATTTTTCGTTGTAAATACATGTAGGTTTAATAAATGTAAAATGATTTAATAAAATAAGTACATCATAATTGCATGTGCTAAAATTATTAACTCTGTACAATTTAGTTTGGTTTCAAAATACTGTATAAGATTAATGTCTATAGTTTTTGCAATAAACTTTTTAACCTTCTTCAATATCCTAATGTGATACACAATATGATCAAAATTATCCTATTGTAATTACTGACTTTTTTACACTCTGGATTGAAATCTCTACATTGTATTCTAAACAACAGTTACAATAAATATATATGTGGGAAAATGGGAAGTAAATTTCTTTTATTGGATATCAAGCTTATGTTTACATCACTCTCTGTACAATATTGGTATTTTTAATATTGATTATTATTGATCACTTGTTGACTAAAAGAGGGAATGATTGAGATAATGCAGTGTGATTTGTACTATAATTTACTTCCATAAATCGTACACTATATTAGAGTAATATAGGTTATTCGCATGTCTAAGAAAAAAACAGTTTGGTATGATTTGTTTACTATGATTTGTTTTATATGGTGAGTTGAACAGTGAAGCTGTTTTGTGTACTGATCAAGTACAGTACCAGGCTACACTCTGTGTGTGCCTTTCATGTTTGAATGAGACAGAAGTGTGTGATGATGGATGTGTGGAATTTTCTCCTTGTTAGTACTGATTAGATGAAGAGGAGACAAAGGTGCAGGTGGACGTACAGTATTGATGTTTTGGTGGAGACGTGACAGTGCTTCTTCCTGAGCCCAGCATTCATGTTGCCATTGCATAAGTGCACAATTATCTGTGTGAAGCAGCACTGTAGCGTTTACATGCGTTACTCCTGGCTTAGAGTCAAACATTCACTTAGGAACGTAGTTTACTGCAGCTTTGTCTGAAAAAAAGGTTATTCAAATCTTAGAATTTAAACACAGACTCAACATTGTGTAACCTTATTAACTGTACAAAGTTGCACCCTACTTTGAGATGCAACTTTGCAAATATCTTGTACAATGTAGAAATATTCATCTTCAATGATGGTTTTTCTTACATATTATTAAAGGGAAAAAACACTGCATCTTTTTATTAAGGTAATAAGGGTTTCTCTAAATGTTTTTGGTGATTTCTACTAATGCATCTTTTGGAGATACAGGACTTCGACCATTTATTATAGGACTTCCTTACGCACAAAACAGCAGAAAAACTGTCAGGAAAAACACAAAACTCCTGTCACAGTCAACTTCCTGTGCACCCGTTCTATTTGTAGATTTCAAAGTAAACACAATTGAAAGATCATATAGCATTATTTAGAAAATGGCCTCCTTGGGTTTGCACTATAAACACACAGGTCATGAGAAAGTGAGAGAGGGAGGAGGAGAGCGGCAAGAACCAGGGGCCTCATGTATCAACGCTGCGTACTCACAAAAACGTTGCTTACGCCAGTTTTCACGCACACGGTCGGATTTACTAACAGTGAAATTAACGTGAGAATGTGCGTTCTTCCATGTCAACTTCATGTCTGGCATACGTGTATTTCTTGTGTGTGTTTGTTTTATTTCCGTTGGCGACTCCTAGAGGCAGTTACGTTAAATTGCACACTACAAAGTATCGTACCAACACGTGAAAAATATTGCTATTAATTTTTAATTGATAAAATGGGTTAATTGACAATATTTTTCTACCAATTATGTGATTTAGAACATATAAAAGCATTTGCAAATGTATACAACCCTTAGTCTATGGCAGTGGTTCTCAAACTTTTTCTGTCATTCCCCACTTAAGGGGGTGAGCAAATTTTCAAGCCCCACTTGTCAACAAAATAATAACGAAATCTGCCAAGTTTACTGTTTATTGAAATATCAATTCCTAAACCAATACGATCAAACACGACCAAGTTAAAAAAAGATAAAATACACGTTTTTTTTTTTTTTTTTTTTGTTAAATTTCTTTAATTTTTGTGAAGCTGCTTTGAGACAATGACCATTGTTAAAAGCGCTATATAAATAAAATTGAATTGAATTGAACGTGCAATTGTTACAAGGCTTACGTTGTCACATATCTTTGCAATAATTGACCCCATGTTTATTAGCTACGTTTGTAGTTTTTTTTGCACTGGCCAATTCTGTATGTAACTTTGAATGAAGCCATTTGTGCTTTGCTGTCCACTGATTCAGATTTTACCATGCGATTCTCCTGCTGTCTGTATTCTGCCAGCTTTCTTTCAAAGACGTCCAGTGGCTTATTAACGTGACTGGAGTGTGTTGTCTCTAAGTGTATTCCTAATTTGTTGGGTCTCATGCGGTCTGCTGCCAGCAGTTTAAGACACAAAACACACACGAGCCTCTCCTCTGCCCGCACCATCACCACCATGAACCCAAGCTCAAGATAGGCTTCATTAGGGGTGGGAGATATAACCAAAATCTTCTAACACGGTAGAAGCAATTTTCTAACTCAATAACACAATATAGCAATTTGTATCTGAAAATGCATAAATAAAAATGAAAACACAAAGAAATTGTTTTACATAATTTCATTTTTTTATGTAATTTTATTTAAACTGTGAATTGCTGAGGTTTGCTGCATTTTTTTACTTTGGCCATATTCGTTTTGTATTTCAGATGATAGAAAAGGTTTGACGTGTTTCCACCACTTGTTAAAACAGTGCACTTGCGTACCTTCTAAATCATGTTCATCTCATTCGTATCACTTTTCTTATACCCAAACCAATTCCACACCACAGACGAGGCACCTTTTTTCTTTACAATCTCCTCGTTGTTGGTTTTGTCACATGTAAGTAAACTCACTGCTGCTGCAGCGTCTTCTTCCATTGTTGAATTGTATGTGAAGCCAAACACAGCAAAAGTGGGACGAAACCGCGGCACCCGATGTGTTTTATTTAAAAACAATTTATTTAAAATGTCAGGACTGTTTAATATTGTTTCCGCCTTGCCATGCCTGGATTGTACGTGCGCATCCCAGCGGGGTAAAATGTATTTTGATGGTCGGCGCGGTTTATTTCTGTCAGAGTCGCGCAGCGCTGCCCAGTGGCTCGCGCAGGTTTGTGATTCGAGCAGCGCTGCTCAAGTTTGTCCGACGTTAAACCGTTATTGTTGCACTATGGTTCCACTTTTTCTCCCGGCCCCCAACTGATGTTATTTTAAATTTACTTGTATTAATGATCCATTTATTTGTGTGTGATTGTTTAGTTTTGAACGTACGCTCTTCATTATCAATAAAGAAAAGCATGAATTAGAATAGGTACTTTCCTGTTTTTCCTCCCGTTCATTGCGCCCCACCTGTCATGTCTGTATTCCCCACTAGTGGGGTGCGCCCCACAGTTTGAGAACCACTGGTCTATGGCAATGGCAGTGTTGGCCTTATTAGAGGACATTGTCAATGGCCGAATCCGAAGGGAGCGCATTTTTAGGGATCACAGTGATTTTCTGGCCCAAAATGATGACTGGCGTATTAGCCGTTTCAGATTTCCAAGAGCTATCCTCCTGGAGCTCTGTGCTGAGTTGGGTCCAAATTTGGATTGAGAGACAGCGAGGAGCCACGCACAGAGGTGGAAAGAGTAATAAAATTTTGTACTCAAGTACAAGTACTGTTACTTCAGTGAAATTTTACTTAAGTACAAGTAAAGTTACTCTTATAAAAATCTACTCAAGTAAAAGTAAAAAGTAACTCATTAAAAAATTTACTCAGAGTAAAAGTTACCGAGTTACTTTTTTATTATTATTTTTTAACAGCCGGGGGGGGGGGGGGTGTTATGGGGGGGGGGGTGAGGCATTCTAGCGTAGGTAAAAAAAGATGAGCAGATATAAATCTCAAACTAGTGGTTTTTAACTGAAGGAACACCTTTGCATAATAAAGCTGTTGTCTTTCTTGTGCTTGAAAATCAAAGTGGTCACTTAAATATGGTGTTACGTCCCAGTCTAGGGTCATACAGCAAAAGAATGGTTCAGGGTTCTATTTTAAACTGTATGGAAATGGTGGTATATGGCAGAAAGAACTAGATCCAATCATTAACTGATGAAATAATGAGGTTTGTATACACACACACACACACACACACACACACACACATAAACACACACATAAACACACACACACACACACACACAACAGGAGGAGGATCAGATTCAGGGTGGACTAAGGCCAAAATAATAAACAAAATGGTATTTATATTTAGTAGGTAGATTACCTGCAAAAAAAAAAAAAAACACAAACAAAAATACAGGGGGGTATTCTTCGTACGTCGCTTGAAACATCCGGGATGAATTGACACATCTAAGATGAGATCATCGTGCTAATTACACAAATCGGTTCTTCGAGCACACCTGTTGTTGATGATTGAGTTGTCTAGGATTATTGCGCGTTCGTGCATTGGTTTAAAAGGCGATATGCATCAACAGTAGAAACACTGATCACAAGCCCTTTGATTGGTTGACGAAAAGACAAAAGAACAAGCTCAATTGTTTTGTAACACCTGTTATGCGTTGAAATGCCCCCCCCCCACGTGTTATGCGCTGAAATGCTTCCCTGCCATGGATTCATATATATATATATATGTAATTGCTATCAAATATTATATTAGAACATAAATCCATAGGTTTTTTATTATTATAATAAACTCTAGGCACGAGACAGCCCTCAAGACCATATATATATATATATATATATATATATATATATATATATATATATATATATATATATATATATATATATATATGCAAGATACTTTTCTTTCCCCACGTGAGTCAGTCCACGTCAGCGCTCTTTAACCAATCAGATGTGACCTCACCATTTCAACCAATCATAACCCGGCAGGAGCGCAGCCTTAATCCTGTTTACATGAAATAAACCTGCTACCGAGCAAGTTCAAGCTTACGGACATGTTGCTATGACAGCAAATGCGAGATGAGCATCGAAGAACGAAACAATCCAAGATCAGGACAAATCCACAACAATCAAATCCAGCTAACTGAGTTAGCGACGTACGAAGAACACCCCCCAGGTACCTTCCCGGACTCCCTAAACCAAAAACAATGAAATTATCTACAAATATATACAAAGACCAACCAAACCAAAGGGACAAAGCAATAATCAAAGTCAATTGGAAGCAAAAAGTCAAACCAGAATACACAACCAAATGTCAAAACGCCAAAATCACAACCTCTTTCATCTCTCCGGTTTATATATGGTCGCGCTAGTCGATGACGTCACTCTCAAGGCGGAAGCGACCGTGTGGAAGGTCAGGTAGCTGCCGATGTCAGAAAACCCGGAGTGGAGTCTGGAGCGGCGCGCGACCAGGACATGATACACACGCGGCGCAACGGAGCATTTATAAAGCATAATATTTTTAATTATTTTATCATTTTCATTCATTTATTTTTTACTCAGTAGCGAATATGATTTAAAATGTAGCGAATTACAATACTTCAAACAAAACGTACTTAAGTAAAAGTAAAATTACAGATTTTTAAAACTACTTTAAAAAGTAGAAATACACAAAAAAGCTACTCAATTACAGTAACGCGAGTAAATGTAATTCGTTACTTTCCACCTCTGGCCACGCATTACCCCTTTCCTTACAGGTGCTGACAACGCTTGGTTTCCTGGCAACTGGTTCTTTCCAAAGGGAACTGGCAGACCGCTCGGGGTTAAGCGAGTCGTCTTTGAGCCATGCAGTGCCAGCTGTATGGGACGGGATCACCCGCATGTCTAGCAGGTACAGTATATAAGATTTCCATACCATGCAGTTGACCAGCCAAACAGTAATGTTTCCTAATGTAATCGGAGCCATCGACTGCACGCACATTACTATAAAGGCGTCATCTGAAGACGAATTTGCATATGTGAATCGGAAACATTTCCATGCAATAAATGTGCAAATAATATGTGATGCTCAAATGCGCCTAACAAATATTGTGGCGAGGTGGCCTGGGTTGATTCATTCATGGGTTGATTCATTCATGCTCACAAACAGCATGGCTGGGATGAGGCTCCAAGGTGGCAGGGTGCGCGATGGGTGGCTTCTTGGGGAGTGATGTATTTAAAGATATTATTCCAGCTAATAAGTTTTTTTTTATTTTGTTATTAATTCCGGAGGACAAACATGCAAATAACACAGTTTTTCTCCGGTCTACCTCCGATAGGAGCACCTCCAATTCACATTCTGTGCAGTTTCTCTTCTTGCTGGCTTTTGCCATTGCTTTTTCGTTTGGTTTTGCCAAAGTGGAGTCATTACCATATTTATATGGGGGAGGAGGCAGGGAGGGGTTTTGCGCTCGTGCGCTCAATTTCATGTTAATTCAGATGTACAAAGAGAATATGCGTGGGATTCCGCGTACGCAGTGTTTCATACATCAGATTTTTTTTACTGTGTACGCACATTTACAGCTTTGTCCGTACGCAATGTTTTAGTATCAATTCAACGCAAGTCTTTGTACATGAGGCCCCAGATGTTTGTTTTTTCACTGATGGAGACGAACCTTTGACTGCTTGATTGCATGCAACGACTTTTTATTAATGGAGTTCACAAATATGGCATATATTAACATACACTTATTTAAAGCTACATTATGCATTTCCACATCTTCTGTTGCGAGTTCTCTATTACATCTTTAAATCGTATCTATTTTCTCTGCCCTCAAGCACAGGAAAAAGCCTCAACATACACAGGAAATACAATAATTTCAGTGTTTATACAAAAGTTTCCCTCAGTCTGATCTTGGATTTTTCAGTGTTACAGTAGCTCACAGTTTTGCAACCAATATGTCCCAGACTAGTATATCTTCTGATCTTGTTCTTAAAGTGCATGTATCTGTGTAAATAGCAGGTGGATATAATGCAGGCTTTGATATGGTCCTAAGTGAAAGATGCTTTTTAGAAAGCTTAGAGCAAAACAAAGCAAGTTTAATAGGCAACTGGAAGTAAAACAGGCTTCCACAAGCAAGCAAGCATCTCTACTGCTGTAACGAACATACAACCCCTGGCAAAAATGATGGAATCACCCCTCTCAGAAGATGTTCATGAAATGTTTGTGTAGAAAAAAAACCAAGCACATACATGCCACAAAACTATTTTCACTCAACAATCCAAACTTCTGGCTGTATAAAACACTTAAAAAAACAAAAAGATAACTATAGTCAATGACAACTGTTTTGACAACTCAAACAGAGGAAAAAAATATGGAATCACACAAATCTGAGGAAAAAATATGGAACCACCAAATAAAAACACTACTTGTACTTTGTTGCACCACCTCTGGCTTTTATAACAGCTTGAATTCTCTGAGGCCTGGATTTAACCAATATCAAACAGTATGCTTCATCAGTCTGTCTCCAGCTTTGTCTTATTGCAGTTTCCAGATCAGCTTTGCAGGTTGGAGCCTTGTCGTGGACCATTTTCTTTAATTTCCACCACAGATTTTAAATTGGATTAAGGTCCGGACTATTTGCAGGCCATGCCATTGACATTATATGTCTTTCCTGTAGGAATGTTTTCACAGATTTTGCCCTATGGCACGATGCATTATCATCCTGAAAAATGATGCTACCATCACCAAACATCCTTTCAATTGATGGAATAAGAAAAGTGTCCAAAATCTCAAAAAGTGTCCAAAAACTTGTGCATCTATAGAAGATGTAATGACTGTCATGTCTCCCATACCTTTACCTGACATACAACCCCATATCAATAATGATTGTGGAAAATTGCATGTTTTCTTCAGGCAGTTCCAGCATCATCACCCTGCCCAATGCATATTCGTTATTCATCACTGAATATAACTCTCATCCAGTCATCCGCAGTCCAAGATTGTCTTTCTTTAGCCCACTGAAACCTTGTTTTTTTCTGTTTAGATGTTAATGATGGTTTTCTTTTGGCTTTTCTGTATGTAAATCCCATTTCTTTTAGGCGATTTCTTACTGTCCGGTCACAGACATTGACTCCACTTTCTGCCCATTTGTTTTGTTGTGCATTTTTTCTGTTTTCAAGGCATATTGCTTTAAGTTTTCTGTCTTGGCGCTTTGATGTCTTTCTTGGTCTACCAGTACGCTTCCCTTTTACAACCTTTCCATTTGATTTGTACTTGGTCCAGATTTTAGACACAGTTGACTGGGAACAACCAACATCTTTTGCAACATTCCATGAAGATTTATCTTCTTCAAGAAGTTTGATAATTCTCTCCTTTGTTTCAACTGACATCTCTCGTGTTGGAGCTACGAGTTATGTCAATCATCTTGGTTCAACACATCCCTAATGTGTGCAAGCACTCTTTTTTAACTGTAGACTAATTAGCAGTTGTAATCAGATACAGCTATTTGTTTTAGAAATGCAAAGTGCATGGTGATTCCATATTTTTTTCCTCAGATTTGTGTGATTCCATATTTTTTTCCTCTGTTTGAGTTGTCAAAACAGTTGTCATTGACTATAGTTATCTTTCTTAGTTTTTTTAAGTGTTTTATACAGCCAGAAGTTTGGATTGTTGAGTGAAAATAGTTTTGTGGCATGTATGTGCTTGTTTTTTTTTCTACACAATTAAACATTTGAATGAACATGAACAATATATATATTTCTATATTTTGTAATATTTTTATCATGCCCTTACTTGTACAGTTTATCTTACTAGTTAAGTATATTTACTTTAGTATCTCTTTTTATTAATTTTTATTCCTTACGTATAAGTTTTATTTTATTTTATTTTTAAGGTCACTGGCGGTCGTATAAGCATTTCACTGCATTTCGTACGGTGTATGACTGTGTATGTGACAAATTAAATTTTAATTTGAAGCATGAGAACTGACCCACAGAGCAACAGAAGAATGTTGTCTGATCTGATGAGTCACATTTTCTTTTACATCATGTGGATGGCTGGGTGTGACACTTGGTAACAAATGGTACATTACTAGGATGGACTATGGGACGAAGGCAGGCAGCTTGCAGTGTGATGTTTTGGACAACGAAGCCTTGCATCCTGTATTTGATGTGGATGTTATTATCACCTGAGCATTGTTGCTAACCAAGTAAACCCCTCTATGGAAATGTTTTCATTAATGACAGTGGCCTCCTTCAGCTAAAAAAAAAAAAAAAAAATGCACTGCTCTGAAACACTGCAAGAATGGTTCAAGAATGATTTAAGGAACACAACAGTGAGTTTGAGGTGCTGACTTCTTGATCTCCAAATTCTCCAGATCTCAATTTAAATGATCTTACTTTCCCTATTATACATACTGTACTGTAGCTCTGACTTCTACTATCGATTTTTTACAATGCAACTTCACCAAGCATTTAAGTGATCAATGATCATTCATTATATTTTCTGGGAACAATTCTATGGGGAAGTTTACAGTCCAATCCTATCCTTCCAGCTGTTAATAATGTGTTGAGCGCTACTTACCTATATAGCACATCCCACGGATGAGCAATCACATTGAGCTATGATGGCTTTGGAGGTCATGCCAATACTCCTTGTCATGTTCCTCAAACTATTCCTAAATGTTTTTCATCACCCTTAAGGTCAATCACCCAGATGACTTCAGTGTACAGCAAAAAATATTACATTGCTGTTCTAATACAATCAGAGACTATATGAAACATAATTTATGTTTTTGTTTGTTATTTTGTTGTAGTTTTAATAGTAAAAGAATAAATATATAAAATGCAGTAAATTGCTCTTCTCTGCTTCAGAAATGTGTGTGTGTGTGTGTGTGTGACACAGATTACAAAGAAAAACAGAACAGACCAAAAGCCGTCGGATTCAAAGATTAGTTTTAATAAGATCTTCTGTTATTCACATTTACATAGGATTCAGTAATGTTAAACACCATCCTGACCTTCAAATCACAATGACACACTATTTACACAATACAGTATGTACAAAAGAAACAACCCAAGTGAGGAACAAGAGCGGTACTAAAAGAAAAGAACCAAATCCGCTATCTGACCCCCAAACCAAGACTAAAATACAAAAAGAAACAATTAAGAAAACAACGTCTTCAGCGTAACACGCCACTAACCACTCTGACTTGCAAACATAAATACAAAGGTCGGCATCCGCTCACTAACTAGTGTGTCTAGACAGACTTACCTTGCGGGATGTAAAAATGTAAGTCACGTGACATGCTGAACCGGTCCCGCCACTACATAAGCCGGAGTAAGGCTTAAATAGATAAACGAGGATTGAACGCGATACAAACACGTCCGGATAATCAATCGAGAGTAAAAAAAATCTTTCTAAGAGAATATTCAAACACACAGTGAGTAAAATACGACACGAAAATGACATCACGACAAGAACAAGAAAAGACAAGCAAACATGGAAGAGCAAACAGGTGACCATAGATATATATACTGACTAGGTGTCGCCTTGGGCCTCTAAGCATACGTCAACATCGCCGCCATCTTGAGTCGGGGGAAGCCGCGTCTACTCTGCATTAGTTAACATTGGCAGAGAACTAGCAACGATTCAAATCACCTTCACCTGCTTAATTTTCAAGCCGTTTGGTTTATTATAAATGTCAGACATATATTTTTTGATAGAACATAGATTAATTAATAATTTTACTTATATGATATAAGTAAAATAATGAATTAATCTATGTTCTATCATAAATATGCGATATATCATCTACAATACAATACTTAGACACACCTACATAACTAATTAATTTGTTCTAAACAATTGCAAAAACAATTACAAGGATGCTGATAGTGGTATGAAAAAAAAACATGAATAATATAAAGTATATATAAAATATAAATAAATAGATAAATAATAGAGCAAAATTTAAATTAATAAATGCATGAGTTAAATAAACAAAGCGGGGAAAAAACTATTATGGACTTCCTAACCATTTTACGCTGGGTATTATTATTATTATTATTATTATTGCAGGCTTGCTGATGTACAAAATAAACCAGTACAATTCAAATGTTTTAATTAACATGTATTTTTAAGTATGGATATCACATTTTGTGTACAATAGACTAGGCTAAGGTAAGTAACAATAGTTAATTTTAACTTCACTGAAGTGGAAGAGGCGGCACGGTGGTGTAGTGGTTAGCACTGTCGCTTTGCACCTCCAGGGTCCGGGTTCGATTCCCCGGCCAGGCTCGATTCCCGTCTCTGTGTGCATGGAGTTTGCATGTTCTCCCCGTGCTTGGTGGGTTTCCTCCGGGTACTCCGGTTTCCTCCCAAAGATATGCAGGTTAGGCTAATTGGCGTTCCTAAATTGCCCGTAGTGTGTGAGTGTGTGTGTGTGTGTGTGTGTGCCCTGCGATGGATTGGCACCCTGTCCAGGGTGTACCCCGCCTAGTGCCCGAAGTCTCCTGGGATAGGCTCCAGGTCCCCCGCGACCCTGAACGATTTATTAACATTCTGAGGTCTGTTCGTCAGGAAGTCCATAATTGTTTTTTCCCCGGTTTGTTTGTTTAACTCATATACATAACTCATACCTTTTATTATTTTAAATTTTGCTCTATTATTTATCTATTTATATACTTTATTTTATATTATTCATGTTTTTTTCCATATCACTATCAGCATCCTCGTAATTGTTTTGTGCATTGTAGAACAAATTAATTAGTTATGTAGGTGTGTCTAAGTATTGTATTGTATATGATATATCACATGTTTATGATAGAACATAGATTAATTTATTATTTTACTTATATATGTAAAATAATTAATTAATCTATGTTATATCATACATATATGTCTGACATTTATAATAAACCAAACGGCTTGAAAATCGCTTGAAAATTAAGCAGATGAAGATGATTTGAATCGTTGCTAGTTCACTGCCAATTCTCTGCCCCCGACCCAAGATGGCGGCCGCGCTGACGCATCGTTCCTATGGACAGCAGCGTCAGAGGCGACATCTAGTCAGTATATATATATCTATATGCCGAGCTCGCGTCACGTCCGGGTCTATATACACGCCCTTCTCATCTGATTGGTCCTTCAGATGTGATGCCGTGTTAACGATTGACAGCACCCTGATCCAACCAGAGGACCTGTGAATTGATAGTGAGGGAGAGAGCAAGAAAAAAGGAGAAAAACCCTCCCAAAACAATACGGGACGTAACAGAATGGGATAAACTGTTCTTCTCTCAAGGGAATGAAACAGTGCCTTTCAGTGGGAACAGTGTGACATTTAGTTTCACTAAATTCCTACTCTGAGGACAGAGTCAGACATTACATATACTGTGTTGCTGGTCTCCTAGCCATTATATTATATACATTTTCACAATAACTGTCACATTGAGGCTTTTATGTAGGTGATTGTTACTGTAATTTAAAATAGCTTTGTCAATTCATAATGCTTTTTGAATAATATTTTATGATAATAGATTCAGTATTTTTTATTTAATTTATTTTACACTATATTGACATTTATATATTTATTGCTGCATGCACTTATTTTATTATTTATATAAGTGTTTCCCAAACCTGGTCCTGGTGGAGACCCTGTCCTGGTGGAGACCATTTTCAGTGATAAAAACAGCCGAGACAGTAGGACACTGTAAAACAAACTAATGTTTCCCCAGGGCCATGGTACTACATCAACAATACAGGACTACATAAGACTACACATAATTAAATTAGACAACAGCACAGACTGCACAAAGACCATACAAGTGCTACAAATTATGGACAGTGCAGCACCGACATAGTTCTAGTGTGAATAAGGTTCAAGCTTAACTGCAGGAATCTTTGAGGGCAACATACAAGAAAATTAGTATACCCAGGGCAGGCTTATGGCGCTTTTCCACTGCATAGTCACGACACGGTTCAGTTCAGCTCACTTTTGGGGGTTTTTCCACTGGGAACAGTACCTGGTACCTGGTCCTTTTTCTAGTACCACCTGAGCCGAGGTTCGAAGCGCGCCGAACCGTTACCAAAACGTGACGTAAACTCTGCTGGTCACTGATTGGCCGGAGAAAATCGTCATTACTGCGTCACTGAACTTGCGACACGAGACACAACAGAACCGCTATATTTAGAACAGCCAGCGAAGGATCGGACGCACCTTTTTGTATTAACCAAAAATTTTTTTTGGCTGCCATCAGCCTCTTTTGAAACAAACTCCTTCATCTCGCTGTTAAAAACATCCACATGCCGAGCAGGAAGAACACCATTCCGTCGATATGATCCATTGTTGTGTGTTTGTTTGTGGCGCGTTTACGATGATGGCACGGCAGTAGAGGCGCCGCAACTATAACGAC
Organism: Channallabes apus; assembly: GCA_030522415.1. NCBI lineage: Eukaryota > Metazoa > Chordata > Actinopteri > Siluriformes > Clariidae > Channallabes > Channallabes apus. The sequence continues at coordinate 30,807,307 of CM060111.1, read as the reverse complement.
ACGTGAATAATCCCGCCCACTCTAAAGCGTTACTAAACTGCAGTGGAAGCGCAAACCGAGCCGAAGTGAGCTGTACTGAACCGTGCTGTGCCGTACTCAGTGGTGTCAAAAGTATTCACATTCATTACTTGAGTAGAAGTATAGATACTAGGGTTCAAAAAGACTTCTTTAGAAGTTGAAGTATCAACCCAAGCTTTTTACTTAAGTAAAAGTTTAAAAGTACTGGTTTCAAAACTACTTAAAGTATAAAAGTAAAAGTACCGTGAGGGGCGACAAAAGCATTAAGGTCTCGCTTTCTGATCATGCGACAGGGGGTGGGGGATGGGGGGGTTGGCGTTGTGCGCGTTCTGATCATGCAACGGGGGGTGGGCGGTTGTTGTGCGCGTTCTGATCATAAAAATAGAGTAACGAGGCTATTTTTAAAAAGTAAGGAGTAGAAAGTACAGATAATTGCTTAAAAATGTAAGGAGTAGAAGTAAAAAGTCGGCTGAAAAATAGTTACTCCAGTAAAGTATAGATACCCAAAATTTCTACTTAAGTAAGGTAACAAAGTATTTGTACTTCGTTACTTGACACCTCTGGCCGTACTATGCAGTGGAAAAGAGGCAATAGTAACAATTACCCTTGTATGGTTGTCTACAATAAACATTAGTGCTGTCAGAATGAATGATTAATCCAAGTGATTAATAAAACACACACACACACACATATATATATATATATATATATATATATATATATATATATATATCATTCCTGTTACCCTACTGATGCTGTTACCTTCCTCGCTGCTGCTTGGTTGTGACATTTCGCTCGAATCTTGAGTCTCTATCACAGACATCTTCGTCTATTTATTACAACCTTATCAACCGAAAATGCTATTTTATTCAAACATCCTTCCTTTCACTGTGTACTAACTGTACATGGTTGAAATGACAATAAAGCCTTTGAACTTGAACTTGGAGTATGTGATGTGCAGGCGCGATGGATCGCGTACCAACCAATAGGGTGTCGGAATGGTATGTTTATACTTCTCATCCAACCAAAATCAAATTCGCTCCATCCGGATGGCGCGATTTTATTATTATTTTTTTTAAATGACAAGCTGAAATACAATAGGAGTAACGAGGCGATTTTTAAAATGTAAGGAGTATAAAGTACAGATAATTGCGTAAAAATGTAAGGAGTAGAAGTAAAAAGTCGGCTGAAAAATAATTACTCCAGTAAAGTATAGATACCAAAAATTTCTACTTAAGTAAGGTAATGAAGTATTTGTACTTCGTTACTTGACACCTCTGCACTGGACATAATCTAAACTTGCTAATAACTGATGCAGAATAAGAAATCATAAATGTACACTTAAAATGCTGTTCAGCAGCAATGGGGCAATATGTTTATTCAATTCAGTTTTATTTGTATAGCGCTTTTAACAATTGACATTGTCTCAAAACAGCTTTACACAATCAAAAGAATTATTTAAGTTTGTATGGAATGTGAATGTGTATGAATCAAAATGTTCAGATATTCCCTGGCGAGCAAGCCCGAGGGCGACAGTGGCAAGGAAAAACTCCCTGAGACGGTAATAGGAAGAAACCTTTGAGAGGAACCAGACTCAACAGGGAACCCATCCTCATCTGGGTGAAACAGATAGCAGGAAATGATCTGCATTTATATAGTGTTAAGTGTTAGGTTCAGCTATAATAGTTGATGTTAATTGATGTTATAATACTTGATGTAAAATGGAGTCCAGTAGTTATTCGAGACTCAGATAGACTTGTAGAAAGTTCCAGTCCTGAACTATCGAATTGTCAAGTCCTCAGAGAAACAGCTGACCACACCAGTCGAGGCCAGAACCATCTTCTAAGTATAGAGAATCATCCCCAGATACCAGACGCATCCTAAAGAGACACACGGGGCATCCATGCGATGAGACCTCCAACCAGAAACCGGGCACCAGGATGGATCAGACAGGTCCGGAGGGCAGAGGGAGTCTGGATCACTGGCAGCTCAGGAACCACATGTGTAGCTCGACAGAGAGAGAGAGAGAGAAAGAGTGAAAGGGGGAGACAGGGGGAGAGAGGAAAGAGAAAGAGGGGGAGGAAGAGAAGAGGAGGAGAGATGGCAATTAGGTATGGTCACAGTCACAATGTCTAATGTGAATGTATATTTACTGTAGAGTGCAAGCAGGGACTCCGGCAGGACTAACTATGACAGCATAACTAAAAGGGAGAGCCAGAAGGAAACACAAACATGAGGGCTCCCTGAGATGTAAAGCAAACAATCACCTCACCGTCAACAAACCTGAGTGATCAAATGAGACTGAGGAAGACAGCATATGTACTGTATGTGTTGTTAACAGTATTTTAGCAGCAGTTTAAAATTCTTTGTGTATTTGTAACAGGCATGAAATGTCCTGCACTTGTAAGTGTTTGGGTGTGTTTGTGTTTGTTTGTAGGCTTACGTCATTCCGGTCCCTGATTGGTGAGAATGACTGATGATTTGGCACAGAGAAATAACTGTTGTCAGACTGTAAGGGTTGGAATGTTTTTGTTTGTTAAATGTTAATCAGTTTTACGTCTTCATTCACAAGAAATTTCATTACAGCATGCGACTCCCTGTTTACACTGACACAGTTGCTTGCCATTTTGCCATTTTGCTTAACCCATTATTTGCGTGGTTTGACACGTTAGCATCACCATGTGGTACAGTAGTAGGAGACATATGCCACCTACCGGCATGACAAACAGGATATATTCAGGTCTATTCTTCTGCTCATGAGACGACAGGTCCTGTTTTGATTAGAACGCCCCTCATACATTCTGGATTTCGAAACATGATTACACTTTAATGACTCTGGTAACCTGCGCAACACCAAGGTCATACACTTGTATTTAATATTGTATCTTTTTTTGAACCAGCTGGTAGAAAATGATGGAAATGAACAAGAGCACTGCAATTCTACTGAAAATAACTAAAAAAGGTTTGAACCTACCGTTCATATTAGAGTCCATGTAAAGCAATAAAAACTGTTTTGTGTTATTAGTAAAAAGGTTGTGAATAGACAAAGGAGCATGGAGGGGACCACTATGCCATTTCAGATAAAGGCTCAAATATCAAGTAACTTGAGACTCAAGTGAGATGTGGGTTGGACTGTGTGCAACCATAGCTCCTGCTCAGCTCTTAGCAAACAACATGAGTGAAGAAGCAGTGCAGACGAAACAAACCCCTAAGAAACTCTTCCAGAGATGCTGCTGAGAAAGAAAACTCGTCCTATCTCTGCTGAGGGCAAAATCGAGAGCCAGGATGTACCCAGGTACTCCGATTTACTATACTTGCCTTTGTAGTTCAAAGATCATGCAGGCAGATCAGGGTCTCTGTGCTGCTTCACAATAGCCTTTCTATTTATTTGTCCTTGCTATTATTGTGCTGCTAATTAGATTTTGACCTTAGTGTAGATTTTTCTCTCATTCAGGTATTATTCAGGTATTACTAACCATTTCTTATTGTGCTCTCCCTCCACTGGTGTTTAGTGATTGTTTGCTGTTGCCAGGAGAGCGAAGCAGTAGCACAAAGTGGCATCATGCATGAAGATGCCTATAAAATGAGTACTAACAACATCAGTGTCCTTGAGGACTAATTATTTTCTGTTTTGACAAATGACTTTGAAGGGCTCGGCTGACTTTCATTTGATTAGACTTGGCCCCCTGATGTCATTGCAGGAGCAAATCTAATCTGTGAGGTTTCAAATTTTCTTTGTCTGTCTAGCACACTTTAATAAAGATGGTCATGTGTAAAAGCTGTAGTTAAAAATATTGTCAGCATGCAAGACCCTATATTAATCTGCATGGATTAAATATATAACAAAATATATAATTGGATTAAATATATCACAGAGTATGTAATCTTCTATCTACAATTTGTTGTACAGTCTATATAAAGCAGGATATTTATTCTTTGTTTATTCTTTTCTTTCATCAGTGGTACATTCAGAGCCCCGTTTAGAATAGCTTTTTTTTTTTTTTTTTTAGAATTTGGCTTCATCTATCTTGTTTCCATTACCTTTTAATGAAAAACATACAGACAACATGATGCTTCCACCACCATGCTTCTCCATTGGTATAGCATTCTCAGAGTTATAAGAGGTGTGCAATGTACGTCCTTTATGCCAAGGCTAAAAGAAAAATCCCAGAAAAATTATATTTTCAATAAAATGGGATTTTAGATGGGGTTTTAAACCAAAGCTTTCTTCTCAACACTTCGATTTTAAAAATGGTTTTGTAGTCTTGGAGCCTTGTTATCGTCCTTTGAAAAGCCTTCTTTTGCCTGGTAAGATTTGTATTCATATTCAGCACTGTGCAAAAGTCTTAGGCACTTATAAATGCTATAGAGAAAGTATGCCTGCAAAAAAAAAAGCAAAAAACAAAATGTAAAGCAGTAATTAATTAAGCAAAGTCAGTATTTAGCATGACAACGCTTTGAGGACCCCTTAGTCTCAGGTATAGTTTTTGCAGTTTTAGAAGGAAATTAGCTACTTGCATACAAAACCAAGCAGCTTCCATTTAGTTTTTGTCTGACATTTAACTTACATAATGTGCTGCTTTCTTTTTTGGCATACAAGATTTTTACACAGTACTGCATTTTCCAATTAACATTTGACAGTTCTTTATTGTTTATCACATTGTCTAATATGTTCATACATGTTTGATGCACTTTCACTATCTCTTCCCCTGCAGTCTTCTGACTGAGCTCAGACCTTTGCATGGAGCCACTGCCTACAGATTATCAAGGCAATCTCGATATAAGAGTGGAGGTCCTGAAGTCCTGAGTGGAAGATCAGAACTGAATGAGACACGTTCTGAGAAAAACCCAAAGCCCGAATGGCTGGAAAAGGAACTCCTAAGGCAAAAGCACAGACGACATTCAATCACTTTTGGAGACAATGAGGAATTTACCAAACTCAGTATCCATAGTCCCTACATCTCGAAATTCAAGGTAAAGTTGTTTACAGATTTCTGCAGCGATCCTCTATAGACTTGCCTGTGTTTTTACCCGTGTGCCCTGTAAAGTACAGATGATATAGTTCTTTGAAATGTCATACCTATTATTATTATTATTATTATTATTATTATTATTATTATTATTATATTGTATATGACCTGGAAGCAGGGCCGCTGCTGGCCAAATCGGTGCCCTAAGCAGAAATTTACTTTTGTGCCCCTCCCCCAAATATTACAGAAGTAAAAATAAGGTAATAAAAAAAACACCTACTATAGGGGCCAAAATAGATCTTTATTCAAATAAAAGTAAATACAGAAATAAATTGCATCATTTATATATTACAATTGTAGCTCTACAGCAAAAAATACAAACTAAAATATCACTTTAAATAAAACATTTATAATAAATAAAATAAACAATAATAAACTGAATCAACACTGTCATTTGCTGGAGCTTTCCAAAGTTCAAAATTTACAAAGGCACACTTCTGCTTTTTCTTGAGGCAAAGTTGTACAGTAAATGAGCTCTTCATATGATAAAGCCTTTGATAATTCAGAGTTGATGCTGACAATTGCCAGACCACTCATGCGCTCTTGTGCCGTAGATGAGCGTAAGTATGTTTTGATGAGCTTAATTTTTAGAAAAACTTCGCTCAGCAGAGGCAACAGTTACAGGGAGCGTCACTGTACCATATTAAAAAAGATACGTTAGTTGTGAAATTATTACGACATTAAAACACATTATTAACGTCGACAGAATAAAATAAAGTTTCACAGGATTATGAACCTGAAAGTGATGCACGGGCTTCATCTTGGGCTTTTTGTCCTTCCGTTTCTCGGCGCCGGTTTGTTGATGTCTCTTTCCAGGACCAGGCATATTGTTCAATTATTATCATTTTTGGCCAAATAGGCAGCCGTAACAGAGGTGAGGGCGCGCGCGTCATCACGTGTGCTTAGCCTACTCTGCATTCACCGTTAAATGCAATATATACATTTATATTTTTGTTTATTTGTATATGTATATTATTAATATTAATTTATTATTATAATATATTTAAAAAAATATTTGGTGCAGCTGGGATGGTGCCCTACGCAGACTGCATACTCTACATATAGGGAGCGGCGGCACTGCCTGGAGACATGGTGGCATAGTGGTTAGCACTGTGGCCTCCTCCATGGTTGAGGGTTCGATTCCTGCCTTAGGTCTGTATGCATGGAGTTTGCATGTTCTCCATGTGCTTTGATGGGTTTTCTCCAGGTACTCCAGTTTCCTTCCACAGTCCAAGAAATGCAGATTAGGTTAATTAGTGTTCCCAAATTGCCCATAGTGTGTTTGTGTGTGTGTGTCTGTGCATTGCAAAGGACTGGCACCCTGTCAAGGGTTTACTCTGCCTTGTGCCCTAAGTCTCTTGGAATAGCCTCCAGGCCTCCAAAACCCTGTACATACTGTAGAATGAGCAGTATAGAAGATGAATGAATGAAATGATTGGCCCTTCTGCCTGAATACAAGCTTGTATGACCTTGTATGACAAGGTCATGACTTTTTTGTGAAGCAGATGTGTACATTGATTCCTTGCCAGCTTCTTTTACATAGTGTTGTTAGGCAGCGAAACAAATAAAATATATTTTTAATGGCACTTTGTGCAACAGGGATACTATGTTGGACAATGTTATTTATTTATACAATAGTTTTTCTGATGATCTATGCCACTAAGTATTTGTTGAATTAATGCCAAACAGAACAGATGGGATTTTGCATATAAAATACATTTTCACCAGATTCATAGCTCCTATTTTTGTTTCATAGAGCAGGGTTTATTCCACTTTTCTATCTGGCTGAGGACCAGGTTAGAAAAAAAATGAAAAAGATAAAAGAGTAACAACTATCGTAGAAGCTTGTAAAATATAAACAAGATTTAATGTCACAAACTTAATCTAACAGAATGAATCAACTTAAAGTTTAAAATGTGAAGAGAAGAAACAAATGAAAAAAGAGGATAGGACAATAACGAATAGTACCTATCTTATCAATTTCTTAATGGGACCAATTACTAGCTTCTTTTTATTTTTATATCAACACATCTATTTCAATGTTTTCATCATATTCATTTTATTTAAACCTGAGAACTCATAATATGTCAAGACATCATTAGATATACTGTACTACTGTAGCTTTAGATTGCATGTGCCAGGATAGCCAGACTACAAATCCCTTTAGTCACTGCACTGCACCAGTTCACGTAATATAAGCATCTGCATCGGTATCACATTATGACTAATATGCACTATCATAAAATTTCTCTTCTCACTCATTGTCTGGCTTTGTCTTAAACTGTTAATATTCTCTGTTTCTCTTTGGCCATTTGTATCATCTTCCCTTTAATTCATCATTCATATTTTGCAATCACTGTTAAAAATTAAACTTCATCTGCAATCTATCTTGTCTCCTATAATCATGGCAGCAAAAAATAAATTACTTAATTAATTTTAAAAAATCCATTCAGTCATTTTCATATAATCTCCAGAAAAGCCAATGGGGTATATCCATCTTGACCACTGACTGAAATGGTTGAAAAATGTTGTTTTAATATAATTTATTTCGCAAAGTGCAATTGTTTAAATCAATTTGGTTTATTTTAGAAGGAATCTCTCACCTAGCTTTACTTTGTAATGTCTTTTAATTAAACTCAGTATCACAAATAAATAATTAATATGGTAATAAAATGTGGTCTGGAAATAGTGAATTATTATTATTATTATTATTATTATTATTATACCAGACATGATATACATTCATTCATTCATTCATTCATTTTCTATACCGCTTAATCCTGTGTTCAGGGTCGCGGGGGGACCTGGAGCCTATCCCAGGAGACTTTGGGCACTAGGCGGGGTACACCCTTGACAGGGTGCCAATCCATCGCAGGGCACACACACATACACACACTCACACACCCAATCACACACTACGGGCAATTTGGGAACGCCAATTAGCCTAACCTGCATGTCTTTGGACTGTGGGAGGAAACCGGAGTACCCGGAGGAAACCCACCAAGCACGGGGAGAACATGCAAACTCCATGTACACAGAGATGGGAATCGAGCCTGGCCGGGGAATCGAACCCAGACCCTGGAGGTGCAAGGCGACAGTGCTAACCACTACACCACCGCGCCGCCACATGATATACATATATGACAAAATCTATACTAAAGACTTTTGCACAGTACTGTATAATTTTTATTATTATTATTATTATTATTATTATTATTATTATTAGTAGTAGTAGTAGTAGTAGTAGTAGTAGTATTTTATCATAACTGTTAAAAGAGTATTCGAATAAATAAAGTTTTTCAGTCCCCTCAAAAAGTATTGGAATGTACTGAATGTATTGACTGCCAGTTGTATTTTTGCTATACACTGAAGATATTTGGGATTTAGATGATAGATAAGAATTTCAGCTTCGAATTAATAACATGTACTAATCTATCTAAATGTGTTAAACAACTTAGTACTGAGCACACCCATTCTTTAAATGATAAACTTTTGAAACATGTAAGTAATACTATGGTTCAGGTGGTTATTGTTACCCAGGTCTATAAACCAATAATGCCTTGGAATGTCTAAAGAAATTATCCATTATAGTTTTTAAACCAAGATTAACTAATTATCTAGATTAACTCTTATCTAATTAAAAGGCCAAAGTGTGGCAAAAGAAAGAATCAGTTTATGATCTGCCATAAGATATGATCTCATCAATCAAGCACAATGAAGGTAAATCATGATGGTAGCAGCATAATAAATTTAAAAGACTACAGAAATATTTTATTTACTCATTTTAATAATATCTGCTCCAATATTTATGCATGGTGTTCCTCCAGCAAAGGAGGAATTGTGTTGTTCTAAGTTGTTAAACACATTAAAAAAATGAAAGTTGAAACCCAAATCTAAATCTCTTATTGTATAGCAAATCTATAGGTTCAGTACAGTAGGTCTTGGTCATTATAAATTTTCCTGCTTTGTACACTGACAGAGAAGACCTTGAACTCACCCGGAACGTGAGTACAGTGTAAGAAATCAGGGCCAAAATTCACAACCCTTGTTCCATGCAAAAATACATTCCAAAGTTCAACTGAAACTCATATGAAGCAAATAAAGTTGGTATCTTTCAAAATTTATGTGTACTATATTTGGGCATATTTACACATCATACGAGTCTTTGGAATGTATTTTTGCACGGAATGAGGGTTGTGGAATTTGGCTTTAATTACTTGCCTTGTACTCATGTTCTGGGTAGCAAACGTAGCGATCGGTGAGCAAAGCAGGAACATTTATATCGACCAAGACCTACTGTAATGTACCTATATATACACGTCAATTTAGATTTAAGACTGACTTGAAAAAACTAAAAATATGCCTTTAAAATAAATTTCATTATGCATCATGCATGTAGTTTTTGGGTCAATGAGGTGATGGTCTGTGCACTAGTCATGCGTCACACATTTCCTTAGCCGCAACAGCAAATGAAAAAGATAAATATAAAAAAGAAGAAGAAAGAAAGTAAAAAAAAAAACAGTGCAAAGAAAGTGGTTAAAAGCAAAATAATCAGAAATAATTTATTGTTTTTTATTTGGAATATTTAAATATTTCAGCCACCTACTAAGGCTCCAACTTTGTAATATTTTTTCCCCACCATGTAAGATATCAAATTTACTCTGTATTAATACCATGTCCATGAGTTCAAAGATCAAAGGACAATGTGAGACAGAGTCTATCCTCTTAATCTCTAAATAATTAATAATCTGTGCTATTTCTTCCATTTCTTTTTAAGCTTCTTGCTAATAGACAAGTTGATAAAAAAAAGGCACAGAACCCTCTGTGCTTTTATCAAGCTGGTTTTATTAGTGATTCATTTAGATGTATACTGTTACAATCCATTCTTTGCTATCTAAATGTTTCATACAGGTAAATTGAACTGTGATGTGCTTGGAAACATCAAATGCACAGAATCCCATTAACAGAGAGTATTATCTTTTTGTTTGTGGTGACATGCTTCCATAACTACAAAAATCCTTGAGATGCTGCCATCGCATTATACCTAATTTAGGCATCCAGTGTTTCTCCTGAAGTGCTCGAATTTGAATGCATGTCACATGCTGGTTATTTCTCCATGTCTTGTTCTTTCTTGTTAAATAGGGTTTAGAATTCATTAATTGGCTGGTAAGCACAGAGTTTTGCTCTCTGTGCTTTTTTGTAGTGTGTGTATTTTATATCTCCGCAGTGTTCTGGTCCCACTCACCTTTGGCTTAAAATAACTTGAAATGAAATGCAGCTTGTTAAGGCAAGGAGGAAAAATAAAAACTAATTGGCTGAGATCATAGACATCGATGTGTGCATGCTGCGGGAGATTTTGCACAAATAAATTTTTTTAATAGTTCTGGAAAATCTGCAGTGATGAAACCTTCAAGGTCTTGGTTTAAATTTTAGATGAAGTTTTGTATCACAGTTAATGCAATTTAGTGAAATCACATCATCAGTGAGAAAATACAATGTATTTCTTCACTTCAGATCGAGCAGAAGGTGTCCATCGAAAGTCTCACAAAGCTGAAACAGGCATTTGAGGTAAGCTGGAAAAAATGTCATCATATTGTTTGTAAAACTTCCTTTATAGTAGATGTGATCCATGGTGTCTCTTGCACAGGAGTTTGAAAAAGCTGGCACCAGATTTTTGGATCTCTCTCACTTTCGTCTTGTTGTTAAGAAGTGTTTGGGCTTGTGTGCCATCGTAAGTCACAGTGCAGTTGCACCTGAAAGATTATATCATTCACACTGATTAATTTTTCTTCCCAAGGTGTTTTGTTTGTTTATGCAGATAACAATTCAATTATTTTCCATATGCTTTTGTATTTGCTCTCTCAGCCGCTGTTCCCCTTTAACCCTTTTTTAATGCCACAGAATGATGCACAAATCCGTGAGCTCTTCATGAAGATTGATTACTCTGGACGAAACTGCATTGGATGGGTATGAATAATACAACATTGTTATATGCCAATCACTCTAGCTTACACATTCAAAGAAAGGGCATTGTATCTAATGTACAATTACATATTTTCCGCACACTCCCATAATGAAAGACTGAATATTACTCAAAAGGATTGTAAATCTATTAAAGTGATATGAGTAAATTCAGATGAAACAGTGCCTCCATTGCAAAACATCTGGTGCAAATGAAATCCAATAATCATCACGTTCATTTTACTGAGTGTTAGAAATTGTAAGAAATCAGCACATTAAGTGCTGATGTCTTAAGAAGAGACACAATTTGTTGAAGATTAAAAAACCCATTTTTCACACTTTATGCTCATGTAAAGCTGTTGCACCATCTGCTCCTTCAGCTCCTCTTTTTATGCTTTCATGCAGTTTTTACATATTTAATTGAAGACATTTTAAAAGAATTTCAATTAATGCTTACATATATACATATTCATGGAAGTACAGTACCAGTCAAAAGTTTGAACATGGTTTCTGGTTCAATAGTCTTTTAATTGCGTTGTACATTGTAAAACAGTGCTGATATTCAATATCCAAAATATTCAATGATGTTCTTTGAACAGTTGATGTTGAGATGCGTACAGTACACTTATGCTGTGTACTGTAGACCCTTTATAACCACTCTAATCTGAGGTGCTTTCAATTGGTTAATTGTCTTTGCCTTTGTTTCCTTGGATGGTCTTCATGAGTTACTGTAGATCATTTTTTCAACAACCGCATTGTCAAGTATTGTATTGTCAACAAAGTCAAAGACAATTAACCAATTGAAAGCACCTCAGATTAGAGCTTTCAATTAGTTAATTGTCTTTGTCTTTGTTTCCTGGGATGGTCTTCATGATGGATTTTGCCCTTGCACTTGACAATACTGTTGTTGAAGAACAGATCCAGAATAGCTGACCTTCTTGTCTTAAAATACTTGTTATTATAATTATAAAATAGATAATAGCTGACTGGTACTGTATATAAACTCTTCAAATTCTGAAATACCTGAATAGTACATATGTACAATGACAAAAGTATTATGCATCCCAGTAATAGATTCACTATCTTGTCAACCTTTTGAGTCTGCTTCCTCTTTATGTTTCTTACCTCAATAAGAGTTTACTTGTTATTGGCTCTAAATCCTCATCTGGATTATGTATAAAATTGATTTGTACCAATCCTATTGTCAAAAGTGCTAAAACCAAATAAAGATGAATTGAATATATTGTAATTTGTCTTTTCATTTAGGATGAGTTCTGTACATACATGCAGCTGGAGTACACAGAAAAAGAGGAGTCTTTGGTCCGTGGTAAGCTGGTAGCCTTCACATTGCCAGCCAGCATAAAGCCCCTAACGCATGGTGAACCCATTCTGAGGATCCATCCCACCCCTGATGGAGCCATAGTGACTGTGAGAGAAGATGGGACAGTCAACTACTGGAGCTCCAAGCTTCAGCTGAGAAAGAACAAAAGTGTGTTTGTAAGTAACATTTTTTTGTTTTGTTTTACAAAATAGTGATATATTAAAACAAGTGATTATAAATGACTACTAGCAATAAATGAATGTACGCAACAACATCTTGGTCATATTCTGCCACTCACTAATGAACTTTTGTTTATTTTGGCAGCTAATTATTCAGGTAATTCTTTTAAAACAGATTATTCAGTAACTGGACATGTTGCAAAATGTCAGCTTCGTGGTCATTCCTGAGTTTAGGCTAGTCTGTGTAGAGCTTCACTTGCTCTTCTGATGTCTGTGTGTTTCTTCTGGGTTCTTCAGTTTCCCCCATTACCCAAAATGCAATGGTGGCCCTAAATTTTCCCTAGCTGTGAATGTGTGTATGTTGTCTTAAGACAAACTGGCTTCCCACTCCTAGTTATACAGTATATGCAGTTAATACCTTGCATTTTCTAGATGTCTATCACACCTATATGAACTTTTTTGGTAACTGTTCTAAAATCATTAGCATTGACTCTTATGTACTGTAAATTTGTTGAACAAGATTTTGCAGTGTCTGAACGAGTTGCCCATTTACTGTATTTAAAAGGCCATTTGTGAGTTCAGGCACTGATGTTGTATCAGAAGGCCTGGCTAGCAATAAGTATTCCAGTTCATAGCAAATGTGGTTAATGGGATTAAGGTCAGGGCTCTAAGCAAAAGACTGAAGTTTATATACACCAAATATAACAAACCATGATTTTCAGGATCTCCACTGTACACAGGGACACAGTCATGCTAGAATAGGTTAGAGTTAGGGTTAACCCTAACCCTTTCCCAAACTGGTTCCAAAAAGTTATATAAACTGCCTTTGTATGCTGTAGAATTAATGTGACTCTTCACTGAAACGTCTTATAACAATGCCATATTTAAAATTGATGGGCTTTTCATTATGACCCATTCTACTGCACATTTGTGTCTCTGAAGATTGTATTGCTACGTGCCATGGCTGTTAGAAGGGTACTACATAAACTGAACAATTAAAATTGTATGAACCCTGCCATTTCATTTATTTATCAAGTATGAAAGACCCGTTGGACGTACACCAAAGTGGGCCACTGATTTCATCACAATGGTGGAGTACAACAAGCTGATCATTGGTACAGGGTGAGCTATTCCTACTATATTTGTCTACTTGTTTATTTGTTGTATAAAATTTATCTTAAGGCATGAATTTTATTGATGTAATATTCAATCCTCATTGATTTATTTGAAGTGCAATCAAAACCTGCCTGCATCAGATGTGGTTATAATTAGGGTAATAGCAAAACATTAATTGTCTTATCAGATTGTCATTTGCATTGACTAACATTTATCTAAGCACTGTCGCCTTGAACCTCCAGGGTCCGGGTTCGATTCCCGGCCAGGCTCGATTCCCGTCTCTGTGTGCATGGAGTTGCATGCATGTTCTCCCCCTGCTTGGTGGGTTTCCTCTGTGTCCCCCGGTTTCCTCCCACAGTCTAAAGACATGTAGGTTAGGTTAATTGATGTTCCCAAATTGCCTGTAGAGGGTGTGAATGAGTGTGCGAGTGTGTGTATGTGTGTGTGCCCTGCGATGGATTGTCACCCTGTCCAAGGTATAACCCGCCTTGTGCCCTAAGCCTTCTGGGATAGGCTCCAGGTCCCCGCGACCCTGAATACAGGATAAAGCGGTATAGAAGATGAGTGAGTGAGTGAGAACATTTCAAATTCAAATTTTATTAGTCACATACACAGTCATACACAGTATAATATGCAGTGAAATGCTTATACGACCGCCAGTGACCTAAAAAAAAAGAAAATAAAAGCTTGTACGTAAATTTATTTATCTAGTTTCTTGAGAATGTCCCAGAAAGGTCAATTTATCCAATAGAGAACTCTTCTTCATGTGCTTGAAATGTTCCTGGCATTTTCTGTGTCTTAGGGACCGAGAAATCCAGCTGTATGAGCTTTCTTCACTTGAACCTTACTGTCAGATAAACTCCCTTGAAACCATGCCTCTGAAATTGGATTACTGGTAAGCGCACCTGCAGAAGAATATACCATGAGTTTATTTTCTGGAAAATGCAGACAAGAACCCAAGTTAAAAGGCTATTACTGTAAAATGTCCAATATTGCAGTATACATTGCTTTGCTTTGTAAAGCTATTATCTCTATCAATGTTCTTTTAATAAAAATCCATACACCTTCTGTGACCGGTTAGTGACTTTATTCTCTTCTCTATAGCTATACTGGCCATGATGAATGTGCTATCATATACGGTGATACTCAGGTAAGCCCAGTCCTAATGAATACACATTGAACAATGGCAAGCTCATGGTCGGAGTTTGATTAATTAGGCAGCTTTTTTATCCTAGGGCTGTGTGAATATCATACTAATAACATCTGTGGGGGAGACGCTGAGGTAAACACAGCAATTAATTATATCTATTTGGCTCGTAAGATATGCATGAAATTTTTCAAATAAAACATGCACAAAATATTTTCGACAATAATTCTTGCTTTATTTGAAAAAAAAATCTAAAAAATGAAAAATAGATCTAAATCATTTGGTGTAACATAATTAATATAAATTACAGTGCAAAAGTCTTATAACTGCTGTAGAGCAAGGATGTCTTTAAAAAAAGTTTCTACTTTTTTCTACAAAGCAATAAACACTAATTAATGAAGCAAAGTCAATAATTGGTGTGATGACCCGTTGCTTAAAATATAGTCTCAGGTACAAATTGTGCAGTGTTATAGGGAAATTATCTCCTTAGTTTACTGAACCTCCTGCAGACAGTCTTTCTGAGGATTTTGTCACACCTGCTCCTTATTTATGCTTGCAAAACCCAGACGCTTTTTTATGAAAAGTGGCCTTTTACATAATATGCTGCTTAATTTTCTGGCCTACAGATGTTTTACAATAAGATAAAAATTTAGCTAATAATGCTAATGTTTGGGCAGACATTTTCACAGTTCTGTACACTGATCAGGGCCCGGTTTCCCGATAACGATTGATCTTAGCGCTTAAGAGCGTTTTCTACGAGTCATTTTCTGAGCATTCGTTGTTGTTTCACGTGCATTTCCCCAAAATGCACTGCTTTAAATGCTGCTTTAAGTGCTACTTTGGAGTCACTAGGGTTAGGGTTAGAGATATATCTGTTGGTCACATGCTGAAATGTCACGCTGTAGAAATGGCTCGTCATTGTTGATGCTGTATTAGCAATCCTTCTAGGTTTTTATTTCCGTTTCTTCTACTTGTGTGAATGTATATTCAACTCGAATAACATAAAAAGTTCTGTAATTTCTTCTTGAGCAAGTTTAAAAACATAAATTAACTGGAAATGTCGTTCTGTAAAAACACTGTCTTGCTCCAATCTCGCATAAAACAAATTCTAACAGTTTTAACAGCATAATTTTCGATATTTACATGAAACCTTAATTATATAAGTAGAATTATTCATCAATTTCATTATCAACAATTGCTTATCTCACATCAAAATAAATAAATAAGCACATAAATAAAATAAAATATTTATTTTTGAAAAGTTTAGCCTTGAAGATAATTATCTTCACCTGAAGTGCATTTGCTAATAGGAGAAATTTTTAAATAAGCACATACCTAAGGGTGGAGAAATTAGAAAAATGGCAGAAATCAAAAAACAAAGAAAAGACATTTTTCAAAAAGAAGAAATTAATATTATTTTAGAGGAAGTGGAGCTCTCTTTGTGACACAAAAGTGCTGTGCTGTAATAACAGTAACAGCTATGTTGCACAACATTGCAGTGAGAGCAAGAATGCCTTTGGACATCAGGGAGGAAGATGAAGAGGTGGAGGAAGAGAATGTAGTCGAGATGAGACTTCATGTTGCTCAACCAAGACATGTTCAATACATGGCTGGGTTTCATGCACGCCAGCAAGTCATCCTTTATTTGTGTCATCTTTAAAGCACATTAAATATTGTCTATTAAATACATTTGTACTGTACCCTCGAAATGTCCATATACTACTGTGTACTTTTGTTTTTCATCCTAACATTTATTATGTCATTTTTTATTTTATTTCTTTATTCATTTTTATTTCTATATTGAATTGTGTAATGAGTAGAAAATAGAAATGAATAAAAATATATATTACAAATAAAATGAAAAATGACTTTGAAGAGAAGTAAATGTTAGGTGCAATTTGCCGGTTGTCCAGCAGGTGCCCTCCTAATTCTGTCTCCTTACGATGCACTTAAGGCTTTATGCTTACTCCAGAGCACTCGTAGATCTACGAAGATTTTCAAGTGGTCCTTAAGTTACGATGGTTTTGGGAAACAGACCGTAATATTAAGATCATTCGTACGATAATTTTTACGAACTACTTAGGCTTAGGATGCTTTTGGGAAACGCAGCTCAGCCTCTTTAGTAGGAGCATGTGTTCATTCATTCAGCAGTAAAACACCTGAAATCATGCAGACGTAGGTTAAAACGTAATGCTCACTTTAAATTGTATACTGGGACAAAGTGTTTTCTTAATGCCTTTAACCATAGCATGCTTTTTTGTCTCAGGCAAGCTGATTTTAGTATTTCAAATCTCCAAAGATTTTTCATATGACAGTTTCTAATGTTTGAACATAATGATGTGAAAAACAAGTGAGAATTCAGAAAAACAAGTGAAAATACAAAAAAGAAGTGAGAATACAGAAAAGTGAGCAGTATTCCCCCAGGCTGAAACTTGTTGTTGATGAGGGAGTTCTGAGAACAAGACTGCTTCAAGATGGAGCTGGGATTAGGTGAGCATATTAAAGTGGCCAGTGAGAGCAGATCATGAGAGGTTATTCTTTTTTGTTTTTTCATATTTTATTTAAAGACAAAGTCTGCAGTTCAGGTTTCTAGGAATATAATAAAATACATCCAGGAAAATTAAAATACACAAAAACCTACAGTATAAACAAGTCAAATAAATAGTTATGACCTTACTATAAATACATCTAAGATTTAATTTAGTCACCTTTAGCCTTGATTACAACACACAATGTAATGTCCTGTTCATATGTGAAAATGATTCCTCATGTTCCCAAAACCACTCCTTAAAAGTTTTATGATGGGTGCATTGCTTCATGTGCTACCCTTTTTACCCTAATGCATTCTTCACTCTGGAATAGCGTCAGTCTGAACTCATCAGACCATGTGACCTTTTCCATTGCTCCAAAGTACAACCTTTATGCTCCTTAACAAATTGAGGATTTTGATAATGATAAGCATCACTAATTCATCACTATTATGTGTGTTTGGAAATGCTCTTACTTTCACTAATAAACATAGCTGAGGTTTTTCCTGTTAGTTTTTTTACCATGTAACTTAAATGATCTCCATTCATTATTTTATTTAAACCACATTTCTTCCACAAAGTATCCGTCCAGATTTTAGTAATGCATTGAAGGTTTATTATCCTTGAGCAACTGCAAGTCTCCTTAGTTGTTTTCTTAGCTTGATGCAGCCCAAATAATTTGACGCTTCTAAAATGGCAATTTTTTTTTGCGCGGAAGCAGTGTTTGGTAAGATTGCACCTTTAGGTAAGATTGATTAGCCGGAAGACAAGAAAGGTTGTTAGTGTTTCTGCAGTTCATCTCACAGGCAGCTGATGGTGCTAAAATGCAAAGTACTGTACTATAATTATCCACTATACAGTAGCCTTTCACAAGACATTTCTTATAGGATGTGGAAGAAAATGCCAAAGGTTGAAAATGTCCCCAGTATTGGCATTGATTTTGCAGTCCAGTCTCCAAACGTGAAGTATATTAGTTGGAAAGTCCATCAAGATTGGGTAACCGAGGTAAAATATTTTTTCTATAATATATAATGATGACACATTGTAGCCTATTATAATAACAACAATGTAACAGTAAATAATTGTCTGAATTTGGCAGAAACATTGTTAATTTTTTTTTAAATAATTGGAAACTTGGATTTCCTTGGAGTGGAACATGATACTTAAATTATTATAATTTTTGTTTTGCTTTGACCTGTCATTTCAGCTGAAATACATTAAAAGCATTCCTGCCATTATATCCACATCAAACCATCAACTCTCTGCTCTCGTTATTGGTAAGATATAAAAGCACCCTCAGTATTTTTTGTTTCCATCAGTAATGATCATTAGTATGAGCTTTGACTTCAGGTGGATCAGACAGAATCTCAAACAGATAAAAGGTTGCTGTCTACCACAATGCCTGAAGCAACACAGTGATTATCGTCTCCCTTTAATCCTCATTAAAGTCTGAAAATAGTTTTTTTTTCTTTCTTCCTATTGTCAGTTCTTGGAGGATAGATCTCTGCACTTACTCTATGATTAATCCATTTTATTTATTTCCAGTCTAGGGATCTGTCAGGAACCTCAATGTAATGAAATCCCAGTTAATCTCATTCGAATAGCATGCCAACACAAAGGGGTTATGAGTCATCTGTCAGTGTTCCTCTGTGCATGTGTGGAATTCAGCACATGCCACTAAATTTGTCAGATTTAATACTATTAATAGAACTTAATTTTGTTACTTTCACATGTAAACCTGTTTTACTCATTTTTTTCAAGGTTGCATTCATCCATCTACTAATGTTGAACAGCAGTTAAAGGAAATTAAGGAGATGTCAGAGGGTAAACCCAAAAAAGTGGCACTTTCCATCAGCAGCCCTCAGCCAAGAGCACCATGTGATCAGACTGTGTTTTCCATACATAAAGGAGTCAAGGCTTTTGACCTGTGCAAGAAGCATAATCTGCTGGTAACTGGAGGGATGGACAGAATAATACGCATGTGGAATCCGCATGTTCCAGGGTGAGTCCTTGTGTTTTGCTGCAAATGATAATGTCTTCTTCTTCTAACCAAAGTGTAGGAAATAATTGGACCCATGCTGTTATAATGCACGCTGAATAGTGGATTTTAAATTGAATAACAACCAGCCCCTAAAATGGCAAAGTATAAAAACTGAGAGTAAGAGCTCCCATAATGGATGAGGCCAATATAGAAGAGGTGTAACACAATGGAACTATTGAGCTTTCAGTTGGCTCATAAGCAGCCCAGAGCACAGGTTAGGGGGGGTCTACAGATATTTTTAATTTTAAATGTGTGTGCATGGCCTCCCTGTTCTCATGTGTGGCAGCAATGTGCATGATCTTTCTCTGTTCTGAATAGTGGTGGCACATCTATTTTTAATGCTCTGCCAATGATAGGAGGCCCACAGGCATTCTGAAAGGTCATGCCGCTCCCATCTTCTACCTCTGTATTTCCTCAGAGGACAGCCGCATTTTCTCCGTCT
This sequence comes from Channallabes apus, assembly GCA_030522415.1. Lineage (NCBI taxonomy): Eukaryota > Metazoa > Chordata > Actinopteri > Siluriformes > Clariidae > Channallabes > Channallabes apus. The sequence continues at coordinate 30,787,524 of CM060111.1, read as the reverse complement.
CCACAGATAGCACTGCCAGGGTGAGTGAAAAATGCAAGATTCTGTTTTTACATATAGGGCAAAGCACAGATAAAGGTGCAAAGGTTTATTCTCCTGATAATTGGACAAATTTAAAAAATTGGAAGAAAGGTCAGAATTAAGTCATAAAAAAGTCATCAGCAGCATATAAATACCTCAAACACCTGAACTTCTTGTTATTGTAATACTGTAGATTTCAATAATGATTCTCCTTAAGTCACAAATGTCATGTGTGAATACATGTTGGTTTTTATTCACACATAAGGTTTCTAACCCTGTGTCCTGCACATTTTATTGATTTCCCTACTCACCTGCTTTCACTTATTCTCTACACTGCTTCTAATGAACAGTCTATCCCAGACGACTAGGGGCACATGGCAGCAAACACCTTCAGTGCCCGTCCACCACACACTCACATGGCCAATGTAGAAATGCCAATTAGTCTAATCTTTATATCCTTGGACTGTGGGAGGAAACTGGAGTACCTTGAGGAAACCCCATAAACATTGGGAGAATATGCAGGGGGCACGCAAACCCTCTACCCGGGAGGTGCAGGGCCACAGTGCTAATCACTACACCACCATGTTGCCATGATTCCCCTACTCTACTATGCCAAATCAAGTCAGATTAGTTAAATCATGTCTTGTGTGTTGGAAAAACACGAAAATGTGCCAGGCATGAGGTCAGAATCACATGATCTCACACATGAACTTTTTGATTGCATTGCATGTGGTTGAAGGCTACCGCATACAATCACATGATTTATTATATACTGTATAAGTACAACATGCAAACATGCAACTTATAGGCAAGGCAAGTTTATTTGTATAGCACATTTCAAACACAGTGATAATTCAAAGTGCTTTACATAGAAGAAAAGAAAATAATCATAAAACGAAATAAAAGATAATAGCAATAAAACTTTTTAACGAAAACTTTTAAAATTTAATTTAAAATAAAAATAAAAACAGTTTGCAATAAAACTATAAACTAATTTAAATTAATTAAAACATAATTTAAAATAAAAATAAAACAGTTTAAGATATTAGAAAAACATAAAATAATGCAGTCGGTTCGGACGTAGCTCAGTGCTCATTGAATAAACGCACAGCTAAACAGATGAGTTTTAAGTCTAGATTTAAATGTGACTAATGTTTTAGCACATCTGATCTCTTCTGGAAGCTGGTTCCAACTGCGGGCAGCATAATAGCTAAAGGTGACTCCCCTTGTTTTGTGTGAACTCTTGATATTTCTAACTGACTCGATCCTAACGATCTGAGTCGTCTGTTAGGTTTATATTCAGTGAGCATATCTGTAATGTATTTAGGTCCTAGGCCATTAAGTCATTTATAAACGAGTAAAAGTACTTTAAAATCTATCCTAAATGTTACAGGAAGCCAGTGTAAGGACCTGAGGACTGGTGTGATGTGCTCAGATTTTCTGGTTCTACAGTAGTTAGAATCCTGGCAGCAGCGTTCTGGATGAGCTGCAGCTGTCTAATGGTCTTCTTGGGAAGGCTGGTGACTTATAACTTATAATGCAACTTGATTTTTTTTTCTTCACATGAAGTGTTTTCTTCACGTATTATGCTACTGATCACATGTGAAAAGTATGGTCCTATGTGAAATATGTGTGATTTTTTTTTCTTGCAATTAGGATTGAATTAGGATTCGATGAAATAAAAGAATATGATAATTTAAAGTTTTATGTGGCTATAGCCTGCATGCGTTCAGTGTGTATTCGCATTACGAAAAGACAGAACTGTTGATCTACACTGGATTTTGACATGTGGGAACTGGAAACGCATATAATTTATTTATTTATCTGTTTATTTTTAAGATTTGGGATATCCAAGATCAGTGCTGTCTGTTTGATGCCCACCCAAAAGCAAGTTGTTTGCGTGGAGAGCTGTCAGCCTGCCTGTATTTCACTGCAGTGAAGAGCCTTTATGTAGCCACCAATTCACTTGCCTTACTGACCCTAAAAACTAAGTATGTCCTGTTGTACATTATATTTCCAAATAAATTAACTAGCTAATAAATAAATTAGAATAATCAGCCCGAAATGAGCAAAACTCGGTTTTGGACAAAATTCAATTTTGCTGTCCATGCCATGCATTAATGCCTCTGCTTTAAGAAAACATAATTATATTTCTCAAAAATTATAATAAAAAAAATATATTAAAAATAAATATTGTGTATAAATGTTTTCATGTCACTTTTTATAGGCTTCCATGTTTGTTTGTTTTTAACAAAACGATTATAGGCTGGGAATAAACGCAGATATAAAATAACCATTGTTTACCAAGTCAAATTAAATGTTATTCCAGTCATTAAAAAGCATTTGCTTGTAAACAATCGTTCAGTGTGCTGATGTGGAATTGGAATGAAATGTTGAGTAAATTATAATTTCAGACTTGCTAGATGATTACTAGTGAGTGTCATACATGCAAAAGAGAAACATATTTTTGTTCAAGAAACTGCTACATTACAGAAACCCATAGAGCAGGAAATGTCCAAATTTGCCTATATAAACTACAGTATTTGACTACTGTATATATTTCATAGTCCACCAAACCTACACTGCTGTACTCTCTACACAATATTGATTACCATTTACTCATTTATTTATTTATTTATTAATAATAATTACCCACTTCTTATTCTCTATGCTATCGCCATCTGTAGCCAGAAACCCAAGAGAGTCTAATTGGCCCTGCTCTCTAGGTGGAAAGCATGTCCTTCTCCTCTGTGGATCGTAGCATTCCTAGCCAATTGTGGACATCTATTAGCTCAGTTAAAGAGCAGAGATGGGAATTCTATGTCTTTGCAGAAAGGAAAAATTCATTGCCTCTTAATTCAATTGCCACCAGCAGCAAATATATAATATAATATAATATAATATAATATAATATAATATAATATAATATAATATAATATAATATAATATAATATAATATAATATAATATAAAAGTTTATGAAATATTACCTACTGTATAGTGATTTGATATTACTGTATATGATAGCTTTATAAGGTTTTGGAAGGCTTAGGCAAAGTTCCTAATTGGTATCATTCATATGATGAAAAAGAAATAGCTAGAGACTCGCCAAACACTAAATTCTGAATTCTAAAATCACTCCTATATAGTTGAACCTGACTTGTTGATACTTATGGAATTAAATTTACTATACTTTGTTTTCTTTCCTGTGTATAACAGATCACAGCCTGAAGGCAGCCATATTATTTCCCATAAGGAGGCAGTGCTGTGCTGTGGATACAGTCAGGAGTTTCGGCATGTGGTGAGCTGCACTGAAGCATCAGTGAGTATGAATAAACTTTCAGAAACACCTGTAAAAAGCATACTCTCCCCTGGTGATATGATGAGGTGCTGCTACAGTAGGCACTGAGTGAGAACAGCAGTGTGTTTGATGACACTGTGTGTGAACAGCAGTGTGTTTGACGACACTGTGTGTGAACAGCAGTGTGTTTGACGACACTGTGTGTGAACAGCAGTGTGTTTGATGACACTGTGTGTGAACAGCAGTGTGTTTGACGATGCGCTGTGTGAACAATGCTGTTTATTCACAGACTTTAAAACAGTAAAAACAATAGCAATTTTAATAGTAAATGCAAAAGCATTTCCATATACAAAGAAATGTGATGAGAACTAACAGGATTGGGACTAATCAATTGTTTGTCAGTAAAAAAAAAAAAACACTTGTTAATGAGACTCATCTTATAAAAAGGCTTGCTGGGCTAGGTAGCATAAAGATTAGACTTTGGAGCAATGGAAAATGGTTGTATAGTCTGATGCCAAAGCAATGAGTGCATTGGGGTTAGAATACAAGCACATGAAACAATGCACCCAGCATGCATAGTGCCCACTGTACAAGCCTCTGGAGGCAGTGTTATCATCTAGGTTGGCTTCAGTTTGCCAGGTCAGACTCATATTGTGAAAGAGTGGTTATGAAAGTATGAGGAATCATTTTCAAACATGAACTGGCCTCTATATTGTGTGTGTTTTTTCTTCTTTTTTTGCAGTGTATTTTGATGAGTAATAGAGCTATTTATTCCTGAACGTTCCTTTGCCTGAATAAATTTAATCCAAGTTTATCTTTTTTATAGGTTCAATTCTTTGAAGTTGTGACTAATCAAACTGTAAGACTATAAGTACTCAATATTGCATAATGTTAGGTAGTATTTTTCACCATTTTCACAAAAAGATAGTAATAATAATAATAATACATATCCCAGACCCCACTCTAAGCTAGTGCTAGTGAAAAACAACATAGTTTAGTCTACAGTGTTGATAGACTTGAACTGTGGTGCCAGTTCAGTGTTAGAGCCAATGACCTGGTGATTATTATTTCAAATCATAGGCCTTTTAAAGAGACAATCTTAGGCTCCTGTTTAAGGTGTAATTAAATATCCAAGAAGCCCATGTAAGTGTGGTGGTCAGGTCACAACATAATATTTTTACCTTACAGAGTATCTAAGCTACAGGCGAACTACCTCTTTGACTTAACTACTACACTGGTTTTCTGATATAGTGTGAACTTTCCCATGCCTTTATCTTTTAAATCTCTCTCTCCATAAGGACACATCAAACAATAATTTATTCTTCCTTTATTACATTTTAAATGTAACATTCACTGAATACACTAAAGCTACATTGTGGAACAAAGAAAAACCAACAATTAGATTCTGTATCTGATTACATTTACAGTTACTTTAGTGGACAAAAATTAAAAGGGAAATTCTATAACAGCAAACTATTTAGACCTACATTTGTTAAGCATGTGTCACGAGTTGACACGGATGGTGATGAATCCAAGCGCGAATGATGACGGCAGACAGAGGGGGCGTGGTCAAGGGGCGGAAGCGGAGTCGGTAACAGATGGGCAGGCAGCGGGAATACATGGAACTTAATGGGATTAAGCAGCATGGGACGAGGCAGCGCAGCTGGGATACATGGAACGTGGGGTTAACTCGCCGCATTGTAGAGGGGAGCAGGAGCTTGACGGCGCATGGATTGACGATCTTGGTGATGGTGAAAGGCCCAATGTATCGGGGAGAGAGTGTACGAGAGGCGGCCTTTAAGTGAATGTCTCATGTGGATAACATGACTCTCTGCCCTATTCTGAACTTGGGGGCCTGAGAGCGCCTGCGGTCTGCTTGGTCCTTATATCTCTTGTTGACTCGCAACAAAGTCTTCCTTGCTTGCAGCCACGTCCTTTTGCAGCGTCGGATGAAGGCTTGAACAGAGGGGGCATTGACCTCCACTTCCTGAGAAGGGAACAGGGGCGGCTGATACCCTAAGCAGCATTGGAAAGGAGACAGACCAGTTGATGACGAAATCTGGGAGTTGTGGGCGTATTCTACCCAGGGAAGAAATTTGCTCCATGAGGTAGCGTCCCGGGAGGTCATGCATCTCAGGGCGACCTCGAGGGACAGGTTCTTCCTCTCAGTCTGACCGTTAGATTGGGGATGAAATCCTGACGACAGGCTGGGAGTGGCCCCGAACAGTTTGCAAAAGCCCTTCCAAAATTGAGAGGTAAACTGTGGGCCTCGATCCGAGACAACGTCTGTTGGGAGGCCATGTAGCTTGAAAACGTGGTTGACCATGAGTTCTGCGGTCTCCTTGGCGGAGGGCAGTCGTGGTAGGGGAATGAAGTGGGCGGCCTTAGAAAACCGGTCCACCACCATCATGATGCAGGTGTGGTTGTTCGATGTGGGTAGCCCCGTGACGAAGTCTAAGGCTATGTGGGACCATGGGCGGTGTGGGATGGGTAGAGGCCTGAGAAGGCCCGCTGGGGCTGTGTTGGTATGTTTGGACCTCACACAAATGTCACATGCTGCAACAAAGCTGGAGACATCCTCCTTAAGTGTGGGCCACCAAAATCGCTGCTGAGTCTGTGCCAAGGTGCGGGTTACTCCCAGGTGATGTGACAGGAGAATTTAGAGCTGTGGGCCCACTCCAGGACCTGGGAACGCAGGTAGAGAGGGACGAAGAGGTGTTTCGGGGGAACGTTGCTGGGCCCAGTTTCGTGGGTCAAAGCCTGCTTCACCGTGGTCTCGATGTCGAGTTCTGCGGCGGCAAGCAAGGAGGTCGGAGGCAAGATAGTGTCGTTGACATGGATGTCGTGAGTGGCAGCGAATTGTCTTGAGAGGGCGTCCGGCTTGCCGTTCTTGGATCCTGGGCGGTAGGAGAGGGTGAAATTGAATCTGATAAAGAACAGGGCCCATCGGGCCTGGCGGGCCTTGAGTCTCTTGGCGCTCTGAAGGTATTCAAGGCTTTTATGATCGGTGCTTACCATGAAGGGAACCTCCGTCCCCTCTAACCAATGTCTCCACTCCTCCAGAGCGAGCTTAATGGCCAGGAGCTCACGATCGCCGATGCCATAGTTCCTTTCAGCGGGCATTAGGCGGTGTGAAAAGAAGGAGCAGGGGTGCAGTTTGTTGTCATGTGGGGCTCTCTGGGACAGGATGCCCCCTACCCCCGTGCTGGAGGCGTCGACCTCCAAGGTGAACTGGCGTGAGGGGTCTGGAATGGTTAGGATTGGGGCGGACCTGAACCGTTGTTTTAGTTCCGTAAAGGCCTTCTCTGCCTCCGGGGGCCCAGTGAAAGTGGTTCTTGGGAGAGGTGAGCATTGTTAGGGGGGCAGCAATGGAGCTGTAGTTCCGGATGAAGCGTCGGTAGAAGTTGGCGAATCCCAGGAATCTCTGGAGTGCCTGTCGTGAGGAGGGAGTGGGTCAGCTGGCCACAGCTTGGAGCTTGGTTGGTTCAATCTTGATGCCTTCGGAACCAATAACGAACCCGAGGAATGTGGTGGTCATGGAGTGGAAATCGCATTTCTCGGCCTTGACAAATAGGTTGTTCTCCAGTAGTCTCTGAAGCACCTGTCGGACGTGGTGTTGGTGTTCCTCCAGGGTTCGGAGAAGATCAGGATATCGTCAAGGTAAACGAATACTGAGGAGTTGAGGAAGTCCCTGAGAACGTCGTTGATAAGGGCCTGGAAGACTGCGGGGGCATTGGTCAGGCCGAAGTGGACCACCAGGTATTCATAGTGTCCCGTTGGGGTGTTGGGGTGTTGAAGTCTTCCATTCGTCTCCCTCCCGAATGCGGACGAGGTGATATGCATTACGTAAGTTCAGTTGGTGAATATCTTGGCTCCCTGGAGAAGTTCAAAGGCGATAGCCATTAGTGGGAGAGGGTAGCGATTGTGGAGGAGAGGGTTGGGTGGGAAACCTGAGTGGGGGGCCCCGAGTAGCTCTACGGAGGCGGAGACGTGAATCCACTCGTCCACTCGCCAGCTCATCTGTGAGTATCTCTGTTAGGCCCTCCAAAAACACATCACACAGAGCTCGTTCATTCCATCCACTGGGGAGCGCCAGGGTTTGGAATTCGATGGCGTAATCATAGGCCGAGCGCGTGCCTTGTTTAAGTGTCAGCAGCTTACGTCCAGCCTCCCTTCCATGACATGAACGGTCAAACACTCTCTTCATCTCCTGGGCGAAGCTCTCATACTCAGAGCAGCAAGGATCATGAGAATCCCAGAGCGCAGTACTCCATTCCCGGGCTCTTCCTGTGAGAAGTGTGATGACGTATGCCACCTCGGAGCGGTCAGTGGTGAAAGTGGAGGCCTGGAGCTCGAAGATCAGCGAGCACTGGGAGAGAAACGAGCGACAGGTACCTGGATCTCCTTCGTAGGTGGGGGGGGGAGGCGTGGCTCTCGTCGCTCACTGGAAAATCCAAAATCCATCTGGCTCTGGAGAGAGTTGAAGTCTTTGGACTTGGCTTGTGACGTCGGCGAGCGACTGCTTTGTAGTGAGCAGCTCCTGCTGATATGCTCCAAGCAGTGCGCCCTGGCTTTCCAGTGCTGTTTTCATACGGTCAAAACTCGCTGGATCCATCTCGTGGCTGGATTATTCTGTCACGAGCTGACACGGATGGTGATGAATCCAAGCGCGAATGATGACAGCAGACAGAGGGGGCGTGGTCGAGGGGCGGAAGCGGAGTCGTTAACAGATGGGCAGGCAGCAAGACGTCGGGGCAAAAACGTAAGGCAGGCGGCGTAATCAAAGGGGAAGCGAGAGTTCGAAAACCGGGAGATCTAAGAGCGAGGCAAACAAAACCGAATCGAGAACCAAAAGCGTAAAAACGGGGAGCAAAACGAGTTCGGCAACGTGAAGTCCGGGAAGAAAACGAACGCGAGAACATTGAGGCATGAAAACACACAATAATCCAGCGATCTGAGCAGCGCAGTGCGCATGCTTAAATCACTGGAGAAAACAGAGTAGGGAATGAGAGACAGGTGAGCAGATGGGGCGGAAACGGGGGCATGAGAATGCACGTGACGGCTAGAGGAAAACAAAAACATGAGTGCGTGGGGAAGTGACAGCATGGGAAAAAGACGGCAGGCAAGGCGTGGAACATGACAGCATGCTTAGCTAGAGGCATTTAGCATACCTTTCAAACAAAAAGCACTGCTCAATTAGTCCCACCATCTCTCAGGGTACAAGGAGGCATACATCAAGATGAATTTTCTGTTCTGACACCTGGGTGGTGGAAAATAATAATTTGTTAAAATAAGTGTTTTAACTGATGGTACTGGTATACAGGTCCTTCTCAAAAAATTAGCATATTGTGATGAAGTTCATTATTTTCTGTAATGTACTGATAAACATTAGAATTTCATATATTTTAGATTCATTACACAACTGAAGTAGTTCAAGCCTTTCATGAAAAGGTTCTCTAAACGAGCTATTAACCTAATCATCTGAATCAACTAATTAACTCTAAACACCTGCAAAAGATTCCTGAGGCTTTTAAAAACTCCCAGCCTGGTTCATTACTCAAAACCGCAATCATGGGTAAGACTGCCGACCTGACTGCTGTCCAGAAGGCCATCATTGACACCCTCAAGCAAGAGGGTAAGACACAGAAAGAAATTTCTGTACGAATAGGCTGTTCCCAGAGTGCTGTATCAAGGCACCTCAGTGGGAAGTCTGTGGGAAGGAAAAAGTGTGGCAGAAAACGCTGCACAACAAGAAGAGGTGACCGGGCCCTGAGGAAGATTGTGGAGAAGGACCGATTCCAGACCTTGGGGGACCTGCGGAAGCAGTGGACTGAGTCTGGAGTAGAAACATCCAGAGCCACCGTGTACAGGCGTGTGCAGGAAATGGGCTACAGGTTGCAAATTTTGCATGTCATTCGAAAATCAAGGTGCCAGAGTCTGGAGGAAGATTGGGGAGAGGGAAATGCCAAAATGCCTGAAGTCCAGTGTGAAGTACCCACAGTCAGTGATGGTCTGGGGTGCCATGTCAGCTGCTGGTGTTGGTCCATTGTGTTTTATCAAGGGCAGGGTCAATGCAGCTAGCTATCAGGAGATTTTGGAGCACTTCATGTTTCCATCTGCTGAAAAGCTTTATGGAGATGAAGATTTCATTTTTCAGCACGACCTGGCACCTGCTCACAGTGGCAAAACCACTGGTAAATGGTTTACTGACCATGGTATTACTGTGCTCAATTGGCCTGCCAACTCTCCTGACCTGAACCCCATAGAGAATCTGTGGGATATTGTGAAGAGAAAGTTGAGAGACACAAGACACAAGAATCTGCAAAAGGATTCCCGATCAAGTATTGAGTGCATAACTGAACATAATTATTTGAAGGTTGACTTTTTTTGTATTAAAAACACTTTTCTTTTATTGGTCGGATGAAATATGCTAATGTTTTGAGATAGGGATTTTGGGTTTTCATGAGCTGTATGCCACAATCATCAATATTAAAACAATAAAAGGCTTGAACTACTTCAGTTTGTGTGTAATGAATCTAAAATATATGAAAGTCTAATGTTTATCAGTACATTACAAAAAATAATGAACTTTATCACAATATGCTAATTTTTTGAGAAAGACCTGTATACTGGTATACATAAAGATCTGTAAGTCACTCTACAAAGGGTGTCTGCCAAATGCTGTAAGAGTACTGTAAATTTAATTGTAGATATAAATTATATTTGTAATTTATAAACTTATAAATAAACAGTCACATGTCGTCATTTAGTGAAATAAATATCAATGTTTGTCCTGGTTCGGTGTAGCTACTCCACAAGACTACATTAATTGCTTCTATTTTGGCTGTTGCACTTCTTTTTGGCGAGGGCTTTTAAAAATTATTTGCTCTGTTTCAGATTGTAAAAGTCTGGGATGTGGACACAGGAAGTCAGCTCTTCGAGTATGGAGGCGCTCATGGAGTCTCTGCAATAACCTGCATGGCATTTGATCCAAAGGGAAGAAGGTATGGGTTTTCAACATTTATTATTTGCAAGTGCATCAAAGCATATTTTACTTCCCTTTTATTTCTTTAAGTTATTAATATTCTTATTTTAAAGGCTTGTAACAGGTGGCAGAGATGGCTGTCTCAAAATCTGGAACTTTCACAATGGTCACTGTCTGAAGATACTGAGACGAGGTGTGTTAGCCCATCTCAGTTGTACAGTAGGTTTATAGATCTGCAAGAAAAATGAAAAATGTACCAGAGGTCATACTATGGCATAGTTGCAGAACAAAAACTATTTATAATCTCAGCCTTACAGTGGGCTCTTTGTTTTTAACTTGTCTTAACAACAATAATACGCTGTATAAGTAATGTTATTAACTGCATCCTAATTCACTATACTAAGCTATACTGTATAAAGTACACGATCATCTTAATCAAATGTGTTTAATTACCCATATAGATGGAAAATCAGGAAAATGGCTGAACATTTCATTACTAGATTTAATCACGTTATTCTTTATTATCTTCCCATTTTCAGCTGCCCAGTTTTTGTGAATGTGTCCTCTGTTGTCTATGGAATCTGATGCAATCCTTTGCAGAAATCTGAGGTGTTTGGAGTTCTAAGATGCTTTAATTCTCATCTAGCTTATAATGAGTGGTTATGAGATTTAACATACACTTCCTGTCAGCCCAAACCTGTTCAGCCATTCTCATCTGATCAACAAGGCAGTTTTTCTGACAGCTCACAGCTGCTTCTCACTGTGTGCCTTTTGTTTTCTGTCCTGTACTATGAAAATACCCAGAGATCAGAAGTTTCGAGAAAAATCAAACGAGCCCACCTGGTGCTAACCATCATGGCATGATCAACATTGCCGACATAATTTTCCCCTTGATTCTGATATTTAATGCGAACATTAACAAAAGCTCTTGATGTGTATTTGTATTATTTTATCGCCCTGTTGTGGCATGAGGGCAGCATGGTGGCTTATTGGTTAGCAGTTGCACCTCCAGGTTCCCGGTTTAATTCCTGCTCCGGGTCAGTGTGTATGGAGTTTTTATGTTATCCCCATGCTTGGTGGGTTTCCTCCTGGTGGGTTTCTCACAATTCAAAGACAATCCAGGCCTACACAACCCACAATTCAAGGTTGTGGGGGGACCTGGAACCTATCCCAAGAGGCGGGGTACACCCTGGACAGGGTGGCATTGCAGGGCATCAAAGACATGCAGACTAGGTAGTGTGTGAATGACAGTGTGAGTGAGTGTGTCCCCTGCAATGGATTGGTACGTCATCTAGGGTGTACACCAGCACGTGCCCTAAGTCTCCTGGAAAAGGCTCCAGGCCAGCGATGATGAGGCCAAGACAGTGATGATGATGATGATGATGATGATGATATTATGACATGATTGGCTTATTGGAGGTTTACATGATGTTTAGGTAACTTTTAAGAGTATTTCCATATACTGTTTTTTTTTTTCTTTTTAAATGTTTTTATCCACCTTTTCCCCCCCATATTATTTACAATCTTTCGCAGAAAATAATCATGTTATAATATTGCACTGATCTATGACCACATATTACATTTGGAAAAAAACATATGATCTCAAGTAAAATAATTCTTCCTGTGAGAGTACTAAAAATCTAATCTCCTAAAAGCACACCAGCTTTTTTTTTTATAAATTTAAGATGTAATTTAAGTAGAAGCTTCTGTGTCTTTGCAGAGGATGAAAGTAAGGAGATCTGCGACTGCTCCTATCTGCAAGTGCACAGAAACATGTGAGTGTAAACTTCAGCATAGCCCATATTTAATTTTTTCCCTCACTCTTATTTGTTTTTGACATTTTTTGCTGAATCATGGTTCACATTTATTCTGGCAGATTTGTGATGTCAGTTGGCTGGGGTCGAAGGATTGACGTTTATTTAGTGAGTATAAAGACCCCAGGCAGACCAGGCTTCCCATTTCATATCAGCTTAATTCCCCAGATGGCTCACATAAAAGACTGACTCCGGTGACCTGCTTTCTTCGCTGTTTATCTGTCATGACATTATCGCTGTGCAGTGCATTAACATTTTTCATTTACTGCATCCCTCACACCTTCACTCTGTACTCTCTCTTCATTTTGCTGTGTATGATAATGCATTATTCAAAGCACACTCCACAAATTAGAAACTGGTAAAAAAAGGGGGGGGGGGGCAAGAAAAATATTTTCAGAGGGTAATATTGTGTAATATGTTTATCAAGTTTGTACAGAAAATAATTTTGTGCCAAATGTTTTCAGGTAAACCAGTAGTCATTTTTCTTTCATTGCTTTTTCATGATCTGATCTATTTTTTCCCCCATGTTTTGTTCCATGGTCTTTTCCATTTAAAACTTGTTTCCTAGTAAAACTTCAACCTAGATATACTGACCTTTTGTATAGGTTCCAATAAAATGTTTTTCTCCACAAAATGTTAAATTAGTTGTGTTGTTTTAGGACCTACCAGATGACACTCATCAAGTTCATAGGCCACAACCCTTGTGGCAAGAAGATCTGGTAATATTCATACACACACACAAACATACACACAAAAATCACTATTCCACTATCCTAAAATGTCACTTATTACAAAATATGATGCATCAATTTGTAATACATTTAATTGTTGAATAGAAAAAAGGGCACAAAGAGGACATTTTGTGTATAGCCCAGTGTCCTCCAGCTCTGATTGCTACTGGCAGCTGTGATGGAGAAATCATTGTGTGGAACGTGGTGTCTGGACACATCCTATGCCGCTTTCTTACACCTCTGCCATCACACACAGACCCCACTCAAGGTACGTTTTTTTTTTTTAACAATATCTGATTATGTGCAGAATGTGTCGCAGTCTGAGAAAATCATTCACATGATATAAATTTGATTCTTTTTACAATATTTGTAAAAATGACAGGTTTCCCTGAATTGAAAAATGTTTCAATTCAGATCTATATTGTCATGACCCTTACGGTGTCTGTCGGGTGCGTGGTCGCGGCATGAACGCAGTGGATGCGAGCTGACAGTTCAGTAAAGTCTTTTTATTTAACATAAAAAGGTTTAACACCAAACCCAAACTTAGGCATAAATACAACAAAAGCTAGACACCTGGCTGGTGTTCAGCCAGGCTATTTATAACGAAACATAATCACAACATAATTGGCATAATTGACGTAAGAAGCTCACCTGAACCGAGGTGCAGACTGGGAATTGAAGTTAGAACTAAACATAAAACAAACTACAACACAAAACCAAAACGGGCGTTAGGCGCCCTCTAGGGGTTAACCGTCACAGTATCCCCCCCAAAAAAATGCTCCTCCGGAGCATCACCGGAGGCCCCGGACACCCACCCCAATGTTCTACCTTCCGCCTCCCGACCAGGAGGCTGGGTCACGGGGCTGGAGACGTGCTCGCCGGCTGCTGGGCTGGAGACGTGCTCGGCCGTTGCAGAGCTGGAGACGTGCTCGGCCGTTGCAGAGCTGGAGACGTGCTCGGCCGTTGCAGAGCTGGAGACGTGCTCGGCCGTTGCAGAGCTGGAGACGTGCTCGGCCGTTGCAGAGCTGGAGACGTGCTCGGCCGTTGCAGAGCTGGAGACGTGCTCGGCCGTTGCAGAGCTGGAGACGTGCTCGACGGCGGCGGAGGAGCTGGCACTGCGCTCGACGATGGCGTTGGAGCTGGCACTGCGCTCGACGACGGCGTTGGAGCTTGCTCTGCGCTCGACGACGGCGTTGGAGCTTGCCCTGAGCTCAACAGCGGCGTAGGAGCTTGCACTGAGCTCGACAGCGGCGTTGGAGCTGGCACTGAGCTCGACAGCGGCGTTGGAGCTGGCACTGCGCTCGACGATGGTGGAGGAGCTGGCACTGCGCTCGACGGCGGCATTGGAACTGGCACTGCGCTCGACGGCGGCGTTGGAGCTGGCACTGCGCTCGACGACGGCGTTGGAGCTGGCACTGCGCTCGACGGCGGCGTTGGAGCTGGCACTGCGCTCGACGGCGGCGTTGGAGCTGGCACTGCGCTCGACGGCGGCGTTGGAGCTGGCACTGCGCTCGACGGCGGCGTTGGAGCTGGCACTGCGCTCGACGGCGGCGTTGGAGCTGGCACTGCGCTCGACGACGGCGGAGGAGCTGGCACTGCGCTCGACGACGGCGGAGGAGCTGGCACTGCGCTCGACGGCGGCGTTGGAGCTGGCACTGCGCTCGACGGCGGCGTTGGAGCTGGCACTGCGCTCGACGGCGGCGTTGGAGCTGGCACTGCGCTCGACGACGGCGTTGGAGCTGGCACTGCGCTCGACAGCGGCGTAGGAGCTTGCACTGCGCTCGACAGCGGCGTTGGAGCTGGCACTGCGCTCAACGGCTCAACGTCGTCCTCAAAGCCGGGCAGCGGCGGCAGAGCAGGTGCTTGGGGCAGCGGTTGCTGACACGCTAGCGCGCTGTCCTCAAAGCCTGGGGGAGGCGGAAGGATGACGCTCCCTAGCTCGCACGGAGACTGAATGATGGAAACGCCGTTCTCCTCTTCGTGCAGACACGGCGCGCAGTCTTCGTCCGCGACAGGTTCAGGCAGTGGCCGGGGGAGTAGCGCATCGTCCAGATCCGGGAGGGGGATCGCTTCCGGGACTACAGCCTGGTTCTCCTGAACCTGGACGAACTGCAGTTGGAGCTGCAGCACCTGCTCGCGCAGGTCACGAATGCGCTCCTGGTTGATCTCTGCCCACTGCCTGTAGAATCCTACCGCGTCGCCGTGCCGCTACACCTCTCGGCGGTGTGCGCCGGATGAGGTGCCTTCGCCTCGCCATTCTCTCTCTGTACGTCACGCTGTCCTCCCGTGAGTCCGCCGGCTTGACGTGCCCACAGTTTCCCCAGCCTTGCCAAACCTCCATCTCGCCGTGCTCCTCGCTGGCCTCCAGCAGTCCATTCAGCTCGTTGGATATGATGAGTTCCCCCCAAAAAAAATTCCCTAGTAGGGGGTCCTCCGCCATGCCGCTTATAAGGTCTAGCTTTCTGTCACGAACCTTACGGTGTCTGTGTCGGGTGTGTGGTCGCGGCATGAACGCGGAGGTGAGCTGACGGTTCAATTAGTTCTTTTATTTATAACTTAAATAAAACACGTAACTCCAACACAAACTTAACATCAACAAAAGCTAGACGCCTGACTGAAGTTCAGACAGGCTATTTATACTGAAACATAAATCAACACAATTAGCTTTCCTCGGTTCAGGTGAGCTTCTTACGTCACCTGACCGAGGTGCAGACTGGGAACTGAAGTAATAACTAACTTAACGAAAACTACAAACAAAAACATAAACGGGCGTTAGGCGCCCTCTAGGGGTTAACCGTTATATATATTAAGCTTTGGAATTAACCTTTATTAATCTCTACATTCACTGTATAACTAACTCTTCTTATGGAATGAAACTTGAAAATTGTAAAATATTTATATGCTTATAAATGGAAATGAGTAGATTATCAATCATCACATCATCGCATCTAAAATAACAGTCATATTTAAACACAAGCCTTACTGTCTTCTAACATTTTCCCTAGACTGTGTTAAAAATTTCCAGGCTTCTTTTTTTCCTATTGCTATTGCTAACTATTGCTCCTGATTCCTCATACATTACAGTAAGAGGGTTCCTCTGTCTCTGAATATCTATACAACGTCCTCTCTGGAAGCACCAGCACATGTTAAACAGTTCATGGACTTTGATGTAACAGATGTATATGGTGTTTGGTGGAGACTTAAAAAGCTCTTATTCTCTGAATAAACCGAAGAACATCCAGCACCATCATGTGCATGCGTGTTTTTGTTTTGGTTGGAAAGTGTGTTAGAGCCGATCTGTAAGCCTACTGAAGCATCAAGCAATCCTCAGATTTTTTAACTTAACACCTTGTCATTAACTCTTCATTCAGCTGTCTCTGTTAAGTGCAAAGTAATGAACTCAGTTCAGTTTAGTTCGGCTCAGTAAATGTAATCTGTACAGGAGTGCACTCCTCGGTTTTTGATGCTGTGACAACTATGTACTGTAACAACCTGTACGGAAAGAAAACTTAAGTGCTGAGATTTTTTTTATAAATAGTTGTTTAAATATTCAGATATACCAAGTATTTACTAATATTGATTATAGATTAAGGTAAAATAATTAAATAAATATATGTTCTAGATTGCTTTTATTTGCTAATTTCAATATTTATAAAACAAAATAAAACAAAAGAACAAGAAATAGCTGCTATAATAATTTTACAATAATTAGATATGTTGGGCAATAAATGTAAAATTATTTTCGCAAATCAAGATGTATGTGGACTGTTTGACTGCAAAATTAGATAATTGGCTTTTCAGATTTTTACTTGTTTAAACAAAAAATTGAGACAGAAATTTTATTTACAAACAGAATATGATGGCATGGACAATGGAAAACTTAAGCAGGGATTCACACAAAGGGACCAAACATTATGAAAAAAGAAAGTACTTGTGTAATAGGTTGCTTGCAGTTCTTTAGCTGTGTTTCTCCATGTGGTTCCTTCTCACACAGAGTTATTTTTAATGAACCTCTTTGGTCTGATTTGACGTGGTCATGGCTGTATTTTGCTACCTCCCCTCCCTCTGTCCTTCTCAGTAAGAACTCTCCTCCATTCCAAATACATGTTTATTTTTGTTGAAATATTTTTAGTTGAAGCTAGGGTTCGGTCACCACACAGATCATTTACACCTTGTAGTTTGGTACAAATTCTGTGTATCATGAATGATTGGAGTGGCGCTCAACCAGAAAATATTTGTTAAAGGGGTGCTGTTTCAAAAAATAAAGAAAAAACACATAGAATTTAAGAAAAAACACATACAAATATAGTTAGATTATTGCATGCACTATATATATATATATATATATATATATACAGTGGTGTGAAAAACTATTTGCCCCCTTCCTGATTTCTTAGTCTTTTGCATGTTTGTCACACTTAATTTGTTTCTGCTCATCAAACACATTTAACTATTAGTAAAAGATAACATAATTGAACACAAAATGCAGTTTTTAAATGAAGGTTTACGTTATTAAGGGAGAAAAAAACTCCAAATCTACATGGCCCTGTGTGAAAAAGTGATTGCCCCCCTTGTTAAAAAATAACTTAACTGTGGTTTATCACACCTGAGTTCAATTTCTGTAGTCACCCCCAGGCCTGATTACTGCCACACCTGTTTCAATCAAGAAATCACTTAAATAGGAGCTACCTGACACAGAGAAGTAGACCAAAAGCACCTCAAAAGCGAGACATCATGCCAAGATCCAAAGAAATTCAGGAACAAATGAGAACAAAAGTAATTGAGATCTATCAGTCTGGTAAAGGTTATAAAGCCATTTCTAAAGCTTTGGGACTCCAGCGAACCACAGTGAGAGCCATTATCCACAAATGGCAAAAACATGGAACAGTGGTGAACCTTCCCAGGAGTGGCCGGCCGACCAAAATTACCCCAAGAGCGCAGAGACGACTCATCCGAGAGGCCACAAAAGACCCCAGGACAACATCTAAAGAACTGCAGGCCTCACTTGCCTCAATTAAGGTCAGTGTTCACGACTCCACCATAAGAAAGAGACTGGGCAAAAACGGCCTGCATGGCAGATTTCCAAGGCGCAAACCACTTTTAAGCAAAAAGAACATTAAGGCTCGTCTCAATTTTGCTAAAAAACATCTCAATGATTGCCAAGACTTTTGGGAAAATACCTTGTGGACCGACGAGACAAAAGTTTAACTTTTTGGAAGGTGCGTGTCCCGTTACATCTGGCGTAAAAGTAACACAGCATTTCAGAAAAAGAACATCATACCAACAGTAAAATATGGTGGTGGTAGTGTGATGGTCTGGGGTTGTTTTGCTGCTTCAGGACCTGGAAGGCTTGCTGTGATAGATGGAACCATGAATTCTACTGTCTACCAAAAAATCCTGAAGGAGAATGTCCGGCCATCTGTTCATCAACTCAAGTTGAAGCGATCTTGGGTGCTGCAGCAGGACAATGACCCAAAACACACCAGCAAATCCACCTCTGAATGGCTGAAGAAAAACAAAATGAAGACTTTGGAGTGGCCTAGTCAAAGTCCTGACCTGAATCCTATTGAGATGTTGTGGCATGACCTTAAAAAGGCGGTTCATGCTAGAAAACCCTCAAATAAAGCTGAATTACAACAATTCTGCAAAGATGAGTGGGCCAAAATTCCTCCAGAGCGCTGTAAAAGACTCGTTGCAAGTTATCGCAAACGCTTGATTGCAGTTATTGCTGCTAAGGGTGGCCTAACCAGTTATTAGGTTCAGGGGGCAATTACTTTTTCACACAGGGCCATGTCGGTTTGGATTTTTTTTCTCCCTAAATAATAAAACCCCTCATTTAAAAACTGCATTTTGTGTTTACTTGCGTTATCTTTGACTAATAGTTAAATGTGTTTGATGATCAGAAACATTTTGTGTGACAAACATGCAAAAGAATAAGAAATCAGGAGGGGGGCAAATAGTTTTTCACACCACTTTATATAGTCTGAGATAAACTAAATTTATGAGATAATTTATGTCCTTGAAAATAATAATGCTAAGAACTGTCATTACTGAAAATTTGTAATATTCACACCTTGGTTTTTATCTTTATGTGTAGTTGTGAACAGAAGTGTGCTAAGTCTTGTCTTCTTAAAGACCCGGGCGATAGATTCTGCATTCAATTCTGCTGCATCGCTCGTGTCCTCTGGAGTCGAAGGTAAATTTCATCAAAGGGTTATAATGCTTAATACTTAATGGCAAAGATATCCGGGTTCATAACACCAATATTAACATTGCATTGACTTTGAAATTCTGTAAATAATGAAAAATGCTCAGTCAGTAAATTTGTAAAATAATTTTACACTTTTACAAGACACTTTAAGTACTAAAATTTATTTTTGTTAAATTTATACACCATATAGCCAAACATTTGTACACATCTGACAATAAAACTCACATGTGTTTTTTTGAAAGTTCTTCTCCAGATTTAGTCCCCCTTTACTGTTATAATGACATTCATTCTTGTTGGAAAGCTTGATTTTGAAGTGTGGCTGTAAGCATCTGTCCATTCAGCTACGAGAGCATTATAGAGGTCAGGCCTTTGGGTGTTGGGTGAGGAGGTCTGTGTGCAGTCAGCAATCCAGGTCATCCCAAATCTGGTCAATTAAGTTGAGGTCAGGGCTCTTTCCAGGTTATAAGAGCTTCTCCACTCCAGTCTTTTCAAACTGTTTTTATACTGGAACAGGTTTTTGGCCCAGGGAAATTATACTGCCACAGAATACAAAGACAGACCTAATTTGTTGATATAAAGTGTTTATTTAGACTATAATACTGGTATGTGTTGCATCAGTATTTTAAGCATATTTAATTTTCTTCAGGTTATGTTAATTTCTGGAATGTGTTGAATGGGGGAAAATTGTTTACATCTTTTAAGGCGGTATGTATCATCATATTTCTTTTCTATATATTATACACCAATTATAAACCAATAAGAAAAATAACTGTTGAAAGATTCTTTTTCATTTTTAATTCAGTCTAGACACCAGCAGCAGATTACGAAATTGGTGGTTACACAAGATGACCGTCTCCTCTTCGCCGCTGATCATATTGGCTACATCTGTGTTTATGACATTGAGGAGTGTGCAATCACTCACGAACAAACAGCTCCAAAATGTAATGTTTCTTTCTTCTTGCTCAAAAAAAATTGTGATCATGGGTGGAAATTAAGGATTTGATTTAATAACTACTTTCGTTCCAGCCATAAGGTTTTGGCGAGCACACGTTATCAGTATCACTGGGTAGGCATTTTATTCAGTTTTCATGTATTGTGTTCTTTCAAAAAGTCACAGTTGTACAGATTTTTTTAATAGTTTTTTCTATTCAAGCTTGCAGATCATCGAAAATGACAAAGTTCTACTCACTTCCTCTTTGGACTGCACAGTGCGCTTATGGAGCATACACGGGGAGTTTATAGGTATATTTATTGTATATTAAATATAGCCCAATTTGTAAAATTACTTTCCTCATTCTTTATTAACTCTGGATCACTTTTATTATTCACTATTGCTATCATTAATATTTTGATGTATTAATCTACCACTGATGACATGGGATTCGGGTCTAAAAAGCAGCAGTTGGAATTGGTGTAAAGTATACACACACACACACACACACACACACACACACGTAAATGAGATGGTTGTGTGAAAATCAGGTTTGCCAGATTGGAGGAGTAATATAGGAAAAGATTTTTCACTAGGCTGGACAACGTGATTTGGTATTAATTCTGTATTTATTTGCAGCGACCCTTTCCTTTAAAGTGACAATTTTCTTTAATTTGTATTTAAATGCAGAATTTTAATACTGTAAATATTTTAGCTATTTCCACTTTGTAAAATGATTCATACATGAGGGAGTGCTGTTGTGCTGGATATTGCCTAACCCGTCAATGATGCTGCCATGGGTACATAGGCACCCAGAGTGCCAAAAGTACAGCCGTGCTGATAAACAGCACAACAGCATAACCTTGTGTGATGTGTTTTACTGATATTATACAACATTTTTACAGACATCATTTATTATCAACAGATTATAATTTGTTTGTTTGTTTATCCAGTTATTTTGCTTCACCCACACATATCAACATGGTAGTGGTAGCATTGGGGTACGGCTAATTGGACTACGGTTTAGTAGGTCTCCGATTTAAGCCCCACCACTGCAAAGTTACCCCTGCTGGGCCCTTAAGCAAGGACCTTAACCCTCAACTGCTCAGATATATAATGAGATATAAATGTAAGTTGCTCTGGATAAGGGTGTCTGCTACATGCCATAAATGTGAATTATCCTTCTGTGATGGGATTTTTAAAAAATTTATATCAGCAGAGCTGGCGGCTGACAGTTAATAGTGTAATTAATTGGTTAAAAATTGCTTTTACCTGTAATATGTAGCCAAAATGGTGAGAAGAATATAAATCTCACAAGTTTCTCTTCATATTTCCACTTACTTGGCTTTACAATATCAACTACATTAAGTTCCAGACTCCGGGGTTAAATAGCATTAAATAGAAAGCTAGTGAGCCAAGTAATGGCGTGTACAGTCACTTGTTCCACTCTCTAAAAAGTGCCTTTGTTTAGGAGCTACAGTATAAAGAGGCTTGGGATACAGCCTTGTTTTAGAACCTGGTCATATTTATAGCTCGGCTCAAGTAAAACAACACAAATGGTTTGGAGACAATTTGGATGGAATTATTAAGATTGCGTAACTTTATCAGGTGTTATCAACATATGATATTTGATAGGTTTTCAAATCAAAATAAAATTATTCACTAGTGTAGCTTGAATAAGATATGGGTAGGATAAAACCATAGATGTAGACATACACTATATGGCCAAAGGTTTTTATACCACTGATCATCACATTTATGTGTTTTATCCCCAAAGTACTGTAGCAAAATTTGAAGCAGTATTCTCTTCACTGGAACTAAGGGATCCAAACTTGTTACAACACAACAGAGCCCATGTGAACAAAGCGAGGCCCATGAACGTATGGTTTGCCAAGTGAAAGAACTCAAGTGACATACAGTACATCATTGCTGACCCCACTATTGCCCCACATTCCAAAAGCAAATAAAAGCCTTCCAATAAGAGTTTAGGTTTATAGCAAGAAGGGTAGAATTGAATCTGGAATGGGATGCTCAAAGAGCAATATATGGGTTTGGTGGTAATTTGTTCACAACTATTTGGCCATATAGTGTAATTTCCTGTAAACACAGGCCAGATAAATGCAGCAATAATGCAGGATTTTATTACTTAAAATGTATAGACTCATCAAATTTGCAATTGCTCTTACACTGTATGTTTTTAAGCAGAGTTTATAGTGTCATTTTCAAATCCTAATTCATGTCTTTATAATCATCCTACTTTGATTACTGATCATGCAAATTTGCAACTTTCAGGCTGCATTGATGGATCAGAGGCAGGACTGACACAAAATTCATTACGTAAATCAGTTACAAGGTGGCTAAGCCATATGCAAAATATCAGCTTACATTAAGTGAGAAGGAAAATTTTAACTGTATTTGTGAAAAACAAAAAAGATTTGTAACACTAACATCAGAAGTGTACATACGTGATGCATGGCTATGTAATTATAGTATGCAATTCATAATTTATGCTTACAGTTTTGCATTCAAGGCTAAGAAATGAACTGACTACTTCCTCAGCATAGTGTAAGATTCGCAAGCCTTATATTGCATGCCTGTGTGTGTTTGTGACATATACTATATCTGAACACGACAGGAACCTTTGGGCAGCCTGAGCAATGGTGTCTCCATATTGCATCATCATGGCAGCACCCTGCTGTTCCCTATGAGGTTCTTGTAGATCCTCTGAGCATGCCTGCACATGCCTTGCTTGATGGCAAGACAAGTCCATTAGATGATCCTAGCTCTGATCAAGCTAAGGACACAAGCAGTGAGGTACCTCCAATGCTCATAATATAGTATGCCATAAGAATAAATATAAATGTTTTAATTATTATTAATGTATTTTATTACCTTGGTTTATGCTGTCAGGGATATTAAATGGTGTGGAGTGATTTCTTATAGAAGATATGGTTCCTGAAGCATTACTGTCTTTGCAGACGTCAGTGACCAAGCCATCAGTGTTGCACAGCTTCAGTGACCAAGACATCATGGAAGAGATTAAGACCTCTGTTTATCCTGAATGTGGGAAGCGGTAAGCTTGTTCCTAAGACTTTGAAATGCATTTTATCATTCCATGATGACCCAATGTTTTGTGACTTGTTTTCCTCCCCTTCTGGCTTTGTAGCCTCAGACATGAAATATTCAAGCACTCTAACAAGGCTCTAAACCACGGGAGCCTTAAGGCCCAACGCAATCTGAGATATTATGAGGTTGTTAATGTCCCTACTACATGTGAGAAGCCAGATCTCTCACTCGCAGGGATCGACCCTTTCAGAAGCAGCTCAGTGGATGAAAAGACCACAGGAAATTCAAGGCAACTTGTAAAACAATAAGATGTATTATTCTAGAGGGCTCAATAGCCACACGAACTGGGGAAATTCATGTTAAATTTCACACAGACACTAACCTGAGCTCAGGAACAAAGCAGAATCCTTTGGCTCAGTGGCGCAACACTAATCCTAAATTAATCATGTTTTAAAGCTACCTTACAAAAATGGAACGTCCTTGGTGTGTTCATACAAAAACATCACAAAAATGCAGGACTTGCTATTTTAATGTTGATTTATTTATTTAAGTCTTCTTTGTTGTCATTAAAGTCTCTGTATAAAATACAAATGATATATTTTATATAGACAAAATGCAAGGAATATTAAATCAAGTCATAAAAATCATGACATTGCAAAAAGATCGAAAAATAAATAACAAGTACTACTGTTATGTACTACACATGCATTACATCAAATGTTTTACAAATTAAAGAGACTGAATAATAAAAAAATAAAGATTCTGTGCTCAGTTTAGTAGGATGTAGGTGATTTTATGAAGAGGTGGGCTGTTGCAGGCTCCACTGTGGTTTCCCTTTATTAGGTACATTTCATGGGGATATCTTGAGGACTCGTTATTGGTTATGAACAATCAGGTAATCCACTCGTATTCCAGGCTTGGATTATTCTGTCTGAATAAAATAAATAATAAGACCAGCAATCATACATTATAGACAGGTAGCTATGTAGTAAATCAATGACTTGAGTAGATCAGAACTCCTTTAGCTCCTTTCAGTGCAGAGCTATAATTTAATCACTATGGTTTTACCTAAGCTATAATTTGAACAAAGATATATGGTATCAGTTAAAGGGTTATAATGGCTATTAATTAGAGGCTATTAAATAAATAAAGAACAGTTTCTGTAAGAAATAAAGAAACTAACTACCTAACTAACTAAGGTCACAAATAGCCATACGAACCACTGCGATTTTTCAAAGATTTCCTACGGTTTTCTTAAAACGTTCTCTGAACGTGGCATGAAATCCACTCTTCATAGAGTCACCTTAGGAGTGCCTTCGGAACAACCTAACAGCAACATACAATGTTCATGGATCATTTAGATCATAATGTGATATCTTCTGCTCTTCATGCATCTTCTTTTTTTCATCTTGCAACTGCACTAGTCTTCTCGATTGCAGATTGCCATCTCTAAAAATTTATTATTTTCACAAATTTTCTAGCAACAGAGAGAGAGTGGATGGCTGCCACTTTATATAACAAGAGATGTTCCTACCAACTACTTGAGCGTGTTGTAAGTTGCAAATATGGGTGCCATACGACCACCTTAAGACAAAATTTTTTATAAGATTGACTTACTGTATGTGGCCTGTAGGAAGACTTTACGGCCACCACATGATATACAAGTCAACTTTTTCTCTCAAGAAGGCCTTAAATTGTTCTTAAGAATTAAACGGCAGCTGTACCATCTTCCTAAGGAGGCTTTAGAAAACGATCACCCTGCTACGAATGTCTGAACCCGTCGTTCGTAAGAATATTTGTGAACGAGGTTTTACTAACTAACTAACTAACTAACTAACTAATTAACTCGGAATACAACAAATGTCTCTGTTTAGAACTCATAGTTAACAGAATTATTTAATTATTTATTTTAAAGTCACTTATTAGAGTAAGTTTAAATATATATATATATATATTTAATTAACAATCAACCAACGGCCTGGTTTCCCGATAACGATTGATTGAGTCACTAGGGTTAGAGATATACAGTGGTGTGAAAAACTATTTGCCCCCCTCCTGATTTCTTATTCTTTTGCATGTTTGTCACACAAAATGTTTCTGATCATCAAACACATTTAACTATTAGTCAAAGATAACACAAGTAAACACAAAATGCAGTTTTTAAATGAGGGTTTTTATTATTTAGGGAGGAAAAAAATCCAAACCTACATGGCCCTGTGTGAAAAAGTAATTGCCCCCTGAACCTAATAACTGGTTGGGCCACCCTTAGCAGCAATAACTGCAATCAAGCGTTTGCGATAACTTGCAACGTGTATTTTACAGCGGTCTGGAGGAATTTTGGCCCACTCATCTTTGCAGAATTGTTGTAATTCAGCTTTATTTGAGGGTTTTCTAGCATGAACCGCCTTTTTAAGGTCATGCCACGACATCTCAATAGGATTCAGGTCAGGACTTTGACGAGGCCACTCCATAGTCTTCATTTTGTTTTTCTTCAGCCATTCAGCGGTGGATTTGCTGGTGTGTTTTGGGTCATTGTCCTGCTGCAGCACCCAAGATCGCTTCAGCTTGAGTTGACGAACAGATGGCCGGACATTCTCCTTCAGGATTTTTTGGTAGACAGTAGAATTCATGGTTCCATCTATCACAGCAAGCCTTCCAGGTCCTGAAGCAGCAAAACAACCCCAGACCATCACACTACCACCACCATATTTTACTGTTGGTATGATGTTCTTTTTCTGAAATGCTGTGTTACTTTTACACCAGATGTAACGGGACACGCACCTTCCAAAAAGTTAAACTTTTGTCTCGTCGGTCCACAAGGTATTTTCCCAAAAGTCTTGACAATCATTGAGATGTGTTTTAGCAAAATTGAGATGAGCCTTAATGTTCTTTTTGCTTAAAAGTGGTTTCCGCCTTGGAAATCTGCCATGCAGGCCGTTTTTGCCCAGTCTCTTTCTTATGGTGGAGTCGTGAACACTGACCTTAATTGTGGCAAGTGAGGCTTGCAGTTCTTTAGATGTTGTCCTGGGGTCTTTTGTGGCCTCTCGGATGAGTTGTCTCTGCGCTCTTGGGGTAATTTTGGTCGGCCGGCCACTCCTGGGAAGGTTCACCACTGTTCCCTGTTTTTGCCATTTGTGGATAATGGCTATCACTGTGGTTCGCTGGAGTCCCAAAGCTTTAGAAATGGCTTTATAACCTTTACCAGACTGATAGATTTCAATTACTTTTGTTTTCATTTGTTCCTGAATTTCTTTGATTCTTGGCATGATGTCTAGCTTTTGAGGTGCTTTTGGTCTACTTCTCTGTATCAGGTAGCTTCTATTTAAGTGATTTCTTGATTGAAACAGGTGTGGCAGTAATCAGGCCTGGGGGTGACTACAGAAATTGAACTCAGGTGTGATAAACCACAGTTAAGTTATTTTTTAACAAGGGGGGCAATCTCTTTTTCACACAAGGCCATGTAGATTTGGAGTTTTTTTTCTCCCTTAATAACGTAAACCTTCATTTAAAAACTGCATTTTGTGTTCAATTATGTTATCTTTGACTAATAGTTAACGGTTTTTGATGAGCAGAAACATTTAAGTGTGACAAACATGCAAAAGAATAAGAAATCAGGAAGGGGGCAAATTGTTTTTCACACCACTGTATCTGTTGGTCACATGCTGAAATGTCGCACTGTAGAATGGCTCGTCATTGTTGCACATGCTGTTTTAGCAATCCATCTAACCTTTGATTTCCGTTCTTCCTACTTGTGTGAATGTATATTCAACTCGAATAACAAAAATTTCTGTAATTTCTTCTTAAGCAAGTTTAAAAACATAAATTAACTGGAAATGTCATTCTGTAAAATCACTGTCTTCCTCCAATGTCGCATAAAACAAATTGTAACAGTTCTAACAGCATAATTTTCGATATTTATATAAAACCTTAATTATTTAAGTAGAATTATTTATCAATTTCTTTATCAACAATTGCTTTCCTCACATCAAAATAAATAAATAAGTACATAAATAAAAAAGCTCTTGCATTTATTTTTAGCCTTGCCTGAAGTGCATTTGCTAATAGGAGAAATTTTTTAATAAGCACATACCTAGAGGTGGAGAAATTAGAAAAATGGCTGTAATCAAAAAACAAAGAAAAGACATTTTTCAAAAAGAAGAAATTAATATTATTTTAGAGGAAGTGGAGCTCTCTTTGTGCCACAAAAGTGCTGTGCTGTAATAACAGTAACAGCTATGTTGCACAACATTGCAGTGAGAGCAAGAATGCCTTTGGACATCAGGGAGGAAGATGAAGAGGTGGAGGAAGAGAATGTAGTCGAGATGAGACTTCATGTTGCTCAACCAAGACATGTTCAATACATGGCTGGGTTTCATGCACGCCAGCAAATCATCCTTTATTTGTGTCATCTTTAAAGCACATTAAATATTTTCTATTAAATACATTTGTACTGTACCCTCGAAATGTCCATATACTACTGTGTACTTTTGTTTTTCATCCTAACATTTATTATGTCATTTTAATTTTATTTCTTTATTCATTTTTATTTCTATATTGAATTGTGTAATGAGTAGAAAATAGAAATGAATAAAAAAAATTTTATCCCCTATTTTTTGGCGTAAGTAGAGTCAATAAAGTTACCTGCGGCACCAGAGTCGATGAACACAGTACTCTTGACCCGTTTGTTGGAGAGTTGGAGGTGACCCGGTGAGTTGCCCTCATTCCTGACCTGGTCTGAGCGTTTCAAGGGCGAAGAGAACAGATGGCTCGATGATGTGTGGCCCACAGTATGCACAGAGCCCTCCTCGTAATCGTCGTTCCCGTTCTGCAGCGGTCAAGGAGGCGTGCCCTAATTGTATGGGTTCCCTGGCTACCGTATCAACCACGGCGGGTGGTGGAGATCCGACAGTTCCGGCTGTGACGGCAGGGTTGAATGCAGGTCGAGCTGCAGGAATCGGAGGGTGAGAGAAAAAAGGAAGAAGGTCGTAGTGTGGTGTGTGAAGATGATGGTGTGGCGGGCGGCAGGGTACAAGGGGCTGGTTTTGGGCGAGAGAGCAGGCGATTCGGAGAGCCAGTTGGATCAGGCCCTCCAATGTAGCAGGCAGCTCTCGTCCCGCGAGTTCATCTTTAATACGTGAAGCTAACCCCTCGTAATAGGTCGTCCGGAGGGGGGAGTCTACCCAGGTGGTTTGGACGAACTTCCCTGCCGCAGATGGTAAAGCTTCGTGTCGGTCTGCACCTCACCGGCAGGATGTTCGAAGGTAAGTTTCAGTTGTCTGGTGAATTAATTGTATGAATGCGCGGTGTAAGAACCACCGTGATCCACTCAGCTGCCTGCCCGGATAGCAATGAGATGAGAAAAGCGATGCACATCACAGAGTTGAGCGTAATCCGCTGGGTTAACTGCTGGCTCAGTTATTCTGTCACGGGGCAAACCAGAGACAACAACAGAAGACTTAGCTGTGTAGCCCGTGTAGTGTGGATGGTAACCCAAACGCGGAATTAGTACGAAGAGGCAGGATAACCACGCGAATTATTCTCAGAACTCTCTCGTAATGAGAGCAAGAGTCTACACAAATAAACTTGCGTTCTTACAACACATACTCGGTCAGGAAGATAAACCCAGAAATAGTGAGTACTCACGATTTGGCAGGTCAACGTCGGAACCAGCATGAGCAACTCAATGACTGAGCGATGTGATGCGCCATTTTGCCTCCTTTTATGCTTCCTGTGTCGCAACTGCACTACTTCCAGCTCCTAGTGCCGGTCGCGGAGCGAGTGTGCATGACAGTTATAGGCTGCTGTTTGTCCGAAAATGCATTTCCCTAATACTGCCCGCTACAATCAGATGATTTTTACACAAACAAAACCACATTGAATTAAAAGTGAGGGTCTAATCTCGAACATACCTGTATAGATGCTGTTTAAATATGACAGGTTCATGACATGTAAGACATGGGAAATACAAATGCAAATGGACTTTGCTTTTTCATTTGAAATTTGGCAGTGAGTGTGTGTTCGCGAAGGCGAAAAAGCAAACAGTAATGCAAAGTTTGCAATTGCATTTGAATTATGGCACACTTTGTGCGTCTCTACCCATAAGACATTTAACTATGATAAATTATACTACATACCATAATAGAACATTATAGAGTAGGTAGTATGGCACTTCAGGGGTACTATGGTGGAACTATTGTATGTTCCCCTGTGCTTTTGTACTCGACCATGTGAGCACCATGTGTACTGTGGCACTTCAATGAGTACTGTACTAGTACTATGCTGTGTATCACAATCTTTTGGTGAATACCATGGCTCTTACTGTGTACCACAAGGGCCAACAAATTCAGCAGGTATCTAATATGGTATGTCTGTATTTGATATGTTAGTGAACATGCTATTGGCATGGTATAGTACAGGCAGTAACATATTGCTGATTGTAATATTAAGAGTTTTAACACACACTTTATTATTTAATTAATGTAAGATACATACAATGGTAGCATATGATATGAATATCAATATATATATATGGCATGTGTACCATATTTTTGACATGCTCCATATATTAGCAAATAAATACCTGGTACTGTCAAAAATAATGTGGTACAGTTACCATCGTCTTACTATGGTACCTATACCATGTTAAAATTTATTATGAGTTTATAGTAATGGGTTTTTTTTTTTTTTTTGGTTATCTATTTTTTTGTCTGTTGGTATTTTATCCTGAATTATTACAAATGAATTACTGCCATGTTGTTATGAATTATCCTTGTTTGATGTTGCCTTACTGTGCTCTGATTCTTAACTAGCCCTAATACAATGAATGTAAAGTTTACACACTCACATCTTGCCTTTAATATATTATACATATTATGACATATTCACTCTTGTCCAACCCCACTTATATAATTGTTACACTCACACAGATGCACATACAGTACAGCTAAAATGTGTGGATATGTATTGTTTTGCTGGTGATGAGTGTAACTTTGGACCAGACACCCAGGGCCATCTCAAAAAATGTTTTAGACTACTTATGCAGAATTATGTAGCATTTGAAAAAAGTGAAAACGTGTTGTGATAGAATTCTGTAATTTGTACTCATTATATACAGTATAGGAGATCAAGAAATGATGCAGTCAGAGCATTCTTTTCCATACAACAAAGAAAACAACAAGATTGCTTTCCTTTGGATTCAGCAGGGGAAAGGCTATGAAGTGTACAGAAAACCAGCTACCAAGACTTTCACAGTGAGAGCTGAGTAAGAAAAAAAACAAAAAACACTTGAATCATAGTGCAGACAATGGCTGTGCAGATTCACACTGGCACTCAGGAACGATTGATAGGGCCCCTGTAGTTTATGTCGACAGACGTAAATGTTCTCCTCTACTGCACTTTTGGCATTGTTCTTCATTTTCTCCTGCTGCTATTGTTGGATCATTTGGTTTTGTGCTTGGGAAAGAAAAAAGTAAGTGAAAGAAGTTAGTGAATGCTGCATTCACGCACATATTTTTGAAACTTACAAATGATTGAAATTTACCTATTTCGGGTCGACTATAGTGCATCCTGGTAATGTGTGAAATCCCCGGTCTAATCTATCCGTCAACTGGTATCTACACTGAAGATCATCATGGACATTGACATCATGCACATAATTTTTTCTAAGCTTTTTTTTTTTTTTTTTTTTAATTTGAGCATTAAATATATTATACAGCCAATTTAATACAGGCACCGATTGCCATCTTTAGGCAGCAGGTTTGCCATAACCATTTTTTACAACTTACACGCCACATGTTGAGCTTAGACAAGAGGCTACAGGTAGGGTAAGAGGGAGACGTAGGTGCAACACATAGAGAAAAGGTGGTTGATGTGAATGTAGCAAACATTTTCTTGTTTTCAAGTAACCACTGTATATTTTTCTTAAATACTTTATCAAAAAAAAATTGGCTTGGAGTCAGTGGTGGGCAAGTTCTTTAACTTCAGTACAGTATGAGTGAGATATTCTTAGATATCTTCCATTTAAATCTACCGAGTTTAGCTGACAATAGCCTTTTTCATAGTAAAAAAGATCTTTCCCTCTGTAACCAGCATTGCTTCTAAATTCAAACACCTGTAACATTCTTAAGCCTGTCACAAGGGAAAGGCAATTACATATCATAGTCAGCCACTTCAAGTACTACACACTGTGGTTATGTAATGCATTGTCATGCAACAATGTAGTGAGGTAAAAGTAAAGATATTTTTTTTTGAATGTTGTGGAGTAAAAGTAAAAAAAAAAAAAAACAAGAAAAAGTTATAATACAATTACTCAATAATACACACACTGTACGGAAAAGGAAATTAACTTTGATATCTTATATGTATATTTATTTATTTTTTAGTTTGCATTTCTGTTAAATCGATGATGTGGCAAGTATAATGATGGAGTGACTCTTTAATTCACATTCATCATCCACAACTGTATAAATTCTTTCCTATTTGTTAATGTTTAGACATTTTGGTTCATTCTATTCAGACGAAGCAGCAAAACTATAGAAAAATAAGTGGAAAATAGTTCTAAGCAAGAGAAAATAATTTTAAGCCTTTGTTAAGCATTTCAAGAATTTTAAGTTGATGCCACCACTGTGCACAGTTGGACTTGCCTTACAAATATTTTTCCTAGCTTAAAACTATATTCCACTTATCTTTCGGTAGTTTTGCTGCTTCGTTTAAATAGAATGAACCAAAATATCTAAACATTAGTAAACAGAAAAGAAGATGCGTTATACAGCTGTGGATGATGAATGTGAATTAAAGAGTAAAATCTCCAGTGTTGAATGAACACTTTCAGAGTTCATTTAAGTCCAACTGGAACCATAAAGACACTCTGGGTCTTAATTCAACACTAGGTGAACAACTTGGAAAACAACAGGGATCCTAAACACTAAACAAGAATGAGAATGAGCTCTATAAGGATATAAACGTAATCCTTTGGGAGCTGCAGGGCAATGCAATTTGCTTCTCGACCAGTAGTTCAACATCTTTGACCTTAATCTTGGCTTTATTAGCATTTGGTGGTTGACTGTGCATTCCTCTGATCAGCTACGCAGACGAAGAAGATTAACCACATTACCTTGTATAGCATCTCGAAGTCAAATTCTCATTTTATCCTAATCCCTATGTGAAGGACATGCATACATTTACATATATTATGTACTGTATACTATATCAGAGATAGACACAGACACACTCATACAGGCACACACTTGTACACAAAGATTTGCTTCACTAAGCTTTCAGAGATGGAGTTCTAATGTCCTGTGATTGAGTATGATTGTGTTCTTTTGTCTAAGGGCGGAACAGTGGACTAGTTTTCTCTGTCTTGTGGGACTTATGAGTTTCATGTCTGATCATTTGTTTTTTGTGACTTGTCCTATAATCACAGTCCCAGGAAAGTGGGCATTACATTTACGCAATTTAATAGCAAGGCATTTTATAGCAAGGCTTCGGCTGGCAACATTAAAAGCACAAGAAGTAAATTACGCCAATATGAAGGTTAATGGTGTTCTTCTAAAGATGGCACATACATTCTGTGAAACAAACTTACTGTACTGTATGTGCACATGTAATGTGACATTATTATAATAAAGTAAACATGATGCAGAAGAATCAAACTTCTGCCCCAGATTTTTTAAAGCAAATATGGTAATTGTGTGATCTTCAGCAAACCCAGCCTCAGGGAACAACAGTGATACACTGTCTAGATACACATCCTCTGAAACAACAGATATATTCCTGTGAAATGTGATAACATTGCATCATGGATAGGGGTGATTCTTGCACTTGTATATTTTTCTTGGCCTTGAGAGAGAGAGAGAGAGAGAGAGAGAGAGCATAACAAGTCATGACCTTGGTATTACAAAGTTCTATCTGGGTGAAAGGGCCATTCATTTTATTCATTAATCTTCTACAGTATATCGCTTACTTTGTAAACAGGTTTGAGGGGGGCCTGGATTCTATCCCAGAACAAGAGTACACCCTGGACAGAGTGCCAATCCATTGCAGGGCACACACAACCACACTCACTACAGGCAATTTGGGATCGCCGGTTAAATTAATCTGTATGTCTTTGGACTGTGAAGAGGAAACAGGAATATCCAGAGGAAACCCATCTACCCGAGGTGAGAATCGAGACCTCATTGGAGGTGCGACGCCATATTACTAACCATAACACCACCATTCTGCCTAGGAACATTTAAATAAATTTTCATATTAATTTTTTATTTTATTCATAATAATACATTTGTAGATGGATATAGATATTTCAGGCTCTTTATGCTGCATCTTTAAGCCTCCTATTTACTACTAGAATTATACCAAAGTGCTCCCATTGTGGCTAGCTGCCTGACTGATTGACCTGACATGACAATCATTCTCACTCATGGCACTCAAGCTGTCATGCTTTGTATCTACGATAATTTATGAGCAAAATTACAGTAACACATACTGTACTGTATTAGCTAGCTCAATAAGTTACCTGCTAATGCCCTCTGGCTGTTGCTTATGTTGAACCCTGGCAGCTATGAAATGTAGATTAAGACATCTCTGTGGATTTTCTGTGTTGCTCTTATAGTGAATGCTGATAGAGCTTTGTGCACTAGGCAGCCTTACAATTTGGCTTTGTTTGCTTCACTGCTCCAGGACAGAGATATGGGGAATGGGATGACATCTGCGATGAGGAACTCCTGTACTCTGAATGCAGCGAACAGAATGCCACACTGAGGAGAAAAGGATGCCATTATGCTGGGGTAATATTTGTGTAAGAATTGACCAGCTGATGCTCACACATTATGTCTATCAAACCACACTCATGCACTTGGTTTTAAATCCAACTGGGACACAATTTGGATAGGTTTTAAAGCTGTAAAATTTCAAATGTCAAGCTATTCTCTAAACTGCTGTTAAACTTTATAAGAGGCTACTTTTTAATGGCATCAAGTAGAAACCTATTACACTCCCCCTGTGTGTTGCATTATCTCTCTATCAGTACTGCCCTGCTTTCTTGCTGAGATGGGCCTTTAGCGTAGGGATCATGTGGATCCCCCAACAATTTTCACCATACTGATGTACTGCAGCTGCACCTGTGCCTTCACAAGTGCAGTCGATAAAGGAACACATTCTCAATCTGGTTTCTACACAACTCCTCAAATGTGTCCCTGCAAACAGCCAAAAACTATTAGTTAGCAGAATTAAATTGACAAAAGACAAAAGATGGCCATACATGGCATCATTTTAAAGAAATACATGCAGTCTGTAATGGAACATTACAGTGTTATTGTCTAGCAAATAAGAGTTAGATGGGTAAGTCCCAAGTCCCAAGTCCCAACTAAATGGGGAATCACTTTCTAATTAGGTTTTTCTTGGATTGTACAAAAAGTATGTATCATGGATGTCACCTTCACTGCATGGTTCCCAGGATGAAAAGCATCATGTGATTTTATTTTGTCTCCGTTCTAGGTTTGTTTACACTCTTGTTCTGTCAGTGGGTTGCTACCTGATTGGGTTCAACTGTTTTGTGTTAGTATTTGATTAGTTTGTTTATATATAGTTACACTACAGTTGTACTGTACATTTCAGAGCTGTGTGCTTCCCTGAACTGTGTTCTGGTTTAACCCATGCGTCCATTATTTCTTTACCATTATACAGTAGGCTTGTTTCACTTTGCCTGCATGTGTTTTGCCGCTGCTGTGGACACCTTCATGGTTGTTGGTTTCAACCAAATAAAGTACATGCTGACCCACACTACACCCTGCCCCATTTCACTATAGGTACACCATATCCATTTTCACAATTTCAAAGCCTTAATTGCTCAGCACAAAGTAAAGTTAAAGTCACTGATCCTACCTTCATATTTTAAATCAAACCATATCTTCATGCTTAAATGATTTGAGAAACTCAGCAAGCAAAACAGCAAATTAAGGAGAGTAGCTACATTTCTGATGTTAGAAAGTAGCTTTGTGACAGTACTGAACAGTACAATACCAATCACATATCCTCATTTAGTATTCCACTTCTGCCTGATAACTAAATACAAATACGTGGGCACTCAATCATGTCAAACACTGATATTATTTATAAAAAGTTTCATTAAAGTTTGTTCATTCTCAGAAATATCTCCCATGAATATGTTTTTACTACTAGATGTGATCTTTGGTTATCTATCTTTCTATCTATCTATCTATCTATCTACAGTATATATATATATATATATATATATATATATATATATATATATATATATATATATTATGTATATATAATACTCAGCTTGCTAAAGTGCATCTATTTTAAAAGAGTTATTAACAATGCTCTAAGAAATGCTCTCAACTATCCTGAACACCCACTTCACAAGAACTTTGACCTCTCCCCTTCAAGCTATTGTTCAGGTTGCGAAAACCAAAAACTTTCTTTTATTAGACTTTCTTTTATTCCTGTACTTGTTCAAAGACTGAATCTATGTAGTCAAATTTGGACAAGTGTATTGTACTGTAGGACCTTTCTTTCTTTCTTTCTTTCTTTCTTTCTTTAATCGAAAGAATTGTGTATTAATAATTGATTTTCTATTTTGGTTAATGGTGCATTTAATATCAGGCTGCATTAAAATTTTCTTTGGGATGATAATATTAATTAATTCATTATGTTTTCTACAACTTATCCTGTTCAGGGTTGCGGAAGACTGGAGCCTATCCAAGGAAACTTTGGGCTTAAGGAGGGGTGCCAATCCATAACAGGGAAAGCACACTCATGCATGCATCCACACATGCATATATATAAATATATATATATATTTTCACTTTGTTACTATTTTCAAATAATTTTCTTGCACTTGCAATCCTTGACTTGTTTATTCTCTCAGACACATCCTTATCGAGCACTTGATATATAGCATGGAATTGTATGGATGTCTAGAATGCGAAGTTGCTGCATTCAGCTTCACGGTCCTGCAGGAGCTGCAACAGATCAAAAACCCTGCACTTTATATTCAGCTTCTACTCAACAGAAAAGCTCACCATCATCATCTTAACCCTTTCTGTTGAAAACACCAAAGACCAAAATGCATGCTTAAATCCTGAGCAGAAACAATTTGGTAAGCTAGATAGCATGCAAATTGTGAGATGACCGTAGTACAGGTTGTGTACAGTAGCAATTGATTGTTTCTGTAGAAATTGTAATTGTAACTTCACTATGAAAAATAAGTCTTTTTTCAGAAGAGTTTTTTTCAGTCTTGCGACTGCTCCCGCCGAGGGGTCGCCACAGCAGACCACCTGATTTGCACAACAACTTGGCACAGGTTTTTACGCCAGTTGCCCTTCCTAAAACAACCCTCTCATTTTTAGTCAGGTTTGGGACCAGCACTGCATTAGGTGGCTGGGGTTTGGGCATTGGGTGGGAATTGAACCCTCGCCTTCCACATTGCAGGTGAGAAACCTACCACTGAGCCACAAATGTCCTAAAATATAAAATATAGATAAATATCTTCTATTGGGTCTTTGAGTAGTTTTCAAATAAATTTTGATTAAAGAATCAGTAAGAACAAGAAGCATTTACCTGTTACATATAAATTACACTGAAATTATTTACAGTTTGTTACTATTTTTAAAAAATTTTCTTGCACTTGCAAGGCCATTAAGAAGTTGGAGTCAAGAAGGGCCCCTAACTTTAACCACTGCGCCACTTTAGTTGGATACAAGAAGCTATCATGAATTAATGTAAATAGGAATTTAAAAAATGCAAATATTGAAACATTATTATTATTTTATCTTCTCCTGTCCATTATTAAACACATGCACACATGAAAACCCAGTTGTCCCATGCTGACAAAAAACGACAACCTGAGGGCTCTACTCAGGATCTTACTACAGTATATACTGTGTATGCCATATTTAATGCCACTAGGAAAGAGGATGATGCAAGAACCTCAGAGTGAGTCATGTATGTTGAGAGAAGGGAAGTTAAAATTGGCACGATCGGTGTAATAAATCCATAACATACCTGGTGTCATTCATCAGCCTGAGGCAATTCAGGTCAGGAATCTCAGTTGCATCCAACACAGATATCGTCTGCGAATCACTGAAGAATGAGGGGGTCTTTGAATGACAAAAATATTACTACAAGTAAAAAGAAAGAACTGATGTTTATATACTAAAACAGGAGTCTCTGTGTTATTTAATGGTGAGCTCTTAAAGCGAATCTAATTCAGGAGTTGTCTTTTTAAGAAGCTCAAATGTTTGAAAAGCTATCCTCCATTTAATGCTCTAGGTAATTCAATTCAATTCACTTTTATTTGTATAGCATTTTTAACAATTGTCATTGTAACAAAGCAGCTTTACACAATAAAAATGATTATTTAAATTTGTATGGAATGTGAATGTGTATGAATCAGAATGATCAGATCGTCCCTGGTGAGCAAGCCGCGGGCGACAGTGGCAAGGAAAAACTCCCAGAGATGGTAATAGGAACAAAACTTGAGAGAAACCGGACTCAACAGGGAACCCATCCTCATCTGGGTGAAACAGATAGCAGGAAATGATCTGCATTTATAATATAACAGTTGATGTTAATATGGAGTCCAGGTAGTTTATTGGAGACTCAGGTAGACTTGTAGGAAATTCCAGTCTTGAACTATCGAGCAACTGCAGCCAAGTCAAGTCCTCAGAGAAACAGCTGTCAACACCAGTCGAGGCCAGAACCGTCTTCATAGTAGAGTGAAACCGTCCCCAGACACCAGATGCGTCTCAAAGAGACACACGGGGCATCCATGTGATGAGATCTCCAAGCAGAAGCAGGGCACCAGGATGGGTCAGACAGGTCCGGAGGGCAAAGGGAGTCTGGATCACTGGCAGCTCAGGAACGACATGTGTAGCTCGACAGAGAGAGAGAGAGAAAGAGTGAAAGGGGGAGACAGGGGGAGAGAGGGAAGAGAAAGAGGGGGAGAAAGAAGAAGAGGAGAGATGGCAGTTAGGTATGGTCACAGTCACATAATGTATAATGTGAATGTATATTTACTGTAGAGTGCAAGCAGGGACTCCGGCAGGACTAACTATGACAGCATAACTAAAAGGGAGAGCCAGAAGGAAACACAAACATGAGGGGGAACTGAGATGTAAAGCAAACAATCACCTCACCGTCAACAAACCTGAGTGATCAAATGAGAGTGAGGAAGACAGCATCTAAACATACCAGTTCACCATAATACTCTACGTCCATGAGTCCCCCAGATCTGCTCCTTTACCTAAGGAAAATCTATTTATAAAAATGCTTGGCTAAATAAATAGGTTGTTAGCCTAGACTTAAACACTGAGACTGTGTCTGAGTCCCGAACACTATTTGGAAGACTATTCCATAATTTTGGGGCTTTGTAAGAAAAAGCTCTGCCCCCAGCTGTAGTTTTCATAATACGCGGTACTGATAAGCAGCCTGCATCCTTTGATCAAAGTAGGCGTGGCGGATCGTAAGACACTAGCAGTTCGCTCAGATACCGCGGTGCGAGACCATTTAATGCTTTATATGTCAAGAGTAGTATTTTAAAATCAATGCGGAATTTCACAGGGAGCCGATGCAGTGAAGATAAGATAGGGGTGATGTGCTCATATCTTCTGGTTCTAGTGAGGACTCTCGCTGCTGCATTCTGGACTAACTGAAGCTTGTTTATGCACCTACAGTAGCTGAACAACCAGACAGTAAGGCATTACAATAGTCCAACCTACTGTAGAAGTGATAAAAGCATGAACTAGTTTTTCTGCATCGTTTAGCAACAATATATTTCTTATCTTGGCAATATTTCTGAGGTGAAAGAATGCTATCCTGGTGAAATTATCTACATGAGCTTCAAAAGAAAGGCTGGAATCTATAATCACGCCGAGGTCTTTTACTGTTGCACTTGATGGAACAGAAAGGCCATCTAATGGCGCTTTTCCACTGCATAGTACGGCACGACACGGTTCAGTTCTACTCACTTTTGGGGGGTTTTCCACTGGGAACAGTACATGGTACCTGGTCCTTTTTTTAGTACCACCTTAGCCGAGGTTCCAAGCGCGCCAAACTGTTACCAAAACGTGACGTGTAAACTCTGCTGGTTACTGATTAGCTGGAGAAAATCGTCATTACTGCGTCACTGAGCTTGCGACACGAGACACAACAGAACCGCTATATTTAGAACAGCCAGAGAAGGATCGCACGCACCTTTTTGTATTAACCGTTGGCCTCTTTTAAAACAAACTCCTTCGTCTCGCTGTTAAAAACATCCACATGCCGAGAATGAAGAACACCATGCCGTCGATATGCTCCATTGTTGTGTTTGTTTGTGGCGCGTTTACGATGACGTCACGGCAGTAGCGGCGTCGCAACTAAACGACACGTGAGTAATCCCGCCCACGCCTGAACCGTGTCGTGCCATTCTATGCAGTGGAAAAGAAGCATAAAGTTACAGTGTGATCTAAAATCTTACTTCTAGCTGTATGCGGTCCTACGACTAGATCTTCTGTCTTATCAGGATTAAGCAGAAGGAAGTTAATTAGCATCCAATTTCTTATGTCCTGCACAGATTGCTCAACTTTAGTGAGCTGTTTTTTCTCATCTGGTTTTGCTGAGACATATACAGTAACTGTGTGTTATCAGCATAACAATGAAATTAGTTAATCTGCTTGACTGTGTCTCATTAATGCATAAATTGGCTTATAACATTTAACATGAGTTTCAACAGTGAGAATCAGGGGGGGAAAGCACCTTTGTGACTTAAAATAGATAATAATAACCTGTCATGGATCTCAACTACTGTAGTGAATAAAAAAAATCAATGTGTCTACTGAGACCATAAACAACAGAAAAAAAACATAATTCAGAAATGAATGAAGCATAAATGCAAAGCAAAATAAAACTGCTGATTGATTTGCAGAAATAAATTTAAACTACAACAAAGCCCATAAGGAAGGGGGTGGAAAATATTCTTGGTAAAATGTATTTACAAATTTTCACCAATCAGCCATAACATTAAAAGCACTGACAGGTGATATTAATAACATGGACTATTTTGTTACAGTGGCACCTGTCACAGGGTGGGATATAATAGGCAGCAAGTCTGTTCTTGAAGTTGATGTGCTGCAAGCAGGTAAAATTAGCAAGAATAATGGATATGAGTGACTTTGTGATGGATAGACACCTGAGTCGGAGCATCCCCAAAATGTCAGTGGTCAATAAGTATCAAAAGTGGACCAAGGAATGCCAATTGGAGTCATGGGCGCTCAAGGCTCACTGAAGCATGCGGGGAGTGGAGGTTGGTCCAATCCCAGAGAAAAGACAGCACAAATAGCAGAAAAGGTCTGGTCTTGTAAGGGTTAACCCCTAGAGGGCTCCAAAGCGCCCAAAGACTAGTTTTTGTTGTGTTTTTTGTTACGTTGTAGGTTGATTAAAGAGAAACTTCAGTTTCCAGGCTGCACCTCGGTCAGGTGACGCAAGCATTCACCTGAACCGAGGAAAGTAATTATGTTAATTATAAATGTCTAGCTTTTGTTGTTGTAATTGTTGTGTTTGTGATAATCATGAGTTTTGTGCTGGTTGTTTTGCTATTGAGAAAGTGACATTAAAAGTTACTGGTGCTCTAAGAAAAGAGCATTTGTTTTGAGTTCTACTTTAATAAAAGACAATTTTTGAACCAACATCTTGCCTCTGCGACTATGCCACGCAAACACAGACACCAGAATCATGACAGAAAGCTAGACCGTCCCAGTGGCATAGCGGAGGTCTCTCCCCTAGACGTTTTTTGGGGGAGAGAAATAATTATTTTGTCTGAGCTGGCGGACATGCTGCGCGACGGCGAGGAACAAAGGAAGCGAGAGGCACGATAGAGCTGGGAAGGCTGCAGGCTCGCCATCCGACGGACACCGTGTAAAGGTGAGGCAACTGGGGTAACAAGTTCCTCTGCACCGATAGAGAGGTACGGGCCAGGGAGATCAGGTACGACGGTGGCGAAAGGGAACAGGAACCCCAGGAGGAGCGACACAAGAGGGAGGAAGGAACCAGGAAACTGTACAAGTTCTGGTTAGAGACGAATGAGGAGCACATTCAAGGCCTGCGGGAGCAGGTAAGACAGCTCCAAAACCTGCTCGTCCAGCTTCAGCTTCGCGAGAGCAACGCAACGGGCTCGGAGCTTCATGAGAATGACACAGCAGGCTCAGACCTTCATCCTCTGCCTCTGCTCGACATGGAGGACTACACGCCGCTGCTGAATGGCGACGACGACGCGTTCCCTCCACCTCCGCCATCTCTGCTCGACGTGGAGGACTACACGCCGCTGCTGCACGGCGGGGACAATGCACTTACTCCACCTCCGCTGCCTCTGCTTGAAATCGACAGTGGTGAGGCAAGGTGCATCCTGGAGAGCATCGTCCTTCCTCCGCCTCCCGGCTTCGAGGACATCGTACCCGCTCCTCAGCCCGGCACCGAAAACGTCGCTTCAGCTCTGCAGCCTCCAAGCTGCACAGACATCGCGCCAGCTCCACAGCCTCCAAGCTGCACAGACATCGCACCAGCTCTCCAGCCTCCAAGCTCATCAGAGGACGCATCAGCTCCGCTGACGTCAAGCTGCACGGACATCGCGCCAGCTCTGCAGCCTCCAAGCGGCACGGACATCACACCAGATCCACAGCTTCCAAGCTCAGCAAATGTGGCGTCAGCTCTGCAGCCGCCAAGTCTCTCAGACATCGCTTCAGCGCCGTTGACACCAAGCTCAGCGGACACCGCATCAGTGCCGCTGCCACCGAGCTCCGCGGACGTTGCATCAGCGCTGCTGCTGTCGAGATCCGCAGACGTCACGCCAGTTACGCAGCCACCAAGCTCTGCAGACATCGCGTCAGCTCCGCAACCGCCCAGTTCCGCGGCCCTCGCGCCAAACTCCGCGGACATCGCACCAGCTCCTCAGCCTGAGGATGTCGTGCACGCTCCTCAGCCCGACCCAGCAGAAGGCGTACCAGCCACATCACGGACATTGGTCCGGTGCAGGTTCAGCCAACGTGGGGCTTTGGGGACCTGGTCATGCATGCAAGGCAGCACTGCTCGGGGGAA
This sequence comes from Channallabes apus, assembly GCA_030522415.1. Classification (NCBI taxonomy): domain Eukaryota; kingdom Metazoa; phylum Chordata; class Actinopteri; order Siluriformes; family Clariidae; genus Channallabes; species Channallabes apus. Next base: position 30,745,370 of record CM060111.1, on the reverse strand, counting down.
AATGACAACCGCCTCTGGGTTAGGGGGAAAGACTCAGAACATTGGGGCGGGAGTCCTGGGCCTCCGTTAACGCTCCGGAGGACCAGAAGGAGGGGTACTGTAAGGGTTAACACCTAGAGCACCCAAAGTGTTGCGTTTTTTGTTATGTTATAGGTTGATTAAAGAGAAACTTCAGTTCCCAGGCTGAACCTCAGTCAGGTGACGCAAGCATTCACCTGAACCAAGGAAAGTAATTATGTTAATTATAAATAGCCTGACTGAAAGTCAGTCAGGTGTCTAGCTTTTGTTGTTGTAATTGTTGTGTTTGTGATAATCGTGAATTTTGTGCTGGACGATTTTTGAAGCAACATCTTGCCTCTGCCACGCAAACACAGACACCAGAATCATGACAGGTCTGGTCTGACATATCAGATTTCCTCGCTCAGGAAGTCTGGATTCAGAGATATAATTTTTTATATTTTAATTCTGAACAATCCCTTTTTATTCACAATTATGTTGAAAAAATATAAACGCCCATGCTCATTCGACATAAACATGACTCAGGTGCATGTGATATTGTGATGTTCAGGGGCTGATTGTTAAAGCAGTCTTGACACTTTATGACACTTAAGGCATGAGCTAGATCTAAAGATTAATTATACCTATATAAATAATTAGACTTTTTTTTAATCAAAGACACACAAAAGATTAACATGAATGACTCAGTCAGAATGGAATAAATGTAGACTTTAAAAGGAGATAAGAAAGCCACAGAATGGTATTCATATTCTACAGTATGTACCTTCTATGTATACCCATGTTTCAGATATATTACTGAGGTGTGACATAATTACACGTCTCTATGCAGTAGATTAAGTTCTTATTCACTTTTTTTCTCAAGAGAATTGTAGATACATAAAAGCAAACTAATTAATTAAATAAACTATTCTGTATATACTGTAATTAGGCCTTTCTTTCTTTCTTTCTTTCTTTTTTTTATAAAAGCAAAGATATATTTAAGTGCTCAGAGTGTTATAGGATTATACATATCTTTATTAATGTTCTGGATGCTTTTATTCTATCCACTGACTTGTGCTGTTTTCTTTCAAATGTCACCACAGAGTAATGCATACATTGGCATTAAAGATGTTGTATAGATTCAAAACTGTGAAAGATATCTTTAAGATATACTGTGTTCTGCATCGCTACATCTTGTATTGTTACATTTATTTGTAAGTAGTTAGTAAATACTGTAGTTACTGTGGATAGGGTTAGTTTTGTATATGGTCAGGATATACCAGAGAATCTGTGTTATTTTTTCCATTACCGTTTCTTGTAGGTACAACTATTATGTTGCTGTTTTTAAGTGTTTTTGTTTAAATATCTGTACTTTACTTGAGGATTTTTCATATGGGATACAGTCTATTATTTTTTCTTCATGATAATCCTCTACTTTTACTCACTACACTTTAAATAGAGACGTGTTACTTTTCAGCTACCAATCCTATAAAAGTCCATTGATTTTCTAAGTTAAACATGTGTTTACTCTGTCACTCACACCACATTGTAACTGACCTACACTCTACGTGGGAAGGACAGGAACAAATCAATTCCACCAATTCTAGTTTATAGAAAATGATTGTGGTCATTATGGTTAATGCACCAAAGTGATTGATGGTTACCTGGCCACGGATCCTGCCCACTTGGTCTCTGGGCTGCGGATTCCTCCTGGGTCCTTTTTCAAATGTCTCAACCAGACACATTTGTCAGGGTTAGAAGTGATCTACCTAACTAGCTAACATCCTGAGCAAAAGAACTCTTGTGCATTTGGTTTGTGTTTCATGCTATAAAAAATGTTGTCCTTTAACCGTATCATATTCTGTATGCTTGGTATATGACGATGTGTAATTGTTTAAACTACTTGCTAGACTTTCTACTTTCTGCTAGACTTACACATTCATGTTATCAGCAGCATCAATGTCAAAAAGGTAAAGGAGTACTTCTACTATACTTGTAGTTGAGTAGGATTTTAGGCAAGACCTTGAACTTTTAATTAAGTATTGAGTTTGTATGCTTGTGCCACCTCTGTCTGCGGCACACTGACTACCCTGTCACTGTGTTTTTCTCTTCTGTTTGGTTTGATTAGATTGCCGGGTTGCTAAGTCTAATGTTTTGACTGATACGCATGTCTGACACTATTAATGTACAGTAAGAAAATAACCCATGACATGGAACAATAATTCTCTAACTTAGTCATTATCCCTTCTCTGATCATTAAATAGTCTTAAATTAAGTTGACAGCCACTGGATTGGAACACAGCCGAGCCATTAGATACCTTCTACTGTAGATGACAGATTTATTGGAAACAGCATCCCTTTAAAGCAGGCTATTAAAGAGCTGTTTAACAAAATCATTCAATCTTTGGACGGAAAACTGGAAAATGTCAACTCCTTTCATGGAAAACAGTGTTAATATACCTCCAGCTGATACCTTGACACTCAACCAGACATGGAAACGGACGATCTGACCATATACTGTATGATGTAAGATGTAAATAATTTTTTGAATGTTAGTTACACTGAAATGACATTGAGTGATGCTGATACAAATGCATTAATTGTAGTGGAATTATTGAGGCTTTTAAGCTTTATGTAACTCTTATTTATCTTATTGAAGCTTTGCCTTCGGAGCATAAGACAGCTGTTAGCTGGCCCATTGTTATTTGAGGTTGACCCTGAGGTATTCTCTGCAGCTGTGCTATGCCAGCAGAACACACACCACCATTAGAGTGACAAGCATTCCTTCCATCCATCCATCCATCCATCCCAGAGAGAGAGAGATTTATACGTATGTAAATTTGGCTAGACTTCAGTAGAGAACTGGAGGCCAATTTGTCATTTCTGCTGTTTATACAGTAACTTAATTTTAATTAAAAAAATTAAATCTTAATTTAAAAGCGAAACACAGAAACAAGTTATTTCTTGTAGCATGTCAATCAGTCCAGGTTGTATTCTGCAGCTGCAGTATCCAATAGAGCTTTGTTATGTATGCAAGTATGTTAAGTGTGCTGCAATTTGGTAAGTACAACATACAAACTGCATGACTTCTGGTTTCATACAATTTCACATAATACAGTATATGCATTTCTATTCTTTTCCTTTTCTTTTCTTTTGGTGCCTTCCCATATTCATGTTTGAAAACAGTTGTTTAGGGTTTTTCGTCCTTTATTTTTCTTAGTATTTTTTCAGTTATTTTGTCATGCATGTTTTTTGAAACAGCAATGCATTCGAATTTACTAGCAAACAGCAGACAGCAACATGCTCCCTAGTGAAACGGTGGCAAGCATACAGTGCTCTTATTGTCAAGTCTGGGGTTTGAATCCTGCGTGGTATTGCCTTATTTTCAGAAAGAAAGGGGACATTTAAACATCAACAGGTTTCTAGGATGTATTTCAACTGAGAAATAAAAATGAACAATATTCATGAATATTGTTTTAAAGCCATATTTACAACACTATGTTGGCATCATTTGCTCAACATTATCCTAACATCATGTACTTAGTATTGACTGGTCAGACAACTTTGGTTCATTTTCCTCAAAAACAAAACAAAACAACCTAATATCCAATGGTGGATCAATATCCATAAAGTTATCATTGGCGGCACGCTGGCTTAGTGGTTAGCACTGTCGCTTTGCACCGGGTTCGATTCTCGCCTCAGAGACTGTGTGCATAGAATTTGGATGTTCTCCTCATGCTGGGTGGGTTACTCCGGGTTCTCTGGTTTCCTCCCACAGTCTGAAGACATATAGATTCCCCAAATTGTACAGTATAAATGCGTGTGTGAATGTTGACCAGAGGTCCTCTCCGGGTCGTAAAATGGGAATAAATACAACAATCACCATTGCCCTCCACGGTCCCTATAGTTCCCATATGGTCACAGTAGTTGTCCTAGATAGATGGATGACTATTATAATTATTATAATTAACAGTGCCAAAATCATTTCAACAGCAACCAAAAAAATATTTTAGTTTAGAAGCATTTAGGATGGTTAAACCTAAGTAATTCTGCTTAGAGTGTAAAAAGAACCTCTAACACTTATACTGTTCATACAAAACACAACACAGTGCTACTAATGAATCAGTTCTGGAAATGCTTACACTAGAGGGCGCCACTGAGACGCGTTTTCTTTTCCTTAGCTTTTTTTTTTTTCCTTCTTTCTTTTTTTTTCCTAACAGGAAGCGCGTGTGCAGAATCACCCTGACTCTGATACCGGAGTGAAGGCAGTTTCCCGGGGATCTCTCAGGGTGAACTAACTGTGTGCAGTGATGGTTCATTTCGGATACAAAGCAGCGGCATGTGTGTTTTACTCACTCGGTAAGTGTGTTCCAGTTCACCATTGCCCGTCTCAGTCGGTTACGGAGTGGAAGTGATTGCACGCGTTACTTTTGGTTGTCAGCTTGTGCTTTCATTTATTTTTTTATTTATTTAATTTTGTTATTTATTTATATTTCGCTTGTCTATGTTTCTGCACTTTTCTCCAAAGACACGCGCAGGAAGCGGGGGGAAACTTCCAGATTGATACATTGTTGCCGATCACATAACGGACAACTTGTTTCAACATTGTGGAACATTGTATTGTTTGTTGCAGGAAGTGGGTTAAATTGTTACTGCAGTCAGGGAGGGGGAGGGGGGCACTTCAGTTGTGTACTTCAGTAATAACTGTGAAGTGTTAATCAGCCACTTTGAAAATTCTAGCTCCTACTGTACATATTTTCTCTGCTGTTTTCACTGCATTGTTGAAAGCAGCACAACATTGTTATTCAATATTCTCGACTTTATGGAGTATAAATGTCTAGTTGGGATTGTTTAGCAGAACAACACATAGCCCCCAGAGTTGAATAAATTCCCCCAGTCTCACTTTAACAATGTTCACTTTAAACACTCCAGCACTGAGAGCTTATTGAAGGCAGCAGCATCGGCACACCTGAATCCTATCCTTGAACAGTGTTTTATCACACTTCTGTAACCCCAGTATTTAAGTGGTCTGATGTACTATTTAGTATGCTGCCCAATGCAGTGTTCAATAAAGGTTTAGTGTTGATTAACACCCGTAGTGTTTAAATGGCCACGGCTCTGCAGCCTGGAAAATGCACTATTAAAGTATGATGTTCATTTAAACAGAGTTAACTGCGCACTCATTTTCCCTTTATAGCCGCATACTAAATACGAGGGGGTGTTCAAGTCAAACTGAGAAATTTCTGATTGATGAGGGCGTACATCCGATCGTCATTTATGGAAGACTTCAAGGACAGACTCCGCAGAAAAAACATTTGAGCGATGCTAACCTTTAAAAGATGGCTGTATATCCGTGAATAACGATCCCGGCCGAGGTGGCTCGGACCCCATTTCCGCCGCACCCCAGCCCCTGTCATCCACCCCCACCCCGACCCAGCCGTTCCTGTGAACGTTCAGCGAGTAAAACTCCTGATCCTTAAAAATCGACGGATAACTTGCAGGAAAGAAGCATCTGTCTGTCGGAACTCTACATTGTGTCATTCACGAACGCCACTTGCACATTACAGGAACCCGTCTGGAACTTCTCGCCTGACAGTCTGATGAACAGTGCTGAGCTCGCTCCAAGCCATTTCTGCATGTTTTTGGGGCCTTTTAAAGGAGTTCCTGGAAAGTCAGATGTTAATCATACAGTCAGTCTGATCACGGTTCCGGCATTCTGGGGAAACTTTTCAACTTGATGGCCAAGCACATTTGAAAGCTGGGATAAGTGCATTAGTATAGCAGGGGATTTTATATAGATGATAGATAGATAGATAGATAGATAGAGATAAAAGATGTTCTGTTATTCAAAAGTCACAATCAAAAGTCCCAGTTTGTCTCGAATGCTGTGTACTATTCCACTGCTTGTAATTAGTATGCAAGTGCAACCTTTAAATGTTATGAGGTTGTTGTTTGTGTAATCAACTAGCACTATATGTAAACACTCGAATGTCTAATCTAGAAAAGCTGTCAAAATAATGACTAGAGTGTTAATCGTTACTGAGTGTATTGAACACAGCATTTTCAAACCTATCACACTAAACCGTATGTTAGAACGCATAAAACCTGTCATGGCCAGAGTTTAAGTGTTCTCTCTCTCTCTCTCTCTGTGTGTGTGTGTGTGTGTGTGTGTGTGTGTGTGTGTGTGTGTGTGTGTATAGTGGTGTTATGAGTAATATTATGGTATTGTGTGTAATATTATTCAACACCCCCCGATGTTAAGATAACCACTGTAATGTAGCACTATAGAAATCTAGAAAACTATTCATACAATATTTATTACACTCTAGAAAATTTGGCAATTTTAAATTACAACATTCATTTTAAATCACCATAAGAGCATGTTATCCTGATTCTATGGATGCTCTGATCAGGGTTTTTGGGGCAGATTACCGATCTCGGATCAAAATCATAATGGGCCGATTCTGATCGCTGATCACAGGTGTATTTATCCCAGTAAAAAGTAAACATTCTAAACAGCAGGGCATAAATATAAATAAGATCTGAGAAAGTATCATAGATTTTAACACATTTATTTATTTGAAGGCACCATATTTAACATATTCCATTCTCTTATTATTTTATGTAGATTATAAAGAAACTGAAACGAAAAGAAAAGGCTATGCATGACTAAGTAGCAACATTTTTCCATTTCTTAACTAGCATCAGAGGTCTCTCAGACACACCGAAATGTTTATCTAAAATGTGACTGTCCTGGTATATTCTCTCATTATAACATGCGGAAAGTGGAACGAAGCTACGTCAATGAATAACAAATCAAAACATTGCACCGAGCATTTTTAAATAAACATACACCTCAGTTACTTTGTATTTGGTGCGCTAATCATGGTTATTCATTAGTAAGCAGCCAGAGCAAGCATTTCTTTATAAATATCAGAATTTCTGCATTTTTAAAAGACAGTCTAGAATGTGTGCAGCCATGCTGAATCGTCCCTCACTGTCAGCCCACATAGATGGAGCGGTAAGGTAAACCCGGGCTGCCTCAGCAAGAACTGGAAACCGCTCTTCATTTCTCTCTTCATTATTATTTTTGTGATGATAATTTTAGCCTTTTTACTCTCTGCAGAGCAAAGCTCGAGCTGTTTAAGGGCTTCTGCTATAGGTGATTGAGTGAGGGTAAACTTATAAGATTTCGCTGCTGCCTTTGCAGATAACTTTTCATACTTATCGTGCATTGTTCTTAAGAGGTGCATGAAGTTTTTGTTAAAGCTTTTGTTCTCCCACACAGTTTTGTTTTAGAAAAAAATGTGCATACAGGTAGTCCCCGACTTACGAACACTCAAGAAATGAGAGAAATAAGTCAGCATCACCAGTTTCGGTGAATCAGTCTGGGAAAACACGAAGATAGAAAATGACTGTCCTGATTGTAAATAATCATCATTTCACAAAATCTAATTCAAAATCCAATACAGTGGAAAACAGCTCTGAGACAAAATGGCATCGGGATTCCCCTTGCGATTTAAAGGCACAGAGACAACACTGTTACATGTATATTTCACGTGTGAGATTTATTTCCTTTGCTGTGATTATGGTTTTTGGACACATGATGGCAGTGGGCGAAAAAGGGACAAATTTAGTCGAGTGGATTGGTATTCTTCACATTCTATATTCGTGTCAAAGGCATATAAGACTCATCTTGTCGGACTAAAGAACAAATCGTACTTCTGAACATGCTCTTGGAACAAAACTCATTCCTATGTCAGGGACTACCAGTATTGGAAATTAGATGTCTTTTAAAGAGACTTGGTAATGTTCCCAGACTGGCGACGGCATGCAGATGTGTCGACTGTGCATTTTGTGTCATGACAATATTATCGGTTTATGTAAAACGGCCAGTTGAAAGACAAACTATATATAGGTTTTTCAATTTTAAATAAATTGGCAAATAATTTTCTTGTATCACACAAAATGTTGAAAAGTTTAGAGCGCACCACATTTTATCACCTTAAATGCAAACCTAAATAAAAAAAATTATTAAGAAAACAATGTACTATATGTGGGGATGCATAAATTTCCACAAAAAAAAATCTTGATGCATTCCCCATCTCTACACTTTTGTTTGCTTAGTAAGCTTTTGTTTGTTTGTATCTCAATCAGAACTGGCCAAAAATACTTAACACCAGGGTTTCCAGATTGGATTGACTCTTTCCAGCCCATTCACAATTTTAAAAGCGTTCCAATTAATTGTAATCCAGTCCAAAGCCTGCCAAATTATAGGCTGTTTTCTGGGTCCCACACCATTTTCCAGCCAAATGGGATTAAAATAGCCCATATGGCAGCAAAAACCATACAGACATGCACAGTGCTGATTTAACTACATTTTACTAATTTATGGAAACACAGCAAAATCACTGAACAGTCGGAGGAAGCAGTTTTTACAATAACACATACAGTACATTGTCATTTTTATTATACAGCAAAGATAAATAACAAGCTGCATTATTTGTTGCTGAATATGATACAAGGTGCGAAACGAAGGCTGTTTATTTTTATGTAGTTCTCAGAGGATTGACTCTATGCCTGTTTGCTTTGGAATCATGAATCCATCTGGTTGCATTGGAGATCCAAGTGTGGGTGGTGTGTGAAGGAAAGCTGTACTGAAGCAGTGACATCCTGTATTCTGGTGTTTTCAATTTTCGGTCTTCAGCAGGTTGGCATTTCTCAGGTTCCTGTTTGCAGCAACATCCTAGTTAGTATGAACTGAGGTGAGGGACATCATGTTCTAATTTATAAGGAACAGGAATCAAGTGCTGCTTGATCAAGGTGTTATCTCACCATGCAGTTTATTATGTAAAACAAATATATTAAGATTTATGTAACCATAATCAAGAACAGCTTGTGCTGTAATTACAAAAGTGATTTAAAACTAAATCTAAAAAGGCCATCAATTTATTATAGAAATGTCAATATTTCCAGGTGAAATATATTAAAAGTACAAAGGACTTTTGGGGTATCTATTTAGACTTTTAGAGTTTCCCGTTGTCAAAGAGCGGTACAGTTTAGAATTATTAAAGACTACACATCTTAGTAATTGAGGTCCCCAGCGGTCAGTTTTCGGTCCACTTCTTGTTGCAGAAAGAAACTCAGTAGTGAGTGTAGTAAACTTGAACGTAATGTATTGTTTTCTATATTGATACTGTTTTTAAAATGTCTTTGGAGAAACTAGATGTAATTTAAGTTTATGGTTTAAGTAAAAAAGCTCTATACCATACTCGCCAATCAAAAAAGAAAAAAAGAATTGCCAGAATTGTTTGGGTGAAAATGCAGTAACAAATGATGCCCAGCTGTCTTTCAATGGCTGTTTTCCTCTGTGTATGCATAAAAGTGTTATGCCCTTGATGAGACCGATGTCGAAAAGCCTCAACCCTAACATTTTCAAAATAGCAACACTTAGTAATCCTATATAAAGCGTCACTTATGTCCCAGAGCCACCAGGGGGCCCAATAAAAATGGTGGATATTAATATGCCAGCTGCTACCATGCTCCAGGCTTTTACAGGAAGCACTGTTCTGTTCCGTAATTTGACAGGTTGTAGGATGTCCCTTAGGGCTGTCAATGAGTTAAAAACAGCCCTGCTTATCTGTATAACTGTTTACCTGCTTCTACAAATCAGTATTAAAGGGGACCTATAATGCAAAATTTTATTTTCATTTTTTTTTTTTTGACATTCAGTGTACATACAAAAAACAAACAAACAAAAAAAAGAACCTGAACCCTGTTGCCAAAAAGTACTGCTTTTGTATTGGCTGGTGTTGAAACAAGCCATTTAGATTTTTCCCCCTATTGTGACCACATACAGTATCAGTAGAGCCTCTCCCCTGGCTTGCTGCTTGTGTGGCTCGGTAGTAGCTCATGTACATAGACACAAAAATGACACGATCAGTTGAGTTGAGAAATAATGGAAGTTTGAGGTATGAAAAAATGCATTATATCAAGAGTATTTCAGCTGGAGCATTAATCTCCTCAACTTTTGTTAACTTAATAATGGAATAGTTAAATATGGAGCCTTAATATCTATAGTTCATGAATGTATGTAGAGCCTTGAGCTTTATATTACTGTGCTTTTTGCATGTTTAATATATTAATATATACTGTATAAGGGCCAAGTAATTAAATATATGTAACTGTAACGATGGCTTAACTATAATCAAAACTTGACTTATGTCCTAACATCCATGAAATATTATTGAATACTCTCATGAAACAATGTGTTAATTGCGGCTATGGGTGGGCAATTTTCTCCATTATATTATTACGATCACTGTTGTTGATTGATGAGAAAAGGGATTGTGAAATTGACTATAGTTTGGGTAGAGCTTCTGTAGGGATGCGGTCGATGTAACAAACCTTAGTGGTGAAAAATGAGTTAAACCAAAATTTGAAATTCTCGATTTATCATTTGGTCAACATCCCTACCCTCACCTATGGTTAAGATGGCTAAAATAAGTTTCCTTTATTGGGAGGTCAGGCTTATTCTCCAAGATCGGGTTCGGAAAGTAGTAGTAGTAGTAGTAGTAGAAGACCTGCCCCATCAAGAAGTGGGAGTCGAAGTGTTTCGGACACCTTTTAAGGATGCCCCTGGGTGAATTCCATTGGAGGTGTAACAGGCACGGCCCGCTGAGTGACAGGGCTGCCCCAGCACATCCTGGAGGGAGTATATCTCTCTGCTGACCTGGGGCTGTTAAGGGAGTGCTGGAGGAAATTGATGCAGACAGGGATGTCTGGGCATCTCTGCTTCTTCTGCTACCAACGCGACCCTACGCGAACCGAACTAAGCAGGATGAATGGATTAATGAATGGACAGATTGATGAAAATTTATCATCATCATTACACATATTAAAACATCAGTATTTTATCCTTACTTTCCTCCAAAGAGCATTTCTGAGTCAATTTGAGCTGTTTTTTTTTCAAGAAGTCTCAAACACCCCTTTTTATTATTTGTGGCAGGTACTGTAGAATACTTTTCTAAACGACAAATGCCTCGGCTATCCAGTATATAATCAGAGACTCCTGTAGTTAGTTCATTATTTATTTTGGTCTGTTGAGGCAGACACAAGTGGGACCTAATATGTAAAGTAGGATTTAAAAGCAATGCTTTATGTATGCAAATGTTTCACTAAATAGCTCCCGTTGTATTGCTCGAGTACAGATTTCTGTGTAATGGAGCACTAAAGTAACAAGTATTTGCAATTTACTATTTGGAAAGAGCTCCCAAAGCCTGTCCCGGAGCAATTTTGCACTGATATTGATACGTCAAGCTTTGCTCATTTAACAGGTGAATAATTGATGGGCTGAATGAAGAGTACAGCAGAGCGTGCAGTAAACCAGGGGCGGCATGAAATCACATTGGCTACAGGAATGCAGTTTTGGATTGCTTATCAGTGAGAGGCAGAGTTTGGATTTGTCTCAGGACTTGGGGGATTTAGCCTCAGGAAGTCTAAGCAATTGATAAGTAAAGAAAATTTCAAGTTTGAGAGCAGCTGAAGAATTTAGGTTAAATCTTACTTTTCTGTTATGTTCATATATCTGGGGGAGGCTTATATCCAAAGTGGCATGACAGCTAGACAGGAAAAAATAGTAGAGAGCTGGTAAAATAGCTCACAGTGATCAAAGACTATATATGAACATGTATATGAATATGTAAGTATGCTTTGACCAACTGCCATGCATTGCAGTTCTTCCTGAGCACACAACAGGTGATTTCACAGGTGATAATTAGTTTGAACCGGAAGAGTTGTGCTAATTAGAATCAGGTGGCTTAGTTAATGGAGGAATCAAATATTCTGAAGCACGGGTGTCCATCTCTGCAAAATGGCTATACCTAGGAAATTCTCAAGGGAATTGTGATCTTCTGTGTCAGATTTCTGTGCATGACCTTCAGGAAGCAATCAAGCAGGAACGGATTGAGGAAGTGGTATCAGAGTACTGCAGACATCTTTTTTCTCTCTATACCCAGCCTCATCCATCAGGTTTTGAAGAAAAAACAACTTCATGGTAAAAATTCATCGATGCATGGCAACTTCATTGCGTAAAACATAACAAATTATTATTATCTTGATCAAAAAAAAGAGAGAGAATTTCATTCAAACATTGAATTTCACTTTTGTCCCCTTCCTTTTGGCAAGCACTATAAATGTAATGTATATTACATTTATACTTGTATATCGTAAGCCTTTGTAGACCTTCTGTACTTGCAGTACAAGGAAAGACATCCTTATCTTGAAGTGGTATTCCATATTTCTTTTAGAGTTTATCAAGGCAAACATTGCCTATAAATATCTAGATAAGCAAGTAACATGACTGAATGAGTACAGGTTTCCTTAATTTATGCTCAACCGTTAAGGAGTAGTTCATGCGTATCATGAAGACACATCAGTTTAAAGTGAAATATTTTGTTTCTGCTTCATTACCTCTCATACCACATCTGAATAGCCGAGGGTTCGTGTTTGAACTTGTAGGGTTAGAAATAAGTATAAATGCATATTTTTGGTCTATTCAATTTTTTAATAATTTCCATACAGCCTATAGGTAAAATACTTTATAATTTAAAATACTTTAAATGTTATATAAGTGAAATCTTCAGATATGCAGATAGAGAAGCATAAATATTAGGGATGGGATTTCCACTACGATATTAGCATGATAACTGGGTGCCGATTCGAATAAAATTGTTTAACTTTTAATTGAGCAGTACGTATCTCTGTCATCCGCCACAATTATTATTTCTAAACAAACTTAGCAAATGAGTCACTACCACATGGGACGAGAATGTATAAAAAGAGTGTAATTCTAAAGAAACAGCGACGTTTTACCTCCATACAGTAAATGTCTCAAATGTCTCATAACTCAGCTTGACCGTGAGCCTGCGGGTTGAGTAGATGCGAGAATGACTAATTTAAGACTAATTTGTTCACAGAGTTTAGAGAAAAAGGCAGATCGGAGGCTTTTTACGCATGTGATTTTATTTAAAAAAAATTTTTATAATGTAATGTGCGTTTTTGTTGCTCCATTTTGATGCTTTTCCGCTTGATACAGGTCATTTTATATCTCAGGCTGATGACCGGTCACGTCCAATCAAACTGAATACCAGCCGATTCTGGTCACTGCCCGATCGACCTGTTCATCTCTATTATAAATGTAAAAATATATTTTTTTTTAATCAATTTTGCAGTCAGTGATTCAGCACATAAAATAATTGCGGTTTATAGCAATCAATTTTTCTTCTATTTTTAATAAATATAGATCAGTAGAATGACATGGAAAAGTCCTTAATGGTCCTTAATCTTGAGTAGGCTATCTTCTTGGAAGAGTAATTCTGGGTAACAGGCCAGTCTATAAAATACAGTCCTAAAATAGCAAGTCTGCCTGAAAATGCCTAAAGCTTCTTTTTTTTTTTTTACAAAAAGACCAGTCAAGCACTAATGCAAATTTAATGTCTCAATGCAAATGTATATTTTAACAGAAAAACTTACATAGAAATTTTTCATCAAGGGAAATAAGGAATGAGATTGGGGACGTGCATGCACGGTCAGGAACACAGTGACATATCTAATTATTTCTAATTGTGTTTAATGAATCAAAATATACTCATGGTAGAATATTTTAAAATTGCTCCATATTTTTCTGTGAACATATTTAAATTGAACAGACAAGTTGAATGTAATAATGTTCAATTGACTAAATGGCCTGTATATATTTTTTTCATTGTAGGTTTGATTGATACAGTATTCTTTGTACTGTATAGCAAATTGAATTTAAGCAAAACCAATTCAGTTTGTCATCAGATGCTAGTTGTCAGTGGTTCTATGATTTTCACATGCTGAAGTCAGAATTAAATCATTCAATTATATTTTTTTCTCTTTTGCCTTTTGGTGGATGTAAGAGGACTTTGAAACATTACTTGTGGTTGAGATAAATGCCTACAAGAAGCAGTTATCATTTCAGGAAAGTCTATAGTTTTCTTTATTATACAGTGGGTACGGAAAGTATTCAGACCCCCTTAAATTTTTCCCTCTTTGTTACTGTATATTGCAGCCATTTGCTAAAATCGTTTAATAATTTTTTTCCTTATTAATGTACACACAGCACCCTATATTAACAGAAAAACAGAATTGTTTACATTTTTGCAGATTTATTAAAAAAAGAAAAACTGAAATATTACATAGTCCTTAGTATTCAGACCCTTTGCTCAGTATTTAGTAGAAGCACCCATTTGATCTAATACAGCCATGAGTCTTCTGGGGAAAGATGCAACAAGTTTTTCACACCTGGATTTGGGGATCCTCTGCCATTCCTTCTTGCAGATCTTCTCCAGTTCTGTCAGATTGCATGGTGAACGTTGGTAGACAGCCATTGCAGAGCTCGAAATTGCGACCATTTTGGTCGCATATGCTCCCAAAATTTCATCTATGCGACCTCAAAATATATTTGGGAGCATTGGTGCGAGTGCATGTAATTGTTGCCGTTACAAATTAAACAGATTAATACGTTAACAGTATGTATGTGTTCTGTGCGCTGAATGGTGATACAATGACGTTCTGCCATTGAGATTTTAGATTGGTTAATAATAGCTGTAAATCACTCAGTTAGGTGACGGCGCTAACTACAGTACAGCACATATGGCGCTGGTGATAGTGATCATGTAGTGAATGTTGATTCACCAGCCGAAAAGAAGGCGTACAGTTTTCGGAGGGAATATACGATGTTAATATACAATTTGTAGTTGTGGTGCTCATTACTTTTTGGTGGGTGCTCCTAAATTTTGTTGGGAGCACCAGTGCTACCAAATAAAAAAGTTAATTTCGAGCCCTGCATTGTTAGGGCTCTCCCTGCATTGTTAATGCTCAGTTGGGTTTAAGTCAGGGCTCTGGCTGGGTCATTCTAGAACACAGAGTTGTTGTTAAACCACTTCTTCGTTATTTTAGCTGTGTGCTTAGGGTCATTGTTGGAAGGTAAACCTTCGGCCTAGTCTGAGGTCCTGAACACTCTGGAGAAGGTTTTAGTCCAGGATATCCCTGTACTTTGCCGCATTCATCTTTCCCTTGATTGCAACCAGTCGTCCTGTTCCTGCAGCAGAAAAACACCCCCACAGCATGATGCTTCCACAACCATGCTTCACTGTTGGGACTGTATTGGACAGGTGATGAGCTGTGCCTGGTTTTCTCCACACATACCTCTTAAAATGAAAGCCAAAAAGTTCTATCTCTGTCTCATCAGACCAGAGAATCTTATTTCTCACTTAGCAAACTCCATGTGGGCCAGCTCTAGTAAGGTTTCTGGTCGTCCCAAACGTCTTACCTTTAAGGATTATGGAGGCCACTGTGCTCTTAGGAATGTTAAGTGCAGCAGAATTTTGTAACCTTGGCCAGATCTGTGCCTTGCCACAATTCTGTCTCTGAGCTCTTCAGGCAGTTCCTTTGACCTCATGATTCTCATTTGCTCTAACATGCATTGTGAGCTGTAAGGTCTTACTGTATATAGACAGGTGTGTGACTTTCCTAATCAAGTCCAATCAGTATAATCAAACAGAGCTGGACTCAAATGAAGGTGTAGAACCATCTCAAAGATGATCAGAAGAAATGGACAGCGCCTGAGTTAAATATACTGTATGAGTGTCACAGCAAAGGGTCTGAATACTTAGGACCATGTGATCATGTTTTTCTTTTTTAATAAATCTGCAAAAATGTCAACAATTGTGTTTTTCTGTCAATATGGGGTGCCGTGTGTACATCAAAATAATGAACTTAAATGGTTTTAGCAAATGACTGCAATATAACAAAATTAAGGGGGTCTGAATACTTTCCGTACCCACTCTATATAGTAATAAATATGAGCATGTGACTGAGTGAAGACTCATGACCCTCATTAACAGTAAAAACCGGGGTGAAAAAGCTGCTTAGGGTGGTGCAATCATTTTGCATTTTAAAGCATTTTTGAAGAATCATAATGCATTATGGAGCATCGTGAAAATGTGCAGTCACATTTTGGGCATCAGCATTCTGTATTATGTTTCTAATGTAACTGGAGTTTCAATGTCAGAGTTCACTATCGGAAATAAACCCTGAAAGGTTTGAATACAACCTGCTGTGAATGTACTGGAATGGAGAGCCCATTGTGTTTGAAATCACACATTTTTCAAATAATGGAAAATATTGCCTATTTGGGCTCTGTTAGATTAATTGTTTAAGCAATTAATACCCGTGAGTACTAATAGTTTGAACACTGGATTTCACCTGTAAATATTGCAATTAACATTATACAGGATATTGTTAATCAACATTGAAGATCAGAGAATTGAGGGAAAAAGAGGGATAAATGAAGGAAACTCGATCTGTCATTTTACAAGCATGGGATATCCTGAAAAGAAAAAAAAACCCTCTGGTATACTAATAGCCAGACATCTAAAAGGTTGACCAAGGATAAAGAATAGCAGTTGGTGACCTAAACATTGTAAGAAAAAAAAAATAATGAAAGAGTGACAACTTGATCACCTCCACAGGGTGGGAGTTCAAACACTGAACCATTTCCAAGTGATGGAAAGGCTAAAATATACAGGAAAAAAAGGTATGCTCATGATCTTGGAGGTAGTGTCATGGTTTGGGCTTTCTTGGCTACTTTTGGAATGGGAAAATGCTTAGGGTGGTGCAATAATTTTCAATGGGCTCAAAAAGCTTTGACGATTATGTAACTTTGGGACAGTGGTAGCTCTGCAAGCTGCCCCTGTTGAACCCATGAGTAGAGCCCTTGACCCGATCCGCTCCATGGGCACTGTGTTCTGGCTGTCCCTCTTTCTGACCCAAGCTCCCTAACTGTGAAATGCAAAAAGGTTATTTCACTGTTCTATGAGGTACATGTGCCGAATAATTGAATCTTTTATCCATCCTATGTAATTCATTATTGTAGCAGCAGAATGAATTAAGAGGTACAGAAAAGATATCTGCCAAATCTACTGAGAAATTCTTCCAATCTAATTGGGAGAAAAGTCATCATGTAGCAAGCCAATGTGCCAACACAACAAAGGACTTAATCAGGAGATAAAACTGGAATGTTGCAGACTGGTCAAGTCAATCAGATATATGCCATATGTTTATACAGTTAGTACCAGTGTATTGTACACTTTTTTAGCAGGTATTGTATTGTTTCAGCATGATTTCATTAAAAAAGAGCAGATGTAAATTCCTGAGTTGTGAATAAGTAGACCATATGTTTTAGTAATAAGTAAACCACATTTTTTATCTTGAGGTATCCATTTTTTCCCCCCATTTTTAACCCTCTGTGGCATGGTGTTGCCATCAGGCAACAAAACACTATTTTGGTCCACACAATGCCCCTTTAAAACATCAGACTAAAAGCCTGATGATAAGTCTGTGACCAATGAAATTTGAAGTGGGTATGGGTTTGACCTTGTCTGGGGTTGAAACAGTCCTTTTTGGGGTCATAGTCGCTTGGACACACTGTTAGCAGAAGGTTAAATAAATTTCACAATCACAATAAATTTCCATGGACGAAAATGTGCAGGGATGCTGACATACACATACCTTTATTTATTATTTATATATTTATCATAGGTATACCTCAACTATGAGAGACAAAATAAGAAACAAATTCAGAAAATCATTTTATTTAAAGAATTTATTTGCAAATTATGGTGGAAAATAAGTATTTGTTCACCCACAAACAAGCATTTCTAGCTCTTACAGACCTGTAACTTCTTTAAAAGGCTCTTCTGTCCTCCACTCGTTACCTGTATTGGTGGCATCTGTTTGAACTCATTATCAGTATAAAAGACACCTGACCACAACCTCAAACAGTCACACTCCAAACTCCACTATGGCCAAGACCAAAGAGCTGTCAAAGGACACCAGAAACTAAACTGTAGACCTGCACCAGGCTGGGAAGACTCAGAATCTGCAATAGGTAAGCAGCTTGTTGTAAAGAAATCAACTGTGGGAGCAATAATTAGAAAATGGAAGACGTACAAGTAGGGCTGGGCGATAAAACGGTATCGGTATTTATTGACCGTACACCACTGTCGATAACGATAAAAAAATATATTCGGTATGAAGCGCTGTACAGTAGTTTTCTAAAATGCGGCTAGCTGAGCACGCGCCTTGTATGAATCTCATCAGATGAATGAGCGTGCTACGAGTGACAAGCAAACAGCCAATAAGCTTACGCAGCCATGCTGCGTTGCTCTCGGGTTGGGTTGCATCATCGCCACCTCGGGGCAGAATAACACGCAAAAATGAGTGCCGTGTCTAGCAGCAGTGAGGAGATTGTAAACACAAAAGGACGTATCAGCTCACCAGTGTGGCAGTTTTTTGGTTTCTTTTCTTCTGACCAACACCAGAAAAATGTTGTGTGTAAGCTCTGCAAAAAAAACGTCCCGGCCAAGTATGGGGAAACAATTAATTTATTTCATCATCTTAACCACTTCCACCCTTTGGAATATGAAGCATGTCGTCCCTCTACCTCAGCTCAAAATACAGCCCACAAGCAGTCAACGATGGAGAGGTACTCGGCAACAATGCCTTATGAAAAATACTCCAAGCGATTATAATGATATAACCCAAGCAATCGCGTTCTACATTGCCAAAGAAATGCTACCACTTAGCGTGGTAGAAAAGTCGGGCTTCAAAAGACTTCTTAATGTGGTTGATCCCCGCTACATTGTTCCGGGGCGCAAGTATTTTACGAAGACTAAAATTCCAGCACTTTATACGGAGTGTAGGAGAGCGGTGGAAAGCGAGCTGTCCACCATCTCATATTTTGCTACAGCCGCAGACATTTGGACAAGCCGCACGTGTGACCCGTACATCAGCTTAAGTATACATTTCATTGACGAAAACTGGAATCTAAAGAGTAAATGCTTGGAAACCGCATATTTTCCCGAAGACCACACGGGTGAATTTATTGTGCAAAACCTGGCGGATGCGCTGCTCTCATGGGGTCTGAGTGAAAGCCACCAGGTGTGCATCACGACTGACAGCGGGGCGAATTTAGTGAGAGCCGCTTTACTCAACAACTGGACTCAGTGTTTGCAGTGTTTTGGCCACCGCTTACACTCAGCTATAGGTGAGTAGAGATGTTAATTAATAGTTGCATAATCATGGATGCGTTTGTATGAACACTAATATGAATATAAAATTAACTAGAAATACACAGTTAAAACAAATAGACAATTATTCTTGCACTCTTTGCAGGATTTTAATCATTAAGCTGTCATTTTAATCTTTTTGTGTTACTCTTGTTGTACTCTTTCATATTTATTCCCCCCACCCCTCAAAATTAGTTTTGTTTGTATTTTGTGCATGTATTACAGTGTGTATATTTAAGTTGTTTTTACCCAACATCTTTCTTTTCTTTTTTTTCAGTGGCAGCAGGGAAGGACAAAAGAGTTGAAAGGGCTGTTAGTGTATGTAAGAGAGTGGTTGCAGCATTTTCATATTCGTGGAAGAAAAAGAGAGATCTACAGTAGCAGCAGCTCAGGAATAATTTAATCTCCCCAAACATCAGCTTGTCACGGAGTCACCCACCAGGTGGGGCTCATGCCAGAAGATGGTTGCAAGGGTGCTGGAACAACAGAAGGCCATTGCTGAAGTCCTGGCTTCGGACAGAAGCACCCGACACCTGGTTCCTACCTGGCAGGACACTGATGTCTCCAGTCCCTTACTGGAGTTCACAGATTCTCTTTCTGGAGAGTCATATGTGAAGCCTGTTCTTCAGCTGCTGAGAACAAAACTACTGTGTGCTAGTGAACAGGACTCTCAACTCACAAAAGATTTTAAAACCAAAATCATGCCATACATTGATGAAAAATATGCATACCCGGTCACTAATGACCTACTCGACATGGCAACATTAGTAGATCCAAGATTCAAAGATCAATACATCAAGGCAGACAAAATAGAAGCCATTAAAACACGGGCACTAGCTGAAATTATGGATGATGACCAAGGCTTACACAAGGAAGTGGCTCTGGGTGAAACAGAAGCAACAGGTGCAGAGGGAGGAGCTGCTGCTGAATCACAACCACCTCCACCACTGAGTATGAAGAAACAAAGGAAGTCTTTAGGGAGTTTCTTTAAGAGTCAAAACCCTAGTGCAGATGCCTTACCTCTCACTGAAAGACAAAGGGTACAGAGTGAGCTAGAAAGCTACCTGATGTCCCCTGATGCTGACAGTGAGTCTGAACCACTGGAGTGGTGGAGGCTACATGAGCGCAACTTCCCAAGAGTGAGCAAGCTTGCAAAAAAATACCTATGCATCCCAGCCACTAGCACCCCCTCAGAAAGAATTTTTAGCATAGGGGGTAATGTAATCGGGCAGCATTAAAACCAGAGAGAGTGAACCAACTTGTCTTTCCTGCTCACAATTTGTAATGTTCCAATGTATATGTGAATAATGATGGTTGGTTCCTCTACTTGAAATCTCAGATTTGTTTACGGAGTTTGAAGTTTACTGTGCCGTTATTATTGCCGTTTTACAGATGTTGAGCTACCTCAAAGTTGATTGTTCAGCATTTACACTTTACCATTGCACCCACTAACATTTTATTTAAGAGTCTCTTTGACACTTATTTCAATTTTATTGTAAGACATAAGAGACAAGATATTTGTTTTTGACTATTAAAACTATTTGCCTTAGTAATGTTGGTGAATTAAAAATTAAGTGGTTAAATTCAAAAACCTTTTCTACTTCTTCATTTATAAATGGATTGTTAAAAAATATTCAATAATTATCGATACCGAATGATATGAAACATTATATCGTGATAATTCTTTTAGCTGTATCGCCCAGCCCTACGTACAATACCACTGATGATCTCCCTCGATCTGGGGCTCCACACAAAAGATATCACCCCGTGTGGTCAAAAAGATCACAAGAACGGTGAGAAAAAAATCCCAGAACCACACGAGGGGACCTAGTTAATGACCTGCAGAGAGTTGGGTAACAAAGGCTACCATCAGTAACACACTGCGCCGCCTGCAGACGTGTTCGCCTGATTAAGCCAGTACATGCCCAGGCCTGTCTGAAGTTTACTAGAGAGCATTTGGATGATCCAGAAGAGGATCTAAAGGGACCAGGATGACTGATCCATGCAAAGGAAAAAATGAATGAATAAAATCATGAGATTTTGAGTGAAAACCTCCTTCAATCAGCAAGGGCACTGAAGATGAAACGTGGTTGGGTCTTTTAGCATGACAATGATCCCAAAAACACCACCCAGGCAATGTACTGTAGGAGTGGCTTCATAAAAAGCTGTTCAAGGTCCTGGAGTGGCCCAGCCAGTCTCTAGACCTCAACCCCATAGAAAATCTTTGAAGAAAGTTGAAAGTCCGTGTTGCCCAACGACAGCCCCAAATCATCAACAAGAAGAAGACTTACAGAAAATGTTTAACCTCTGTCATTGCCAACAAAGGGTATATAACCCTTTAAGATGAAATTTTGTTATTGACCAAATACTTATTTTATATCATAATTTGCAAGTAAATTCTTTAAAAATCCTATAATGTGATTTTCTGGATGTTTTTTCTTATTTTGTCTCTCATAGTTGAGGTTTACCTATGATGAAAATATATACAGGTCCTTCTCAAAAAATTAGCATATTGTGATACTGTAAAGTTCATTATTTTCTGTAATGTACTGATAAACATTAGACTTTCATATATTTTAGATTCATTACACACAACTGAAGTAGTTCAAGCCTTTTATTGTTTTAATATTGATGATTGTGGCATACAGCTCATGAAAACCCAAAATCCCAAAAAGTTCTCTAAACGAGCTATTAACCTAATCATCTGAATCAACTAATTAACTCTAAACACCTGCAAAAGATTCCTGAGGCTTTTAAAAACTCCCAGCCTGGTTCATTACTCAAAACCGCAATTATGGGTAAGACTGCCGACCTGACTGCTGTCCAGAAGGCCATCATTGACACCCTCAAGCAAGAGGGTAAGACACACAAAGAAATTTCTGAACGAATAGGCTGTTCCCAGAGTGCTGTATCAAGGCACCTCAGTGGGAAGGAAAAAGATTCCAGACTTTGGGGGACCTGCAGAAGCGGTGGACTGAGTCTGGAGTAGAAACATTCAGAGCCACCGTGTACAGGCGTGTGCAGGAAATGGGCTACAGGTTGCAAATTTTGCATGTCATTCAGAAATCAAGGTGCCAGAGTATGGAGGAAGACTGGGGAGAGGGAAATGCCAAAATGCCTGAAGTCCAGTGTCAAGTACCCACAGTCAGTGATGGTCTGGGGTGCCATGTCAGCTGCTGGTGTTGGTCCACTGTGTTTTATCAAGGGCAGGGTCAATGCAGCTAGCTATCAGGAGATTTTGGAGCACTTCATGCTTCCATCTGCTGAAAAGCTTTTTGGAGATGAAGATTTCATTTTTCAGCACGACCTGGCACCTGCTCACAGTGCCAAAACCACTGGTAAATGGTTTACTGACCATGGTATTACTGTGCTCAATTGGCCTGCCAACTCTCCTGACCTGAACCCCATAGAGAATCTGTGGGATATTGTGAAGAGAAAGTTGAGAGACACAAGAATCTGCAAAAGGATTCCCAACCATGTATTGAGTGCATAACTGAACATAATTATTTGAAGGTTGACTTTTTTTGTATTAAAAACACTTTTCTTTTATTGGTCGGATGAAATATGCTAATTTTTTGAGATAGGGATTTTGGGTTTTCATGAGCTGTATGCCACAATCATCAATATTAAAACAATAAAAGGCTTGAACTACTTCAGTTGTGTGTAATGAATCTAAAATATATGAAAGTCTAATGTTTATCAGTACATTACAGAAAATAATTAACTTCATCACAATATGCAAATTTTTTGAGAAGGACCTGTATACTGTATAATTTGTGTTTGCGCAGGTGGTTCATAGGTGTGTCATAGGTGTTTCCAACTGGATTGTCTTGGAGGCTGCGTCATTAACAACTTGTGTGTCATACTGTGAATGTGTCACCGGCGTTCCTCCCGAATGTAACGGTAGGCAGCATCGGGTATAGCGAAAATGTGAATCGCCAGTGGTCGTTGTGTGTGTGTTTGTACAGGCAAGGGATAATTGCTGGTCAAAGTAGAATCCACCTTACATGCTGAAAAGTGGTATTATCTTTGGTATAATGGTTCAGTCATTCTTCCCAATAATTACATTGGAGCACACCCTGTCACCAAGGTTGAAAAGTGTCAAGCATCTGGCAAGAGAGGTTGTCCCAGTTTCACAAATGCTGGGTAGTATAAAGAAAAGGGGAGAAAGGATCCACAACACCCATTCCGGTCTCCTTGATGTGTGTCTGGACACCACAGCCCACTCAATGGTCATGGATGGGGAAAAAAAAATGCACCTAAAGACAAGTGCCAAAAATGTGATGTCCACCTTTGTTTCAGATCCAACTGGAGCAGGTTTTTGATGTTTCATACAGAATAGTACTGACTGTGCTTTGTAAAAAGAGAAACAGTGATTCAACCAGTATCCCACAGGAACACGGTCTGCCATTTTAGCCAATTTGAGCTTTTTTGTTAAATTAAATTTGCACCTCAAGCACTGCTAAAGAGCTTGTGTTTTTTTTTTTTTTTTTTTTGATAGTTTTTGATACGAAATACAGGTATCTGACTATCAAGAAATGCATTTAATAAGAAAAAGGCAATTTTTTTTTTGGGTTACTGTTCATGAATATAAGTGAAACTGTCCTCAGTTATCACATCTTTAGGCAGACCACATGGGGCCATCCTCAGCAACTGCGAGTAGTCTTCATGTGATGAGGATTCCAACAAGAAGTAGGCATCAGGATGAATCAAGCAAGTGCAGAGGGGAGTCAGGTCTATGGGTATTCCATTACTGCTATGTGTAGCTCTAGCTTTAAGGAAACCTAGACATGAGGACTCCCTGGAATGTAAGGTAACCTGTCACTTCAACAAACCTGAGAGAACTTATAAGAGGGAGTGAACACAGCATTTGGGTCACCAACCCTAATGGAATCGTCCTGTATTTTGGAGCTTGAAGAACTGTTCTGTATTGAACTGATAAAGAATGCATTTGTTCTGTATTTTTGAGAATCAAAGTGAAATCTACGGGAGATAAATATTACTGCTCAGACTACAAAGACAGTGATTTATATGAGGTGCAAACATACAGTGAATAGAATATAACCCCCTTCCTCTGCCTCAGCCTGTCAGTCATGGTTTCTCATTGATCAGAACTCACAACCCAGGGTGGCATCATGCTGTGGGTCGGTACAGCATGCACAAGAAAAATAAAGGAAAAATTCAGAATGATGATAACATTTGGTTTCATATAACTCGTTTGTATGTAATATTTTTCATGTCACAGTGGGTTAAGGGGGACTGACTGGCAAGGTCTCTTACTCAGAAGTACGAGATGGGTAGGGAAAGGGCTAGTGGATATCACCTCTGGTCACAGATGGGGTTATCTCTTTATAATATTATGTACTTAAAATATAATATATAAAATACAGTGGTGTGAAAAACTATTTGCCCCCCCTCCTGATTTCTTATTATTTTGCATGTTTGTCACACAAAATGTTTCTGATCATCAAACACATTTAACTATTAGTCAAAGATAACACAAGTAAATACAAAATGCAGTTTTTAAATGAGGGGTTTTATTATTTAGAGAGAGAAAAAATCCAAACCTACATGGCCCTGTGTGAAAAAGTAATTGCCCCCTGAACCTAATAACTGGTTGGGCCACCCTTAGCAGCAATAACTGCAATCAAGCGTTTGTGATAACTTGCAACGAGTCTTTTACAGTGCTCTGGAGGAATTTTGGCCCACTCATCTTTGCAGAATTGTTGCAATTCAGCTTTATTTTAGGGTTTTCTAGCATGAACCGTCTTTTTAAGGTCATGCCACAACATCTCAATAGGATTCAGGTCAGGACTTTGACTAGGCCACCCCAAAGTCTTCATTTTGTTTTTCTTCAGCCATTCAGAGGTGGATTTGCTGGTGTGTTTTGGGTCATTGTCCTGCTGCAGCACCCAAGATCGCTTCAGCTTGAGTTGATGAACAGATGGCCGGACATTCTCCTTCAGGATTTTTTGGTACACAGTAGAATTCATGGTTCCATCTATTACAGCAAGCCTTCCAGGTCCTGAAGCAGCAAAACTACCCCAGACCATCACACTACCACCACCATATTTTACTGTTGGCATGATGTTCTTTTTCTGAAATGCTGTGTTACTTTTACGCCAGATGTAACGGGACACGCTCCTTCCAAAAAGTTAAACTTTTGTCTCGTCGGTCCACAAGGTATTTTCCCAAATGTCTTGGCAATCATTGAGATGTTTTCTTAGCAAAATTGAGACGAGCCTTAATGTTCGTTTTGCTTAAAAGTGGTTTGCGCTTTGGAAATCTGCCATGCAGGCCGTTTTTGCCCAGTCTCTTTCTTATGGTGGAGTCGTGAACACTGACCTTAATTGAGGCAAGTTAGGCCTGCAGTTCTTTAGATGTTGTCCTGGGGTCTATTGTGGCCTCTCGGATGAGTTGTCTCTGCGCTCTTGGGGTAATTTTGGTTGGTCAGCCACTCCTGGGAAGGTTCACCACCGTTCCATGTTTTTGCCATTTGTGGATAATGGCTCTCTGGATAATGGTTCGCTGGAGTCCCAAAGCTTTAGAAATGGCTTTATAACCTTAACCAGACTGATAGATCTCAATTACTTTTGTTCCTGAATTTCTTTGGATCTTGGCATGATGTCTAGCTTTTGAGGTGCTTTTGGTCTACTTCTCTGTGTCAGGTAGCTCCTATTTAAGTGATTTCTTGATTGAAACAGGTGTGGCAGTAATCAGGCCTGGGGGTGACTACAGAAATTGAACTCAGGTGTGATAAACCACAGTTTAGTTATTTTTTAACAAGGGGGGCAATCACTTTTTCACACAGGGCCATGTAGATTTGGAGTTTTTTTTCTCCCTTAATAACGTAAACCTTCATTTAAAAACTGCATTTTGTGTTCAATTATGTTATCTTTGACTAATAGTTAATGGTTTTTGATGAGCAGAAACATTTAAGTGTGACAAACATGCAAAAGAATAAGAAATCAGGAAGGGGGCAAATAGTTTTTCACACCACTGTATAGATGAGTGTAACTTATGTTTAACCTGCCTTGCTAGCTTACATTACCTGAATTTAATTATCTTACTTAAATGCTGTTCTATAATTTTAAGCCAAGACTTAAAGAACGAGATGATGTTTAAGTCTTGTATATTACTTGAAAAGCTATTCCATAACTGCAGGGCTTCATGAGAAAAAAATCTGTCCGTTGCTGTAGTTTTCATTATAAAAAGTTATGCAAATCAACATATAGCCAACCCCTTGTCGTTGAAGAAAACATGGCTGATCATAGAATACCAACAGATCAATCGGGTATTGTGTGCTTTTTACAATAGCATTTTAAAAGTAATGTGTAATTTCACTGGGAGCCAGTGTAGTTTGGATAAGATAGGAATGAATGCTAATATTTTTTATTCTGGCTGCTAAATTCTGGACAATATGGAGTTTGTTTATACACCTATTGAAATATCCAAATAGCAAGGCATTATCAGTTGGATAGTGTTCTGGAAGCTAAAGAGTTCTCTGAAAAGAAAACATGTTTTAATTGAACTCAAGGTTCAAATCTTGTGCTTTGAAAAATCCCTTGTATGACATAGGAACATGGGACCTCAACAAACAAACCAAGCAAACGTTGGTCATCTACGCAACACACTGCTAAAGAATCATGCTAGGAATAAAACATGGCAACAATAAACAAACAGATCAAGCAGGAACTAGTCACAGAAGTCCTTCAAAGACAATTGACATAGCTAGGACATTTGTTGCATAAAGACCTGAATGAACTCATTATAAACCTATTAAGCGTTATGACCCATTAGAATGACCCAAACTTCCTTTGCAAGGTCACCCAATAAAGCTTTATTGGCAGCGCAATATATGCTAATTCCATCAACACAAAGTTCAACTGTCCCCAAACAATATTGGAAAAAAACGTGCACTGGCAGTAACTTGTCTGCCTCCTAATGGATAGCCAAATACGTGGCTGGATGATGAACCTAGAGGTAAAAAAAAAAAAAAAAGCAACTAGTTTTCCTGCATCATTTAGTAAAATTGTATTTCATTTCTTAGAAATATTTCTGAAAGATAATGAAAGAAGAGTATATTAGTAATATTTTGTACATTAAAAGAAAAGACTGGGCATTCAAACTTACTGTGTAATCTGAATGCTTACATCTGGACATAGTGCTAGGGCTGGGAGACCTTAACTCAATATCATGATTGATTGATTGTCATAAATGAAATTAACATTTTACTTTGATTATAATTAATATATATATATATTATAAGGGTGATTATAAGTATATATAGAGAAAATAGCAATGGGCCTAAAACAGAACCTTGTGGAACACTAGGAGCCAAGAGAGGGCTGTTACTTTAACATTCTAATATACAGTATCAAGGAGAATTGTATGATCAGTGGAGTCAAAAGCTGCACTAAGGTCAAGTAACAATGGCAAGCAGACACAACGCTGATCAGGGTCCTGTAGTAGATCATTTATAACCAAAATGCTGTCTGTGTGCTATGATGAGCCCTAAATCCTAACTGATGCATTATTATTTTTATGCAGGTATGAGAATAACTGCTATGCTACAACATTTTCTAGGATCACTTTCAGCTGATGGCAGTCAAAGTCAGGTTTTTTAACCAGGGGTTTAATAACTGAAAGTTTAAAATATTTAGATACACAGCCATAGAGCCAAGAGAAAACTTGAGCATTTTTAAAAGGGGTTCAATTGTTTTTGGATTATTTATTTCTTTATTTTTTAAATTAATGTGCAGGTATTGTAAGCGCATCGAGCGGGGAGAAGAAGAACACAGGCACATGGACACAAAAGGAGTGGAAACATTTTGCTCTTTTATTAAATCAAAGTTAAGGGTGGTGGGAGGAATGAAATTGACTGAGCTAGATCTGGTGCAGGCTTCTGTGCAGAGCAGGGAGGCTGTTGAGGTGCATCGGCTACGGTGGCAGCATTGCGTTCCATCATCTTTATGAGGGAGGGTGATTATACTCTGCCAACCATGGCGAGTTTTGAAGTCCCTCCCCCTGTACATTTGTTGCTGTGCTGTCCACAGTACTGAACTTTGTCTACTTAAACAAGGAGTGGCAGAATATATATGTGTGTGTGTGTGTGTGTGTGTGTGTGTGTGTGTGCGTGCATGTGTGTGTGTATGGGTCGGTGGGTGTGCGTGGGTCAGTGTGAGTATGTGCGTGATTTATTGTACAAGTTAATGATTTTGCTGAAGAAATTACTGAAATTATCTATTTAAACTTTTTAATCTGGTATTTAAAAGTCAACTTTTTCATTTTAAACTAATCTGTTATAGTACATTTACATTACAGATGTATACAGATGTTTGGCTTTAAATTTACAATTTGAAATTGTGTGATGTTTTCAGTTTTATTATTTAAAAACATATGAGGTCATCACAACTGTTATTGGCATTTATGTGTCTTATTCCTCGTTGATTGCTGTTTGCTACAGTATTAAATATGAATCTAGGATTATTGTAATTTGTATAAGGTTCATAAGATATAGCTTTCTACTTTATCTCATGCTCTCATTCCATGCTGTTTGATATACTACCAGCTTAGTATGCAGCTATGTCGGTTTTCGAGTGGTCTGCTGTAAAGTATGTGTGTGAGAAATCGTTATGCCAAGGTGCTAGTTTTTTCTCTCCATTTTTCTTTAAGTGGTGCTGCATTATCTAGAGTATAATGGAGCAATGACTCTAAGCATTCAGTTGCCTGATTAAGTTCTGTGGGGTCAGACAGTGATCCAATCAAAGTTGAAATTGAAAGAAGATTACTGATAAAGCTCTGTTCCATAGCTGATTGTGAATGTACAGCACAATAGCTAGTCCTGTTCTGAGACTGCGAACTATGCTAAAAGAAATGAGAGGGGCACCTTCCTGAGACTGATGGACAGTTACATTTTCACACTAACAGGCCAGTCTTGCCCTCAAAATTACTCCAATTATCTATAAAGCCCACATTGTTCCTGGAAAACCACCAGGTCATCTAGCAGTTCAGCAACCATAAACTTGTAAGCTATGTTGCCATGCCCAATTGGGATGGGTTAGAGCATATTACATCATCGTATATTGCCTTCATGAATTTATACACCTCTACAATAGTACTCTTTCTAACCTATGACTCTGGTATCATTAGCTCCAGCATCTTCAGCTATCTTTAAACTCTTATGCTTACCTAAAACCCTAAGGTTTCCTACTGTGTCTAGCACCCTGGCTCCCAGGATATGCCTAACTAGTGCAGCTGGTGCCCCTGAAGGCCTAGCTAGTTTCACATATTTAACTATAGAGCCTCCTATCAGGTATATAGAGTTCTCTTTCAGGTTTCTCAGTAGATGCTTAGCTGAGGAGAGGAAACCTGCCACCCTGCCAGAGTTGGGGATTCCAAAATTGAGTATTAAATCTCAGTACAGTGGTACCTCGGGTCAACCATAAAAATATATATTTATTTATTATTATTTTTTTTATATAATATATATATATATCCCCCCTCTTTTTTCCAGATTTTTCCGCGATTTTCTCCTCTAATTTAGTCGTGTCCAATTCCTCCCAGTCACTAGGGGCTCCCCACATTGAGCTTCTACTGCCACTCAGTCGGGAGGGCCGCAGACCGTCTCACGTGTTTCCTCCGATCCACATGACGTCACCGACCATCTTTTCGAACTGCTCGCTCACGCACCGTTGGGGCGGCGTAACACACTCGGAGGGACAGTGCTATCCGCTCCCTCCGCCTGCGTGAGCTCACAGATGCCCCTGATTGGCTTGTAGAGCGGTCATTAATGTGGGAGCACTAAGTACCTCTCATCCCTGCCCTCTGAGAAAGCTCGGCCAATCAGCTCTCTCTAGGCCTCCGGCTGTGAGCAACCATACAATTTTAAGCTGTTCCAGAGGTGAGTTCTTAAGATGGAATTTTGGATTACGAAACGCATTTTCCCATAGAAAATAAAGTAAATGCAGATAATCCGTTTCAGCCACTCAAAAATATTACCAATATTACCAATTTCCAACAATCATATTTTTGCATATATATGTATAAAATATAAGTATTGAATGGCTCCCGAATGTGCCTGCGCAACTTGCGCACAACTTGCGCACAACATGGTCACAAAGCGCGTTTGTTTCTTTTCGATTCAGTCGCACGTATGGCGAAAATGCTTTGCAGGCCGAGGCAAATTTCTTGCAAAATTTCTGTTCGTATGCCGAGGTACTGCTGTAATAGTTAAGTTTTAGATGAGCCCTCAGATTTGTTAAGTTTAAAAATGTAATAAATGAAGAAATATTGCCTGATGTATCCGCCGCGCTCGAATATGCTCACCAGCTGGCACTGAATCAAGGGAGAGGGACAAACAAACACTCACACATGATGTGTCTGAAGTTCTCTGTTTATTATCAGCAAAGAGAGCATATTTAAGCTTTTGGCCAGGTACCCTGTGTCACGTACGTCCCGTACATCAAAAGAACAAAAGTCATTAACATGTAAGTCATAGAGAGACCCAGAGACGACAGAAGATTGGAAACACATTAGCATTTTTCCAGTTAGACAAAAGGGTTCCAGCAGACACAAGCTATTTGTATGTATATTCGTCCGGACACGGGCTATAGGAAGTATTAACATATAATGAATCAGGAAGCGCAATGGTGGTGGTGGGGTGTTATGGGTATAGAAGCTTGGGAAAGTTCACACAATATCAGAAAACCTTACAGTAATGATACACCAGACAAGGAAAAAACATTATTTATAGCTTGTAAAAAAAATTTTGAAGTAGAATGGTAAAAAAAAAAAAAAAAAGTCAACATTGTACTAGTCTGAACTATGCAGGGTGAGGTGTGATCAGGTCATGTAATATTAACATGCTGTGATTATGCTATTAAGTCTTGCTAGGATGTGGTCCTATGGTATTATATTATACTGATTAAATCGTGTGGTATGATGGAACAGTGAGTAGGTTTGCTGCTTCACTATGCCAAGGTCCTTGGTTCAGTCCCAAGCATGAGCGAGGGTGTCAAGTTTGATTTTATTCCAGGGCCTTGAAAATATAGGATCAAGTCATGTTTGCTGCATGAGAAATGAAAACCAAAACAAACAATTTAACCTACTGTAAATAGCTCACATGGAACCAGTGTACACATCTGAATGTCGTACATTTACCGACCCTTTTTTACATGTGTAAATTGCATCATGGAAAAAAAATATATATATACGAATTACAAACAGTGTTCAAGATTTATCAGTAATTCAGATTGATTATTTGAGCTCCTGGGAAATTGGAAGTTGTGTGCATCTCACTCATTGTTTGAGCTCAGGTCCATCATATCCAGTCTAATGTAGATGTAAGGGTGTTCAAAATGCCACCCAATATCACTGAACTCATGAAATATGTATTCTGCACGCATTGCATGTCTTTCTTGAACAAAAAGTGGTTTCTTCTGCTGCTGTGTAGGTTAATATTGGAGTCTTGGCTAATATTAAAATTGAAACATTGTGAAATTTTAATCAAACACAGTCCAGAATTGGTGTTAAAATCTTAAGTAACAATTTTTTTTTTAATTATACACAGTGGTCATGCATATTTATAATAATCTGGCTGTCGGTGCAGATATTTGGTAATTGAATTTACTAAACGAGTTAAAGGAAGCACAGGAATGATCTCTCCCTCCCCCTCTCTTCACTTTTGTACTTGTGTCAAGTTCTTTTTATAAGCCTTCTTGCAGATGGAGATCTTCAAGTTCAACACTTGTTCCTTATAATAAAGGCATTATAATATTCGGCACAAACTGGATTTAATGTTGTGAGCGTTAAATTGAACAGATGCAGCTCAGCTGCTCATGTCCAGCCAGATGCCAAACACGAACGGATTTCACTTCCTAGAGGCAAGACTTAAGGTAAAAAATATGACAAGACAGAACAGGAATGATAGCATTGTATGCTTGGCATAAAATCAGAAAGTGAGTCTCAGGTGGCGTTTTCAACTTGGTAAAGTCTGGATACATGTACTTCCTCTGAGTTACCTGAAGCCAGCCAGCCTCATCTGTTTGAGCTGCGACTTGTGCTATCATGCTTGGAGGAAGAGCTGACCAACCTACTTCACATGCATGAGCTCACGGATTCCCTTGATTGGCTTGTTTCACTATAAATGATTGGGAAAAAGAGTATGCCCTTCCTCTTAGGAAGAGAAAATTACTCTCTTGGATAACTTGCCATTAAAAGCAATGACATCATCAAGATATCTGGTATATCACTTGCTTCTTTTCATGAGCCAAATCTACACTATATGGATAAATGTATTTGGGCCGAACTTGTTAATTATTGAATTCAGGTGTTGCAATCAGACCCCTTATCCCCAGTGAAGGGCAATCTTAATACTTCAGAATACCAGGGCATCTTGTTACAAAGCTGGAAGCATAGCATTGTCCAACAGTGACCCAAGGCACAAAGCAGGAACTACTGCATAAAGACAAGATCAGGGACCTAAAGACAGGGCCCTGTGACCTCAGCCCCATCGAGCACCTTTGGGATGAACTGGGATGGAGATTGTGAGCCAGGCCTCCTCGTCCAACATCAATGCCTGGCCAAATAAATGCCCTACTGAATGAATGGGCACGAATTCCCACAGAAACACTCCAAACTCTTCTGGACAGCCTTTCAAAAATGGTGGAAGCTTTTATAGCTGCAAGAGGCGTACTCATTCCATATCCTCGTACTGTGTGTATATGTGTATATATATATATATATATATATATATATATATATATATATATATATATATATATAGGGATACAATGTTGTTGCAGGGTTGAAAAAATATACATATAGACACTTTTGTCCATATAGTGTATATCATCTGTTGACAGCCTACTTGATCAGATGTTTAAACCTGCAATCAGTATACAAGTAATTATTTTTTTTTTTTATCCAAAAGCTTCTTTATGATGGTCTGGATCAGTGAGTGAATTTATTCAGTCATATTGTGTGGTGGTGCACCAAAGGCATACTGGTTTTTTTTTTTTTGCACTAATGGATTTGCATAACTAGTCCCTGCACTCACTCACTGAGTGGTTTCTTCCCACACAGCGATGCTAATTAGGTGTTGGTATATAAAAGTTCACTTGTAAGTACATAGACATGAAAGCCACTGTTCTGATGATGGAAATGTGACTGGACAGATAAAGTACTTGGCCTCTAAAGCCAAGAACCTGTTTTACATGAGCGATGATTTATCTGGTGGCAAAATTTCCGTTAATCTTTACTGCAGAGAAGTGTTTGACTGACTTTTTGAAAAGCTAGGGCTATTAACCATCGTGAAAACTGTTTTTTGCTGAATCAATTAAAATTCCAAACAAATAAATAAAATGAATGAATAAAAGAAACTTTGTGGGCACTGGTGTCTCAGTGGCGGGTGTCTTGTCTGCCATGCGCAAGGCCTGGGTTCGTGTCCCAGCCCACACTCCAACCATTGGCTGCAGTGCCAGTCCCAAGCCCGGATAAAATGTGAGGGCTGCGTCAGGAAGGGTGTCCGGTGTAAAAAGTGTGCCAAGCTTGGGTGCGCACTGGATGAAACCCCTTGCCGGGAGCAGCCAAAAAAACCAACAAGAACAAAGAACAAAAAAATTGATTTCAACATGCATTATGTTAATGGAGCAATACTTTTGCTACGAACTATGGATATAGTCGTTTGTTTTTACGGTCTACATGCCAGCAGCTCGCCGTGTGATCTGGTCAAAGGGAATACATTTCCTGTCAACTTTTACGCTATTGCCCTTACTCAGTATTTGGAACAGGAGGTGAACATTTACCTCTGTGTATTCTAGAACATGGTGAGCATTTCTTTAGAGTTATAAATGTGAACTGTGGTGTATATATTGTATACAGCACAGACGAGTTACAGTGAAATTATGATATGCAATGGAAGTTGTAATATTAATACATTTCATGTACTTTCATAATTATGTCAGAGTGGACACTAGGAGAACAAAGAAGGGGATATAAAGGGGAGCACATTTTTATGTCTGAGCGAGCTGAGCCGATAGCTTTATAACGAGCTAATAGACTCGGGACTTGAGATGGTGTCTGAAATGCCCTGCTCGCCAGTGTGTCAGACAGTCTCCACTAATGACTGTCCCACCCAAAAAGACGCAGCGATGTTTAATCCTGTAATACTCTCTCCTCTGCTGCGTCTGCCTGCCCGACACGAGAGTAAAGGGATGCGCGTGATACTACAGCAGGATGGTGTTCAATAACTGTCATATGCTTGTGAACATTTTCTGTACTCACACATTCTTCTCATCAAACCATACCCCCTCTACATCAGATGTCATCGATATAGAAACTGAGTCGACCAATGAATTAAATCAAGTATGGCTACAGTACATCAAAATAAAACCCCCAAATATTTCTGTTTGTCTGGAGCTCTGAGAATAGAATTTTGACATCAGCTGTCATGTATACTGTCTGGCCAGTGTGAAAGAACATTCACACACAGTGAGACCAATAAGCAGTATAGCAATCTAGTTTGTGGTCAGTGTCATAACAGAGCTTTACATTTTTTACTCCTTATTATTCTGATCAAGCAGAACCTAAAAATTGAAGGCTGAATGTTTCTTTGTCCTCCATCTCTTCAAACAAACATCTGGTGGATATTGATTGGCGGCATTGTCTAAATCCTCTAGGACAGTGCTTTCAGACAGAAACATATTAAATCAATTTTATTTGCGAGCTTGAAGACAGATTTTTTTTTTTTCATTACAAAAAAAAAAAAAAAACACAGGAGAATAAAGTATCAACCAGTAATTAAAGTTGATTTTAGAACAAAATAAATAAAGCCTGAAATCACAACATGATGATTGTTGGAAATGTTAATTATGAATTAAGCTGATTATTTACATTATTTCAATTAAATAGAAATTTACTTTAGATTACAGTGGACCCATAAACGTCCTCCCTTACGGATTTTCGGCTTAAGAATTTACATTTTGCAAGAAAGTTGCATCAGCATAGAAAGCATTTGTGGCATACAGATGAGCTGAACCAAACCAAACTAAAGGCCAGCCGTACCTGTGCTTGTACTGTATATAGACTACCACACAAAAGTTTGAGATCACTTTCAAAACTATGAAATAAGTTTGATAAAAAATTTGAGAATTAAGGAACAACTACAACAGTTAGTTGTTATTTTAAGACACAGAGGTCAGCCTTTCTGTAATAGTTCTTGCAAGAACAGTATTGTCAAGTGCATTTGCAAAATCCGTCAAGCACCATAATGAAACTGGCTCTCATGAAGGCCGTCCCAGGAGGGCGAGACCAAAACCTACCTCTGCTGCAGACGAGAAGTTCATTTAGAGTTATCAGCCTGAAAAATGACCAATTAACAGCACCTCAGATTAGAGGCGTTATGAAGTCTTTACAGAGCAGACGTAGCAGAAACATCTCAATATCGACTGTTCAAAGGAGATTAATGCATTTTTTGGACGCCTTCAGCATTCCTTTACAATGTAGAAAGAAATAAAAATCAGAAACGACCATGAAGTTAGAAAGTGATCCCAAACTTTTGAGTTGTAGTGTATATCCGGGAGTCGTTCGAAACTTATCTGCTTCAGTCAACCAAAGCTAGTTTAGTCAACATGTGATTTTTTTTGTATCATTGATAATCCACTCCAGCTACCACCAAATATTATCTGCATTTACATTATTTTTTATGGAAATATTGGTATCACAGTACGGATTTGCACCTTTAGAACAGATTAAATTTGCAGTCTGAGGTTTGACTGTATTCTCAACTGATCCATAATGATCCACTCTATTTTAGACGTATATGTGATCTATTTGTTTTCGCATGGAGCTATGAGGATTAATACAACATTTCTAGAAGGTGTTTGTACCTTGTGTTTGAGAGTCGACTTTAAATTAGCTGCAAGTGAGCATGAGCTTTCTTATCCTGGAAATGTGAGCACATAGTGTGACTTTAAAAATGTCTCCTGAATCTCTCTCTAAACAAGGCTGATTTAATATTGCTTCTTTGACTAGGGAGAAAAAAAAGAAATGTCTAACTCTGTTTTTTTTTTTTTTTTTTTTTAAGTATTTTGCTGTCTAGTAGGAACTGTAGAGATATTATGGAGATCTCTTTCTTGAGGTTGTGCTTCCTGTGGGGGGGGGGGGAACATCACTTAAAGCTGCAGGGTGTAAAGAGAGATTTGCCATGCACACGCTCGTGACCTCATGCTGACAGCAAGCGATGGCGAATATCTCCTCCCCCTTTCCCCTGCTCTAGGGAGGGCCATGAAAAGATTTAAAGTTTGCGACAGATGTTGGACGGACTTGGATGTGTTCCTGAAGGATGCCAAGGACATCAAGCCAAACGCTGCATTTTTAATTTGTTCTGACACACTTTGCGAGCTTGTAAGAGCTCGGTCTGTCTTCAGAATCTTGACAGTTCATCATCTATTTGATTTAGACCCATTCATTCAGAAGGGCTTTTTATCAATGCCTTTTTTTTTAACATAGAGGAAATGTAATAGGACAGATGAACGGAATGATTTATCTATTTCACCGAGCCTATCAATTCTTGCTTTATGCTGAATGAGAGGCTAATGGTTGTAGGAAAAAAATGTGCAAATGTGCAGTGATGACTGGTTGTGCAATTAGGTGTAATACAGAAGCAATACTAGTGATTTTGAGGATTTGTCATGGGGAATGGCACTTTTCCATCACATCTCCGACTGACACGAGCACAGTCAGTGACCATTAGTTCAATTCCCACAGCGCCCATCTGTTCTCCACTTTCAGACACAACATGATGTACCGAAATGGAAACTCTGCAGCTGAGGCTTTTTACTGTATGCAAAGCAGACAACTCGACTACTTAAAGTGAATCATTTAATTATACTTTATATCTTAAGTGATCAAGGTTTTAATATTAGTGGCCTTGGAGATTTTTCATGTTGTTTCTAATCATGTCGATTATTATTATTATTTTTTGTTGTTAAATTTTGCTGCAGCCTCGAAAATAGTAATAATAATATAAAAAGGATCTGTTTGGCTGTTGGCCTTGACATGAGGGGTCAGTTTGATGCTCTGATGTTGCTGCTCTGCATTCACACCAGATCTTTCAGTTTAATGGGTTTCACACATCCTGTAAAAAAATATGCCTTTACAACTCTTTAAAAATTGGTAAGAAAAACAACTTTTAATCCCCTGTGGAAAATAATTAGCTCTAGAAGACAAAGGCTTTGTTGAATTTTAATAGCTGTTTCTTCACTTCATTGTGTGTGGCATTAAGTGTAAGGGATTTTATTCCCTTGACAAAGATGTTTTTTTGCACCCTGACATGAGACAAGTAGCTGATGAAAGCCGTATATACTGCGGAATCAAATTAAGTGCAGACATTTCAAATTTCCCAGGCTGATTCAGGTGCTAGGTTCTGTCGTATAATATATAGTTAAGGCATGCTGAGATCATGTATGCGTTTCATTGATCAGAATTATAACAATCAGTTTTAAAATAGGGCAATGCAGTGGCGTAATGTGGCCGTGTAATGGCGGATATCGAGGCTAGAGAGCTTCAATCCTGTCTTCAGGTCCTAACACTTTGAGCATGGAGTTTACATGTTCTCCCCATACTTACTCCAGTTTCCAAAGGCGTGCAGATTAGACTAATCGGTGTTTCCAACTTAAAATGTTTTTTTTCTATTTATATTTTTTATAAAAAATAAATTCCTCCCAGTCACTAGTGGGCTCCCACATTAAGCTACTACCACTCCGTCAGAAGAGTGGCAGACTATCACGTGTTTCCTCCGAACCACGTGATGTCACCGACCTCATCTTTTCGAACTGTTTGCTCACACATCGTTGGAGGCAGCGTAACGCACTCGGAGGACAGTGCTATCCGCTCCCTCTGCTTGCGTGAGCTCAAAGATGCTCCTGATTGGCCGAACAGCTGTAATTAATGTGTGAGCACTACAGTAAGTGCCTCCCATCCCTCCCCTATTAGAGAGCTTGGCCAATTTTGCTCTTTCTAGGCCCTCGGCTCCGAGAGGCTACAGCATACAGATAGGGCGAGCACTTTACTACTTTACCACTCTGGGTCCCTGGTGAGAAATAAACCCAGCACCTGGAGGTGCAAGGCGACGGTGCTAGCCACTAAGCCACCGTGCTGCCCAAAAGACAACTATTCGATGTTCATTTGGATATGAAGCTACTTCTAGGGTTAGGATTAGGGTTTTTTGTAAATTGTTCTACAAAGGGATGAGTGATATGATGATATAATATTGGTACCATGATAAATGATGCCACAATACACTTTTTTTTCAAGATGTCATTAATAATGTTTTACTGAGATTTGACATTATAGTAAAGTATCATCGAGGGGGAATTGGTTTGGTGACTTAGTAGTTGGTTTCTCACCTGCCATACGGAAACCACCATTCAATTTCCACCCAATGCTAAGGCCGGGTTAAATGGGAAGGTTACATCAGGAAGGGCATCCGGTGTAAAATTTGTGCCAAGTTGTGAGTGGATCGGATGGTCCACTGTGGTGACCCTTTAATAGGAGCAGCGGAAGTAGAACAACATTAAAGTATCATTGAGCTTTTCTTTTTATTATTAATTTAAATTGCAACATTACTGAATTGCTAAATTATATATCTTAGAAATGTCTTGAAATATGGTCTTGGACTATTTCCGTCATCTCACCCAGCCCTAGAACTTTTGATTTGATCCTTTATATTATCTTGTATTAAAATTAAGAACGAATATTAAAGGCAGTTGTATAAATACCAAAATAACTCCTATTTAATATGGACTACTCAAAAATCAACCAGGCAAACAAAGTGGTCCTTCTGTATTAAGCTCTAACATGGTGTTGATTTATGACTATGCTTACAGGTGTTCCTATTAACATGGCTAGTAAGTGAACAGCCGACGCTCCGTTATTGGAGGATCTAAATAAATCTTTTCTGAAGGATGAAGCCAACAATTGACACTGGTGCTCTTATAAAGCACATACGTAAGAGCATATTTATTAAACAAAGCTTAATACAATAATTAAAATGGTAAATTAACAACTTACATTTGTCAACTGAGCAGCTGAGGATTAGGAGCCTTTCGTAAGGGCCAAGCAGTGCTGGTTTGGAAGTACTGGTATTTGAGCTTCCGATCAGAAAGCCAGCGTCATAACTCCTTACAACATTCTGCAATATTTAAATGTTAATTAAAAATGTATAAATATTTTTTTGAGCAAATGCCAATTTATGTCCAGCCGCAGGTGAACTATGTATTAAGAGGTTACAGATATTTAATAGGCTGCTTTAAATATCACACAGTTCCTTCAAAAGAAAAGGAACTGTGCTCTTTCTGGATATTTTTATTACCCATTTGACTAATTAGACCTTCATTCCGAGTCAGCGTTAAGATTTAATGAGCTCCCATAATTTATTTACATTTACACATGACCTTTTGGGTACATCTATTTTAAGATAGAGCTCACTTCCTTTCTAACGAAGCCCTGGATTTTAATGGCTCTTTTTTTTTTTTTTGTCTAGCCTAGTTTTAAGGTCAGGCTATTTAATTTTGACCTTTCTGTCCATCATGCTATTTAACCTGATTACGTTGCGAGATTGGTGCAAGTGTGTTCATTGTTCATCCCGTTTGAAGGCCGGACACTTATTATATCTTTGCATACTTAGGACTGGGAAATCAGAAATAATTCACACTCACTATATTAAGTTTTCAGAATATAAGTAATTGTATAGGCATTTCCTCCTTTCTGGTTTAAAAGGTACTGCAGCTTGTTTATTTTCTGACCTAACTTTAAAAAAAAAAAAAAAAAAAAAGGTCGTACTGAGCTTCAGGATACTTGTGAATTTTTTTTTCACAATAAAGAGCATCTTCACTAACTGCATCTCAGTGTGGTCCAGCAGCTGCACCGCACCAGACAGCAAAGCCCTTCAGCGAATGATTGAAACCGCTCAACGAATCAACAACACTCAGCTATCCGCCATCGAGGACAAACACTGCCTGGTATGGATGAAAAGCATTATCAAATATGTGTCTCAGCCTATTCCTGAACTGTTTACCCTTCTCCCTTTAGGCAGGCGCTACAAATGCCTCAATGCCTGCACAAAAAAAGACTGAGAAATAGGCTCTTCCCAATGGCTGTTTCCATACTGAACAGCTAATCATGATTTAATATCCACTACACTCCTGAGTTGTCTCTTTACTTACTGCACTGCTCTATCCATTATGCGTCTTCGCACTGCCATATCCATAACTTATAATTCTGTCATTGTACTACTGTATATTTCACACACGTTCTGTACTTCCATAGATGCATACATGTATAAATGCATATCGGGTCTGTTGTACAGTATAGTACTTAATATACAGTATCTTTAATCGCTGCGCAATCATTGTTTGTATAAGCATACTGTATATTATGTATATCCATGCCATTTGTATCCATGTATACAAAGTTAGTATAATTAGCAGAGGTAAATTCTTACTATGTAACCAAACGGTGAAACCATGGAAACAGTTCTGAGAACAATTATTCCACTTTGGCTACCTTCAGCAAACCATTTTTGGAACCCAGATAATATAAAAAGTGTCGGTCTGCGACTAACGATTATTTTGATAATCGATTAGTTGGCCGATAATTTTTTCCGATTAATCGGCTAAAAACTAAACGCTTTAATTTGATGTTTTGCTTAACTATATAAAACCATAAATCAGGGTATTATTTATGTATAAAAGTAAACTTTTAAAAATGCAATAGCCACATAGAGTTTAATTATCTTTAATTTTGACATTTAAACCTTATTTTACATTTTTGTTGATTGCAGATGGCAAGTTGACTGATGGCATTGCAGATGGCAAGTTGACTGTGTGTGTGTGTGTACACTCTATATATATATATATATATATATATATATATATATATATATATGTATGTGTGTGTGTGTTAAAAAACACTGACATATTCAGTTGTTAAGAATGACCTCAATTTTAAATTCTCTTAAATTAATTCAACTTAATAAGAAGAAGAATAGTGTATCTGTGTGTGCATTTGTGCATCTTGTGGTCGCGCTCCTCAATAACGTGAGCAGCCCAAATAATCGATAACGGCATTTGTTGACAACGAATTTCATTATCGATAATTATCGATTAGTTGTTGCAGCCCTAAAAATGTGTTCTAGAGTGTACAATCCATTGTTCCACACACCAAGTAGCACCTTTGATCAGGGGTTAGATATGGATTTGGGATTAAGCCTTGTGTTTAATAGCACGTGTTAGTCATTTGCAAAACAACTCGGACTCTTCAGAGGCTATTCGGACCGACTCAGAAGCAAGTACTAAGGAGACCATGTGCTGTTTAATGCTATCAGATGTCATTTCTTGCTGGAAGTGCTTCCTTAACTGTTTTTTTGAATGTGGCATTTCTTTGAGGTAGCTATTCTGTCCTCTTTGCAGTATTGTGGACTGTACTGTACAGATCTCCTTTCACTCATGTTGCAGTTACTGTAGATGCGGACATATTATTTCACTAGTTTTGACGTGTATCTTTAATTTAAAGTTTCACTCACAACAACAGAAGTCCGATGATCTCTTTGTCTCTTGTAGTTTATTTGTCAGCATCAAAGAATCAACATTTCATACAGTCGTCTTGAGTAAATCCACTGTGGGTTACAAGCACCAGTTGCTGTATCTTGCCCACATAACAACACTTTTGTTTTATATATCTGCTTACGGGTAGCTTACGGTTACAACAACCTAGTTGCTGAATCTTATAAATTACATACTTAGCTTACGGTCAAAAGCTTGTGTTTCCGTAGCCTTCCGCATCTAAACTGACTTTTCTGTCATGCGACAGTCATACAAATACATGTCATAGTGGAGTGACATCACAGACCAACTTATGATTGTCAAAATGGATGCTTAACTAACACATTCAGAGCTTATGGCTTATGTAATAAACTTAATGCTTAATGCTTTACTAATG
Organism: Channallabes apus; assembly: GCA_030522415.1. Taxonomy (NCBI): domain Eukaryota; kingdom Metazoa; phylum Chordata; class Actinopteri; order Siluriformes; family Clariidae; genus Channallabes; species Channallabes apus. The sequence continues at coordinate 30,703,215 of CM060111.1, read as the reverse complement.
AACAGAATAAGATAGAATGAATGAAAACAGATAAAATAAAATAAACACAACAAATTCTGCAGATCCATTTTACATAACAAATGTGATATGGCTCTTACAGTTACGTTTACAGGATTTCGCAGACACCCTTATTCAGAGCTATTTGCATTTTATCTCATTATGCATCTGAGCAGTTGAGGGTTAAGGGCCTTGCTCAAGGGTCCTGCTCAAGGGCCCAATAATAGGTAATTAGGTGGTGCTGGGGTTTGGACCTCAGACCTTCCGATCTGAAGTCCAATACCGCTGCTGTTATGCTCTGTATCACCAATTGAGGAATGCCACTTGCCCAATCAGATTACTCCATCAGAACTAACTCTTGTATAAAATCTCTTTTATTAAAGGCAGGAGCATTCTGAGAGTAAAGTTGTTTATTTTAAACATAAAAAGGCTAGCATTAACCAATTTACCCCCAAGTTTATTTACTGTTCAATGCCATTTGTCTGGCAGGGTTGTATTTATTCTGTATGCATAACATCTGTGTTATGATTTAAATATATGGGCCTTGTAAACAGAATAATGGTATTGTTATCTCTAAGGAGGATTTATCTGATGCTCACTAATATGTCCAATTAAGGCGAATAAGTCTTTAAATGCTTTCTGCAACCACGTCTTATCCAGGAGTCATTTTTTGCTATGGAAACACAGAGATTGATCATTGTTTTACTGTAAATATCACTGATAATAAACTTGTGTTTGTCGAGTTTTAAATAACTATCGACCCATGTCTGTATATACAGTATATATAAGTACAGTAGGAGTTTTATTATTGTGTATTTTCTTTGTGTCAGTCATGTGGGATTTAGATCCTGTTAAGTTATATTTAATTCTGCGATTGTGAGCTTTTCTTGAAGCCTAGACATCACCAGTATTTCACACTATAGACCTTTTTGCTTATAAAACCGCTGTTTCTGTGCTCCATATTGATTCTCTGAGCTCAATCCTTACTAAATCAATAGTAGTGTAATTGGAAGAGGGCTGCCCTGTCTCTAATTATGAACTTGCAGCGAGTGTGATAAAATAAGTTCCAAGTTGTGGACGTAAATCTAAGAAGAGTTACAAGAGTTTGGTCTGACTACATGACTGGCTGACTGCTAGATTTTTTTTAATTTAATTTGTGTTGCTCAGATCTACACTATTTCTTTATTTTTTTTATTTTTATTTTTTTAGCTAAGACAGATGTAAAGCTGCCCAGAGGCAAGGCCGGAGGATATTTTAGGTTTTTCCATAAGCATTTTAAATGGATTGATGACAAAATGCTCACTGTTGGTGTGTATTAAAAAGACTGCACTGTCTCCTCTCTCTCTCCCTCTCCCTCTCCCTCTCTCTCTCTCTCTCTCTCTCTCTCTTCTTCTCTACAGTGGCCTTTTTTGCTTCAAGCGAAGATGGGAAAGAGAAAGTCTCAAAGGTAAGGCTGGCTTGTTTACTGCTGCCTACCAGCCAGTAGGACCTAAACAACTTGCAATGCTTAGTTTTATTTTCGTACCCGAAGCATGTCATATCCAAATGTGGGAGAAATCAAAGCAAATGCTGCCTTTAGACTCGCCGGATCTCAGCCCAGTAGTACACCTATGGGAGATTTTGGAGTGACGTGTTAGACAGTGCTCTCCACCATTGTTTTCATTTAAATACCAGCTAAGGGAATATCTTTTGGAGGAATGGTGTTCTTCGCATCGGTACCGTTCCAAAAAAACAAGTCGGTTTGACAGTATCATAATATTAATCGTGTATTTAAAAAAATAATAAAGGAAATATTTATCATGAAGTCTTCAGTATCTTTGCGAATCCTAGTGAATCAATCAGTAAAGTATAACAGTTCTTGTTTTTTTTGGTCAAATTTGATGTTTGCACATACTGTATGTGCACTATGTTTGTTAAGATTGTGTGTAGTTAATAAAGATGATATTTTACATAGAATAAGTGATCTCTCTCTGTGGAAGTGGCCTCATGAGGTTTTTGTACTGCAAATCTAATGTACTAGATACACTTCATTTTAATGCAACCCCATTGTGGTTGTACCTAATTTGACCTTTAATATGCATGGCTTTGATAATTGCTCTTGATTAGTAGTAGGTCAAGTGACCATAATACTGTACGTAGAGCGGATCTGCACTGGAAGTCAATAATTTCCCTGACATATGAAAGCATCATTTTACTGTCACTGCCTTTTTTTTTCAGTATGAAATTTTGTATATACTAAAATGGCACAGTGGCTTAGTGGTTAGCACTATGGACTCGCAACTCCAGAACTTCAGCACGCGACTTGTACTCCCCATGCTTGGTGGGTTTCCTCCTCATGCTCGGGTTTCCTCCCACAGTCTGAAAGGCTAATTGGTGTTCTCAAATTGCCCATAGTGTGTGAATTACTGAGTGGTGTGTGCATGTCCGCCCTGAGATGGATGGCACCCTGTCTAAGGTATATATTTGTACCCAAATTTTCCTGGGATGGTCTTGCGACCCTGTATAGTATAAGTGGTATAAAAGATGAATGAATTAATGAATGAATATACACAAATCAAGGGGCAGTGGTGGCTCAAAAGGTTCAGGCTCTGGTTTACTGATCAGAAGGTGGGGGGATCAAGCTCTGTTTTGCTCTCGGGCAAGGCCTCTATCCCTGTCTTCTCTAGGGGCGCAGTATCCTGGTTGACCCCAACTTTCTAACTGTGATATGTGAAGAAATAAAAAATAATAATTTCACTGTGCTGTAAGATACATGGGGCAAATCATTGAATATTAATCTTATAGACTTTTGGAAAAGTAGTTACCATATATGGTAACTTCACTGACCTTGATTCTTTTTGGTTAAATAATGACAAATTATATAAATTATATAAAATTTTTTTTTTATTTATTTTAAGTATTAAACTTGTATTAATGTATTACTATATATATATATATATATATATATATATATATATATATATATATATACATACACACACACACACACACACACAAGTTGTGTACCTGTATTTCAAAGATTATGTATTTTCAAAGACTCTCTTTCTAGATTCAATGTTGCTATACATTTCTGCATTTTTATTTGCATTTCTGCATGCTTATTTTGAGTTTTCATTGGTTTTTGTTAGTTAGTTTTGGTTAATTCTATTTAGCATAATTTCTATTTCCGTTTTTATTTAGTACATTATAATTGATATTGTGTTCAGTGAAAACAGTGAAATAGTGTTGAGTCTGTAGGGTTTACATAATAATGACAATGAATGAAGATTGCATTGTTCAACAATAAATGTAGACATTTTAATGTGGACCCAATGCCAACGCATCCTTCACCATTAATATGTAATGTTTAGACTTTAAAATACTTGACCAAGACAACAGTTCTTTATAAAGAAACGAGAATTAATTTGACTAATCTACGATACATGAAACTATGCTACTTAATCTCACACACACGCGCACACACACACACTCATCACCTCAACACCTTATTATTATGTTATGTTGTCGCACTGTCACTTTGTTGCTTTATGTTGTCTGTTGTCTGTAAAACCTGTAGATAGTCTTACTTAGCTAGTTAGTTTTTTTAGTTAATTTATGTTGTAATTTATGGTAGGTCTATCTGTCTTGTCTTTGCTAGCCAGCTAACTAGCCCTCTTTAGTTAGCTAGTTTAGTTTTCTGTTAATTTATGTTGTAAATTTATGTTGCATGTAGCACCTTGGTCCTGGAGGATCGTTGTTTCGTTTCACTGTGTACGAACGGTATATGGTTTGAAATGACAATAAAGCCTACTTGAACTTGAACATACAAACAGTTTGGGAAGTGAAAACGAATGAAGTTATTCGAGTACTGTTTACTAGCTTAACGAAAGTCACAAAAGCAGAGTCTTGGGTTTAATCTTACGGTTTAGTTATGAAACGAGCACCAACATCAGCAAGGTATGCAGCTTTGTTTGTTTACTTGCATTATGTTTTGTTCTCATCCGTTGGTTCGCCTCCATCGAAGGGAATCACGGCATTGCTGATTGGTTGGTGCGGTGTTGTAGAGATGACGTCTGTCGGGAAAGCCCTTCGGTGAGGCATTGGTTGCCCGGTTACCGATGGCTGCGCTCTGGAACTTCTCCTGAGGGTTTCTTCGTTGTCGTTGGGAGTTCCTGAAGAGCGGATGACACCAGCAGTGGCGGCACAGCGGCGCCCACAAGGGCGGAAGCCCGAGCTGCTTGGAAGATTTTGTAGGTTGCAGTCGTGATGTTAACTTCCTTCTTTGAACTCCTACTCCTTAGGGTTTTTGTCCCTTCGTGGTCAGTCCGTCCCACGGGTGATTGGTCCAATTGATTATGGTTGAGGGGCTCAGCCACGCCTCACGTAGTTCCTTCTTTTGTGCATACATTAGCACGGTGTTTTGGCCCCACATTGGGCCCATCCGGTTGGAGTTTTTAATACCTTTTATAAAGTAATTTTGCATGAGCTCGGTTCATTGTACCAATTTCCCGTGTTCACCAACATTCTTGGAATAAAGCCAGCTTTAGATTGACATCAAACATTACATATTTTACCCAGTCACACCTTCCTTTATCTAATAAAAGGGGTTTGTAAATTCTGATTACACCTTTAAAGTTTTGCAGAATAATCAAACAGATGCACAGGAATGAACGATACTGAGTAAATATATGTAAGTACGTTTTGCCCTACTGGCACACTTTAAATATGTTTAAAATAGTGTCCATGCCGTATGCTTTTGTTCATTGAAAGGCATGTCTTCCGGAGGTCAAGAGAGTGTCCAGGTGTGACAGGTTCTCCCCCCAGCTTGGGGTGAAGCTGTAAAACAGTCTGCTTTGTTTACCGGATCGCCAATTTACACCCTTGGTTTTGGGGTCTACTTCAAAGCATCTGGTCTTGTGAAGTTTCTTGCAGGTTAGTTTCACAGACGCTCCGTTCTGATCGCGGACCAGATAAGATTATCGGGATGGTGACAATGTATGCTGGGAGACGGTCTGGAATGTGATCCGTTGATTGCTCTCTCTGTGGGAGCCCTGTTATTCGCTGCAAGTCTTAAAAACTAAATATTCAATAGTCTTTATATTAAATTCTTCGAAATTCTACATGCATTTCCATTTTCGAACGCACCATGGGTGCTAATTATTCTAATGTATACATTTGAATCAAATTAAAGCATTGTATCTCCTTATTAATATTGGTTTTGGTTTAACCCTGGAAAACCCAGACCACCTTATCCTAATAGGAAATCTATCTCCTTTGGCTGAAATGATGATACAGACCCAGTGAACCCTAAAACAGGTGTTTTTTTTTTTTAATTAACCCTTTCCTACTACAGTACATGTAATGACATGGGTCATATATGACCCCTTGGGATATCCAGTATGTTTTACCAACTGGTTACTTTCACTCATGACATAAAGGCAGGAGTTCTTTCTTAGTAAGGAAAGACCAGATTCTCATTTCAAAATATATTTATTGATTTTAACTTTTCATCAATGACTATGCACATAAAATTTTGTTCTAAGGCAGGAACTAAAAACACTGGCATCAGCTTTTATATCACCAAATAAAAAGCACAGTAGCAGCCATGTTTGATGTGAAAAAAATCAGGTTAGTTCAGTCAGTTACCACTAAATGTCAGTGTTATGGGTTCACATAGGGCACACTGGGTTGTAATGCAAAAAGAAATCTTTACTTTGGTGTGTGGGTTGAATATGACGATGAAATAAAAGTCTGGGTCAAATATGACCCCATGGGTTCTCCAGGGTTAAATGCAAACAAATCATAAGAAAGGTTTAAACACTGCATCAATGAATGTAATACATGAGTATACAGTATGACCAGACAGTTCAAACCTGAATGTGTTCTGATTTTGCTTTGTTTACGAGGGATTTTAAACTGGTGCTGAGAGTTGAAATGCTGAGAGCATCACCCTCACTGCAATAAACTTTAAACTTTTTGCTGAAGTTAGCGTTTTCTGCACCGCCGTAGGTTTTACTGTTGATATCATTTTGATCTACCTTTTATCAGTTTAATACTGTGCGAAGCAGAAATGCCGTTTGATGTGATGAAAGAGAGAGAGAGAGGTAACAGCATGCCTGGAGAAAGCGAAAAAGAAGTTCATGGCGAGAACTTTGGCAGATGTACTTCTTTTGGTTCAGGAGCTTCATAAACAGTGCACCGCTCACATTTCTAACTCCGACGGAGAACCTTATTCAAACCGATTCAATGTTAGGCTTTTATGAGCACCGTTTTATCTTGTCAGATCATGCGCGCCCTGAGCAGAAAATTAATTTGTCACAGGAAAGTCTTTATTCTCCATGGCTGGGTGGTCACAGGCTGGTTAAATAGCACCTGATTGCAGCTGCACTGTTCTAATGTACAGGGCTAAAATGGTAGTCACACCATGAAGGACACTGAGGTGAAAGAAAGAAACAGAGTGGAACATTTACATGGAGTCGTTTGGCAGACTCTCTAAGCCAACATGACTCACAGGTGTGCGGCAGAATGTAATCGAGGCACGTAGATGTTAAGAGCTCAGCGTGGTGCAACAAATCCGTACAATAATAGCTAAAATCATAGTAATTACTTATTTGCTCTATATTTATCTGACAGTTTCATTTAAAAGTATGTACATACACCAATGAGCCGTAACATTAACACATTAACAAAGGACCGAAGGCCACCCAATCTGGTCCAATCTAGGCAAAAAAGTAGCAGTAGTAGTAAAAAAAAAAAAAAAAAAGTCGTCTGTATCCAATGGTCTTGCAGGCAAAAATATATACTGTATGTACACACACAGTCAAAGACGGACATTTATATACACTTACAGTACCAGTCAAAAGTTTGGACACAAGTTTGGATTAGATTTTCCAATTTTAGGATAATAGTGCATGTAAGAGCCATGTCGTATTTATGAATTTGTTGTTGTGTTTGTTTTATTTCATTTCATTCAATCTTATTCTGTTCATTAGTTAAGCATTAAGTTTATTACATAAGCCATAAGCTTTGAACTTCTTAGTTAAGCATCCATTTTAACAATCGTAAGTTGGTCTGTGATGTCATTCCACTATTACATATATCTGTATGACTATCGTATGATAGAAAGTTCAGTTTAGATGCGGAAGGCTACAGAAACACAAGCTTTTGACCATAAGCTAATCGTAATCCAAGACCTACGTAAGATACAGCAAATAGGTTGTTGTAAAAGTCAGACATTTACAAGATACAACAATTTGTGTTGTAACTACAGTGGATTTACTCAAGACGACTGTATGAAGTGTTGATTCTTTGATGCTGGAAAATAAAATACGAGAGACAAAGAGATCATCGGACTTCTGTTGTGTGAGTGAATCTTCAAATTAAAGATACGCGTCAAAACTAGTGGAATATATGTCCGCATCTACAAATGTCAAAAGCATACTCCGTTGTTTAAGCGCAAAGATAAGTGACTGTTGAAAATGAAAGAGGATTTGAGTGCTCCGCGCTTCACTATGTCCATCTTCTTTCCAAGATGGCGCCGGTGAGTTCGGCTGCCGTCACGACTGCTCCGACCACCTTTTCTTTGTTTTTGTTCTTTAAGTTAGTTTTCAGTGTTTTAAAATCGGCAAAATCACCACCATTGAGTACATTAGGTATGATAGAGACACTCTTGTTTCTATTGGTATACAATGTACTCACAATTCGACAGTTTTAACTCCGGATCCGAGCTGGCCGAGTGAGATCCTGAGGGAGAACAATGGACGCGACGCGAAGCGACGAACCCGAGGGAGACGAGCTGGTGTGAGGAACCGGCTCAGGGCCCGTGCACACCGCACACCTCTGCCTAGCATCCTGCTCGCCAACGTCCAGTCACTGGAAAACAAACTCGATGACCTCAGGGCCAGGATAAAGTTCCAGAGAGACATTCGGGACTGCAATCTCCTCTGCTTCACCGAGACATGGCTGAACCCAGCGGTGCCAGATCACGCCATACAGCCGGCCGAGTTCTTCTCGGTTCACCGCATGGACAGGACGCGGGACTCGGGGAAGTCAAGGGGAGGCGGCGTGTGCTTAATGGTGAACAACAGCTGGTGCAACAGCGCGAGCGTTGTTCCTCTTACACGCTCCTGCACACCAAACCTGGAACTACTGTCCATCATGTGTCGTCCATTTTATCTTCCACGGGAGTTCACATCGGTCATAATCAGTGCCGTTTACATTCCTCCACAAGCAGACACTGAAACTGCCTTATGCGAGCTGCATGAGGCACTCACACAGCACCAGACACAACACCGGGACGAACTTTTATCAGCACATCACCTGCCCCACCAGGGGCGAAAGGACACTGGACCATTGTTATACCACGGTCAAAGACGGTTACAAGGCACAATCTCGTCCAGCGTTTGGTAAATCCGACCACGCCGCCATCTTCCTCATGCCAAAATATAAACAAAGGCTGAAACAGGAAGTTCCGGTCCAGAGGGAGGTCGCGCGCTGGACGGACCAATCGGTGGCCGCGTTACAGGACGCACTCGATGACGCAGACTGGGACATGTTCAGAAACAGCTCCGATGATGACGTCAGCGTGTTTACGGAAGCGGTTGTGGGATTTATTGAAAAGCTGGTAGACGATACGGTAGAGAAAAAGACTATCGGAACGTTTCCCAACCAGAAGCCGTGGGTGGATAAAACCATCCGCGACGCTCTGAGATCTCGCACCGCTGCCTACAACACGGGACTTGCGTCGGGGGACATGGAACCGTACAAGGCTGCGTCATATAACGTCCGGAAGGCGGTGAAAGAGGCAAAGCAGCGCTACGGGAGAAAACTAGAGTCACAGCTTCAACAGAGTGACTCTAGGAGCCTGTGGCAGGGACTGAGAACAATAACGGACTATAAAGCACCAGCATCCGGTATGACGAACGCGGACGCGACTCTGGCAGACGAGCTCAACATCTTCTATGCTCGCTTCGAGGCTGCAGCTAAAGACGCTAGAGATGCTAATGCTAACGGCGCTAATGCTAACGGCGCTAATGCTAGCGGCGCTAACGGCTGCAGACAGGAAGACACTGCCAGCACCGGGAACGCGCTCATCATCTCCGAGCACGACGTGAGGAGAGCCTTCAAGAGAGTGAACACCAGGAAAGCAGCAGGACCAGACGGCATCTCAGGTCGTATTCTCAGAGCCTGCGCAGACCAGCTAGCACCTGTGTTCACTGAGATATTCAACATCTCTTTATCTCAGTCGGTGATCCCCACATGCTTCAAAGAGTCCATCATTGTTCCTGTTCCAAAGAAACCACATCCTGCTTCTCTCAATGACTATCGCCCTGTAGCCCTCACATCAGTAGTGATGAAGTGCTTTGAACGCCTTATCAGAGACTTCATCATTTCTTCACTACCCGACACACTGGACCCACTACAGTTTGCATACCGTCAGAACCGCTCCACAGACGATGCAATCTCTCATCTCCTCCACACATCACTCACTCATCTGGACACTAGGAAAGGGAATTATGTTAAAATGCTCTTCATCGACTACAGCTCTGCTTTTAACACAATAATTCCCTCCACACTCACCACCAAGCTGGAGCACCTGGGACTGAGCTCATCTATATGTCAGTGGATCTCCAATTTTCTGACTGGCAGACCACAGGCAGTAAGGATGGGCGGACATGTCTCAGCTACACTCACTCTCAGCACTGGAGCCCGCCAGGGTTGTGTTCTGAGCCCCCTGCTGTACTCTTTGTACACCCACGACTGCGTGGCCACTACCAACTCCACCTCCATCATCAAGTTTGCTGACGACACCGTCGTGGTCGGACTGATCACCAACAATGATGAGTCGGACTACCTAGAGGAGATTGGAAATCTGGAGAACTGGTGCCAGAGGAACAATCTCCTCCTGAACGTCAGTAAGACAAAGGAGCTGATAGTGGACTTTAGTACAAAGCAGGACAGGAACTACCAGACCCCCGTCATCAACAGGAGCCCAGTGGAGAGAGTGGACAGCTTCAGATACCTCGGTGTTCACATCACGCAGGACCTGTCATGGTCCTGTCACATCAACACCGTGGTGAAAAAAGCCCGGCAGCGTCTCTACCACCTCAGACGCTTGAGAGACTTTAGACTGCCCTCCAAGGTGCTCAGGAACTTCTACTCCTGCACCATAGAGAGCATCCTGACGGGAAACATCTCGACCTGGTTCGGGAACAGCACCATGCAGGACAGACGAGCTCTACAGAGGGTGGTGCGATCAGCCGAGTGCATCATCCGCACTGAGCTCCCTGACCTGCACTCCATCTACAGCAAGCGGTGCTGGACTAAGGCCAGGAAGATCATGAAGGACCTCAGTCACCCCAGTAATGGACTGTTCTCTTTGTTGCGGTCTGGGAAGAGATTCCGCTCCCTAAAGGCCAATACAGAGAGACTGAGGAGGAGCTTCTTCCCGCAGGCGATAAGGTCTCTCAATCACACCTCCACACAGGACTAATAACATCTTTTAAGCTCACAACACTGACTGGACAATCATGGACACATTCATACACACTTGCACTAAATATTTATACATCTGGACAATTGCACATGTCACCTTTCATGCATATTTGCACAACCACCGACACTTTAATTCTATATACATATATACTCTACCCTATATTCTATATTTTTGCAATATTTTATTATGCCCTTATTGCACAGTTAATTTTACTAGTTAAAATTATTTCTTCAGTATTTCCTTTTTATTGATTATTTATTTTACGTACAAGCTTTTATTTTCTTTTTTTTTAAGGTCACTGGCGGTCGTATAAAGCATTTCACTGCATATTATACTGTGTATGATTGTGTATGTGACCAATAAAATTTGAATTTGAAATTTGAGAAGAACACAGCCACAGCCGAGTCCGAGCGTGAGATGGCGCTCATTGATAAAGATTCGGAAATAAAGCTTCAAGAAATGAAAGAAGCCAGAAGCGAAAAGTATACTCAATTGACTGCAATATCCCGAAGAAATAAAGCCGCTCATGTACGATGCATGCAAGTTGTATGATGTTGAAGCTAAGTACTATACGGACTTTATAGGGCTGCAAGAAGAGTTTGTTGAAAGCAATAGACGGGTGCGATTGTGCCTAAACGAAGACGAATGTGAACATGATCTGCAAAACTGGTATAAGTTTAAAATATTGCGCTGCATAGAATTTAGGAAAAAAGTAGAGTTGTGGATCGCGGAGCCGCTTCATGATGCCCTAAATGGACAACGATGGAGTTACTTCAGATGACAGCGTGTCAATGGTGGAGTTTAAGACGTCCACCACTAGTAGGCACGGAAGCGTAGCGACGGCAGCATCCAAAAGGTCCGTAACTTCTACAGCATCCTCAGCCCGACTAAAGAAAGCGGAAGCCAACAGAGCAGCCTTGTAGAAAGTAGCAGCCTTAGCAGAACGGCGGGCGATTGAACAGAAGGAAGCACAATTAAAGGCTGACGAAGAGCCACTGAAAACACGATTAAGGAATAAAGAGGCAGAACTAAAGGCTGATAAAGAAAGGTTGGAATTAGAAACTGCGCTTGCAATTGTCGACGCTGAATTACAGGCTTATCATGGTTGTGAAAAACGACAGCCTGCAACAAAGAGTGTAGTCATCGACCCGAGCTGCACGCACTCGAGCAGCCCCGCCTTGGACGGGCCACAAACCTGAATATGACAGCCGGTAAGAGAGAGCTCAGTCAACGAACCACGTAGCGCATGCGCTCCCAAATTGGAATACAATGAACTTTACGAGAGCAGTGTGTCAACAGAATACCTTGGACTGCCATCACGCTTCAAGGCAGCCCATCCAAGTGTGCCCGTAAGTTTTGAACCAAAATTGAAAAGTACTTTAAATGAATGGTCTAACCAAGACAATAAATACACCCGCCATGACATTGATACATTAGAATCCCAGAGCATGATGCAACAGCAGTCCGCAATGCTTGTGAAATGCCAAAGGCAATCCTTCTTACCTCAGCGTAACGTTCCTGTGTTTCATGGTGACCCTCTTTAGTTTACGTCCTTCATGAAAGCGTTTAAACATGTTATTGTAGACAAAACCGACAGTGATGCTAATAAGCTGTTTTATCTTGAGCAGTTTACTAAGGGAGAGGCTAGAGACCTCATTATGAGCTGTCAGCTTATGCCAGATCAGTGTGGTTATGTAGAGGCAATGAGACTGTTACAGGATAGATTTGGAAATAAACGAAAAATTGCAAACACGCTGATGCAAAAGGTAGCCAATTGGCCGGAAATAAAGTCACAGGATGGAAAGTCATTAAGCGCCTTCTCCGTGTTTCTAGCATCCTGTCACAACATCATGTCAAGCATCGACCACATGGAGGAGCTAGATAATGCTACCAACATGCAGACTATTACTTCAAAACTGCCCTACGAATTGCGTAAGAGATGGAGGGACCAAGTATACAAGCTTGAGGAGCTTAATCAGACAAAACCCAAGTTTAAGCAGCTAGCGGAATTCATAGACCAACGAGCTAAAGTAATCTCAAACCCAATCTCCGGAAACCTGAACGCTTCAACCAGCGACAAAAGACACTTTAACAAATCCCCTCAAGGACCCAAGTCAAGAAGAGAAGGGAAGGCCAGGGTCAGCTTCGCAACCGAAGTCAGACAGGGTGGTAAAATTCACAAAGACTCGATTATAATGAAGAATGCCAGTACATTAGCTATTAGCGCTTGTACTAACCCGTGCGCGTATTGTAAAGAGGACCATGCTGCACATTGCAGTGCAAGACACGGCGTGGTTAGCAGCAAGTGCCGACAAAATTGAAACTTGAAAGTAAACCGCCAGCTACAGTATATTGAGTCACGAAATAAATGCCCTCACTGGGGCTGGAGATAATTGTATCCTCCCCATAGTACCTGTTAAAATAAAGTCCAAGAAAGGTGACAAGATGGCAGAAGTGTATGCATTTATTGACCAAGGTAGTTCCGCCACATTCTGTACAGAGTCATTAGCAAGGCAATTAAATGTACAAGGCAGAAGAGTTAAGATACGGCTGAGCACCATGAACTCCACAAAACTAGTAGAAAGCTACATGCTCAATGATTTGGAGATTAGTAGCCTGGAAGAAAACACCTCTATTGAACTTCCCAACGTGTTTACACAAAAGAATATCACAGCTACAGTGGAAAGCATTCCACAACAGCACGACATCGACAAGTGGCCCTACCTTAGCAATGTAAAGTTGCCCCAGAATAACGCTGGAATCGAAATTCTCATAGGAAATAAAGAGCATAAACTCCTAGAACCACGGTGAGTAATTAATAGCGGGCATGAAGGGCCATACGCAGTACAGAATGCTCTTGGATGGACTGTGAACGGGCCTCTCAGAGAACCGACGAACCATCGAGCGTTACAGTTAACAGAACCTCCATTGAAAGTGTAGAACAAATGCTGAGCAGTTCAACCACGATTTTCCCGAACGAAATTGTGATGATAAGGCCGAGTGGTCACAGGAAGACTATCAGTTTTTAGACTCCGTGAATAACTCATTGCAGTTCATAAATAATCACTACCACATTCAAATTCCAAATAACCGAAGTGCAGCCATGCAGCGCGCATTAAACCTTAAAAGAAAACTTAACAGTAACAGCTCCTTTCACGAGGAGTACACAGACTTCATGAATGACATGCTTAAAAAGGGTCATGCAGTCAGGGTCCCTACACATCACGTAAACCGCCAAGACGGTCATGTGTGGTACATACCTCACCATGGCGTCGGTCATCCTCAAAAGAATAAACTGAGGGTGGTTTTTGACTGTGCTGCTAGTTATCAAGGAGTATCACTAAATAGTGAGCTCCTACAAGGACCAGACTTAACAAACTCACTCATCGGCGTGCTCACACGCTCAGACACAGATCTGCTGCGCTTCCTATGGTGGCCGAACGGAGACGTGAACCAAGATCTAGTTGAGTACAAGATGGTAGTTCACTTGTTCGGTGCAAAGTCGTCTCCTATCGTTGCTAACTTTGCCCTTGGAAAGACAGCAGAAGAAAACCGCAGCAACGCACCTGCTGTGGCAGTTAACACAGTGCTTAAAAACTTTTACGTCGACGACTGCTTGAAGTCTGTTGCAACCCATGACCAAGCAGTCGCCCTGTACAATGATCTCACAAGCTTCTGTGCAAGTGGAGGGTTCAACCTCACTAAGTGGGCAAGCAACAGCCGTGCCCTACTGACTGTCATTCCCGAGAGCGAAAGGATCAAAGACATGAGAGACTTAGACTTGAGTAAAGATGCACTGCCCATTGAGAGAGCTCTGGGGGTGCTGTGGTGCATTGATTCAGACATGTTCAAGTTTAAGATTAGTTTAAAAGAACGACCTGTGACAAGACGAGGAATCCTGTCAATCACTAGCTCAATCTATGACCCCTTAGGTAGGTTTTCTCGCACCTGTTATACTGCCAGCTAAAATTCTGATGCAGCAGTTATGTAAAGAAAAACTTCCATGGGATGACGACATTCCCGAGCAGTTTGCAAAGGCATGGAAAACCTGGCTGCAAGAGCTGCACCAACTGTCCGAGTTCAGTGTAGCAAGGTGCGTGAAACCAGCTGACTTCGGAGCTACAGCGCAACTCCACCATTTCTCAGATGCGAGCGAGATGGGATACGGAGTTGTCTCGTACCTCAGGTTAGTAAATGCTGATGGACTTACACATTGTGCATTCATGATGGGGAACTCTCGTGTAGCACCCCTGAAACAAACCACCATTCCACGAATGGAATTGACTGCGTCAGTCATGACAAAATGTTGAAAGAACAGCTAGAATTGAAATTGCTGGACTCTGTTTTGGACTGACAGTACAACTGTTTTGAGATACATTGATTTTAAAACCTTTGTGGCCAACAGAATTGCCACTGTAAGAGTGGTAACCAAGCCACAGCAATGGAGGTACGTTAATACCTCAAAAAAACCCAGCTGATTCTGCATCCAGGGGGGCATCCTGTGAAAAGTTCATGAAAAACGTCACCTGGATCCATGGTCCCTCCTTTCTCACAGAAGCAGAGTGCAAATGGTCTGAGAGCATCTACGACACGTCGATGAAAGAAAATTATGACGAAATTAAGCTCTCAGCTTTAGTGAACATTATGATCACTACACAAGGCACGGACGCAGTGAGTAAATTGATTAATTATGACTCTGATTGGCACAAGTTAAAAAGATCCGTTGCCTGGATCCTTCGCATTAGAGACATGCTCAAACAAAAAATAGAAAGGGTCAAAACACAAGTAGATAACCCAAAGACAGGAAATCACAAGTCTCTAACAGTTCAAGACCTAACAAGAGCAGAAAACGAAATCATTAAGTTTACTCAAAGTTCTCACGTTGCAAAAGGGTAAAGCAGCAGCAGAATTCAAAAAGGAAATTCAGACACAGCCAAAACGCAAGGCATCCATAAAAAGAAACAGTTGCTTGTCCAAACTGGACCCAGTACTACAGGATGGATTGCTGAGAGTCGGAGGACGTCTCGACAGGTCCGCAATGCCAGAGCACGTTAAACACCCAGTCATTGTACCTAAAGACTCACATATTGTAACGTTAATATTAAGAGACGTTCATGAAAAGATTGGACACAGTGGTAGAAATTACATGCTTTCAGAATTGCGGCAGAAATACTGGATTCCGTCTGCTAACTCACTCGTGAGAAAGTTTGTCTCCAGGTGCGTGACATGCAGAAAGACTAGAGCTAAAACATGTAAGCAAAAAATATCAGAACTGCCAAGTGATAGAATAACACCAGACCGCCCACCCTTTACTAATGTGGGAGTAGACTACTTTGGACCCTTCGAGGTTAAACGTGGCAGAAGCAACGTTAAAAGATATGGCGTACTTTTCACTTGTTTAACAAGAGCCGTGCACATTGAAATCGCTCATTCGCTCGACACAGACTCTTGTGTGAATGCCATTCAACGCTTTATAAGCAGGAGAGGTCAGGTGTCAGTTATGAGAAGTGACAATGGAACAAACTTCATAGGCGCTGAGACTGAACTGCGCGAGGCTATTCAGCAATGGAATCAGGCACAAATTGAAAGCTTCCTCACTCAAAGGAACATACAGTGGACATTCAATCCACCTTCTGGATCTCACTTTGGTGGAATATGGGAAAGGCAGATCAGATCAGTTAGAAAAATCTTGAGATCAGTACTGAAAGAACAAATATTAACTGACGAGAGCCTGCATACATTCATGTGTGAGGTAGAAGCGATAATGAATAACCGACCCCTTACTACTGTCTCGGAAGATCCCACAGATCTGGAACCCCTGACGCCTAACCACCTCCTGCTGATGAAAAAACAGCCAAACCTGCCCCCTGGACTTTTCAAAAAGGAAGACATCTATGCACGTCGCAGGTGGAAGCAGATTCAGAACCTATCAGACCTGTTCTGGAAGCTATGGGTGCGTGAATACTTGCCCTTGCTCCAGGAACGTCAAAATGGTTTCAAGAGAAAAAAAAACTTTCGATTGGAGACATAGTTTTAATAATTGATGAGTCTTCTCCAAGAAATTCATGGGTCATGGGAAGAATCACAAAAGTGTTTCCCGACAAAAGGGGTCTTTTGAGACGTGTGCTAGTTAAAACTAAGACCAACACTCTGGAAAGACCCATTGACAAGCTGTGCCTCATATGTGAAATGGACTGTTAAATGCGTGGTAATCTGTTATGAAATTTGATACGCAAATATAAACATCTGAGATAAATATTATACATTTAAAAGATTTCAAAGGTTCAAAAGGTTAAGAAAGTTTAATTGTATATCGTTACAAACAAACAAAAAAAACCCACAAAGATGTAATTGTCAGTCTTAATGCCTGTCAATTAGGGGCTGGAATGTAAGAGCCATATCGTATTTATGAATTTGTTGTTGTGTTTATTAGTTTTATTTCATTTCATTCAATTTTATTCTGTTCATTAGTTAAGTATTAAGTTTATTACATAAGCCATAAGCTTTGAACTTGTTAGTTAGGCATCCATTTTAACAATCGTAAGTTGGTCTGTGATGTCATTCCACTATTACATGTATCTGTATGACTATCGTATGATAGAAAGTTCAGTTTACATGTGGAAGGCTACAGAAACACAAGCTTTTGACCATAAGCTAATCGTAATCCAAGACCTTAGTAAGATACAACAAATAGGTTGTTGTAAAAGTCAGACATTTACAAGATACAACAACTGGTGTTGTAACTACAGTAACAGTGGATTTACTCAAGACAACTGTATGAAGTGTTGATTCTTTGATGCTGTAAAATAAAATACGAGAGACAGAGATCATCTGACTTCTGTTGTGTGAGTGAAACTTCAAATTAAAAATACGTGTCAAAACTAGTGGAATAATTTGTCCGCATCTACGCTGCTTTTTCACAAAACTATGCAATAACACATATGTCATTAGGTAATTATGTAACAACAACAAAAACAACAGTAATTATTTTAAGACATAACCATCAGCTGTTCTGGAACATTTTTTGCAAGAACAGTATTGTGTCAAGTGCATTTGTAAACCCCATCAAGCCCCATGATAAAACTGGCTCTCATGAAGACCTTCCCAGTAAAAGCAAGACCAAAAACGTACATCTGCTGCAGAAGAGAAGATCATTCATTTAGGGCAGTGGTTCTCAAACATTTTCTGTCATTCCCCACTTAAGGGAGTGGGCGAATTTTCAAGCCCCACTTGTCAACAAAATAATAATGAAATCGGCCAAGTTTACTATTTATTGAAATATAAATTTCTAAACCAATAAGATCAAATAACACCAAGTTAAAAAACGATAAAATACAGGCTTCCTTCGTCACTTATCTAGAGCTTTCTTTCAAAGAAGTCGAGTAGCTTATTAACGTGACTGGGGTGTGTTGTCTCTAAGTGTCTTCCTAATTTGTCGGTCTCGTGCTGTCTGCTGCCAGCGGTGTAACACACATGGGTCTCTCCTCTGCACCCACCATTCCCACCTTGAATCCAAGCACAAGATAGGCTTCATCATATTTTCTTTCCGGTTGGCTTTTTGGTTGATTAGTGCTGAATGGCCTACTTTTTTTGTGGTCCAAGAAACAAATGTATCCATTGACGTAATTATGCTCACTACATACCGTACGTTACTGACCCGGTTTGTGACTGCGGTAAAGTTAGTTTTATATTCGCATCTCCAAATTCAATAGCTGCGTAAATAAACACGCAAATAAGATACCCACATATATTTCCTCTGTACATTGTCTTAAAGCTACATTCGCCTTAAATTATACATGTTTAAAAGCATAAACATCATTATTCTCTACGGCGCAACGAATGATTTGGGGATCATCGCAAAATGCCGATTTTGATCTTGATCTTCCCTTCTGTTCAGCGCCTGAAGGATCAAAAAGCAACTTGGAAACACTGGAAACTAGAAATGCCAGACTAGTACTGCCTGATTAAATATTAATTTTTAACAAAAATACAGAAACATCAGCATACACATTGGAATAAATGAAATTACATATATAATACCAAATGTTTCCTTGCATATTATATCCGTTTCACTTTTTCTCTGATGTTATTTTAATTTACTTGTATTAATGATCCATTTTTTCGCATGTGATTGTTTTAGTGTCAATAAAGAAAAGCATGAATTAGAATAGGTACTTTCCTATTATTTTCCACTAATTCCCTCCTTTTCATTGCGCCCCACCTGAGCATAAGTAGCAGATACATCTCAATATCAACTGTTCAAAGGAGATTATTGTATAATTTGGAGGCTTTCAGCATCGTTTAAAAATGTAGAAGAAAAAATAAAAGTGAGGAAACAGCATGGAATCAAAAGGTGTGGCCAAAACATTTGAATGGTTGTATAGGTTGAAGTCATTAAAACAGATTTTTAACCACTTTACAGATCATGGTAACAAAGTACGTTTTTAGAAAGTCGACTAGGATGTATTTTTTTTATTCGTGAAAAGTAATTTCTAAAAATTT
Source organism: Channallabes apus (assembly GCA_030522415.1). NCBI lineage: Eukaryota > Metazoa > Chordata > Actinopteri > Siluriformes > Clariidae > Channallabes > Channallabes apus. The sequence goes on along the minus strand of CM060111.1, from coordinate 30,684,242 downwards.
AGATTATTTCACTTATAATTAACTTTATCACCATTCCAGTTGTGGTTCTGATCATTTGAGAACCTCATTTTCCCTATTGTCTGTTCCAACCATTCAGCATAACCAATTCAATTAAATTCAGTTTTATTTGTATAGCGCTTTTAACAATTGACATTGTCTCAAAACAGCTTTACACAATCAAAAGAATTATTTAAGTATGTATGGAATGTGAATGTGTATGAATCAAAATGTTCAGATAGTCCCTGGTGAGCAAGCCAGAGGGCGACAGTGGCAAGGAAAAACTCCCTGAGATGGTAATAGGAAGAAACCTTGAGAGGAACCAGACTCAACAGGGAAACCATCCTCATCTGGGTGAAACAGATAGCAGGAAATGATCTGCATTTATACAGTGTGTTAGGTGGCAGGCAATTCAGCTATAATAGTTGATGTTAATTGATGTTAAAATGGAGTCCAGTAGTTATTGGAGACTCAGGTAGTCCTGAACTATCGAATTGTCAAGTCCTCAGAGAAACTGCTGCTAACACCAGTTGAGGCCAGGACCATCTTCTAAGTAGATAGAATCATCCCCAGACACCAGACGCATCCCAAAGAGACACACGGGGCATCCATGCGACGAGACCTCCAACCAGAAATGGGGCACCAGGATGGATCAGACAGGTCCGGAGGGCAGAGGGAGTCTGGATCACTGGCAGCTCAGGAATGACATGTGTAGCTCGACAGAGAGAGAGAGAGAGAAAGAGTGAAAGGGGGAGACGGGGGGAGAGAGGAATGTGAAAGAGGGGGAGAAAGAGAAGAGGAGGAGAGATGGCAATTAGGTATGGTCACAGTCACAATGTATAATGTGAATGTATATTTACTGTAGAGTGCAAGCAGGGACTCCGGCAGGACTAACTATGACAGCATAACTAAAAGGGAGAGCCAGAAGGAAACACAAACATGAGGGCTCCCTGAGGTGTAAAGCAAACAATCACCTCACCGTCAACAAACCTGAGTGATCAAATGAGGCTGAGGAAGACAGCATCTAAACATACCAGTTCACCATAATACTCTACGTCCATGAGTCCCCCAGATCTGCTCCTTTACCTTATGGCAAATCTATTTATAAAAATGCTTGGCTAAATAAATAGGTTTTTAGCCTAGACTTAAACACTGAGACTGTCTGAGTCCCGAACACTATTTGGAAGACTATTCCATAATTTTGGGGCTTTGTAAGAAAAAGCTCTGCCCCCAGCTGTAGTTTTCATAATATGCGGTACTGACAAGCAGCCTGTTTCCTTTGACCGAAGTAGGCGTGGCGGATCGTAAGACACTAGCAGTTCGCTCAGATACTGCGGCGAGAGACGATTTAATGCTTTATATGTCAAGAGTAGTATTTTAAAATCAATGTGAAATTTCACAGGGACCAATGTAGTGAAGATAGGATAGGGGTGATGTGCTCATATCTTCTGGTTCTAGTGAGGACTCTCACTGCTGCATTCTGGACTAGCTGAAGCTTGTTTATGCACCTAACAGAACAACCAGACAGTAAGGCATTACAATAGTCCAACCTAGAAGTGATAAACGCATGAACTAGTTTTTCTGCATCGTTTAACGACAATATATTTCTTATCTTGGCAATATTTCTGAGGTGAAAGAATGCTATCCTGGTGAAATTATCTACATGAACTTCAAATGAAAGGCTGGAATCTATAATCACACCGAGGTCTTTTACACCAGTATACTAATCACTGGCCTGATCATCTGTCATCATCTACATCTCTCACTGGTTCATGCCTTAAGTTAGATATCTTTTTTTATGCGTGAATGATTCATAGGTCATTCATAGGTCACTGTGTAGCTTAACAACCAAAGAGAAAAAAAGAAAAGAAAAAAAAAACATTCTTCTGAAACTGGTCACTGGACTGAAAATAAGAGTCAAAATCTTGCTAAAAATGATATAAAGTCCTTCAGAAAGCCTGGAGAACTATTTTTCAAGACTACATTAAAAATCCAAGTATGTCTGGCTATTTGAAAGCAAAATATGAGTGGCTCAAGACTTTTGTACGGTACCACATATCTGAATGATACTGTAGGGGCGAACGCTTTTCTCTTGTGCCACTTGGGAGCATCTGCGTGATTGTTGCAGAATCTGAAATATCGAAGACTGATCGATTGGTGTGTCTTTAGCAGTTATATAAATAATACTTAAAAGCATTGTGTGTATTGCATAAAGTGTTTTCTATTCTGCTTCACATCATGGTCTACATCTCCATAACACATCACATTGCTGTAGTTTTAGAACTTTTCACACCTCCCATTTTTATTCAATTTAATAATTTTATTTGCATTTTTCCCCCCCACAGTTTTCTTCCTAATTTAGTTGTATCCAATTTCTCCCCGGCACTAGGGGGCTCCCACATTAAGCTAATACTATCACTCTCTCGGGGGGGGGGGGGCGTAATACACTCGGTGGGACAGCGATATCCGGTCCTTCCACTTGCGTGAGCTCACACACCCTTGACACACACCCTCAGCTGTAGAGCTGTAATTTATGTAAGAGCGCTAAGTACCTCTTATCCCTCCCCTCTGAGAGAGCTCGGCCAATCAGCTCTCTCTAGACCTCTGGCTGCGAGAGTTTACAGCATCCCGTTGCATAGTGCTTTTAACAGTGGTCTTTGTCATAAAGAAGCTTCACAAAATCAAAAGATAATTATGGAAATGTTTATGAAATCTGAAATCGGAAAAAAAGTGTATAGATCAGAATGCCCCTGATGAGCAAGCAGAGGGCAATTGCGACAAGGAAAAATTCCCTGAAATGGCAGAAGGAAGAAACCTTGAGAGGAAATGGACTCCCATACTCATTTGGGTGAAAACAGATAGCAGGAATTGTTTTTGCAGTCATACTGTGTGTAAGGCAGCTGGAAGTTCAATATAACAGAAGTTGTCTTTATAGTTAATATGGAGTCCAGTTTGTTATTGGACGCTCAGGTAGACTGGGGACAGTTCCACTTTGGAGTTTCCTACAGTCACCACATGCAACCCAAACAGACCTCTATGTGACGAGATCGCCAACCAGAAGTGGGGCACCAGGATGAGTCAGACAGGTCCAGAGGGCAGAAGATGTCTGGCCACTGGCAGATAAGGAGCAGCATGTGTAGATCCAACTCATCATGAAGCAGAATACAGCTGGAGCTGGTGCTTCTCTGGATCCTCACAGAGTTGGTTTCTGTCTGCTGGAGCTGGAACAATCTCCAGATGCCTCGGGATGGGTAGAAAAAAGAACACGTGGGAAGAAAGTAACAAAGTTGCCGCTCATGATAGCAGCAGCACTAGATGATAATGTGCATTTATCATCTCACATCCCAAAATTTACACCATGGTTGGTTTACCTCTTGTAGACCATTTGATTCATATTTAAACAATGCGAGAGTTCAGCTCACTTGCTTTGACCTGTATTTGAATGTGATGACCTGCCTGATGATGATTTTTTTTTTTAATAACCTTTTATTGTCACGAGCTAACACATGCACAAGTACTAGTGATTAAGAAGGCATGATTACAAAGCTGTCAGTACATGACCACATATATTGAAATTGCTGCCCTACCTTCAGACTACCAACTAGTGTGCATTATGTAAGGGAATGGTGATGCATCAGTTAGTAAGAGCTTCAAATTAAATGTAAGTAGAGAGTCATGTGAGATTGAAATGGGTAGATGTGTTCACCTTTTTTTTTTTTTTTTTTTTGCCTTTAAAATGACAGAGAGCTCACACCCTTCCCCGGGCATGTCAAGCTACACATCAGGGTAGAGGAGATGTGAAGACACAATGCTGTTAAATCGATAGACTTCAGACACACTGTCTGATTTCATGCAGGTCAGGTGGGGTGACGTGGTGCTTGGGAATGGCATCACTGTTCATCGTAATCAAGGAGCCAATTAAGCTGTGCAACGTCTCCCAGGAAAAGTTTTCCCTCCCTGTGTCATGTTGATGTTTAAAGGACTTCTCACTTTAAAACTGCTTAGAGAGACTGTTTACTACAATGTTGATCTTAAATCATTGTTAATATCCATCGACTGAGGGATGTCAAGGCAAATCGAAAAAAAGAGTAGAATCACCTTAAGGGAAAGCAGCAGCCTTTTTTTTTTTTTTTTTTTTTTTAACTGCAATGAGTTTTGCTTTGTAGTTTGGATCTGTTATTACAGAATATTACATGCACAGGGAGGAATCTTCAGGTTCAAAGTAACTTTTCTTTTTTCCCCCCATTCTTGTTAAATCCCGTTTTTGATTCCGTAGGGCTCAAATAATTTACAGCGCAGAACAGTCTGGCACAATAAAGTAGCACATCCTCATACAAAGGTCATTTATTAAAGCTTGGCATAACTCGTCAGTGTTAATCGACCGTGATAAAATATACACATATCCCTGGTGATGATAATTACTGTGCTTTCTTGAAGAGAGCCCTCAGAAGAAAAAAAGGAACATTTAAAAGAAAGCTGTTTATTTTGTTCAAGTGTCTTTGTCTCACATGCACAAATTTCCTTTTTTTTAATGCTGGGTCAAAAATAATTAACATCCAATTGAAGATATACCAGTTTAATTAAACAAAGCTTTTGCTATGACCCATGTCATCGGCACAAATTTACACAGGAAATAAATGATTGCTGCCACTTCGTTGCTTGTTAGTGTGTCTGCAAGTACCTGATAGATCGGGGAAAAAAAAGAGCATTTTATCATCAAGAAGTATACCATTTGGATTTCTTTATTAGCCTTCATCCTGGTTTAATAAATGTTATAAATTATTCTGCAGTTCAGACATGTGCATTTTTTCCCTTCCGTTCCAAACATAATGAATGACCGGATTCTTCTGGTTAGAGACTGAGCTTTTGAGTATCATAAAATATGGTGGATTAAAGATTTACAATAGGGCAGAAGGCCAATTTTCAAAAGTGTTCCACTTTAGTTGAATTTGCCCTCGCTCCTCAACACCCACATCATGAATGATATACTACAGCACATATTTCATCTGCAGCTTTTCAATCTTGCATGACCTCTGCTGCCAGTCCTCCTCTCAATAACTCACCGCATTGGCACCACAGCGTGTGGGCAGCCCGGAAAAAACCCCAGAATATCTCCTGAAATGGCTCCAGGAAGCAAGATCTAACACGACTCGACGGGTCAGTGAAGCGCCAGCGCTGTAGGTGTAACAAGATATTTTCACATGAGATGCAATGAAATGCAGTGACTCAAATGACCTTGGCGCGCATCAAGAAATTTGGGAATCTAAAGTGGACAAGAAAAAAAAAAGCATATGATTGAATTGGGTGAGGAATAGGGTGCACGCGTCGATTAAACCCTGTTATGAGATTCTCATCAGCTTTTTTTGAATCCTCATTTTCACTTCAAAAGCTTTCATACAGGGTGTCTTATGTCACGTCAGCAGCTTTGCTGAAGGGTAATGCAAGGAAACTAGCAAAATGTCACCAGCTATTGCCAGGAAATGTCTCTTTGTGTTTGATCAGCGGAAAAAAACACAACTCTCTGCGTGTACTAAGCACCTTAAGACTGGAGTATTTCAAAGAAAATCGGTGGAACTTGTGTTCAATGGCTGTGGGGAAATGAAACTCCAGGATAGAGGGTTGTGCTTTGAAAGTAATGAGCACAATTGTCCATTGCTCAGTTCCTTATTGTTTTAGGATGGTGAAGTGATGCTAAGGCAAGACACAGGAAGATGGAAATGATGGAAATAAGTGTAGACAGGATGCAGTAATGAGAAAAGAACCATTTTTCAAACTAATGGTTGAATATCGGGAGGGACAAGATGTCAGCGCACCCTGTCCTGTTGTCCTGTGAATAATTTACAGGCAGCTGAATTGCCAGTTATACCTGTAGACACTTACTGGTGACGGCTCGAAAATGCGTCAAAGCTGTCCTTAAGACTATAATTGGGGGAAAAAAGCTGATAGTGTAAATGTACCATAAGGACATGTTACACCTTCTTGATTTCTTATGATATGATTACTCCAGCAATGCCTGCCCAGAGTCAGTGCTACTGACCAGAAAATAGTCGTTTATTTCCAGGATTGTCAGAAAGCTAAAGTTGGAATCATTAGTAATGCCCCTAACTGGACCAGTACATACTTAGGCTCTGCCTTACCACCATTTTACCCAGAGGTTTAACCGAGTCGAGAGTCGATTGCTCCAATGCCCGTGTCTGCCTGCAGCTTACTAGATATGTGACAGGTAATGCTATTTTTATTTTATTTCACACCACTTTAAAATTGAGAACACCCACTTTGGATCAAAAGATAAAAAAAGTAATTAAGAGAAATAAAAAAATTATTCGAGAAAAATCTGTAAAATGTCAAATTTATTTTGTAAAGGCAACATCAACAATCTGATTCTGGTGGAAATCTCATCAGTCACTTTTTGGATAAAACCATCCCACAAATTAATTAAATGAAGATCATACTCACTGAAATTAACTTTTTTTTTTTTTTTTGACTCGGGCATTTAGATTTCACATGCATGCTCCTGAGAGAGTCTTTTTGGCTGGTTAATTTTGGCGTTTATCTAGGGTAGTGGTTCTCAATCCTGGTCCTGTAGGACCACTGTCCTTGCCAGCTCCCAGTACATCTAACAAGCTTATTTAGCAGCCTGTTTTTAAATCAACGTGAGTGTGAAAGAGCAGGGAAAACAAGCACAGAGCAGGAGGACCGGTCTAAACCATACGTGGGACAACTTCAGCAAAGTCTCCCGAAAATGTGGCAGAGAAGTGCAAAACAAAATAAGTTCAAAACCAAAATTACAAAACCGAGAACAAAATAACAAATCAGAAAACACAACAACATTAAAATCAAACCGGAAAAGGTTGGTATAGTTTGCAAATGAGAGATACTGTACAGTACAGTCTGTGAGGCTGCATATCCTGTATATTTTGTCTCGTCCAGTCAGCATTAAGAATCAACAAACTGAAAAAAGTAGGTGTGGTTTGCAAATGAAACTGCTGATCTTGAGTGGCAAATGTCTCTTCCAATCAACGGTAAGAATTCCATTTGCAAACAATATTGTACCTACCTTTTCATTGTTTAGTTATTTTCTTTATGGGTATGTTGTTGTGATTTGTTATGTTATTGTTATTGTTGTTATTTTGTTTTCAGTTTTGTTTTTATTTTATTTCATTTATTTGTTATTTTGGTTTTGTTACTTTGTTGTTGAATTTATTTATTATTTTATCTTTTGTTTATAGGTTTTGTTATTTAGTTTTAGGTTTTGATATTTTATTTTGTACTTCTCCGCCACCGTAGATTAGGATAAAGGCTTCATAAGCATTTCTTGAGGAATTCCCAAAAATACATGTGATGACATGAATGAAACTAGAGCAGTTTCACAAAATTTCACACATGTTCATGTGCCAAAATTGTGTGCTCATTTCCAGAGATTTGGCCTATTCCTTTGTAAAGTTATTTGTAAAATGAAATGACCATGTTTATGCATGGCACAGGAGGTCTGAATTTTGTGGTGCCTACAACCTTCCTTAATGTTCAGAGCAGTTAAATAAGGAGTAAATGCCACAAAAGACTTTGCCATAGAAGGAAGTGGGAAATTATGTCATGCCAATGGCAATAAAAATACAGCATATATTATGCTTTGCAAAATCCAAAGTCTAGACCAAAATTATGGTAAATTTGCTAAAATATTTGAGATTTATATTTACAGCACCTAGGTGGTCATGAATACCAAATTCAAATTTATTTGTCACATACACAGCCTTATACTCAAGATATGCAGTGAAATGTTTATCATCAAATGATTTATCATCACCAGGCACATCACAAAGAAAAGCTCCTATTTATATGTATTGAAAGCTTCTTTTTGAATGCCAGTCATAAATCCCTTGCACAGTAATATTCCAGAGCCTATGCTGGAGAGGCAGGAGGGCATAAGAAGTCATGCAGCACACCAGAGAGAAAAGAGCGCGTTGCAGATTGAGATCGGTCACTAAGTGCTGTCTCTAATAAAGTGTTGGGCAGCATTTAAAGAAGATGCAAAGGCAAACTAAGCTGACTTTTACTCTGAGTCATAGTGTGTCCTCCTTTCACACAGAGACATTTCTTTTTAGTCTAAGGACTAGCCTTATTTATCTTAATTTGTGAATTTATGTTGACATGTGTATCGTTTTTATATTTAATATTACTATAAAATGATTGAGTTGGTAATTGAAATAAATAAGGTATTACACTTGACAGCATAAAATCTGTAAATAAAAATGGCATAAAAATGTGTAGTAATCCATGCAGTTTTAATACCCAAATGTCTTTATGAATTATTTTATTAAGAGCTGTCAATTTTTAGTGACTTTATTCGGCTGGATTAAAATCCAGAAATCTTTTTTTTTTTCCCCACCCTGGATCTAGAATCGAACCCTTGACTCTGGAGGTGTGAGGCCACAGTGCCACCGCCTTGACTCAGTTATAATGCAGCTAATAATAAATGTCAGTTAAATTCTTTGCTGTCTAAGGCATACAATTTCATAATTAAATTAAATTAAATTATCCTTGTGTTTTAGCCTCACTATCTTTTTTTAAAAGTATTTTTTAATGTAAGTAATGTAAAAAAAACAATGGATAAGGGTGTCTACTATTTGCTGTAAACATAATGAAAAGTCAACAGTATATTTTCATGTATAAAAGTCAATAATCCATACAATTTATATGAGATGAAGATCAAGTCATTTTTACATTACTTATTCTTCTTTTGCATTATTATTATTATTATTATTATTGTTGTTGTTGTTTGATGTTTAATAGTGAAATTAAGAGTATTTCAGAGAACTCACATGATTGAGACTAAACATTGGTCTGTCATTAAGAAAATCACTTGTTAGTGAGGCTAATCATGAAAAAAGGATTCAGTTTGTTAGGATTTATTAAACTGTTACTGTTTGTGAAAATAAAATGAAGTCAGCTGACGACCTGAACGTACTGAATAACCAGGGTATCACATCTCAATTTGTGGCTCTGGGAGCATGAGGAATGTTTTTCACACATGACCTGGCCATTACATTGTGTGATGTAAACAAAGCTGAAGGTAATGAATAAAATCTTACATTGTGCAACTATTGGGGCCAGGTGGTGTTTATTCATATACTAAACTTCTGGTTTAAACACTTTAACAAAGCATTCATGCACAATCATGTTTTTATTTATCTCAATAAATATACATGGTGTCCTCTGATGGATTTTGTATCATGTCCAGGATGGAAACCCATCTTATGCCCACTGTTCCAGGATTGGCTCTGGATTCAACATGATGAAGAGGTTATTGAAGTAGAATTAATAAATCCTTCATGTTTTTAGACCAGTACATTACAGCTGAAGTCTATAACTTTTTAATGAATTTAATTTGTTTGGTTTGATTGTCTAAAGAAAAGCTGTTTAATTTATACTTAATTAGCAGTCCTGTGATGGGCTGGCAGCCTATTCAAAGTCTATTCCTGACTTAAGCCCAGTGTTCTGGGAATAGGCTCTGGGATCCAGTGCATCCCTAACCAGGAAAAAAAAGCATTTACTTAAGATGATGAATAAATGTAATTAGCATTGTCAAAACCTAGGAGATAATGGATCTATTGGAAAGTGCATTTCTCTTTGATCAGCAGTATCCATATTTCTATTTAGAATTAAATACAACAGACAGACTGAACAATGGGATCAAATAATGAAACCTTTGGCTTTTTAGATGTAATTATTAAATTACCTATAATGTAATACAAGAGCAACAATGATGCCGCTGTACATCTTGTTTCTGGTATCAGATATTCTGTGTTGCCGCTAACTATGGAAACCATTCAAGCCACTCACTGGCTCTTTTTTTTTTTATTTTTTATTATTTTTTTTATATACACTTGCAGCCCTGTGGCCTTGCAGACGTGACGTGATTATGCTGCACATTTCAGTCAAAATCAGAGAACCGAGTCTGAAGTCTGAGAGACTGGAGGCCACAGGCCTAGAGTCCAGAGATTTAGATTGCGCAACTCTTATGTGATGTTATTACTATTGATCTAGGCTTCCCGAAAGCACTCAAAACAAGAAGGAAAATGCGGCCCTATTTTCACTTATTCATTTATCTTCAGTGACTGCTTTATCCAGAACTTAACACAAACACTGGGCACAATGTACGAATTTACCATGAATACTGTAGGATGCGATCACATAAAAAATCTGATAAAAAAATTAAGTAAAAGAATTGTCAAAGGGACATCTATTCTCTGAGATCTTTCTATTTGCCCATTATAAAGACCTCCCAAAAGGACTGGTATTGAAATTGTACCTGCTTTTAAAAACCTCTGCTTCTTACGTGCTAGCTATTTAACTTTTACAACAATACCCATATTAATGTACTAATGTGTTAAATAAGAACTTCAAACTAAGACTGAGACACTGGTAATAGTCTCTCTTACATTTTTGGGTGCTATAAAGAGTTTAAGACGTAAATTTAAAACTTTGTGTAATTTTTGCATATCTGATGTACAATATGCTGTGCTCACGATGTTGCGTGCTTTATGTTCTCTGGATCTTACCAATGTGCATATTTTATTGTGTGTGTTTTGGCGTATGTGGAATGAGGCCATTTTTGCAAATGAGATATTGCAAATCCCAAGAGATATCCCAGTGAAATAATGGTTAAATAGAATAGTAGCAATAAAAAAAAATGTCTGAACTCCAAGTGTATTCTCTTGTGGTGTAATACTTTCTGGATGTCTGAGGTGTGGAGAAATATTATGCAAAACAAACATTGCTTGATGCACCTACGTTCTTACCTCTCAGTTACATCTGCAAAAAATTGGATGCAGTAAGAGCTTGTACACCTTTGATGAATGCAGTAGAAACTGGTAAGGACATAGTATTGACCCCCTTGATGTGGAGCTGTGTTACGTCCTGGTCTAGGGTCAGGCCGCAACAGACAATAAAATAAATTAGGAAAAGCAAAGAAGATAAATGGGGAAATAAATGGGGGGGGGGGGGGGTGGGTTGAGATCAACTGCAGTTTAATTCTATGTACAAATATTTACAAAGGTGGTAATATCTTCAGGAGCCGACAATGCCAAAATAATAAACCAAACCCACTAACTAGAATCACAAAAGTCTACCTAACCTAACAACAAAAACATACCAAAATACATAGGGTCTTACCTAACTCCCTGACTAGCATAACCAGGAGAAAAGGGGGGGGAAGAACAAAAAGGGCGTCGACTCCCTACTTACCACTATATACATGATGATATTTACAAAGTTATATACAAAGGGCAATAGCAAAAATCGAGGTCGAAAAGGGCAGCAAAAGTCGATACACAGTAAGTCAAATATATACCAGCAAAACACCATAACAAATCAAGCAGTTGTCTCCCGAGCAGCAGGCAGGATGGCGTTTAAATAGAGCTGCACAAAGTTCTAGTCCAATGGCAACACAGGAGGCGGGAGTAAGGCACACAGGTTCAGGAAGTGCTTGTCCAATGGAGGTACAGGAGGCGGGAGTAAGGCACACATCACTGACTGATCCTCCAATCAGCACCCCTCTCCACGGTAGAGGCCAATTAAACCTGTTTTAAAAAACAGAGAGGGATACACACCCAAGAGAGCAGGCAACACAGAAAAAGAATACATATAGTATATAATACGTCAGGGACATAACACCCTCCCCCTTAAGATTGAACATCAAGTTCAATCCTTACTCAGACTCACAGCGAGATAACGTGTCTGCTACAATGTTTTCAGATCCCTTTTTATGCCGAATGTCAATATTGAATCCCTGCACAATCATGGCCCAGCGCATGAGTCGTTGATTACTATTAGTCATACGTTGTAAGAATACGAGAGGGTTGTGATCAGTAAACACCACTATGGGTTCAGGACTGGATCCAATATACACCTCAAAATGCTGAAGTGCAAGTAAGAGGGCAAGAGCTTCCTTCTCGATGGTACTATAGTTAAGCTGGCAACGATTAAATTTACGGGAGAAGAAACTCACAGGGTGATCGATACCATGAGCATCTTCTTGGGTGAGTACTGCACCTATCCCGGTACCACTGGCATCTACTTCAAGTTGGAAGGGTTTGCTAAAATCAGGGGCAGAAAGAACAGGTGCACTGCACAGCAATAGCTTCACAGCATTAAATGCATCTTGACAAGTAGCAGACCACACAAAAGGGATAGAGTCACGAAGAACCCTGCTAACGAAGAACCATGCTTTTTTTTTTGGACATATTAAAACAATAATAATAATAATAATGATGATGATGAAAATCCTGGTGAGCCTGTGGTTGCAAAAAGATGCAGGAAGAACTTAATAAGGATATCAAGTAATCATGGCTTAATCTACGTCACTTACATGTTTAGTATATAAATTCTGGTTCCAATTTCTTACACCATCACATAGACACACTAGGCGCAATGACAACGCAGTGAGTGTGTGATAAGAGTGTGATGCAATCTGATTGGATAAAGTAATAACTTTCTCATTGGACCTGTTGAGCACACGATCAGGACAACATGATGGACGCATTGAGAGCCTGACAGGGACATGACTAGGAAGTAATATGAACTTGATAAATGCACATTTTAAAATTTTGCCCCATTCCCGCTGTGCTCCTCAGTATTTAAAAGATCAGTCAAAACTTCATGGTCTTCATCGCTGTGTGACGGGGCTTTACTGACAGTTACTCAACTAATGATTAATCGCTAACTTCACTAGTAAGAATTTGAGGAAATGCAAATGCACACTGGGGAAAACATGCACAGACAGTAACCGCAGTTCGATCTGACAGCCCTCGAGCTGTGTGGCTACCCACTGTGCTCTTTGTCAAATACCATTACTGGCTAATAAAGTACCCTCTCCTCATTCTTTAATCTGTTCGACCGGTCTCCATTTTGCTCCAATTTGCCTGTTTTCTTTTTAAACCTTGTATTACTCTGTATGTTCCTGTTGTACCAGATTTTGCTCACTGTTCTCGTCAGTGCTTTTAGATAGCATGTGGGTATTGCTTCTGCATTACTGCTTTTAGGATTGACATTTAGTGAGGCTGATCGACAATGAATTGCCTCCATAAGTCCATCAAAGTACATTGATTCTCCAAGCCAAAATGCCTTTTGAGGATGAGCTAGTGGAATGTACATCTTTCTCCGCTGGTCGATCAACCTATATCTCCAGCATTACAAAAATCAATCTTTTCTTTTCCTGTATTAAATGAGGACTATCCCAGTAGATTGTCTTCACTGCCTGGTAATGCTTCCAATGATTTAAGAGTGTGTTCTACAAGCCACCTATTGTTTCTAATCATGCTTCAGACAGGCTTAAACTTAATAAGGAACAAATCAATTTAATTATGAGCATCTTGATCAAAAACCTGATCCCCAGCAGTTTCAAAGTGATTGAATTCATCAGTGTAGTTTTTCATCATCTGGTGATTGTGGTGCATGGATTTTTTTTTTATTGTTTTAAATTGCCATCCAGCATTGCCCAATCTCATAATACTAATTGCTTTTCTATTTGATTGAGTCATGGTGCATCTGCATCAGTTCATTTGGCCGTTTGGTCTCCCGGTTGATAACGTGTCTGTACAGAAAGTTGGTATGAAATCTGATTTCAGTGAATTCTTATGGAAATATAATAGTGCCAAAATTCCTCAAAGCAAAATAGCAGGTTGAATTAATGTACATGAACTGAAAAAAGAAAAATGTGTTGCAATAAAAATGTTTGAATTTTTCTGCATTGCAATTTGATCTGAATTGAAAAAAATTCTTAGAGCATTTACAATGTTTGAAATTTTTGCCACTGCAGTTTATTGTGGTTGTATGTTTCAAGTGAAAATGTAATTCAAGCATTTAAAATTCAATGCAAAAATATTCAAGTTACTAAATTGCAGTCCAAAAATATTTTAAAGTGTTAAAAATACATTCTTCATTATTTTTCAATCTTACAAATTCAGGTCGACAAAATTCAGGTAATAAAATTCAAGTTTACTTTAAATTACATTTTCACTTGAAATTTCAAACATTGTAAATGCTCTAAGGATTTTTTTCAATTTAGATCAAATTGCAATGCATAAAAATTCTAACATTTTTTTATTTTAACAAGTTTTTTTCAGTTCACATAATTCAACCTGCTATTTTGCTTTGAGGAATTTTGGCACTATTATATTTCCATAATTCTTGTCCACCCTGTTGGAGCAGGACAATCAACTCAATCTAATCACATACTGTATGTACAATCATATGGCCCCTCATCATCATGAGTATACAGATTGGATTTAAGAGGTTGAAGAATGATGTTGATTATGAGTATGTAGAAACTATTTGAAGAATAGTGTGGGTTTGTGTAATTAATTTCCAGAAAGTTAATCAGAACATACTTTTACCTGCTTTCTTCCACAAACTAAGTTCAGGACATGTTAGGATTATATATTATGAAATTATAATAAACACCATGTCACCAAACAGAATAAAAAATTCAGCAGTCCTGGTTAATACGTATATAATACATGTACAGTATAATTGTAACAAAGAGGGGCGTTCAAGTCAAACCAGGACCGGTGATGAAATTTCTTATGAATAAAGTATAGCATAAACCCAATTGACATTTACAGTGCAGTGATAAGACTCTTAGCCACAGTAAAACAGTTTAAAGTACGCTGTATGCCCATGAATGATGATCCCATCTGAGGTGGCTCGGAGCCCACTGAGGTCGTTCCTCTGAACATGCAGGAAGTGGAACACCTGATCCTTCGAAAAATCGATGGATAGCTTGTCACCCAACGCATCTGTCTCTGGGAACTGTACACAAAATCATTCACCAACAATAATGTGTGTTGCACATTACAAGAAGCCGTTTCCAAGCCATGTTCATATGTTTGGGACATTAAAGGAGTTCCTGGGAGGCCAGCGTTTCAAGTCTGATCATGGCTCTGGCATACTGAGAAAACTTTCTACCTTGATGGGATCCAAGCTCTAGTGAAACTCTGGGATAGTGCAGCAGAGGAATATATAATAATAATAATAGATTTTATTTGTAGGCGCCTTTCATGACACTCAAGGACACCTTACACAACATAAAAAATAACTATATAAAAAAAACAACAATAGTAAAGGACAATATACAAGTAATGCAGTGTTAAAAGTATGTCTGCCTGAAGAGATGTGTTTTTAAACGGGATTTGAAAACAGAAGTGGAGTTACTATATAGAGACATATAAAGGTAGCTTTTATTCTCATGACTGTGGATAATGGATAATGAATAACTTCTTGTACCAGATCTGATCAAGCCAAGTGTTATTTTGTTTGTTTGTTTGTTTGTTTTTAAATAATGGAACATTGACGAGGATCAGTTTTATAGACCCACTAAACAAAGTGCAGGACAATAAATAAACAAAAACAATAAATCAACTGAACGTTTTATCTAATTAATTTGAAGATTATATAGTTAAGTAAAATTAATATAATCTGTATTTTTATGTAACATATAAATCTTGTTTATGCTCAAGTGGAATGGCAGAAAGACAGTAGCTGATTTTTCTTACACTATCTTATTCCTTGACATAAGGACATGAGGTCTCTCAACTGTACTGTATCCTTATGACATGACATTTTCTGATTCATGGTGTTTTTTTTCTGCTCTGCTGGCAGAGTGAGGGAGGGAGGAAAGCAGAAAGAGAGAGAAAAAGAGAATCATTGCTATATTCCTTTGGCTGTGGTTATAGATCATCTCAGTAGTACATCCTAGATGTCACATTCTCATCTCATCATTCTATTTTTATCCAGATATCCAAAAAGCCATTAATAATGTCTAAAAAGTGATTATACAATCCAATGTCAATTCTGACAACTTTCTCTATTCCTTTTCTTGCAAGCGTCAGCCCTGATTTGTTCAGTATGGATCTAAATCTACATCTAGATACCGCAGTGTGACAGTGTCTGTTGTTGAATGTGCTACACAATTTATATATTTATTTTTCACAAGCTGGTGTTGCCTCGTGTGCGGCTGAAGGTGAGGGAAGGAAACCCATGAGCTTCTTTTATGCTCCTGAGTCTAATTAAGTCAATGTTTGCTGCTCACCTCTGGCAATGAATCAAATTAGCGATGATGTGGTCTCCTCTCGCCCTGAATAAATCCGCCTCTTATTTCTGTAGATCACAAATATGACACTGTTAAAGGGATACTATTTGTGGACTACAGAAGATGAGTCAAGGCCACTGCCTTTGGTCGTAATCTTTCGCCAGTTAGGCACATTGACTGCCGTTTCCTCTCTTAATGATGGCATGAAAAAGGAGACGGTGTTGATAGGGGCTGCCGGTGAGGTCATTTTGTTTCCATGGCAACTGAACCGCTTCGACTTGTTTGCAAGATTGATAGTAAAATGTATTATTTAATTTCAAAGTTTAAGATGTTTTTAAAATGTTATACTTGTATAAATAAATAAATGTCTATACATATACAGTGGTTACAAAATTGGAATGGCGATCTCGCCGCGTATACCGCCGTTTAAAGGCAACAGCGGCCAAAATAAATCAGTTGCATTTCAAAGTCATTCGTAAAATGGCCGCCAGGTGGCGCAAAGTGACATTTTCATTCATCGCAGTAAATACAACAGTGATGGTAATTTCCACAACAAACATGACAAATCTGAACCAGAGCTATTAATGTGTACTGTACAATAATGAGTAAAAAGAAAAATTATAGTAGATTTATTAACTGAAATAAATGACCATATTTTTCAAGAGAATTTTCAAGCCCCACTCATCAAACAAAATTATAACGAAATCGGCCAAGTTTACTATTTATTTAAATATAAATTTAAAAACCAATAAGATCAAATAACACCAAGTTATTATTATAACAGGCTTACTTCGTTACTTATCCAGCGCTTGCTTTATTAACCTTGCCTTATTTAACGTTACTTGGGTGCATTGTCTTTAAGTGCCCGCTTGGTGTAGCGGTTAGAGCCCACGGTCAGTGTTATATAAAGCGCCGGTTCGAATCCCGAGGGATGATGTTTTAAATTTTTTTATTTTAATTATAGCAAAATTAAAATAAAAAAATTGTTGTATTTTGATTTTGCTTCAGCATACTATAGAAAAAACAGCAAACTCGCACGCAACCAGTTTGTATTCTTTAAATTTAGGGGAGTGACGGCTCGGTCTGCTGCTGCTGTGTGTGTGTGTGTGTGTCATTATACTGATGAAAAGTGGTGGCCATCTGCCGTACCGGGAGTTTTGATTTACGACAGCTGTTTACGGCAGTGTAGTCCAGTGCGGGAGATGCATTGTGGGTAATGAGGTCCGGTGTTACATCTGTTACATTTTTGATAACAATAGTTTTTTTACAAACATTTCTAAACCAATAAGATCAAATGACACCAAGTTTAAAACAGATAAAATACACGTGCAAATAGTATAATTGTATAACAGGCTTACTTCGTTACTTATTTAACGCTTGCTTTCAAAGAAGTCGAGTGGCTTATTAACGCCACGGAGGTGTGTTGTCTCTTAGTGCCTGGTTGGCGTAGCGGCTAGAGCGCTCGGTCATGGATTTACAAAGCGTCGATTCGAATCCTGGATGATGCTGTTTTAAAAAATTGTTCTATTTTAATTTTACTCAGCAAACAAACAGCAAACAAAAAAAATTATTATTCAGAGCACGATATGCAACCGTAATGAGTCCCTTAACCGGCTTATACAGCTGGCATGTGACCAACGTATTTAACCGTGATGAGTCCATAAAATCAGTAGCAGCTAATAATTAATTACTTTAGTTAATGCTGCTACTGATTTTATTCCAGCTTACCTGTCCAGGTTGATTGCGATTCTTTTTAAAATATTGTCTCAGTTTTATATGTTGTTCGTCTTGATGTTTGTCTTCTTTTCACTTGGCAACACTCAAATGCAAATTATTCACCGTGAATCAGCTGTTCTCACCTATCCATTCAGAGAAACTGAATGAGCTGAAATGAGCCTTTGTTTCACGACCGCGACACCCCTCTCTCTCACGCACATACAGTACAGAGTAGACCAAATCATTACAGTACATACTTTATCCAACGAACATGAAAAATATCCACATAATGATGAGTTAAGAAGCATTGCTTAATTTTCGTTTAGACAGACTGTTTGTATCTGATTATTGGTATTATTAAAGAACAGCAGCACAAACAACAACACAAGGGCTTGTACAGCAAGACACATTTTTATTATTTTGCAAAGAGTTAAATTTGTAACAGTAAAAGGCATCCGAATTTAAATATATAAATTACTAGAAACAAATTGAGCACACTATCAGAATAAAAAATAGAACAAATTAAATGTATTTTACACATACACAAGGAGGATAATGATACCGAGTTTATATTAAAATATCAAATATTGTAATATTGTTTTTGTGTTATTATAAATAATGAAATGCAGTAGGCTGTTATGGTCATCATAATTTTCTTTAATAAATAAGAGAAAACATTGTAAGCTGTGGCTGGAGACATCGTTTCTGCAGTACTCCTGGTCGGTGTTAGAAAGTCTGGGGTTGGGGTTTGTGCACAGTTCAACCGTGTACTAAGTGCACCTGCGTGTGCCTCTTTGCAGACTATTTTTTTGTTTATTTGTATATGTATGTTATTAATATTACTTTTTTAGAGATTGTATGTGCGTGCACGGAGAGTATGTGTTGATAAGTGTATGTGGATAAGTTGATAAGTGTATCAGAAAGCATTAAAATGTTCATTTGAATTAAAATGACACACACACGTCTGTATATACAGTATATCAATTACATATATATCAATTTCATTAGTTCGTTCATTCTATTTGAAGCTTCGGATGTTTTTTTTTGTTTTGGTTTGGTTAGATTAGTTCTGAACTCGCTTCCGTGAAACTATCGCTAAAACAATGTACTGAGCCCTCCTGAGGATATAAAGCTTTATTATTGTGTTTGGATAAATAATCAGATCTACCACAGCAGGTAATAAACTATGGTGTGTCATAACCGAAGCAAACACCACGATTATGCCTCGTTTCGTTTGACAGGAACGTGGTTCACTTGGCCCCGGTGTATTATAAACCTGTGGAATGTTTCACTGTTTATGTTCACATAAGAGGAATAAAAGCGAGTGAAATGTGGAAATGATGAGGACTAAACAAATGATTTCGGTAACTCCACTGAGTGTAACATCTGCATAGTGACACTGAACATCTTCACTTTTCCGTTTACCTCTGAAAAAAAAAGCTGTATTTAGTTTGTTTTTATAACAGTAGAAGAAGTATGCGCGCGCACGCACACACATAGACACACACACAGACACACACACACACAGACACACCTCCCTTGAGCCCTGCGTCTGTCGGATTTCAGCTGTCACGGGGTGGAAAGACTTTGAAGCAGTTTATATATGAATCTAAGCTTGAACTTATCAGCATTGTAAATATATAATACTTTTCAAATAAAATCGCTATTACTTTGACCCTGAAGTTTAGTTTAGCACACACAAAAAACAGAAAAGTCATTTCTGGTAAATCAACGGAATGTGTAGTATATTTACAGTAATTCATTAAAAAATGAATATACATTGTACAGTACACGGTAAACACGGGAAAGATTACAAAATGAAAAAAAAAAACAGTGTCTACTTTATAAACAGCTTAGTATGTGCGTCGAGATGCTGAAATCCCTTGCATGTTTTTGCTTCCAAGTGGAGAGATATTTGACCGATAGCCTAGAACAAAAGATCTATAGGTGTGATCACAACCCCCTCCGACCGACCGTGCCATCAATCACTGACCACCTCAGAAGTTCCCTCCAATGTATGGCTGCAATACTTGTTTTGCAAGTATTTTTAACACCATTCAAAGGCTTACAAGTTCCATTCAACATATAATGATGTCTCCACATGTTAATATATTCCTAAAATTTATATATTACAAGTTGATAAACTGATCTGCGGTAGCGGAAAAATCCGCACGCGCACTCACACACAGACACACACACACACACACACAGACACACCTCCCTTGAGCCCTCGGTAAACATCCAAGCACTGAGGCACGCAAATCCCCTGACCACAATAAGGTGGCAATCCCTCAGGGGGAAGATGAAAAATACAAATTAAATAAATAAAACAAAATAAAATATCCTTAATCCAGATTTTATCAATCATGATTATTTCTTTAGACTTTTCTGTTTTTTGTGTGTGCTAAACTAAACTTCAGGGTCAAAGTAATAGCGATTTTATTTGAAAAGTATTATATATTTACAATGCTGATAAGTTCAAGCTTAGATTCATATATAAACTGCTTCAAAGTCTTTCCACCCCGTGACAGCTGAAATCCGACAGACGCAGGGCTCAAGGGAGGTGTGTCTGTGTGTGTGTGTGTGCGCGCGCGTGTGTATGTGTGTGTGTGTGTGTGTGTGCGCTGCAGCCTGTCATTTTCAGCGGATTTTTCCGCTACCGCAGATCAGTTTATCAACTTGTAATATATACATTTTAGGAATATATTAACATGTGCAGACATTTAAGGTTGCGCTGCCCTCTCTTGCCCCTGCGTAGAGCACACACACACACACACATCTATCTATCTATCTATTATATAAATACACATTTGGAATCTGCATCTACATTTTCTGTTACAAGTATAGAATTAGGTTCAGCTGAGACTCATGATCAATGGTGTTAGGGTACTTATGTAGTGATAATTAGTTTCAGCCAAATCATTAAAACTAACAATGGACTATGACACTCTTGTTTTACACACATTGTTTTAGCGATAGTTTCACGGAAGCGAGTTCAGAACTAATCTAACCAAACCAAAACAAAAAAAAAACATCCGAAGCTTCAAATAGAATGAACGAACTAATGAAATTGATATATATGTAATTGATATACTGTATATACAGACGTGTGTGTGTCATTTTAATTCAAATGAACATTTTAATGCTTTCTGATACACTTATCAACTTATCGACATACACTTATCAACACAAACTCTCCGTGCACGCACACACACAATCTCTAAAAAATTTATATTAATAACATACATATACAAATAAACAAAAATATAAACGTCTATATTGAAGTCTACGGTGAACGCAGAGTCGGCTAAGCACACGTGATGACGCGCGCGCCCTCACCTCTGTTACGGCTGCCTACAGTATTTGGCCAAAAGAATTATAATAATTGAACGATATGCCTGGTCCTGGAAAGAGACATCAACAGTCCGGCGCTGAGAAACGAAAGAACCGAAAGAAAAAAAAGCCTATGAAGCCCGTGCATCAATTCCAGAAATAAAACTTTACTTTATTCTGTCGACGTTAATAATGTAATAACGTAACATTAACGTAAAATAACGCAAATTTCATTTAACAGCAGGGGGGACAATAAATATATATTTTTATAAATTTATTGCATTGTTTATGTTGTTTACAGTCAAGCCATCAACATACAATAAAATGTAAACATGAGATCTAAACTAAAAACTGTGCTCCCTGTGCTGGTGCTGGCAATATCATCTCTTTGTTCTGCTGTCTCCGGCTCCCTCCCTGGTTCTGAATCTGCCCACTTCCTCTACTCTCACTGTCTCAGAACAGACTGACTCCTGAAGCAGAAAAAAATGCAGGAAATTATGTTTTCTAACATGCGTTAGATAGTTTTTTTTTTAATCACTCTATACACAATACTTTGCTATTTTTATAGATGTTGAGCATCGTGAGCAAGCCCGAGATCATATTAACGTTAATTATCACCAGCCGGCATGAATAGCAAACGAGTAACGTGAGTTGGACGCACACCAATCGATTCGACTATGGTTAATCGCTCACTCCGTAGGCTCCCTGAATAGGCGGGAAAGGGATGGAACCGCGCATTCGTCCCGGCAGGAAAAAAAAACTAAACAGATCTAACAGATGAGGACTCAGATTAATGTGCAAAAATATATAATAAAACTATATAAGTCTACATAGCCTTTATAAGACTCTACCTTAAGCGCACTTAAAACATTTTATTTAGTTTTAAAATAAAACAATTTTAAAACATCACTCGGGATTCGAACTGGCGCTTTGTAGATCACTAGTCGAGTGTTCTACCCGCTACACCAAACGGCCACTTAGAGACAATGCACACCAGAGACGTTAATAAGCCACTCGACTTCTTTGAAAGCAAGTGTACGTCTTTGATAAGTGACGAAGTAAGCCTGTTATAATAATAACTTGGTGTTATTTGATCTTATTGGTTTAGAAATTTATATTTAAATAAAACCCTACACACTTATTTTCTAATTACACGTGATAAAATCTAAAGGCTCACTGTGTTAATATTTATTGTGCTTAAATTTGATCTTAATAAGATTTGATTTAATTTGAATTCTACATTTGTACTGTAATTATAGTACTGTGATTATGAATTCGATCAACTACAGTGTTTCACTTGATGTTATGGGCTACTACGTGTATTATTTAATGGGACGCGTCTCATTAATGAGACAGAGAATGTAAGGCATGATGCGTCAGTCTGTAGTTATATAGCGCCACTCAGTGGTAAAAGCAAGCAAATGCACAGCAAATGCACATGCCGTAATGCGGCGGCGACGTTAAATACGATGCTCCGATTTTGTAACAACTGTATGGTCTATATCATAATTGCATTTCTGATAGTTGCAATAAATTGAATGTATAATACACTCATCATTACGTTTTAATTCGGTTTTTATTTGTGTAGCACTTTTAACAAGATTTACATCTCGATGTTCAATGCAACGATCCGCCATAACATTCTGACCACGAAGAGGTGAACTGAATAACATGAACTTCCAAGACGTGAGTGGAATACAGCAGGCAGCAAGTGAACGTTTTGTGCCTGAAGTTGATACTGTATGTCGGAAACAGAAGAAAATAAGTAACTGTAAGGGTTTGACTGACATTGATATGGGCCAGAGAACTCCAAACCTGCCAGTCTTGTTGGAAATTCCCATTCTGCAGTGGTCAGGACCTACTAAAACTGACCCAAGGAAGAAAAACTGATGAAGCGGCGACAGGGAACCCAAGGCTCGTTGATGCACGTGCGGAGCCTGTGGTCTGTGTAGTTTGATCCAATAGAAGAGCTACTATAGCTTAAATTGGTGAAAAAGTTAAGTTGGTTCTGAAAGAAAGGTGTCGGTGCATCACAGTTGTGTACGGGGCTGAGTAGCTACGGACCGGTCAGAGTTTCAGTGCTGATCTGTGTCTGATGGAGGCAGTGTGGTACTCTGCGCGGTGTTCCGCCGGGAAATCTTGGGCCCTGCAATTCAAGTGGATGTTAAACCTTATTGTTGCCCACAAACCCCACTTCGTGTCAACAGCATTCCCTGATGGCTGTAGCCACTTTGAGCAGAATGACTTGCTCGAGAATGGTTTGAGTGACGAGATTGAGGTGTTTACTCAGCCTTTAAATTCTCCAGACCTCAATCCAATCAGGCATCTCTGAGAGATCCTGGAAAAACAAATTTGAGCCACCGAGGCCCCATCCTGCATTTTACAGTACCTATGGCTTGCCAGGGCATACCTTCAGAGGTCTAGTGGAGGTCATGCCTCGATGGGTCAGAGCTGTTTTGGCAGACGTATTAAATATTAAACAGGTGGTCATAATGTTATAAAACATGTTTGATGTTTTTGGAGATAAAGTCAGAGAGGCCAGATTGAGGTGGTTTGGACATGTTCAGAGGAGAGATAGTGAATATATTGGTAGAAGGATGCTGAGGTTGGAACTGCCAGGCAGGAGGTCTAGAGGAAGACCAAAGAGGAGATTTATGGATGTAATGAGCGAGGACATGATGTTAGTTGGTGTGAGAGAAGAGGACGCAGAGGATAGGGTTTGATGGAAGCAGATGATTCGCTATAGTGACCCCTGAAAGGGAACAGCCGTAAGACAAAGAAGATGAAGAAAAAGAGGTCACAATGTTATGCCTGATCTTGCAATAACTAAAAACATACAGTATCTGTTATGGTTATGCTTTGATTACACATTTATTCAACTCTCAAACTTTGGAAAAGTAGAGCACCGATGTGAAATAAATTAATAAATAAATAAAATTAAAAAGGTCATCTTTCAGAGCACGAGTGCTGAAAAGGGATGAGTGAATACCTATCGCTTTTATCTCAAGGTCATGACCATGTTTTGCATTTTAACAGCTCTGATTCATGACCACACCAGGATAATTCACAATATATTTTTTTCTTTTTTTAACTTCAGAGCTGTGATAATAATACTCCGGGACCAGCCCTGCATGTGGATAAATGACTTGTTGTAACTGTGCTCAGAGTTCAGAAATTGTTAGCAGAGCGGTAGTCATAAATCACATGCTCCCTTGTGGGCGTTTCTCATTATCTACTAAAAGAGTAAAATGGAAGAACGGAGAGTGCCGAACACCTCCGGGAGTCTCTCAGATCTCTCCTCTTTGCATGACATGTCAAAGTTCAGTCGCTCTGGAAGGCAAAGAACCTTGTGAGTCTCTGACACAAACAGAAGTGAGACTTCAGTGCAAATTTTGCAGTAGAATAAAAGGCTTAATGCCCTAAATGAGGCAAGCAATCGATTATGGCAACCCCTGCCCCAGCCCATAAAACCACACAATTAGAAGCGCTAATGACAGAGTGACTCACAGCTTATTATCCCAAACAAGCTTAATCCACTCTGCTTTCATTGCTCTTTAAGAAATGTAATTGAATTACAAAACATACGCACAGAGACAAAGCTTTCGTATCTGAGATCCTTAATTAGTTCTGAACATTGCCACGGAGAAACAATATGCTCATGTGTTTTTATTCTTATTATCTTTCTCCCACTAGCCTTTTTAGATTTTTTTTTTTCACCATGGTGTTCGGCAGCATTTAATCACTGTTTCTTAAATGTCTGGGATTTGTTTCACCAAGGGAATGATGTGCAATGCTTCTCTAATTAGAATGTGTTGTTTACTTCCTGCCCTTTTTTTTGTACAATAATGTTTCATGTGCCTTTCCCTGCATTTTGTTCCTTAGGTCCAAGAGATTGACAGGCATCTCCATGAAAGTCAACTCAGTGAGTATTAGGAGTTTGTGGATTTTTGCATAATTTAAATGAGAACACCTTCCTCGGTTCATGTAGTACTGTATTTGTTATATTAATAGAGCTTTAATAATAGAGCCAATAAAAATTCACTGTTTCAGAAGAGCCTGCACAAAGCAAAGAAAAAACTAAGGAGATTTGAAATGACAGGAATTGGGTTAAGAGGTGTCTAATGCATTATTAAAGCCTGGAAGGATAGTGCTGTACCATCAACCTTCCACATGCACAATATGATAAGAAGGAGTGGGACTAAACTGCTGTGTGGCCAAAAGAAAACCACTTGTTTAAAAAAAAAATCTATAAAATAAAAATCTAAACGCGTCTATGGAGGCATGTACATTTTTGAAAAGCATGTGATTTGAGGCTGAGCTCTGATTGGATTATTTCAAATCATCCTCTGGGCGGAGCACTGTGCTCCCAGAAACCCTCCCACCTTTGTTCTTAGCGAATCGATATTGTTATTAAATATTTAGGCTCATATGATTGGACTCAACAAGTCTTATTAACGGTCAGCAGATTGTTAGTTAATGTATTGAATAGTGATTGACGTGGAAGCCAGATAAATATTAGAGAAAGTTCTGTAATTTCTTTGCTAAAATACTCCTTCGCAAGGTGATCAAAGAAAGAAAAAAGTTAAAGAGCTTGGACCAGATCGAACTGATCTTCTAATTACTGTAAGCAGCAGTCAAGTGATCGTGGCCGACCTTACACTCCACTTACACTCCACTTACACTTTTCCAGCACTTCTTATGGTTATTTACAGGCGATTATCAAAAGTTTGATTAAAATTTTTTGCCCCCCCCTCCCCCCTACTGAGATAAGTAACAATTTTCCAACCAATAGCCAGGCTCTTTTCACTCTGCCCGTTTATGGATTAACTAGGGTTTAAGCGGAGGTAGTTCCTCTCAAGACGGGGGCGAACAGCTCCCACAGTTGAGATTCAAAACGGCTCTTTAGAAAACCTATGGGTTATGTCAGTGTTTATCCAGTCCTTTTCTGCAGTCTCAGGCATAGACGCTTTTTTATTTCCTAAAACGTGTCCCTTTTTGAAATTATATTTTATGTTTTCTATTTTAGTGATATTTAATGGCAGAAAGGACTTACACATAAAACATTTTTTGAAAAGCCATTTTCATGAGGACAGGACTATAAATCTGTCTGCTCCATAAATTTGAATACATAAACTGTGGTAATAATAATAAAAAGAAGTCCTGCTCATTTTATAAAGCACACAGAATTCATCAGAAAGCAGAAGGCACACAACCACCCAAGATTTTCATAGTGCCATTCATTCTTTACATAGATGTATGTAACAGCAATAAATCTTTACTGATATTCTTTTCCATCTCAGCATTGCAAATCTGTGAGTAGATAATGATGCCGCAGGTTTTTGGTGCTCGGGCATTATAATTTCTTCTTTTCCTGTTTTATTGTATTGGTATAAATGAGGCTAGCACGGTGTCTGAGTGGAGAAAGCATCTTCAATTTTTGCCTTTTATATTTCCCAGAAGCTCGTTCATGCAGGACAGTGTGATTAGGAACGAAAAGAAAGAGTAGGTAGAAAGGCTCAGGAAGAGGGAAATGAGAGAGATGAAACAAGATAAACTGTTTGCCATACCGTCAGTGGTGTTTTTAATTATGCATGGATATGAAATTGAATTTTGTAAATGAGGAGAGCGTGTTCGTCTCATTTCTCCTCTGCTTGATTAAAAGTGATGGCTGAGCTTTAAAACATTTCACACGGAGGAAGTGATCAAGGAGAGGAAGCCATCTTCATCATTAGGCAGATACCGTGTCAAGAAGTGTAATGAGTTTCATTTGTGAAACGTGCCAAGATGGATCTGGCCGCAGTTATTCAGAGTGTAGAGTGTTCCAGCTGGAAAGATAAAAATGTTCTATACAGTACAAATGTTGAATGCTTCCCGTTTCTGTGTAATTAGTCATGAGTTCATGGTTATTATGGTTGTATCATATATAGCTTGGGAAAAGATGATGAAATGTTGACATTTTCTGCTATATATATATATATATATATATATAGTTTTGAAAGCTGCAGGTTCCTCTTTTGCATGTATTTCTGTCGCACATACATTTTAGGCATCGCATTTAAAGATTTCATCACATTACAGCTGATTACTATGAAGTCCATGTCAGTTCAGTATAATATGTAGACAATTATCAAAAGAAACTTAATCAAAACATGACATTAAGTGAATTACAAAATGGCACATACCTGTAGCTAGCAAAGATTTTTTTTTTTTTTTTCATTTTTCAAGTTAGGATCTTTGTCATTGTATTTGGCGCGGTGGCTTAGTGGTTAGCACGGTCGCCCTTGCACTTCCTGGGTCCAGGTTTGTCTCCTACCTCTGCGTGCATGGAGTTTGCATGTTCTCCCAGTGCTTGGTGGGTTTCATCCGGGTACTCCGGTTTCCTCCGACAGTCCAAAGACATGCAGAATATGCAAAATTGCCATTTACAAATTGCCCAGTGTGTGTGAATGTGTATGTGTACAGTATGTCCAGGATGTACCCCGCCTTGTGCCCTGGGATAGGCTCCAGGCCCACCGTGACTCTACTGTATACAGGATTAAGCAGTATAGATGATGAGTGAGTTAGTGAGTGAGTGAGTATTGTTATTGTGCAAACCCAAGGAAATTTTTATGAACTATTAAATATCTTGGAACAAGAATCATTATCACAGGTATCCAATCAGTCAAACTCATTGCAGTAACTCATGAACAATGGTCAAACGTCTGCTGAAGTTCAAACGATCATCATAATCAGAGAATAAAGGTAATTTAAGGGATGTAGCATAGTTGTTAGAGCCAAACAGGCTGGTCTGAGTATTCCCGAAACTGCTGATCTGCTGGGGTTTTTCTCACGCACCACCACGAAATTTGAAGTGGATCGGTTAGAGTAGCAAAAGACCAGAAGCCGCTCCTGTCAGCTGAGAACGGGAAACTGAAGCTTCGCATGGGTTCACCAAAATTGAACAACAAAAATCCTTACCTGGTCTGATGATTCTCGAGTTCTGTTACAACGATCGAATGGAAAGGTCAACATTTGGTATAAGCAACATGAAAGCAGGTCAGGCTGGTGGTGCTGGTGTAATGTTGTGGGAGAGATTTTCTTGGCACATTATGAGCTCCTTACTACCACTTCAGCATCTTTTAAATGACAGCCTACCTGAGTATCTTTTCTGATCATGTCTGTCCCTTAATGACCACAGAATAACGCATCGTGTGAGCTAAAATAAAAAGCTAAATTAAAGTCCAACTGGTTTCGTGAACATGATAATGAGGTCACTGAACTCAAATGGCCTCTACAGTCACCAGATAGACCCAACCCAATAGAGCACCTTTGGGATGTGATGGTTCTATGCCATGAAGAATTAAAGCAGTTCTGAAGGCATAAAGGGGTCCAACCAAGTGGCCAGTGAGTATATATATTTTTTTGTTTAGATTTTTTTTATATAAAGTGAAGTCTTTCAATTTGTTATAGACAAAAACAATCGACACTTTCTTGGCTGTTCTCCCAGACTACACACGTACTGTATACCTCCTGAATTCTTATCCCATTATACAAGTATAATGTAATTAAGGTCTGAGTTTAAATAGAATTGAAAATGCAATGTAGCTCTTAAAACGCACAGCATTTTAGCTATTTTTTTGTTTTGCTGTTTTGTTTTTAATAAACCTACTGTATACATACTGTAGGGCTCAGGATTGTGCAGTATAGAGTGACAAATTCCTTTTTTCAGCACAACCTAGGCAATATGACGGACTGAATTTAATTTTAAACTAAACAAACATGACTGAGCAAAAAAAAATGGGTCACATAGATACATACGATCACATGTTTTTATGGCGGTTTTCAGTTGTTTCCATGACCAAAACCATAAATAAAATCAAATAATATGCTCATTTTGAGAGTTTGAGACGTCTTTCCCATATTTCGGTATCACGTTATAGAAGTAATGATTACTTTCGTTCTACCAGACATATCTGAGCCTATCCTAGGAACTCAGGGTACAAATCCATCACAGGGCACATAATCACAAACACTCACACAATACGGGCAAGTTGGAAACGCCTGTTAGCCTTATCTACAGTAGGTAATCGAGGAACCTCTGTATGTACATCTGCATCTACTGTACATAAAGGAATTTGGCAGATGCCCCTTACCCAGAGTGACTTACATTTTTATCTCATTATTCATCTGAGTAGTTAAGGATTAATGGCCTTACTCAAGGGACCAACAGTGGCAAATTGGTGCTTGTGGGGTTTTTGAACCTGGGACCTTCAGAACTGTAGTATTTAGCAGTACCATTGTATTTATTCCCACTCCCACACTCATCTGCATGTCTTTGGATCATGGAAGGAAACTGGATTTCTCAGAGGAAACCCACCAAGCACAGGGAGAACATGCAAACTCCGTGCACACAGACCTAAAATGGGAATTGAACCCTGATGCTGGAGGCCATAGTATTAACCAGTACGTCACTGGGCCACCCACTATGTTCTATTTTTACTTAAATTCCTATAGTGGGACAGTGTATTATCTTACATTTACATTTAGGCATTTGGCAGATGCTCTTATCCAGAGCGACTTACATTTTTATCTCATTACACATCTGAGCAGTTTTAGGTTTAAGGGCCTTGCTCAAGGGCCCAACAGTGGCAACTTGGTGGTTGTGGGGTTTGAACCTGGGACCTTCCGAACCGAAGTCCAATGCCTTAACCACTGAGCTACCCCTCCTTGTATCCAATCTTGTATTGGATTCTTACTGATATAAGAACAGAATTATGAAATATGGGGGGGGGGGAAACTTCAAAGGCTTGATATCCAGCTACATCAGTATTATAGTTGCCAATTGACAAATCATACATTGTTCAGCCCGGCACAATGAAAGAGCATGAGTACACTCATTGAGGTGTACCTTCACTGTGAGCAGTGTCTGTAATGGAAACACGTCAGCACAGGATAACACTGGCCCCCAGCGATCTCTTTTTAAACTCAATTTGTGTGTTAATGTCAAGCTGCAAACTTGCTAAATTTCACAGAGTATCTGTGAATGTCATGTCATAGTGACATTAGATTAAAACCATTCTTCAGTTTCCATTTAAACCTACATCTAGACGATGTAGCTGCTAGCGAAATGTAGTTTCTCAAGAGGAATCGGAAAACTGTTTGAGAAGTCTGTCATCTCATTTCTTCAGTTTTAATAGCTCACATTTTCAAAGTAGAAATCAAGCCAAGAAATTAAAACATTATTGACCCTTTGGAACATATTAATTAAAAGTTCAAATGTGTGAGCGTAAGGGCTTAAGAAGCACAACGAAGGAGGTACTTCTGGGTAGAATTAGCTTGTTGAAACAGCACCCAGTCATGAATATTTCGAGATTGAACTAGATTTCACTATTGTAACATGGATTTGACTGTCTGCTCTGCTGTATATATTGTTTAAGCATGCTTTCAGGAAGGATGGAGAATTTCATGTCCTAAACAGAAAGTCAGAGCACGTTATCCCAATCTCATTCACGCTGGCTACCCATTAAGTTCCACATTAGTTCCAGTCTGGCTTATCTCACAGATCTACCGAAGTAGTATAACCCAATCTGACACTCTGACACTCTCAGCCCTATTTTATTATTTATTTATTCATTCATTAATCTTCTTAAAACTATGAAATAGTTTTAGACATAAGATTAGGAAACAGAAGCTCAATAACGCTTGAAATCCTGATTAAAAACACACATTACTTATACCTTGCCATATTGTAAGTTTTGAGGAATTCATTTTTGTAGGCGTTGACA
Source organism: Channallabes apus (assembly GCA_030522415.1). Lineage (NCBI taxonomy): Eukaryota > Metazoa > Chordata > Actinopteri > Siluriformes > Clariidae > Channallabes > Channallabes apus. The sequence goes on along the minus strand of CM060111.1, from coordinate 30,653,345 downwards.
TACATTTTACTGTCCTTATTAGTGATTTTAGATTGTTTTATAAAAAGATGTACCTTTATGGTGCAAACATACTGTACAACAGAGCTTTGGAATCATTTGTCAGAAAGAAAGCCATTGTTTTAGGGTTTTCTACCTTTAAAGGCTTTCTGAGAAGGTCAAAATGAAGAACCCTTTAGGGTGCGAGATTAAATGTCAGCCCTTTTTTTTTATTTATTTATTTTTTTAAAATGAATTCCTGGGCTGAAAACCGTGCAACATTATAATGCAATTACAGATGGAATTTAACCAGGAAATTAATGTACTGTAAGCACAAATAAACACACGTATGTAGAAATTTACATTTAGAAATTACTATATATATATAAAATACTATGTGGCCAAAAGTACAGTACTGTATGTAGACATAATTATGTACCATCTCACTCCAAAGCAATATGTTCTTTCCTGTTCCTAAAATAATTTGCACATTTGAGTTCTTTGACTACATGGTGTTACCTTCCAGACAACACCATGTCTTTATGGAGCTTGCTTTCTGCGCAGGAACATTGTTACGCTGGAACAGGTTTTGCTCCCAAGTTGTAGTGAAAAGAAATTGTAATGCTACAGCGTTACATAGATACTAGCTTCCAATATAGCTTTTTGGCATCATTTTGTGGAAGAACCATGTACAGTAGTGATGGTCAGATGTCCAGATACTTATATACAGTAGGATATTTTCATACCTGCCTATAGACTGTGCTCACAAGTTGTTCTTGTTCTTCTTGTTTATAATAAATAACACTACAGACTATACATGTTGCTGATGCTTGTTAATTTCTGGCATTGTTAACATGGTGATGACATAATAGGGATGAAGGACCACCTGATACAATATCATCACAATACCTAGGTAACAATTTTATTTATATTACCATTGTGTAAAAAAATATTTTATAAATATTCAGATTTCATATTTGAACCTTAAAAATAATATTAACTTGAATGCTGTGTAATTTAGCTTTATTCAACAGCTTCAGAAATGATAAGATTTAAATTAAGCCTATTCCTGCCTGGCAGGGAGCAGCATTTAAACATTACGTCATATGCAAAGTTTTTAAGTATTAATTTAACTTAAAATGAATTTAAACTTTTTTTTTTAACTAAGGAAGCATACATCTCAAATAAGTGTTAACAAACTTCGTAAATAAGTCACTCCTCCCGCACCAGATACAGTATGAATGTGTGAATAGTTTAGAGTGAACTGGTTGTAGGATTATAAATAAGCGGTGATGTTTCACTGCTTCAAATCCCTCAGAGGTCTCAAAACTCAAACTGACAATGAGCACTTAGAAGCAGGTGGTAAGCATGTGTAACAAATGTATTTTGAGACGAATTTGCTCGCAGCGTTTGGAGAAAAAGGCTGATCGGAGGATTTTTAACATGCATGACTCAACGACATAAAACTCCACTCTGGAAGGTCATGCACTCGGAGCAGAATCGGTTATCGAGGCTGATCGACCATGACTGGAGAAAACCAGCCAATTCCAGTCGCTGGCCAATGAACCGGTGCATCTCTATTATAGCTTAAAAATATATTTTTTAATCTGTTTTGGAGTCAGTGTGGTGTTCCGTGATTCGCTGCACAAAACAATCACGATACATACGTTAATCTATGAAATTTAGACCAGTTGTTAAATAAATTGTGCATTGGGTCATCATGCCATTGAATCTTGCATTAGATTTTTTAACTTAGTATTGTGATCACAACCTAAAGCACATGTAAAAAGCTTGAACATTAGCATTACTCTTTTATTTATATATATATATATATATATATATATAAAAGAGTAATGCTAATAATGAGTATATATATATATATATTACGTCTTTTAAAATAGCTAAATCATCGTCTTATCTTATCTCACCCGTGACACCTCCTTGATCTCTGGGTGATAAGAAGTGCCGTCTTCTGGCAGTATCCAATCACAAGTGTGTTATCTGAGTGGATTTGTCAGATCATTAAACATTAGATGTGCTTTCTCTTACACAGTCAGACACATAATGGTAGCTGTGTAAAGACATGGAGGAATCAGGTAGTGTGGAGAGACTGATTAGAACTAAATTGGGATGATGATAATGGTAAAAAATTTTTCAATCCAAATGATTTAGCATAGGCATTGTCTGAGTATTGTTTTCCTCCAGAGTAGCCACTCTGTGTCCCTCTGTTCCCCATAATGCTCTCATTTTCCTGTGCTTATTGTAAAGGATTTGTACTGCCCTGGTACATCATGGCTGAATTAATCTTTGGGACAGGGCCATAACTTCGAATCTTATAGGAGAAAACACAGACGGAAAATAAGACTTTTTTTTTTTCCTTCCAAGACACAGATTGCACCCGGTCTGAGACCAGAGAGGCGAATCCTCACCAATTAATTTAGTTTAAGCGAAGATATATCCTCCGGCTAGAAGCTAAAGCACAAGCTATTCTTCAAAAGCAGATTTTAGCAGTTGGTTGGATTGTGCTGATTATTATCTCTTGATTTTGAATCTTATTAATCCCGTAGCTGTGTAACTGAGAGCGGCGAATGCTGTTATTCTCGGTTTCCTTATCTGACTTGGCACCCAAATATTCCAAATCTCTCCTCTTCCTTCCAGCCAGACTTAGTGCTAAAGAAGCCATCTGTTTACATGCTAACATGTAAAGAAGCATGATCCAGTCAAACATGTTTTAGCCGACTGTACATCTTCATCTCGGCACATTTGAAGATGGTGTCAGAAGCTCTCGCTTGAGTCCTGGACTAAGACAGAGAGACGGATGGAAGAAAGCCCACTGTGAGCAAATCTTTTTCCTCTTCATCCTTCTTAAGGTTTTTCATACATTGCCTAAAATGTTTTTGTTTTCTTTTTTTTCCTATGAAGAGAGACACAGTTTCAGAGACACAGTTGCTTTTTTCCTGCATCGATTCAGTGGCTGCTGATGCTCATAAATTTGTAGCAGCTAAAAGCCCTGGGCTTTTTTTATCTCCATGATAAATATTATAGGAACTCAATTCAAGTCCTTGAAATGGCATACAGATGATGAGATGAGATTTTGAAATGCCGAATTTGCCTTCAGGTGCCGTGTTGCTGATGCAAACTAGGAGGTTATTAGACTCATTATCAGAGTTGTCTGCTGGCCCAGAGATGTCTTTAATGAGAGCGATTAGAACTGGCTCAGGGTTCCTCGCATACTGTAGTGCCGGGTGCTGAATTCAGCCGGAGTTCCTGGCTGAAAATTCTAATGAGCTTGTTTGGTCCTTTTTTTTTTTTTTTTTTAATCCGGCTTAGCGGTAAACTTTTGTGCGATTACAACTAAAGATTTAGCTGTTTCTTGGGTATTTTTCTTCCAAAGGCCTAAATGTTAATGCACAACTCTATACTCTACTCACATGTCCACTAATCTAAATTTTTGACCCACAACTCAACTGTAAACTTGAGTTGATTCTAGACTCGCCTCTTGAATCTAAACTCAATCTTCTATATACAGTACTATATACTTGGTGTTGACCCACATCTTGGCTCTCAATTCGACTTTCATGTCAACCCTCAACTCTAAACTTAACCTTTGAGTGTTCCCATGACTTTTGACTCTCAACTTGATTCTAAACTCTTGACTCGACTCTCCACTTCAAGCTGAACTCTCAACAGTTACGTAACACACCTGTTGCCAGATAACTCAGCTCTTTACTCTAAACTCAACTCAACTCAAATCTTGACTCTGCTTAGAAATATGATAAGCTTGTTCTGCCCTTTCTCTCTCTCTCTCTCTCTCTCTCTCTCTCTCTCTCTCTCTCTTTTCATCCACTGTGTATCTCGTACTTTATGGCACTAACCTTTTCAGTCTCGAGCTGAAAATTAAATTCGATTGAAAGCACTTAAAAGAAGGTTGTGTGAATATGAGATTGATTTGTGGAGAAATTCATGCAGTTTCAGCAATACTCACTCTCATGGTAAAGCATCAGCTGTCTCAAGTGAATATGATTTTTTTTCCCTTTTCTTTTCTTCTTGCCCACACAAAAAACTGATTACAGCTTGGCTGAATATTTGATGTTTCAATGGGTGCTTCTTTGTATTAAGAAGTTTTTATGTGCTACACTCAGTCTCTTTTTAATGTTCTCTGTCTTTCTTTTAACATCTAATTTTGTCTATGACTCAGTCACTCTACAAGAAGGGGGAAACAACTAGAATTGAAATGCTTGGCAAAGAATGGAGGATAACTCCAGATCACTGCATATAAAGGAGTGCAATGATATGAGTCACTTGAGCAGAGCCAATTGGACTCTGGAACAATCAGCATTAGGTCTCGGGTGCTTTCTCTCTCTCTCTCTCTCTCTCTCTCTCTCTCTCTCTCTGTGCACATGGAAATGAAGTATTGACATCCAGGCAACTGCAGAGAGTATGGCATCCTCTCTGACACGCTCATTGCTCATCTGAACAGTGTAATGGGTTCTCCTGTGTGCCTGTCATTCAAATAGAGGCTGCAAGTGGAGTGTGCAGTTACTACAATACTCGCATTGTACTTTAAATGCAATTAAACAAGACTGTTGTGAGCAGATTTCATTTAATGTCACAGCACACAGAAATCTATCATGCATTGGACAACGATATTAAAAGTTGTCAGCTTTGCTCTTAGATTAGTTAATGGAACTTTCTGCATTTCTTTTTACAACTAAAGTGATGGTTGGGTAGTGGGATGGCGATTTTATTTTTTAAACTTGTATGAACCGATCCATAACCAGAAGCAGATTTATTTTTGAATTCTATGTTAATTTTCTGTACTGCCTATCCTGCTCAGGGTCATGGCAGTCCTGCAGTCTATCCCAGGGGATACGAGTGCCAATCCATCAAAGGGATCGCTCACGCACAATCGCTCACACACTCAGGGCAATTTGGGAACGCCAGTTAGTGGAGTCTGCATGTCTATAGATTGTTTAAAAACTAGCCGTTCACTCAAATCCCATCAACCACACAGAGAACATGAAATACAATACAGAAACATAATTCAATTCAATTAAATTTTATTTGTATAGCGCTTTTAACAATTGACATTGTCTGAAAGCAGTTTTACACAATCAAAAGAATTATTTAAGTTCATATGGAATGTGAATGTGTATGAATCAAAATGGTCAGATAGTCCCTGGTGAGCAAGCCGGAAATGCATGCAAATCGGAAACAAATAATCAGATACAGAAAATCGAACCCCGACTCTTAGGCCCGAGGTGTAAGGCCACAGTTTTCTGTGCAACTTTTTGAATAATGAATAATTTTTTTTATATATCTTTTAGAATGATGGGCCAGAGTCAGCTCTAACGTCTAGATGTACCTGCGAAATTTTGTCTAAATTTAAACCCAAATTTTAAACCTCATGACTCGAATCGTAATTCCACACTTGACTCCCAAATTGATTAATATCAACTCTTGATGAATGGACTTAAATGTAAGCACTAATCTTAACTTTTAACTCTCAGTTCTACTCTTAACTCGACTTTTGGTCAGACACTTGTCTTTATTTTGAACTCGACTCTCTCAAACTCGATTCTCGACTGTTCACTCACTCATCTTCTCTACCACTTTTTTGGTGTATCGATGCGTACACCCTGGATGGGGTGCCAATCCTTCGCAGGGCACACACTCAAATACATACACTCACTTACACAAAATAATCTGCATGTTTTTGTTTTCCCGGAGGAAACCCTGCAAGCACGGGGAGAACCTGCAAATTCCATGCACACAGACCTGAGGTGGGACTAGAACCCAGACACTAGAGGTGCAGGGTGACAGTGCTAACCACTAAGTCACCATGCCGCCCATCTCAACTGTTATTAGTTGTAAATAGGCCACTTATGCACTTCTGCTAGGATCCTAACTGCCTTTCATTGCCTTTGTACATGTACTTTGCACAATGACAGTAAAGTTGAATCTAATCTTGTCTCTCAACTTGACTCTGTCAAATCACCTTTCAAGTCTGCCCTCAATACAATTTAGCACTTTATTACCACATCACTTAAAAGACTGTTAGGGATTTGCTATTCTTACCAAAGGACTAAATCTAAAGGAGAATCTTAATCCAAGCACTTCTTTCATGTAGCATCTTTGTGAGCCTCAATGATGACATGATGCTGAAAGTGCCTTTACTGTTCTCGCCAAGACTCTTTCTTCATCTTTTTTTTGGAACATAATTTCATCACCCCGCAACCTGTTAGAGGATATACTGTATGCCTTTTTCACTTTCCTTTTGCACTTAAATTATGATGGACCAAATACAGTACGACTTGGCGTATTAGTAGTCAGCTCCTGATGTGTACCCTTTTCCCTGGAGCCCATCCTACATACTGAAAGCGATCATGGATAGTGACTACATGAGTTCTCTCCAGCAAACATACAGGAAAGATGGCAGACCTCCAGATGAAAAAATAAGACAGGCAAACAAATCTGGAGCGATTTCATAAAACAGCAGGGCAAGACAGGAGTCGGGGGAGAATATTTATAAAACCAAAAACCTATATTAAAGTGGTGCTTTTGTTAAATCTAGAGGGAGAAAACAGTAGAAAAAATTTGCTAAAAAGCAGACATCAATTCGTCTGCAGGGTTAAGGAATTATATATATTCCAGAATACTGTAATAAATTTTAGTTGTATAATAATAATTTTGTGGTATATTAACTGGGACTAAATAAAAGAATATGCAGTCGGCCAAAGCACAGTATTGGTGCTGATTGTTCTTTTTTTTATGTTATACACACAATACAGAAATTGTGTGGGCCAAAGAAGCTGCTTTTGAAGTTTATCCAACATGGAAGTGACCAATCTTGTTCCCAAAGAAATTCAGTCATTTAGGAGAAATGGTTTTACTGTATACATTATACTGTCTCGCTTCAAACTATAATAATTTAAAATACAAATTATTTATATTTCTTTTGGACAATTGATACTAAAATTGGTGTCTAGAAGCATGTGACCTGTAAAAATTGCTCATTGTTTTTTGGTAATAGCTTTAAAAAGCAAACAATCTGTAGTGTCCGTAACCATGTTACATTCATGCAATATCTTATAATTTAGCTTTTTAGAATAATACACTTTTTCAGTGTATTATTCAGAAAAGTTATAGACACTACATAAAAGGGCATGAAATTGTATTAAGTAAATCTGTTTCTTTTTATCTGATAAAAATATAAATGTGCATGCATACGGGATCCCATGGATCGGGACATAAGAAGCATTTAGTATAATGAAAAATGGTGTCATTTGATCCTATCTGGAATTTTTTACTTTTCACCTAGGTGACAGAATTTTTTAGCACCAGTCTCATGTTTTGGCCGAGTATAAAAGTGCTGTGAATGATCATCTGTTGTTTATTACCCATAAAAACAGAGGATTAAACCTAGACACAGCATGAAAACTTTGACATTGTCCAAATAAACAAAGACGAGTTGTAGGCTTCAATGGCAGAGGGCAGATAAATCTCATCTACGCAATACGTGCTTCTTGCTACACCGTGATTAGCAGTAGCCTTCTGGTGAAGGAGGGCATGCACTGCTCTTTTTTCTCTTTTTTTTTCTTGATTTAATGATCAGATCAGAGTTATGTGATACCAATCACATTCTGACACCCTGCAATTACTCTCTTCACCTCGATTTTTACATTTTGGGAACATAAGAGGTGTGGTTGTAGAGTCCTTTGGGAACAATGTAATGTTGTGCTTATTACTGTATGAACAAAGTGAAATTAGGTGAATATGATCGACATTTTAGAGAATACAGTAGACCTAGACACAACTCACACCTCTACTCTCTATTTGACTCTCAACTTTAAACTGATTCACTTTGTTTTTTTCTAATTCTGATTCAAAACTTCAGCTCGTAACTCCAATTGCTTCAAGTTCAGAGATAAAATTCCAACACTTGACTTTCAGTTATACTTTGTTCCAGTTTTAACTTGACTCAACTGCACTCTCAGCCTGACTCTTAATCCTCAACATGATTTAGAACCTAATTCACAACTTGACTCACAACTCACCACTCAGAATGACTCTTAACATGACTTCATTAATGAAGTTAATTAACACTCAAATCTCTACTTCCCCCTCATTTTACTATTAACTGACCACATCCTGACTCTCAATGTGACTCTCAACTTCAACATGATTTATAACTTAACTTGTGGCTTGACTCATCAGAACGTCTCTTAACATGACTCAAATCTCAACGTAGGCCTCAGTTTAACTCTCAACTGTTCAAAGCTTGACTCTCAATGTGACTCTCAACTTTACATTCTCAATTAAATCTGAGCCTGCCTTTCGGTTAGACTGCGCTCTATTCTCACTTTGACTCTCGGCCTGACTCTTAACCTTCAACATGATTCATAACTTGACTCACAACTAACCACTCAGAAAGACTCTTAACACGAGTCTAAACTTGACACTCAAACATCAACTTAACTCGCAGGTTAACTCTTAACTCACAACTCAACACAGCTTGAATCTCAATTTAACTCTCAACTTTCAAGTGTTAACCTCATTCTCGATTAGACTTACTATACTGTAACTCGACCCTGAACTCGACTCTCAGCCTGACTCTTAACACTCAACTTGATTATCAACTTAACTCATGACTAGACTCAGTTTAACACTCATATCTCAACTCAAATGTAACCATCAGTTTGACTTTTAACTTGAATCTCAGTTTGACTTTTAAAATGACTCTCAACTTTACTTTTACCTCTGAATGGCTCTGAATTAGACACAGCTCTGTTCTTAACTTGAGCCTCAAATCACTTCTCAACTCAAATAGTAATTCTACAGTAACTCTACTTGCCACTTGACTTTCAATTCTTAAATGAACCCTCAACTTAATTTGTAATCCAGAATAATGTCATTATGATGCCACTGCTCCCATTCTTCTCAGACTTCCTGCCTGAAATGAAAGGTTTAAAATCTATGGGACCTAGTTTGAAATCAAATGCGATTAAACAAAACTTGGATTTATGATTATGCTTCTGTTTGGTTACGGCTCTGATTTAGATTTTTACTACATCCATCCATTGATCATCTTTTGCCTTTTCATCTAGAAGGATTTGAAACACTGAAACCTTGAACTCCTCCATTGTGACACGCTCGCACTTAGACTGATATTGCAAATATCCATCTTTCTCTCAGCATGTTGTCATTATTCGGTGACTGAATTGAGAGATGATGAAGCTACAGGAAGTCTGCGAGAAACCTGTCACCATGGCTTTGTGCTCGCCGAACGCTCTGCACTCACTCGCGCACACAAACACACACACTCAAACGCACAGGCTCTCGCTTTGTTTCCTAGAATCTGATCCAGGATGTGCAGAATGGTTTTCAATCCCAGCCCTGACTTATTGTTTCTCTTCAATTTCAGTGACATCAGTGTGTTGGCGCAGCAATTAGTGCAGGAGCAGGGCGCAAATGAGGGAGTCCAAAAACGACACCAGGATATTTGTGTTGTCATTGCTATAAAAGGAAGCGATTAAATGGTTTGCGGAGGATGTCGAAATGTCAACCCCCAACTGCCTGGCTGCAGCCTGGAAGAACAGATAATTGCTCCAATTTCTGTGACCTAGGGCTAAATGTGAAGGGGAAAAAAAAGTCATTTCGCTGTTTTGCTGTCTAAAGTGTAACATTTTCTAACAAAGAGTTCTCAAAATATATGGATTTGATGTGACACTAGGAATATGCTGGCATTTTGTGATAAGGAAATGAAATAATTAATCTCGTTAACATGCTACACTATGTGACATCGTAGTGTCTGTAACAGCATCAGTATTACTAGGTGCATTCCGTGACATTTTCGGCATAATTCCTGGCATCCTTTTTTTTATTCTTTTAAAGAGCATCGATAATCAGATGAGAATTTACTGAAGGTGGAAAAGAAGCCACTGCAGTCTTGTGTGCCCTTTAAAGTATATTTGAAAGTATAATTCGAAGTCGATTTAAAACTGCGGAATTTCCGTGCGTTTTTTCGTTTTTTTTAATAACATTCCACTTCTGCTGAGATCAAAGCTGAAGGATAAATGGAGGTGTAAATGCAAATTATTTTCCATTAATTATTGCATAATGATATACAGCCGTGCAGGCTGAGAGAGGTGGGAAGGTACTCTCAGGGTCTCAGTCCTGAAATAAAATCCCTTTTAACTTTTAGCCACGGTTACATTTTTACATTTTACAGACTTGGATATGCTGCAATCCACAGGCAATCCTTCAATAACATGGTACATTAATTTGCATAGCAATAAAATAAAAAATAGAAATGCTGTTCATTCATTAGTTGCATAAATGTAAGCACCTTGCTACAAAAAAAAAATGCTACTATAGGATCACAGATTTCCATGATGTTTGATGTCTTTAAATTATGTATGCTGAATGCTGGGTCGTTGTCGTGCTACAGTATAACGGGAATCAACAAACTTGTTTCTACAGTATGTTCTATGCATCAGTCTGTTCCATGAAGAATCAGTGCGCATCACTGTCATATACTGTACAGTATGAGGTTAAGTAAAAAATAATCCGCACTACAGTTATATTAAAACATCTGTTGGTCTTATCAGCGCTTTCCGTTTAAGGATTTGCACAATAGAAGAGCAACATGCAGTGATTTAATAATTTTTTTTTCTGTATGGTGTACCTGGTGCTGTTATTTATCAATGGCTTTGTGCACCTGATGGAGAAAGTGTTTTGTCATGAAGAAATGTGTATGAAGGGTTGGAGAAGTTCAATGAAGGTCACACAAGAGTAAAAGAAAGTTGCTGAGAGTAGAAAGGCAGAGTACGGGATGGAAAACATCAGCCATCAGCTAGAAAATGTATCGATGCTTACAGTTTTCTGGGATTCTCAAGGGCCAGTGTTGGAACATTTGGAAAAAAAAAAAAAAAGGTTCAACAAACAACAGTTCTCATTACAGTGAGATGCTTATTGCAGAGCTGCATCCTAAACTTCAGATTACGCAGAGGGCTGCTATCTAAGTGTGTTATGATATTGCTTGATGATGTACACGTCTGCCCACGCTGTCATCACTCCAAAAACGTAGTTTTTAGGTATTAAAGCAGCCTCTCTATAGTCCTCATCTTGCTCCATCATACTTTCACTGAAAACAGCCCTACGAGGACGAAGACTCACTTCTGATGAAGAGGTGAAGACAGCAGTCCATTTGTGACTCGCAGCTAAGCCTAAAACATTTTTAATGAGGGAAAATGAAAAGCTTGTTGATGGGCAAAGTGCATTGAAAAGCAACAAGATTGCTTTGAAATATTATGCTTTTGTCTGTTATAAAAGTTAATTAAAATAAATTCTACAGTCAGATCATTTTTGACTCCCATATACTGTATGACTGGATCAAATAAAATGATTTATGGAAAATAATAACGATAATAAAGGAAGCGTATGCATACATTTCTTCGAATCCGCAACATCTGGATGCTCCCTGAAGCATGTTTTTGTTACATTTCCTGCATTTCTCTTAATCAGTATAAGACACAATATAACTGAAAGTATGTTAGCCTCATTGTTCCTCTTTGCTCATTAAACCTACGTTCATATTACAAGCCATGTTGCTCGATTCGGATTTTTTTGGTCAGATCAAATAAGCATGTCATGACCGTTCACGTTCATAATTACAAGTGACTTTTATCCGAGTGTAATGTGGACATGTCTATCCACTAAAACAGCACACATGGGCGCATCAATATGTCTTTGCTCGCACCATCTGCCACTCATTCACTTCAAACAGTAGATGAAGGCAAACAGCTCTGAAGGCAGGCAGTTTGCAGGCTGGATTTGTTGAGGTCCGGAAGAAGGAAGAAAGCCAGATACCTTGCTTTAGACTTTGTAACAGCTGTTGCAAGGACCACTAAACAGCTTGTCGTCTTCCAGAGCAAAATCCTGACAATATTTTGCTAAAATTGCATTCATTGTTCAAAATTATTGAGTGGTCACATGAAGTTGTGGCATGTTTTAATCCAGATGGCTCGAGCAAACATGTATCTTTATCAAAGGACAGACATGACGCCTTAGAGTCAGATAAAAGTCACTTGAAATTATGGAACCAAACCATCATGAAATTCAAATCCGATCTGATAAAAAAAATCTGAATTGAAGAGTGCAGTCCCGTTTTAATCAGTTCGGCATTTACTACACAATGTGCACTCCAAACATTTCCTAATTGAAGAAGAAAGAAGAAAAAATTTCGCTGTGCTGTAAAAAGTACATGTGACAATAATTGAATATTCTTCTTCTTCTTCTTCTTCTTCTTTTGTTCACACTAAATCATGATATATTATGCACGTTTTAAATCTAAACAGGATTCTCACAGACTTAAAGCATTACAGAAGCAGGTAATGTCTGATGTTTAAGTATTTATAAGGAGTGAAAGTCTTAAGCATGCACGGATAAAGATCTGTATAAAGGAATCTTATTAGACATATACAGTACATTGGTAATGTTATAAGACAGCGAAAACAAGTCTAAACAATGTCTCTTGTGTAAAACTCGTGTGTGAAAGTCTGAGAAGTAGTTTGACCAGATTTCTGTTACAGATGCTCATAATATAGGATGTAGAATTCAAAAATCTTTATAGAGCCCAAACTTTAATATTCAAGCTTCTGATACGCTGGATGTCCAAAAGTATATGGACACCCGACAGTCTGACCCGAATCTGGAAGAAATTAAAACAACAAGAAAACCAACTTGTACTGAAGAGCAGTGTTTACTTTTAGCTTTATGTTCAGTGTTTGGAGAATATTTCCTCTTTCCGCCATTTAGTCCTCTGCTACAGAAACTTTTAAGCCTCTTAAAAGTTCTCCTCTCTACTCATAACACTTTTTACCTTAGGAGCTGAGATGTTTCTTGACTAATTTTTATCTTTACTAAGATTTAGTCCTAAATTTAAGGGGAGATTCTAAGAAAATGTCATAATTCTAAGAATCTTATTCGAATTTCGTCACTAGGAGCAACTTTTAGGCTTAAGAAGCTTTGTGGACACGGGCCCTGATTCCTGATTGAGTCCCCATTTTGACCTTTTAATGGCTCCCATTCTTCTGGAAAGGCTTTGCACTCTGTTTTGGACCATGGCTGCGAGGATTTACCATTAAAGCATTACTGAGGTTGAGCTGATGGTCATCCCGAAAATGTCCAGTGGGTCCAGAGAGTTGTGTAGTTCACTTGAGCTTCTCCATGTCAATGAGGGCAAATCCTGGAAACAGGGTCTGTCATGCTAGAACATGGAAAATATTCTCATTACAGCATTGTTGCACAGTGACATTGTTGAATATTGTACAGGTATGCTTCCAACTTTGTGGTAAGACGTTGGGGAAGAAACATATATACAGTATGTCCACGTACTTTTGTCCATGTCGTGTAGATGGATTTCATCTGCATTAAACTCTCAATCTTGTCTCATTCGTATTCTGAATTTCCACTGCGGTAATTGATAAACGTTCTGAAAAATCTGTGATAAAACACAAATAAGGATACAAAAAGGCAAATAATGCTACATTTTATCATCATCATCATTAGGGGATATGCAACATTAATCGAAATCAATTCTTGAAGTTACTTTTCACATCACGTCTCTTTATCATCCTACGTGCCTACAGGTGTCACTGAGCTAAGCAGAAATGATGGGACTTTTTTTTTCTCCCCCAACACTCATATAAATCTACAATTTACTCTTCAACCCTTTATCTCCATCTCTCTCAATATCAAAACCCTGAGTCGGCTTTATAAGTACACACACTCATATCTCTTTTCTTCCAGGTTGCCGTACGGCAGGACTTAGAGTCTGGATTAAAAAGGAGGGGGTTAGAGGACAAAGCTCTGAAGGAGAAAGGAGACACTTTATATGGAGGAGAGCATCACAGATGACTGGAGCTCAATTCTCCTGTGCCTCATTCAGAGCAATCCATCTCTCTGAGCGGATAGATTCAGTGCTTTTATCTATAAAGGCAGTTCTTTGCTAGAATACAGAGTGTGTATGTGTGTGTAAGGGGGGGTGGTTAAGAGAGACCAAAAGAGGCCAAAAGATGACCACCAAGAGACAGATGGACAGAGAGTGAAACTGACAAAATAAGAGGAAGAGAGACCGAGAAGTAAGAGCAAACGAAAAGAGTGAGAGACCGATAGAAAACAAAGAGAGCAAGACAGAGGGAGACTGACAGGTAGAGCAAAATGGAGAAAATGAAAAAGGGCAGAGACAGAGGGGAGAAAGGCAGAAACATAAAGGCAGAGAACATGAGTGAGGAAATGAGACATGAGAGACAGATCGAGAGAGGTAGGAAGAAAGACTGACCCTTTCTCTCAAATGTGCCCTCTTCCCATTTCCCTACAAACTGCAATGTGCATCGCGGGACTCCTGCTTCACATCAGATGTATACTCTGGACACTAACATGTCTTCTGGATCTTTTATACTGCTTGCAGTCAAAATGGTGCAATATACTGTATAGCAAAACTTCCTGTGTAGTGCACTAAATAACTGGAAGTTGGATATTTTACACTATGCTTTCTGACACGATTATGTGACATGACGAAACAAAAGTTTAGTCCTGTCTAGTGAATAGTTTACTCCATAGTGCACACTAAAGCTTTAGGACAGTTTCTAAAACAAATTTCACTATATATAGCACACGATGTAGTGCACTGGATGTGGTACAAGAGCAAATAATGTTATTTTCATCAGCGCTCATAATACAAGTGGGTATCAAAAAGTTTTGAGACTAGTTTTGTTAAGCGACAGCAGATGGCAGCACGAGGCTACACTCACAGTTACAGGGAGCACCGACCTTCATAAGTCAGTGTGCCAAAAAACATCCTCCTGTGTACATGCTACTGTATCTCATCATGGACAGCAAGTTAGAACAAAGAGCGAACATGAAATTCTGCGTGAAACTTCCACAGAGATAGTTACCATGATTCTTCAAGTTTTCGGCGATGCTGCACTGAGTCGTGTAAAGTGTTTTGAGGGGCACATGCGCTTCAAGAGTGGAGGAAGTGGTATCGTTGTTGCCTTGATAAGGCAATTCAGGCTGATGACCCAGGAGCAGTCTGCCAAGAACCGCATCAGCTCTCCATGGATGACCTGTCCTTCATGTCGAGGATCATTACCACTGATGAAACTTGGGTGTATGGGTATGACCCTGAGCTGAAGCAACAGTCTCACAGTTTAAGAGCTCATCATCTCCTCGTCCTGTGTGAGGACATACGGCGAAAAAACTGAGCTTGTATACAGAGCTAATCTCAATGCATTGTCAGGTCATTTTCTTATTTAAATGGTTCATTCTAAGGTAAGAAATTTTACATATGAAGTAAATATTGAATATCGATCACATTACTGCGGTCAGCCAAAGCCTTGTAGTTAGAATTCGTTGCAAAATGAAAGATGAGCCAAAAAGCACATCTGGGTGGTGAAATCCACATTGTATTAAACATGGTCTTTACAAGCCAGTTCTGTAGGACACTACATCAATTAGTTATG
The DNA here is from genome assembly GCA_030522415.1 of Channallabes apus. Classification (NCBI taxonomy): domain Eukaryota; kingdom Metazoa; phylum Chordata; class Actinopteri; order Siluriformes; family Clariidae; genus Channallabes; species Channallabes apus. Next base: position 30,637,842 of record CM060111.1, on the reverse strand, counting down.
CATGAATTATATACCGTGCACGGCTTATTGCTGAGGAGAATAAGCTCAGTGAGGTACTGTAGCTAATCAGAGCAGCATTATAGCAAATCATCTTCCCCTGTACAAACATTTAACTCTACTACCACAACAAAAAGCAAGTGCCACCTTGTGATATGATTTAATATTACTGTGGTGTAACCACATTAAACCTTTTGATATACTGTACACACACATTTTCCTTTTTTTTTTTTTCTTCTTTTTTTTAAATGGCCTGTCGTGAAGTCATGGCAGGAAGTCTCACTGATGGCTTGTATAGGGGAAATACGGCAAAGGTTTTCTGGATATTTTCTAAAACTGAAAAAGAAAAAGCAGGGATGGGAATCACCAGGTACCAGACGATATGATATCACGATACCTAGTTGCCGATCCGATTCGATTCGCGATTTTGTAAATATCCCGATTTAATTCTTACATTTCTAAACAAACTCAGCCCATAATTCACTCTTATCACGCAAGATGCTGTGCTGCATTCCGAGGTTTAAAAAGTTTAGAGTGCGCCACCTGCAGGATTATAGGAGAATGACAACAGTTAAACATTTAACACCTAAAAGAGTCTACCAGAAAATGTATACACACTTTAGAAAAAGAAAAACTTTATTTTATAAATTAAATGTCAATTTATTGCTATACAGCGGCACAGTGGCTTAGTAGTTAGCACTGTCGCCTTGCATCAGGTTCAATTCCAGGCCAGGTTCGATTCCCACCTCAGGTCTGTGTGCACGGTGGGTTTCCTCCAGGTTCCTCCCACAGTCCAAAGACATGCAGATTAGACTAATTGGCGTTCCCAAATTGCTATAGTGTGTGTATGTTTGTGTGTGTGTGCCTGTGCCCCACGATGGATTGGCCAGGGTGTACCCCGCCTCAGGTGTGCCCAAAGTAGTTTTTTAGAACATTTTAAATAGGATGATACATTATATATGCGGCATATACTACAATAGTATCAACGGCTTATTGTACAAGTCTTTGGTGATTTTTGCAAAATATTATGTTTCAGATGTAATTTCCGTAGTAGTAATTGCAGTAGCATGTTTTCTTTACAGTTATTTCCTGCTTAAGCATCTCTATACGACTTGTACAGAAATGTACATGACTGACGAAAATTTTATTCCCTTGCTTTGCTACATTAAAATGGTATAACATTTAGTGTGAGGGGTTAGTGATTAATGTTTGCTGTTGCACAGTAGTCCAGTTAAAATCGATTTTTTTTGTCATGTGACTAAGAACCAGAACCAAAATTACTCCCTGATCAGACTAATCTAAAAAAAAAAAGATTATTTGTGTGTGTGTCTGGAAAACATCATTAATACATTTGTAAAAACTGTAGTGTAGTAGTCTGGTTGGTAAGACAAGTATTTTTTCCTTCACACACGCTCACTGCGTACATACTTTTTGGGTAACATTACTACACTAGATGGGTGAGAATTCATATATGGTAACTCCATTGACCTTGCAGCACAAAAAAAGACAACAATAAAAATTTTTTTTAAAGTACAAAAAGATTTGTATGAAAAAGTCTTAAATGTTGAATTTAAAAGAACTTCAATGAGAGCCATTAGATTGAATGAGAACAAAACTCTTCTCATTGAAGCAATTTATTTATTCATTTCTTTTCTTCTTACAATTCAACTTTGTTATATTAATGCGATGATAATAAGCTCAGTGGTTAAGTCGTTCAGCTGATGATCGGAAGGTCCTATGATCAAACCCGTCCATCATTAATTTGCCATTGTTGGGCCCTTGAGCAAGGCCCTTAACCCTCAACTGCTCTTACTATATGTGTATGGGATAAATTGTACTGTAAGTCGCTCTGGATAAGGGTGTTTGCCCGAAGCCGTAAATGTAAATACCAGATAACTACATCCTTAGACTCATGAATATTTGAGTTGCATCTCCATCATCGTCCTTTTATGGCATTATATTTAGGCATCCTCTTTAGTATGTCAAATGTATCTCGGGACACAGCCCTTTTACTTGTGCTTCAAAACCAACAGATTCTCCCTCACATACCTTGTAATTGAGATAATTTTTCCAGGCTTATATCTGCTTTAAGATAATTGATAGATGTTGAACTGCATATCAGAAAGTCACGAGTTCAAATCCCAGAACTGCCAAGCATGTCAGTCCATTGAGCAAGGCCCTTAAGTCTCAACTGCTCAGCTGTGTAAATGAGATTTAAGTCTCTCTGGATAAGGACAACTCTAGGCTATCTTTAAGCGATGACTAAAGACCTATCTACTTCTTAGGTGTTTGGATTAACTCCCCTTTCCCCACACACACACACACACACACACACACACACACACACACAACAAAAAAAAAAAACTTTCCACCAGTGAGGGTGACTGGTGGTATTGCTATGTTAATAACCTAGTAACCCAGTATAAGGATAAATCTAATGATGGAAACTTCAAAGCACTTTTGTAAGTTGCTCTGGATAAGATTCCTAAATGTAAAATTCCTAAATGTAAATCTACCAAATATCATAAATGTAAGTTATACATGATCTCAATTATAACTTACTATAATACAGTACTTTTTCTTATACATTCTATGAGATTCCATTTGATATTTTGCTTAAAGGCACACATGGATTCAAGTTATAATTTAAAGTAGAAATGTGGACTTTCACACATAAACCTTACAAAATTTTTCAGGACTTTACTATTAGGTTGTAGCAATAAAAAAAAGACTAAATGCCAGTATGAGAGTAGAGAACTGCATCTGTGTAAGCAGATAAATAAATCATGTACCCCACAGGACTGACCTCACTGCCCACCTTTCTCTTTTCCTCCCTCTGTGCCAGTGTTATTGGATCTTTCAGCCAGAGGGCTTTGGAGCGATCACATAGCTCCTCCTCTGTTTCAGCAGCGAAATGTTCCGTGGTCCCTTTGGCAGCCGAAGCTCTGCTCTGAAAGTCCGCTCTATAATTCAGTAGATTTATTGATTGCTTACTTTGCCTACTTTGGCTAGATGCAGATGTTTAGAATGTACGAAGGTGATCACCGGGACTGATGGGTGCTTTTAGCATAGAATGATTGTTCCTCAGCCCGTCCTGTTCAATAATTAATCGAAAGCCATTAGTGCGGAAGCGCAGTTAAACTCTGGCTTAATTAGTTTTTTTTTTCTTTTTTTTTTTCCAGCACTGATGTAATGACTTTGTTAGCAGGATAATGACAGATTCAGAGCAGATTTTCTCAATGTTTCATGCATCTAACATTTAAAGTCATTTGCAAACTTTAGTACCCTCTCTTTTCCCGCCTTATCTACATAATAAAAATCATCTAATCATATCGGGTCTCAGTAGTAGGCAAATACAACCTCAACGAATACAATGAATGACAACATATAACTGTTTTTTTTTCTTTTTCATTATTTATTTAACAGAACTGGAGCCATAAAGAAAAAAAATGTACCGTCTTACTTTTTTCACAGAATTTAAGAAGGTAAGTTGCAGACAGGTGCTGTTAAACATCAGCCCTTGATTAATTGATCATGCAGACCTCTATAAACGCAGATGTTTTGGCAGTCTGGAGCATTCAGATTTAAGCAATGATCTTATATCAAGCAATTGTTGCTTTACATCAATCTGGAAAGGGTTATAAAGCCATTTCCAAACAACTTGGAGTTCAGTGTTCTACAGTGGGAAAAATTATTCATAAGTGGAAAGCATACAAGACAGTTTGCCATTCTTCAAAGGAGAGGATGTCCCAGTACATTAACCCAAGGTTAGACCATGCAATGCTCAGAGAAATAATAAAAAAAATAAAAAAAACAAGAGTTATATCTCATACTCCACAAGCCTCGCTGAGCATGTTAAACGGTAAAGTGTGTATGTGCCAGCACAATTAGAAGATGACTGAACAAGTAGTTTGTATACCTGGATTGCCAGGAGGAAGCGTCTTTTTAAAAAGAACATGGAAGCATGACTAATGTTCGCAAAACTGAACAAACCACAAACCTTCTGAAACAATGTCATACAGTATGGACAAACGAGACCAAGGTGGAGTTGTTTGGCCTTAATCCCCAGCAACATGCTTGGGGAAAACTAAGCAGCATTTCATCAAAAATACCTCATACCCACCGTCCAGGCGGTGGAGGAGTGATACAACTCCTGGACCTGGGCATCTTGCAGTCATTTATTTGACTATGGAAATGTGAGGCCATCTGTATGACAGCTAAAGCTTGGTCAAAATTGGGTGTCACAACAGGGCAATGATCCGAAATAGCACTTCAAGTTATATATTGTTGTTTGTCTTGGGATATATTTGAGGTGATATAATACTGAGACTCATTGCATTCTGCTTTTTATTCTGTTTACACACACACAAAAAATTGAATTAAAAGAGGGGGTACTAAAATTTGCATATGACTGTATAATCACTGAGTGCATATAAATCCTCAAAGCCTGTTAAAACCACACCTTTTTATTCTTCCTTTGACAGTGGACAGAATTGATTATGCATACAGACATCACATTCATCATGTTTCTTTGGCATTATGGTCAATGTACTATAACACACGTTATACTGTCATAAACACAGTATATCTCAGATATACTGTAGCTGTAAAATGAATGAATGACTGTAGCTGTAAAAAGCATTTATAATTCACTTCATAACATATTCAAAGTATAACGTGTAACATATTCAAATCTATTACATTGGGTACAGGACGTTCAGTTCAGTACATATTTGTGAGTCAAGTGAATATCACTGACTCACTCATCATCTACAATTCTTAATCCTATATAGAGGGTCGCAGGGGGCCTGAAGCCTCTCCCAGCAGACTTGGGGCATCATAAAATTTAAATATCATAAAATAATTTCAAACAGATCACAGTAACAATTTTTAACCCTAACTAACGCAGATGAGTGATGTATCTTTTCTTATTAAATGATGAACTTTTTGTTCCGTGTTTAAAATTTAACAAACAAACAAGTCTTTATGTTTATACAGTATATAAATCTATTTAAATAAAAGACAGGTTTTGTTTGTACATTGGTCATACCTCGCTGTTTCAATAATCTTTATATTATAGGACCTGAAACCAGTCTCAGTCTATTTTTTGTCTCTCTGTCCAGTCAGATATTGTCACTGCCTCCCGCAAAACTGCCCAAAAAGAATTGAATTAAATTTTGGCAGTACCTCTATATTTTCCTGAAGCTAAACCTGATTCATAAATGAAATCAAAAGGTAGAGTAAAAGTGAAGTTATGAGCTATACCAGATTATGCCACAGCTGTTTTTACCTTGAGGTGGGCATGGCTATACACGTCACTCAAGAGAGCCAATCAATGAGATAGTTTACCTTGTATAGACAGAGTATGCGGATGACACAAAAATTGAGGATAATACACCTACTGTACTGTACAAGCCGAAATCCTCAAGAAACAGCAACAAATTGTGAACAGAGATGGGAGTCGAACCCAGACAAGGTGCAAGGCGACAGTGCTTGAATTAAGCAAGAATAGTAACAGCACTACTTATTAGGGTAGTAGGGATGGGAATCACCTGGGAACTCCACATATGATATCATGATACATACTGTAGGTGCTGATTTAATAAGTAAATACTATATAGTGTATTATAATTTTTTAAATATCCCAATTCTATATAATTTTATTTTTCAGATTTCAACACAATATATACCATTGCACAATACCATTTTGTTTTCATCTACTTCAATGTACCAAAAATGTACCGAACCTTGATTTCAAAACTCCTAGCTCTGACACTAGGACATGAAAATAATGACAAATGTGTCATCTTGTTTAATTGTAAAGCCGTGTTCGTCTTATTTATATATTTCTTGTGAAAGGAAACGGTTCATTCTCTGTCTCTCACACATGTACAGACCCAAATTACAGAGAATAATGCAAGGCTCTTAATTATACTGTAGTCTCTATTATATTTTTCTCTGTGCACTTTCCTCATGTACAGTACGTGATGATCTTTATTTCCATGAGGTAGATGTCTGAGCAGAATGCAGTCCTTGAGATTAGTATAACCAACCCCCCCCTCCCCCGTCCTACCCCCGCCTACACACACAATTATTCCTATTTGTCAGATATCACACATTTTCACCACGGCACATCAGAAGGACATACAGGGTTGAAGGGTGTTGCTAAAGGGTCTGCATTTCTTGTGTTTCCATTATAAGGCACTTCCCTGATTATGGACAAAGAAAGCTTGTGGAGGTAATTCCCTATGACTGGGAGATCATGCAGATCTGAAGCAGTGCAGAGATAGGGGGACAAAAAAAAACATTACATTAAATTGCTTTTGTAGCACATCCAGTGTCGGGTCAGAGGGGCCGTACTCCGTAATTAAGCATCGCAACCTGCATTGACAGTGTCTTTTCCTCTTTTTGGTGGATGTCCTCCACACCTCAATTAAGGCTTTGTTTTGAGGGCATCTGTTCATGTTTTGGATGAATTATAAGGATGAATTTATTGCATAAATTAGATATTTTTAACAGGGTTAAAACTTTATTTATTGCACCTAATTTAGTTATTATATTTATTTACCCATCCATTATCAATCTTGCTTATCCAAATAGGGTTGCAGGAAACCTGGAGCCTATCCCAGGGAACTTGAGGCACAAGTGATGGTACACCATGCATTGGGTGCCTATCCATCACAGGACACAAGGACATCCAATCACACAATAGGGGCAGTTTGGAAACACCAGTCAACCTTGTCCACATGTTCTTGGACTGTGGGAGAAACCGGCTATCCTGATGGAAACCAACCAAGAACTTGCAAAACTTGCAAACTCCATGCACATAGACTGGGTGGTGAGATTCCAACTGGGTGGTGAGGCGACAGTTGGAAAGGTTAAGCCACAGCACCATTTATTTGGTTGTGATGCATTGGGAGGATTTATAATTGATTTATCTAAAACCTAGAGGATTGAGCTCAAATGACCATCTAACGGGTTGTAGTGTTTTTTTTTTTTCTTCTCTTTTCCCTTTTATTTCCTTTTATTTTACTTTTTTCTTTGTAAGCTATACTTTTATTGGGATTAGTTCAACAGAGAAGACAGGGCCAAAGTTTTAAGCAACAGAATGTTTTTGATTCTTTAATATGTTGCTCTTATGTGGCTATTGTTCTGAAGGACACTCTCTTAGTGTGTCTGTAAAGATTCAGAGTGACTTACAAAAGTGCTTTGACGTTTCCATCATTGGATCGATTCTTACACTGGTTACTAGGTTGTTACTAACAAAATATATTTTAAAAGTGAGTTTTTGTATTTAAAATTTTCTTTGTAAGAAAATATTAAAGAAACAGATGGGTCTTTAGTTGTAGTTAAAAGACTGCCAGTGACTCAGCTTGGTGGACAACTAGAGAAAAGTTAATTCCATCGCCTAGGTGCCCGAATAGAAACCCATCTAGATGCACATCTTCCTCAATCTCCGAGAGATGGGGGACCAGCCGAGCAGTGCAGAAGGATTGGAGGGCACATGGTGCGGTGCAAGGTGTGATTAGATGAGAGGTCGGTGGGTGCTGGGCTGTTTTTAGCCTTGTAGGCAAGCATATGCTTTTTGAACTTGATGTGGGCAGCAACAAAAAGCCAGTACAGGGAGCAGGGAAGTGGGGTGGTGTCGGAGAACTTTGGAAGGTTGAAAATGAGACGTGCAGCTGCATTCTGGATCAGCTGCAGAGGACAAATGGTGCACAGAGGCAGACCTGCCAGGAATGAATAGCAGTAGTTCAGGTTAGAAGTAACAAGGGCCTGAATAAGCACCTGAGTCGCCTGTGTAGAAAGAAATGGGCAGAATTTTCTGATGTCGTAGAGAAGAAATCGACAAGAATGGGTCAGGTTAGCTATGTGTCGGGTAAATGACAGTTGTAAATGTAATTATAAGGAAGATTCTCAGTCATCCTGGTGAGGTTATCTGGGAGTTGAGCCATGTCAACTGGACTTCTTTTGTATTGCATAGGTACAGTAGGTACGTTTCACTACTCATTCTCCTATGCATGGTAAGAAATGTCAGGGTTTTTAGGCTGTGTTCATATTAGCAGCCTGAAGTGACTCAAATCTGATTTTTATCATTTTTTTCATAGTTTTAATTTTCAAAAACAACATATGAAGCATAACATGTACTGTATATATAGCAATACAACCACCTTTTCCCTCTTTTCTCTTTCGCTTGCAACTACTATAATTTACTTTAATTGAGTGTAAGTGCTCCAGGAATGAGCTCCAGATTTTTCCAAGTCTTTCCTAACATTGAAAAGTATTTTGCAGTGTGATGTGATTTTGTTGGTGCATTGTTTCCTTGATGGGGGGAGTGGGTCGATTTCCAGTTCACTAATATGCAGTTCTTTCCTGCTGTTCCAGCCAGAAACATGTAATTTTTTATGGTGGAAAATCATAATCTCCTAATATCCAAATTCTAGGGTCACAAGGAATTGGAGTACTTATAACTTTTTGAAGACATCAATAATATATTCCAAGAGAACTTTAGCTCAATTCTGAATATTTACCCTATTGTTACACAGATTTTACATATTTTTTAGGGCTATCAATGATATCAAATATGTGGTCCTAACTCAGATACATACTGTATGTGATACCTGGTCAAGCGACTTGAATTACAACGGGTAGATTGGAATTTATGCGACTTTGCATGTGTGCAACAATCGCTCACATTAGTCAGCACACTCATTTCATAACAGCGCTAGAAATAGCTGATAAAACAACTAAAGCGAGGCGTCTGGCTCTGTTTCTTCTTCAGGACCGCAAAAAATACTAACTGCCCATCATCCTTTAGAGCAAATTCCCCAAGCATATTTTTGCTGAAATCACATCCATTGTATGAAATGATCGGGTGGTCGCAAGACTGGTCTCATGATCTGTTTAAACCCAGATGGCACGAGCAAAGACATGTTGATGTGCTCACATGTGCCGTTTAAAAAAACAAAACAAAACATCCACTTAGAGTAAAAAAAAAAAGTCTCTTTTAATTATGATAAGCAAATCCGATCTGACCAAACAACCGAATTGAGCCATGTGGGTTTTAATGTGAATGTAGCCTTATACTTTAAGCTTCTCATCCTGCAAGTAAAATCTTCCCTCCTTCCAGTTCGCCACGTATCTCTGTACATACCACAACCACTATTTTTTGTCCTACTGTGTGAAAGCAAGATCATCCGGCTGTCCTCCCTCCACTTGCTTTGCCCTGTTTGTGTCGTGAAAAATGAGCCTCATTTCACAGCCCTTCAAAAAAAAAAATATATCAATGCTCCTGCTGCTTCATCAGAATTTATGAAGCACATTGCTCACTTCTTGATGACTGTTATTTTTTCACCCCTCTGCTTAAAAGCTTAAAGCACCTAATTAAAACGTGTAATGGTGCACTGGCAGAGCGCCTGTGCAAAAAAAAAAAATTGTTATTAAAAGAATTTCTTTGGCTTAGAGTTTTGTCGTGAGAGAAAAGTTAGCGTTTCTTGATGGGAAAGGACGTTTAGAGACAGAATATGTGTCCATGTGTGTGGGTGTGAACAGATTCAAGACGTTTCAACAATTTAATTGCGTGATGTTGTTTTCGAATGCACTTTTGAATTAATCCTGATTGTGATGATGGGTGACGATATCCAAGGGGTTAAAGTGGGGTGGAATGGATAAAAAATGGTTTTGTAGCATCTGCGATTTAAAAAAAAAAAAAAAAAAGAAGAAGAAAAAAAGCTCATGGTGGAACAAGTCTTGCATGTGTCTGACTTATTTTCCCCAACTGCATCACTACACTGAATTTTAGAGTTCCTCCACCTGCCAAATCCCGCTTTAAGCCCTGATGTTACCCTCTTTCTGTCTGGATCATGTCAAAATATCCTTAGTAAGTACTTATGGTAGCAACTTTAGCTGGTTATTAATGAAAAAATGTATTTGCTTTTTATACGGTGGCGTAGAGGTTAGCATTGTCACCTTGCACCTCCAGGGTATGGGTTAGATTCTCACTTCGAGGTCTGTGTGATGGATTGGCATCTCATCCAGGGTGTACCTCTCCTTGTGGCCCAAGTATCCCAGGATAAGCTCCAGATAACCCCTACGACCCTGTATAAAGTGGTATTGACGATGAGACACCTTTTTTTTCTTACAGAAAAAAAAAAAAAACATGTGCTGCAGGGCTGCTCTAACCTTTTAAACTGAAAGTTTTCCTCTGTAACAAATTGTGTAGGGAATGATCATTGTGTTCTCTATTCAAGTCTGACATAGTGATTGTAGTGTAATGGATCCTTTTTTTTGCTCGGTTGTAGCTCGCTATACTAATCACCTTTCCTAGGGCTATTGCTAAGGACATGCTCCTGGCTCTTCCTCAGTCCCTAAACCATGTTAGAACGTCATGGCAGAGGGTGCTGTTTTTGGGTGGTATCATAGTGCCAGCCATTGGATCTTTCATGTAGCTGTAGCTATGTTATCCCAGTCAGACCACAACACAGCATGGTAAAAATTAATCAAAAAACACTTCCATCGGTAATTAGCAACTGAATCAACGATAAGCCGATGCCAGTTAAAATTGCGAATATTGGTCGATAAATCGGTGCGTCCTTAGTTGCTCTGCATGATTTGTGTGGCACTTTAGGACCACATAGTAATTGGTCATAAAATAATGGATGTCAAGTGAGCGTGAATTGCATACCTGTCAGTTGCTACTGTACATGTGGCCTCAGATGTTCTTACTATTTGAAAATTCTACCACTTGCTAATGTGATTTGAGTTTTTTCTTCTGATGAGCATTTCTTTTTCATAAAATCAGTTGAAAGTCATAAATCGGTAGAATATATGTAGTGCTGTGTGCTCGGTTTCCACATAATAAATTATTAAGCAAATGCATGACAAATTTGTTTAAATGTATGCATGCACACTCAAACCTCCTTAATCTTTAATCGAAATACAGAGATGTGTGAGTGGAATAGAAAATACAATAAATCATGTAGCATTTTACAGTAGGTATGTCGTACAGATCCATTAGGCGATACCCTTCTGTATGTAGGAGAAGACAGGGGGCGGATAATAAAACATGTGGATTGAGGTTAAGGTTGTTGGAACGAATGAAAAATGGGTAAAAAATGATTGTGAAAAAAAAGGAACTGTCATCTTGCCTCTTAAAGCTGCCAGATGAAAAAGAAGAAGGAGAAAAAGAAACTGATTGGTCAGTGGCCTGTGGGTCACATGGTACATGGGTGAGAAAAACTTACCAAAATCATCATGGATACTCAGGTGTGGCATGTCTCAGTGACCAGTGATACGATTGTTCCCAGGTGATAAGTGCTGTTCCCAATATTAATATACTACTTGAAGATGCTAGCTAATAGATCCCATTACGAGGCTGGAAATCAAACTTGAACCCATGAACTGGAAAAGAGTGATGGGCATGGCACTGTGCCCATCTCCACTCGCTGAGCATCGATATAGAAAAATGTCAGTTTGAATAATAGTCTGAGGAGATCATGACCATGTTGGTTGGATGTTGGCTAAAATGTTTCTCAGTTACATCAGTGATCCCATCACCATAGAAGACAGTGGGTTGTTCATTGCCATCAATTGCATCCATATGCAGACGCCAGAGTGAAAATACAGTGTGTTAGATTAATGTATTTATTTAGGAAAAATAGCCCATGGGAAAATGTTCATGTTAGTTGATAAAAAATGATACAATCAAGATTATAATGTCTGAAGGACTTGCTTGCAGTGGAGATCTGTAACCTGGCTAGAGGAGAGTCCACGGACTATGCTATGGAGCCTCAGATACTCAAGCCAGATACTAGAGCTGGGATGCAGCAGTCTTCAGAAGTGTCTTAAAACATAAAATTAATTCATTGTTAATAAGATCAGAATCGTTGCAATGAATTAAAGGTTTATTAAGCAGTTCATGTCAAGTTATTTCTGAAGTTCTTGAGCTTCACCGTAAGCCACATCTTGAAGACCTATCCTTCAATTGTCATGATACTGCAAGTTAGTGTCTTACTACAGTATCTCTGGTTGTCTTTAATGTAGTGGTTTTTCTGCTTACCAGCTGTTGGATCTTCCTACCTAGGCCACCGGTTATCCAGCGCAACATAATCGCTGATACAGTAGTAATTGACCAATATCATTGTACAGCCGCTAAATCGATGCATCCGGAGTCGCTCTGCATGGTTTGTGGAAACCTCTGTACCTTGTTCAACAGTAAAGCAGGAGCACTTTAGGACCACATATACTACAATAGTAATTGATGATGAAATGCATACCTGTCAGTTGCTACATGTGGTCGGAGATGTTCTTACTATCTTGAAAAAATCTATCATCAAGCTGCATGGTGAAGACCCATCCTTCATAGTGAGATAGCAAGCTAGTGTCAGCTATCTCTGGGTGTCTTAAATGTAGTGTTTTTTTCTACTCACTAATTGGACTTTCAGTTTGGCACTGGTTTTCTGACAATGATTTAGACTCAGAAAAAGAAGACATCGTTATTCTCCTTCAGACTTCAACTGATCTGCAGTAGGCCTAGTTCTCTACCAGAACCGTTTAGTTTTTAAATATGGTGATATATAAATATGGTGACATTCTAACTGTTGTAAGTTTCCTGGATTAAAATAATAAAAATAATAACGCTTAGAAATAATGTTGTTGTTTATAGGTCAGTGTCAGGTCTGGTTTTAGTGCAAGGTTATTGTCATAGTGCTAGTGGAATTTTTTTTTATTCATATATTTTAATGATTGTGTTTATGAAAAAAGGGTTTCAAGTAAACAAATTTCCATTACATTTGCGGTCTCGTTGAGTGAAGCAACAATAACATTTATCATTTTAGAAGAGTGCATTTATTTTCCCTGAGTCTTGTTTTGCAAAGCATCATTACCAAAGCAATCATTAATAAATTGTACAAAAAAATAAATACAAATTTGGAACGTATGATGTCGCTAACTATTAAAAATCATCTTAAACACAGCAGTGCTGTTGGGATACCAGTACGGTGATATTGATGAGCTCTGGGCCTACGATCCATCCCAGCGGTGAACTGAATTGCCTGGGTTTATTCGCTTAACTTTTCTAAAAGCACTTTGGCACCAACACAGAAACATCTCTGAGTCTGAATGTGTGTGAATGTATTTGTACATATCCAGGTGTGCTCTGTACTGCTGTGCAGTTGTCTTTTGACATTTTATGACTCATTATGTTTGGATGTACAGTATGTGCGCTTTAGAATACTAATATTTTCTTCATCTCTTATGTTTGGTCGTGTCTTTCCTGCAGCATTCCACATCTGCCTACATTCGTATGGGATTATTTGCTGGAAACTTGGTCTTGATGCACGATGATCTGTTTTTTGTTTTAACAATTTCGCCAAGATTTCTCATTTTGCTGTTTACTATTTACCATTACTTACTAACTTGACATGACTAGCAGCTTATTCCAGCTTCAAACTCAATCCAAGCGCTATTGTTGAAGCATCAGTAGGAACACAATAGGAAAAGGTTCTGTCATTACAGTATGTCACTCCTGCACCGGTTGGGTGTTGAATATAAAGCTTTGTTAAAGGTTACAGTGCCTGCTGTGAGGTTTGAGAAATGTCATGGATTTGTCTCTATGTATCAGCTCCTGACAATTGTTCTTTCACAGAAAAAAAAAATGCAATTGCTTTACGAAAAGTCTTATACAAATGGGATTACATTTAAATAGGGTTCTTGCCTAATTTCCCATTTCACTGTGATCTGTGATTATTTTTATCCTAATTGGCCTTTTTTTTTTTTGGCAGATATTCTCTACAGAGAGAACATAGAAAACTCTACAGTATACCACTTGTCCTTGTAGGAGGACTGGAGTCTGTCCCAGGGCACAATGGTGGGGGACACCCTGGATGGGGTGACAGTCCATCACAGGGCGCCTACTTCTGTACTATGGGCAGTTTAGAAATGCTATTTAGTCTAATGTGCATGTTCTTGGATTGTGGGGGAAAAGCCACCAAGCATGGGGAGATTATGAAAAACTCAGAGACAGCGCTCTTACCCTCAATCCTGGAGGTTCGAAGCCACAATGCTACCCACTATGCTGCTACACTTCTTCTTGTATGGCTTCGTCTTTTATTATACTTTCACATCGCTGCTAAAACATATGTTTATCCCAAACTGAAAAAAGAACCAGCACCCCTACTTTACTCTGGTGTCTCTTTGACCGTCTTGATTCCATATTGTGAATGGAGTGAAAATTACGACCTGCTGTAAACTCATTCCTCCTGTGGTCGCTTTATTGCTGTCAGGTTGCAAGATTTTTCTCTCTGAGGTTGTATATAAAATATTTATTATGGACGTCCAACTGAGTCGAATCCAAAGAGTCCAAAAGACTTTTAGGGCTAGAATAGATTGCTTAGATACTGAAAAAGTTAACTTTGGTGCATGAGACACTAGACCGTTCCCACGTCCAGTTTCGAGACAAAAACGGACATGAAGATTTCAAGGCTTCAACGTATAAAGACAATAAGGCACGAGTAAATCCTGTTCTGTAGTACTGTTCGCTATTTTTAATGTGTGACTTGTTTTTAGAACCTTTATCTCGGACATGTCGTGTTATCTCAGGACCCCTAGAATTGACAGATCATGAAGGGACGTGCTGCCTGGAGGCTGAGTTTAGTTGTGTTATTCAGCTCTATCTGTGCAGGTGTAATTGCTGTGTGCTTGTTCAGCAGTTTTGCCTGTTTATACTTGCTGACGGGGAAGGTTTGCTGCACTATTTTATTTATTTATTTATTTATTTATTTATTTTTGGAACAGCATTTACATATCCTGTCTTCTTTAGTTGATTTTAACATATACAGTGCAGATTAACTATGCTGGTGTAAAATGTACCCATTATATTAATAACTAGGGACAATTCCTGAAGAAATTGTAAATAAAGGGTGTACAGATGCATCTGTTTTCCTGGACCATATAGTAGAAATGGCTTAGATATCATTCATAGTTTCTAGGATCTGTGTGTGTGAGGAGAGGGTGTGCGGTTTGGCCCGGTTGTCTTAGCAACGCCTGATTTTGTTTCTGCACATCTGACTCTCAACACTGAGAGTGTACCCTGTCACCAGAGGGCAAAATGCATGTGAAAATCCTTTTATTTATTTTTTGTCATGTTCTAAACAAACCTGGACACCTTGACCAAACCAAACTTCTCTATTTCAAGTTTACACAAGGCAGGAGACCCGGCTCTCCAAGGTGATTGAAGTTCTGTGGAGTTGAATGCAAAATTGAGGACATACACTTATGAGTGTGAGAGAGACGGGGGTGAGTTTTTGCTGAATCAGTGTGTCCGCTCTAGAAATTCCATTATAATCTGTGGAGTGATGTTTGCAGTGAATTCAGGGCAGTTTTTGAAGAGCTTACTTATTTTTGATGATATGATTTTTACCAGAGTAGTAGAGTCTCTCCAGCTCTTCAATAAGATGAGATTTCCAAAAAACGAGCAAGCTACTGTATGAGTCAGGGGATAGAAGTGGTTCGGCACGGGTACCAAAAGGATCTTCAAAAACTTGGAAACGGTGCATTTTGCACTAAGGTTATTCCATTACGCTTTGAGAATCACGGGAAATACGGTTGAATGGATGTGAATCAGAAGTTTTTGGAAGAGCTTTGATCAGATTTGTTAGAAAAATCATTATCACACCATGCCCGGTCGGGAAGAGGAATTTAGCTGCATTAATTGCCAAAGTTTTTTTCACTTGCAGAAATACAATAATAATAGCTCTATGAGCATTTCTACTATTAATAGTAAATTAAATATTGTTATGCATTTTTGACAACCTGCTAACATGCCTGTTATGGCCTTGGACCTCCAGAGTCGGGGGTTCTCATGGCTCTCCAAGGTGATTGACTTTCTGTGGGGTTGAGTGATCCCGCATTGAGCACATATGAGTGAGAGAGACACAGGGGTTAGCTTTTGCTGAATCAGTGTGTCTGCTCTAGAAATCGCATTATAGTCTGTGTAGTGATATTTGCAGTGAATTCAGAGCCATTTTTGAAGGGGTTACTTATTTTTTTGCATTTGTGGCATTTGCCTGTTCTCCTTGGGGGGGTTTTCTCAGGTACTCCAGTTTCCTCCAACAGTCCAAAGACATGCAGAATAGGTTAATTGGCATTCCCAAATTGTCCTGTGCATGTGTGCGCGCTCTGTGATGGATTGGCATCTTGTACCGCGACTCCTGCCTTACTGTAAGTCTTCTGGGATAGACTGTGTACAGGATAAAGCAGTATAGAAGTTTAATGATGAATGAACATGCATTTTGTGTTTACATTGTATTATATAGTATTATTGCACATTCTTTCTCTATTTCACTGTGTACTAGTCAGCACTGCATTATCCTGTATTGTGCTTTTTTTCTGTTTGTGCATATGGTTGAAATAATTTAAAAAAAGCTTTAACTACCAGCAATTGTTTAAGACAGTACAGTATATTGGAAGGGGCGGCACAGTGGTGTAGTGGTTATCACTGTCGCCTTGCACTTCCACAGTCCGGGTTCGATTCCCAGCCAGGCTCGATTCTCGTCTCTGTGTGTATGGAGTTTGCTTGTTCTCGGTGGGTTTTCACCGGGTACTCCAGTTTCCTCCCACCGTCCAAAGACATGCAGATTGGGCTAATTGGCATTCCCAATTAGTGTGTAGGTACAGTATGTGTGTCCTGCGATGGATTGGCAACCTGTCCAGGGTGTACCCCGCCTTGTGCCCTAAGCCTCCTGGGTTAGGCTCCAGGCCCCCGCGACCCTGAATACAGAATTAAGTGGTATAGATGACGAGTGAGTGAGTATATTGGAAGGTTAATTATATTTTCTTACTTAATTTTTAAAATAATTTTCTTAATTATCAGTCTTATTGTAATATTAAGTCATGACAACAGGAGAGTTTAGTAACGGGTGATGGAGTTTGTACATCAGTGTCTGTGCTTTAATGTGGGAGGAATAAATTCTGCACTGGATTGTGATTATGCTTTCTCCGGGTCTGCTGTCTGGAGGAGACGGTTGCATTACTGCTTGAACAATATGTGTTTATTCTGCATGATATGATGTGTTATGACCTGTTTGGAGAAACAGTCTGAAACTAGGCATCCGAGAACTTAGAAAACCGAGGGCAATGTTTTTCTGACACACTGGTTTCTGAGTGGAGAACAAAAGAGACACCTACAGTACCTTGGTTTTGCAGTTTATATATAAAGCCTGTGTCACTTGCTTTTGGTATTAAAATTAGATACTGTATGCATCCATTGTGTGTGTGTGTGTTTGTGTTTTTGTCAGATTCTGATTTCTAAATAAAGAAACTTTCTAACATCATGAGCAAATAATTTTGCAACTTCTCTTTAATTTAAATGATCAACTGTATGTTCATAATAAAACTATTAAATACCTCTTGCATCGTCTCCAAACAACCAGTAAGAGTGAAGTCTATCACACGCTTCCTCAGAGACACCAGCATCTTTCCAAACTGCCCATGCTTACAGTAGTTAGAAGGAAAACGCTATCCGCATGACTAGATTCACTAATGTCGCTTGCCATGAGAGTTTAAGTATGTCACCCCTCCTTTCTGAAAGCACGGCCAGGCTGCTCCCTAGACTCATGGCTACATTTGGCTGCAATGGGATTCGAACTTGTGAACACTTTTATGGGGTGTGTGTGTGTGATTGGTACGGAATTGGCTATATGCGAGGCTGATCGGTGAACCAAGTGTTGAAACACTGCCTGATATGTAAAACAATTGATTAATTTAGTTGAAGATTTAACTGTTTGTTCAACGTTAAGGTGTCTGATAACTTTATTTAGGTAATTTTTCTTTTATTTAAGGCATGAAAAGTTTAAACAAGTAGGTTGCTGAGAGGAGTCAGGAGTCGGCGAGATTCAGGATAATGGCTCCTACAAGACCTAGAACTGAAATATTGACCTTTCACAGAGCTGCAGAAGGGAACAATGTTACTAAAATAGCAGTGCGTTTAGACTATTATTCAGAATATGAGGAAACATGGACACAAAGAGACAACCAAGACGAAACGTGTGAAACGTGTGCTCAAATCTGTCAGGTTTTTGAGATAACTTAGTCATTACTTTAAATCCACTTTTTAAAAGAACTTCGCATCAGTTCGCATTTTCTGCACAATTTTCAAAAAGTCAAACAGTAAGATCCTGGCTTACGGGATGCGTCATGTGACCCTGGTGATCCACAGCTGGCTGGCATGGGTAAAAAAAATAGACAAAAATCCTGGTGAAGCTACAGCTTTACAGTGATAGACTGTGTTATATGAAAGCAAAGAGGGAGTTAGAAGTGACCAGGAAAATATTATGTGGACTAATATGTGATTTTAGTAAGAATTCCTGTAGAAATGTATGTTATGTTTTACATAATATATGCTACCATAGCACTCCCATCATAATTCCAGCTTATCACAAAATGCCCCTGTAGGAGTCAAAGTGCCCTCTAGGACTATTTATATCCATGGACTTACTGTACCAAGTCATTGACTTTGCCATGTTTTTGCTTAGCAGCACCGTATTTTGCCTTGCATTGCTAATAACGTCAGAGCATGTACTGTAGGAGCCATACCACAATCTGTAGCACAAATCCTAAAAGAGAGGAATGGTGTTTACCAATAAAAAAGAAACAATCGGGTTTCAACCCTTTTATTGTCATTTTGATTGCTTCACATTTAAAAAGGATGAAGTAACATTTTTTTAACGAACAATAAGAGAAGCCACTAAACAAAGGAATATACACTACCGTTCAAAAGTCACCTGCAAATTTCTTTGATTTTGTTTAGTGATTTATTTTCTACATTCTACAACAATACTGGGGATTTCAAAACTTATAATTCCACATATGGAATTAGGTAATTACGTAACAACAAGAAAAACAACAGTTAGTTGTCATTTTAAGACACAGAGGTCAGCCTTTCTGTAATAGTTCCTGCAAGAACAGTATTGTCAAGTGCATTTGCAAAATCCGTCAAGCACCATAATGAAACTGGCTCTCATGAAGGCCGTCCCAGGAGGGCGAGACCAAAACCTACCTCTGTTGCAGACGAGAAGTTCATTTAGAGTTATCAGAGAATACTGTATGTATGCTATTGTCAATAGGAAGATCAGAAACACCTGGCTGAACAATACAGACCCAACACCTAACAATACAGACGAGCAAAAGGCTGCTATTAATGCAATCTGGTCTTAAGTAACGCCTCAGCTGCACTGATTCAGTAATTCATGCTTAAAGAGCCTCCACCAAGTATTGATTCATAAATTAACAGAATTTTTCAGAATTTCTGTCTTGTAAATAGTTTTTTTGATTGCGCTTAGGAAATATTCCAATATTTCGAGATACTGAGTTTTTATTATCATGAGCTGTCAGCCATAATAATTGAAATCAAAACAAAAAAAAAGCTTAAAATAATTCACTTTAATGTAATTATTTCATCTATTTTTTCAAGATATGCTGTATATATGTTTAATTTACCTGATGAACTAGATGGAGTAGTGAAATATGCATGTGCAGAAATGCACATAAAGCTAACACCTAATGTTTGGTATTGTGTTTGTAGAACTTAGCGAGGTGCTGTTTGTTATCCAGAGCCAGAGGAACTCCTTCCATGCTCAGCGAGCACAAAGACTGCGAGCGGATCTGCTATTACAGGCTGAGGCTCTCCAAAAGGTACCCTAAATCACAGCCTGTGTGTCCTCGTCATATTCCTCCTGCAAGTGTTTTTCTTTTGTTTTCCTTCCTTCTTTAATTCCTTTTTTCCTTCCTTCCTTTCTTGCTTGCTTTGTAACCACACACAGTCTGTCATCACTCACTAGGAAAGTTGTCTTCATCCAGGTATCATATGTTAATATAGTTGCTAACAAGCATTTTTTTTTTAGTTTCCTTTTTGAAAGCTCTTCACACGTCTCTGTCTGCACGAACTCACTTCTTTCTACAAAACTTGGCATAGAATTACATTTTATAAAGCTCTTAAAATAAACTGTTGTAACAACTATGCAGGAGTTCTCCTAATAAAGAAGCTTTATGAATCATAGTGCAATGACCTAAAAAAACACAGAAACACCTGGTGGCATTATGCCAGCTCCATACATACATACAGTATGGCATTTAAATATTTGATGTTAAGCAGTATGGTGGCACAGCTGGGGTTCGAGTTCTGACTGTTTCTTTTCTTACACCATGCAAAAACAAAAAAAAATTAATTCAGGGCATATTCCTGCTATTTCCTGGTATAAGCTCCTGGTCCAGCATGATCCTGATTACAATAGGTACTGTAAATGAATATACTATCAAAATTGTATGTGTTTTTGACGTTATATGATCCAGTTCCCTGGTGGAGAAGTAGCAAACCAGGGTTTGATTCGATGGTTCAAGTCCATGGTTTGATTCAGGGAACCAACCTCAACCTCAAGGGTTTGCTCAAGTCAGTGCACCCTCTAACCCAAGCCTGGATAATTTAAAATCTGTTGCAAATGAAGTAACCTAACAATCAGCTATGGTGACCCCTAATGGGAGCAGACAGAAATAAAAGCTTAATTTTACAGTATAATCCATGAAATATTTACTTTTTTGTTTATATGAATTTTTTTCTTTGATTTTTTTTTTCATAATTATTTTTTACATAGACATTTACATATGCAGCTTGTGTATAAAAGTGACAAAAACAACCAAGCACAGAATTTAGGAATACTGATAAATTCACCAACGTCAAAACACATCTCTGTGCTAATGTTACTGCTGCGCTCAGAATGGTTCACCACCCTCAGATAATATCTCCACAGCGGTGGGCCAGTGGTGGTCCATTTCCTTTGATAGCAAATAAAAAAGTGTGTCCGTGTGTAGAAGGGGCATAACCGACTACATTATTCAGAATGAATAGAATGTATTCCAAATGTTCATGAGTACAGATAGGAGGTCCAGTATGTTTTTTTTTTTTTTTTTTTTTTACTCCCCTTCCCACATTGCATCTGGTTGAGATGATGGGTGTGCAGCAGGGACATTAATCTCATATGGGTTTGAAGAAGTCATAAGGTATGAAGGTTGTTGGGGTGCTCTGGGCGATTGGGCCGCCAATCGGAGTAACTTAATTTTTTTAAATCACTTAAACCGATACTATTGTTATTAAGCAAAATATCAACCTGCCGTCGCCAGTATGGAAATATTACCTCTTTCAAACTACGCCAGATTTGCTATAAGCAAAGTTTCTTAAGAAGCAAAACCATATGGGGAATGTCTGCCAAATCTTTAACAAAACAAATTTTATTCACCACTTAAGAACAATGCAGCATGAATAATTTGAGCATGAAAAGTTATTCTCAAAGGCACTAGCTACCTCTTGTAAATCGACCCTCACTTAACGACCTACAATATAGCAGAAACCCTCAAACAGCTTGAGCTTTGGGCCTTGTTCACACGGGCGTTAAAATCGAACATAGAAATCAATGACGGTGTTCATGTGGGCTTTGGTGACGTGCGTCTGTCCGGCTGCGTGTTTATACGGCGTTAAAAAAAACGCGTCTAGTTCGCTTTCTCCGCGTCCGTTTTATGCTTTGGAGGACCGGATATATCCCATGATCCTACATGCTATACACAGGGAAATGCGGAAAAAAAGCAAAAATAAAATGCTTAAAAAATAAAACTTGCGCGGAAATGTTCGCATTTCTTCATAAACCACAAAAAACTTCCTTTAATCCGACATTGTGCAGTCAGAGGGTGAACCCAGTAGCGGCGGCGATTTTTTTCTCTCCCTACGTCGCCGTATTATTTTTTTTTAATTTTAAAATATTATATAAAAATATAATAATTTAATTAGAATTTTTTAAACAATAAGATTAATGTCTAATATAGCAAAATGGTCCATATTAAAAGGAGGCACCTCAAATAAAATGACAAGGGCTTTCATATCCAGTTCCCAACACACTGCCCCCCACAGGTTAAACACACAAACTACAATTTGGGCTGCAGGCTGGCGTTAGACAGAGACAAACGAACGCCAGTGTAGAAGTCAATCGAGCGGCACTACAAAACACAACATAAACGTCTAGGACGTTCAGAGCGCGTTCGTTAACCAAAAATTTTACGCCCGTGTGAACAAGTCCTTACTCTGCAAAGTTAAAATGCTGAAATTATTATCACAAAAATTATAATGAAGAGAAAAATAGGGAGCAGTTTGCCTCTCTGGCCGAGGCTGCTGGGGTTTAACCTTATGCTCCGTGCATGCAGGGTGACAGTGAGTGACTATTCAGCATGGCTGCATACATTCTGGATGATAAGAGGAATAGACCGTCTCTTAGAAATGCAGAAATTCTGATATTTATAAAGAAATTCCGGCCTTCGCTGCTTACTAATGAATCGCCATGATTGGCTTGCCAAATCCAAAGTGACCAATGTTTGTGCGTACTTAAAACCGCTCAGCGCAGTTTTGATTTGTTATTCATTGACGCAGCCTTGTTCATGTCCCGCATGTTACTGTATAATGAGTAAGATTAGCAGGACAGTAGGATTTTAGATTTGGCATTTCGGTGTGTGTGAGAGCCCCGTGATACGTGTACTAGTTAATTAATGAAAAAATGTTTGCTTTTTAGCCAGGTATAGGAGATTCTATTGGTTTGAATTTCTTGATAATCCACATTAAATAATAACAGAATGGAATATGCTGCACATGTTGCCTTCCAATAAATACAAGTTTTAAATGTGTGATACTTTCTTAGGTCTATATTTTTACACCACTGTTTAGAATAGTAATGTTTTACTTCTATATATAGCAAATAAATAAATATTCCATCCATCCATCCTTTAAGGAACTCCGTAGTCCAACTAGGGACCATGGGAGCCAATGGTGACCATTGTATTTAGTCCTATTTTCACAACCGTGGAAGGACCTCCAGTCAACATTCACGCTCACAATTACACACGACAGGTAATTTGGAAACGCCAATTAGCCTAACCTGCATGTCTTTGGACTGTGGGAGGAAACCTGAGTACCTGGAGGAAACCACCCAGTACAGGGAGAGGCAGGAATCGAAACCAGACCCTAGAGGTGCAAGGTGACAGTGCTAACCACTACACCACCACGCCGCCAAAATATTACTGGACAATAAATAGTTTAAATAGAAAGATCCCAAATCCCCACACACAATGTGATCAGTGATTTGAGATCAGTATCGTTATCGGCCGATTCTGATTTCTGTGATTGGTGATCGCATATCTCAAAAAATTTAGTACTAGTTTTGACACTGTGAGGACATGAGGCACTGTGAGGCTGGTCTCCACAAGAAAGACTGTTTTTAAAATGTGTTTAATTAATGGTTAATTTCAAAATATGTAATATGAATATGAAGGTTATTTAGGTGACACTCTGGTATACAATCGGTGTTAAAACACTAACAAGCTTCTCATTAATTAATTTTTTTTTTTTTATCAGCACTGCCATGTTTTTGATTCTCATATTAGACTTATATTACACACCAATCTGTTCAAAAATAAACTTAATTAAACATAGTATTTTGCATAATTATCACATTCTTGCCTGAAACAATGCAGTTAATTACTTATTGTAATACTAATTAACTGCATTGTTCCTTAAAGGGGAAAAACATTGAGATGTACACTACCGTTCAAAAGTTTGGGGTCACTTTCTAACTCCATGATGGTTCCTGATTCTTATTTCATTCTGCATTGTAAAGGAATGCTGAAGGCATCCAAAACCTGCATTAATCTCCTTTGAACAGTTGATATTGAGATGTTTCTGCTACTTCTGCTCTGTAAAGACTTCATAACGCCTCTAATCTGAGGTGCTGTTAATTGGTCATTTTTCAGGCTGATAACTCTAAATGAACTTCTCGTCTGCAGCAGAGGTAGGTTTTGGTCTCGCCCTCCTGGGACGGCCTTCATGAGAGCCAGTTTCATTATGGTGCTTGACGGATTTTGCAAATGCACTTGACAATACTGTTCTTGCAAGAACTATTACAGAAAGGCTGACCTCTGTATCTTAAAATAACAACTAACTGTTGTTTTTATTGTTGTTACGTAATTACCTAATTCCATTATTTTTGTTATTTTTATAGTTTTGAAATCGTCAGTATTGTTGTAGAATGTAGAAAATAAATCACTAAACAAAAGCAAAGACATTTGCAAGTGATCTAAAACTTTTAAACGGTAGTGTGTATACAGTATATACATACATACATACAGTGGCTTGCAAAAGTATTCAGCCCCCTTGAACTTTTCCACATTTTGTCACATTACAGCCACAAACATGAATCAATTTTATTGGAATTCCACGTGAAAGTCCAATACAAAGTGGTGTACACGTGAGAAGTGGAACGAAAATCATACATGATTTCAAACATTTTTTACAAATAAATAACTGAAAAGTGGGGTGTGTGTAATTACTCAGCCCCCTGAGTCAATACTTTGTAGAACCACCTTTTGCTGCAATTACAGCTGCCAGTCTTTTAGGGTATGTCTCTACCAGCTTTGCACATCTAGAGACTGAAATCCTTGCCCATTCTTCTTTGCAAAACAGCTCCAGCTCAGTCAGATTACATGGACAGCATTTGTGAACAGCAGTTTTCAGATCTTGCCAGAGATTCTCGATTGGATTTACTGTAGATCTGGACTTTGACTGGGCCATTCTAACACATGGATATGTTTTGTTTTAAACCATTCCATTGTTGCCCTGGCTTTATGTTTAGGGTCGTTGTCCTGCTGGAAGGTGAACCTCCGCCCCAGTCTCAAGTCTTTTGCAGACTCCGAGAGGTTTTCTTCCAAGATTGCCCTGTATTTGGCTCCATCCATCTTCCCATCAACTCTGACCAGCTTCCTTGTCCCTGCTGACGAGAAGCACCGCCAGAGCATGATGCTGCCACCACCATATTTGACAGTGGGGATGGTGTGTTCAGAGTGATGTGCAGTGTTATTTTTCCGCCACACATAGCGTTTTGCATTTTGGTCTCATCTGACCAGAGCACCTTCTTCCACATGTTTGCTGTGTCCCCCACATGGCTTGTGGCAAACTGCAAACGGGACTTCTTATGGTTTTCTGTTAACAATGGCTTTCTTCTTGCCACTCTTCCATAAAGGCCAACTTTGTGCAGTGCTCGACTAATAGTTGTCCTATGGACAGATTCCCCCACCTGAGCTGTAGATCTCTGCAGCTCGTCCAGAGTCACCATGGGCCTCTTGGCTGCATTTCTGATCAGTGCTCTCCTTGTTCCGCCTGTGAGTTTCGGTGGACGGCCTTGTCTTGGTAGGTTTACAGTTGTGCCATACTCCTTCCATTTCTGAATGATCGCTTGAGCAGTGCTCTGTGGGATGTTCAAGGCTTTGGAAATCTTTTTGTAGCCTAAGCCTGCTTTAAATTTCTCAATAACTTTGTCCCTGACCTGTCTGGTGTGTTACTTGGACTTCATGGTGTTGTTGCTCCCAATATTCTCTTAGACAACCTCTGAGGCCGTCACAGAGCAGCTGTATTTGTACTGACATTAGATTCCACACAGGTGCACTCTATTTAGTCATTAGCACTCATCAGGCAATGTCTATGGGCAACTGACTGCACTCAGACCAAAGGGGGCTGAATAATTACGCACACCCCACTTTGCAGGTATTTATTTGTAAAAAAATGTTTGGAATCATGTATGATTTTCGTTCCACTTCTCACGTGTACACCACTTTGTATTGGTCTTTCACATGGAAATCCAATAAAATTGATTCATGTTTGTGGCTGTAATGTGACAAAATGTGGAAAAGTTCCACAAGGGGGCCGAATACTTTTGCAAGCCACTGTATGTATGTGTGTGTGTGTGTGTGTATACATGTATACATGTGTATATATATATATATATATAAAATAAATAAAATGTTTTTCCCCTCCCTATACCGCCACACGTTTTTTTTTTTTATATGATCGGTTATACAACAGTGGTTTATTTTAAATCTGTCACCCCACCATCTAGCTCTTTAATTTCCCCCCTGTCAGCTCCCTTGCTTGATTGGAGGTGTTGTCTGATGACTAATAAGCGCACAAGAGAGTTTAGGTGTTAAGTTTGCAGTTCTTGATTAGATGTCAGAAGGAGAACAGCGGTGTCGGCTTAAGAGAACCATATCCCTTGTCGACTTGCTGTCAGATGATTGCTCCGATAAGCTCTTAACCCTGGTTAATGGTGTTTGTTAACACTGAAGGTCTGCCCATTATTATTATTATTATTATTATTAATGTCTTGAGACTGTAATGGTTTTGCTCTATCTGAATAAACCCAAACTGGAATTAGCACTGGTAGTGGTCCATTTTTATAAAATTTTTATTTATTCAGATAGATAGAGCAAAGTCGTATGTGTCATAATAGAGACTCGTCAGACACAGTCTCAGGACATTACTAATAATGATAATAATAATAATGCAAGATAATTTAATGTGCCTGATATTAACTCACTTGCTTACAAAATCCCATCTATCTGAAAAAACCAAACTGGAATCAGCACTGGTAGTGGTAAATTTTTATAAAATATTAAATTTTAATATTCTATAAAAAAATACCAAAGAAAATGATTCCATTTGTAAAATAGCATTAAAAAAAATCATGGGTTGTGTATATAGTGATTAAAAACAACATGACGCATATTATGATAAGGAAACTCTCTGTTTCTTCCATTCCTGAGATTTAAAAATGGTAACAATGACAATTTTAGAATGCATAAAGCGCAGTGGTCTGAGCGCAACCTTTTGGGATGAACCTTTCTCTGAATATGCCGTTTTCAATGAGGTGGGGCTAAGAAAAACGCATCTCGATGGGGGAACCAACTTTGACACAACACTGGTAAACCAATCAGTGCGCTCGGTTTAGTAATCCGCGCACTCGGTTTAGTAATGCGTGCTTGGTTTGTTTGGAATGTGTGCATGGTTTGTTCGATTTGTTATATTTTTGTCCACATGATCCTTGGGGAACTTTATAATTTAAGATGCAGACAGTCATTGTAGGTAAAATCAGAATTAAGGGAATTAGTCTTGAATTAGATTACTACTATCCGTAGCTTCTGTTGTACATTTTTTTCATTGTCCTTATTGACCGAATCATTTTCCAGAATGTGGAAAGAGTAATATATAAGTATAATTAAATAAACCTACACTGTGAGTTTAATAGATGCTTCACTTACACTGTGACTGTAAAATATCTACGGTGCAAAATCCAATAGTGGCACTAAACTGAAAAGTCAATTTCCTTGCTGCCCAACTCTCTAATTCCTGACCTCATTGATGGCCATGTTGGGTTTTGCTTTCCTCCAGAGGCACTAAACTAGAAAGTGGTCGATTTGTTTTTCTGTGTTTCTTATGACTGATTTTTATTGGATAGTACTACCAATGTACCAGTTAATTCTTTCCTACCAGAAAATCTACGGGACCCAGCATGTCTCTACCTGAGCATAACTGATAGGTCATCTAGGTCAGTGGATCTAAACCCTCGTCCTACACAATCACATGCCCTGCACTAGTGGTTCTCAGCTCCCAGCACACTGAATTAGACTAATTAGCTAATTAATTCAATTCCGTTTGTATAACACTTTTAACAATTGTCATTGTCGCAAAGCAGCTTTACACAATTAAAAGGAAATTATGGAAATTTGTATAAAATGTGAAAAATACGTCCGAATCAAAATGATTACAGTACATAGTCCCTGATGATGAAGCCAATGGCGACATTTTGATATATTTAGGTTTGACACTTTGATGTTGATCGGAATAAAATTAACTTTGATGTCATATTTGTAGGACTCTTTTATACACATGAAAAATTATTTAGACCTTTTATGTTTTAGAAAATGTTTTAGAAATGTAGAAAAATTATAAAACTCGATTGCATAAAAATAATCTTGTGTAAAACCAAGTCTCCTAATGTTCCTATTTATTTGCTGTTAAATGTAAAGTTTGAAACTATTTTGGTTGAAAGTAAAAGAGTGAAAATTTGCCAAGGTGTTTGCTAATTTGCCAATTTCTTGAAATACTAATTATTTATTCTTGGGCCCTAAATCGAACAACTTTTTATTAATATACATTATATTAAAATAATAAAGTGACAAAGTTAGTCTGATCTTGCCAAGTTTCACTGGCAAATCAAACAAACAGTTTAATGAGCCAGCTATGTAGTAATATATATAAGTATATGTAGTGTGTGTATATAAGTTTTATTTATTTATTTATTTTTTATTACTACCACTACATTTATGATTTATTGAATTGAATCAAACATAGTGAATACTGAATACTGTAATGGGTTTGTATATCATTATGACATCTCAGACAGGAATACACTACACTGTGGTCCATGACAAAAATAGGACTTATGTATTTATCTAATAAGTCTCAGTCTTACAATTGAATATACTGAAGACAATACAATACATTGGAAAATTATTTTCATCTGGATGCATCTGGATTACAAATGACAATTTGCGATACATTGTTACAACCAGAAAGTTATCGTAAAGCAATATGTGTGTGAGCTATAGATAAAATTAGCAATGCATCAGCATAAATAAATAAATAGTTTAAGAAAAAGTAACAGCTGCAATAACTGCATTAAATATGTTGGGGTAAGTTCCGACCAGCTTTGCACACTGTCTGGGGGTGATTCTTTTCTGACAGATTTGCTCCAGGTTCTTAGGGTTTGTTATGTTTGTTTGCTGACACTGATTTTTAAACAGCTCCACATATTCTTAATTGTATTCAGATCTGGACTTTGACTTAACTACTCTTCTACTTTTTCTTGCTCTTTATGTTTTGGACCACATGCTTACTGAAGAGTGAACTTTTAACAAATTCTTTAAAATTCCTTGATTTAAAAGAAGCTTTCGTTCTGTGAATGCAAAATGTCCTAATTCATGATGCTGCCACCACCATTGGTTTACTGTAGGGAAGATATCTTACTGGATTACTCTATAGCCACTCTTCCATACACTTCGTACAGTACTACTTTTATTTAAGTGCACTCACAATGACTCAAAAACTTTGATTATGTAAAATAATGATAGCAAACAAGGTGCGCTATTCTGTATCATTTTCGGTGAACTTGAGTGCGTCAGAAAATGAACCGAAACTCTGTGTATACTTGCCTCACAGACGTGAAAAAATATATACTTATACAAAGTGAAATGCCTTCTTTCAAACTAATGGAAAACTAATTTTAGATCATGAATGAAACGTGAATTATGAAATGTGAATTATTGGTGCATCCACTGCTGCGGAGACGAAGAGATGACATGATCACCTTCATCACTACAGCCGAAGCCAAAGAAATCACTAATTCATCAATGAATTATTAAAATTAGAGATGTTCCGATACCATTTTTCCCTTCCCGATACCGATTCTTGGGCTCAGGGTATTGGCCGATACGGAGTACTGATCCGATACCTGGGTGTGTATCTGTACAGTGTATACTTATAAAAAAAATGCTATATAGCATTTCTTTTTTTAAGTAAAATACTACTAGCCCTGTGCAATAGGTTCGACCCTAAATGCACGGGTGACACCATGAAACACGGACAAAGGGGTAATTTATTTTGAAAAATGGGGAAGGAAAAGGTTAAAGGCTCTCTGCAGCCTTTTCCACTTCTGCGGCAGGGATGCGAAGGCAGGCTCTACGCGGAAGTGAAGGTGCCGCGGGAGCTCGCGCAGCTCGTTCACGCGCTCCTCTCGCGGAGATCAAAGGCACCCACCTTTTTAAAGTCTCTTGGGCGCATCACATCGCCCCGCTCTTGTGCCACTGTCTCTCATAAAATCCACCGCGTCACAAAGTTCAGCTTCTCAACAGTCAGACCCCGAGCTACACTCCCCGCTGTGTTTTATAGCGCCGGGATCATTAGCGGCGATAGCTCATGGGCCGTTGCCTGATTCTGCGGCCCTGCTCGTTCACATACCTAAAGGGGGGGGGCGCCTAACTAGTGAGCGAGGAGCGATATCAATTTGGACGCACACCCATCACAGGTGCACGCCGTGACACTCTGTAAGTAAGCTAAGCTAGCAAAGCTAGCAGGCATAAATATGTTATGCTTAGGAAAATGGTATCGAATCGGTACGTGGACTCAAATACTCGCCGATTCCGATGCCAGATTTTTTTGTGGTATCCATAGCATTTCCGATACCAGTATCGGAATCAGAACAACCCTAATTAAAATGGCCGGAACCAGTCTCCTTGCTGTTTTCCCCCAACGAATTCTTTAACTTTATGTATGTGGCTGAGCACTGATTAGACTATGTAGGAAGTTAAAGAGGAGGATCACGATGTGGAATCAAAATCCCAAGCCCAAACCTCATTTAAATTAAATTAACAAAAATTAAAAGTAAACAACAATAGGCCACGTTTAGAAAACGTTTAGAAATTCTTTCCGACATGAGGCTGTGTTGGCCCGGTGTTATGCGCAGAGCGCCGGGAGATTTCTTGGAGCTCAAATCTCCGAAATCATTGGGGCATTTTTTTCTAAATAGACACGCCGATGGAGGTTTTGAGCTGTATACACACATGTATTCTCGCCTAATCAACTCTTAAAACTACACTTGTGACACAATAACAGTAATATTTTGACCATTTTGCAGGCTGCCATTTGGAGACATGAGAGAATAATGAATAAACCAGTTGTTGGATCAAAATAACCCAACCAGGAGTTCATTTGTAAATGACATCTAATTTGCAACCCAACAATGTGTTTAAAGTACCCGAAATAACCTGGAATTTCGACCCCGTCATAAACAAGCCAATAAACAACAGCATTTTTTTTAGTGTGTCTATTTTTAGTTATTGTAATGTTTCATTCTACATCTATTTTTCCATTTATGTCTATATTTAATGTTTGATATCTTTGAATGTATTTTTTTTTAAAGAACAATAAGCAGATACAAATTGTGGCTTGAGATAGGCTATATAACAGTGAGATAGGCTAAATAACAGTTTTTGTACAAATACAATTGTCAGCTAAACAACATTTAACCAATTTTTGACTCATTATTGTAAAGTATCAATAGCTCTGGTTCAGATTCTGTTTGTTGTATAAAGTACTCAGATGTGGAAACGACCAACGCTGTAGTATTTCTTCAATACAACATATGACTTTTTTATGATTTTTAAAACTGCAGCGAGTGAAAATGTCACTTTGCCATTTCACGGAAAAGTCATTTCATGAATGACATTTAAGTGCAACTTGTTTTATTTTGGCCACTGTCATTTTGCCACGGCGGTAAGCATGGTGGTAATAGGCATTCTGGTTGACTATAAAGCACCAACATCCAGTATGAGGAACGCGGACGCGACTCTGGCAGACGAGCTCAACACATTCTACGCTCGCTTCGAGGCTGCAGCTAAAGACGCTAGCGATGCTAATGGCGCTAATGCTAACGGCGCTAATGCTAGCGGCGCTAACGGCTGCAGACAGGAAGACACTGCCAGCACCGGGAACGCGCTCATCATCTCCGAGCACGACATGAGGAGAGCCTTCAAGAGAGTGAACACCAGGAAAGCAGCAGGACCAGACGGCATCTCAGGCCGTATCCTCAGAGCCTGCGCAGACCAGCTAGCACCTGTGTTCACTGAGATATTCAGCATCTCCTTATCTCAGTCGGTGATCCCCACATGCTTCAAAGAGTTCATCATTGTTCCTGTCCCGAAGAAACCACATCCTGTAGCCCTCACCTCAGTAGTGATGAAGTGCTTTGAACGCCTTATCAGAGACTTCATCATTTCTTCACTACCCGACACACTGGACCCACTACAGTTTGCATACCGTCAGAGCCGCTCCACAGACGATGAAATCTCTCATCTCCTCCACACATCACTCACTCACCTGGACACTAGGAAAGGGAATTATGTTAAAATGCTCTTCATCGACTACAGCTCTGCATTTAATACCATAACTCCACACTCACCACCAAGCTGGAGCACCTGGGACTCAGCTCATCTATATGTCAGCGGATCTCCAATTTTCTGACTGGCAGACCACAGGCAGTAAGGATGGGCGGACATGTCTCAGCTACACTCACTCTCAGCACTGGAGCCCCCCAGGGTTGTGTTCTGAGCCCCCTGCTGTACTCTTTGTACACCCACGACTGCGTGGCCACTACCAACTCCACCTCCATCATCAAGTTTGCTGACGACACCGTCGTGGTCGGACTGATCACGAACCATGATGAGTCGGACTACCTAGAGGAGATTGGAAATCTGGAGAACTGGTGCCAGAGGAACAATCTCCTCCTGAACATCAGTAAGACAAAGGAGCTGATAGTGGACTTTAGTACAAAGCAGGAGAGGAACTACCAGACCCCCGTCATCAACAGGAGCCCAGTGGAGAGAGTGGACAGCTTCAGATACCTCGGTGTTCACATCACTCAGGACCTGTCATGGTCCTGTCACATCAGCACCGTGGTGAAAAAAGCCCGGCAGCGTCTGTACCACCTCAGACGCTTGAGAGACTTTAGACTGCCCTCCAAGGTGCTCAGGAACTTCTACTCCTGCACCATAGAGAGCATCCTGACGGGAAACATCACGACCTGGTTCGGGAACAGCACCATGCAGGACAGATGAGCTCTACAGAGGGTGGTGCGATCAGCCGAGCGCATCATCCGCACTGAGCTCCCTGACCTGCACTCGATCTACAGCAAGCGGTGCTGGACTAAGTCCAGGAAGATCATGAAGGACCTCAGTCACCCCAGTAATGGACTGTTCTCTTTGTTGCGGTCTGGGAAGCGATTCCGCTCCCTAAAGGCCAACACAGAGAGGCTGAGGAGGAGCTTCTTCCCGCAGGCGATAAGGTCTCTCAATCACAATCACACCTCCACACAGGACTAATAACATCTTTTTAAGCTCACAACACTGACTGGACAATCATGGACACATTCATACACATTTGCACTAAATATTTATACATCTGGACAATTGCACACGTCACTTTCATTAGTCACCTTTCATGCATATTTGCACAACCACGGTCACTTTTAATTCTATATATATATATATATATATATATATATATATATATATACCCCCACCTATATTTCTATATTTTGCAATATGTTATTATGCCCTTATTGTACAGTTAATTTTACTAGTTAAATTTATTTCTTTAGTATTTCCTTTTTATTGATTATTTATTTTACGTACAAGCTTTTATTTTCTTTTTAAGGTCACTGGCGGTCCTGTAAGCATTTCACTGCATATTATACACTGTATATGACTGTGTATGTGACAAATAAAAATTTTAATTAGAATTTTGAATTTGAAAGGTTTGTGAAATCAGTGTCTTGTGCATCTTCACTCCACTCTGATCCGCTGTCCCGGAACTCCTTCAGAGTGACTGTTGGCCTCACTGTTGATCGTCTCTAATCAGTTTCTGTCTTGTTTTTGGTCTGAGGTTTACATGAGGACCTTGCACATCCTCCTTATTTATCCAGCAGTGCTTACTGAGATGTCCAACATCTTATACAGTATATAATTTAACATCCCATGCCTATGTTATGAAATTCGATTACCTTATTTTCGGTTTCAGTCCTTTGCTTCAGACTGACAGGCACTTTAATGGCATTCCCACTGAGGTGATTGTTATATTTCTTATAATAGTTCATAAAAGTTGTCATATTTCATAAGTGAATATCTTTTTACCTTTTAGTTTTTCTAAAGTTGAAGTTATTGACTTCAATTCGCACATCGGGCAGCAGATATACATTCACTGTTTCCGTGGTAATTGAAAAGTGTTCACTATTGTTTAGATACATACATTTAATTGGAAGAATCTAATAAAAAAAGCAATATGTTTTATATTTAGTTCTAGAATTTTGTATGAGTAATACGTTTTGTCTGTAGTTTTAATAACTTTACACTTCAAGTATGCCTCCCTTTAATATATCGTTCATTAAAGTCCCATTAGTATCTGTCTGTGAAAGTGTGAGCAGTTAATATATTCCACAAAGATTAAGTTCTCCTTGTTTAATTGCTTTTCTTTATCATTTTTAGTTGGTCTGTAGCAGTAATAGTGATTAAACTGTAATAAAACATGAATTCTAAGGGTTTCAAATTTTTTTGACAGACCAAGTACTATATATCTTTTGGGTCAGCTACTGGCAAGTGCTGATTAAATGACAAATCAGCAACATCGCACTTTTTAATATAAACGTATATTTAATATTTTTAATTGCTGAGGGGTTTAATTAAGCAGAAAAAAATCTTGGTATACTATTGAAAGTGAGTTTAATTATTCCGACCTAAAAATAATTTATAGTGATGAATATATTCCTGTATGTAATTAGACCCTATCCTCTGGCTAATACACAAATTAGCCACATATTTGCCTACCAAGCAAGTTTAATGAGTTTTGGGAATTATGATTATTAGATGCATGTGAGCTACTCGGCGTTGTGAATTCTAAATAAATCTCCACCTAGGTTGAATTGATTATTTATTTGATTTTTAATTTTTGGGGTGGGTGGGTGGGGGCGGACATTTTCTCCCTAATTTAGTCCCATCCAATTCCCACCTGTCACTGAGGCACTGGCTACTACTTCCAGTAAGAGAGGGCCGAAGACTATCCCGTGTTCCTTCCGAACCATGTGGTGCAAGCAAGAACTGCCAGCTCACAAACCATTGCGTACCAAAATCGGGGGACAACGTTATTTTCTGTTCATCTGTTCCTTCCTCTTGCGTGAGTCTGACACCCATTGGCTTAGAGGTATGACTGATGTGAGAGCGCTAAATGCCTCCCATCCCTCCCCTCTAAAAGAGCTCAGCCAATGA
Organism: Channallabes apus; assembly: GCA_030522415.1. Classification (NCBI taxonomy): domain Eukaryota; kingdom Metazoa; phylum Chordata; class Actinopteri; order Siluriformes; family Clariidae; genus Channallabes; species Channallabes apus. The sequence goes on along the minus strand of CM060111.1, from coordinate 30,603,057 downwards.
GCTCGCTCTACAGCATCACCCAAGATTCGAACTTGCGATCCCCAGATGACAGGGCGAGCATTTTACCGCTCCACCATTCAGGTTCTCATGGGGTTTCATTTACCACTGGTTTGTAACCGGATTGTTACACCTGACTGTTGAAACATTTTCAATAACTGTTTATTTGGAAAACCATTTGACATTTCACATTGTCTAATAGGGCTACATGATAATAGCACAGAGTGATCATCATAATTAGGTTATGCAATTTAGAAATCCTTAAAATTAATCATAATTATGCAAGCAATAGTAGAATTAAAGAAGAACAATCACACAAGAAGGGAGTGCTGTTTTACTGAATATCAGCTCGGCTGTGATTCGCTCATAGGAACACAGTTGAAAAGTGAGGCTTAAGTATCACAGCCATGCTGATGTTCATCTTGAGTGAGGTATTACTTTTATACAACAGTTCTACAAACATAATTTATTCTCAACTGTTTATCATTGGTTTGTTTATTTAACCAGTTATCTTGCTCCACCAACATGTATCCTGCTAGCCAGCTTGTCAGCTGTTTCTAACTAACCTCAACCGCTAGCTGGCGTCTGACTAACAGGGGTAAAAATTGTTTTGAATTCTTATTCTAAAAAAAACTTATTCTTACACTTATTCCACTTTAGACTGGAAAACTTTAACCTCTAGCTTCCAGAGTTGAATCCCATGAAGTGTTAAATGGAAATCTATTGCACCAGTGTGTACAGTCCCTTGTTCCACACAGAAAGTCATGCCCTTGGAGAGGGGATTCAGCATCAAGTTAGAAGTTAGTTAGCTTTGTAGCTTGTTTTAGCCACGAACAGAACATGAAATTTACAATATTATAAATAACTAGATGGTCCTGCAATCTCATTCACATGGAATTTAATTGCACACTCATAAGCGTTTTTTTTTTTTAATGTACAGTGGCATCTTTTTAATTTTTCTCTAAAATTTTTACATGTTACTGTGAAGTGTGTGGAATGAAGGGGTGAGATTGAGTATGTTAAGTAGGTTTCAATTGCACACTTATAAGCACATATTAAAAAATTTACAGCGCCATCTGTTGAATTTTGTGAAGAACTAATGATTTTTTTTAAGGTCGATTTTATTATTTTTTTTAATGATATAAAGCCGTTTTCCATTTAAATTTCAAAGTAGCATATCTACTCATCTCGTGGCCCGACTGCGATGAAACAAAGCCTACTGTATATGTTACCTTAAGCTTGGCCAAATACACCTGTGTAAACCATTAAAATACATTTAGTAGTTTTTAAGTGATGCATGCACACACAAATAAACAGACAGACAAAAATTCCAAAATCCATTTTGATGAGTTATGTTACTCATCTCACATCACCACAAATACTTTTTTTTATAAATATCTTCAATATACAGTACAGACATGCCCACTTTACGGTTTTATTATATGTATAGATGGATAGAATAATCTAGAAACATTTTTTTTCCTGAACCAAAATAAAATAATGCAGTCGCCCCCTCCCCCCCACCCCAGCCCAAAAAAACAAACAAACAAAAAAAGAAAGTTTAATAGAAACATCTGTACCGAGGCTTATTTTTGATCGGCTATTCACGTAGCGGTAGTGTAATGAATAAAATTTTGCAGATGCATGTCTTGAGCTTCAGTTAAAGTTTTTATTAAACATGAAAATGAGCAAAATGTGATTTCAGCGACTGTGATGGTGTTGTTTGGATCAGATGAGCTCAGATGAGCTGGTTTGATTCTTTTATAAAACTGAAATAATTAAAATTCAGTTTTCTTGGAAGTGAAATCCTCCTTGAATTTTCACTCATGTCAGTCTCTAGAGTTTCTATAATCTAGTGTGAAGGACAAAAGTACATCCTGTCAACAGCAGTATACATGAGGATGGTTGATGGCCTGTATTTTGTGACTCAAATACTCACTCTGTACAGCCATGGTGATGAGAGAACCATATCAGATTGTAGAATAGATGGAAACTTGTTTAGGATTGGTGATAACAACAGAAGTTCATATCCGAGTCTACTTTTGACAGCCAAGAACATACTTCTGAGGCTAAGACTATAAAAATCATTACCTGATCTATTGCGCAGAGGTACAGCTGTTTCTATCAAAAATGGCAGGTTGGTGCAGGGTGACAGTTCTGATGAACACATTTTATAACCTGCACTTGTTTATCTCTGTCAGGGCTCTCCATCTGTGCTGCTGCGATTCCGCTGCTTTAACACACCCGCCTAAGCCTGGGCGTGAGCTGATAGGCCAAATCGATGTGGTGGAGCAGAAAATGACTAAATTGCACAGAACACTGGGTGGACAGGAGCACAGCTGGGCGTGGACCAGTGTGCAGGAGTGTTAGGAAGATTATAATGCAACATTTCTGAGATTGATAGGCACTTTTATTGTTTTTACAGAAGAGAGATGATTTGATTCTGTTGCTTTTTGCTGTCAAAGTAGATAATAAAGTTCATCAGTTTGCATCTGTCTGGTGCAGGAGCACATCTGACTTTCATGTTTACTGCCTACATGCTGCCACAAGATGTCAGCATTGGCCTGGGAAATGAAGGAATGTCTCGTTTCTGCTATAAATGAATAAGTGAATATATATAAGTGCATTGACTTTTGTGTCTTAGTTTTACAAATATTTCATAAAGTTAATATTTTAGCACCCCCCCCCCCATCATGTACACATTTGCCAGTAGATTGTTTAAGATATAAGAGCGTTGTATTGAAAGTACTTCCAAAATGGGTATAACTGTATTGTTAACTGACATACGGTGCACGTGTTAGTAGAGCAGCCTCTATGGTGCAAAAGTATCGCACGTGATGGAGACTATGTTGAGTCGTATCTTTGTATACTGAAAAGCTAAAAAAAATTAATAATAATACATTTTGCCCACTTTTGCATTTCTTTCTCTGTACAAATTTTGAAAGTACTGTATAAGGATCCAGGGTCCAGGTTCGATTCAGGCCTCGGGGACTGTGTGCATGGAGTTTACATGTTCTCCCCATGCTTGGTGTGTTTCCTCTGGGTACCCTGGTTTCCTCCTACAGTCCAAAAATATGCGGATTATACTAATTGGTGTTCCAAAATTGCCTGTAGTGAGTGAATGCGCATGTGTTTCCTGCGATGGATTGGCACTCCAATCAAGGTGTACCCGACATTGTGCCCCAAGTCTCCTGGAATAGGCTCCAGGTCCCCTGTATACAGGATAAAGTGGTATAGATGATGGATGAGTGAATGAGGGTGGTCGCTTCTTGAAATGATTGCATGATTGCACATAAAACTTTTCTGTTTTACTTTAAACAGAAAAACAGGAACTTGAATAAAAATAGAATTTTTTTAAATATAAAACAAACCAAAAATAAAAACCCCAAAATAGGTGAAATAGATGAAATATCTGTATAAAGTTGATATAAAGTTCATACTGTACATGGCTAAGGATGAATTCTCATACACTTACTGTGTTTGGAGCTAAGGACTGATAATGTTATAAAGACAAAAGAAAAGTAACACATAGATGTTTGTTATTACTAAACATATATGTTTAATTATATATATATATATATATATATATATATATATAATTAAACATATTGTAGCGTTTTTCGACGCTAGCAGGGATCTTGGAGTACGAGTGAGCTTACTTGCTCCCCAATGCAAATGGCTGGGGAGTAGTTTATTAACTCTCAGCACAAGCACACATACACAGGTCAAGCACACACACATACACGCACCCAACTTGGCCGAAGCCACTAACACAAACACCCCTCTCTCTCATGGTAGAGACAGAGAAAACCCCCGCAAAGCATGACGGTCTTCAGCCGCGGCCCCGCCCACGCCACAATATATATATATATATATATTAATTGCATTATTCTTTTTTTCAACTATAAAAATTGACAAGAAAGTCATGATTAATTCTACTTAACATAATATAAGGTTTTCCAAGTGGGATCCATATAGCAATTTCACTTTTCACAATTTCATTTAGTTAGTTTTTATTTTTTATCACTAGCATTAACTAGATACTAATGATATCAATAAAATGGGTTCAGTGAGTGGATAGTTTTAAATAAATAAAAATACAATTCTATTTTTAAAATCCAATGTTATTTTATACTTCTGACAAACAAATCCTGGTGCTATCTTCCCTGGCTCCCCATCAATGAACACTTTCTTGTTCTTTTTTTTTTTTTAAGTCCTCAATAATCTCAATTTAGATTTTTCTCAATTTGTACCACCAGCCTCAGTGTAGTGCTAACTGTCTTCTTTCTTTTCCTCCTTTTAATTCAATTAAATTTTTAATTCAATTAATTTTTTAAAATTTGTATAGTGCTTTTAACAATTGACATTGTCTCAAAACAGCTTTACACAATCAAAAGAATTATTTGTTTAACAGACTGTTACACACAGTCATTTTCATGAGGTTTCCCCAAAACTCCAAATTATAATTTCAGTGCTGAATATATTTCTCTCTTTTGTTAATGAATTGGACATTTCGGATGTATTTTACTTTATCATGCACTCGAGCATTGTATCATTGTCCTGAATGATGAACCCTCAGACTGAGTTACTGTACTTGGTGCTCCATTGCTCCACTTGATGCTGTTGGCCAGGTGATGAACAGTTGCAAGTTTATTTATTTATTTATTTTTTGTACCTTAGCAGTTCAGTCTTAATTTCATCAGACCTTGGAATTTTGTTTCTCATGGTCCTAGAGTGCCTTCAGTTAATTTTCCATACTTTTCCATAGAAAATCTAATTTGTGGAGTTCTACAAAGATGCTTATCTCTCTGGAAGGGTTACCTTTTCCCACATAGAAATACACGGGTTCTGCCAAATTGACCTTCAATTTCTTACAGCAGTTTTTCCCCCCAGTATGAACACTACATATTTTATTTTATTAAATTTTTAACTCACTTTAGAGGTTCATGGGTTCATTTGGTCTCTGGTCACTTGTGGTATGACTCCATGAGACCAATAGGGGTGTGCTGTGGTGTCAGGCTTCAGTGGTTGTTTTATTTCATGGTTTGATTGAGATCTGGAGAATTTGGACACCTTGAACGCTTTGACTCCTGTACATCTGGTACGTTTCTTTCATCGCCATCGTTGACATTTTCCAGCGAACAGTTTGTGCTACTTTGGCTTTTCTGTGGGGTCGGACCAGACGCGGTGGCCTTTGGTTCCCATGGGCATGTGTGATCTTTGGGTACCCATGATACATTTACCAGTTCACTGGTATATAATTTATAATTGATGTTTCTCACATCATCTGTCTGATTGGTGTGTTTATGAAGATCCATCGCTGTACCTCTAACCATATAATGATACAGAATGAAATTAGGAAATCTAATCACTGTGGAACTTGCAGTATTAATTGTCCTGTTTTACATACTAATGAGATTCTAAATAAGTGATTTATAAACATAGAATGCAAGAGTATGTTGAGGTTAAAATCGTTAAGCCTGAAATAAAAGGCTTGAAGACGGTGCTGGAATTAAGTGTAAATCATAGACATGTGGTGAGACTAAAGCACCTAATTAGATTGTTAATGATTTTGCCCTTTAGACTCAATCTAGCTTGTTCCAACTAAATAAGTACCATTTCACAATTCACGACATACTCACCTGGCCAAAGATGTTCGTTTGTATTTAAATGTGAAAATACTTAAGAGTCTTTAACTGGGTAATTAGTGCCATGATTAATGTGTTTCAGCTGGCAACAATTCTTCCAACTCTAGCTCATGCAGTGAGTAGCTTCTCATTTCTCAAACTATCATATTGAAGACCTTGTTTAAATCATGTCCTTTGGTTTTGGAAAAGGTGTCCCTGTGTTTTAGAATTGGCAAAGTATTCGTCTGCATCAAGCTAAGAAAACATCTAAGGAGGTTAGAAAAAATGACTGTGATCAGAGATCACTTATACTCTTGAAGTTGTGCCATTAAAATAATAATAATAATAATAATAATAATAATAATAACAACATGGGAATTCAAAGGATTGGGACCAAACCAGTTTGTGACTACAGTATGAGCAAACCCCTTGTTTAGTGAGTCTAATCAGAAAACAGGCCTTGAGTTTGTTAAAGAGCTTAAAGATTGGACTGTGGAGCAATGGGAAAAGGACATGCGAGTCCCAGTTGAAAGATTTTTGGCATGTGGTGCGGAAGACTATGTTGTGGTTTGACTCTCCTGCCATCAATACAAGACTTTGGCTAAGACATAATGTAACTGTGGATGAAAATGAATGTTATGTAAAGTTGAATCAGTGCCATGGCAGATGTACTTCGGAAACAAAAATGACAAAAAAAAAAAAGATCTAACAAAATATATTACTTTCGGAATAACATGGCCTGATTTCAGTACACAATATTATTAGGAAATTCAAGAAAACCCAAGTCTAAAAGTTGAAAGGAAAGGGCCGAAAACCACTTCTGAATACGCATGATTGCTTGCTTCTGTAGTGGATGTCATGGTCTGGGTTTAGAAACAATTTGGTATACCTTTGTGCATTAACACTTTGTCACTTTATTTACAAATGCAACTTAAGGAAGCTTATGAAATACATCAATACTGTGCAGAGGTGTCAAAGACTTGTCTTACCTGTCTTATCTGAGATGGACAGTGGTACACTGAAAACATGCTTTGTGATCTGACGAGTCAACACTTTCAGCTTTCATGTTCTCTGTGTCAAAAAAAAGAAGAAAAGGACCATCCAAGCTGTCAGCTGCATCAGGTCCAAAAGCCAGCATCAGTCATGAAATGGGGTGTGCCAATGCCCCTGGCATGGGTGAATTGCATATCTGTGAGGGCATTGTTACTGCAGAAAAGTGTGTTGTTTTTTTTGGAGCAATGTATACTTCCATCCAAACTGAATCTTTTCCAAAGATGACTTTTTATTTTTCAGCAGGACAACGCCAAACCATGTTCTGCTTGGATTACACAGGCATGGCTGCTAAATAGAGAGTTTGTGTGTTAAACAGACCTGCCTGCTCCATTTCAGAAGGTGTGGAGCAAAATGTGCAAAATATGGCAAAGAAGACCTCTGTAATGGAAGAATATATAAGCTAAACTTAACCAAGTGTCAGAATGCAAATAGCGCTAAATGCATAGTACTGTATTTTACAAATATACTGAATTATATAAAATTATTATTTTTACTTTTTTTATTTATTTATTTATTTTTTTTTTTTTATAAAATCACAGACTTTTTTATGGCTCTATTTATTTAACACCTTCTAACACCTGTTACTATAGCCTGAAGCACTTTTAGCGATTGTGCAAATTTGTGCAGAGTCTGTACTGTTACAGGTACTACTGTATATTACAATAGGAATAGTGTATGATAGATTGTGAATGTGATGTAGTTTATGTTTTCACCAGTAGAGGGAGATAGCAACAGACATACTGTAAAAGATTGGCCAGAAGGTTCATTAAAAGTCTCGCTGCCTGCATTTTTTGTGTGCCAAATGTAGATTTTGTGTTGGGCTGCTTTAGTTGGATAATAAATTATTATTACAACCCTCTCAAATCACACCACCATACATTCTGTTATAGATGTAACCTTATCTTATAAATATAAAATGTGTCCATTGGGTTATTAATTCTCAAAAGTAAATTTTCAAAGCTTCTAAAGAATTTCCCCCCTTTTTCCCTCCCAAAATTTAATCATACTTAATAACAACTGGCATATAAAATATGAAGTGCATCAAGTAATGATCGGTCAGGTTGTAATTGGCCTTCATAATGAGCTTTGATTTGGAGCTTTGGGATCGCAAGTCTCACATGTGTATTTCAAAAATGGAGTTTTTCCAAAGTGTTCCAAAAGTATTTTTTTAGTGTGTGTCCATTATACACACCCCACTATAGTCTATGAAGTGATTGTAGGGTAATTTTTGATGGGGTGAATTATTTTTTAACTAATTTTCCAATTGGACCAAAAGACGAGTGAGCTAGCAGTCAGGGGCTCGAAGTGGTGCGAGTACCAAGCAGATCCTCATAACTCAAAAACAGTGTTTTCCATTCTGCGATTGAGATTTTTCATTGAGTTTGGGCGACCTTGCCAAATGTTTTGCTATAAGTTGTGCCTGTGCAAAATTCTGGGCGATAAGGGTGCATAGTCCCAAATATGAAACCTGGAACTTTGGGAAGTTGAATTCCTTAGTAAAGTAATAGCACACCATTCCTGGCTACTTCATACACAATCCCTCCAACGGTACAATGTACAGTAAACTAATCACACAAATTTTTTGTTACAAAATTGAGGTAATGGTCATCAATTATAATGTACAGTATGCCAAGGGAGTTGGCCATTTTATCACACTCAACTCACTTTTTTGTTGCCAATTTGATATAAAAATGCTGATTTTGATAATGCCTTCTTTATAAAGAAAATTATAGTTTGGATGTCTTTTGGCAGCTGTTGATTTTTTTTTTTTCTGTGCAAAAACACATCATAGACCTGGCAAAACTCCTAATAAAAATACCTTGTACTTGTTACATATTTGTATGGTTTACATATAATTATATAAAATTATTAAAGGTGTTTTAAATGTATTAGCTATGTTTGCCGATGATAAAATACCACTTTATGTTAAAATTTTTTTTTTTTGCAGAACTGGAAAAAAATGAATTAGGGTTAGGAGTTTCAATAATCACATCAATGCGCTTCATGTTCAGTGATGGATCTTGGGGATTTAGCATTCCAAGACAGGGACCAGTCTTACATTGCATAGGGAAATTCATTAAACTCTGACACAATGAAGTTAAACACAATTTTAACGCTATATTGGACAGTGATTAGCTACTGTAAATCTGTGATGCACAAATGACTTGAGCACTACTTTATTTTACAAGCTGGGAGACTTTCATTTGGTAGAGATCCACTTTTCACTATGCTGGGAGACAGAACAGGACTGAATTGATTATGGTTGCGTGATGACTTCATAATAAAAAATTGTGGTTTAATTGTGATTAACTGAGCTGTCATGCTGTGTTTTTGTGTTATTTAAAGGGCCGTGCCTCTGCCGAAGTATGATCAAACACATTCCTATAAATCAGTACAGCTACATATCTTAATATCATAAAGCCTGAGGGATTGTAATATCACTTTGTTAATTCAAAGAGACAAGCAATTTAATAGGGCTCCATTGTTATAGCATTACATTTTACAGCATTTCTGTGGTTTTACTCTTTTATTGCCAAATATACTGTGCATTTCATGCAAACATCCAAACTAATGAATTTTGAATTGGTTGAAAAAACAAATATACTGTACAAAACAAATTTATGCTACAAGACCTTGATAAATTTTAAGTTGACAAAAGAAATTTATAAATAAGCTGCTAAAATGAAAAAAAAAAATGCACAATAAGAAACATAATAACAGCACCACAAGAAAAATAACATCAGCTCAATATCTGGGCTAATGTTATAAAAGTTTATGTTAATGTTATGTATAATGTTAATTACAGTGGCTTGCAAAAGTATTCGGCCCCCTTGAACTTTTCCACATTTTCTCACATTACAGCCACAAACATTAATCAATTTTATAGGAATTCCACGTGAAAGACCAATACAAAGTGGTGTACACGTGAGAAGTGGAACGAAAATCATACATGATTCCAAAATTTTTTTACAAATAAATAATTGCAAAGTGGGGTGTGCGTTAGGGCTGGGCGATTTGGCCTAAAATCAAAATCTCGATTAATTGAACATTTTAACTCGATTTCGATTAATAAACGATTTTTTTTTTTTGCCCTCATAGTTCACTGACAAGTTTTGTACAGTAAATATGCTCACAATTGAGAGATTTTTTAATGAAGGCTGCATTACAGTACTTGATTGATTAATTGAAGGCAACACACACTATGATTATTTATTGAACATCAATGTTGAACAACTTAAACTGAAGCCACAAAAATTAAAGGGTTCATTAAATTACATTTTAAAGTATAGTTTATTAACAAAAACAGATGACAGATTTGGCCTTAAAAATTAAGATACTATAGGCACACGCTCAGAATCTTTACAAGGCAAAGATTTTTATTTAAAAAAAAATACTTGTTTGTGATGATAAAAAGTATCTTGTGATATATTAATGTTTTGAGATTTTTAAACAATAATGAGACACAACATTTAGACCACACACACTAGGGCCGTCTGTTTATCCCACAATTCAGAGTTAAATGAAGGCTATTTCACACGGCCACAATAAACTGACATACAGTAATGGCTTAAGCATGCAATGACAACAAACATGGAATGAATTATGCAGCTATCAATCTGGGCCAGGACAATTTCACTTTTACTATATAGTTGGGTACCTGCTAGGTGTTGTATAGTTCATATTTGCTTGGCCAGAATGGTTTAAGCCACAAAAATAATGTTTTATTGATAAACTGCGCAGCATTCGGCAACGTGAACACGAGGCTATACTTTGAGCCGTAAAATGAGACGCTGCGCAATAAGGAGCCAAACAAGCCGGAAGCTGCGAATAAGGAGCTAAACTTCAGCGGCAGAGTGAGACGCTGCGCAATAAGGAGCCAAACGAATCGGAAGCTGCTTTTATTGATCAACTGCGCAGCTTTCGCCAGCGTGAACACTCCCGTTAGTAACGAGGCGAAAAAGGAGCTAAACTTCAGCCGCGGAATGAGACGCTGCGCAATAAGGAGCCAAACAAACCGGAAGTTGCGAATAAGCAGCTAAACTTCAGCCTCGTGTGCTTAGGGGCATCATATCTTTCGCTAAAATTAACTTTGACCTGCACGGCACGCGCAAGCTGCACGCTGATTGGTTGTTGTCGTGTTGTTCTGCTGTGTGATTGACTCTTAGATTAATCCATATCGAGCAAAAAATGTCTATAGCTTTTCATCGTTTTTAAAATCAAATAAATCGCGATTCGATATGATATCGTTTATAGGCCCAGCCCTAGTGTGCGTAATTATTCAGCCTCCTGAGTCAATACTTTGTAGAACCACCTTTTGCTGCAATTCCACCTGCCAGTCTTTTAGGGTATGTCTCTACCAGCTTTGCACATCTAGAGACTTGCCCATTCTTCTTTGCAAAACAGCTCCAGCTCAGTCAGATTAGATGGACAGCGTTTGTGAACAGCAGTTTTCAGATCTTGCCACAGATTCTCGATTGGATTTAGATCTGGACTTTGACTGGGCCATTCTAACACATGGATATGTTTTGTTTTAAACTATTCCATTGTTGCCCTGGCTTTATGTTTAGGGTTGTTGTCCTGCTGGAAGGTGAACATTCGCCCCAGTCTCAAGTCTTTTGCAGACTCCAAGAGGTTTTCTTCCAAGATTGGCCTGTATTTGGCTCCATCCATCTTCCCATCAACTCTGACCAGCTTCCCTGTCCCTGCTGAAGAGAAGCATCCCCAGAGCATGATGCTACCACCACCATATTTGACAGTGGGGATGGTGTGTTCAGAGTGATGTGCAGTGTTAGTTTTCCGCCACACATAGTGTTTTGCATTTTGGCCAAAAAGTTCCATTTTGGTCTCATCTGACCAGAGCACCTTCTTCCACATGTTTGCTGTGCAAACGGGACTTATTATGATTTTCTGTTAACAATGGCTTTCTTCTTGCCACTCTTCCATAAAGGCCAACTTTGTGCAGTGCACGACTAATAGTTGTCCTACGGACAGATTCCCCCACCTGAGCTGTAGATCTCTGCAGCTCGTCCAGAGTCACCATGGGCCTCTTGGCTGCATTTCTGATCAGCGCTCTCCTTGTTCGGCCTGTGAGTTTAGGTGGACGGCCTTGTCTTGGTAGGTTTACAGTTGTGCCATACTCCTTCCATTTCTGAATGATCGCTTGAACAGTGCTCCGTGGGATGTTCAAGGCTTTGGAAATCTTTTTGTAGCATAAGCCTGCTTTAAATTTCTCAATAACTTTATCCCTGACCTGGCTGGTGTGTTCTTTGGACTTGATGGTGTTGTTACTCCCAATATTCTCTTAGACAACCTCTGAGGCCGTCACAGAGCAGCTGTATTTTTACTGACATTAGATTACACACAGGTGCACTCTATTTAGTCATTAGCACTCATCAGGCAATGTCTATGGGCAACTGACTGCACTCAGACCAAAGGGGGCTTAATAACATGTACACCACTTTGTATTGGTCTTTCACATGGAATTCCAATAAAATTGATTCATGTTTGTGGCTGTAATGTGACAAAGTGTGGAAATGTTCAAGGGGGCCGAATACTTTTGCAAGCCACTGTGTGTGTGTGTATATATGTATATATATATATATATATATATATATATATATATATATATATATATATATATATATACACTGTACAGTAGCTTCTTACACAGGTGACATGGTGGCTTAGTGGTTAGCACTGTCGCCTTGCACATCAGGGTTCGATTCCTGCCTCTGGGTCTGTGTCCATGGAGTTTGCATTAGGCTAATTGCCTCATATTGGCACCCCATCCAGGGTGTACCCCGCCTCATGCCCTAAATAAAAAAAAATATGAGTATGTCTAATGCTGACACAGGCCTGACAATGGTTTAGTCTGTGACTGTACTCTTGTTTAAAATCAGCAGATGTACCAATTCCTCCTCATATACATACAGCAGGAGAATTCATTAATCATTAATAAAAGTATCAATATGCTGTGTGAGCTAAATGAAGCATTTTCACTATGGTTTATCAGATCCAACCAAGCAAATAGACACATCACACAGATGTAATACGATTAAATGTGTTCATTGTTACACTACACAAATTTTATTAATTTGTTTTTTTCCTTTTTAAGGAAGCCATAATTTATTGTGATCTGAGCCGTTTCAGTTATTATTGTAGCTTGACACTAATGAATTTGCATAGTTGCCTTGGAATATTAGGTGTACACTGTGTGCTTGTATGTCTGAGCTCATTTATTCTTATTGGTAGCGACACAGCCACACATGGCTTCACAATGATTTATTATGTTATTTTATTGTGGTTGAAACAGGTTTTTTTTTGTGCCTATGGTATGTTTCCCCATAAGTTTCTTACTACTTCCAGGTGTTTTTTCTGGAATGTGAACGAATCTTAAATTACACACAAATTAGGCTTTTGGCATCACAGTGTTTGCAACTTGTCCCCTCTCAGGACTTTTTAAGAACCTTTTTTAATTTTCCAGTGACGTCAACCAGACAGGACCGCACCAGCAGGTAAGAGCACATGTGTACCAAGCCCGGTTAGTGCCGATGTGCTAATTACTCACAGCGGACCGCGCGTCACTGATGTGGTGTGTTCGGTCCCATGTGCCAACAGCCAGCAGCAGGTCTCGCACACCCCGGTCATTATAGCCATCTTTTCCATCATTGTTGCCTCGAGTCGCAGCTCTGCACACTGTGAAATTACGGTGTGAGCCATGTCTGTGTGACCTCTTTTTGCACACAATACTTCCCTTGAAGGCGATGTTGATATATAAGTTGGAGGATGGAGAAAAGAATAAATCTCAATGATTGCAATTTTTTATTTGAATGTAGCATTGCAGTATTTTATAGGTGTTTAGCTTAGAAAGAAACAACTCAGTGTTATTCATTCCCTATACTCCATATCTTATACTGAGTTGCAGGAAGACTGTAGCGTATCCCAAGGGACTCGGGTCACTAGATCCTGGATTGCAACGCAGGGTACCAAAGTAGAACTGTGTCAGTAATGTCAATTTTCTTTTAAAAAGTAAACCTCATAAAGTGTCAGACACTATAGTATCACCTGTTTACTAAATGCGACATCCTCATTTACAACTTTTTACATTTTGTTGAAATTATAATTATCATCTGAAGTTAATTTTTTGAATGAACAAATTGTTCTTTAATTTTGCTATTTGACACATAATAGCCAATGTTTCACTTATTTACTCATCTTTCAAACTTTGGATCAAGCGGTCTTAGATTTAATGATGTAACAAGTGCTAGGAGAGGTTCATTGGGGTGGGAATCATGTTGCCCCATTCCTCAGAGGAGGAACAAAGGAAAGGAAAGTTGTATTTGTATGAGATATATTGCAGTGATTTTGAGATGGAAAGAGGGATTATGAAATGGTTAATGCCTAAATATCACCATAGTGATGTGTGCATCATACTGTAATAACATTATTTTTGAAAAAAGGAAGTGGATCTTTTATGTGAATTTTGAGACATAGTTACAATGTGAATTCTGCTGAAGTCTAGCAACCCTGGGTTAATATCAGCTTTTTAAAAGTATTTTCAAAAGGCACTTAAAAGCCACTAAGAATACCCTGGTTGACTGCATGATGGATGACTTCTATCGACTGCTTCTTACAGTGTGCGTCAAAAGTTCTCTACGCAGAAGCCTTTAGAATAAGTCAAGTCTGATGACCTAGCAAATAATCTGTGTTAAACTATAGTAACTCTAATTTAACTTCATTTTTAATAAAACTGGGAAGTGCTATTAATATGACACAAGGTGTTGTATCTACACTAGTATGAGTGAAAAGTTTAGGTATACAAGCTCTTATTGCCAGCGTTGATATGAAGCAAGCACACTATTGTTCTTGCTTTGTTTTTATTGCAGCACGAAGCTCTTTCTAGTGGCTTAGTACTGTAAGCTGTTTCTTTAAATGATTCATTCATTAATGGATTTTGACGAGGGATCTGTAAATAGAGTATTTTCATGATTAAAAGTAGAAAAAAAAAGCTTGTGTGGCAGAATAGATGCTTTCCAGCAGTACTGAGAATGCTAAAATACCCAGGAGAACTCGGATCAGTCTCTATTAAATATGAGATAAATGTATTGGGATAGCAACTAAAACTGTTTCAAAATCTCAAAGCCCAGTCGTCTTTAACACTTTATTTCATCTTGGTAGTCTAGGAGAGGGCGGCATAGTGATGTAGTGTTTAGCACTGTTGCCTTGCACCTCCAGGGTCCGGCTTCGATTCCTAGCCAGGCTTGATTCCCGTCTCTGTGTGCATGGAGTTTGCATGTTTTCCCCGTGCTTGATGGGTTTCCTCCGGGTACTCCGGTTTCCTCCCACAGTCCAAAGATATGCAGGTTCGGCTAATTGGCGTTCCCAAATTGCCTGTAGTGTGTGAATGGTTGTGTGAGTGTGTATGTGTGTGCTCTGCGATGGATTGTACTCATGCGCCCTAAGCCTCCTGGGATAGGCTCCAGGCCCCCTGCGAACCTGAAGACAGGATAAAGCGGTATAGAAGATGAGTGAATGAGAGTGTAGGAGAGGGGTAGGCAAGTTTGGTCTAACAAAGTCACAATCCTGCAGAGTTCAGCTCCAACCCTAATCAAACACACCTGAGTAAGCTAATCAAGGTCTTCAGGATTACTAAGGCTGCAGGCCGATGAGGTTTTTTTTAATGGGTTGGAGCCGAAATCTGCAAGATCCCACCTCCTAACCTAGGATATACACTTACTCATCCATTTCACTTTATCCTGTACTCAGGGTCGTGAAGGGGCCTGGAGCCCATCTCTTGGACAGAGTGCCCATCCATCTGTGAGTGCACACAGAGCTATGTTTAACAGTGAAAGTTAAAGCATTTCAATACTGTATGCACACAATGTAACAAGAATTCAAAGGACTGGGACTAAACAGCTGTGTGGTCATAAGGAAACTTAAAACACTTATTAGTAATACTAATTAGAAAAAAGGCTTTAATTTGTTAGTTAGCATAAAGATTGCACTTTGGAGCAATGGAAACGGAAAGTGACCCCAAATTTTGAACGGTAGTGTATATATACTTCTAACTCCATGAGTGCTGTTAATTGGTCATTATTTTGCAAATGCACTTGACAATACTGTTCTTGCAAGAACTATTACAGAAAGGCTGACCTCTGTGACTTAAAATAACAACTAACTGTTGTTTTTCTTGTTGTTACGTAATTACCTAATTCCATATGTGTTATTTTATAGTTTTGAAATCCCCAGTATTGTTGTAGAATGTAGAAAATAAATCACTAAACAAAAACAGAGACATTTGCAAGTGACCCCAAACTTGTGTGTATGTGTGTGTATATATATATATATATATATATATATAATATATGTATTTTAGTAATAAGTATGTGGACTAATATATTAATTATTAATTACTTTCTTTCCTGTTCAGCGTCTTCCAGCCGTCCTGCTTCTTCATACACTGTCTGACCACGAGGGAGACTGGAGCATTCTTCCCCTGCTGCCTTAGTAAGTTCACCCCATCTGTGCTCATATGGTCATTACATGCAAATGCACGCACGCACGCACACACACACAGAAGAGCAGATGCAAATCATAAAAATACAATGCTTCAATCCAACTGATTCCATTTGCAGTGATGAATCCTTTACAGCTCAAAGGAATGTGGTATAGATTTATTTTCATCGAATAGACATTGATAAAACTTAATCTGAAAGCAATAAAATGCTTGGCACACTGACCACCTTTCACAAAACTCAAAATGCAATTGGATTATATGTGTTTTTTCTTTAGCATTTCAGCTCACTTTGGAAAAAACTCCTCGTGGGTTATGTTCCTTGAAGAGGAAACTAACATAAAGCTGGAGAAACTTAATAGCGTCCTGAAAAAATTTGATCTCAGAAAAGTAAGTGCATCAATCTAAATGTGATTTTTTTTCTTTCTTTTTTTGCTACATTACTTACACATCACACAATTTATGTAGGTTGAAGGGTATTAACATTGGGAAACAATGTAAATGCAAATTTAATTTGTTTGTTTGTTTGTTTAAGACAATGTGATTGGTATTAAATAAGTGAAAGTTTCCTAAATTCCTCCTCATGAGTGTGACAAGCAATGTACAGTAAAGTAAGCACCCAACATATTAACAAGTTCCTTTCCGAGAGCTTGTTTGTAAGTCCAACAAACATAAGGTACTTGTATACTAACACAATTGACTATAAATAGTATAAAATAATATGTTTCATTATCTTGTCCTTGTTCTTTACAATGGTGCCGATGATTGATTGAACAATTTATGTTAAAAGAATGAGCAATGTGTGCCACCTTTTTACCTCACCAAGCAATGACAATGGAGACAAAAGTGGAGATAATTAAGCCGAATGGACTCCTTAATTATTTTCAATTTTGTCTCTATTGTTATTGCTTGGTGCTTCTTATCAGTACCATCTTCATTGCTGCTGCTTTTACTCTTGCTATCGGACATCCTGGGATACTCACTGCATGCACGTGACAATGTAATATCTTTTAAAAATGTTCCCTCTTGATAATAATCATCAGCCTGATCATCTACTGTACACCTGTTTCTCACTGGTTCATGTCTTAAGTTAGATGGTTTTGGTGCTTAAATGGTTTATAGGTCACTGTGTGGTGTAACAGAGAAAAAAAACAACATTCCTCTGAGAGTGGAAATCGCCAAAAAGGAGAGAGAAAAAAAATCTTCAGGAAACCTGGAGAACTATTCCTCAAGACTACATTTATTTTTTTTATCTGTCTTTTTTTAAGAAAAATATGAAGAAATAGGTGGGTCAAGACTCTTTTTTGACAGAACTACTTCTTTTTGGTTTGGTCATGTGGCTTTGATTGTCATGTCCTGTCATTGCTTTGTCTCTCGATTGATTTAAGTGTTTTCTTGGGTGGCTGGTCTCTTTGTTTTAATCACTACAGTAGTTATCCAGTCAAAGGCTTGAAATTATTTGCTTATTTAAATCCACAAAGTCACTTTTTTGGCCAGGCGGTGTAGCATTGAGAGAATGTTTATTGAATGGTAGAGAATGGGAACTGTGAAGAAACACCAACACGGCCAAAAACTCTAAAAAGAAGCCTGGAATAAGGCCTGACACATGGTTCACACAAGTACACAAGTACACAAACTATTCAAGTTCCATTGCACCTATTGTTGCTTGTCCTGAAAAATCCTAAGGTGATGCAAGTACAAGCTGCGAGCTCAGCATTGCGACTAGGGGCAAGTTAGCATGAAACATCACAAAAAAAACCTAACCTCTTCTTTTCCTCATCAAAGCGCATTGATTTAACTGGAGATGTTTGAATTTCTCTATTTGAAACGTATTTTAAATTTGAACTTACTCAAGGTCTTTAAACATGAAGATGTTTGGTGAAAGAATTCTACTGTACTGTACCTAACGGTCCTCATATAAAGATCACATACAGATGTCGCCATTAAAAACCTGCGTTTCGAGAAAAGGGATCCCGTGACTTGCCGCGGCTTTGCGCGGCTGCGTGCGGGAAGCTGTGAACATGCCCTTCATTACCTGTAGGGGGCAGTCGTGTTTCAGTCTGAAGTATTGTGTGTCTACTGAAGCCGAAAATGTGTGCAAATTAAACTGCGCATGCGTGTTTGGAGTCGCTGTGCCCGCGCTGTGTATCAGTCGGTTGGGAATCATCACGGAGGTTACAACACGGCGTGGCTGCAGCTGGAGTTTGTCGTGTTCGAGGTAAGTTTAGCTTTCTTTTTTGGATGTGATTCTCGCTTTCATGACTCCCAATTAATGTTCATCTTAATCTCAGGACGTACAATTAGCAATTTCAGTTTTTAATAGTGTGGAGATTCACAAAACACCGTTTTCGTGTAAAAACCTGAACCTACGGAGCCCCCATGGGTCCTGTGGTAAATAAATAAATAAATAAAATAATAACGAACCGAGCGCGCGGATTAATACACCGAGATGTGTGTTTCTTACCCCCACCCCGAGTGAAAAACGGCGTGTTCAGACAAAGGCTCGCCAGTTAGATGCCATTTCTGAACAAACTGAGTCGTGTGTGTTAAAGCATTAAATGGTAAAAGAGCACTAGCAATAAACGTTTTTTTTTCTGAAGCCGAACTTTATTAATGAGTTACGAGTAAAGAACCTGTACATATGTTCATACAGTATTGACAGCAGCTCTAATTTACTGCGGTAAAGCCAGCCGCGGTTCAGAAAAACATGGTCAAGCCAGCCGCGATTGATTTTAGTGCGCGCGCATATTACAGTGATTACGGTAGTTTCATGAACAACACAGAGAGAATGCCCCATATCTGAAAAATGCTGCAGTAAAATAGTTTCATATGTGGTGTGTATATAGTATGGGACGTCCTGAATAAGAACTGATCATTGTTTTTTTCTACTTATTAGAAATGGGGTCTTTATACCCCTTTAAAGTGTAATAATGTCCAATATCTCAAAAATGCTGCAGTAAAATTTTCATATTTGGTGTGTATATAGTATGGGACATCCTGAATAAGAACTGATCATTGTTTTTTTCTACTTTTTTTTTTTTTATCATATAATGTGTGTACATTATATGGGATAAAAACTGACCATGGCGTTTTATACTTACTAGAATTTATTTTTTCATAGGTCTCTGAAGTGCAATAGAATTGAAAAAACATTGAAGAATAACTGCTACTTTTGAACAGTAAAACAAAATAAAAATCAATTCTGGTATTTAGAAAGACTAAATACATTATTTTGTCTGTTTTCTACGAATTCTGCTGTAACTTATCTACATAAAACAATTATTTGAATGGTGAATATTTAAGAAAACTATTGTAACAGACAACCGTCAAAGTCACCAATAAATAACACGGATATTAAAGCAGAAATGCAAATAAATAAGCAAGTAAAAATTGACGAGCATGTTGTATTATCTCTCAGTCCTGGGCGTCTAAATGAAAAGCGCTCTGAAAGCGCGTTGTCTCTGTGTCGGTCCTGAAACTACCGTAATCACTGTAATATGTGCGCACACTAAAATCAATCGCGGCTGGCTTGACCGTGTTTTTCTGAACCGCGGCTGGCTTTACCGCAGTTCTAATTTGTCTAAATCGCATTGCAGACAATAAAAATAAGTCGAGTCATCCTGTGACCCTGCATGCTTAATCTTTGCACACATGATTCTTGCTTCTCACTTTTTCCTTAATCCCTCACTGTTCTATCTTGTATTTTCTAACGGTGTCAGAAACTTTGTGTTAGTAGCACTGCTTGACATGCTTGATGCCTTCCTCTTTTGTAATTTGCTTTGGATAAAGGCAAACTTACAAAAGAAAGAAATGCCTAAATGTAGTTGTACGAATAAAAGATTATGTAATGATACAATGTAAATATTTTCACAGAAACAAAGTGTAAAGATGAGACGTGAATCTGAAGAGGATCTCTTTGATGATTGCCTGGTAAAGCATTGTTTTCTTATTAATTATACAATTTATTAATACCTTGAATATAGTGTTTGTTGTATTGGACAGAAGCATATAAATGCAAATGAATATATAAATATGAGTAATTATTGAACGAATTTTCATGTTTGGACTTTAAATACAAACTCAGCATTCATCATAGGATTTCCTGACACTGTAAAGCCATCTCATGCCATGTTTTACTGATGCAAGATTAGTGCTAAAGCAATTTAACCCAAGTTTAACAATATGAAGTATATGAAGTGATGGTCATTTTTTTATTATCATTTATTTTTATTATTTTTTTTTTCTCAATGAAGTCTGCACAGGTTGAAGCAATTCAGATTTTTTTTGTTTCTCAAAATAAATGATTTATTTTCTTGTAAATTTTATGCAGGGGGACAGACGAAGTGACACCTTCTTAAAATCCTTGTCGTCCGTGCTGTTGAAGGGGAAGAACCGGTTGGTGTATCCATAATCCTTGAAGGAGAGGCTATTTTCAGAAAGTTCTTCTAGAACTTGATGGGATTAAGCTATCACCAAAAGTGCAAGCTTTAAAGATGAAGTTATCATCTTAAAACATTTGATTTGGCTTGACTACAAGTGTTTACATGTTGTGTTTACATGTTCAGCTTAATGTTTTAATGCGTTATGGTTTCAATGGCATACTTTTAAGTGCACTAGTCCAGAGTGCTGATTTGAATGTTGCAACTTCACTGCTTGCGAGGGCTATTACGTTTTAACGTTTATTCTACAGTTTGTTTAATGTATTTTCTGCTGTATTTTATTTCTAAATGAATGCTGTATTTTATTTATTTATTATTTTACACAATTTTGTTTAAAACAAGTATTTCAGGCCCTGGTGCTGTGCAGTTTTTTTCTATGGATGCAAAATTTAGCTGAATGCACTTTTATTAAAAAGACAACTTGGATCTAGACTGTGAATGTCACAAATATTTGGTAATGTTGGTGAATAAACTGTTTAATTATATTTTAGTTGTGTGATTTATGAAAGATATAGATGAAATAATTACTTAAGTTTCTTTCCAAAACATAAATTAGCAATGTTTCCATTATTATAGGGAGTAATATAAATTGATAAAACCAAGTTAAGGGAAAATCTCACAAAACAAAATGATAGTAATTTCATAAAATTAAGGTTCCTGCAACTTTACTTGATTATTTTAAATAAATCTAATTTGTGCATTAAATATAATTATGTAACTTTTACTTGATTTCTTTTATTGTTAATTTAATTAAGTAAATTTTACCTGACAATTACGGGTGAGTTTTACTTAGGCTGAATCACAATTCTATTTTCTTCCCCTTGTCCCTTGAAACGAAGTGGAAAGGGGAAGGGTATAAATATTTCCCTTTTTTTTTTTTTTTTTCCCTAAGAAATGGGACAACACTGTTATACGTCATCATACGTTGTCGCTGGTTCCTAATGTTACGTCAGAGGACATGCGCCGATGTTTATCACACATTCCAATAAGAGAGATTACTCACTCCCAAAGGTTTTTTGCGCCGTATTTCGATTTTTAAAAAAGTTGCTCATTTTCACCACGAACACGGATGAGTCTTCGGGTTTCCTCAGCCGTCCATATACAGAATATAAATTACAAAACTGTGGTCACGTTGCAATAAGTAAGAATAGTGTAAGCAAAACAATAGTGTATGGCCGTAAGCAAAACAAACAATGCGTTATCAAATGCTCGGCAAAATGCCGTGCTACTGAACCTTCATATTTGTTTGTAGCATGCAGTAAAGTGTATGTGACATAAAAATATATATTTGTAATATTGTGCAATATGTGCTATCCGCTAGCAAACTTTAGCGATTTTTTTTGCAAACGTTTCTTTACAGAACATCACCATAAACACAAGACTAAAGGTAATATACATATAATGAAAACTTGTCATAAAAATCTTTATTAATGGCAAAAATGACTTAACATTTATGGGTCTGTTTGCTCGAGTGAGCAGCCATGTTGAAAACTTCGCTTAGCCCTTCGTTTGAAGTGAGGTCCTGAAAAATCTTCGTTTGGAGGGCTATCTGGCCCTTCCCCCCTCCCCCTACACCTCCAACCAAAAGAGAAATGAGACACCACTACCCCTGCACGTGAACGCGTCAAATGGAAGGGTAGGGGGAAGGGTTGGGATTCAGCCTTAATATTGGAGCAATAAAATTTACTTAAAATCTGTGTCCAAATTGTTATGAGGATTTTATCAAGTAAATCTTACAAGTTCTTTTTTTCAGTGCATGGGTGAACACGATGTTTTAAGAATTTAATTATATATATATATTTATTGTGTGTGTGTGTGTGTGTGACCGGTGCAACTCACACGTCCTATTCCATTGTCATTCATACTGCCGTAGTTTTTAGAGCCCTAAAAAAGCATTCGCTAGTAAGTAAGTAAATAAAAGACAAATGAATAAATAGTTTTAAATTATATATATACAGGGGCGTAGATTTAGGGTGGACGGAGGGGATGTGTCCCCACCAATATCCTCCGACCATTGAAATGTCCCCACCAATAATTTAATCCACTTTTTTTTTAATCGTTCTGTCAACATTAACCTAGACACGCAGAAAGGGATAAATCACGTTCTCTCCTTGAGTCCTCCCGCCCCCAAAACACATATGAACATTTTGATTGGCTGTGCCTTTCCCTGCCATCATGTGATAGACGATTGGCTGCGTTCAGACACAAGCAGCGCCAAATGCAGTGGACTCACATTCAGTACAGCAGGCCAGGATATAGTCTGTGAATACGGACGTAAAACTAACAGCAGATTAAACAGCTAAATGTAAGTATAAATATGATCCCTGTCAGTCTCCTAATCTAGTGACTGTTTGTCAGAAATCAGTATTGTGAAAGAAATTGATAAACTAATATACTAATATTGCCATATGGCTAGAATTTTGTTGACACCAATAGACAATCCACTTCAGAAAAATAGTTTTTAAAATGCATTCACTTACTTGGCGAACATTAATGATTTGATTCGAGGTTTGCACACTAAGACTCAGAAAAAGTGAAATAAAATGATTGCTGTTTAAATGGCATGTGTTTATCCTGTTTTGTCAGGTAACAGAACCTAAACACCTGTGCTGTATATCAGACAGCGATGGAGAGAGTGTAGATTACACATAGGTGCTCTCTAGTCATTAGCACTCATCAGGCAATGTCTATGGCCAACTGACTGCACTCAGACCAAATGGGGCTGAATAATTACACACACCCCACTTTTCAGTTATTTATTTGTAAAAAAAAAAATTTTTGAAATCATGTATGATTTTCGTTCCACTTCTCGCGTGTACACCACTTTGTATTGGTCTTTCATGTGGAATTCCAATAAAATTGATTCATGTTTGTAGCTGTAATGTGACAAAATGTGGAAAAGTTCACGGGGGGGGGGGGGGGGGCGAATACTTTTGCAAGCCACTGTAGTTGTCCTGAGATTTAACATTGTTATCAATAATAGGCTGAGGCATTCTCTGTCCATGCTCATGAGGAATCCCTCAATGTTTTTCAATTAGGGGACAGAAGCAGATCAGCCATGTTGTAGTTCAGGTGAAGAGGCGAGTTCACAGGAGGTCAATCTGAATGTTGATTATACAGTATATAACATATGATATGTGTGCGTGTATTATACATGTTGATTATACTAATATTTAGCATTATGAGGAGTGATAGGCTGAGGATGTAAGTGATTCATTAGTGTTTTTGGCAAAAGTTTTGAACTGACATTTCACTTTTTTGTCACGCTATTTCATCAGGTGGCAATGCTGTCCGGTCCTAGTGCAGTCAGAGGGGAAGAGTTAGGGTCAAAGCCATTGTTCACCCCCAAAAAAACTTTACTCACTATTTACTCCTTAAGTGGTTCCAAACTTTAATGATTTTCTTTATTTTGTTGAATACAAAATAAGATATTGGGGAAAAAAGCTGAAAACATTGACTTCCGTAGCAGGAAAAACAAATACTATGTAAATCAATGATTACAGGTTATCAGCATTCTACAAAATATCATCTTTAGTGTTTATCAGAAGAAAAAAAGAACAGCCTGGACAATATTGATGTCAAACAAATATGCCAGCAGTTTATTTTTGTTAACGAGAGGCGAAGGCATGTTTTTGTCTCCTTCATATAGGAGCAATAGGCATTGAGCTGTTGTGTGGTACTCTACCTAGTAGTTCATGTTTAGATGTAATCTACTTTTATATATATATATACAGATGATTGAGATGTTTCATTTGCACTAGGGCTCAATAAAGAATAGTTTTTATTTTATTAAAGACTATCTTTTTGTCAGTTATGAAACATTCCTTTAACTTTACACTATTCCTTAATTTAACTTAATGAATTGCATTTCGAGTGGATTAATATAAATCGAAGCATTGCTAGTATTAATGTAAAGTGATTTCGCACCATATTAAGAAAAACATGTATTCAGTGGACATAGTTGGGGTGGGAGGTTGGTAGGTGGATGGGGCAGGGGGTTGGGGGTTGGTGGGTGGAAAAGGGGATTGGGGGATGGGGTATTAGTTGGAGTCATAGGTAGCAAACCTACGCCCTGTGTGTGTGTGTGTGTATGTGTGTGTATATATGGAAATATAATTAATATTTTCGTGTTTAATTACAAAAAAAAAAAAAAACATTTTAATGGTTAGTGATTGTTGCAGACATTTACACTATTTTTGAGAACTATTAAGTTCTCCTTCAGCGTGTCATAGCCGATAACTGCCCCTTTGAAGCCTTTGAATGGTGTTAAAAATACTTGCAAAACAAGTATTGCAGCCATACATTGGAGGGAACTTCTGAGGTGGTCAGTGATTGATGGCACGGTCGGTCGGAGGGGGTTGTGATCACACCTATAGATCTTTTGTTCTAGGCTATCGGTCAAATATCTCTCCACTTGGAAGCAAAAACATGCAAGGGATTTCAGCATCTCGACGCACATACTAAGCTATTTATAAAGTAGACACTGTTTGTTTTTTCATTTTGTAATCTTTCCCGTGTTTACCGTGTACTGTACAATGTATATTCATTTTTTAATGAATTACTGTAAATAAACTACACATTCCGTTGATTTACCAGAAATGACTTTTCTGTTTTTTGTGTGTGCTAAACTAAACTTCAGGGTCAAAGTAATAGCGATTTTATTTGAAAAGTATTATATATTTACAATGCTGATAAGTTCAAGCTTAGATTCATATTTAAACTGCTTCAAAGTCTTTCCACCCCGTGACCGCTGAAATCCGACAGACGCAGGGCTCAAGGGAGGTGTGTCTGTGTGTGTGTGTGCGCGCGTGTGTATGTGTGTGTGTGCTTGTGCGCTGTAGCCTGTCCTATTTTCAGCGGATTTTTCCGCTACCGCAGATCAGTTTATCAACTTGTAATATATACATTTTAGGAATATATTAACATGTGCAGACATTTAAGGGTGCGCTGCCCTCTCTTGCCCCTGCGTAGAGCCTACACACACACACACACACACACACACACACACACACACACACACACACACACACACACACACACAATCTATCTATCTATCTATCTATCTATTATCAGAATCAGAATCAGAAAGAGTTTTATTGCCAAGTACGCTTGCACGTACAAGGAATTTGTTTTAGTGACGGAGCTTCCAGAACAAAAAATACAAATGACAAGACAAAAACAGCATGACGCAAAAAAAAAAAGAAAAAAATTTTTTAAATGGTTGACATCAAATGGAGTACGATATGAGATACTTTTAAATAAGTTACATCAATATCTGAAGTCTGTGGTATTATACAGTATATTGCACAGTGGTGTTGTACACAATATTGCACATATATTTATTGACCGTTTGAATGATGTTTATCTGTTAAGGAGGTAGATTGCCTGGGGGAAAAAACTGTTCTTATGCCTGACTGTCCTGGTGTTCGGTGCTCTGTAGCGTCGACCCGATGGCAAAAGTTCAAAAAGAAGGTGGCTTGGGTGTGAGGGGTCCAAAGTGATATTCCGTGCCCTTTTCTTCACTCTGGATATATACAGTTCTTGCAGCGTGGGCAGGGGAGTGCCAATAATTCTTTCAGCAGTCCGAACCGTCCTTTGTAGTCTTCTGATGTCTGCTTTCGTAGCTGAGCCAAACCAGACAGTTATTGAAGTGCACAGGACGGATTCAATGACGGCTGAGTAGAACTGTGTGAGCAGCTCCTGTGGCAGGTTGAATTTCTTCAGCTGGCGAAGGAAATACAACCTCTGGTGGGCCTTTTTAACAATGGAGTCAATGTGAATGTCCCACTTCAGGTCCTGAGAGATGGTCGTGCCCAGGAACCGGAATGACTCCACTGCCGTCACAGTGCTGTTCATGATGGTGAGTGGGGGAAGTGCAGGTGGGTTTCTCCTGAAGTCCACGATCATCTCCACTGTTTTGAGCGTGTTTAGCTCCAGGTTGTTGTGACTGCACCAGACAGCCAACTGCTTGACCTCCCTTCTGTATGCAGACTCGTCACCGTCCTGGATGAGGCCGATGATTGTAGTGTCATCTGCAAATTTCAGGAGCTTGACAGTGGGGTCTGTGGAGGTGCAGTCGTTGGTGTAGATGGAGAAGAGCAGTGGGGAGAGAACGCATCCCTGAGGCGCTCCAGTATTGGTGGTGTGACTGTTGGATATGAATTTTCCCAGTTTCACTAGCTGCTGCCTGTCTGTCAGAAAGCTGGTGATCCAGTGACAGATAGAGCTAGGAACAGAGAGCTGGTTTAATTTGGTCTGAAGCAGTGCTGGGATGATCGTATTAAAAGCTGATGAAAAGTCTATAATCAAGACCCTTGCATAAGCCCCTGGTTTGTCCAGATGTTGAAGGATGAAGTGCAGTCCCATATTAACTGCATCATCAACAGACCTGTTTGCTCTATAAGCAAACTGCAGGGGGTCCAGTAAGGGTCCTGTGATGTCCCTCAGATAGGCCAACACCAGTCTTTCAAATGACTTCATGACCACAGATGTTAGGGCAACTGGTCTGTAGTCATTAAGTCCTGTGATTTTAGTTTTTTTTGGAATGGGGATGATTGTGGAACGTTTAAAGCACAAAGGCACTTCACATTGTTCCAGTGATCTGTTGAAGATCTGTGTGAAAATGGGCGCCAGCTGGTCAGCACAGGATTTCAGACAGGCTGGTGTCACGCCGTCTGGGCCTGGAGCTTTCCTTCTCTTTTGTTTCAGAAAGATCTGGCGAACATCCTTTTCACAGACCTGGAGTGCAGGGGGGGAAGAGAGGGTGGTTGTCAGAGGTGATAATGGTGGTGTAGAAAGAGGGTTAGGACAGGAGTGTGGTGTGAGACTGGGAGTTTCAAATCTACAATAGAACTCATTCAGGTCATCAACCAGTTGTTGATTCCCTACAGAGTTGGGGGATGGCGTCTTGTAGTTAGTGATGGTTTTCAGGCCTTTCCACACTGAAGCAGGGTCGTTTGCCGAAAACTGGTTTTCCAGTTTTTTAGAGTAGCTCCTCTTAGCTGCTCTGATCGCCCTTGTTAGTGTGTTCCTGGCCTGGTTGTACAAGATCCTGTCCCCACTCCTGTAGGCATCCTCTTTGGCCTGACGAAGCTGTCTGAGCTTTGCTGTAAACCATGGTTTGTCATTGTTATATGTTAAAAGTGTCCTGGTAGGGATGCACATGTCCTCACAGAAACTGATGTAGGATGTTACAGAATCTGTGAGCTCGTCCAGATTGGTGGCAGCAGCTTCAAAAACACTCCAATCAGTGCAGTCAAAACAGGCCTGTAATTCCTGTTCTGCTTCACTGGTCCATCTCTTTACTGTCCTTACTACAGGCTTAGCAGATTTAAGTTTTTGCCTATAGGTTGGGAGAAGATGAACCAGGCAGTGGTCAGAAAGTCCTAAAGCTGCTCTGGGGACGGAGCGATATGCATCATTTATTGTGGTGTAGCAGTGATCCAAAGTATTTTTGTCTCTGGTGGGGCATGTGATGTGCTGTTTGTATTTAGGCAGTTCACGTTTGAGGTTTGCTTTGTTAAAATCCCCAAGTATAATTATAAGAGAGTCCGGGTGTTGTTGCTCCGTGTCTGTGATCTGAGCAGCCAGCTGTTGCAATGCTGCGTTCACACACGCTTGTGGAGGGATGTACACACTCACAAGAATGAACGAGGTGAACTCGCGCGGCGAATAGAAAGGCTTGCAGTTGATGAAATATGCCTCTAGATCAGGACAGCACATCTTCTTCAATGGTGTCACATTTGTACACCAACTTTCGTTGATGTAAAAGCATGTCCCGCCGCCTCGCGATTTCCCCGTTGATTCTGTGTCGCGATCCGCTCTGAACAGCTGGAAGCCCGGCAGGTGTAGCGCGTTGTCCGGGATGGCTTCATTCAGCCAGGTTTCCGTGAAACACAGCGCGGCAGAGTTTGAAAAGTCCTTATTTTTCCTGGAGAGCAGGAAAAGTTCGTCCATTTTGTTGGGTAGAGAGCAGAGATTCGCCAGATGTATACTCGGCAGCGCAGTTCTAAAGCCGCGCTGTCGGAGCTTGACGAGCGCACCAGCTCTCTTCCCCCGCCTGCGCTTCTTAAAGCATTTAAACAGCGCAGCTGCTCCGCCGGTTACAATGTTCAGTAAAACGTTTGAAAAATCAAAAAGTGGTTGAAAATTGTGTGATGTGTCCTGCTGAACGTTCAGCAGTTCATCCCTGGTATAAGTTATTACGTTTGAGAAACAAAAAACAGGACAAACTAACAAAAACAGTAAGACTAATGGAGAGCTCCACACTGAGGCAGCCATCCGCGGCGCCATCCTGAGAGAATTATATAAATACACATTTGGAATCTGCATCTACATTTTCTGTTACAAGTATAGAATTAGGTTCAGCTGAGACTCATGATCAATGGTGTTAGGGTACTTATGTAGTGATAATTAGTTTCAGCCAGATCATTAAAACTAACAATGGACTATGACACTCTTGAGAGGGGATATGAAGGTGTTATTCATTTATTTATTCTCTACAAAGGTGCGAACAACAGTACAGACCAAACTATAACTTTCTCTTATACTACTATAAAAATTCTAAATATAAACAAACAAAATACAGCTTTTTTTTCCTCATAGGTAAACGGAAAAGTGAAGTTGTTCAGCTGTTTACTGTCACTGCAGCTTCTTCAAAGTCTTCCCACTCCGTGACCACTGAAATCCGACACGACACCACGTTAGGCTGCGTCTTGACTCATTTGTATACCGACGGTGATTGGATGTTTCCCGAGGGCTCAGGGGAGTGTGTGTGTCTGTGTGTGTGTGTCTATGTGTGTGCGTGCGCGCGGGTACTTGTTCTACTGTTATAAAAACTCTAACTATAAACAAACAAAATACAGCTTTTTTTTCAGAGGTAAACGGAAAAGTGAAGATGTTCAGTGTCACTATGCAGATGTTACACTCAGTGGAGTTACCGAAATCATTGGTTTAGTCCTCATTGAGTTGCCACACATCATTTCCACATTTCACTCGCTTTTGTTCCTCTTATGTGAGCATAAACAGTGAAACATTCCACAGGTTTATAATACACCGCGGCCAAGTGAACCACGTTCCCGTCGAACGAAACGAGGCATAATCGTGGTGTTTGCTTCGGTTATGACACACCATAGTTTATTACCTGCTGTGGTAGATCTGAATATTTATTCAAACACAATAATAAAGCTTTATATCCTCAGGAGGGCTCAGTACATTGTTTTAGCGATAGTTTCACGGAAGCGAGTTCAGAACTAATCTAACCAAACCAAAAAAAAAAAAAAAACATCCGAAGCTTCAAATAGAATGAACGAACTAATGAAATTGATATATATGTAATTGATATACTGTATATACAGACGTGTGTGTGTCATTTTAATTCAAATGAACATTTTAATGCTTTCTGATACACTTATCAACTTATCCACATACACTTATCAACACAAACTCTCCGTGCACGCACACACAATCTCTAAAAAATTAATATTAATAACATACATATACAAATAAACAAATGTAGGTGTAATAAAAGTAGTCGTGATGTCAGTACTCGCCCAGCAAACCAGCCTTTTGCAGCGGCTTAAAACGTATGAATTATCTTCAAATATACAAAAAAAAAGCGAAAAGACACTCGATTATTATGCATAGGTTATTTGTTTAATTCAAAAAGTTCATAAAAACACTTTAAAACGAGAGAAAAACTGTTAAAATCCTCGTTCGCCTTCTCAGCGTTAGGTAGCGAGTGACGTCATGATTTGAATCTGCGCGCCACCGGGGAAACATAGGGAAACTGACTTTCCCGGACCACCGGCTTTTAGATAAAGTCCTTCTATGCGCCATCTAGCGGATATTCAGTGAAGCACAACACATTTATTTTAAATTCCCGAATGTTGCCTCCGGCAAGTCGCGGCAAGCCGCGCGCTAAATTGCGGCATACCGCGGGAAAACACGCAGGGTTTTAAGGGCGACATCTGTATAGACAGTGTAGTCAGGAGAATATGTTGTGTCCTCTTTCTAGTGGCTCAGTACTGAAAGCTGAAATAGATAATTTTTTTATGATTACAAGGAAAACAAAAACGCTTGTGTGGCAGAATACAGTAGATGATTTCCAGCAGTACTTCAGAGTGCTAAAATACCCAGGAGATCTCGAATCAATCTCTATTAAATATGAGATGAATCTATTGGCATAGTAACTAAAACTGTTTTAAAATCTCAAAGCCCAGTCATCTTTAACACTTGTATTTCAGCTTGGTAGTCTAGGAGAAGAGAGTAGGCAGGTTCAGTCCCAGAAAACCAAAATCCTGCAGAATTTAAAATTGAGATAAATATGACAAGTCATTCAGAACAATATAAACAATCAGAACAATAGAAATGTACAAGTGGTGGTATCAGGAGCAGAGGTGAAAGATCAGTGCCATGCTGCAGTGGCTGAGCTGAATTATCAAAATGTTAATTAAAGGGCATCTCCCAAGCCTTACTGTAGATATCAAAATGCCATTCAAAGTGCCTCAAATTATTTTCTTGTAACACTTTCCTCTGTCCCATACCTGACTGAAAGGGGTAATTAATTCTCTGGTGTGAATTACAGCATTATTCATGATCGTTCACGCATACGGCCTTTCTAAACAAAAATGTCTTAAATTTAAATGAATGTATTGTTTTCTGTAAATGAGTGAGCGAGATGATTGTCACATCATTTTGAAGTAAAACCTCTACACTACAAGATCCAGGTCACAAAAGTCTTGTACACAAATCATTGTCATGAATGTGTTTTGTGGTCTTATTTCAGTTGTTTTTCACTTATTTTTTTGTTGTTTTTAATAATCATGCATATATTTTTTTTTCTCCAGTATACAAACTTGGACGTACATGCTGCTCATATATTATCGTAGCCCAGTTTGTGCTGAATATCTTTAGACTTTAGAAATGTATATGTTTATAAGTAACTGAAAAATACACAATTGTCAGGACACGTCAGAATAAGAATAAACTATTAAAAAAAATGCCATTGTTGACAGATATTTGACAGGCTCGTTAATAAAGCATCTGAGCAGTTGTGTACATATACTGTACTGTAGGCAAATTATGTGAATGTAAATTATATACCTGTATGCTCAAGGTTGACCTTTGATTATCGGTACAGTTTGACAGATCTGGCCGTCAGCCTGCAGCATTCTGTGTCTAAACTGCTAAATGTAGAAAAGATTCTTTTTTTTTTTTTGCTCAAGCATTTTTGCGCAAAACAGACTGACAGGCCTTCAGGTCCAGAACAATGAGCAAGTCGTAAAAATATCCTTCAATAATATATTTTTATTATTATTCATTTAGTGTGGAAATCCATTGATGCCTCCCTGAGGCACTTTATAAAATACCATGGCTGAGTTTATTTCTTTGATACACATCATAGATCTGCAGCTTACTCTGACAATACACTTTAGGTTTTATTGGTCGACATTTTTCCAAATACCTGTGAAAACCTTTTCATAAATCCGTTGATTTAAATCTGATCAATTCTTTAAATCTACCTTGCTAACAAACTCTTATAAAAAATAAAAATGAAAAAACCACCAACATTTGATGTCTTTTATATTACCTGGCTGGGAAAGAGGTGCACATTTTATATGAGACTGGGTAAATGAAAGACGTGTCTGTATAAAGCAGCTTTATAGAAATCCAGGTGTGGATTTGGATCCCAAATGAGCCAGTCTACAGTGAAAGTGGTAGAAATTAGAATCTCACTCTGTGAGATGAAATACAGAAGAAGCCTCAAATCAGAATCAAAAAGCCACTACATTTGGTTGTACACCTTGCTTGTGCTGGGTTACACCCGCTTTCACATTCAGAACTGCCTTAATTCTTCATGGCATAGATTGAACAAGTTTCTGGAAACATTTCTTAGAGATTTTGCTCCATAGTGACAGCATCATGGCAGTGTGTGTATATCAGGTAATGGAAAAGGTTTAAAAGCTGGTCCATAATAATATAATTCTGAGGTGCAAGCTGGCAGCGTATTACAATTCTAATTTTTTTTAACGCTGAGGAGGAGAGGCTTTATTGGGCAAATTTGAGCAGAGAAATGTCATGAAAGGCATAAATTTCTTCCTCTGTTGGTAGTGGATGGCTTTCATACGCTTCAGTTACCTGAAAAGTTTTAGGCTCTCACAGACACAGTGTGTCCGGGCGCCAATTCATTTGTGTATTTTTCAGTTACTTATAAACATATAAATGTCTAAAGTCTGATATTTTATTCAGCACAAACTGGGCTACAATAATATATGAGCAGCATGTATGTACAAGTTTGTATATCGGAGAAAAAAACAGTTATGCGTGATTTTTGAAAACAACAAAAAAATAAGTCACTGAAATAAGACCACAAAACACATTCATGACATTTGTGTACTAGACTTTCCTGGATCTTGCAGTGTAGAGGTTTTACTTCAAAATGATGTGACCATCATCTCGCTCACTCATTTACAGAAAACAATAGATTCATTTAAAATTTCTAAGACACTTTTTGTTTAGAAAGGCAGTATGCGAAAAGGCGTGAACGATCATGAATAATGCTGATATTCACACCAGAGAAGACAAAGACCTGCATAATGAGTTGTATAATTACCTCTTTCAGTCAGGTATGGGACAGAGGAAAGTGTTACAAGAAAATAATTTGAGGACAGAAACATATTTCTTTGTTTGTGGTTTATTTAGAATAACTTAAGATTTACTTGCAAAAATTCCAGGAACAGTTCAAAATAAATGCAAAAATAAAAAAGTGCAGACAACATACAGGGTAAAATGGTGCAAACCAAAACAGTGTAGGATATAAACTGTAAAACTGTAAGAGCCATATCGTACTTGTTATGAATTTGTTGTTGTGTTTATTTTATTTTATTTGTTGTTATTTCATTTATTCTACCTTGTTCTATTCATTAGTAAAGCATAAAGCATTAAGTTTGTTACATAAGCCATAAGCTTTAAATTTCTAAGTTATGCATCCATTTTGACACTCGTAAGTTGGTCTGTGATGTCATTCCACTATTACTTGCATTTGTGTGACTGCCATATGATAGAGAGTTCAGTTTAGATGCGGAAGGCTACGGAAACACAAGCTTTTAAGTTTTTTCAAACGTAAGCTCGTGAGCTCCCGGTAAGCTAAGAATATAAGATACAGCAACTAGGTTGTTGTAACCGTTAGCTCCCGTAAGTAGAGATATACAACAAGAGTGTTGTTATATACATAAACTAAGACTGTAATTTATAAGATAGAGCAAATAGGTTGTTGTAAAAGTCAGAGATTTGCAAGATGCAGCAACTGATGTTGTAATCACAGTGGATTTACTCAAGATGACTGTATGAAGTGTTGATTCTTTGATGCTGACAAAATAAACTACAAGAGACAAAGAGATTGGACTACTGTCGTGTGAGTGAAACTTTAAACCAGAGCTACAGTACGCGTCAAAACTGGTGAAATAATATGACCGCATCTACAGCAACAGACACAGTACAAAATAAAAACTGAAAAAAAGACGGACATTCAGGGTAAAACAGTGCAAGAAAAAAAATGTGCATAAACATACCTGCAGGGTGGCATTGGTGGCAGCAATGTCCAAGAAGTGTAGAAAAATCTTTCTGTACCACTTAATTGTTTTGTGCTGTGCAGTGTAGTACTGTACTGTAATAGCTGATCAGAGAAATCAACCCCCATGTGCTGGTTGTACGCAGTCAACAGTGCAGGACATTGAATGTCTTTGTAGTCCATGTATCTTGTGATTTCACCCTCATCTACACTGTGTCTACTGTATAAGCAGAATGGATGGTAGAACAGGCAGATACTTCTCATGTGTCCATCCACTTCACAAATACAGGTCCATCTGAACTGTGCTTGCGTGTACTGATGTGAGGTGCTAGTGAAGGCAGGGGTGATGCAGACACATTCCTAAAAACAAATAAATAAAAAAAATGTTAGCATATACTGTTCAGAGTAACTGTATGTAAAATTAATAGGTATGGACGCACAATATACACAGAGAGGCCAAATTTTTTTTTTCACACTTCAATATATACACCTCTCTTCTGTAGGTCACATGACGGCATCAATGATGATGATACACCTGACATTTTTAGTGGAAAGATAATACTACACACTGCTGCCATAATTCAATTTGAGTTAAAAAAAAAAGGCCATAGATAACAATTGTGAAAGTGTGTATGTATTTTTGTGCCCCTCTGTATTTGTTGATGGACAATAGACTGGACAAATATCTGTTGATGGACCATAGACCATGTAGTGGATCTCAAACATTTACACCTGAGACAAGCAAACACAGTCCACTGGACATGCTTTACACACATATTTAACACATTCTAAACATTTACACCTAAGCAGGAATTTGTAAATACAAGCTAAACAAAATGCATTATATATATTTACACCACAGAAATATTCATAAACATCACTTGGCTACATAAGGCAGCATTTTAGCCAACTGGAACTAACTTGTTTGTGCTAAATAGCATTACCGATAGCAGTGTTATAAGCTAACCAAAACGAAGCCAAGTGATGTGTATATATATATATATATATATATATATATATAGCAACCCTAATCTAAAGCTATCCAAAATGAGGTGAAATACATTAGAACATTTATAAACATCTCAACTCCATAAGACATTAGCTTAGCCACCGTTTGCTACATAAGGCAGCATGTTAGCAGTGTTATCTACATGCTACATTAAACTGTGTAAATGGCATTAAGAGACAATGTGTCACATAAGCTGACAAAAGCTAGCTGAAGTGAGGAAAATATTTACTAATATTAGTTTAATATGATCAGAATAAGAGTTATATAAGACTTAATAACTTACCCATTGTCATAGCAGCTTGTTTGAATGTCCTCTGTTGGATCTGTTCTCTCTCAAAATGCGTCAGTCACACAGTCTTCTTCTGAGGTAAATGTAAACTCTTCCTCACTGTCCAGAACATTCTGCAGCGCGCGCCATCTTCCAAACGTGCAGAAAAACTCACTGAATCTGTGTGTAAAAAATGTGTTTTCATGTCTGCCTGTGTGTGTGTTTTCGTGCCGTTGCCCGGGGGGCATGGCCTTGTACGTAGATTTCCCCGTGACTGATTTCCATGTGAATGGCGGTGCGACAGAAATTCTGTGCCTCTCCTTGGGTTCATACGGACTACATAAACTGAGAATATTAGTTTTCAATGTGATTTGCATTATTTAAACGGAGACCCTTTAAGCTTTCTATAGATATATTTCTCATGTCGGTCTGTGCAGTATTCGCAGAGTTTCAGTTAATTTTAGTGACGTGTTTCAAAAAGATTTTCGCGGAGACTGAGACGGCTGAAAGCGCGCCCGGTTAATTTTCATTATTTTACAAAAGCACAATGTTTTGTGGATATTGTGAGTATACATTAATAAAAGTAGACCCTTTACAGATTCAAATGATGTACTACACTTATGTGTATGATCAAACATGACGGAGCATTTTAAAGTTTTCACCGTTACCAGGAAAAAATGGACGTGTGCCCGCCGGCGGGTCCGCCGACTCCTAAGGGTTAAGATATGAGTGAAAAATGTGATCTCTATGACTTTGATTGTTTGATGCCAAACGGTCCTCCTTTAAATAATGAGTAAAAGCTGATACGTGGATACTTTCATGCATAAATTTGTGTATCGTGAGTACCCGTTCTGAAAAGATGGAAACGTCTTGTGATGTGAGATATCAGAAGGGAATGAGCAGACAGGTTCAAGCTGACAGCTTACAGAAATGCAACGGCAACATAAAAAGAGTCAGTCTTGACAGCCATAATAAGCACAGCATCATTTCAACACTTTGAATCTTGATAAGGCCACACCTGTCAGCCAAGAGCAGGAATGTAAAACTAGAGTAGACTCACTGAAGCTGCGACAGTGAAGACTGTGTGTATGTATATACTGCGTTCCAAATTATTATGCAAATTGGATGTAAGTGTCAAACATTAAATGTTTAGTTTTTAAATTAAACTCATGGATGGTGTTGTGTCTCAGGGCTCTTTGGCTCACTGAAATGAATCTCAGACACGTGTGATAATTAGTGTGCCAGATGAGCCCAATTAAAGGAAAAGTACTGACGAAGGTTGTTCCACATTATTAAGCAATATGGATGTAGATGCGGTCATATTATTTCACTAGTTTTGACGTGTAGCTTTGTCTCAAAGTTTCACTCACACGACAGAAGTCCGATCTCTTTGTCTCTTGTAGTTTATTTTGTCAGCATCAAAGAATCAACACTTCATACAGTCGTCTTGAGTAAATCCACTGTGATTACAGACACCAGTTGCTGCATCTTGCAAATCTCTGACTTTTACAACAACCTGTTTGCTGTATCTTGTAAATTACAGTCTTAGCTTACGAATATAACAACACTCTTGCTGTATATATCCACTTACGGGAGCTTACGGTTACAACAACCTAGTTGCTGTATCTTACATTCTTAGCTTACCGGGAGCTCTCATTAGCTGACGGTCTAAAGCTTGTGTTTCCGTAGCCTTCCACATCTAAACTGAACTCTCTATCATATGACAGTCACACAAATGCATGTAATAGTAGAATGACATCACAGACCAACTTACGAGTGTCAAAATGGATGCATAACTTAGAAATTTAAAGCTTATGGCTTATGTAACAAACTTAATGCTTTATGCTTTACTAATGAATAGAACAAGGTAGAATAAATGAAATAACAACAAATAAAATAAAATAAACACAACAACAAATTCATAACAAGTACGATATGGCTCTTACAATGGGAAAGAATAAGGATCTCTCTGCTGGTGAAAAGCATCAAATATTGCAATGCCTTGGACAAGGTATGAAAACATTAGATATTTCATGAAAACTTAAGCGTGATCATCATACTGTGAAGACATTTGTGGCTGATTCAGAGCACAGACAGGTTCATGCAGATAAAGGCAGAATGAAGAAGGTTTCTGCAAGACAAATTGATCAGATTAAGAGTGCAGCTGCTGAAATGCCATTACAAAGCAGCAAACAGGTATTAGAAGCTGCTGATGCCTCTGGAGTCCCGCAAACCTCAAGGTGTAGGATCCTTTAGAGGCTTGCAGTTGTGCATAAACCTACTATTCGGCCACCCTTAATCAATGCTCACAAGCAGAACCGGTTGCAGTGGGCCCAGGCATACATGAAGACAAGTTTTTAAAGAGTCTTGTTTACTGATGAGTGTCGTGCAACCCTGGATGGTCCAGATGGATGGAGTAGTGGATGGTTGGTGGATGGCCACCATGTCCCAACAAGGCTGCAATGTCAACAAGGAGGTGCTAGAGTCATGTTTTGGGCCAGAATCATGGGGAGAGAGCTGGTAGGCCCCTGTAGGGTCCCTGAAGGTGTGAAAATGACCTCTGCAAAGTATATTGACTGACCACTTTCTTCAATGGTACAAAAAGAAGAACCATGGCTTCCGTCTTCATCTTCATGCACAACAATGCACCATCTCATGCTGCAAAGAATACCTCTGTGTCATTGGCTGCTATGGGAATAAAAGATGAGAAACTCATGGTGTGGCCACCATCCTCCCCTGACCTCAACCCCATTGAGAACCTATGAGGGTGGAAGGCAGAAGATGTACTGTAGCATGCCCTGTTAGGATGTTTTTGATTGAAATAGTTTTTGATTTCTTTACATATGAACTCCTAATGCTGCAAATTCAACAAAAGCCTATTTTCAGTTCTTTACAACCTGTAAAATGTTTTAACTCTGTTGTGCATGATAATGTGGAACAGTGCATTTTCAGTTTTTTATTTTTAAAATAAATATTATCATTAGGAGGTTTGTTCAATAAAATGAAAATTATACCCTAATAGTTGATGACTAGAAAAATATACTGACTGTCATTTGCATTTACTAATTATGAAAATCAGAGAAAGATATAATTTGCGTAATAATTTGGAACGCAGTGTATATGGTCTGTGATGAGTTACAAAAAAAAAAAAAACTAAGTTATCTTTTTTTTTTATTTTCATTCAGAATAGAGTATTGGTTTTCTGTTTGCATTTGCATCACTGGTATTTAATGAAACTGCTCCGTGTTTCCACATGCTCTCAGGAGTGGTTTCTTGGCAAGCCGCTTCACGATGACGAATCCACCATCATCCACCACTACGCCTTCGCCGAGAACCCGTCTGCCTTCAAGTACCCGGACTTCAGTGCGGGATGGGCTTTGAGCATGACACTCGTCAACAGGTCAGACTGGAGCTCTCACTTTCAGCTCAGCTAATAATGATGTGATTTTACCTGGCACATGCATTTCAAGTGATAGATTGTTCAGGGTGTTGTAGTGCCATCATTTGCAAGGCCTCATACTTTTATGTCATTGTGTCATCATAATATGTGCTGTTTTTTCCAGAAGCCACATACAGTAATATATCAACATTTAATCTAATCTTACTGTAATGATAAGACTAATAATCTTTTAACACTATAAAGATATACAGTATATGATAGAAGACATCTTGGTCTCCAGGTGCCAACTGTCAGCACTAGAGATGTTCCGATACCATTTTCCCCTCCCTATTCCGATGCTTGGGCTCAGAGTACTGAGTACTTGAGTACTGATCCGATACCTGGGTGTGTATCTGTACAGTGTGTGTATATATATATATATATATATATATATATATATATATATATATATATATATATATATATAGTGGTGTGAAAAACTATTTGCCCCCTTCCTGATTTCTTATTCGTTTGCATGTTTGTCACACTTAAATGTTTCTGCGCATCAAAAACCGTTAACTATTAGTCAAAGATAACATAATTGGACACAAAATGCAGTTTTTAAATGAAGGTTTACGTTATTAAGGGAGAAAAAAAACTCCAAATCTACATGGCCCTGTGTGAAAAAGTGATTGCCCCCCTTGTTAAAAAATAACTTAACTGTGGTTTATCACACCTGAGTTAAATTTCTGTAGTCACCCCCAGGCCTAATTACTGCTACACCTGTTTCAATCAAGAAATCACTTAAATAGGAGCTACCTGACACAGAGAAGTAGACCAAAAGCACCTCAAAAGCTAGACAGCATGCCAAGATCCAAAGAAATTCAGGAACAAATGAGAACAAAAGTAATTGAGATCTATCAGTCTGGTAAAGGTTATAAAGCCATTTCTAAAGCTTTGGGACTCCAGCGAACCACAGTGAGAGCCATTATCCACAAATGGCAAAAACATGGAACAGTGGTGAACCTTCCCAGGAGTGGCCGGCCGACCAAAATTACCCCAAGAGCGCAGAGACAACTCATCCGAGAGGCCACAAAAGACCCCAGGACAACATCTAAAGAACTGCAGGCCTCACTTGCCTCAATTAAGGTCAGTGTTCACGACTCCACCATAAGAAAGAGACTGGGCAAAAACGGCCTGCATGGCAGATTTCCAAGGCGCAAACCACTTTTAAGCAAAAAGAACATTATGGCTCGTCTCAATTTTGCTAAAAAAACATCTCAATGATTGCCAAGACTTTTGGGAAAATACCTTGTGGACCGACGAGACAAAAGTTTAACTTTTTGGAAGGTGCGTGTCCCGTTACATCTGGTGTAAAAGTAATACAGCCTTTCAGAAAAAGAACATCATACCAACAGTAAAATATGGTGGTGGTAGTGTGATGGTCTGGGGTTGCCTCATTTAAAAACTGCATTTTGTGTTTACTTGTGTTATCTTTGACTAATAGTTAAATGTGTTTGATGATCAGAAACATTTTGTGTGACAAACATGCAAAAGAATAAGAAATCAGGAGGGGGGCAAATAGTTTTTCACACCACTGTATATATATATATATATATATAATTTCTTTTTTTTAAGTAAAATACTACTAGCCCTGTGTAACGGGTTCGACCCTAAGTGCACGGGCGACACCATGAAACACGGACACGAGGCGAGGTCTTACAGGACAAAGGGTAATTTATTTAGAAAAATGGGTAAGGAAAGGGTTAAAGGCTCTCTGCGGCCTTTTCCACTTCGGCGGCAGGGATGCGAAGGCGGGCTCTACGCGGAAGTGAAGGTGCCGCGGGAGCTCGCGCAGCTCATTCATGCGCTCCTCTCGCGGAGATCAAACGCACCCCCCTGTTTTAAGTCTCTGGGGCGCATCACATCGCCCCGCTCTTGTGCCACTGTCTCTCATAAAATCCACCACGTCGCAAAGTCCAGCTTCCCAACAGTCAGACCCCGAGCTCCACTCCCCGCTGTGTTTTATAGCGCCGGGATCATTAGCTGCGATAGCTCATGGGCCGTTGCCTGATTCTGCGGCCCTGCTCCTTCACATACTTAAAGGGGGGGAGGCCGCCTAACTAGTGAGCGAGGAGCGATATCAATTTGGGCGCACGCCCATCACAGGCGCACGCCATGACACTCTGTAAGTAAGCTAAGCTAGCAAAGCTAGCGGGCATAAATAGGTTATGTTTAGGAAAATGGTACGTGGACTCAAATACTCGCCGATTCCGATGCCAGATTTTTTTGTGGTATCGGTAGCATTTCCGATACCAGTATCTGAATCGGAACAACCCTAGTAAGCACAAGGAAGAATTCTAATTAATTGGCCTAGTCTTGTCACCTATGTAAAAGATTGATAACATATTTTACATAAATAGCACAAATAGCACTTTGTAGATGAACTTGTATTTCTTCCAAAGGCATACTATAATTGTTTTCAAAGAAAGTAATATCTAATGTAACAGCTCTGGCTTCAATGGGAGAAAAAAAATCATAGACGCTTGCCAGAAACCCGCAGAGACAGAAGCATGTGGGATTCTTGGAGAAGCCTTCCTGCCAATTTCCTTATAAAACCACATAACTGTGAACCTTCGAAAACTGCTACGCGAAGGATGGTGACCACAAACCTTTTCCTGGCACATGCACCACAGATCAGTTTAAATTTCTTCACAGACTGACACAAAAATAACATTTATTGAAGTTTTTGATTTCAACTGCAGAGAAGAACTCTAGTTTGCTGAGAATCTCCAAGAATGCTGGAAAGACATACTGTACCTGCAAATTTCCATAACTGAACTGAATACGTAATATACTCAGTTCACTAATGGAACACACACACACACTCGCACTCACACACATACACATATATTGCCTTGGCATACAAAGCATTTTTAGCTCAGGGCATCGGCTAAGTTGCATACACAGTGGCTTGCAAAAGTATTCGGCCCCCTTGAACTTTTCCACATTTTGTCACATTACAGCCACAAACATGAATCAATTTTATTGGAATTCCACATGAAAGTCCAATACAAAGTGGTGTACACGTGAGAAGTGGAACGAATATCATAGTTGATTCCAAATTTTTTTTTTTTACAAATAAATAACTGAAATGTGGGGTGTGCGTAAGTATTCAGCCTCCTGAGTCAATACTTTGTAGAACCACCTTTTGCTGCAATTACAGCTGCCAGCCTTTTAGGGTATGTCTCTACCAGCTTGGCACATCTAGAGACTGAAATCCTTGCCCATTCTTCTTTGCGAAACAGCTCCAGCTCAGTCAGATTAGATGGACAGCGTTTGTGAACAGCAGTTTTCAGATCTTGCCACAGATTCTCGATTGGATTTAGATCTGGACTTTGACTGGGCCATTCTAACACATGGATATGTTTTGTTTTAAACCATTCCATTATTGCCCTGGCTTTATGTTTAGGGTCGGTGTCCTGCTGGAAGGTGAACCTCCGCCACAGTCTCAAGTCTTTTGCAGATTCCAAGAGGTTTTCTTCCAAGATTGCCCTGTATTTGGCTCCATCCATCTTCCCATCAACTCTGACCAGCTTCCTTGTCCCTGCTGAAGAGAAGCACCCCCAGAGCATGATGCTACCACTAGGGCTGCACGATATATCGAAAAAATATAGTTATCGCGATAACGGTGTCCTTATTATACTTATTTTATATATATATATATATATATATATATATATATATATATATATATATACTGTATGTATATATATGATATATGTGTGATAAACAATTTGTAAGAAATCACTTAAATAGGAGCTACCTGACACAGAGAAGTAGACCAAAAGCACCTCAAAAGCTAGACATCATGCCAAGATCTAGAGAAATTAAGGATCTAATGAGAACAAAAGTAATTGAGATCTATCAGATCTGGTAAAGGTTATAAAGCCTTTTCTAAAGCTTTGGGACTCCAGCGAACCACAGTGAGAGCTATTATCCACAAATGGCAAAAACATGGAACAGTGGTGAACCTTCCCAGGAATGGCCGGCCGACCAAGATTTCCAAGGCGCAAACCACTTTTAAGGAAAAAGAACATTAAGGCTTGTCTCAATTTTGCTAAAAAACATCTCAATGATTGCCAAGACTTTTGGGAAAATACCTTGTGGACCAACGAGACAAAAGTTGAACTTTTTGGAAGGTGCGTGCCCCATTACATCTGGCGTAAAAGTAACACAGCATTTCAGAAAAAGAACATCATACCAACAGTAAAATATGGTGGTGGTAGTGTGATGGTCTGGGGTTGTTTTGCTGCTTCAAGATCTGGAAGGCTTGCTGTGATAGATGGAACCATGAATTCTACTGTCTACCAAAAAATCCTGAAGGAGAATGTCCGGCCATCTGTTCCTCAACTCAAGCTGAAGCGATCTTGGGTGCTGCAGCAGGACAATGACCCAAAACACACCAGCAAATCTACCTCTGAATGGCTGAAGAAAAACAAAATGTAGACTTTGGAGTGGCCTAGTCAAAGTCCTGACCTGAATCCTATTGAGATGTTGTGGCATGACCTTAAAAAGGCGGTTCCTCAAATAAAAACCCTCAAATAAAGCTGAATTACAACAGTTCTGCAAAGATGAGTGGGCCAAAATTCCTCCAGAGCGCTGTAAAAGACTCGTTGCAAGTTATCGCAAACGCTTGATTGCAGTTATTGCTGCTAAGGGTGGCCCAACCAGTTATTAGGTTCAGTGGGCAATTACTTTTTCACACAGGGCCATGTAGGTTTGGATTTTTTTTCTCCCTAAATTATAAAACCCCTCATTTAAAAACTGCATTTTGTGTTTACTTGTGTTATCTTTGACTAA
Organism: Channallabes apus; assembly: GCA_030522415.1. Lineage (NCBI taxonomy): Eukaryota > Metazoa > Chordata > Actinopteri > Siluriformes > Clariidae > Channallabes > Channallabes apus. The sequence goes on along the minus strand of CM060111.1, from coordinate 30,559,338 downwards.
TAGTTAAATGTGTTTGATGATCAGAAACATTTTGTGTGACAAACATGCAAAAGAATAAGAAATCAGGAGGGGGGCAAATAGTTTTTCACACCACTGTGTGTGTGTGTGTGTGTGTGTGTGTGTATATATATATATATATATATATATATATATATATATATATATAATATAAGTATATGTATCTTTAAACTTGTATATTATATATAAGTATATATTATATATTATACTTATATTTGCCCGATCTATATTCTGTCGTGAACTAACCCGGGATGATCAGAAGACTTAGCGATTAGCCGTTAGCCCTTTGTAGCGTGGACGGTAAACCCAAATGCGGAAGCAAGCGAGTAGGCAGGATAACCATGCAAATTAGTCTAAGGACTCTCACAGAAGGGGAGCAAGGGAAAAACACAAATTTAACCCGGGTCCTATTAAAACACACAGTCGAATCAGAAAGTAAACAATCTGAACCGACATGCGTGAACTCAGTGACTAAGCTCTATGTGGTGTTTTTTTTACTCCTCTTATACTTCCTGGTTCGCGACGCATTACTTCCGGGTCCTAGTGCCGGTCTCGGAGTGAGTGTGTTTGTGACAAATAGTATTTTTTTATTTAATTTTTGTTTAATAATATTTATTTTTATTAAAAAAAAAAAAAAAAAAACGGCACGCCAAAGAGAATATTTTGTTTAAAAGATGCTCTTGTTTTAAGACACTATTGATGAGTGTCAGTAATGTCATGTTTGAAAGTAATTCATATTGTGTTGGCAGGTCTATGGTAACAGCAAACCAGAAATCAGAATATCTGCTGAGGGTTTTAAGCCATTCATAGTGTTTAAGTCTAAATATTTGCAACTTCCTTGACATATAGTTTCTTTTTAGCCTGAATTAGATTTAATTACAAAACTGGCAAACTGCAAACGGGACTTCTTATGGTTTTCTGTTAACAATGGCTTTCTTCTTGCCACTCTTCCATAAAGGCCAACTTTGTGCAGTGCACGACTAATAGTTGTCCTGTGGACAGATTCCCACACCTGAGCTGTAGATCTCTGCAGCTCGTCCTGAGTCACCATGGGTCTCTTGGCTGCATTTCTGATCAGCGCTCTCCTTGTTCGGCCTGTGAGTTTAGGTGGTCGGCCTTGACTTGGTAGGTTTACAGTTGTGCCATACTCCTTCCATTTCTGAATGATCGCTTGAACAGTGCTCCTTGGGATGTTCAAGGCTTTGGAAATCTTTTTGTAGCCTAAGCCTGCTTTAAATTTCTCAATAACTTTATCCCTGACCTGTCTGGTGTGTTCTTTGGACTTCATGGTGTTGTTGCTCCCAATATTCTCTTAGACAACCTCTGAGAACGTCACAGAGCAGCTGTATTTGTACTGACATTAGATTACACTCAGGTGCACTCTATTTAGTCATTAGCACTCATCAGGCAATGTCTATGGGCAACTGACTGCACTCAGACCAAAGGGGGCTGAATAATTACACACACCCCATTTTCATTTAATTGTAAAAAATGTTTGAAATCAAGTATGATTTTCATTCCACTTTTCACGTGTACACCACTTTGTATTGGTCTTTCACGTGGAATTCCAGTAAAGTTGATTCATGTTTGTGGCTGTAATGTGACAAAATGTGGAAAAGTTCAAGGGGGCCGAATACTTTTGCAAGTATTTGGGACCCATTGAAAACTGTTTGTCAGTGGAAGCCAAAAAAAAGCAAGGTAATTTTTTTTGTGGGCTTTTTTCTTCTTTTTTTTTTGCATATTGTGCAAGGTTTGATTAAGACATTTCACCATGAGTGCGAAGAATATTAGCAAGTAGTAGTAATAGTAGCAAGGAGAAAAAGGAGCAACTTTCAGTTTCGTTTAAATCAGCCAGTGCCAAAAAGAATGCATCACGGTTAAGTGAGGCTAAATGTCTATTTATATCTTACTTCATTTATGTCTTTTCTAAATGTTTTGATTGTTTTTACATGGAAAAAAATGATACTGTTGAAAATTGGTAATATTGGCCATATTTTTGGGAGGCAGGAGACGATTATCTGCTTTTACATTATTTCCTATGTGAAAATGTAAAAATGCATTTTGCAATACAAATATCTGTATATATATGTGTGTGTGTGGGGGGGCACAGTGTCCAATGATGCACACGCACACTGACAAAGAACAGGCTGAGCCTTGAGCAGAGAAAGAAAATGGATGTTTAACCTCTCTAAGGAGACTTGCTTTTAATATATATATATATATATATATATATATATATATATATATATATATATATACACACACACACACACCACTGTATTCTTATAAGATGCTGTCCATGGTGCTGAAGCTTTGCCGGATTATAATTTTGTAATGATGAGTTGACTTATTATGAAAAGATCTCATCACACTTTGTCAAAATAATCATTAGTGATTATGATGTACATAAGGGATAGACAGGTGACAGAGAAAGTACCAAGTCAAATCTTGTGAAAGGCACACTAGAAGATTGATTGCTGAGAGTGATGAGCGACAGACTGAATGATTGACTCAGCTGTTTATTAAACTCTATTTCATGGTTGGAGAAACTGAAAACCTTTCAACCAATTATAAGATGAGTAATAACATGTCTTATGTGCCTTGTTATACATCAGGCTGTAAGACCTCACTTACTCACTCACTTATCTTCTATACCACTTTATCCTGTATTCTGGGTCACAGGGATCTGGACCCTATTCCAGGAGGCTTAGGGCACGAGGCAGGGTACACCCTGGACAGGGTGCCAATCCATCGCAGGGCACACACACATTCATACACAGGCAACTTGGGAAGGCCAATTAGCCTAACCTGCATATCTTTGGACTGTGGGAGGAAACCGGAGTACCCGGAGGAAACCCACCAACACAGGCAGAACATGCAAACTCCATGCATGCAGAGACGGGAAACGAGCCTGGCCGGGAATTGAACCCGGACCCTGGAGGTGCAAGGAGCTGGAGCTGTAAGACTTTACATTTCCAAATACAGCAGCAGGAAAACGGTGACAATGGTACAGTAGCTAAGCAGGGTTTGGCTCTGGATTAGTGAAGGTTAGTGGTTCAAGTTTCAGCTCCACCAAGCTGCCACTATTGCGCCCTTGAGTATTTCCCTTCAACATGTCTGCTCCAGGGGTGCCACATTATGGCCTGTACTCTGTCCCAAGCTTCCTAACAAAGCTGCAATACTATGATGAAGAAAAGGATTTCACTGTGCAGTAATGTCTATGCAGCAAATAAATGGTGTTTGGAGCTGAAATTTTCCTATCATTATAATTTTTCTATATGCAGTTATGGGGAGAGATTGTACAAAGGTAGCCACAATTTTTACGAAATGTGAAAGTTTTAAACATGAACGTTACACTCTTTGCGTAACAATTGGTCCATTTAATTACCAGTGTTTACTATGAGTTCATTTGGATTTCATTCTTCATAATGTCCCTTTTATCTTTAAAAGTGCAGTGCTACAAGCAGGATACAGGGAGGTTTGCCATAAATGTAAATGTGTGTTATTTCTTTATGTAAATAAGTGTGGCTGGGCACAGGCACATCAGTTGAAAATATGTGGAATTTATCATGGTTTGTTCTGTACAGCTGTCTGATAAATTTATCTATGCATGCTGGCAGTACTTGCACCACAAATTTAGAACTTGTCCTGTGCCCGCCTAGATAAATGTACAGTATGCCCTAAAGATTTCTGACCAGTAGTGCTGTTCTGTATAAAGTGCTGGCAGGTTCTCAGTGCAGTGACTAATCATGTTTTATCACAGCTTGGAAATAGTAAGTGCAAACTTACTAATGAGAACAGAGCAATAATTATAATTATATTGACCTGCCAATTACAATATAAATATCACAATATCTGGTGTAATTGATTCCTGGTGCAGGCTTCATTTGGTGCTTGAAAACTTGTTTGAATTTACTTTTTTTTCATTTCAGGCTCTCCAGTAAGCTACAAGAACAACCTCTGAAATCAGACTTTACTATAGATCTTAAACATGAGGTAAGTCACGGTGCTGTATATGTTTTGTACCCTTTATGCATAAAGATTTTGAATTACATATATTATTTTCTCATTTATATCCAATATCCTGGCAGCCGATACCCTTTTTGTATTTGTGAGTACTCAGATCTCATCATGTTCTTTTTCATGCGGCTTTCCATCCAGGCAGTTCTCCAATTTGAAATGGTCACGCTGCCGAGTCAAGGACTTTTTCAGAGCGACAATGCCACTTTGTATCTCTTCCTATCTCTCTTCACTTACTCGTTGTTGTTTTTTTTTAAGCCATCTGGGCTGGGCTTGTCTACTAAAAGGTTTTTTTCTTTTACTCACTATCACTGCACATCTTCAATGCTCTCTTCTTTAAATTACATCACCTTCATAATAATCTTATCCCACCGTTTCCTTTCGTTTTTGATTTCTTTCATATCTCTTTGGTGTCGGCTGTCTTGCCTCCCCCCCCCCCCCCACCCCCTCATGAGTGCCTCTGGATGTACCGTGAAAGTCACATTTTCTTGCCTTTGAAGCGACATGGAATGACCTGAAACGTCTGAGGTTTCCATTATTTCCAGACCATAATGTAAGAGTAAGGTGATAGAATATGGAATATAAATGCTACTTGGGAGTTATTTATGTAGACATCATAATTTTCTAGCCCTTAGTTTTAGGATTTGCATGTTCAACTCATCAATAAAACTCATCAAGCATTATTCAAAATTTTTAAAAGAACAGTATAAGGAAGTGTATCTGTCAAGGTTTTGGATCATCTAGGTCAGTATGAGCGTCTTAAAGTTGTATGTTGACTTGGGTTTTAATGTTGAGGATATTTACATAACCATTACTGGCGGAACTAGTATGAAGCTGACGACTGACAGTTAGTGTAATTAATAGAAGTAGTTTTAAATTCTTATCAGTACTGCAGTATGTAGCCAAAAGGCAAGGTGAAAAAATCATGGAGGTTTCTCTTTATGTCTATAGTTATTCCACTTTAGAATATCAACTAACTAACTTTCTCGAAGTTAAATCCCATATACAGTAGTATACAATGGAAAGCTAGTGTGCTATGTAGGCTGTAGAGTCCCTTGTTCCACACACCATGTAGTGTCCTTGTTCAGAGGGTAAGGGATAATAGAACCCCTATGAAGCATAGTGATAAGTATGGTTACTCGTCCCAGTGCTGTTAAACTCTTGGTCAGCACTCATGGAATGACTCATGGTATTCCTCTTGACCAATCAAACTGCTTGGTCAGAACAAATTGTTGTATATTTAATGTATAATGGCAATGTGAAAGGTTGAAGTTACCCCTTATGTTGTTTAAGTCCCAGCACAACCAAACTGCCAATGTTGGGGCTCTGAGCAGGGCAATTAACCCTCCCAGTCAGTCAGATGAGGAAAAACATGGTAAAATTGAACTGACTTGATTGTTATTGATTATGTCAGATCATTCAGAGTGCTGATCTCAATGTCATTCAATTGCATGTATTTTTCATTTTTATTTTAAGCTGAGACATTTGAACTGAAGTGAGCTTTCATGAAATGACAAGATGTAGAACAAAAAAAAAATTGTTTAAAGATGACCACTGTCAGCTAAAACAGATCAGATATTGCAAAATGCAAGGGTATAACATTTAACCGCTGATGGTATTAGCTGTTCTCTACTTTGCTTTGCTTACAGATGAATCATTGGTATAATGTTAGTGTGCGTTGATGTTCTAGGTGGCGCTGTATGTCTGGGATGAAGGTAAAGGGCCTCAGCTCACGCCAGTCCCTGAACTGTGTACGTTGCCGGAGGATTCACCTCAAGCCCAGCGCTGTGCCTCTACTGTTAACACTCACTCACCGCTGTGTGTAGGTAACCGCAACATCTGGAAAACACACTCAGTACTTATATTTAGCGTTAACACTTCAACAATAGAAGAAAGTATTACAGAGTGTTATGGTCTCACCAAAGAGACACTGAACTATAATACCCACTAGTGTCACATGTCACAATATCTATAACCTGTGTCTCATTTTACCTTCATTAGCTGCACTACATTCATTTAGGTTTTCATGTAATTTTATGTTCATTTTGCTTTTCAGTATCTGGGTGCTACAGTAGCTTTTCTGTAGGTGTGATCACAGCTAATTTTAATGATTCTTTTGTTCTCAGTAGTGCACTTTGGTTAATAAACTTTTATTAGTACTTGTCTTTACTTTTAGTTCCAAACCCTGGCACAGAATTAACGTTAGGTCGTTTTAAAACAATTCTGGATAAGTTACAAAACAGAGTTTGGAAGATCTCTGGGGTGTGAGAGATTTGTATTAATTAAACATTAATGTGATTTATGTTTATTAATTTGCAGAATCAATCTTTATATCCATTGTCACACTTGCACAAAACAGAACCAAAACAAAGCACTAATTTTAAAACAGGAGAGGCTACATTAATGCACTTATCCCAGCGGTTCACTAGTGCTTAGATCCCATCATGGTAGAAAGTTTTCTCAGTACATCGAAGCAATGATTAGGTTCCCTGCTTCATGTCTAAAAGTCTGGCCTCCTGCAAACTCCTTTATTGGCTCAAACATGTAGAAATGGATTCCAGCAACATCAGAACTGTATGGGGGATGTGACAATAACTCCCAGCTGAATTCCTGTGATGTACAAGTGGTGTTGGTGAAGTTGGTGACAAAGTATCCTTCGATTTCTTTCAAGGATCAGCCATTCCACTCATTAAATGTTCATGGGAAAAACTGCAGTGAGCTCAGACTCACCTCATCTGGGCACATCATTAAAGGATTATGGCCTTCTTTACAATGTTTGCACCATTGAAATGTTTTACTGCATCGAATCCGGGCTCGAGTGGTGCAAGGTGACATTGCTAACCACTACACCACCGTGCCGCCTTGAATGAAGAACTATGACAGGTAAATAAGTAATAAATAGTTTGGGGAATTGCAGTTAAACAAAGTTTGAAAGAACAAATTGTTTTATTTCTCTTTTACCACAGATTTTTTTTTTAATTATTGAATTACACTTTAAGCATTTTACTTGTCCATACAAACAAGCAGGGAATATTCTTGAGACAAATTAATTCCTTGAGTTGAGATTTAGCTGTACGAAAATCTGACAATTTATTGACATGAGCAAAATTTTTTTCTTTTTTTCTATGATGTGTCAGGTTCATCAAAAGTAGAAAAATGGCAGTTTAACCTTCTGCAAAACCTGAAATTCAGACAGATTCCAAGCTTCTACGGTTCTGTCGATACTTCATTCACATTCATCTGCAGACTTGACATTTATTCACGAGTGCTGCAGCTCTTTTGCACTCAGAAAGGTAATGCTAGCTGTTGAAAAGTTGAAATGGAAATCACATCACATCACATCACATTATTAAGGATGAAGTGTTTAAACATCTTAGGAAAGAAATAAGCTGAAGTATTGGTTTTAAAAAGTAAAAAATACACCAGTGTATGGACGTGTGTAAATATTATTATGCTTAGAAGTGGCCATTAAAAAACATGTAAAAACAGAGATTATGGGACTTGGAAAGTTGATGGAATTTACTGTGATATTGCTATGGGTCAGCCAGTAGTGGACATTCCTGATGAGTACAGGACTTGCACAATACTCGCTCTCCTGCCAACACAAAGAGAGACACTCATAAACAAAACTTTCTAACAAGCCTCAGTTAGAAAGCAGTACATGTTACTTGATGGCTTCGACGACTTTTCTCCATCTGCACGCCACAGTTATCTAAATATGTGGCTGCATACGCGGCATGTGCATGAATGATTTTGTATAGAAGGCTAGAACATTACAGGAGCCCCAAAGAAAATAAATGGAAGTGTTACAAATTGGTGTATGACAAATGGTGTGGAAATGGTCATCATTTACAGTAATTAGATATTAGAATCAGGTAAATCTGCCCATCTCTTTTATTCAAATCCTTTGTTGGATAAAATTCAGCTACAATAGGAGTCATCAGGTATGCATCAAATTTAGACACAGCATTGACTTTCCTATAGTCCACACAGAACCGGACCAGCCCATTAAACTTGGGAACTAAGACTACTGGGCTGCTTTTATAAGTTATATTCATATCGGGCATGGCCTTGTGTTGGGGCAATTCATTCAGTCAGCAGGGTTGAGCTAATCTATAAAATCTATGCAAGCACATCTGTGGGAGTCTCAACATGGTGATCTATGATTTTAGTTTGACTGGGCAGATGCTAAAACATAGAAGAGACATGGAGACTTTTGATGGCTGTGATGGTGAGAGGTGGTCACATCAGGGATGTGGGTAAATTGGTCCACTTTTAAAGCGTACCTCTGGTCGCATCTCTGCCCTCTAAAGATTCAATTCAATTCAATTTTATTTATATAGCACTTTTAACAATGGTCATTGTCTCAAAGCAGCTTCACAAAAATTAAAGAAATTTAACAAAAAAAAAAAACAAATAATAATAAATAAATAAATAAATAAAAATATATATATATTATAATAATAATAATAATAATTATAGAAAAGAATATAATTGGAAGTGTGGATGTGTGAGAAAAATGTGCAGATAATAATAATGAGACGAATGAATGAAATTTCTCTGATGAGCAAGTCAAGAGTGATGGCGACGGTGGCAAGGAAAAACTCCCTGAGATGGCATTAGGAAGAAACCTTGAGAGGAACCAGACTCAACAGGGAACCCATCCTCATTTGGGCGATAACAGATAGAAATGATATAACATCTTGTGTGTTGTGCAGGTGAAAATTCAATATGGTTTAGTTGAGATATATAATTGGGTATCATCAGCCTAACAATGGAAACTAATCCCATGTCTTCTAATGATGTTACCCAAGGGAAGCATGTATATTGAGAACAACAGAGGTCCTAAAACTGACCCTTGTGGGACCCCATATTTCACTGGCATTACACCAGACGGTTCTCCATTTAGATCTACAAAATGGTAGCGATCAGACAGGTAAGATCTAAACCATTTTAATGCCTGTCCCTGAATACCTATATAATTTTGTAAGCGATCTATGAGAATATTATGATCTATAGTGTCGAATGCAGCACTAAGATCGAGCAGGACTAGCAATGAGATGCAGCCTTGGTCTGAAGCTAAAAACAAGTCGTTTGTAATCTTAACTAGTGCAGTTTCTGTGCTATGATGGGGCCTGAAACCTGACTGAAATTCTTCAAGGATGTTGTTATCCTGCAAGAATGTGCAAATTTGAGCTGATACTACTTTCTACTAAAGAACTACCATGAACAGAGTTACAGCCACCTCCTCTTTGCATAGTGTCAGGAGAATAAGGCAGTACTGTAGACCTACTGAATCGTCTCTGTCTATTCACCTAACCTAAGGGACCCACTGTCCAGGCCACTTTGCTTTAACATGATGTACTGTAAGGACAAGGTGTGGGTGGTAGTACGAGCACTTTATCTCCTAGTGCAAATTCCCTTAGCTGAGTGTCATACTGTTTATAGGCCTGTAGCAATGTTTCGCTCTCAGATTAAGAATGTATTGAGGTGCATTTTTGCTAAACTTTAATTAACTGTTGCTCGAGCTAGAGATTTTCCTAATTTCATCATGAACAAACTTAGAATCATGTTTTAGAGCACCAGATTTATTCTATCAATCAGCTTACCTATTTACGAGTGGTAAACACTGGTGCAAATTGATTTATTATGCAATAATATATATATATATATATTTATATATATATATATATATATATATATATATATATATATATACCGTGGTGTGAAAAACTATTTGCCCCCCTCCTGATTTCTTATTCTTTTGCATGTTTGTCACACAAAATGTTTCTGATCATCAAACACATTTAACTATTAGTCAAAGATAACACAAGTAAAAACAAAATGCAGTTTTTAAATGAGGGGTTTTATTATTTAGGGAGAAAAAAAATCAAAACCTACATGGCCCTGTGTGAAAAAGTAATTGCCCCCTGAACCTAATAACTGGTTGGGCCACCCTTAGCAGCAATAACTGCAATCAAGCGTTTGCGATAACTTGCAATGAGTCTTTTACAGCGCTCTGGAGGAATTTTGGCCCACTCATCTTTGCAGAATTGTTGTAATTCAGCTTTATTTGAGCGTTTTCTAGCATGAACCGCCTTTTTAAGGTCATGCCACAACATCTCAATAGGATTCAGGTCAGGACTTTGACTAGGCCACTCCAAAGTCTTCATTTTGTTTTTCTTCAGCCATTCAGAGGTGGATTTGCTGGTGTGTTTTGGGTCATTGTCCTGCTGCAACACCCAAGATCGTTTCAGCTTGAGATGACGAACAGATGGCCGGACATTCTCCTTCAGGATTTTTTGGTAGACAGTAGAATTCATGGTTCCATCTATCACAGCAAGCCTTCCAGGTCCTGAAGCAGCAAAACAACCCCAGACCATCACACTACCACCACCATATTTTACTGTTGGTATGATGTTCTTTTTCTGAAATGCTGTGTTACTTTTACGCCAGATGTAACGGGACACGCACCTTCCAAAAAGTTCAACTTTTGTCTCGTTGGTCCACAAGGATTTTCCCAAAAGTCTTGGCAATCATTGAGATGTTTTTTAGCAAAATTGAGACAAGCCGTAATGTTCTTTTTGCTTAAAAGTGGTTTGCACCTTGGAAATCTGCCACGCAGGCTGTTTTTGCCCAGTCTCTTTCTTATGGTGAAGTCGTGAACATTGACCTTAATTGAGGCAAGTGAGGCCTGCAGTTCTTTAGATGTTGTCCTGGGGTCTTTTGTGGCTTCTCGTATGAGTTGTCTCTGCGCTCTTGGGGTAATTTTGGTCGGCCGGCCACTCCTGGGAAGGTTCACCACTGTTCCATGTTTTTGCCATTTGTGGATAATTGCTCTCACTGTGGTTCGCTGGAGTCCCAACGCTGTAGAAATAGCTTCATAACCTTTACCAGACTGATAGATCTCAATTACTTTTGTTCTCATTTGTTCCTGAATTTCTTTGGATCTTGGCATGATGTCTAGCTTTTGAGGTGCTTTTGGTCTACTTCTCTGTGTCAGGTAGCTCCTATTTAAGTGATTTCTTGATTGAAACAGGTGTGGCAGTAATCAGGCCTGGGGGTGACTACAGAAATTGAACTCAGGTGTGATAAACCACAGTTAAGTTATTTTTTAACAAGGGGGGCAATCACTTTTTCACACAGGGCCATGTAGATTTGGAGTTTTTTTTCTCCCTTAATAACGTAAACCTTCATTTAAAAACTGCATTTTGTGTTCAATTATGTTATCTTTGACTAATAGTTAACGGTTTCTTGATGAGCAGAAACATTTAAGTGTGACAAACATGCAAAAGAATAAGAAATCAGGAAGGAGGCAAATAGTTTTTCACACCACTGTATACTGTATATATATCGCCTCCGTATTTTTCAGTTGAAGAACTTTTAATGGCTTTAGATCAGATCATTTTCTTTAAGAACAAAGTAATTATTTCATAAGCGCATTTTATAAAAACAGGAAGAATCTTTGAAGCAAAAGGGTAATTATGATCTATATATATCTTAACGCAAAAACAGAAATAAAGGAGTGGGAGTCTAGCAGCACATTTCCTTCACCCCTCCATGTAAAATGAAGGCATGAAATAAAAAGAGCTATTTCTTTTGTTTGAGTGAGCAGTATCATGCAAGACCAGAAGGAGTTGAGCGCCACACATCTGGTAAATGAGTTCTACATCTGTTATTTCAGGATTTCTTTTATAAAGGGTAGCGCAGTTCTATTCAACTAAAACATCTACCATGGGGTCATGTCAAAAAACCTTGTTTGGAATATAACTTGCCTTTATTACAGTAACATCCTCTAATGTGGGATTAGTTGGTTTCTCACTCAATTATCAATTACCACCTTTTTGACAGCAGCAGGCATGCAGTCTTTAATCATCTTGGGGTGCATTTAATACAAATGGATTTTTTAAAATTTGGTACACAATCTAGTATTTTTTACAAAAAGTATTTACCTCTAGGCGGCACGGTGGATTAGTGATTAGCGTGGAGTTTGCATGTTCTCCCTCTGCTTGGTGGGTTTACTCCGGGGGCTCCAGTTTCATCCCACATTCCAAAGACATGCAGATTAGGCTAATTGACTTTTCCAAAATTGCCTGTATTGTTTAAATACGTGTGTGTATGTGTAAGTCTCCTGGGATAGACTCCAGGCAGCCGGGGACCCTGTATACAGGATAAAGCGGTATAGACAATGAATTAATGAGTTAGTATTTGCCTTTTTTGATTTTTCTTTTGTTGTTGTTGTTTTTGTTGAATATTTGTCATATTTAATGATTGTGATCATCAATCAACTTTTAATATTACACAAAGTTTTTTTTTATTTTTTTATATTACACTAGTAAATATTTTAAAAAAATATATATATACATTACATATATATAATGTATATTATATTACACTAGTAAATGTGGTTAGGGCACTGGTGGCTCAGTGGTAGGTGTTTCGCCTGCCATGTGGAAGGCCCGGGTTCGATTCCAGCCAGTGCCCACACCCCAGCCACTGGATACAGTGCCGGTCCCAAGCCCGGATAAAATGGGAGGGTTGCGTCAGGAAGGGCATCCGGTGTAAAACCTGTGCCAAGTTGTAGTGCGGACTGGATATTCCGCTGTGGCGACCCCTTGTCGGGAGCAGCCGAAAGACCAACAACAACATTACACTAGTAAATAAACAATGCAGTAAACCTACAGTAGGGAGCACCTTTTCTGCATTTATGCTTAGATGCTAACTGTATTTTATTGTATTTATACTTGTATGTAAACAATGATGATACATTTCAATTGAATCCAACCTATTTATTTTATTATAACAGATTTAACAGAAATAACAAGAATATTAGTTGTCATTTTCTATGCAATTTTTGATATGCACATTTCATTTGAAAGTCTAATCAAGAAACAAGATAAAGTTCAGAGGCCCTTTTTTGGCACAAATTTTTCACGCTTATTTATAAAGCCACTCAAAGTTATACTACATGCTCTGAGTTTAAATGGATGTTTAAAGTCTCTCTGTACTAGTTTATATTCTTAAGATAAAAGACTCAATACCATTATTTCAATTGACCTTATGTTTGATGCTTAATAGAGGGGTGGAAAAAAAGATCTGATAGAGTTAACATTGAAGGTAAGGTTAAAATTATCATTATCAGAGTTTGTTTGCAGACAGCAACCAGTGTATGCAGAGAGCACATTATAATGAGATGAGGATCAAGTGAGTGAAGATTTATGTAGTGATATTGGTGCATTCTTCTTTCAGTTACAACCGGTACCGATCTAGATATGTGTGTTTTTTTTTATGTGTGTGTCAATATTATGAAATGTCTACTTTTTTTTTCCATCAGGGTAAGCCTGTTAAGCGAGAGGACATATTTGTGGCAGTGAAAACGTGCAAGAAGTTCCACACAGAAAGAGGTGAGTCAATTAGTTGTTGGTTTAATTAGGTTAATAATTTTATTAAGAAGACTTTTTCTAGTATTTTTGATATGAACGGAAGGTTTGAAATCGGTCTGTAATTTGTTATTTCATTCGCGTCCAAATTAGATTTTTTAAGAAGCGGCTTAATAACTGCTAACTTGAAAGGTTTAGGGACGTGACCTAGATGTAATGAAGAATTAATAATGTTTAGAAGTGGCTCTCCAACCGTAAGCATCACTTCTTTTAAAAATCTGGTTGGGATTGGGTCTAACAGGCACGTTGTTGATTTAGCCGAGGTGATAAGTTTATAGAGCTCTTCCTGTCCTATACCTGTAAAGCACTGAAAATCTAAATGTGAAGCTATAGGCTGAACTGGATCGTGAGATACTATTAGAGGTTGAACCTTTATTTTCCATTATTACCATTATTTTCTTCCTGATATTATTGATTTTTTCATTAAAGAAGTCCATAAAGTCTTCACTTCTAAACTGTGATGGGATACTCTCTGCGGGCATCTTAGGTTTTGTTAGGCGAGCCACTGTACTAAATAAGAACCTGGGATTGTTTTGGTTTCTTGCTATCAGTTGGCTAAGATGCTCAGTCCTAGCAGGTTTTAGAGCCTGTCTATAGCTGCACATACTGTCTTTATACGCAATTCGAAAAACTTCTAATTTAGTTTTCCTCCATTTTCGCTCGAGGTTACGGGTTGCTCTCTTTAGAAGAAGAAGAAGAAGAAGAATATTCAATTATTGTCACATGTACTTTTTACAGCACAGCGAAATTTCTTCTTCGCATATCCCAATTAGGAAACTGGGGTCAGAGCGCAGGGTCAGCCAGCTTACAGCGCCCCTGGAGCAGATAGGGTTAAGGGCCTTGCTCAAGGGCTCAACAGTGGCAACTTGCCGATGCTGGGGTTCGAACCCCCGACCTTCCGATCAGTAACCCAGAAACCCACAGCCTTAACCGATTGAGCCACCACTGCCCAGGTGGCGCGAGTATGACTGTTGTACCACGGTGCAAGTGTTTTATCTCTGACTTTTTTTAATCTGATGGGAGCAACAATGTCTAATGTACTGGTAAAAATAGTGCCCATGCTGCTAGTCACTTCATCTAGATCATCTGCATTTAGGGGTCTAATAAGAAATTGGGACAGATCCAGCAGATTACTTGTGAATCTGTCTTTAGTAGTGGGATTCATATTTCTAACAGATTGATAACGTGGGGAGACACAGCTAATCTGTTCTACGGGTAGAGTATATGTCAGGAGGTGATGATCTGTGATATCATCACTTTGAGGTATGATCTCTATATTAGAGACATCTATACCATGGGATATAATTAAATCTAGCGTATGATTAAAGCGGTGAGTTGCTCCAATTATATTTTGTTTCACCCCAAAGGAATTTAGTAAATCCATAAATGTGAGTGCTAAAGCGTTGTTAGCATCATCTACATGAATGTTAAAATCTCCTACTATCAACACTTTGTCAGAGTTAACCAATAGGTCTGATAGCAGATGTCCAAATTCTTTAATAAAATCGACATATGGCCCCGGGGTTCTGTACACGGTGGCCAGGGTAAAATATAGCAAGGGTTTATTACGTATTTAATTTAGTGCAACACTTACACTTCAAATGAATTAAACCTGGGCCTTATTTTCTGAGTAACAGTGAGTACATCATTGTAGATAGTGGCGACACCACCACCGCGACCAATTAGACGGGGCTCGTGCTTATAGAAATATCCTGACGGAGTAGACTCATTCAGACCAAAATATTCATTTGGTTTAAGCCAGGTTTCGGTGAGACAGAGTGCGTCAAGGCAATAATCTGAGATAATTTCATTAACAATAAGTGCTTTAGGCGCAAGGGATCTAATATTGAGTAGTCCAAACTTTAGAGGTGGATTTTGACTACTTATTTTGCCTTTTTCTGGTTTTATGGTTATCAGATTGTTTCGGGCAAATTTAACAAATTTATTCTTTTTTCTCAGTATTCGGGGAACAGACACAGTTTCTATAGGACAAGCTATGTGTGTGCGTCTATCACTACGGTGAGTTGTGATGTGGCTAATATGTTTGGAATCTACAGTATGACTTACCGCCAGTCAGATGGTTCGTAGTGTCCTGGAGATGTTGTCAGAGAGGGCCGCTGCTCCAGCTCTGCTAGGGTGTAGGCCATCGGTGTGATAGAGCCTAGGACGCTCCCAGAACACATTCCAGTTATCAACAAAGCGTAATTTCTGTTGTCGACACCAAGATTGTAACCATTCATTAAAGGCAAATAATCTACTGAACTTCTCGATTCCTCGCTGAAATGTGGGAAGTGGTCCAGATACGACGATCCTTGTCGTGGGTGATGTGCTGCGGACCTTCTCGACCAGGCTCCTGAAGTCCTTCTTTAGGATCTCCGTCTGCCTCAGCCTGGTGTCGTTCGTGCCGGCATGAAGGACCACAGCTCCAATGTTCTTCCTCAGGGCAGCAGGCACCTGTGCAGCAACATCAAGAACACGTGCACCAGGTAAACAGCGTGTGTGCACCTTACCTTTAGCCGTGGTAGCACGCACGTGCCGGACGATGGAGTCTCCGATGACCAGGACGTCGTGTGCCGTCTCGCGGAGAGGAGCGAAGTGGTTTCGGGTCGAGATGTCGAAGACGGGTGGTGGTGGAGGGGGAGAGGTCCTCGCCCGGGGCTTGGCGTGCTTCTTCCGCTGCTGCTGTATCCCGGCGCCGTGGTGTAGGAAAACTGGGCGGGCTGCGTCCTTGGTGTGTTGGACCTGGGCAGAGAAACACGCGGGGTTGAGGTTGTAGGAGAATTTACCTGGGACAGGTGAGCGTCGGTCCGTGACGATTCCAGCGTGGCTTTCCGCTGCTGTAGCCGGGCCAGCTTCACCTGTAGCTCACGGATCAGCTTCTCCATGGCCTCCAGCTCCAAATCCACCGAGTGCAGCTCCAATGTCTCCTCACCTGCACTCAGAGGCAGAATCACAACCGACATGGTGTCTAAACACGGAAAATAATCGGTGTGAAGAAGCGAAAACAAACTTTACAAACAAACGTGATAGCCGGGCTAACGGGCTAGCGATGCTAATGCCGGCTAAAAGCGGTGTGCTGCAAAACAATTAAAACTTAACGATATAACACGCGTTTCGAGTAAATATATTATAAGATACTTATCCGTTTTATGTACACTCTTCGTAAGGGGACGAAAAAGTTTAAAAATTGGTCAGTATGGCGGAGCTCGGAAAAAAGCAGCGTCTCAGCGTCCTCGTACAAGGGTTGCCAGATCTGTAGTTGCAACTGTAGCATCTTATCGCGTCAGTCACATTCTTGCAAAACACAAGAAGTCTTTCAAGGATTGCGAAGTTGTGAAAGAAGCATTTGTCGCGGCTGCAGACGTACTATTTGGTGACATCAAGAATAAAAGTTATGTCATAACTGCCGTTAAGGACGTGCAATTATCCCGTGGCACTGTTACACGGCGATGTGAGGGATGTCGAGGCGCAGTTAAGGAAGGATATTGAACAGTGTGAATGTTTTTCTCTTCAATTTGATGAGTCGACTGATGTTGTGGATGTGGCACAGCTGTGTGTTTTCATTAGAATGGTTTTTGGAGACGTGGGTGCAAAAGAAGAGCTAGGGTTAGGGTTAATACCTTTCAATTATCACTACAATTAGACTATGTTTTATTATATATGAATTAGGGCTACTTTCTGTTTGTTTCGTGCACATTAAATATGTAAATATGCTATGAATAGCAACTGGCTTTCTGTTTGGACTGGTACATCTCGGCACACTGACAAATTAAAAAGTAGATCTTTGTTCAAAAAAGGTGGGCACCCCTGGTGTAGACGAATAAATATACCAGAGTGTCTAGTTTCGAGACTAATGCTGACCCTCTATACAAAGTTTGAGATATACCCCTGTCTGCGACTGGCTGAAAAAAGTTATAACTGATAATATATAATTAAATTATATGTTATCTTTTTAGAATATACAATATAAAACCATGAGTGGCGACATGGTGACTTAATGGTTCAGTGCTCACCTTGCAGCTCATCCACCTCGTGCTTGGTGGGTTTCCTCCAGGTGGTCCAGTTTCCTCCAATAGATGAAAGACATGCAGAGTAGGCTAATTGGCAAGCAGATGTTGGTGGCTTTCCTAAGGCAGGATATACTGTAAATGTCATCCAGGGCTGGGAGCTACAGAGATACAGTAAGATCCTCTGAGATATATGTCCCCAGGCGTTTGGAGCTTGATGCATGCTCCACACTGTCCCCACTGATAAAGTTTGGAACATAATCCTCTAGTCTTGGAGACAACAACCGAAAGACAGAGGACTACTGGACAGTGATATTGACAGACAAATTTTTGTTTCAAAGTTTGTGATGTTTGGGTCACAGAGAAGAACATTTGTAAGGTACAGAACAAATGATAGGATGTTGTGTTAAATTGTATTTGTTTTGATTCTCATCTCTGACTTGATAATTTTAGCCATAATAGGTTAAACTTATTCTAAACTTCTCTTTTCCTTTTATTGCTCCAGGAATAATCAGTAAAACTCTTCTTCTCTGCTAAAACATAGCAGACTGCCTCCCCTTTACTCATGCCTTGTACCCATCCAAATGTAATCTCTTATCTTATCCCATCTTTCTGCCTGATTTATCCTGTACCCATTCTTATTTTAAATAAGTGTACATCATATCTGCTGTTATTTGTCATCTAATTAATGTCATTTATTTTTAGTTATGTTTGCCTCTACTGCTCCTTGAGGCAGACACAAGGCGAAACTATATTTCTGTTTTAGATGTTGGTGTTATAGGCACACAGTCCCAAACCTTATAAGACAACATTAATGCTTTTCAAACTTGCGTTGGCTTTCATTCTTGGCAGAGCATTAAGAATGTTCTTTCAAGTGCATTTAATGATCTCTTTAGTGACTCTGGGGCTCTGAACTTTCTCTTTATTCTTGTTTTCATCTCCTTTAAATTCATTAGATACTCATTTCATGTCTGGCATCAGGCATCATGTCTGGTTTTACGTATCTGGTAATACAAATGTTTTCCTGTTTCCATGACTACTATCATTTTGTTCAAAACAGAAATGTCACTGCTGCCGTTGCTCATTGTGTTCCCCAGGGATCAGTCCTTGGCCCTATCCATATTATTAATATGCAAGTATAAGATGCATGTTGTGACTTTATTTTGGGGAATATTATCTAGTATTCTAGGAAAATCCCTGGTGTTTTCATATTCAATGCATGACAGGTTATCTTCCAGTATCTCTCATTATCACAGGTCTTCATGGACCTGAGCATTCACATAGCATTACCCATGGATTCTCTACTCAATGAGCCTGCTAGTGTAGCCATTTATTTTGGAGACATCTGGAAGGAAAAGGCATTTTTGTGGAACTAGTGCTGGCATTTAATAGGCTTGATTTATCCTACTTGTGTTATACAAGTCACTTTAGAGAACTTCTAAAATAAAGGCTTTTTATTACCAAAGCAACAGCAATAATGAAAGCAAAAACCTCATATAAAAAATCATAAACATGACTTCATCAGTGACTGCAAAGAGTAGCAATGACTAGAGCGAATAAATTAAATATGTACATTATTATGTCTTCTCTGAGGGCTGTTTTGTTTGTACAGTATTTGTTTTATATATAATGTCAGACTTGGTACAAACTTGGTTTTATAATGTTCAAACTGTCAGCCAGATACAATCTATTATAAAAGTATGTTGCTTAGGCTGTCCTTAGGCTGAACTGAACAATATGTTGTCTTCTGTGCACTTTTTGGCGATATTTTGCATTTGCTCATTTGGCTAATTACTTTTCAAAGTGACTTGACACAGAAATATTATTTTAATGTACTGTATCTTTTCACATGTCCAACAAAAACAAGAAAAAGAGTTTGACTTTTTTTTTTTTGGGGGGGGGGGGGGTATTATACCTAAGACATTATCCTCATCTGTGAAGGAGTAGTTTGGTATTGTTCCCTGGAAGGTTTTCAGGCATTTCTTCTCCACATATTACATGCACATGTTGGCTACAGTAGAGAACACAAGGAAATTACTGGTGTCATGGTAAATTGTTCTCTAGTAAATATTTTTGGATTCAAAGTTTTGAGTGCAAATAAACACTGACGTGTAATCTTCCAATCACCCTTAAAGTTTCATATCTCCAATGGAGAGGGCCCAAAGTTGATATTCCTGAGAGCAGCCACTCAAAAAAATAACTCGTTGAATGAACATAATTAAATTATGGAAAGAATTTCCACCTGATTTAATGGCTTTCGTTCAGCATTAAGCAATTTTGTTGGCCCAACTTAATGTTCTTAGGTTCCGTCAAAGTAATGTTATTAGGTTCATTTAACTTATTTACTACAGCTGCGTCCAACATAATTTAATACTGTTAACATAAATGAATAGGGTTGGTACAACAAATTTTTCAGTTGTAAATTAAGTTGATCCAACTCAAGTAAATTTAAATTTCAAGCCCTGGTCAACAAAATTTTGTGAAGGAAGGAAACAGACAAATGGGATAAAATGGATATTTTTATTTTACACCAGGAGCAACTTACAAATGAGGTCTCAATTTGAAAAGATGTACAAAACATAAAACACCACAAATAACTATTAATAAAAAAAATAAACACCAACAGAAACGTTTTGAACTTTATAACTGTATGTTATGACTTTTAAATATGACCGTTCGACACGTTGGTCAGGAAACTCCTGAAGTCAGATGCAGACACGACACTTTCAGTCACAAACTCCTGTGAAAAAATACAGAGATAGAGATTCAATTAAAATTCATGACACTTAATTTAGCAAATGAACAATATTTATACTTTGTTCCTCTCGCTTCACAACTCATGAGAACAGACCGAAACCAGAACCGAACCGCAGATTAAGCACGCGCATATAACCGTCGGTATTTTAAGCTTTTCCCATGTTTGTCCTCCTTGTCCTTGAACTATTCCAGTCACCCATAGATTACAGTATGTTCCACTGGGGCCTAATAACAAATACAGATCATTATATGGTGGCTTTAAAAGATCCATTATCGTTGTATACTCTACCAAAGACTGCCTCTTGTGATCTGGCCTATCCTCTTACTTGACTGTTTGACACACTAGCTGTTCACTGATTTGATTTGTTTAGAGCGCACATCCTGGGTTTTTAAGTCATCATCCACATACTTGAAGCAGTGGCTTCGACTTGATGTCTTTGCATTTATTGGTCTGTCTTTGTAGGATGTTAAATCAATTAGGGGTTTTTTTTGCCATTGCACTTTTGGGCTTGCTGTACTTACTATATTCAATTCCAGTAATTTAATTCCACGTGCTCTTCTGTTGCACAGCATCGGTCCCAAGGTTGTCCTACCTTGTACATTTACAGTAGCAACCACTTTGTGTCTTTTATAGAACCTTATACAGAGGTACCTCGGCATATGAAGACCTTGCCACACAAATTTGTGCCTTAAGAACTACAATTTTGCAACAAATTTTTCTCGGCATGGGAAGCATTTCTGGCATACAAGCGAATGACTGAGCCATTGACATTGCACCAACGTCCGGGACCTCTTCAAAACTAGTTTGCGCCAGTGGAAAGCCAAATGCGGCAAATTTACACACATATATATATATATATATATATATATATATATATATTTTTTTTTTTTTTTTTGCATTTTACAATTCGTGAAAGAGAAGACAGAGCACAATTGTTCCCAAGAATGGTAGCAAGAAGAAAAGGGAGACACTTTCGGTTTTGTTTATAAAGTGGAATCATAAATTACGGTTAAGTCTGGTGTAATGTCTATATAATTTGAAGTTGACTTCTTTTACTTGTCTTTTCTAAATGTTTTGATTGATTTTTATATGTAGAAACATGATTATAATGTTGAAAATTGGTAATATTGGTAATATTTTTAAGTGGCTGAAACGGATTATCTGCATCTATATTATTTTCCTATGGGAAAATGCGTTTCGCAATGCAAGATTTCGTCATAGGAACCGATTAAATCTGTATGCCGAGGTACCACTGTATTCTTTATAAGCTTATAGACTGTTGATTTAAACCATTTTGTCACTGTGTAGGATTGAGCATTTTATCACACACCAAAGAGGTGCCATTGTCCATTTTGATCAAAACTCCTTTATTAGTTTCTTTATTAAGTGGATTGTTATAGATGGAATTAAATAATTAAATATTCAAATTGAACACTGTACCACACATCCAATGAGCTCAATCCGAAACACAATGTTGTAATTGCGGAGTATTGGTTTTGTTCAACCCTTTTAACATTACATCTGCATTTTTTCCAAATAAATGTCAAGTTCTTTGATTTAAAGAAGCATGAAGAACATTTGGCATGTCTTTATACAGGCTTTTTACAATAAATAATTCAGATTTATATGAGAACTACTCAGGAACCAATCTTATTTGAGAGGCATTATTTTTATGAGACATTTCAATTACAATATGAGGTTCTGTAATGGAAGTAATTACAGATGCAGTAAAAAAAATTGTATTGCTCTAAAGCATGCACCATAACAAAAGTCAATCTTGAGGGTTATATGATTTTGCAAGACTGGTATGCTGGGGTTGATTAATTGGTTCCTGATCTGCTGTAGTCCCTGTGGTGAAGAAGACATGGGAGAAACAAGCTTCACGTCTGGAGTACTACAGTGATCATGCTGATCCTTCCATCCCGACCATAGATCTTGGTGTCCCCAACACAGAAAGAGGTGAGTTGCCTGTACTGTGCCGAAAGTCTGATCTCGATGGGATGCACAATTACCATTATTGGTATTCCAGTTAGGTGGATAATGAATGATAAAATGTTCATGGAAAGACATAATTTAATTAAGCAATATCACACGAGTAGGAGTGCTGTTGATCATGGCTATGATGCAGTGTTAGGCAGGAGTGCTGATCTTCTCTATGACAGCACAACCATATGTATCAGACTTCTTTAATACTGTACAACATTTCCACAAACATCATTCATTGTAAAAAAAAAATTATGATTTGTTTGTTTATTTATTTAGTTTTTTTGCTCTACCAACACGCTTCATTCTGCAATGGTGGAACAAGCCTTGAGCTGATGACCAACAGTTATCAACCTTTAATTAGAGTTTTGAGTAACTTCAAATTCTTACCGGCACCATGTTGCCAAAGGAAAAACAATGAAGGTGGCAAACTGTCCTGAGAGATTTACTTTATATTTGCATTTATTCCGCTTTAGAATAAAATTGTTTTAGATTGTATGTTTAGGCACCAACATCATGCCAAGTAGAACATGTAGCCATTTCTTTAATTTAATTAATCTATTTATTTATCTTCTATACACCTTATCTTATGTTTGGTATCACAAGGGCACAAGGCGGGCTACACCCTGGACAGGATGCCAATCCACACACATACATACACTTACACATACACACCTACCCACACATACATTACAAGCAATATGGAAATGCCAATTAACCTAACCTTCATTTCTTTGGACTGTGGGTGGAAACCAGAGTACCTGGAGAAAACCCACCAAGCATGGGGAGAACATGCAATATTCATGCACACAGACCCAAGGTGGAAATTAAATCCTTGACCCTGGAGGTGCAAGACCATAGTGCTAACTATTATGCCTGTCCCAGATTAGGCAGGGTACACCCTAGATGGGGTGTCAATCCTTTGCAGGGCATACACTCACATACATACATTCACACACTACAGGTAATTTGGGAATGACAATTACAGTAGCTTAATCTGCATGTTTTTGGACTGTGGGAGGAAACCAGAGGACCAGGTCCAATCGGGACCTTGGAGGTGCAAGGCGACAGTGCTAGCCATTACGCCACCGTGTTACCTGTATAAGAGAAATTAAAATGTTTTGTTTTTAATGCACACTTACTTATACAAACACCAACTTTCAAGGCAGGAGATGGATTCAGAATCTTAGGTCCAGACAGACGATGTAACAGTGTGAAAGCAGCTTTCACATCAAATTTACACTGGGAACAATGTATTATGTCTACAACAGATGTCTGGAAATTGTATTTGGCTGTCAATTAGATCATCTGAACATGACGACTCTTTAAACCGAAGACAAATTTGAAACACTTAAATGGAGAGGCAATGAAGCGATTGCTAGACTGGTGTGGAATCAGAGACATAAATCTAGACATAAAATAGAGTAATGAGGTACAGAGAAGACGTGTATATGGGGTCATTTTCTCACTGCACTATTCACAGTAGAGTAATAAAGAATGGGAAATTGACGCTGCATAATTTTCCTCTAAAGCCTGTAAATCTGTTTTCTACTTTTCCAACTTAAGTGTAATTGAGTCTTTTTTCTTTTTCCTTTTTTTTTAACCGTTAAGGTTGGTGAACTTTCAATTTCCAAACACAAACAAAAGATAAAATGGTTTTAGTTAAGTGACTCAATCAATTAAATAAGACGAAACAGCACGGAAAGAATATCTATAAAGTACAGAAGCCAAAGGCTGGAGGTAAACACATTCTATACTGTACTCAGCTAGTCTCACACAGCAAAAGGTGGATCAGTTTTGGAAAGATATCCAAGCTGACTGAAGGTCTAAAACATCAATAAGCTCTTACTTTATGACCACCTGCATAATATTGAGCATGTCCTCCTTTTTGCCACCATAACAGAGATGCACTGTGTGTTCTGACACCTTTCTATTGGAACAACCATTAACCTTTTCCTCAATTTAATTTACAGTGATTTCTTTATTGGGTCAGACCACTTGGGCCAGCCTTGACTTCCCATGTGCATTATTGAGTCTTGGACACCCATGACACTGTCGCCAGTTTTGGTACATACTGACCACTGCAGACCATGATGACCCAGTTGTCTAGCCACCACAAATTGGCCCTTCTCATACTATCTACATCTCATTACAATGGCAGATGGAAGTGGGTTGGGATATATTAGGCACCAAATTAGCCTTTTTTTCCTGAAGTTGATGTGTTGAAAGCAAAAAAACTAAAAAATAAAAAAATAGGCATGCATAAGGGTTTGGGTGACTTTAATATGAATTGTGACAGCTAAAGGAATGAATCAGAACAACTCCAAAACTCTTGTGGGATGTTCCCAGGCTACAGTGGACAGGACATATCAAAAGTGGTACAAAGAATGAACTAGTGAACTGGTGACAGGCCCATGGGTGGCCAAGGCTCATTGATGCACATGGGGAGAGAAGGCTAGTCCGATAGTATAGAAGCGTAAGGTCAGTACAGTTTGGCGGCAAAAGTTGGGACCCACTCAATATCAGGCGGGTGGTCATAATGTTATGACTGATCAGTGTAATAGGATTTTTAACACAATCAGAATAAAAAAATGTATCATGTCCGTCATAACAGTCTGACCGGATTTGGCCTGATCAAAATTAATTCCATGTAGGGGTAACATTAGGAGGCATCATATCTTTCCACCTTACCAATCACTGAGACCGAATTATTAGAACCAATTGTACGTAATGTAGAATACAGGATTTGTATGGATGTATGGGAAGCCTAACCTAACCTCAAAATCGGGTGAAGAAACTCATAACTTCTTTTATAAATCCATGCATCATTCGTTCATTTGTTTTTCATAATAAAAATGTAAAAAAAATATTTAAAAAATGGAAATTACTTGTTTTATTCAATATTCATTCCCAAAATTTAAATGAATAAATCAGCTTAAAAATAACAAGATCCCGTGTTTAGGTTTCTGTAAAATCCCAGCACCTAAAAACCCAGTGTGACTGATCCCTGCTTGCAGTTTAAGTGTTCCTCAGAGGGTTTCATGTCTGCTTTGTTAAATTGTCTGAAAATGTCCATTCTCTTTAGGTAAAAAATAAAATGATGATTCTAAAAAAAGCACTATTCAGCACAACATCTAAAGAAAGCAGTAAAAAAAACTTCCGGGTCATATATATATGTAGATGTAGATTTGGAGTTTTTTTTCCTCCCTTAATAACGTAAACCTTCATTTAAAAACTGCATTTTGTGTTCAATTATGTTATCTTTGACTAATAGTTAATGGTTTTTGATGAGCAGAAACATTTAAGTGTGACAAACATGCAAAAGAATAAGAAATCAGGAAGGGGGCAAATAGTTTTTCACACCACTGTATACTGTATATATATCGCCTCCGTATTTTTCAGTTGAAGAACTTTTAATGGCTTTAGATCAGATATCGATATATATACAGTATACAGTGGTGTGAAAAACTATTTGCCCCCTTCCTGATTTCTTATTCTTTTGCATGTTTGTCACACTTAAATGTTTCTGCTCATCAAAAACCATTAACTATTAGTCAAAGATAACATAATTGAACACAAAATGCAGTTTTTAAATGAAGGTTTACGTTATTAAGGGAGGAAAAAAAACTCCAAATCTACATGGCCCTGTGTGAAAAAGTGATTGCCCCCCTTGTTAAAAAATAACTTAACTGTGGTTTATCACACCTGAGTTCAATTTCTGTAGTCACCCCCAGGCCTGATTACTGCCACACCTGTTTCAATCAAGAAATCACTTAAATAGGAGCTACCTGACACAGAGAAGTAGACCAAAAGCACCTCAAAAGCTAGACATCATGCCGAGATCCAAAGAAATTCAGGAACAAATGAGAACAAAAGTAATTGAGATCTATCAGTCTGGTAAAGGTTA
The DNA here is from genome assembly GCA_030522415.1 of Channallabes apus. Lineage (NCBI taxonomy): Eukaryota > Metazoa > Chordata > Actinopteri > Siluriformes > Clariidae > Channallabes > Channallabes apus. The sequence goes on along the minus strand of CM060111.1, from coordinate 30,533,205 downwards.
TAAAGCCATTTCTAAAGCTTTGGGACTCCAGCGAACCACAGTGAGAGCCATTATCCACAAATGGCAAAAACATGGAACAGTGGTGAACCTTCCCAGGAGTGGCCGGCCGACCAAAATTACCCCAAGAGCGCAGAGACAACTCATCCGAGAGGCCACAAAAGACCCCAGGACAACATCTAAAGAACTGCAGGCCTCACTTGCCTCAGTTAAGGTCAGTGTTCACGACTCCACCATAAGAAAGAGACTGGGCAAAAACGGCCTGCATGGCAGATTTCCAAGGCGCAAACCACTTTTAAGAAAAAAGAACATTAAGGCTCGTCTCAATTTTGCTAAAAAACATGTCAATGATTGCCGAGACTTTTTGGAAAATACCTTGTGGTATGGAACGATATCGCGGACAATATTCAAATGCAATTGCAAATTGCATTTGCAATTGCGTTTCCCATATGTGGACGCACAAAGTGTGCCATAATTCAAATGCAATTGCAAACTTTGCATTACCGTTTGCTGATTCGCCTTCGCGAGCGCACACTGACTGCCAAATTTCAAATGAAAAAACAAAGTACATTTGCATTTGTATTTCCCAGGTCTTACACGTCATGAACCTGTCATATTTCAATAGCAAAATCAATCACCACGTTTGCTTTTTCACTTTCTCTGCGCCGCGCGTCAAGCCGGCCAAAATTCAAACGCAATCGCTAATCCATTTGCAATTGCATTTCCAACACGTTACACAGAAACCTGTCAATCAGCGTCAGGGGCGGGTCTATACTGTGGGGCGGGATTGTATGGGGAGTGACGTCACTCGCACTCGCCGACCAAGAGGGGGATATTTGAGCACTGGAGGTGAACCGAGATTATCTCATTTGTTTATCAAGAAATAAACACACAAAAATGACAAATCGCATATTTTCTTGCTCCGGAGTGGACAGAGAAGTTTTTACAAATAAAAATATTTTTAGATCTTCTCCTGTTACAGCCTGCTGGAGCTAAATCTTTCAGAAACGCTGCGTACCGGTGTTATGCGCTAAAATGCCTCCCTGCCACTGATTGCACCCCCACAAAATCTCTGTCAAATATATGAGGACATCACAATCAAATATTCATATTATTATTATAAAATATAATATATGAGTATTATCACGAAGCGATTTTTATTATAAATAAGAAATATAAAAATATACATGTACAGCCCCTGGCAAAAATTCTGGAATCACCCTCTCAGAAGATGTTCATTCAAATGTTTAATTGTGTAGAAAAAAAACAAGCACATACATGCCACAAAACTATTTTCACTCAACAATCCAAACTTCTGGCTGTATAAAACACTTTTAAAAAAACAAAGAAAGATAACTATAGTCAACGACAACTGTTTTAACAGCTCAAACAGAGGAAAAAAATATGGAATCACCATGCACTTTGCATTTCTACAACTGCTAATTAGTCTACAGTTAAAAAAGAGTGCTTGCACACATTAGGGATGTGTTCAACCAAGATGATTGACATAACTCATAGCTCCAACACGAGAGATGTCAGTCGAAACAAAGGAGAGAATTATCAAACTTCTTGAAGAAGGTAAATCTTCATGGAATGTTGGTTGTTCCCAGTCAGCTGTGTCTAAAATCTGGACCAAGTACAAATCAAATGGAAAGGTTGTAAAAGGGAAGCGTACTGGTAGACCAAGAAAGACATCAAAGCGCCAAGACAGAAAACTTAAAGCAATATGACTTGAAAACAGAAAATGCACAACAAAACAAATGAGGAACAAATGGGCAGAAAGTGGAGTCAATGTCTGTGACCGGACAGTAAGAAATCGCCTAAAAGAAATGGGATTTACATACAGAGAAGCCAAAAGAAAACCATCATTAACATCTAAACAGAAAAAAACAAGGGTTCAGTGGGCTAAAGAAAGACAATCTTGGACTGCGGATGACTGGATGAGAGTTAGATTCAGTGATGAATCACGAATCTGCATTGGGCAGGGTGATGATGCTGGAACTTTTGTTTGGTGCCGTTCCAATGAAATTAATAAAGACAACTGCCTGAAGAAAACATGCAAATTTCCACAATCATTATTGATATGGGGTTGTATGTCAGGTAAAGGTATGGGAGACATGACAGTCATTACATCTTCTATAAATGCACAAGTTTATGTTGAGATTTTGGACACTTTTCTTATTCCATCAATTGAAAGGATGTTTGGTGATGGTAGCATCATTTTTCAGGATGATAATGCATCGTGCCATAGGGCAAAATCTGTGAAAACATTCCTACAGGAAATACATATAATGTCAATGGCATGGCCTGCAAATAGTCCGGACCTTAATCCAATTGAAAATCTGTGGTGGAAATGAAAGAAAATGGTCCAGGACAAGGCTCCAACCTGCAAAGCTGATCTGGCAACTGCAATAAGACAAAGCTGGAGACAGACTGATGAAGTATACTGTTGGACATTAGTTAAATCCAGGCCTCAGAGAATTCAAGCTGTTATAAAAGCCAGAGGTGCTGCAACAAAGTACAAGTAGTGTTTTTATTTGGTGATTCCATATTTTTTCCCTCTGTTTGAGTTGTTAAAACAGTTGTCGTTGACTATAGTTATCTTTCTTTGTTTTTTTTTAAGTGTTTTATACAGCCAGAAGTTTGGATTGTTGAGTGAAAATAGTTTTGTGGCATGTATGTGCTTGTTTTTTTTCTACACAATTAAACATTTGAATGAACATCTTCTGAGAGGGTGATTCCAGAATTTTTGCCAGGGGCTGTACATGTATATTTTTATATTTCTTATTTATAATAAAAATCGCTTCGTGATAATACTCATATATTATATTTTATAATAATAATATGAATATTTGATTGTGATGTCCTCATATATTTGACAGAGATTTTGTGGGGGTGCAATCAGTGGCAGGGAGGCATTTTAGCGCATAACACCGGTACGCAGCGTTTCTGAAAGATTTAGCTCCAGCAGGCTGTAACAGGAGAAGATCTAAAAATATTTTTACTTGTAAAAACTTCTCTGTCCACTCCGGAGCAAGAAAATATGCGATTTGTCATTTTTGTGTGTTTATTTCTTGATAAACAAATGAGATAATCTCGGTTCACCTCCAGTGCTCAAATATCCCCCTCTTGGTCGGCGAGTGACGTCACTCCCCATACAATCCCGCCCCACAGTATAGACCCGCCCCTGACACTGATTGACAGGTTTCTGTGTAACGTGTTGGAAATGCAATTGCAAATGGATTAGCGATTGCGTTTGAATTTTGGCCGGCTTGACGCGCGGCGCAGAGAAAGTGAAAAAGCAAACGTGGTGATTGATTTTGCTATTGAAATATGACAGGTTCATGACGTGTAAGACCTGGGAAATACAAATGCAAATGGACTTTGTTTTTTCATTTGAAATTTGGCAGTCAGTGTGCGCTCGCGAAGACGAATCAGCAAACGGTAATGCAAAGTTTGCAATTGCATTTGAATTATGGCACACTTTGTGCGTCTACATATGGGAAACGCAATTGCAAATGCTATTTGCAATTGCATTTGAATATTGTCCGCGATATCGTTCCATATTGTGGACCGACGAGACAAAAGTTAAACTTTTTGGAAGGTACGTGTCCTGTTACATCTGGCGTAAAAGTAACACAGCATTTCAGAAAAAGAACATCATACCAACAGTAAAATATGGTGGTGGTAGTGTGATGGTCTGGGGTTGTTTTGCTGCTTCAGGACCTGGAAGGCTTGCTGTGATAGATGGAACCATGAATTCTACTGTCTACCAAAAAATCCTGAAGGAGAATGTCCGGCCATCTGTTTGTCAACTCAAGCTGAAGCGATCTTGGGTGCTGCAGCAGGACAATGACCCAAAACACACCAGCAAATCCACCTCTGAATGGCTGAAGAAAAACAAAATGAAGACTTTGGAGTGGCCTAGTCAAAGTCCTGACCTGAATCCTATTGAGATGTTGTGGCATGAACTTAAAAAGGCGGTTCATGCTAGAAAACCCTCAAATAAAGCTGAATTTCAACAATTCTGCAAAGATGAGTGGGCCAAAATTCCTCCAGAGCGCTGTAAAAGACTCGTTGCAAGTTATCGCAAACGCTTGATTGCAGTTATTGCTGCTAAGGGTGGCCCAACCAGTTATTAGGTTCAGGGGGCAATTACTTTTTCACACAGGGCCATGTAGGTTTGGATTTTTTTTCTTCCTAAATAATAAAACCCCTCATTTAAAAACTGCATTTTGTGTTTACTTGTGTTATCTTTGACTAATAGTTAAATGTGTTGATGATCAGAAACATTTTGTGTGACAAACATGCAAAAGAATAAGAAATCAGGAGGGGGGCAAATAGTTTTTCACACCACTGTATATATAGAGAGATAGATAGATAGATAGATAGATAGATAGATAGATAGATAGATAGATAGATAGATAGATAGATAGATATGTTTACTTTTAATCTTTTACTTTGGTTGTGAAAATGAATGCTGAGGGAAAAAAAAGTTATTTTGATTTTTGTTTTAAATGGAATCGAAACAAGTGAACGGATGATACACAGATTGTTATACTGTATTAAACTCTTTCCAGCAGGTGAAACCACTTTGCGCATGTCAAAAAAAATTATATTCTAATTGACTACTTTGAGCATAAACACAGCTTATGAGATCAACATCCATGTAAATCTCTCTCTCTCTCTCTCTCTCTCTCTCTCTCTCTCTCTTTTATACACACACAAATTCAGCAGTGAAATAAAATACAGTAAATGAACAAATTAAATGGGAGATTTGGTGTGGTGGTTTGCTAAATATACCAAACCAGGTCAAATTATTTATAAGTAGAAGTAGAATGTTAATAATAATAATAATAATAATTATTATTATTATTATTATTATTGTTATTATGATAAGTAGTATTATTTTGCCCCAATTGTGCATAGTGGTTAGCACTCTCGTCTCACACCTACAGGGCCGAGGGTTTGATTCATGCCTCTGGTCTGTGTCTGAATTTGCATGTTCTCTCATGCCTGGTGGGTGCCCTTTGTTTATTCCAGTTTTCTCCCATTTTCAGTCATGACATGCAAAGACATAGGTTAGACTAATTGGCATTTTCAAATTGCCCATAGTGTATGAGTGAATGAGTATGTAAGTGTGTGTGCTTGTGCCCTGCAGTGGCACCCCATCTAGGCCATACTCCACCCAATACCCTGAGTTCCCTGGAATAGGCTTCATGCCTCCCGTGACCCTGTACAGGATAAACGATATAGAGAATCTGTGTGAGTGCGTGAGTAACAGTAATTTCCCAGCACTTATGCTGACAGCAATTGGATAAAATTGTGAACTATAACCAGACACTCATCAAATTCTAAGTGGGTTGTTTATTCCCAGAGCAACAGCCAAAGTCTCTTTTTCATTGTCTTCTCTGTTGTTGACAGCTATGTAACTCGGTGTACATCGATGCACTTTGCCTCCCATTAGCAAGGAAGAACATAGTTACCGCTTTTTTCGATTACAGTACATTAGGGTTGGCAAAGTAATACAGATTGGGATTTCACAGAAATGTTGGCTCACATTATTGCCACCCCAGTGCAGTTTGATGCTGCAGGAGACTGTTAGCACACCATGTTCTTCTGCTCTCCTCTACTCTTTATTCATGAGCTTGTAAATTCATCATAATTGTCTGTGCTTTCACTAAAGCTATGTGCATCCTCTTATCCTATTCGTAAAGCTAGCAGCAGGTGTGCACCGATATTTTCACATAAAACATATTTACGTGCTATTAGAGAATTTTACACATGTTCTAGGGATAAGCTACAAACAGGTCAAGTTGAAGATATATACAGTAGGTGAGCAGGGCAGGAGCTTCAGGAAAATGATGAAATGTTATAATGATGCCATGTTTATTGAATTTTGGGTCAGTAGTGAAGGTAATGAAAGAGAGTGCACTCCACCCATCCATTATCTTAACCGCTTATCCTGTGCAGGATAGAGGGTTATCTGCGCCAAATACCAAGGAATTTGTGGAACAAGGTGGGCGTTATTCTAGATAAGGTGCTTAAGACTAAGCCACCATGCTGGCAGTGATTGTAAAAAAAATAAAATAATAATAATATATACAGTGGCCAGAGGTGGAAAGTAACGAATTACATTTACTCGTGTTAATGTAATTGAGTAGCTTTTTTGTGTATTTCTACTTTTTAAAGTAGTTTTAAAAATCTGTAATTTTACTTTTACTTAAGTACGTTTTGTTTGAAGTATTGTAATTCGCTACATTTTAAATCATATTCGCTACTGAGTAAAAAATAAATGAATGAAAATGATAAAATAATAAATATATTATGCTTTGTATAAATGCCCCGTTGCGCTCGGCGTGTGTGTATCATGTCCTGGTCGCGCGCCGATCCAGACTCCACTCCAGGTTTTCTGACATCGGCATCTTCCTGACCTTCCACACGGTCGCTTCCGCCTTGAGAGTGACGTCATCGACTAGCGCGACTGGAGAGAGACGCGGGAAAGATGAAAGAGGTTGTGATTCTGGCGTTTTGACATTTGGTTGTGTATTCTGGTTTGACTTTTTGCCTCCAATTGACTTTGATTATTGCTTTGTCCCTATGGTTTGGTTGGTCTTTGTATATATTTATAGATAATTTCACTGTATGTCTGTGCACTCACTAGTAGCAGGGGCGTGGCTGCCATTTATTTTTGGAAGAGGGAGTTTATTTGGGAATTTATTTGCTCAGGATGTTATGTGGCAATAAAATGAAGATAGCTGACTACCTTATTGTACGGAATGATGGGGGGGGGGGTGATAAAATTATATATACATAATATATATAAGGTTATCAAAGCAGTCTCACAGCTTAATCATAGCTAAAACAATCCAGTGAAATATTAGACTGAGACTTTTTTGAGCCAGGTATTTTATATAGTTTAGCTTAGGCTTATATTTTATATAGTTTATATAGGTTTAGGGAGTCCGGGAAGGTACCTGTATTTTTGTTTGTTTTTTTTTTTTGCAGGTAATCTAGCTACTAAATATAAATACCATTTTGTTTATTATTTTGGCCTGGGTCCATCCTGAATCTGATCCTACTCCTGTTGTGTGTGTGTGTGTGTGTGTGTGTGTGTGTGTGTGTGTGTGTGTGTGTGTGTGTGTGTGTGTGTGTTGTTTTGTATATACAAACCTCATTTTTTCATCAGTTAATGATTGGATCTAGTTCTTTCTGCCATATGCCACCATTTTCATACAGTTTAAAATAGAACCCTGCACCATTCTTTTGCTGTATGGCCCTAGACTGGGACGTAACACCATATTTAAGTGACCACTTTGATTTACAAGCACAAGAAAGACAACAGCTTTATTATGCAAAGGTGTTCCTTCAGTTAAAAAACAACTAGTTTGAGATTTTATATCTGCTCATCTTTTTTGAACTACGCTAGAATGCCTCATCCCACCCCCGCTGTTAAAAAAAATAAAAATTAAAAAGTAACTCGGTAACTTTTACTCTGAGTAAATTTTTTAATGAGCTACTTTTTACTTTTAGTTGAGTAGATTTTTATAATGGTAACTTTACTTGTACTTAAGTAAAATTTCACTGAAGTAACAGTACTTGTACTTGAGTACAAAATTTTATTACTCTTTCCACCTCTGACAGTGGCTTGCAAAGGTATTCGGCCCCCTTGAACTTTTCCACATTTTGTCACATTACAGCCACAAAAATGAATAAATTTCATTGGAATTCCATGTGAAAGACCAATACAAAGTGGTGTCCACTTGAGAAGTGGAACGAAAATCATACATGATTCCAAACATTTTTTACAAATAAATGACTGAAAAGTGGGGTGTGTAATTATTCAGCCCCCTTTCTGAGTGCAGTCAGTTGCCCATAGACATTACCTGATGAGTGCTAATGACTAAATAGCGTGCACCTGTGTGTAGTCTAATGTCAGTACAAATACAGCTGCTCTGTGACGGCCTCAGAGGTTGTCTAAGAGAATATTGAGAGCAACAACACCATGAAGTCCAAAGGGCACACCAGACAGGTCAGGGATAAAGTTATTGAGAAATTTAAAGCAGGCTTAGGCTGCAAAAAGATTTCCAAATCCTTGAACATCCCACGGAGCACTGTTCAAGCGATCATTCAGAAATGGAAGGACTATCGCACAACTGTAAACCTACCAAGACAAGGCCGTCCACCTAAACTCACAGGCCGAATAAGGAGAGCGCTGATCAGAAATGCAGCCAAGAGGCCCATGGTGACTCTGGACGAGCTGCAGAGATCTACAGCTCAGTTGGGGGAATCTGTCCATAGGACAACTATTAGTCGTGCACTGCACAAAGTTGGCCTTTATGGAAGAGTGGCAAAAAGTCCCATTTGCACAAGCCATGTGGGGGACACAGCAAACATTTGGAAGAAGGTGCTCTGGTCAGAAGAGACCAAAGTGGAACTTTTTGGCCAAAATGCAAAACGCTATGTGTGGCGGAAAACTAGCACTGCACATCACTCTGAACACACACTCCCCACTGTCAAATATGGTTGTGGCAGCATCATGCTCTGGGGGTGCTTCTCTTCAGCAGGGACAGGGAAGCTGGTCAGAGTTGATGGGAAGATGGATGGAGCCAAATACAGGCCAATCTTGGAAGCAAACCTCTTGGAATCTGCAAAAGACTTGAGACTGGGGCGGAGGTTCACCTTCCGGGAACACCTTTAGGGACAACGACCCTAAACATAAAGCCAGGGCAACAATGGAATGGTTTAAAACAAACCATATCCATGTGTTAGAATGGCTCCGTCAAAGTCCAGATCTAAATCCAATCCAGAATCTGTGGCAAGATCTGAAAACTGCTGTTCACAAACGTTGTCCATCTATTCTGACTGAGCTGGAGCTGTTTTGCAAAGAAGAATGGGCAAGGATTTCAGTCTCTAGATGTGCAAAGCTGGTAGAGACATACCCTAAAAGACTGGCAGCTGTAATTGCAGCTAAAGGTGGTTCTACAAAGTATTCACTCAGGGGGCTGAATAATTAGGCACACCCCACTTTTCAGGTATTTATTCGTAAAAAATGTTTGGAATCATGAATAATTTTCGTTCCACTTCTCACATGTACACCACTTTGTATTGGTCTTTCATGTGGAATTCCAATAAAATTGATTCATGTTTGTGGCTGTAATGTGACAAAATGTAGAAAAGTTCAAGGGGGCCGAATGCTTTTGCAAACCACTACAGTATGTGTGTGTGTGCGTGTGTGTGCGTGTGTGTGTGTGTGTGTATATATATATATATATATATATATATATATATATACAGTGGTGTGAAAAACTATTTGCCCCCTTCCTGATTTCTTATTCTTTTGCATGTTTGTCACACTTAAATGTTTCTGCTCATCAAAAACCGTTAACTATTAGTCAAAGATAACATAATTGAACACAAAATGCAGTTTTTAAATGAAGGTTTACGTTATTAAGGGAGAAAAAAAACTCAAAATCTACATGGCCCTGTGTGAAAAAGTGATTGCCCCCCCTTGTTAAAAAATAACTTAACTGTGGTTTATCACACCTGAGTTCAATTTCTGTTGTCACCCCCAGGCCTGATTACTGCCACACCTGTTTCAATCAAGAAATCACTTAAATACGAGCTACCTGACACAGAGAAGTAGACCAAAAGCACCTCAAATGCTAGACATCATGCCAAGATCCAAAGTAATTCAGGAACAAATGAGAACAAAAGTAATTGAGATCTATCAGTCTGGTAAAGGTTATAAAGCCATTTCTAAAGCTTTGGGACTCCAGCGAACCACAGTGATAGCCATTATCCACAAATGGCAAAAACATGGAACAGTGGTGAACCTTCCCAGGAGTGGCCGGCCGACCAAAATTACCCCAAGAGCGCAGAGACGACTCATCCGAGAGGCCACAAAAGACCCCAGGACAACATCTAAAGAACTGCAGGCCTCACTTGCCTCAATTAAGGTCAGTGTTCACTACTCCACCATAAGAAAGAGACTGGGCAAAAACGGCCTGCATGGCAGATTTCCAAGGCGCAAACCACTTTTAAGCAAAAAGAACATTAAGGCTCGTCTCAATTTTGCTAAAAAAACATCTCAATCATTGCCAAGACTTTTGGGAAAATACCTTGTTGACCGACGAGACAAAAGTAACACAGTATTTCAGAAAAAGAACATCATACCAACAGTAAAATATGGTGGTGGTAGTGTGATGGTCTGGGGTTGTTTTGCTGCTTCAGGACCTGGAAGGCTTGCTGTGATAGATGGGACCATGAATTCTACTGTCTACCAAAAAATCCTGAAGGAGAATGTCCGGCCATCTGTTCGTCAACTCAAGCTGAAGCGATCTTGGGTGCTGCAGCAGGACAATGACCCAAAACACACCAGCAAATCCACCTCTGAATGGCTGAAGAAAAACAAAATGAAGACTTTGGAGTGGCCTAGTCAAAGTCCTGACCTGAATCCTATTGAGATGTTGTGGCATGACCTTAAAAAGGTGGTTCATGCTAGAAAACCCTCAAATAAAGCTGAATTACAACAATTCTGCAAAGATGAGTGGGCCAAAATTCCTCCAGAGCGCTGTAAAAGACTCGTTGCAAGTTACCGCAAACGCTTGATTGCAGTTATTGCTGCTAAGGGTGGCCCAACCAGTTATTAGGTTCAGGGGGCAATTACTTTTTCACACAGGGCCATGTAGGTTTGGATTTTTTTTCTCCCTAAATAATAAAACCCCTCATTTAAAAACTGCATTTTGTGTTTACTTGTGTTATCTTTGACTAATAGTTAAATGTGTTTGATGATCAGAAACATTTTGTGTGACAAACATGCAAAAGAATAAGAAATCAGGAGGGGGGGCAAATAGTTTTTCACACCACTATATACACACACACACACACACGTGTGTATGTAGTCCTACTGTATGTACCGTGTGTATATATATATATATATATATATATATATATATATATATATACACACACACACACACGTGTGTATGTAGTCCTACTGTATGTACCGTGTGTATATATAAGCACACGGTATATAGGACTACAGTGACATTATACATCAGATTTTTCCAAATCTTTTGTATTTTATTATGGTAATTATAATTATACAGTTATTAAAAATGCTGTTTTGCACAATGTCTTCAAAGAGTTTGATCTTCTACAGGCCGAATGTTTCCCTTTCAAGACCTCATTATTTGTCTTGGGTTGTTCTGGAATTGTATTTAAAATATATACATTAATAAACAATATCTTCTTCTTTGTCTTTTGGCTGTTCCCTTTCAGGGGTCGCCACAGCGAATCATCTGCCTCCATCTAACCCTATCCTCTGCATCCTCTTCTCTCACACCAACTAACTTCATGTCCTCTCTCACTGCATCCATAAATCTCCTCTTTTGTCTTCGTCTAGACCTCCTGCCTGGCAGTTCCAACCTCAGCATCCTTCTACTGATATATTCAACATCTCTCCTCTGAACATGTTAATAAAGAATATACTCTATATAATAATATATATTGTAGCGTTTTACTGCCGGAAAGGATGTTGGAGAGACGAGTGAGCTTATTTGCTGCCCAATGCAATGGCTGGGAGTACTTTATTTATTCTCAGCACTGTATAGCATGAACAGCACATTCACACGAGAACCTCATCCAATTCAGCCTTAGCATGAACCGGAACACATTCAACAGGTCACACACACAACTTGACCGAAGCCACTAACCCAAAAACCCTTCCCCAACAGGGTGGACACATAGAGAACACCCGCAAGACATGATGGTCGTCAGCCACCGCCACGCCACACTGCCCCCACCCGAGCTGTGACCGTCCCGGTCACCATGACTCTCTCAGTCTTGGAGGCGTGAAGGCGGTCGGCGCTGGCGCTGTGAACGCCGGGGTCCTTTTGTGCAGGAGCACAACATTGTCCCAGAGGCGGTCCGGCCTCCGCAGAGTTAGATGCTCCGCCGGCGTGCGGCTGGTAAGGCGCAAGACGGTCTCGGTGGAGCACAACTCGCGGCCGCCCCGCCAACCGCACCCGGTAGATGACATCGGAGAGCTGAGCAATTACCCTAAGGGGCCCACCCAGTGGGACATAAACTTGACAGAGAGCCTCCTCTTCCTTCCGGAGGAATACAACCATACCTGCTCTCCAGTAGCAAAGTCTCGCCCCCGGCTGTGTGTGTCCACGCCAATACGCTCCATAGGTGCCCCCACCCGAAAGTCCTGCGCGAAGGGGATGTTCTTGATTGGTGGTCTCTGGGATTGGTCTACGTCGCAACCGCACACGCGCTCGCAGTACCGACGACGCGCTTTGCTGCACGGCCGTCGGGATAAAGCGTTGGCGTTAGCGTGGAGTTTTCCCGCTCTGTCTGCTACCGGAGGTTTACATGGCACGACTACCGGAAATTCCGCCCCCCGGGTGTGTGCTACTAACACGTGCGGCTGTGGTTTGGGTACTAGCAACATAGGTACCCCGAAGTTACCACGCAGAGTCCCGTCAGTTAAGTTCAGCACCGCACCCCATTTCTCCAAAATGTCTAACCCCAAAATGCAGTCCTCCTCGATATTCCCCACAACGAATTTGTGCGAATTAGTAATTTCACCTACTTTTACTCGCACTGTGCGACAGGCCCTTATCTTCAGATAGCTCCCAGACACGTTGCGAATTTTGAATGCTGGGTCAGGCAGTCTGCAACCTCGCTCGCCCCGTCCCAATAATTCACAGCGCAGCAGCGAAACAGTCGAGCCGGTACACGAGCGCCCGTAGTAAGACGCCGTCCAACACACAGTTGACATAAATTCCCGTGTGGGTTCCTAAACGTCCCGACCGGAAGTTGAGTCTACTCGTTGGGGGAACAAGAACAGCTGCTGGGGTACGCTGTCCCTCAGGCCTGCTTCCTGCTTATCGGGCTCGAATTCTGGATAGCCCCGGTGTGCGAGGCCTCTTAAGTCCATGGCGAATGCGCCCAGTGGCTCAGAAGCGCGCCGCTCACGGACCACCAGCTCCTCGTATGCGGCCTCTTTGCGGTCACCCGCGCCGAACTGGAAATGGAGCGACTCTCGTAGCTTTGACAAATCCTTCCGCTCATCGGCCCGGAGGTCTTCCAGTGCCCGTAGCGCGTCGCCCTCCAGCGAGAGTGCTACTCTGACGGCTTTTTCCGCCGGAGACCAGCCTGCAAAGTCGTCCGTTAGCTCCACTTGGGCAAAGAATGCGTAGAGTTAGACGGCGCCATTGTAGGAAGGAAGGCGCAGCTGCAGGTCACTTCACTGGCTGACGGCGCATAGAGCTGTAGTGTGCTCTGACACTTGCGCAGCATCAACGTTGGGCCCCTCCTCGAGATCCAGTGCCGGGATCTTCATCTCGCCGCTCCACTTGGATCGCGCGCCTCTACTTGCGCTGGCTCCGTCCGGAAGTTGCTCTTTCTTCCGTAGTTGATCTGCTACTCGGCGGCCTACTTGGATCTTCTGGAGGTTCTCGATAGTGCGCTCCAACTCGAAATTCTTCATCCCACTTCTGACACCAATGTAGCGTTTTACCGCCAGAAAGGATGTTGGAGAGACGAGTGAGCTTATTTGCTGTCCAATGCAATGGCTGGGAGTACTTTATCTATTCTCAGCACTGCACATATAGCATGAACAGCACATTAACACGAGAACCTCATCCAATTCAGCCTTAGCATGAACTGGAACACATTCAACAGGTCACACACACATAACACACCCAACTTGGCCGAAGCCACTAACCCAAACACCCTTCCCCAACAGGGTGGACACATAGAGAACCCCTGCAAGGCATGATGGTCGTCAGCCCCGCCCCGCCCACACCACAATATATACATTAATAAAGAATGTCCAAAGGCAGTTATACCTTTCTGTGTATTCTGACAAAATTCTGAACTGTTTTTTTTTTTTTTTTCAAATCAACAATGCCTTCAAACATAAAAATAAGTAGATTTCTGCATCAGATGGGATTTTATTTTTCATATTTCCTTCTAATAAACTGCAGAAGTTCTATTTTGATGTACCTCTGACAATAATATGGAGAGCATGGTGTCCCCACCTGTCCACTGTCTCAGATTCAGTGTCAATTTAAAGTAGATGCCCATTTAGTATTATTTGTCTTCATAGTCGTTCTGAGAGCATCTGTGACAGGCTTTAGTCATCGATTTTCTTGTGAAATGTATTATTTTTAATATAGTAATCTACCAGCATTGAATTCTGATTAACATTCAAAACTGTAGGGTGTTTTGACAGGTAGTGCAAGAATTTAATTGAAGTTAATGATTATTCTTTCATGTTTGCCAGCCATTTTATTCTGGTAGATCATTGTGGGTACAGAGCCCATCCTACAGTAGAAGCACTGGGTGCAGTGCAGGAATACGCACCAGATGGAGTACATCCTGAGTACATCTGGGGGCAAATTATCATTATTTAAGAGGAAGAAGAAGCAATAGACTGCTTTATTTGTCACGTACGCTAAACATCGTAAAATTATTGTTTTTGCATATCCCAGCTCATTAAGAAGTGTAGGGTCAATCATAATACAGCACCCCCTGGAGCAGAGAGGGTTAAAGGCCTTGATTAAGAGCAAAACATTGGCTCCTGAAGTGGGGCTTGAACACTCAGCTTCTGTTCAGCGACCTAGAGCCGTAGTTTGTTTTTTTCCCCAGAAATTAAAAAATTCTAAAATCAAGCCTACTGATAATCATTGAAAGTTAGCTTGATCAATCTTTCAATTTATCAAATTCTCACTCTGAACAGCAGTTCAGTATGTATCAGCAGTACTCGCGTAGTGGTAATAGCAAAGCACTAAATCAAACATGTTGCTACAATGCTGCAAATATTTCAAGCAGGCATCATTGAGATGTTCTCATGTTCAGATGTTTAGAAGTATCATTACACTACTCAAGTCCTTTGACAGATTCGCATCCCCACACTCTTATTCAGTCTGTATTTTTACTAATAATCAATACGTCCTTTCACACCTTGTAAAAAAAAAAAAGAGGTGTGCAAGACTTTCCTCTTGTTTTTTTTGTTTTTTTTCACTCTGGCAGCTCGATTCTTTTTTTGGTGCACTTACAGTGTGTCATTCAGCAGGAATTCAACAGATGAGAACATCACAGGAGCATATTTGATATTTTCTTGTGAAAAGATTTCTGCTCTTCCCGTTTGTGGATAAGACCACAGCACATTCTGTTCTTACTGCCCTGCTTCAGACACACAAATACAAGTACACACACACACACACTTCTTTAGTTTATAGTCTTGTCTTTCTACATCTTTCTCATCCCTCCTTTGTTTTTTTTTTGTCCAGAGGTCTTCTATTAAAAAAAACACATAAAGCATTACATGAAGTATGTTTTAACTGTATATTTTTATGTAGTTTATGGCATTTTAATAAATGGCGCATTTTAATAAGAGGCGCAGCAGGTAGCACTGTGATGTCAGGAGTGTTATCCTGAGCTCAGGTTACTGTTTGTGCAGAGCTTCACATATTTTTGTGTGTCTGTATTTCATGTGGGATTTTAAAGGTTCTTTGATTTCTTCCCACCACCCAAAAACATGCCAGTAGATGGATTGATGGATTGATGACTCCAAATTGCTCCAAGTATGAGCGAGCATGTAAATGATACCGGTGGAGCCCGGTGAAATTCAACATCACACTTAAACCCATAAGGACTGAAGATGAAATAATAGTTTTATTAAAATAATTTATGCATTAGATAGGAGTTATCGCTTAGCTGCAGCAGATTGTGTAAAAACTCTATAGAATCGACACGTTTTTGTGAATCCAAGATAAATCAGGTTCAAAGATTTTTTTTTCCATCTTTATTGCCGTTATAGCAACCGTTGGGATACAAGTGGAAAACAAACAGAAATAGGAAAATGAAAAGAAAAAAGTATAACCTACAATTTGCATACTGTAAGTATGCACACCCCAGACTTTCTTGTAACACATTTTGCTCACAGTATACCCCAATGGAATATTTTACAATACACTACCTTTGCTTTGGTTAGGAGTAGCCTTATATGGAATTTTTATTTTCTACTTCTTGGAAAAAAAGAAGAAAAAAAACTCCAATTCTAGTTGCAAAAGGATGTTCCATGCACAGTTCTCTTCAGTTCATTTCACATGTTTTTGTTAGGATTTACAGTTGATCTAGGCTTTGATTGCACCATCTCACAATCTTGATTTTTTTTTTCGTTTGCAGATGTGTTGTTGGCTTGGATTTGAGCTTTGAAAGAACTGCAGACTTTGTACTAAAATACACCGATCGGTCATATCATTAACACCATCCCCAGGACTTGAATTAGGGCTGGGCGATTTGGCCTAAATCAAAATCTCGATTAATTGAACATTTAACTCGATTACGATTATTGGACGATTATTTTATTTCTTTATTTATTTTTTGCTTATAGTTCAGGGAACCCATCCTCATCTGGGTGAAACAGATAGCAGGAAATGATCTGCATTTATACAGTGTTAGGTGTTAGGTTCAGCTATAATAGTTGATGTTAATTGATGTTAAAATGGAATCCAGTAGTTATTGGAGACTCAGATAGACTTGTAGAAAGATCCAGTCCTGAACTATCGAATTGTCAAGTCCTCAGAGAAACAGCTGACAACACCAGTCGAGGCCAGAACCATCTTCTAAGTAGAGAGAATCATCCCCAGACACCAGACGCATCCCAAAGAGACACACGACGAGACCATGCGACGAGACCTCCAACCAGAAACGGGGCACCAGGATGGATCAGACAGGTCCGGAGGGCAGAGGGAGTCTGGATCACTGGCAGCTCAGGAATGACATGTGTAGCTCGACAGAGAGAGAGAGAGAGAGAGAGAGAGAGAGAGAGTGAAAGGGGGAGACAGGGGGAGAGAGGAAAGAGAAAGAGGGGGAGAAAGAGAAGAGGAGGAGAGATGGCAATTAGGTATGGTCACAGTCACAATGTATAATGTGAATGTATATTTACTGTAGAGTGCAAGCAGGGACTCCGGCAGGACTAACTATGACAGCATAACTAAAAGGGAGAGCCAGAAGGAAACACAAACATGAGGGCTCCCTGAGATGTAAAGCAAACAATCACCTCAC
This sequence comes from Channallabes apus, assembly GCA_030522415.1. NCBI lineage: Eukaryota > Metazoa > Chordata > Actinopteri > Siluriformes > Clariidae > Channallabes > Channallabes apus. Next base: position 30,516,120 of record CM060111.1, on the reverse strand, counting down.
CGTCAACAAACCTGAGTGATCAAATGAGAATGAGGAAGACAGCATCTAAACATACCAGTTCACCATAATACTCTACGTCCATGAGTCCCCCAGATCTTCTCCTTTACCTATGGCAAATCTATTTATAAAAATGCTTGGCTAAATAAATAGGTTTTTAGCCTAGACTTAAACACTGAGACTGTCTGAGTCCCGAACACTATTTGGAAGACTATTCCATAATTTTGGGGCTTTGTAAGAAAAAGCTCTGCCCCCAGCTGTAGTTTTCATAATACGCGGTACTGATAAGCAGCCTGCATCCTTTGACCGAAGTAGGCGTGGCGGATCGTAAGACACTTCGCTCAGATACTGCGGCGCGAGACCATTTAATGCTTTATATGTCAAGAGTAGTATTTTAAAATCAATGCGAAATTTCACAGGGAGCCAATGTAGTGAAGATAGGATAGGGGTGATGTGCTCATATCTTCTGGTTCTAGTGAGGACTCTCGCTGCTGCATTCTGGACTAGCTGAAGCTTGTTTATGCACCTAACAGAACAACCAGACAGTAAGGCATTACAATAGTCCAACCTAGAAGTGATAAAAGGATGAACTAGTTTTTCTGCATCGTTTAGTGACAATATATTTCTTATCTTGGCAATATTTCTGAGGTGAAAGAATGCTATCCTGGTGATATTATCTACATGAGCTTCAAATGAAAGGCTGGAATCTATAATCACGCCGAGGTCTTTTACTGTTGCACTTGATGGAACAGAAAGGCCATCTAAAGTTAAGGTGTGATCTAAGATTTTACTTCTAGCTGTACTGTATGCGGTCCTATGACTAGAACTTCTGTCTTATCCGGATTAAGCAGAAAGAAGTTAATTAGCATCCAATTTCTTATGTCCTGCACACATTGCTCAACTTTAGTAAGCTTGTTTTTCTCATCAGGTTTTGTTGAGACGTATAGCTGTGTGTCCTCAGCATAACAATGAAAACTAATACCATGCTTATGGATTATGTTGCCCAGAGGAAGCATGTAAAGGGAGAAAAGCAGTGGGCCTAAAACTGAACCCTGCGGAATGCCAAACTCCACTAGAGAACATGCAGAATAATCACCATTTAAGTCTACATACTGATAACGATCGGTCAAATAGGATCTGAGCAAGGAGAGGGCTGTACCCTTAATTCCTACTACATTTTCTAATCTGTGAAGAAGAATAGCATGATCAATAGTGTCAAAAGCTGCACTGAGGTCGAGTAATACAAGCATAGTTACACAACCCTGATCAGAGGCCAATAGGAGGTCATTTACTACTTTAACAAGTGCTGTTTCTGTGCTGTGATGAGGCCTAAATCCTGACTGATACAGTTCATGTATGTCATTTCTATGTAGATATGAGCATAGCTGCTCCGCTACTATCTTTTCCAGAATCTTAGAGATAAAGGGGAGGTTTGATATTGGCCTGTAATTGGACAGCTGACAGGGGTCGAGGTCAGGTTTCTTAATTATTGGTTTGATAATTGCTAATTTAAAAGATTTTGGAACATAACCAATGCTGAGTGAGGAATTATTTATTCTCAACAGCGGTTCTGTTATTACTGGTACTATCTGTTTAAGAAAATGTGTCGGTACAGGATCTAATATACAGGTTCATGAATTTGCAGAAGAGATGAGTGAAATTAGTTCATTCTCTTCAAGAGGAGTAAAGTATTCTAGGTTTGAATCTGACATGGCTAGGTTAACATCTGTATCAATTACATTGTTCAGTTTCAAAGCCTCAATTTTATGCCTGATATTTACAATTTTATTATTAAAAAAGTTCATGAAGTCCTCACTATTGCATGATGTTGTTGTGGAGATTTCTGTTGTGGTCTTATTTCTGGTTAATTTGGCTATGGTATTAAATAAAAATCTAGAATTATTTTTATTTTCTTTTATAAGAGTGGAGAGATACGTTGATCTAGCTACACTAAGAGCTTTGCTATAGTTCAGGATGCTCTCTTTCCATGCTATTTGAAATACTAACAATTTAGTTTGACGCCATTTACGCTCTAATTTCCGAGCGGTCTGTTTTAAAGTGCGCGTGTGATCGTTATACCAGGGAGCGAGTTTCTTATCTCTAATAATTTTTCTTTTAGCTGGAGCTACATTATCTAAGGTACAACGAAATGTCGACTCTAAATATTCAGTTGCTTGATCGAGTTCTGTGGGGTCAGACGGTGACCTAATCAAAGTTGGTAACTCTGGGAGATTACTGATAAAACTCTGTGTGGTAGTTGATGTGAATGTACGTTTAATACGGTAGCGCGGTGCTGTGCGTACATTATCACTGTGACACACTTGAATGGAGACAAGATAGTGATCTGAGATAATTTCAGACAGTGGAATTGTGAATACATTTCTTATACTTAATCCGAAAAATATTATTAAGTCTAAAGTGTGACCTGCTTTATGAGTGGGTCCTACTACTCACTGATTTACGCCTACGGAGTCCAGTATGGACATAAATGCTGTTCTCAGAGGGTCTTCTGGATTCTCAAAATGAATGTTAAAATCTCCAGCAATTAACACTTTGTCTACAGAAACGACTAGATTTGAGATGAAATCTGCAAATTCACTAAGAAATTCAGAATACGGCCCTGGAGGTCTGTAAATTATAATTAGTGGAATCGACTGAGCTGATTTAATATACTTAAGTACACTTATGTTACTATAAAGAATTTCAAATGAGTTAAATTTGTGTCCGTGTTTTTGTACGATAGACAGATTATCATTATCAATAACTGCGACGCCTCCTCCTCTACCAGTTAACCGAGGATGGTGTATGTAGCTGTATCCAGGAGGACTAGCTTCATTTAGAGCTACATACTCGTCCTATTTAACCCATGTTTCAGTTAAACAGAGTATATCAAACGCCTGATCTGTGATAATTTCATTAACAATAACCGCTTTTGATGCAAGAGATCTAATATTTAACAATCCTAGCTTCAGATCAGAGGTGCCGGCTGCGTATTCTGTATGATCGGAGTTTGTGGACTTTGTTAATTAGATTATTGAAACAGACTTTCTGAGTCTTTCTACATTTTTGCTTCGATCAGGGAACAGACACAGTCTCAATAAGGTGAACCCTGAGTGACGACTCTATGCAGCTAGCAGACGGTTGGTTTAGCCTGTCTGTCTGCTCCCTGGCCTGGGCTTTGGATTGTCACCGATTAACTAGACCTCTACTGAGACTATGAGCTATACTACAGGAAATGAGAGCAGCACCTTCCCGAGTTGGATGGACACCGTCCCGCCCTAACAGGCCAGCTTTGCCCTCAAAGGTCTTCCAATTATCTATAAAGCCCACATTATTTTTGGAGCACCACCTGGACATCCAGCGGTTCAGCGACCATAACCTGCTGTAAGCTATGTCGCCACGTCTCATTGGGATGGGACCAGAGCATATTACTTCATCGGACATCGCCTTCGCTAATTTAAACACCTCTGTAAAGTTACTCTTACTAACCTCTGACTGACGAAGGCGTATATCATTAGCTCCAGCATGTACCACTATCTTAGAGAACCTGTGCTGTCCTAGAGCCCTAAGATTACCTGCTATGTCCGGTGCTCTGGCTCCCGGGATACACCTAACCACTGCCGCTGGCGCCCCTAAAGGTCTACAGTAGCTAATGTCACGTGCCTCAGTATAGAGTCTCCTATAACCAGAGCTCTTTCAGGTTTCTCAGCGGGTGCATCACTGAGGAGAGCAAACCTGTTGGACATGTGAAGCGCAGAGGAGGTGTGCTCCGGTGGGCTAGCCTTAGCGTTAGCTTTGGCTGAACGAGTATGCCGCCGAGTCGTCACCCACTCGCCCCGCTGTGAGGGCTCTAATGCCGGACTGTCCGCTACGGGAATAACGCTGCTCTCACACTCTCTAACACTCTCTAAAGTCTGGATGCGCTCCTCTAACGCTGATATCTTCTCCATCAGAGTGCTCACTAACACACACCTATCACAAATAAAATTATCGCTAATGACGGAGGAAGAATGTCTAAACATCCTGCACTCTACACACTGAACAAGCTGAATGGTAGACATTATAACGTATGGAAGAGCATTGCATTCACACAATAAAAAAAATCACGGGACTTATGTCATAATTATGACTTAATATCTCATAATTATGACATCCTGATCTCATAATTATTACTTACTATCTCATAATTATGACTTACTATCTCATAATTATGACATCCTGATCTCATAATTATGATTTACTAACTCATAATTATGATTTACTAACTCATAATTATGACTTATTATTACATATAATTATTAGGGTTCTGAGAAGACAGGAACAATGGAGCAAATATTGCCAACTTTAATTAGCTTTTATTTCTTTCTTGGATTGAGACACTGGGAGATATTAATGTCATTGAGTAATTTGGATGCAATTATCATTAGTATGTCAACACTGCGCAGGTATCTCAAGTGCTTAGGACTGTTCAGGAGGAAAGCACATTCTATCCTTCTCGAAGTGGCTCTTCCTTCAGGAGCAGCTAAACCTGTAATGATGCGAGTCTTACGAGGGGCAGAACCACGCATAAATACTCTGCAATAGTCTGAATGGGCAGATCGGCAGAAAAGAAAGGCAGACAGACAAAGTGTGCTGTTCAGAGTCAGAGGCAAAGCCCCAGCCTTTGACGCCGGTGAGAGAGAAAGAGGGAGCGCGCGGCACGCATCAGTCCAGCATGTGCACTCAGGTTAAATACAGTATGAAAGTACAAAAAGACACAAACCCCTCTCTCTCTCTTATAAATCCTCAGTAAGGGCGAACGCTCCGAGAGGATCTAAAGTTATTTTTAGTTTCCCAAGACCCGTCCGTTCTCGCGTAGACGGCGGAGCTCTGTTCATTTTGCGTTTCAGTTTTAATTTTGTTTCCTTTTAAGTTCCTAATTAATAACCCCCCCCCCCCTTATTTATGAGATAAATCATAATTATGAGATCAGGATGTCATAATTATGAGATCAGGATGTCATAATTATGAGATAGTAAGTCATAATTATGAGATAAGGATGTCATAATTATGAGATAAGGATGTCATAATTATGAGTTAGTAAGTCATAATTATGACATAAGTCCCGTGATTTTTTTTTTATTGTGTGAATGCAATGCGCTTCCGTAATAACGTACCTCTGTGTCAGAGTTTTAGTTGTTTGGAGATGAATTCCGTTTGTTGTTTTTAGACGAGGAAACTCGCGCGTTCTCCAAAAATTGCAGAAAAAAGGCGAAGCCGAATAGTATGCAGATGTAAAAGCTAGTTGCTATTAATATTGTTATTGTATAAAGCGATGTAATTTAAACGCTGATACAAACGCGAAACTTTCGTGGCAACGATACGAAAACAGGAAGCTACATAACCAACAGGAAGTCACAAGTCAGAGGTGTCAGGCACATGCTCAGAATCTTTACAAGGCAAAGATTTTTATGAAAAAAAAATACTTGTTTGTGATGATAAAGTATCTTGTGATGATAAATTACAATGTTTTGAGATTTTTAAACAATAAATGAGAAACAACATTTAGACCACACACACTAGGGCTGTCTTTTTATCCCACAATTCAGAGTTAAATGAAGGCTATTTCACACTGCCCCTATAAACTGACATAATGGCTTAAGCATGCAATGACAACAAAAATGGAATGAATTATGCAGCTATCAATCTGGGCCAGAACGATTTCACTTTTACTATATAGTTGGGTACCTGCTAGGTGTTGTATAGTTCATATTTGCTTGGCCAGAATGGTTTAAGCCACCAAAATAACGTTTTATTGATGAACTGCGCAGCTTTTGCCAACGTGAACACTCCCGTTAGTAACGAGGCGAATAAGGACCTAACTTCAGCTGCAGAATGAGACGCTGCGCAATAAGAAGCCAAACGAATCGGAAGCTGCGAATAAGGAGCTAAACTTCAGCCTCGTGTGCTTAGAGGCATCATATCTTTCGCTAGAAAGTTAGAAACGGCCCTGGTTATATCCTTGCTCCTTTTGGAACAACTTTCATAAGGTGTAATGGCCACGAAAGATGACACGAGCGATATCTGCTTTGGTACAGCCCCACTGCTAGCCCTGCTAGTTGACGGAGTAGCATCGACCCGCATTTTCATGCTTTCAGTGTGGTCGTTTGGGTGATGCGTTCATATAACGGAATTCGTGCTACCTTTTTTGTCAACAATTTCAACATCTTTGGAAAATAACTCGGTTAGATTCACTTTCGTCGCTGCTTCCACTCTTTTTTTTTTGTCGTCCTGGTGTCAAGTTTGCTTCGCAAAGTGCGGTAGGAAATTAACTTTGACCTGTACGGCACGCGCAAGCTGCACACTGATTGGTTGCTGTCGTATTGTTCTGCTGTGTGATTGGCTCTTAGATTAATCCATATCGAGCAAAAAATGTCTAGAGCTTTTCATCGTTTTTAAAATCAAATAAATCGCGATTCGATATGATATTGTTTATCGGCCCAGCCCTAACTTGAATAACGTTGATCATCAATTATATACCAGTAAACCCAAAGCCCTGCCCCCCCAAATACTGTATGCCTGCGAAGACCAAAGGCTAGTCTATGTGGTCTAATCCCACAGAAAAGCCAGTGTAGCAAAATCGCCAAAACAAAGTCAATGCTGATTACAAAAGAAAGGTATCAGAACCAGCACATCAAACACTGAATATGGGGCTAGGAAGGCAAAGAGCCCAAGTTGTGTCTAACTGTTCCATTTTGAATTTGGAGCGATCCATGATTCGTTGTATCGTATATTGAGTAAAGCCTGGGTAGCAGGTAAAGAAAAACAGCCCCATAGCATGATGCTGCCACCATGCTGTTTCACTATATTTCAAATATTTAATTCCGTATTATGCATAAGGACTTCTGACTGGATGCCACATGATTAATGGCCACTCGTTTGTTAGGTCATGGCAGTGTTTATTGTTTTTGCTGTTGTTTTGATTTGTTTTTCACCAAAGAGAGAAAGAATTTATGTCTGGTCACTGTACCCCAAAGCCAAGGTATGAGGAATACAAGAGATTTTTATTTTTTTTTCTCTGTCACATGAAGGGAGTGACCGGTATCTGCCAGTACTTTATATTCCCTCATCTCATTTATTGTGGCTGTAGGCCTCCTCAAAGCCATGTTGTAAAGTTTTTGGGGGTTTTCTTTTCAGTTATTTGGCCAAATTAAAAGCATGTCTTGTTTGTAATGCCAGTGCTGTGCTCTATTTTCATCACTTTTATCATGGTGTATCTTATGATTAGAAAATTATTTTTTTGTTGCAGTATGACATGAAAAAAGTGGAAAAGATATCTTAACATCTTGGTTTAGAGTTTTTACATCACAAAAATTTACAATTTTAACACAGCTATGTAGACTGTTGTATCTACAGTATATTCCAAAACCTCCAAGGTACCTTGTATAGTAAATATGTGCCTTTCTTCAAGAAGTAAGTGTATTTCTTTTCTTTTCCCCCATCCATAAACCAAGAAATTAAATCCAACTAATTCAAATATATCTACTTCTAACAGTAATAGGAAACAAATGTAAAAGGACCACCACCATTATCACCATAGTCATAAATGTACTCACAAGCCATTGAGGGCCAGCAGTTTATACTGTAAGAGGGTTGGGGAGGAGAATTCGAACTTAAAATTCTCCAAATGATAAAGCTTTAACATTGTGCCAACTAAAAGCCCACATTAAAAGTGGAATGCTGCCCCTTTATCTTGGCAGACATGTAAACATGAACCAAACTCCAGATCCTGAATGACTGAGAACAGTATTTGCACTGTTAGAAGTTCGATTGGAAATTGACATACAGTACACACCACCATATACTTTAAAAGTTTATGCCTACTTTTGCATTACTTCAAGATTCAAAGAACATTATTAATCCTAGAGGGAAATTGCTTATGCTAGGTTACAGGTGCTCACAGTTGTTATCTAAGGAAAGGTAATAAAGGTAATAAATAATAATAATCTCCAAAAAAATAAAAAAAAGTTCCTAAAACAGTAAGTACCAAAAAATTTGACCCAAGAGCATTTAGTTTTTTTATTCGCTCACATGAAGAGAGTGACTAGTATCTGCCAGTACTTGATATTCCCCCTCTCCTTTAATGTGGCTGTAGGTCTCTTTGCAGCTATGTTGTAAATTTTTTTTTTTTCAGTTATTTGGCCAAATTGAAAGGATGTCTTGTTTGTAATGCCCAGTACTGTGCTCTGTTTTCATCACATTCATGAAGGTATATTTATGATTAGAAAATTATTTAGATTGCAGAATGACATTACAAAGAAAAAAAAATATTTGTACAACTCGACCAAGAAACCACAAAGCACTAACTAATATTACTTTACTCGTTCGGTCTACTATATAAATGCTATTTTCTATAGTAATTTACCCATATCCTGTATGAATGTACTGTTTAATAGAAAAACTGTAAACTTGTCTTGGTTCTGCTAAAAATTAATAAATGCACACAGCATGAATTGATTTAAGAGCATAATCGAAACCAGATTTTCTCTCAGTCCTGTCACATTTAACTTTTTAGCTTTTCTCACTTTCCCTAAGCCTCTTTTAAATTTAACTACATTGCTAACCTCAGCTCAAATATCCATCCAAAATGTGATTGTAGAGGAAGCCAGATGTGCTCTTCGATTATTAAGATATTACATAAATAACAGCTGAAATTATGCTTCAGTACAGTGAGCCATATTGCATTTTGGCAGTCATGTGGTTCATGAGGAGCTTGATAAGCGAGTGGATCACATGAGCAGCTTTAATATTTATTGTGGAAGATAGTTCTGTTCTTCCTTCTGGTGTGCACGACAACGGCACATTCTGTTCTAAACTTACAGTACTGTTTCCTTTCTCACGCTTTACCACACAATTACACACACACACGCACTCGTACTCGCACACATCATGCTCTTTATACATCATGCTCATTTCTCATGTCTTTGCTTTTCGAGCTTCTACTCTACATCTTTTCACTCTTTTTATAATGCACATAGGAGCAAGAAAAACCAGGGGGAAAAAATCCATATTTTATTCTTTAGAAAGATGTTTCATTTTGGAGCTGAGGATTTACTGTCTGAATTTGAATACACCTACTGGACACGTCTTCAGTGAAGAACCCATAGGGTGTTTTGTGTCTTTAATCTTCATACACCCTCACCCGGGTAGGGTTGGGTATCGTTTGGGTTTTTTTCGATACCGGTGCCAAATCGATACTTTGAAAACGGTACCGGTGCCAAAACGGTGCCTGAACCGATACTTTTAAGCAAAAAAATTATAGTGGATGAATTCACTCAAGAATGAATTTTTATTGAACAAAAAATTTTATGCTTAAAATTTAACAATATATTAAAAGTTTAAAGTATATATGAATATGTAAGCTTCAAATTTTAGCAATTCTTTTGCAGAAATTTCACCATATTTGCCTTTTCTGTCAAAATATGACACCTTTCCTGACTTATTGCCCTGCACAGGACATGCATAGCCTTCTTTGCAATGGTAAATGGGGTCACTGTTGTAATGCTACTAGTACAGGCTGGAAAGCCATAATTATAAACAGAATCCATGTTACATTAGTTTTTTACAAATCGTTTGACTATTTGTTAGCATGAATGCAAGATTTGCATTTTGCTATTAACATTACATTATCCTACTACTAACCTGCGGAAAGGCTGCTGACGTCATCATAATCGGTGACTCCTTTTTGCTACAGTTGGTGTGACTGGGACTGGGGTCGTCCACACTGATATTGTCAGCTGTTGTCCACAAGCTGTTAAACACAGTGCCTCCCTCTGCTTTTAACTTTATTCCGTCTGCCCTCGAATGTTTCATTAGATTTAACGTGTTTCCGCCTTTACACGCAACTGCTGTAAAACATTTGCTGCACGTCGCGGTGTCGGAATCCTTTCTTGTGAAATACAGCCACACTTCCGACTGTTTAGTTTTAGGCATTTTAACGAGAGTTGTTTACTTTTGCATGCTAAGCTATCGGTAGACCGCCTGCTGCAGTCAGAGCGAGTGTAACGTTAGTTACTGCATTCACGCGCATGTCGGATGGTGTCTCATTTCCGGATGATTTGTGCTTTTAATTTTTTTATTTAATCTAATAAACGATTAATCTACAAAAATATATGAATCTAGAGAACAAATATTTCAATCGACAGTTCAGGCATTTAAGTAGCACCGAAATTCTCATTCTGTTTCGGTCCGGTACATACCGGTTCTATAGGTACCGGTGCCGGCTTGGCACCGGGTTTCGGTACCCAACCCTACACCCGGGTGACCGAGCCGGGGGTGATAAGACCCCCTCCACGGATCCCCCCTGTGGATCCACAGCCACCGCGAGGCTCTCTCTGCAACCTCTAAGATGTTTGTGGTGGCTTTTTTCAATTGCAGTCTTCTCACTCCAAGGAGTTTGAAGGTTTGCAGCAGTGAGTGGCCTGCAAAACCTCTGCGCCCAACCTCGACTGGCTCACAGCGAACTCTCCAGCCACTTTTCCAGCACCCCAAGCTGAGCTCTATTTAGCCCTCTTGCGTTCGTTGGCTTCTTCAATGCGGTCCTCCCAGGGGACTGTCAGTTCCAAAATGACCACTTGCTTGGTAATCTGGCTTGCTAGCATATTAGCATATATGGGGGGAGCGAAGTGGCTGTGATGTCGCCTGGGAACTTGGGCTGTCTACCTATGTCAACTTAAAGCTGCCAATCGCGGGTGGTAGTTAGGAGCCCCATGGGCGTAAATTTCATTTAACAGTAGGGGGGAAAATAAATATAAAATTTCTCATGAGCAATTTTTGAAGGGGACACAAATAAAACAGTCAAATTGTACTAATAAAGATATGTCCCCACAGTGAAAAACTTTGCTTCTATCATTATTATTGTAGCATGGAGACTGCGCCATTATGGTTATTTTCAAAGTTTTTCTCAGGTTCAATGACAAAGCAGATTTTTCTTCAAAACTATTTATTGCATTGTTTATGTTGTTTACAGTCAAGCCATCAACATACATTCATTCATTCATTCATTTTCTATACCGCTTAATCCTGTGTTCAGGGTTGCGGGGGACCTGGAGCCTATCCCAGGAGACTTCGGGCACTAGGCGGGGTACACCCTGGACAGGGTGCCAATCCATCGCAGGGCACACACACATACACACACTCACACACCCAATCACACACTACGGGCAATTTAGGAACGCCAATTAGCCTAACCTGCATATCTTTGGACTGTGGGAGGAAACCGGAGTACCCGGAGGAAACCCACCAAGCACGGGGAGAACATGCAAACTCCATGCACACAGAGACGGGAATCGAGCCTGGCCGGGGAATTGAACCCTGGACCCTGGAGGTGCAAGGCGACAGTGCTAACCACTACACCACCGTGCCGCCCCATCAACATACAATAAAATTTAAACATGACTGTTATTGTGAAAAAGATATATAAAATAAGTAATGTTTTGTAACTAAATAGTACATTTACAGTAACTGCTCTATCTAAAAAATAAAAATAAAAAAAATCTATGATTATCCCTTCAATAAAAGCACCACACTTACTTGACACTGTACATCTGATTGACCCTGGTCTACCTGTCCCTCAATAATTTCAAGTTTTATTGTCATATACAGATAACAAGGAGGCATCATTACCGTAATGAAATTCTTAGACACAACTTTACATAAACATATAAATATAAAAATGTAGGAAGAGGAGAAAAAAATAAATAATAATATTATTATTGTAAAGGTATCAGTATGTGCAAGTAAGCTTTAAGATAATTTAATATTTACATGTAACAGTGCAAGGTGCAATTAAGTATTTTGAATATGGATTTAAATTGGCATTATTTAATTGACATTGTTAATTTCTGTCTCCTTTGCCTGTGATTGATATTGTGACATTAGTATTTCCATAAGCACCCATTTTTAAAGCCAAATTGCCTTAATATGTGAACTACTTGTACTTACTTGGCGTTTAGGTGGACTGAAAAATGATCTATGTCCATTTTTCTTTTCTCTGTCATTTTATTTATGACACTGCAAGGCAAGTTTATTTATACTGTAGCACATTTCATACACAATGGCAATTCAAATAATTTTACTTTCTTTATGTAAAGCAATCCTAAAAATTAATCACAACAATAAAAACAAGGAATTAAACAAAATGTTTAAAATTGTATTTAAAATTAATTAAGACACTTAGAACAGAATGGATATTGATTATACAAACAATACAGTTACTCATTTAGTAAATGCACAGCTAAACAATATGTTAATTGTGGCCGTTAATATTATGCCAAGTCGTCACAAATAAAACAATGCATGGGTAAAAGAGTTTTTCGTGTTAGTTGCAGTGCACTATGTAACAAGCTATTGTAAACAAGCTAACGTTAACTAGATAAGTAATAATTTAATCACTAATATAGCAGATTCATGAAAAATTGCATCGGTAATCGAGTCTGCATCAACTACATTAAAGAGAATCGCTTTATTTAAGGTGAATAAAATACCCTACCAGTTCAACATTAATTGAGCCACAGCCACACACCTGACCTGAACTGGCAAAGCAGGAGGCAGTGGGCCAAACCACTGTGAGGAAGGGTAGGGGGAACTCACCTGTTTCTAAATGTAGTTTTTGTGGATTTTTTCTTCTTCTACTTACACAATTATCTTAGGTATACATACATATATTTTTCACAATAGAGGGTGCGATTCTTTTTTTTTTTTTTTGGAGGGGGGGGGGGGACAACCCTCGGATTGGGAGGGGACATGTCCCCTCCGTCCCCCCCGGGATTTACGCCCATGAGGAGCCCCCCTGTAGGGCTAGACCTTCTGCCCTGCTCTGATAAAGGCGATTGTTTGTTCGGGGGCTGCCTGGATCTTGCTGTGCTGAATCGCTGTACAAATGGTGTATGTCAGCACGTGGCCCCAGCGGTACCGCCCGTCCCCTACCGTTTTTGAGCAACTGCTCAAAATGTGCTCCAAGATGCCTCTTTTCTGGCACAGCTTGCACTCGGGAGTGTCTACCAGGCCCCAGGAGTGCAGGTTGGCTGGGCTTGGGAGAATGTCATAGACGAATTGGACCAAAAACTTGATCCGAAATGGCTCAGCTTTCCAGAGCTCTCTCCAGGTGATTCTATGGGAGTCTGCATGTTTCCACCTGGTCCACGCTCCTTGCTTGGATATGCCGACCATTTTGGTGTAACGTTCTTCCTTCACCTCTGCTCGTATCTCGTCCTGAATCAGTCTGCACCTTTCTTTCCCACGGGCCAGATCGTAACATGGCTTGGGAAAACAACTGAGACCTACACGTCCCTTTGCCACGGAACCCACCAGTGTTTTGTGCCTTAGTCGCGCCTGCCTCTTCATTCCGGTTTCAGCCAGCATTCCTGCTGCTGCAACTTTTGTATCAATGGAGTCCTTGTACATCAGCACCTCTCTCGAGCGGGTGACGTTGAACTCCTCCGATAGTCCACTCAAGGGAAGAATCAGCTTGGTGGTGTGGCCATACAGGGCAATGCTGCTTAGGAACCGAGGGAGCTCCAGCCATCTCCTGAGGAATTAGCTGACAGACTTCTCTAGAGCCTCGACTGTTGATATTGATACCTCATAGATTAACACGGGCCAGAGTATTCTTGGTAAGACTCCGTGTTGGTAAATCCAAGCTTTGAATTTCCCGGGAAGGCCAGATCTGTCAATCGCTAAAAGGTCCAGTCGCACTTAATTTGTTTTATGGCAGCTTCCTTCAAGCAGAGTCCTTCAAGGAGCCGTTAAATAAGTCTATATACTGTAACAAAATTTGTACAATTATGATGTGGGCTGTTTTTATTTTATTTTTTTAAGTTTGTTCTGTGCTGAGGCTGTATGAAATTGAATGAATCAGTAAATAATTGTAGTTAAATACATTTTAATGTGTATTGATGCTTGTAAGACAAAACACCTGGAATGACACTATGAAAGAAGCTGAAATAATAATTATTATTTCCAACACACATAGTTAGTTCCAACTGCGTAATCTGATTAGACAAGAGGCATTCCAGTATAATAGCACTGGGACGTTTGACTATATGTGTCAATCCACGCCACAATTGTTCTATAGTCGTTAATAAAATTAGGTCTGCTTGCCAAGACTAGCATTCAAGTGTTATGTTATCTTAAACAACAATTTTCCCCTTAGTAATTCTCTGTAGATCATTCTGAATTGCTTCTGTGGTGTTTTATTTATGAATAATTCGAGCTACGAAGCTAAGTAAACTGACATTAAACTGTCATCTGTCCTCATCCTCCTGGACCTGTCAGCTGCATTTGACACGGTGAACCACAAGATTCTATTATCTATTCTTACAAGCCTTGGAATTTGTGGAACAGCGTGGCAATGGTTTGCTTCTTACCTAGAAGATGGGTCATATGAGGTAACATGGAGGGGATCAACATCTGCCCCATGTAGACTCTCTACTGCTGTCCCACATGGCTCAGTACTTGGTCCTCTTCTGTTCTCCCTCTATACCCGGTCTCTTGGCAAGGTCATATCATCGCATGGATTTTCATACCATTGTTATGCAGATGACACCCAACTTACTCTCTCCTTTCCGCCCTCTGACACTCAGGTTTCCACCCAGATCTCCCGGAGTTACAATATCAGAAGAATTCGCCCATTTCTTTCTTCACAGGCTACTCAGGTGCTTGTTCAGTCCCTTGTTATTTCAAGACTGGACTACTGCAACTCACACCTAGCTGGCCTGCGTCTGTCCACGATCCGTCCTCTGCAACTGATCCAGAATGCAGCAGCACATCTCGTTTTTAACCTTCCTAAGTTCTCCCACACCACCCCACTCCACCGCTCCCTGCACTGGCTTCCTGTAGCTGCCCGCATCAAATTCAAAACGCTGATGCTTGCCTACAAAGCTAAAAATGGCCCAGCACCCACTTACCTCTCTGCTCTAATCACACCATGCACTGCCTCACGTTCCCTCCGATCCTCCAGCACTGCTCGCCTCATCCCACCATCTCTCAGGGATCGAGGGTGGCATTCATCCAGGATCTTTTCTGTTCTGGCACCTAGGTGGTGGAACGAACTTCCTCTAGATGTCCGTACAGCAGAGACTTTAACTATCTTTAAACGACAACTCAAGACGCATCTGTTTCTCCCTTGGACTAAAAACTTCTTCCAAGTTGTGTTGGACTAATGGCACTTAGTTATTAACCTAGTTAACCCAGTGTAAGTATGTATCCAGTGATGTAAACTTCACAAGTCACTCTGGATAAGAGCGTCTGCCAAATGCCTAAATGTAAAGTAAGCTTTAAGATAATCAGGTAGATTCTGATATAAGGTTGTATCTACTTCATATGAATCATGGATTCAGCTTTCCATTTAACATTATTTGGGATTTAAACCCGGAACAGGGAAGTTAATCGAGGTGGTATTGTAAAGTGGATTTTTTTTTAAAAACATTTCAGTTGAAAAATAAAGAGAAACTTATTAGATATACAGGATGTTTCATGACCTCACCTTTTGGCTCGATAGTGCTGGTACTGTAAGTATCTAAACCCTTTTTAGCCTTTTAACTAGCTCTGCTAGTTGCAGTTAAATAGTTCCACCAGGCGTGGAAGGATATGTTTTGGTACACAAAATTACTTATAAAAAAAACCCCAGCAAATCATAGTCTGTTGATGATAAATTATGCTTATGGAGCTGTTGTTTAAATGCTGCGCCCTCATGCCCTTGACTGCATCATGGCCGTGCGCAAAAGCGCAACCTCTCGAGATATTGCTTGCCCGGTTAAATATTCTGACCAGTTACCAATTCCACCAGTTTATAGTTAACATGGTCCATGTGGAGGATTTGAGGTTTTCAGTTGTTCAAGGGTTTATGTTGATATTTTCAAGTAATTGATTATCAACTTTGATGTTTAATCAAAATTTAGAAGCGAGTGGGAGTGATTTTCATTCTGAATGATTCTTTATTCTGACATAGAAATGCCATTGAAATGTGATGTGCTGAAGTTCCTTAAACATGAAGCTGACATTCATAACTATCCTGAATATTAATTTGTTACAAACTGAACATACAGTATGTATACATAATATATACTATACACTACCGTTCAAAAGTTTTAGATCACTTTCTAACTCCATGATCGTTCCTGATTCTTATTGCTTTCTACATTGTAAAGGAATGCTGAAGGTGTCCAAAAATGCATTAATCTCCTTTGAACAGTTGATATTGAGATGTTTCTGCTACTTCTGCTCTGTAAAGACTTCATAACGCCTCTAATCTGAGGTGCTGTTAATTTTAATAATTTTTCAGGCTGATAACTCTAAATGAACTCCTGGGATGGCCTTCATGAGAGCCAGTTTCATTATGGTGCTTGACGGATTTTGCAAATGCACTTGACAATACTGTTCTTGCAAGAACTATTACAGAAAGGCTGACCTCTGCGTCTTAAAATAACAACTAACTGTTGTTGTTACGTAATTACCTAATTCCATATGTATAGTTTTGAAATCCCCAGTATTGTTGTAGAATGTAGAAAATAAATCACTAAACAAAAACAAAGAAATTTGCAAGTGTTCTAAAACGGTAGTGTATGTGTGTGTGTTCTTTTCTTTTTTTAACTACAGGTCATTGTGGGAAAACTTTTGCCATACTGAAGAGATACATAAACAGTGCTGTTCCAAAAACAGACTGGTTAATTATTGTAGATGACGACACACTTATTAGGTAAGAACAGATTTATAACTACAGTATATGTTCACGTATCATACTGTATATATATTTGATATATAACTCTACTAACTTCGAAAAACAATAAAAGTTAACTCTTAAAATGGGTGTACTGTTACTCTGGATATATACTGTAAGTGTCTCTGAATCTCATCATATGTGATGGAATTAACACAGATGATTCTGAGGATTCTTTTATGCCATTTTCATCATCGTGGTAAGTTATATTGTAAGACACTATTAAATTGCTTCTGAAAATTCACTGATGTGACAGTAATTGGTAATAAAAATGAATGAATGATGCAGTTATGTAGTTAGCAAGGGGGAAATAACCTTGATGGCAGTGCATTATTGTTGACTACTAATTGGTGGATCTTTCTTCCGATTGCTATGTCAGTTTGGATTAAATTCCATATAATTTAATCAGCATCCTGTATCAGGATCTTATACAGTATATATACTGTAATACTGCAAGAGGTTACCATTTCTTTAGTAAAAACAAGGGGCCTGTATTTTATGGTATATATGGGAAATTTTTTTGATTGTTTGTTTTTTGTTTATTGTGGTGAAGTACTTTATAAAGGAAATATGTATTAAGTATTAAGCATATGTATTAAGCATTCATTGTGAAGGCTTTGCACTTTCCGAGTAACATAAGCTGTTTTTTAATACTTATTCAAGATAGAGGGCGAAAAAGTATTTTTTTCCTGGATGTTCTTAAAGTTTTGTTTCTGGATGTTCTGAAAGTTTTGTTTCTGGATGATCTGAAAAATAAAGCTTGCTATAGGGCATACATTTACATTTACAGCATTTGGCAGATCCCTTCCTCCTGTGCAACTTGCATTTTTATTTCATTATACATCTGAGCAGTTAAGGGCCTTGCTCAAGGCACCAACAGTGGTAACTTGGTGGTGCTATGGTTTGAACCTTGGACTTTTTGATCAGTAGTCCTATGCCTTAAGCACTGAGCTACCTCAGAGTGGTACAAGAGAAAGCATCACCTGGAGAATACAAATCCTCAACCCCATACTTCCTTATAAAATAATATGTGTTGTACATAAAAGCCTAAATAACTAAGAGCAGGCAGCTTGTTTTGACAAAATGTAATTGGACATATTTAGACAATTAAAATTTTGTGTGTGCATATCTGTGTGTTTGTGTGTTTTCCTTTTTCAGCTTGCCGAGACTACAAGCACTCCTAAGCTGCTATGACCCCACTGAACCAGTGCTCCTCGGGGAGCGTTACGGTTACGGGCTCGGCCAGGGAGGGTACAGCTACATCACAGGAGGAGGCGGGTGAGTGATCAAAAACTCTGCCTCTCATGAACGAGGTCAGAACCTCACAGTGTTCCGCCAGCTTGCATTCTGAAAAGATACACAGACATTTCACACATGAGCTTCTCTGGACCCAAGGCTGTTTGTACTGAGAGGTTGAGTCTGTTTAATCAGACGAGGAGACACAGATGTATAGAGATAAGGTGTCTGTGTATTTTTTTTTCAGCTTGCTTACCTTTGAACACACAGCTCTTTATTTGTTAATGTTGTCCACATTTAGCTGTGTGTGTGTGTGTGTGTGTGTGTGTGTGTGTGTGTGTGTGTGTGTGTGTGTGTAAATAGATTCATAAATAAATTAAAATTTTGTCACATACACAGTCATACACAGGATAATATGCAGTGAAATGCTTACATGACCGCCAGTGACCTTAAAAATAAAATAAAAAATAAAAATAAAATAAAAGCTTGTATGCAAAATAAATATCAATAAAAGGAAATACTAAAGAAATAAATTTAACTAGTAAAATAAACTGTACAATAAGGGCATAATAAAATATTGCAAAATATAGAAATATAAAGGGGGGGGGAGTATAGAGAGAGAGAGAGAGAGAGAGAGAATTTAAAGTGACCATGGTTATGCAAATATGCATGAAAGGTGACTAGTGAAAGTGACATGTGCAATTGTCCAGATGTATAAATATTTAGTGCAAGTGTGTGTATGAATGTGTCCATTATTGTCCAGTCAATGTTGTGAGCTTAAAAAGATGTTATTAGTCCTGTGTTGAGGTGTGATTGTGATTGAGAGACCTTATCGCCTGCGGGAAGAAGCTCCTCCTCAGTCTCTCTGTGTGGGCTTTAGGGAGCGGAATCGCTTCCCAGACCACAACAAAGAGAACAGTCCATTACTGGGGTGACTGAGGTCCTTCACGATCTTCCTGGCCTTGGTCCAGCACCGCTTGCTGTAGATCGAGTGCAGGTCAGGGAGCTCAGTGCGGATGATGCGCTCAGCTGATCGCACCACCCTCTGTAGAGCTCGTCTGTCCTGCATGGTGCTGTTCCCGAACCAAGTCGTGATGTTTCCCGTCAGGATGCTCTCTATGGTGCAGGAGTAAAAGTTCCTGAGCACCTTGGAGGGCAGTCTAAAGTCTCTCAAGTGTCTGAGGTGGTACAGACGCTGCCGGGCTTTTTTCACCACGATATTGATGTGACAGGACCATGACAGGTCCTGAGTGATGTGAACACCGAGGTATCTGAAGCTGTCCACTCTCTCCACTGGGCTCCTGTTGATAATGGGGGTCTGGTAGTTCCTCTCCTGCTTTGTACAAAAGTCCACTATCAGCTCCTTTGTCTTGCTGACGTTCAGGAGGAGATTGTTCCTCTGGCACCAGTTCTCCAGATTTCCAATCTCCTCTAGGTAGTCCGACTCATCATTGTTGGTGATCAGCGCGACCACGACGGTGTCGTCAGCAAACTGATGATGGAGTTGGTAGTGGCCACGCAGTCATGGGTGTACAAAGAGTACAGCAGGGGGCTCAGAACACAACCCTGGGGGGCTCCAGTGCTGAGAGTGAATGTAGCTGAGACATGTCCGCCCATCCTTACTGCCTGTGGTCTGCCAGTCAGAAAATTGGAGATCCACTGACATATAGATGAGCTGAGTCCCAGGTGCTCCAGCTTGGTGGTGAGTGTGGAGGGAATTATGGTATTAAATGCAGAGCTGGAGTCGATGAAGAGCATTTTAACATAATTCCCTTTCCTAGTGTCCAGGTGAGTAAGTGATGTGTGGAGGAGATGAGAGATTGCATCGTCTGTGGAGCGGTTATGACGGTATGCAAACTGTCCAGTGTGTCGGTAGTGAAGAAATGATGAAGTCTCTGACCAGGCGTTCAAAGCACTTCATCACTACTGAGGTGAGGGCTACAGGGCGATAATCGTTGAGGGAAGCAGGATGTGGTTTCTTCGGGACAGGAACAATGATGGACTCTTTGAAGCACATGGGGATCACCGACTGAGATAAAGAGATGTTGAATATCTCAGTGAACACAGGTGCTAGCTGGTCTGCGCAGGATCTGAGAATATGTCCCTGAGATGCCGTCTGGTCCTGCTGCTTTCCTGGTGTTCACTCTCCTGAAGGCTCTCCTCACATCGTGCTCGGAGATGATGAGCGCGCTCCCGGTGCTGGCAGTGTCTTCCTGTCTGCAGCCGTTAGCGCCACTAGCATTAGCGCCGCTAGCATTAGCATCGCTAGCGTCTTTAGCTGCAGCCTCGAAGCGAGCATAGAAGGTGTTCAGCTCGTCTGCCAGAGTCGCGTCTGCGTTCGTCATACCGGATGTTGGTGCTTTATAGTCCGTTATTGTCCTTAGTCCCTGCCACAGGCTCCTAGAGTCACTCTGTTGAAGCTGTGACTCTAGTTTTCTCCCATAGCGCTGCTTCGCCTCTTTCACCGCCTTCCGGACGTTATATGACGCAGCCTTGTATGGTTCCATGTCCCCCGACGCAAGTCCTGTGTTGTAGGCGGCGGTGCGAGATCTCAGAGCGTCGCGGATGGTTTTATCCACCCATGGCTTCTGGTTGGGAAACGTCTTTTTCTCCATGGTATCGCCCACTAGCTTCCCAATAAATCCCACAACCGCTTCCGTAAACACGCTGACATCATCATCGGAGCTGTTTTTGAACATGTCCCAGTCTGGCCGATTTTAAAACACTGAAAACTAACTTAAAGAACAAAAACAAAGAAAAGGTGGTCGGAGCAGTTGTGACGGCAGCCGACCTCACCGGCGCCATCTTGGGAAAATTGTGTGTGTGTGTGTGTGTGTGTGTGTGTGTGTGTGTGTGTGTGTGTGTGTGTGTGTGTGTGGTCATCTGCAGTTCTTTCCTTAAAAGACTTTTCAAAATGTGTTTTTGGCTTGGCAAAAAGGATGAAACGAGCCTACTGTAACCTTCCTGAATGTCACTCATCATTATAGTATATTCCCCAAGCACAGCTAAGAACTTGTTTCTTTCCAAAATGTTTAACTTTTCCAATTACTCACCAGGAAAAAACGTTCAGCTGATCTGATTGGCTAACATTCTGTAGCTAAAAACACTGCCAGTCTAACAAATCTAACTCTGTAAATAATCAATCTAATGGTACTTGATAGAAACATCAGTTACATTTGTCAGTTGCTTTATTTGTTTTCTACAACCGTTTTTTGTTAACCATGTGTGCATTTTCTTTGTATAAATTATATATGTTTATACAGTATATACTATGTATGCGAGTGTTAAAATTTCTAGTTCATCTTAAAATTTTAACGCATTACTATTTTGTAATGCAAATTAATCATATGACCAAGTTTGACCTTAATGGCTCCCCATAGTCACAGTGCGGTTACCCAGCATTGTGATATAGGCACATTTAACACGTATAATAAGATGACTGAGGAAACATCACCAGGTGTCCTGAAGTTTCATTTAAAGAAGCTTCTGGATGGAGTGGTGGATCAGGTGATTAAAACACTAGGTCATGGTCACGTTTATTTATATAGCACATTTACAACAGTTTGTGCTGCCCAAAGTGCAATTCACTTGAAAATGAAAGACAAATGAAATAAGTAAAAACATCCAAGTCAACCTGTGCTAAAAGCCAGTCCATAAAAGTGTGTTTTTAATAATGATTTAAAATGCTCCAAAGTTTGTGCAGATCTGACCTTCAGAGGCAAACTGTTCCAAAGTCTGGGGCCTGCCACAGCAAATGCTCTGTCCCCTCTGGTTTTTAACTTTGTTCTTGGAGTGATTAAAATGAGCTGAGTGCTGGATCTCATGGTTCTGGCTGGAGTATGTATAGACAACAGCTCAGAAAGATAAGAAGGAGCTAAACCATTCAAAGATTTAAATACAAGGAGTAGGACTTTAAATTGGATCCTGTATGCAACAGGAAGCCAATGAAGAGAGGCAAGCACCGGAGTTATATGCTCTCGCCGCTTGGTACCAGTCAGCAACCGAGCAGCTGCATTTTGAACGAGTTGAAGATGCTGTAATGACAAACTGGTCAAGGCCGTAATAAAGTGAGTTGCAGTAGTCCAGTCGACAGGTAACAAAGAGGTAAATAACCTGTTCAAAAACATGAGCTGGAAGGTATGGCTTTACCTTAGCTAACTGTCTAAGTTGAAAGAAACTTGACTGGACAACTGCACTAACTTGCTTATGAAATTTAAAAGACTTGTCAAAGAACACTCCCAGGTTTTTGACATGCGTTTTTTGCAATACAAGGATAATGTGCCCAAGGCACTATCCACTCCATTTGAAACTGCAGGATCACCAAAAATTACTATTTCAGTTTTCTTTTCATTTACTGTAACTTTTCAAATTAAAAATAATTAATGGACATCCACTGTTTAATTTCAGTAAGCCTGCTAAAAGATCCTGTGCCTGATCTTAATGGCAAATAATTTGTATGTCATCAGCAAAACAATGAAAAGTAATATTGTACTTATAGAAGATTGATCCCAAGGGCAACAGCTAAAGGCCAAAAAGAGTTGGGCCAAGGATAGAACCTTGTGCCACACCACAATTAAGATGGGCTGCTTTAGAATTGTAAGGGCCCATATTGACAAAAAATGATCTTTGGGAAAGGTATGAATGAAACCACTGAAGAGCAGTGCCCTTAAGGCCAACACAGTTCTAAGCGAGATACTGTAAAAGTATACCATGGTCAACCGTATCAAAAGCTGCTGTTAGGTCTAACAATAAGAGGCGGGCAGAATTGCCAGAATCCGTACTTAAAAGGAGATCATTAAAAACTCTTAAAAGTGCAGTTTCAGTGCTGTGCCGAAACCAGATTGAAATTTTTCAGAAATGTCATTAATATCAAGATAAGCCTGCAACTGAGTATAGACAACTTTCTCTAATATTTTTGAGAGAAAAGGCAGCTTCGAGATTGGTCTATAATTTGACATGACTGTCAGGTATAGATTATGTTTTTTAATAAGTGGTTGCACTGCGGCCTGTTTAAAACAGGATGGAACAAAACCTGCAGCAATGGAAGCATTAATTAATTTTAAAATATAGGGCCCAATCGTGTTAAAAGTGTTTTTAAACAAGCTGGGTGGAAGACAGTCCAGTGGGCAATAAGGGTCTTAGGTAATGAATTAATTTCGACAATTCCCTCAGAGAAACAGGCTCAAACTGCTGTGCACACTGGAAGAGCACTAGGCTCTACAGCAGAAGTTAAAGAGACAGAGGGCCTAATTAATAAAACCTTATCTATTAAAAAATGCCAAGAATTGTTCATACACACTAGGTGAGGGCACAGCACCAGCAGAATCACATGGATGAATAATACGATTAAATACATTAAAAAGAACTTTGGGCCTGTGGCTATTAGCAGACACGATGTTAGACATAAACTGGGTTTTAGCGGTCTTCACAGCATGTTGGTAGGTATATAAACACTCTCAATATTTGTAAAGACACATGCAACCTGTCCTTTTTCCATCTCCTCTCAGCGCGTCTACATTCGCGTCTGAGAGCGCGCGTGCGCTCGTTCAACCAAGGCTCGGCCATCGGTTTAGAGCATGCAGGCGCGAGAGGAGCAATGGAGTCCAGTATATCCACACAGGTGGAATTAAAATGTTCAGCCAAGACCTCAGCACAACCAAAGTTGATCAGTCCAGAGTCATTAAAAGAATCAGAGAACTGGGAAACCGTAAGGGTGCTGAGCATCCGTCTCCTACGCGCTAGGTCGCGAGTGTAGCGTTAATTTAAACAGCACAGGAAAGTGATCGGAAATGCAAACGTTAGATATTTCCATGACACGCACATCTAAGCCCTGTGACACCAAGTCCAGTATATGTCCCTTTTCATGGGTGGGGGCAGTGACCCACTGCACCAAATTAAAAGAGTCGATGATATTCAAAAACTCCTTGACCAAGGGTTTAGAGTCACAGCAGAGATGAATATTAAAATCCCCAACAATTAAAAAGCGATCAGATTTAAGAGCAATGCCCGCCATAAAATCATAAAACTCTTGAATAAAATCTTTTTAAATTTGTGAGGATGATAAACAAGCGCACACAGGACGGGAGTATCCAGGTACAGCTCAAAGAGCTGAAGTTCAAAACTTCAGACTGAATTCTGTTGGAATGATTGTCGACAGTGAAAGCAAGAATTAAAAACTGTGGCCAAGCCTCCACCTCTACCTGAGGTCCGGGGAGAACTAAAGAATGTGCAGTCTGGAGGAAGAAGTTCAGAAAAGGCTACAGACTCTCCACATTGAAGCCACGTCTGTCAAAAACAGAAAGTCTAATTGCCTTGATCTGTAGAATTCATTCAGTATGAAACTCTTGTCCTCTGGCAACTTGTTTCAGAAATACAGTAGTTCATAAGATGCTTTGATGCTAAGAAGTGACTGGCGATCATACACAAGTAGTTAACACTGTTAGCGCTATCTTGTCTGTCGACAGTGGTCGACTAGCTCTTCACTAGGTTATTGATCTGAGGATCTAGGTTCAAGGCCAGCCATCGATGGTTTGCCACACTGCATACTATGCAATACCAGTCCCTTTCAGAAGATTTTAATTTTACATTTGTTAAATGTTAATGTTTGAGATGTTATAGAACTGCATAACTTGTTTGCTCTAACCAGTTTTTCATTCATTTCTTTATTCCAACATCGCAAATTTTATAATACAAGTAAATCTGAGTATTTTAAAGTTGTGATTAATCAGAGATGATGACTGTGATTAACTAGAATCAAATATCTGATTGATTGACAATACTGTAAGTACTAGAGGCGTACGGACACGATGCAAATGATGCATATTAAAAATCAATTATCAAATCAAATAAATCAAAATTTATTTATGCAGTTGCACTATTACAACACCAGAGGCCCCAATCTGTAAATCCCATAGAGGTAAAAAACACAGAAAGAGCACTGACTGCTAGCTCCGGATCGTAACGACTGACCTGCTTTTCAGGTTCGAAATTACACAATCGCACTATAAAGAGCTCTTCATGCACGACCAATCTACAGTACACCAGCCAAGAAAGAAAATGCCAAACTCAGGCACTTTAACAGACTCTGAAGCTCTAATTCTGTTAACATGCTCCCTTTGGCTGCTGCGACAAAGCCTGTTATGCTTCAATCACTCATTTATCCAAGTCAGAAAATTGCAAGGATACAATATACAATATATATTTCTTTCCATTAAAGGGCTCATTTAAATGTTTGGTGAAGTGTAGCCCAATATGAGTGTGACCTTTGGATATACTGTAGCTTTGTTGTGCACATCATTTACTGAGATTTATTATGATCTTAAGTAATACAGCGGTGGGGAAACAAAAGGTCAAAGTTCATACTGACAGTAAGGTCAATTTTACATCTGCCTATGTCTTTCATTTCTGCATCTGACTATGTCTTCCAATGATGGGGCACTTTACACACTAGAAGTGCCACTGGTTACATGTTTACTGCAGAAGTTGGTCTTTAATGTTAAACTTACAGTAAGCAGTTTAGACAGCCTGGGGAAGTTGATTTTACAACCATGGGCCCACACAAGCAGTAATCTTGATGCAGGCTTTCTTTGCATCTTGAGGAATATTGAGCCAAGTTGATCCATCCTAGACGTTTTTCCATTTTCAGCATTGTGGAAAAAACATGAGGTTGGGGAGAATGAAAACAAGCCTTGCAACTACTGGAGCAGTTCCCAAGGTTGGATAATCCCCAGGAGAAGATCCTACGGGCACAGAGGTCCAATCCTAAGACTATCAAGTACCTGAGTGATTTTGGTGGAGAGAAATGGCCAGATGTTGTAAAGGAGAAACCTGCATGACCAATTCAGTTTAACAATGTGAAGACAGAAACATAGCGGACTGCTCAGAAATAACCCAAGGTTGCATCATTGCGAGATGATATGGTCCAAGAACACAGTGGATCAATTTAAGGATTAGATAGCATGCAGGGGAAGAACCCCAGGAGTGAGACAGTCCACCCTTGAGATAACAAAGGACTGAACCTGTGTGAACTCTGTGTAGGGAAAAAGGCCAGATGTTTCTCCTATACCTTTGAATAAGATTATCCATATGACTCACTGCTTTTAAATTTGTTGCCATGGTACTGTGTGGATTGCCAAATGGCAATGTGTTTACATGTTGCAATTTGTTCCTTATATGGAAAGCTGACCAAATGCATATTAAAAATGCATAAAAAGTTACAAACTCAAGAACATTTAGTCACCTTTAGCTTTGATTATAGCATAAGACATGGTGGCCAGGTCATGTGTTAAAATGATTCATCAGATGAATACATTTTATTGCCACATAACTTTGATGACCAACTGAAGCAACCCCTGATCATATCACCACTTCCAGACGCTTGTACAGTGAACTGGCGACAGGGTCATGGGTGGCTTACTAATACACATGAGTATCAAAGGCTTGTTCTGTGCATTGCAATCCAATAGAAGCGCTAGTGTATCTCAAATTGATGAAAAGGTTAATGCTGGTTGTGATAGAAAGATGTCTAAACACACAGTACATCACTGTGTGGCAAAAGGGGGAACCTACTCAATATTGCCAGGTGGTCATAATGTGATGACTGATTGGTGTATGATAATGTATGTGATTAACGTAAACTTTTGAATTATTGTTTTAACTGTTAATACAAAAGGCTGACAAATTAGATTTATCCATTTATTCATTTTGCTATTGAGTTTGGTTTTACAGATCCCCTTAGGTGGAAGAATCTTTGGAATGTTCTATGTTGAAACATTTCTGTTTGATGGGAGTGATCTTTTTTTGAAGGATTACTTGCACAAGGCCTCGATAATGGTTTCCACTGTTTTAAAACGGTGTAAATCATATGCTATCATCTACTAGTCACCAAATCTCTACCCTATCAAACATTTTGGAGAGATCTTAAAGAAACCTGTTGGACAGTACTCTCCAACATGTTCATCAAAACACAGAAGAGTTTATCTTTTACAAGAAAAAGTAGCCAACTCTAAAGAAATTTTAATAAAGAATAAAGAAACATTTAGTCTAACATGATCGCACTACAGTGGATTCATTTAATCATTTCATCATTTTAATGTACCTAATTGCATGGCCATTAATTAATTAATTAATTTATTTATTTATTTATTTAATTGCATTTATGTAAAAAAAAAAAAAAAAAGAATCCCACCCTTCAGCATAGTATCTTTCGCATGGCATAGATTTATTTCACTACAGTTAAAATCAAATAATTAATATTAATAATAATCAAAGTTTTATATTTACAGTTAAAGTAAGAATTTTATATATATGGTTTTGGCAAGTCTTTAGGACACCTACTTTATGAAGGACACGTGATTTTCACAAAATTTGTTTACAGGAAGATTATTTCACTTACAATTTATTACAGTATATCACAATTCCAGTGGGTCAAAAATTTACATATTCTCAATCTGCCTTTAAACAGCTTGGAAAATTCCAGAAAACAATGCCATGGCCTAAGGAGCTTCTGATAAGCTAATTGATATGATTTGAGTCACTTGCTGGGGTACCATGGAAAAATCAAAAGAAGACCTCAGCAAAAAATGTCAACCTCAACAAATCTGGTTCATCCCTGGGAACAATTTCCAAATGACTGAAGGGAACATGTTCATCGGTACAAACAATACTACTTGAGCATAAACACCATGGAACCAAACAACTGTCAATGCTGCTCAGGAAGGAAAGGTACGTACATTGGGACAAAATGTACAAAACCAAAGACCATGTGAAGACACTGGAGGAAACTGATACAAAAGTATCTATATCCACAGTAAAACAAGACCGATATCAATCACCTGAAAGCCTGCTCGGCAAGAACAAATCAATTGTCCAAAACCACCAAAAGACCAGACTAAGGTCTGAAGCTGCACATGAGGGGAAAGGGGGTACCTTTTTGAAGTAATATCCTCTGGTTTGATAAAACAAAAAATAACTGCTTGGTCATAATGACTTTCATCGTCTAGAAGGAAAATGTTGAAGCTTGCAAGACAAGGAACACCATCACAACCATGATGCACAAGGGTGGCAGTATTATTTTGTGAGGGTGCTTAGCTCTTTGTTAAATTTAGAAATAAATGGCATCATGAGGAAATTAGAATATGTGGATATACTGAAGTAACATCTCAATACATCAGCCAGGAAGTTAAAGAATGGTCAAAAATGGGACAATGACTCAAAGCATCATTCCAAAGCTGTAGCAAAATGGATTATAGACAACGCATCCTAGGTAATGCAGTGACTCTGCCCTCAATCTATTGGAAGACGTGTGGGCAAATTTGTATCTGACCTCAACTGTATTAGAGAGTTCTTATTGAGACTAGCCAGTTTGACTTCATATAATTTCATCCAAACCTCAGTAACTGTAAAATAAGTAGCATATAAATAATGTCAGTGTAGACCAGATGAGTTTTATCTTTGGAATGTTCAGGATTATATACCCCATGTCTCTAATAAATAGACAGAATATTAGGTCACAAAGTGAAATAATGTTGTTGAAATAAATCTGGACTAGGGAGGTATGTGAAATTTATTTGACTTTTAAACATGAAGAATTGATTCTGATTGAATCTGACTAGATAAATTACAATCAACAGACCTCTGGGAAATGTCTTCTACATTAGTGAATTCAGGAGATTAGTGAGATAGGACAAACAGCTCTCAATTTCTTTCCCTTTTCAAGACTGTTGGATCAGACCCACTGCAGAACAGACCATTCATTGTTACTTACCTACTTTACAAGATCAGCATTTAAATGATCATCTTACAAAAATGAATAAAGTAGGGATGGGAGCTATAAGTAAAATAGCACTAGCATTAACATGATGATTGGGTGCAAATGTTAGCATCCACCATAAATTCAGGGTGGGAGAGTGGAAATTACATCTATTTTGAAATTTACCTAAAATTAAATAGAATTCTACTAACGTAAAAAAAATAATAATAATGAATAAATAAAACGTTGGAGCACCCCACAACAAAATGAACAAAAATTGTATTATAATTAGTTTTTTTTTTTTTTTGCCAAGGTCGGCTAAGTCTCCAGGCCCAATCTAAAGAAGGACAGAAGAACATATGAGAAAGTTAGAACTGATTTTGAAAAACAGACTAAGACAATATTAAAGGATTATTTAATTTGATAAATTAAAAAAATAGGCGGCGCGGTGGTGTAGTGGTTAGCACTGTCGCCTTGCACCTCCAGGGTCTGGGTTCGATTCCCCGGCCAGGCTCGATTCCCGTCTCTGTGTGCATGGAGTTTGCATGTTCTCCCCGTGCTTGGTGGGTTTCCTCCGGGTACTCCGGTTTCCTCCCACAGTCCAAAGACATGCAGGTTAGGCTTATTGGCGTTCCCAAATTGACCGTAGTGTGTGAATGAGTGTGTGAATGTGCATATGAGTGTGTGCCCTGCGATGGATTGGCACCTTGTCCAGGGTGTCTAGTGCCCGAAGTCTCCTGGGATAGGCTTCAGGTCCCCCGCGACCCTGAATAGAGGATAATGCGGTATAGAAGATGAATGAATGAATGAATGAATGAAAATAAAAAAAAATTAAATTGACTACTATTTTATAAACACTTAACATCATGAGCGAAACATAAACACTAGCATACAGTAAAACAAAGGGGGGGGAATATATATATATACACACATACGATCTCATCTCAGTGAATGTGCTGCTCATGCCATACAGTGCTGAGACCTAATAAAATACTCCTAGCCATTGCATTGGGCAGCAACCAAGCTCACTCAACTCCACTTGGAGAGACTAAATAAGCTGCTCAATGCAATGGCTGGGAGAAGTTTATTCACCACACAGAGGGGCAGTGGTGGCTCAGTCGGTTAAGGCTGTGGGTTACTGGGTTACTGATCGGAAGGTCGGGGGTTCGAACCCCAGCATCGCCAAGTTGCCACTGTTGAGCCCTTGAGCAAGGCCCTTAACCCTATCTGCTCCAGGGGCGCTGCTCCGTAAGCTGGCTGACCCTGCACTCTGACCCCAGTTTCCTAATTGGGATATGTGAAAATTGAGCAATTTCCCTCTGGGATTAATAAAGTTCTATAAAAAAAAAAAAAAAAAAAAATATATATATATATATATATATATGGAATTAGGTAATTACGGAACAACAACAAAAACAACAGTTACTGTAGTGTTATTTAAAGACACAGATGTCAGCCTTTCTGTAATAGTTCTTGCAAGAACAGTATTGTATGCAGCGATATCGCGGACAATATTCAAATGCAATTGCAAATTGCATTTGCAATTGCGTTTCCCACATGTGGACGCACAAAGTGTGCCATAATTCAAATGCCATTGCAAACTTTGCATTACCGTTTGCTGATTCGCCTTTGCGAGCGCACAAATTTGACTGCCAAATTTCAAATGAAAAAACAAAGTCCATTTGCATTTGTATTTCCCAGGTCTTACACGTCATGAACCTGTCATATTTAAATAGCAAAATCAATCACCACGTTTGCTTTTTCACTTTCTCTGCGCCGCGCGTCAAGCCGGCCAAAATTCAAACGCAATCGCTAATCCATTTGCAATTGCATTTCCAACACGTTACACAGAAACCTGTCAATCAGTGTCAGGGGCGGGTCTATACTGTGGTGCGGCAATTGTATAGGGAGTGACGTCAGTCGCCGTCCAAGAGGGGGATATTTGAGCAATGGAGGTGAACCGAGATTATCTCATTTGTTTATCAAGAAATAAACACACAAAAATGACAAATCGCATATTTCCTTGCTCCGGAGTGGACAGAGAAGGTTTTACAAATAAAAATATTTTTAGATCTTCTCCGGTTACAGCCTGCTGGAGCTAAATCTTTCAGAAACTGAAATGAAGCTGCGTACATAGATCTAAAAATATTTTTATTTGTAAAAACTTCTCTGTCCACTCCGGAGCAAGGAAATATGCGATTTGTCATTTTTGTGTGTTTATTTCTTGATAAACAAATGAGATAATCTCGGTTCACCTCCATTGCTCAAATATCCCCCTCTTGGTTGGCGACTGCGAGTGACGTCACTCCCCATACAATCCTGCCCCACACTATAGACCCGCCCCTGACGCTGATTGACAGGTTTCTGTGTAACGTGTTGGAAATGCAATTGCAAATGGATTAGCGATTGCGTTTGAATTTTGGCCGGCTTGACGCGCGGCGCAGAGAAAGTGAAAAAGCAAACGTGGTGATTGATTTTGCTATTTAAATATGACAGTTTCATGACGTGTAAGACCTGGGAAATACAAATGCAAATGTTCAATATTGTCCGCGATATCGTTCCATAGTATTGTCAAGTGCATTTGCAAAATCCGTCAAGCACCATAATGAAACTGGCTCTCATGAAGGCAGAGACCAAAAAACCTACCTCTGCTGCAGATGAGAAGTTCATTTAGAGTTATCAGCCTGAAAAATGACCAATTAACAGCACCTCAGATTAGAGGCGTTATTTAATAGAGTCAGCTCCTGTCAAGATGGCAATGAACAGAGCTCCCACAGTTGAGCTCCAAAACTCCTCTTCAGATAACCTATCAGTGAAGTCACAGAGTTTGTGCAGTTCTTTTTTATAAAGGGGGGGAGGGGTGACGGACAACAACATATGACTAATGGTCAACTATTTTTGTTAAGGACATATTGTTCATGACATTCTTGTTGATTTGTTGTGATTTATTTTTATTTTTTTATTATTATATACATGTATGCATAGCCGAAACCAAAGGACCATTGCTACATGTTATATATATATATATATATATATATATATATATATATATATATATATATATATATATATATACACATGTGTGTATATATTCAGGCAAAAAAAAAAGTTTTGGGTTTTGCAGGTGTGACAAAGTAACAGAAGGACTGTGGCTGGTTCTACAGGATAATTCTTATAAAACCACAGAGTTTATGTGTCTACAGTATATTTTAAGCAAAGTCTCTACAGTATATGAATTGTTGACTTTGTTTCATTAATACCTGCTTTTAAACTTCTTTTTGAATGTAGAAACTTTAAATGGCAATTTGTGTATTTGTGACAAACACTGAAACAAAACAATGGTTCCTCGAGAACCATTCCTGTCAGCACTAACCATGCTCGTCTGGTGCAGGTACAGTGCGCGCACGCACACGCACACACACACACACATACACACACACACACACACACACAGTACATACATACTGTATGTACGTCAGCAGTTTTGTAGCAGGTGCTAAACTGAATGTCAAAAGTTTTCTATAAAAAGTACAATATGAAAAAGTTTAACCTTTTCCTGTATAAAAATATATTAACTTGATCTGAGCTAAGTACACATCTTCTATATAGATGCTTAGAAATGTATGATACCTAGCCTATAGCCCACAAATAAATTTCAAGCTGTTAGACTTGAAGAACATACAGTAGGATGTGCTTTCTGTGTGTTCAACTCTGGCTATAAAAAACATGTCCTATAACTCTCATTAACGTTTAACTTGCTGTGAGGCGCGGTGAAGTAGAGTTACCAAGTAGAGAGAAGGGAAAAAAATCACTTCATACTTGGAAAAGACAGCTGCTAGCTGCCAGTATGATTTATACCCAGTATTAAGATCAGGTTGAAGTGCCTCCTTGCTTACAGTCAATGCCATCAAATGATCTTAGACAGCACTCTACACAATTATTGGCATTGGCATAATACAAATCTAGCCAGATTCAAAATTAGGAAAATAAGATACGCAGGAAAATCGATCCCTCTGTAGATTCTAATAATAATTGATTTACTATTAAATATACACATACACCATGCAAGATTAAAAACATCTGCCCTGAGATGTTTCAATTAAAGACCGTCTGTTTTATGATGACAGATACACAGTACAGTACACACACTCTGCAATGAAATGAAGCTCATCAGCTACAAAAAGGAATTTGCATCATTGCAAATATTGGCACTGTGCAACTTATAGGGTGCAAGTTACATGTAAATAAGTACATTTATATAAACAGGGAATATATATAAATATTATATTAAAATAAAATGTTTTTTGTTGTTGGGTTTTTTTTTTTCTTGTCTTTGGAGCACATGGTTTATTTTATGACTTCATTATTAAGTCTTTCTGGTTTCTCAACATTAGAATTTCAACTAAATAAATAAATCATACAGGAAAATATTTGCAAGCCAGAAAAAAACAAAGCTGCATATTATGTAAAAGACCAGTGGCCACTGCGAGTCCTCAGAAGGACTGTGGCAGGATCTGCAGCTAATTTTCTTACAAAACTGCACAACTTGTATCATTTTTTGGCCTATTTAGGCAAATGAGTGTCACAACAATTATTGACTTTGTTTTTGTTGAATTACTGTTTATTGCTTTTTGACGTTTATTTGATGTAAAAACATTTTTTTGAAGGCGCCTTTGCTCTACAGCACTTATCTCCATAAGCACTTATTGCCTAAGACTTTTGCACAGTGCTCTAATGTGAATATGTGCAGTAGTTATACAACAGATAATTCTATTAAATTAGAAATGACACCGTTATAAGAGAAAAGGTCATCTGTATAACAGATATTAGAAATATATACTGTATAAGGAAAGTCTGGGATTTGCAAACAAATCTATAATTTTATTTACAGTATAGACCATGACACATTTATAATTGCATGAAGATATGTTTTAATGGAGACTATTAAGCATTTCTGTAAGTTGTTTTGGATAAGCCTGTCTGCCAAAGTTATAAATGTCAATGAAAATGTTGTATAAGCATGTAAAGTTTTTAACAAAATGTTCAAGTGCTTTATTGTGTTATATACTGTAGGATGGTGTTCAGCAGACAGGCTGTACTTAGGCTCTTGGCCAGCGGCTGTAAATGCTACAGTAATGATGCTCCTGATGACATGGTACTGGGGATGTGTTTCAACTCTCTGCGACTTCCCGTCACACACAGCCCACTGTTTCACCAGGTAAGCAGCACATCCTGAATATCACTTATTAATATTCCTACTTCATGAATGACATGGATTTTCATCTTGCTGATCTACTGTACCTGCTTTTGCGATATGCTTATAGGACATGTACAGATTTATTATTGTGAACATTATGAATACCATGTAGTCTCAAATCAACTTACCCAGGAACACTTTGTTAAATAAACAAGGGTAGATCAGTAAAAAAAATAAAAATAAATAATTATATATATATATATATATATATATATATATATATATATATATATATATATATATATATATATATAAAACATGATTTGAATATATATCATGTTTTATATATATATATATAAAACATGATATATATATAAAACATGATTTCTGAGAAACGTGGGGATTCTGGGGTTTCAGCCAGAAGTGATTTTTGTACTGTGCAAGCTGTATGTTTGAAAAAATCTTTGCTTGGAAATTTCAAAAAGGCATTTCTGTAGATGATGAACATGAACCTGTTGACACCAATAAAGCTGCTTAATAGCAAAATATTTTGGCCATATTAAGCTTGCTGCATAATATCCAGCACCAGCTGTCAGTCATAATTACTGCACGATTGCCAAAATAGGAGATGATTGGCTGCTTCAACTGTCAGCAGTCCTGAATCAATAAACAGGTTTTAAGGGATATTAGCACTTACCAGAAAATGCCTGGAAAACCTTGTTTGTCAGGTATTTAGGTCTCAAATGAGGGACGTCATAGTGAATTAGCACCTCAGACTGTGAAAGCCGAAATGCTGAAACAGATTCAGTTGAACTGAAGTACAACTCTAAATCCATATTGTAGTATTTGCATGTAAATGTATTTATCCAGCAGAAGCTGTATTCAAAATGGCATAATAGCCTGATACAAATGCAAGGTCTGCATCGGTTTCCATTAATCTAACACGGAGTGTTTGTAAAAAGAGCAAGAAAATGCTCTGAAAGAAACTCTTGGTATGAAGTTCTCACGAAAACCGGGCCCTAAGGCAATTATTATTTTTGCTATTCACTGAAAAGTTAAGACATTTATGTTTGAGATTTCAGCTTCATTTCCTGATATGTACAATATATACTAAACAACTTGGAACATGGTACTTTTGTGGGAGATCAGCCAATTCTTGGGTGATCAAAAGTATTGAAACACATTATCAAAGTTAATTAAACTAATAACACTTTTTATTTTCCTTCTTTTGTTTTATTTGGCATGCAAAACTGCAATCAAGCCAGTGATCCACTGACATATCCAGACAGTTGCATTCTATTTTTTATGCTTTTCCAAGCTTGTATGCCAACTTTTTTCATTGAAGTATGTTTTTGAAGGTGCATCCCCTTATTCATCTCTACAGCATATAAAAGGCATGCTCAACTGATCCACATAACTCAGTCTGAATATTTTTTCCCTGTACTGAAGTCCTTTATTCTATTGGCCATGTGTTTGGAGCAAGTTCTTTCCAATTAGATCAAACACATTTCTACAAGCCTTGAACTCATGCATGTATGAAATTACATGCGAAAAGCAACAAGTCTTATACACACTATACTGTATATAACTGGTGGTACTGTATGTGGATGTTAGACCCTACAGACACTGTATAAGAAACTGTTACAGTATGCTTTGGTGATAAACATACAGTATAATGCATTTCAGAAATCAAGCATGGATAGAGAAATCTGGTGTGACACAGAAGAATCTGTGTCAGATTACCCTGCTATTTGTATTCTTTTTGATACAAAGAATTTGGAAAAATCTTAGTGCCTTTATTACATAATATAAACATATTCCAAAATTGGATCCTGAAGCAGTAAAAACTTGAGATCAAAGAAAATCGTAGAGAGATCATCAGGAAATTGTTCACAGTTTGGTATGGTTCCAAGCGTTTTGGGAGAAACTCAACAGTACAGATACAGATCAGTTTCCTATTGATAATGTACATCATTACGAGATAAGGTCTTTAAAAGTACCTGTGATATAACACAATGGTGAACATTCATTTGTTCTAGCATTTTTTAAATGTGTCATAGGCATCAAATTCTAAAATGTATATTATGAGGGGTGTTCAAGTAAAACCAGGACTTTTGTTTGTGCAGAATTATGAATGCATCAGATCACTGTTAAGAGAGTAAAAACTCCCCTTTTTCCCCCTCTATAACTCACTGCTACACTAATGCACTTAACTCAGCATTTTACTAGTGCTTGTAGATATGATCAATCGCTAGAAGGTTTTCTCAGTATGCCAGGACCATGATCAGACTGCCTGCTTCACATCCAAAACCCTGGCCTCCCAGGAACTCCTTTAATGGCCCAAACATGTGGGAATGGCTTGGAGTACGGGGGTGTGATGATAACTCCCAGCCAAGTTCCTGAAATGTGAAAAGTTCCTGAAATTTCCATTCAAGGATCAGTCTCATCACCGTTCTGTGCTTGAAGTTGTTTGTAAACATCAATCTATTTTACACCTTCATTCACAAGAAATTTCATTACAAGCCCTGGACTTGAACATCAATCGTATTTAAAAAGAAAATGCATTTAAGTTGGTCAATATAAACATTCATCTCACTGATCTCTGTTTTTTGTACTTTTGTCAGTTAAAAAAGGGTTCTATAGAATTAACAAAGGTTTATGTCTTTATTACATTTTTAAAGTAAAAAAAGAAAATGAGGTTTGAAGAAAACGATATTAAATTATATCCTACTCTTGTATATTAATTAGTGCTGTGTAGTTGCATGGTAAAAAGAAAAAGTGGAAAATACGCTTGAGGGTAAAAAACACTTTTTATTCAAATAGCTCTAAAAGGGGATCAGAACAATAAATGACTTGTTTGGAATAATTATTTTATTTAGAAGACAGGATCTTGCTTTAAAGAAAAAAAACCTCTCGGTTTAGAAATTAGAGCTCCCCAGTGTGTAACTTTACAGAAGCTTTCATATTAACATGAAATGACTCGAATACTTTTTTTTTTTTTTTTTTTTTACCATAATGTAACATAGATTTGATTTGTTTGGGGCTGTTTGAAGGGACAAACCTTATGTTTTTCAGATGGGATCTGAGGCACTTCGAATGTGGTCGTATAGCAGATAATGTATGTATCCGATTCATGGTCCTGTATCTTGAGAATTATAGTAGTCAGATGTATCACATGACTGCGCAATTATAGGGTGCATCATCAGTTTTCAACAATGGAGGACAGCGGAGAAAACAGTCAGTGAAAATGGTGATTTTGTAGATAAAATGGAACCTTGGATTACGAGCATAATTTGTTCCGGAAGTGGGCTCGTATTTGCGAATTTTCCTATAAGAAATAATGGAAACTCAAATTATTCATTCC
This sequence comes from Channallabes apus, assembly GCA_030522415.1. Classification (NCBI taxonomy): domain Eukaryota; kingdom Metazoa; phylum Chordata; class Actinopteri; order Siluriformes; family Clariidae; genus Channallabes; species Channallabes apus. The sequence continues at coordinate 30,478,820 of CM060111.1, read as the reverse complement.
ACAACCCAAAAAAATAAATACTTAAAAATAATTAATACAAAATATAAAGTAAAAATAAAACAAATTAACCTGCACTTTTCCTTTAAAAAGAATCGCAACACAGCAGTGTTTGTGTAGAGCAGAGTGTGTGTGTGTGTGTGTGTGTGTGTGTGTGTGTGTGTGTGTGTGTGTGTGTGTGTGTGTGTGTGTGTGTGAGAAGGCGAGAGGGGGTGGGTGTGTATGAAGGCGAAAGTAGGGGTGTGAGAGGGTGAAAATGGATCTTTAACACTAGAAGCTCAGAGCACCGGTCATTTTGACCGCAATGGGTGAAAAAAAAAATACTTCACACTCGATAAAATTTGATATATATGCTTCCGTGAAATTTTCGCCATTCATTCCCGCATTGATAATCAGCGATATTTTATGAGGAGATTTAGGGATTTAGCTCTACTTAATTTTATAACGTTTTGAGAAAATTCATTACTGTAGTTCGTTCATTCTATTTTTATAGCTTCTGAACTTCTCGGATGGAGCAGGAGCAGTGATTTAGTTCTGAACTCGCTTCCGTGAAATTATCGCTAAAACAATATTGAATTTGATTAAATCAGATCTACCACAGCAGATAATAAACTATGCTATGTCATAACCGAAGCAAACACCACGATTATGCTTCATTTCGTTCAGTGTTGAACGAGGACCACACGCCTAATCGGCGGGAACGTGGTTCACTTGGCCGCGGTGTATAATAAACCTGCGGAATGTTTTACTGTTTATGCTCACATAAGAATCATGTAATAAAAGCGAGGGAAATGTGGAAGTGACCACTCAATGAGAACTAAACCAAAGATTTCGGTAACTACACTGAGTGTAACATCAGTATAGTGACACTAAACAGCTGAACAACTTCACTTTTCCGTTTACCTCTGAGGAAAAAAAAAGCTGTAAGTGAGTAAACCAGTGAGTGAGTGAGTAAACATATAAAGAAGAAGAAGAAGAAGAAGAATATTCAATTATTGTCACATGTACTTTTTACAGCACAGCGAAATTTCTTCTTCGCATATCCCAATTAGGAAACTGGGGTCAGAGCGCAGGGTCAGCCAGCTTACAGCGCCCCTGGAGCAGATAGGGTTAAGGGCCTTGCTCAAGGGCTCAACAGTGGCAACTTGCCGATGCTGGGGTTCGAACCCCCGACCTTTCGATCAGTAACCCAGAAACCCACAGCCTTAACCGATTGAGCCACCACTGCCCTTACAATAAACCTACTGCCAAGAAAACCAAGTTGTTCTGGTTAATTGACTCTGACTAGATAAATCTCTGACTAGATAAATTACAATCAACAGACCTCTGGGAAATGTCTTCTACATTAGTGAACTCAGGAGATTAGTGAGATAGGACAAACAGCTCTCAATTTCTTTCCCTTTTCAAGACTGTTGGATCAGACCCACTGTAGAACAGACCATTCATTGTTACTTACCTACTTTACAAGATCAGCATTTAAATGATGTTCATCTTACAAAAAATGAATAAAAGCAGCAAAGCAGGGATGGGAGCTATAAGTAAAATAGCACTAGCATTAACATAATTATTGAGTGCAAATGTTAGCATCCAATATAATTCAGGGTGGGAGAGTTTCAATTACAACTATTTTGAAATTTACCTAAAACTAAATAGAATTCTACTGAAGTAAAAATAAATAAATACCATACCATACCATACCATACCACTTTATTTCTAAAACACTTTAAAACAACAACAAAGCTGACCAAAGTGCTGTACAAAAGTCAACATTTAGGCCAAAAAACAGCAGGGTAAATCGATAATATAAAATAATAAAAATAAATAAATGTAAAAATAAATAAAAAAATTTAAATTTAAAAAAATTTAAATGATGGTAACAAGAAAAAAAGCAACTAAGAACATAGCGAACCAAATAACATACTTCTAATGAAAATAAAAAATAATGATAATAAAAGTAGCAGCAAGAAATAAAACATAAAACATCTCAATAAAAATACTTCACACTGGGTTGAAGGCCAGAGAGTAGAAATGAGTTTTTAAACGAGATTTAAAAACAGCCACTGAGGGAGCTTGTCGAATGAGTAAGGGTAACTCATTCCATAGATGAGGAGCAGCTACTGAAAAGGCTCGATCACCTCGAAGTTTGCATCGGGATTTTGGAATTTGGAGAAGCAGCTTGTCAGTAGACCTGAGGGAGCGAGATGGAACATATGGGTGCAGCAATTCCACCAGATAGGCAGGGGCAAGACCATTTAAACACTTAAATACAAATAAAAGAATTTTAAAACGGATCCTAAAATACACTGGAAGACAGTGAAGGGAAGCCAAGATTGGGGTAATATGCTCCCGTCTGCCTGTACCAGTTAAAAAATGAGCTGTGGCATTTTGCACCAACTGTAGGCGAGCCATAGTGGTATGGTTGATTCCGAAGAATAAAGCATTACAGTAGTCAAGACGAGAGGTTATAAAAGCATGGACAACCGATTCCAGATCCCGCCTTGACAATATAGGCTTAATCTTTGCTACTCGCCTCAAATGGAAAAAACTGGATTTTACAACAGCATTTACTTGGCTATCCATTTTTAGAGTAGGATCCATTTTAATACCCAAATTTGTAATCATGGCTTTCTCAAAAGGGGCCAAGGAGGAGAGGTCAAAGCGAGGAGATTTGCGGGAGCCATTTGGTCTAAACAACATAACTTCGGTCTTTCCCTCATTGACATTCAAGAAATTAAACGCCAACCATCTTTTAACATCAACAAGGCAGTCCAGAAGAAGCTTGACAGAACATGCACCACTGTGTTTTAATGGGAGGTAAACCTGACAGTCATCTGCATAAAAATTAAAGGAGATGTTATATTTCCGGAAAATAGCTCCAAGTGGGAGCAAATACAAGGAGAATAAAAGTGGACCAAGAATGGAGCCCTGTGGTACCCCCCAAGGAAGGGCAGCAGATTTGGAAGTGAAACCATCTACACTGACACAGAAGGTTCTATCAGAGAGGTAGGACCTAAACCACTGCAAAGCTGAGCCTGTAATGCCCACCCACTGTTCCAACCTGGATAAAAGAATCTCATGGTCTATGGTGGCGAAAGCCGCTGTTAAATCTAGAAGCACAAGTAGTACAGAGTCCCCGGAGTCGGTTGCTAAGAAAATGTCATTAAAAACTCTTAGAAGAGCAGACTCAGTACTGTGGCGAGTTTTAAACCCAGACTGAAAAACTTCCAAAATTGCCTGTTCATCAAGGAAGGGCTGCAGTTGCAAATGGACAATTTTTTCCAGGAGTTTGGCCAAAAAAGGTAGCTTGGAGATAGGCCTAAAATTTGACAAAACAGAAGGATCCAGGGCAGACTTTTTTAGCAAGGGTTGCACCACAGCATGTTTAAAATTTTTCGGCATCACACTAGAAATTAAACTGCTATTGATAATAGCAAGAATAAAAGGACCCAAAATCGGGAAAACTTCCTTAACAAAATTAGGAGGGGTAATATCAGAAGGGGAGCCAGATGGCTTACTACAGGAAACCAGATCCCCTAAAAAAGTAAGGGAGACAGGCTCAAAATGCTCGAACACATTCATACAAGGTCTTAAAATTGGTGGGTCGCTAACAGATGGTAAAATAAGGGACCTGATGTGTTTAACCTTATCCATAAAATAGTGAAGAAATTTATCACAGGTTTCCATAGAAGCCTTCAAAGGGACAGGTTCATGAGCATTAAGAACAGAGTTCAATGTGTTAAAAAGAACACGAGAGTCATGAGAATTAGAAACAATAAGATCAGAAAAAAATTTTGTTTTAGCAGCTTTCACAGCTTTTTGATAATGACACCAGCTTCCTCTTAACATTTCCAATGACACCTGTAACCTGTCCTTTTTCCACCTCCGTTCAGCTCTCCGGCATTCCCTTCTAGCAGCACGGGTGACATCATTTAGCCATGGCTCTGATCTAGCCTTTGATCGTCTGATTTTTAAGGGAGCTGCCGAATCCAATGCGATTTGACAGGCAGAATCAAACTGGAATATTAGCTCCTCAGTGCTGAGCGACGCCAAGGATTGTAAATCCCAGTCACAAGTGAAAATTGCAGAAAAATGAGTGGCGGAGGTGGGATTAAAGACACGGCAGTGACGAACCGAATCACACGATTTAACAGGTTGAGAGAAAGGTACAAAATCAAATAAAACAGGCATATGGTCTGAAAACACAGCATCCCCAATTTCCACATTGAGGACAGATAAGCCACGAGACAGTACAAGATCCAATGTGTGCCCACATTTCTGAGTGGGACCATTGACAGACTGAATAAAGTTAAAAGAGTCCACTAAATCTAAAAAGTCCTTTACCAGGGGCTTGTCAGGACAGCACACATGAATATTAAAATCCCCAACAATTACCACTTGATCATATCTAGGCATAAATTCAGCCAAGAAATCAGCAAAGTCACTTAAGAAGTCCTTATTGTACTTAGGCGGCCGGTAGACCACAGCACACAGCAGCGCAGGAGACTGAGCCAGCTCAAAAAGGCTTATTTCAAAGCTGGAGAAAAAGACCGGGAGAAACAACTGTTTACAGACAAACTTCGATTTAAAAACAGTAGCTAGACCTCCTCCACGACCAGAGGACCGCGGAGAATTTAAATACCGGCAATCACACGGCAGGAGTTCAGAGATCACGCTGGACTCACCAGGAGACAGCCAGGTTTCAGTCACACAGAGGAAATCCAATTCCTGTGAGGTAAAAAACTCCTTTAAGATAAACGTCTTGTTCATTACGGATCTGGCGTTTACCAGGCCCATCCTGATGGGAGCCGGAGCTGATACAGCAGTAGCGAGGGGAGCGCGCGCCAGAGGCCGCAGATTCTGGAGATTCACTCCTCGCCGGCGCAGGTAGAGTGGGCGGGGTCGCGGTGTTTCACTCCACTGATCCGAGCCAGAAACAGGCACTAACCATGAGTCGACCTCATCACAGAATCGCCAGGAAACAGAGAGGCGAGTACTCGATCCATGTTGAGCCAGAAAAGCCTTCAACTTCACTAATCGCCCGCCGCGTTTACCTCGGCGCCTGTGACGCTTTCTCCGGCGAGGTGAGCGTGGGGCCCGGTAGAGGAAAGCCGGTATCCCCGATAACAGTGGTGGGAGAGAATCACGTACTTCATTGTCAAATTGCCCCCAATCCACTGCAGACCAACGAAGATTCAGTAGTGATTGGCGATCATACACCAGTAGTGAGAAGATATTTTGTGAAGCTAAAAGTAATAATAAACACACAAGTAAGACAGACGACAGACGGCAAGCCACAAACACTGGCGCCATCAAATAAATAAAATGTTGGAGCACCCCACAACAAAATGAACAAAAAATGTTTTTTATATATATATATATATATATATATATATATATATATATATATATATATATATATATATTTTTTTTTTTTTTTTTTTTTTTTTGCCATGGGTGGCTAAGTCTCCAGCCTCAATCTAAAGAAGAATAGTAGAACTTATGACAAAGTTAGAACTGATTTTGAAAAACCGACTAAGACAATATGAAAGGATTCATTTATTTGATCCTGAGTAATAATAAATAAATTAAATTGACTACTATTTCAAAGGTGAGAAGAGACACAATGCTTGCTCTGAAGGACTATACTTGACAATAATAGAGAATAATAATCAGATTTATAATAAGATAATTAATCAAATAAAATTATATCAAATAAGAACTTTATCTAAAAGCCAGAGCGACCAAATTTATCATTCACTACTGAATTGTTAAATATGCTTATACTGTAGATACGTAGGTTACATTTTAAAAGTACAAGTGCAAGTAAATTACAAACTGCATGTAATGTTGTAAAATATAAATAAAACCGTATTAGACACAAATATATGATATGGTAGTATATAAAATGAAAAAGCTCAACGAGTGCTCAAATGTAAAGCAAACGCAATTATTAATTTATTGTGTATATTTAACTTCATTCAGCTGTTTAAGTTATATGAAAAATAACGTTCCTACCAGCCTACTATTATTTTCTGTTCCAATTTAAAGATGCCCGCGCGTATGCACATAAAGACGAATACAAAAGTGAATAATCTTAGCCTAATACAATATTGTTTCCAATGCTGAAGCAAACATGATTTTGTTTTAGTCTATTCGCTGAATACAGTGCGACAGCGCACTCCGAGGTGACACCCAGAACCCCCAGTTACTGTAATCTCTCTTCTCACCTTTCATTCATGATCCTGTTCATTTACTAAAAAAAACAACTAAAAAAATTTTTTTTAAATATAAAAACATATTATCTTTTCTATAGCCCATCTGCTTTAACCTAGTTTTATTTATTATTCATAAGACAACCTTTCAGCTTTGTAAATATTCTAGTTATACTGTAGTGTGTTAAGTCTTACTTTAGGTTAAATGTTTTTGAGAATTAGACCATCCAGCTAAAATGTTATGTCGTTGATTGATAAAATCTGGATTACGGATATTTAATATTATTTTGTTTTATTTATTTGTTTTTTATTTTTCAGTTTCCCCCCTGAGGGATTGCCACCTTATTGTGGTCAGGGGCTTTGCATGCCTTAGTGACCTTAAGATCTATACCAGCAGGAGCTTAGTCTTCAAGTGGGACACCCAAGTTGGACAGGTCTGAAGGTAGAGACCTGACAAAGTGCATTCCACTTCTCCAGGCTTCTGATGCAGCTAACAACACAATTCAGCAAGGATAATACTGTTACTATAAGCACAGGGGAAAAAACAGTGCTCGAACATGATGTGTACACATGATGCCCCCTTCACATTCCTCACTGCCCCCCCATATGTGCCTGTCTAGAACCGGCCCTGGCTGTGAGTGCTTATGACAGACATGGGAAGCCATTTCCGTTTGGAGATAGCGTGGGATTAGTAATTCAGAAACTTAAAAGGGAACCAAAAGAAAACACAAAATGAACAGAGCTCTGCCGTCTACGCGAGAATGGACGCGATTCTGGAAACTAAAACAAAAAACTAAAGATGCTCTCTGGGCTCATGCCCTTACCGAGGATTTACAGTATAGGAAGAGAGAGAGTAGAGTTTGTGCTTTGTGCACTTTAACCGGATGCGTGTCGCTCTTCCTCATTTCTCGCCGGTGTCTTAGACAGACAGAGGCTTGGGCTTTGCCTGTGTCTTCTTCAGCGCGCTTTGTCTTTGGCTCTGACACCTTTTACCGGTGCCACCGAATGATCACACGGAGTGTCGCGGTATCACGACCTGGCCTGTTCTGAACAGTTTATGCAGTCATTACATACATATCCACAAATGTTTAACAACATACACTTATCACGAATTGCATTTTGTATGAATGTTACATATGAGACGCGCACAAACACATACTTATATAATATATTCACATACAAACACATACTGTATATACATAAAAACATAATATATTCAGTAATTATGAAGTCTGATTTGATTGGTACCATTAAACATTTTATTTCTATTTATTCTATGTTTTGCTGGCGAAATACATTTTAGGCAGATATATATTGTTCTTTCATGTCTTCTGATGATGGCGACACATTTTTACGTTTTAAATAAGATATGTTGGCATATTCACGAATCAGTACATTCGCATAGTTAACACTATCAGACAGGCTACTATCAGGAAATTTAATTAATTTCAATACTATTTAAACCGAGGCATTGCCATGTCTTTCATTGTTTTGTCCCTGTTAAGACATTACAAAAACTATATAAGAAACTTTTAAAGCATGAATTTGGGCTAGTTGATCTTGAAGCTAAACTATTTGCTTTGGGTGAAAGCGCCATCTAGCGATCATTGTGTGTCAACAACAGCTTCCCATTCAAAACAATAGGCGGTCAAAATGACCGGTGAACCGCGTTAAAAGTAGGTGACACTGCCGCGGCGCTTCTAGTGTCTCTCTAATGCTTTTGCTTTATTGTTCGCACAGTACACACACGCATGCAAACACAAAATAAAATTTGTTTTACGCGCACACACGTGGTCACAGTGTTATAGTAAACAGTACACGCGTGCACGGATGTTGATTATACCAGTAAGAGACGCGCAATAAGACCGAGCAGAGGAGACAATTACCCACAATTCCACAGCGCAAGACAGAGAAATACCGCTGGCTCCGTTGTGATCACGTGACGCTCGGCGTCAAAACAAGAATCGCATGCATGATACTGGGTACTCGTCAACCAAGACTTTTTCCAAGTAAAAATTTATTTAAAATCTTTGCTCGTCTTGCGGAACACTCACAAAATTGCGTTAACGAGGTTTTACTGTAATAGGGACAATGAGTCTGTCCAAGCAAAACTGGAGGGAACCTACAGATATAGAGCAATGTTTGAGATAATTTTGAAGTAAGTGACAAAACGTGGCAATAAACAAACCTGTTTAAACCAAATGATGCAAGCAAGGACGCATAAGTGTGCGAATGCGTGCCGTTTCAGAGGACAGATAGAAGTAATTTGTAAATGACTTTGCTATAATTCTATTTCGATAAAATCCATACTATTTCATGCAATTACACCCTATTTTAAACGTTTCCCTAAACAAATAGTAACTAACTATAAAATAGGATTTTTAGAACCTATGCATGTTTATGTACATATTTAGTGTTTCTTATGTAAAAAAAAAACAAGAAAAGCAGATGCTTCAGATCTCTGTTCCACATATGGTTCACTAATCAAAGCTGACAGCAGACTGCATAATGCTGCCTCCAACTCAGCATGTAGCATTTTATGCTCAAAAGATCACGTAACCTGTATAAAATCAGCGTCATACTATAATTTATTCAAATGTTTCGATGTCAGATGTTTTTCACAAACAAATGAACAAATTGGTTGGGAAAATGTATACATATTCAGTGTTTGGATTTTAACACATTTTGGAAAAGTGCACCACCATCGCCTGTCTGTCCTAGATTTATTCGGGTAATGAATAAGCATTAATAAATAAACCGATTATTCCAGGTAAATGTTCAATCGTTTTAAATCTGTGCTGACCCTATGGACAGAATGTCATGTTCTGATTGAGAGAGTGCTCCAGTACATGCTCCAGTTGGAATCCAGATTTCCTGAGTCTTTGTGTTGTTTCCTTGTGTTGCCCAGGCACGGCCGGACGATTATGCCAGAGACTTTCTAGCCCACCAGACTCCCATTTCTTTCCACAAACACTGGAATATTGACCCCATTGCAGTGTTTCACAAGTGGCTAATTGATGACGTGCATGCCTCCAGTTCAGAACGACTCAGAAAAGCTTCAAAAGAGGAGTTATAACAAATGTATTTGCTTGAGAGCGGGACGTGGACAGGTAAATTATGAAAAACGTACTTTTAAGTATCCCAACAATGACCACATTTTTTTCAGTTTGGATGACAATAATTTGTAAATTGTTCTGAAAGGTGCATTTATACAAGAAATTGGGAATTCCTGAAAATTTGGTTACTTTGGGAAAAAAAAGTTAGTTATTGGTAAAAATTTGCATACATTTTACTAAAACCTTACTAAAAGAACGATAAACTAGGCCCACTATTTGTTGAATTTACCTGTAACAAAGTGTGCATTCCAATGAAACCGCCTTTGGCTTTAGACTTTGTTTGTTTTTTATCCAGTTTTCCAGATTCTTCTAAGAGATACCCTGCCGTGTCTCTCCGCAGGACATCACAGAGATTTGTGGAGGATGCTTAGATGCCTTTATGTCTCGTTTTACCTTCCCTTAGAACAGCTTGATTTGGAAAGTTCAGGATTGGGCAGGCCAGTCCATTACAGACAGCACTGCCTCTTTAGTCTTTCCTTCTTCCTCTCCAAATATCTCTTAAACTGCTTTGAGGTGTTTGCAGACTCTCCAAGAGTCACTGGGAATTATATATTATAAAAAAAAAAAGGATTCAGAATTGTTTTTAAAAAGGCGAAGTGTTGTCAAAAGTTTGTGAGGAAATGTATGTATGAGATATTTATAATATTGGTCATTATTTGGTAAAATATGTTTTGAGTTTTTATTATTATTATTATTATTATTTGTTCTCTTTCTTTCTTTAATGATGTGTATAATATTACTTATAAAACTGCCATTATTAAAAAAATTCTCTGTGCTCTCATTACTTAACTAACTTGATACCTGTTTTTTTTCCTTTTATTGCCCGTGCACTGTAAGAACAAATGCATAAATCATGGTGTATTTTGTGGAAAGTAAATGTACTGTACAAGGGTAAGTGAAAAATGATCCGTATAAAAATTATTTGTATTAAAACTTCTGTTGGCCGCAGTGTCTTATCAGCGCATTCCGTTCAAGGCTCTTGTCTCCCCGGTCACTGCTGTGCAGGTGTGAAAGTGTTTATTTGTAACTGCGGTGCCAGCAAAAATGGATGCCCTACGAAAGAAGAACAGCGTGCAGCGTTTCTATTTTTGTGGTCTGAGGGTGTACCTGGTGCCGAAACAACTCAGAGAGAAAATAAACAGGAGGATATTTGCAAACAAAATTTGAAGCAATACTCTAAGAAAGGTGAGAGTTTCGTAAAGAGAATCATTACTGGTGACGAGACATGGATTCCTCACTACGAGCCTGAGAGTCAACGGCAGAGTATGGAACAGAAACATCCTCAATCGCTGACGAAGAAAAAGTCAACCATCAGCTGGAAAATTCATTAATGATGACAGTTTTCTGGCATTCTCGAAGACAAGTATTGGAACATTATCAGGAAAAAGGTTCAATAATCAACAGTGCTCGTTACAGTTGGACACTTATTAAAGAGCTGAAGGATAAATTTCGGATTAAACACTTTCTATCCAAGGGAGTCGTCCTATTGGACACTTCTACCTACACTGTCGATACTGTTTTCTCTCGAAAACTTTTGTTTTTGTGGTGTTTTGGCATCCTTCCTAGAGTTCTGGTCTTGCTCCATCTGACTTTCATCTCTTTGGTCCCCTGAAAGCAGCCATGCGAGGATAAAGATTCACTTCTGATAAAGTAATATACACAGTGGTGTATTCGTGGCTAAACCTTTTTTAAAGAGGGAATATATAAAAGCATGTAGACACATGGACAAAGTGTATTGAAAAGCAAGGAGCAAGGGGAAAAGGGTAATACAAATAAATTCTACATCGCAGAGTGCAGTTAATTTTGACTCACCACTGTACATGAGGATGACTTGCTGGGTCCAGTATGTACGGTATATGGTATATAAAATAGGTATAGAGGATAGCAACTTATTCCTCTTTAATTGAGTCTGATTTAGTAATTTAATATTCCAAATGTTTTATAACAATTTGATGACTCATATGTTCATGCATTAATGCTTAACTGTGCCCTTGTTAATATAATTTCATGAGAAATTTCTGAACAAAAATGGATTTTACATTACTGTGAGCACATTCCCTTTTAAATAGTAGTGTAGTGATCTAAATGAAAAAGATTTTTTAGTTCTTTTGCAGACAGTTTCATAAGCACAGCTGGAATCAAAAGGATTTTAGTGACCCTGTTGACAGTGTAAAATACTCCAGAAGAGGGTACAGTACTTGTAGAAAAAATGCTCTTGATGCCTTTATCCTTAAAGCAGATGATTAAAGAGAGGATAAAAGGGAGCACTTTAGACTAGACAATATATACCCATCAAATCTAAAAGCTGAATTTAGCCATGAATCTCAATTTTTATGTCATTATGACAGAAAACATGTTTTATACACAAGGTGCACATGAATTATCAGTGGTGCTTATGAAATCCACATGCGTATACTCAGTGCATGTTAAATAACAGTTTTATGTCATTCTTTCTAATCTAGATACATAACATGGATTTCTGAATCCTACAAGGGGAATTTTGTGTCAGATAGTGACCTTAGGTTTAACATTCATACAACACGAATGTCACCAGAGGTCTTGTGGGAGGAATCATTCCCACAATCCCACAAAATGTTGCCTGTTATTTCCAGTCAGATGTCTGTGTGCACGAACATGTTCCACAGAAAGAAAAACATACCCAGCTTCATATTTTTAATATTACCATTCTGCTTCTCTAGCGGTGTGTGAGAGTGAAAATCTGAGTCGTTTCCAGTGAAAACTAAGAAAATTCAGCCACAAATTTTGATGGAAGAAAAAAATCAATACTATTTGATTGAACTGGTGCACAGTGGAAAATTGATTGATTGATTTTGCTGGACAAACAAAATCTTTCACATTGCTGTTTAGTTGACACAATGTGTACCCAGTTCAAAATCATAAGTTGACTCAATTTGTAATCAAAATATTTAAGCCAGCTTAAAAAGTAGTAGTATTGTTTGTGAGGTCAATTAATTCTATTTTTCTATGGTTGACTTAGCTCAACTTTTCATCTACTCAAAAAGGTAAGTTGTCTCTCATTGTAGTCTATTGATGCAGTTGGATCAAGTAATAATTAGTTTTTATAAAAAACAAATTGTCCTAACAATTAAAACACACAAACATTAATTAAAGAAAAATGTATTCTTCTAAAACTAATCAAAGTTAAAACATTTATCTGCATAAAACAGGAGAATACAATTAGTTTAAAGGTCCATAAAATTAAAGGTCCTGATGATCCCCAGAAGCTTATCACTCTCTTACTGGTTCTTTCATATTACAATACTATAATCAAGTTTGCAAAGATGAAAGATTTTTTTCTACCACAAATGTGTCAGAAAAGAGTCTATGGCAGCAAGAGTTTGTTTCTCAACATGTGAATCTGAGGGGAGTGTGCCTCTCCAAAAGTCAGCAGAGTGTGCTCTGGCACTTCTTGTGAAGTAGCGGAAGAAGTTTCCTCTCTCGCTTCCGCGGACATGGAAACTGTCGCTTCGGAGCGCCCCTCTAGAGGTGAGCAGATGTATCAGGAGTTATTAGACGTAGTGACGCGCGGTCGAGCAAGACTCCCGTAGTGGTCGAAACTAGACGACAAGTTCCTGTCGGGTGGCCGGAGGGAGGAGCCTCATCGGCGCTCCCTCCCCTTTTTTGGTGATCTCCATGACGAATTAACCCGTTCATGGGAGAGGCCATATTCATCCCGTGTGTATGTGCCAACGACATCGATTTATTCTAATGCCGTGGATGCAAATACACGTGGTTACATGATGATACCCCAGATAGAAGAGACGCTTGCGGACCATCTCTCTCCTGGGACGTCATCCTCCCTGGAAAAGCCCACGGTCCCCTCCAAGCCGTGCAGATTGACATCTTCGCTGGCAGGGAAGGTTTTTCAGGCAGCAGGTCAAGCTGGTTCTGCTCTGCACACCATGGCTGTCTTACAGGCATACCAGGCTGACTTGCTAAATGACCTGAGCACCGGCGGGGTTGCTAACGAAGCGGCGTTTTTTGAGTTACGCTGAGCCACAGACTTGTCTCTCAGGGCAACCAAGCAGACGGCCCGTGCTATTGGCCGCACCATGGCTGCCATGGTGGCTACAGAGAGACATCTGTGGCTTAATCTTACGGGCATCAAGGAAAACGAATCATATATCCCTCATGCTCAAAGAAACATCTTCACATGTTACACATTGCCGTACAAGACACAGCTAAGGTAAAGGTAAAGGCTGATGAAACTGAAACAGTTAAAACGCTCCCTGGTACAGTTAGTCATGAAACCAGCGCCTGTACTGGGACTGGAGACAATTGCATTCTCTCCATAGTACCTGTTAAAATAAAGTCCAAGAAAAGTGACAAGACAGTAGAAGTTTATGCTTTCATGGACCCAGGTAGTTCAGCTACTTTCTGTACGGAATCATCAGCAAGGCAGTTAAATGTTCAAGGTAGAAAAATTGACATTATATTAAGCACCATGAACTCGAAGAAACAAGTAGAAAGTCATGTGCTCACTGGCTTGGAGGTTAGTGGTCTGGAACAAAACACCTTTGTTGAACTTTCAAAAGTGTATACACAAAAGAGCATCCCAGTCTCAGTGGAAAACATTCCACAACAGCACGACATTGATAATTGGCCATACCTCAGTGAAATAAAATTGCCATAGATCGATGCTGGAATTGAAATTCTCAAAGGCAATAAAGAGTATAAGCTTCTAGAACCATGGCATATGCAGTAAAGACTGCTCTTGGATGGACTCTGAATGGACCTCTTTGAGAATCGGTCGAGGAAAGAACGTATGACAATGAGCAGACAAGTGTTACAGTCAACAGAGCTTCCATTGAAAGTGTAGAACAAGTGCTGATACAGATTTGGCCTTTAAAAACGCACGTTTTCAGAAAAGGGATCACGCGACTTCCCGCAGGTGCGCGCGGGAAGCTGTGAAAATGCCCTTCATTACCTGTAGCGGGCAGTCGTGTTTCAGTCTGAAGTATTGTGTGTCTACGGAAGCCGAAAAATGTGTTATGTCTCTTAAGCGCCCATTGACAGCAAGCGACAGAGCTCATAAACATGTCAAGCTCAAACTGATATGTATTTATTCTTCATTTTCTTCTCTCCTTCAATGATGGTTCTTCTTTGACTGTATAATTATTATTAGTAGTAGTAGTAGTAGTAGTTCTCCGAATTTATTTATTGTTATTATTATTATTATTATTATTATAACGCACCCGCGCATGTGTGCAAAAAGACTACAAAGATTTATGCGCTTTAAATATACACGGGCACTGGTGGCTGATTTTCCTTATCATAACATGCGTTAGATAGTTTTTTTTATCACTCTATACATAATACTTTGCTATTTTTATAGATGTTGAGCATCGTGAGCAAGCCCGAGATCATATTAACGTTAATTATCACCAGCCGGCATGAATAGGACGACTCACGAGTAACGTGAGTTGGGCGCACACCAATCGATTCGACTATCGTTACTTGCTCACTCCGTAGGCTCCCTGAATAGGCGGGAAAGGGATGGAGCCGCGTATTCGTGCCGGCTAGAAAAAAAAAAACTAAACAGATCTAACTTAATAAACCTATGTAATAAAACTATATAAGACTACATACCCTTTATAAGACTCAACTTTTATTTAAGCGCATTCACAATAACGAAAAAACTTTGTGATTTTGTAAATGTTTGAAAGCAAATAAGGTGCACTGTTCTGTATTGTTTTTGGTGAACTTGAGCGCGTCAAAAAATTAACGCAAAAGTTTTTTTTAAATGGTCAGTCTGCTTGCTGTTTTTCCGACGCATTCATAATCATTAGTTTACTTCTGCCAGTGCACTCTGAAAACTTCATGCATGTGGCTGAACGCTGATTAAAACTATATGTATTGAATTAAACCGCGGTGAAGTTGGTTTTATATTGGACATTCGCTACACATTCAAGATTATCTCATCTGTTTATCAAGAAATAAATACCCCAAAATGACAAATCACATACTTTCTTACTCCGGAGTGGACAGAGAAACTATTACAAATAAATATATTTTTAGATCTTCTCCTAAAAATATATTGGTAAAACCAGTTGGACTATAATCCACTCCATCATTGCTAATAACTACAACAATTCCCTTTGTAATATTCAGTTTGATAATTGTTTTATAATAATTTTTTTTTTTTTAATGATGAATTTTCAATAGCTTTTTCGTTAAGTGGGCTACATAGGTAAAACAGTTGGACTATAATCCACTCCATCATTGCTAATACCTACAACAATTCCCCTTTGCAATATTCAATTTGATATTTTTTTATTAATTTTTTTATAAAAAAATAATAATTTTCAATAGCTTTTTCATTAAGTGGGTTACACAGGTAAAACCAATTGGACTATAATCCACTCTATCATTTCTGATAACTACAACAAACTTACTAACTAGCGAATTACTAACTTTACAACTTACTAACTAGGGAATGCTTTAGTAAAGGGCTCTAAAAACTACGTGTCATGCACTCTCAATCTGCGGCCGGCACTAGGACCCGGAAGTAAGGTGGTCGCCTACCAGGAAGTATAAGAGGAGTAAACAAACCATGGCTTACCGCTCAGTCATTGAGTTCAGCCCATGTCGGTTCAGGTTGGCTTCCTACAAACCGTGAGTACTCACTGTATTTGGTTGTTGCTTCCTATCTTTTGTGTGTGTATTTATAGGACGCGGGGTAAATTTGTGTTTTTCCCTTCATCCCCTTTTGTGAGAGTCCTTAAACTAAATCGCGTGGTTATCCTGCCTACTCGCTCTCTTCCGCGTTTGGATTTACCATCCACGCTGCATTGGGCTAACCGCTAAAGTTACGTCTTCTGGTCACTTCAGGTTAGTTCACTCTGACAGAATGACTGAGCCTGGCGCGGTAAACCCAGCGGATTATGCGCGTCTCTGCGACGTGGTGGATCAGCATGCCATGCTGATCAATAAGCTAACCAGGGAGATCGCTACTCTGCACCAGAGTGTCCAAGCACCGTGAGGTTGCGTGAGTTCAGGCGGGAGAACGCGGATCTTCGTGCAGCTGTTGACTAGCCGGCCTCCCGTCGCAGCGCCGCATCCCCCCCCCCCTGTTGTTTTTCTCTCATTACCAGAGAAGTGGAATGGCACGGACGGGAAATGCAGTGTGTGTCTGATAGCGCTCGAGTTGGTGTTTGAGTTTAATTCCATCAAGTACTCCACCGACCGGCTACGCATTGCTCTACTTGTCTCGTTGCTATCAGGGCAGGCAGCTGAGTGGGCCACGGCAGTTCTCTGGGCTGATACGGACACCACCCATTCATTACAATGAATTCATCAGCCAGCTCAAGCTAACTTTTGAACACCCTGCGGGCGAGGTGGAGACCGACACAAAGCTCTACCACCTGCGGCAGTGAGGATCGTCCGTGAGCCGCTACAGCGCTGAGTTTCGCACTCTGGCCGTCCAGACCACCTGGGGAGATGCGCCGCTCCGGACTTCCTACTATTAGGGGTTGGCTTCTAGGATAAAAGACGAGCTCGCCGGCGAGAGCTTCCCGCCACACTGGAAGGGCTGATCCAGCTCGCCCTACGCATAGATCAGCGCCTTCTCTCTCGTCCGAAGTGTACCCACCTTCTCCACTCCACGACCACCCACAACCTTCACCACCACAACTACTGGACCTGTCGGTTCTCCACCTCCTGCCGTGGTTGACACCGGAGTCAGGGAACCCAGGCAATTAGGGCGCAACTCCCTGACTGCGCCTGTTGTGGGTCCGCGGAACATCACCGGGCGACCTGTCCACTGCGCCCGGGAAACGCCCAGCCCTGGTGAGCAGAAGGAGAGACTCCCCGGGCCATCTTCGGATCTCCACCACCACCGACACCACCATTTCTCGCCTTACGGTTCAGGTATCCCTCCAAATTGGCCACAAACGAGTCCGAAGTACTGCGTTCATCGACTCCGGGGCAGCAGGTAATTTCATTGACTCTTCTTATGCCAAAAAATCGGGGGTAAAATTTGAGGTGTTATCCCAGCCCGTTCGGATTATATCCGTCGACGTTTGGCCCCTATCTACCAGTCCTATCACCACCCAAACTCAACCCATCATCCTCCTCATCGATCAACACCACCAACAGCTCAGGTTTCACCTCACCTCCATCTCATCTCCTCCCATCATCCTGGGGCATCTGTGGCTCCTGGAACACGACCCCCTCATCTCCTGGACTCAACACCAGATTTTACAATGGAGCGCGACCTGCACCGAACTATGCCTAAGGGCGTTGGCTGGGACGTGCTCTAGGGAGTCCGAGGCCCCCGACGTCGACTCCAATGCCATCCCCGAGACCTATAGGGACCTGGCAGAGGTCTTCTGCAAGCGGCGAGCCATCCACCTTCCTCCACACCGCCCATACAATCTCTACATCGACCTTCAACCAGGCGCAGTCCCACCCCACAGCCACCTCTATTCATTAACATCTACAGAGACACAGGCAATGGAGGAGTACATAACCAACGCCCTCCATCAGGGTACCATCAGGCCCTCCTCCTCGCCTGCTGCCGCGGGGTTATTCCTCGTAAAAAAGAGGCGGTGAACTTCGCCCATGTGTCGACTATCGGGGGCTCAATAACATCACTATCAAAAACCGGCACCCTCTGCCTCTTACCAACTCTGCCCTGGACGCCCTCTCTGGTGCCACCATCTTTACTAAGTTGGACCTCCGGAGAGCCTACAACTTGGTGCGCATCAGAGAAGGCGATGAGTGGAAGACGGCCTTCATTACCCCGACCGGACACTATGAGAGCCTTGTCATCCCCTTTGGACTGTGCAGTGCCCCCGCCGCCTTTCAACAATTTATTAACGATGTTCTTCGAGACATGTTAGGGCGGTGGGCATTGGCTTATCTGGACGATATCCTCATTTACTCCCGTACCGCTGAGGAACATACCCAGCATGTCAGGGCGGTCCTGAAGAGATTACTCGCCCATCAGCTGTACTGTAAGTTGGAAAAGCCTGCGGCGCTCCGAATCCACCCAGTCTTTCACATTTCACAGCTAAAGCCCTTCATTACATCCCCCATGATTCCACCCTCCCCCCATGCTCCTCCTCCCCAGATCATCGACGGTGGTCTCGCCTACACCGTGCGCCGGATCCTCGATTCGCGTCCTCAGGGCAGAGGTACTCAGTACCTGGTCGATTGGGAGGGTTACGGCCCCGAGGAGCGGTCTTGGATTCCGACCCGGTGCATTCTCGACCCCGAACTAATCCGAGACTACCGTCGTAGGGTATCCTCCACCCCAGGACCGTCGGGAGTCGGGGTACTGTCATGCACACTCAATCTGCGGTCGGCACTAGGACCCGGAAGTAAGACGGTAGTCTACCAGGAAGTATAAGAGGAGTAAACAAACCATGGCTTACATGTCATTGAGTTCGGCCCATGTAGTTTCAGGTTGGCTTCCTACAATCCATGAGTACTCACTGTATTTGGTTGTTGCTTCCTACCTTTTGTGTGTGTATTTATGGGACGCGGGTTAAATTTGTGTTTTTCCCTTGCTTCCCTTTCGTGAGAGTCCTTAAACTAAATCGCGTTTTTATCCTGCCTACTCGCTCTCTTCCTCGTTTGGGTTTACCATCCACGCTACATTGAGCTAACTGCTAAAGCTATGTCTTCTGGTCACTTCAGGTTAGTTCACTCTGACACTACGGCAAGATGAATGACAATGGAACATAGAATGTGCGAGTTGACGACCATGTATGACCATGTATGACCATGTATGACGACCAAATAGAAATATTTTTTCATATACAACATGTATACTATATATTGTTTATTTTATAATAAAATTAGTTTCGTCTAATTTTTCATCATAAACAATATTTATTTGTATTATATATAAATGTTTATTTGCACATTGCATATTTGCAAATGTGCCACAAGATAAACATTATACAAGATTTTGTATTAATGCTCTTGACGGCTGACGGCTGTCATGTGCCTAGGGTTCATTATAATAATAATAATAATAATAATAATAATAATATCATATTTGATGATAATAATAAACCTATGAATTTATGTTCTAATATAAAATTTGACAGCGATTCCCTGGCTGGGAACCCGGGTCTTCCGCATGGCAGGCGAATCACCTACCACTGAGCTACCAGGATTAATAGGAATAGCGCTGAGCGCTGATTAATACTATGTAGTAAATTAAAGAGGAGAATCACGATGCTGAATCGCAGTCCTGAGCCCAAACCTCATTTAAATTAAATTAACAAATATTATAAGTAAAAAAAAAACAATAGCCCACGTTTAGAAAAGGTTTATAAATTCTTTCCGACATGAGTTGGCCCGGTGTCATGCGCAGAGCGCCGGGAGATTTCCTGAAGCTCAGAAATCGCTGGGGCATTTTTTCTAAATAGACGCTATCTTTAATACAGTATGATGATGAAAATGATGATGAAATTAAGCTCTCAGCTTCAGTGAACATTGTGAGCACTACAGAAAGCACAGACGCAGTGAGCAAACTAATTAATTATCACTCCGACTGGCACAAGTTAAAAAGATCCGTTGCCTGGATCCTTCGTTTCAGAGACACAACACAAGAAGATAACCCAAAGATAGAAAACTACAAGTCTTTAACAGTTCAAGACCTACAGTAACAAGAGCAGGAAAAACAAAATCATTAAGTTCGCCCAGAGACAAAATTTTAAGCAAGAAATTTCCACGCTGCAAAAGGGCAAAGCAGCAGCAGAATTCAAAAGGGAAATTTCCAGGAAAAACAACCAGGAAAAACACCCAGCCATTATACCTAAAGATTCACATATCACAACTTTAATCTTAAGAGACACTCATGAAAAGGTTGGACATTGCGGAAGGAATTATATGCTCTCAAAATTGCAGCAGAAATACTGGTTTCCAACCGTCAACTCCCTTGCGAGAAAGTTTCTTACTAGTTGTGTGACATGTAGAAAGATTAGAGCAAAGACCGGTGAACAAAAGATATCAGAACTGCCATGTGACAGAATAACACCAGATCACCCATCCTTCACTAATGTGGGAGTAGACTATTTCGGACCCTTTGACGTCAGACGAGGTAGGAGCAATGTTAAAAGATATGGCGTATTGTTTACTTGTCTGACAACAAGAGCTGTGCACATCGAAGTTGCGCAGTCACTGGACACAGACTTCTGCTTGAATGCCATTCAATGCTTTGTGTGCAGGAGAGATCAGGTGTCAATCATGAGAAGTGACAATGGAACAAACTTTACAGGTGCTGAGATTGAATTGCGCAAAGCTATCCAACAGTGGAATCAGTTGAAAATTTAAGGCGATCTCATGCAAAAAGGAATACAGTGGATATTCAATCCACCTTCTGGGTCTCATTTTGGTGGAATTTGGGAAAGGCAGATAAGGTCAGTCAGAAAGATCCTGAGATCTGTGCTGAAAGAACAAACACTAAACAACGAGAGCTTGCACACATTCCTGTGTGAAATGGAAGCAACAACACTGTAAAAAAATTCTTGCTACTCCAACTAAAACATTTCTACTGACCTGTTGCACCTAAAATTTTTAGTTGGCTCAATTTAAGTTGTGTAAACTATTTTGTTTTTGCTGTGCTGATTACCTCTAAACGTACACACAAATTGAAATAAAACATTCTGTCAACTAAATGTTCTATGCTGAATAAACATGCCTAGTTAGGCCAACAAGCAGTCTCAAATTGAAATATAATGTTGTGTCAATTAAATGTTCCAAGTTGACTGAAATGTACATTTTGAATTGGAAATTATGCTTGCATAATTATAAAATTAACATCTTAAAGTTTACTTGAGTAGGTTATTCACTGTAGCCACATTTCAAATAACATGACACATTCCTCTAAATTTGAATATTTTTTTTAATGTAAACTTTAAACACCTGTTAAAGACCATCAACATTGATTAAGTGCAATCCAGCTACTCTATTTCAACAAATAAACAACTGCTGCATTGTTATAACAAAATATGCAAATAACATTCCAAAATGCAAGAATTAAACTGTGCCCTTAACATTCATGTTACAAAGCTTACTAATATCACACTCAGTCAAAACAGTATACTGGATAAATAGACTTCTGCCTTGTAAAACAAAACATACTGATATTTCTCAGTAAAAACGTGCAGTGGCTTATTTGAAAATAAAATATTTGCTTTAACTCAGAAATGGTTTAAGATTAAAAAAAATAAATGTTGTGAAATAATTTTGCCAAGCTCCAAGATTGTTTCCCAGATATTCTGCCTAATACCTGAAATACAAAAAGAAAAATGTATGAATAATTAAGTAACCGTTTGTAGTTCAAAACCATAAAACAACCATAGTGAAATGTGCCAATAATTAAAAAATCCTAGACAAAAAATGTCCGTTTAGCCATTTTCAGACAATATAAGGTTAATGAATGATGAAGGAGTGAGAACATTAAGCTCCCTCAGTGGCGCACTAACGCGCCGTCTTTTTCAGATAGCCTTTGAAATTATCAGTCATTAAAATGATTAAAATGCATGTAACGTAAGTAAACTTTTAGTGGTTTCATAGATTAACATTAATATCAATGTACATACCATCTGAAAAAAAATGCGTTAGGAGCTAAAACGAGTGCATTGCCAGATAACTACTGTAACACTCCAAATTATATAAATAAACACTCGAAAATATAATGTTCTAAAGCTTGCTGCTGGATAATATATATGTTATAAAGCTAAAATCGCTGATTACTTTGCAGGACAGTTAGTATCCATGAAGTACTCACCATTTCGGGAGGAAATAGCGGGAAGTTCGAAAATTCTGGAAGAACACTTTTGCGCATGCGCAGAGGTCTCTCTTGTTCGTCCAACATAAAATTGTTTGTGTGCAGTTAAATGTTTCATGAACACAGTTATACTCATTGCCTTGATGAAACTTTCGTAGTTGAGTAATGAAGTTTATACAATCATTGAGAAAGCATATTTTTCTTTTTTGACACCAGCATTATATTAGCCCAACATATATTTCTTTTTTCCAACAACTATTTTCAGTATTCATATTTTACAGTGAATGAATGACCGACCCCTTACCAATGTTACGGATGATCCCACAGACCTGGAACCCCTGACATCCAACCACCTGCTACTGATGAAAAAACAGCCAAACTTGCCTCCTGGACTTTTCAAAAAAGAGGACATTTATGCAAGTCGAAAGTGGAAGCAAGTTCAGTACCTTGCTGACCTATTCTGAAAGCGATGGGTGCGTGAATACTTGCCCTTGCTTCAGGAACGTCAAAGATGGTTTCAAGTGAGAAAAAACCTTTCGATTGGAGATGTAGTTCTATTAATTGATGAGTCTTCTCCAAGAAATTCATGGGTTGTCGGACGAATCACGAAAGTGTTCCCTGACAAAAAAGGACTTGAGACATGTGTTGGTTAAAACTAAGACCAATACTCTGGAAAGACCCATTGACAAGCTGTGCCTCATATGTGAAATGAACTGCTAGTTATGGCATAATTAGCTATAACTGTTTACCTGGTACGCAAATATAAACTCTTTGAGACAAATAGCATACACTTAAAAGAATTTAAAAGGTTAAGAAGGTTTAATTTCATGGCTTTGACAATTACATTTTTTTTTTTTTGATAGTCTCCCTGCCTGTCAATTAGGGGCTGGAAATGTAAGAGCCAAATTTCATGTTATAACTCTGTTATGTTAATTTTTATTTTATTACTTAAGCATTAAGTTTATTCGTTAAGCACCAAGCATTACGTTTGTTAGTTAAGCATTTATATATGATAATCGTAAGTTGGTCTGTGACGTCATTCCACTATTGCACGTACTGTAGTTGCATGACTACTGCAGTTAAGATACGGAAGCTGTGGAGAACACAAGCTTTTGACCGTAATCTAAGATTGTAATCTACAGATACAGCAAATAGGTTGTTGTAAATGTAAAGTAAGAAAACCGTAATGAGATACAGTGAATAGGTTGTTGTAACCACAGTGGATTTACACAAGAAAACTGTACGGAGTGAACCTTGGATGCTAAAAATAAAACAATAGACATAGAACTCAACGGACGTCCGTGTCGTGTGTAACCGAATGCAATGAGAAAGATACGCGTCAGAACTTGTGGAATAACATGCCCGTACAGACAGGGACCGTGCTTTCAATCTTGATGCCACTATCTTGCCTTCCGGACTGTTCGGTGACGACGTCACAACCGTCATGAAGTTTTGGCACGCAAAGCTCCATGAGGAAGCCTTTGTTAAGTTCCTCCCCCGCCGTGCTCAACAGGTGGAACTGTTGGCCACCCAGTCCTGACCAGCTCTGGCCTCCCTTAGGCGTGAGGTTCAGAGGGAGAGTGTGGCAAGCCGAGCACCCTCTTGTAGTGACCGGTGGAGGAGCTCGCCGCGCTTCACGATCCGTCCCGAGGAGAATGGACCTGAGGACCATTACATCTGAGAGGAGAAAGTCCTCAGGACCGTGAGGGTGTCTCTCCATGTTGAAACCCTCAGGAGACTGGTGTTCAATTCCCGCCATGACTGGTGTTTCGGGAGACAGCGGTCTCCAGTGAAACGTTAGCTGTTCGGTCCCTTCCTCCCATGTTCAGGATGCCGAACACCTAACACACCCGTCTAGCCGAAGCGTTGACATTCCTGCACCTTTTAGAGAGGCTGGCAGTGGGGAACCTACTGCGAGCTATGTCTCTTTAAGCACGAAGCACTGTGGAAGACCACCACCCTCAGGAGACCTGTGTTCAATTCTTGCCGCCACTGGTGTTTCGGGAGACAGCGGTTTCCGACAAAGTGTTACAGTAGGTGCTCGGTTCCCAGTTCGACAGGAGGTATGAAGTTGAGTGTCATGCGGAATCCAGGCGCAATGCGGGCACAGCTGTCTCCTGCGCTTGCCGGATCCATTATAGCACCCTAAAGGAGTCCAAGCTAGGCCAGGAGGTAACTTCACCGCTTCTAGAGTGGTTTCAGTGGTGGGTAAGTGCCTGGGGATTTCATCCAAGGGACAACCCCCAGAGGCAATAAGGATTACGCGTCGAGGACTTTGTACCCTTTCTATGTCATTCAGACCCCGGTCTTTGACTCTGGGTCCCACTCTAGGTCTGTGTTGTCGTCTGCGGGTTTTCATGAGCTGTATGCCACAATCATCAATATTAAAACAATAAAAGGCTTGAACTACTTCAGTTGTGTGTAATGAATCTAAAGTATATGAAAGTCTAATGTTTATCAGTACATTACAGAAAATAATGACCATCACAATATGCTAATTTTTTTTAGAAAGACCTGTATGTGATTTGATGATCAAATAAATGTGGTCTAAAAAGATACGGTTGGATGGATGGGTCATTGTACATATTGATAGATGGAGGGATTGATGGGATAGAAGGATTGTTATTTACACAGAGCACATCTAAAGCTATTACTATTATATTATACCCCTAGTCTCCAAGGACACAAAAAACATATTGCCGACAAATAGTGACACTTTGAGAACCACTGGTTTAAAGCATGTTCTCCATGACATTTGTAGTACTGTTTTTGATACACTGAAGACATTTGGGTTTGAGATCATAATGTGAATATGACACAATGAATTCAGCATTTCAGCTTTAATTTCCAGACTTCCAACCATTCATCAAACAGGTCAGTCAAGGAACACACTGAATTTTTGACCCAGTATCAGTACAATCAACTTGTTAATATGACTAGTATTCTAGTTTTGAACTTCAGTTATTTCATGTGGACCTAAAATATCCGCTGTGACTTACCGTCCACCAAAGTTAAAAAAAAATTTTATTCAGGAGTTTTCTGATCTTTTAGCTGTGTTTATGCCAAAGTATGATTACATTTTAATTACTGGAGATTTTAATATTCATGTATAATGAACTTTAAGCAAAAAGACAACATGTATTCACCTGTTTTATACAAATTACTGTTTTAACTTTGACTAGTTTTGGAAGAATAAATTTAATTGTTACAGTCATATTTGCATGTTTTAATTTTGGGGGATTGTTTGGGTATTTAAAAAACGTTTAGTTGAACCAACAACTTCAATGGGCAAAAAATGGGACACAACTTTGTTTTAAATAGTCAAAGAGTTGGGCTGAAAATCATAATAATAATAATAATGATTATTATTATTATTGGTCATAGAAACAAATGAAAACAGTTAAACACTTGATCATATGTATCTGTATATGCGTTTGTGATTATGTGACCCATAATAATTTTTTCTCAGACAAACTTAGGAGTGGAAGGTGAGAAACCTCAATGGAGAATACTGAGTATGACATGGTGTTAATTGCTCTGTGTGTGTGTTTTTGGCGGGGGGCATGGGTGTGCGTGTTAAAGCCAACGGAGAAACGCAGGAGTGTGCGCGCGCGCACGCACACACACACACACACACACACCTCTCCATCCCCAAATGCTTTAAGTGTTGTCTTGTAAATCATTGATTAAACCTATGAACACAGCTGCTCAGCATCAGTCCTAAACACAAGCGCAGGGTCTGTTTTTGTCCTTAACTAAAATACTTCAATACGTTAATAATTAATTTATTTTGCTGAATAAGGTAATAAGCGATATTTAAACCAAACCGGTAAGTTAAGTAAGTGTTCCATTAAAGTACATTAAAGTACTGTGTATAACCAAGTGCCCTAGCAAACACAGTTACAGTTTACAGTACAAACAAACGAAGAGTGACCAGAGCACCTTCTTCCACATGTTTACTGTGCAAACGGGACTTCTTACATGTATGGTTTTCGGTTAACAATGGCTTTCTTCTTGCCACTCGACCATAAAGGCCAACTTTGTGCAGTGCACGACTAATAGCTGTCCTATGGACAGATTCCCCCACCTGAGCTGTAGATCTCTGCAGCTCGTCCAGAGTCACCATGGGCCTCTTGGCTGCATTTCTGATCAGCGCTCTCCTTGTTCGGCGTGTGAGTTTAGGTGGACGGCCTTGTCTTGGTAGGTTTACAGTTGTGCCATACTCCTTCCATTTCTGAATGATCGCTTGAACAGTGCTCCGTGGGATGTTCAAGGCTTTGGAAATCTTTTTGTAGCCTAAGCCTGCTTTACATTTCTCAATAACTTTATCTCTGACCTGTCTGGTGTGTTCTTTGGACTTCATCGTGTTGTTGCTCCCAATATTCTCTTAGACAACCTCTGAGGCCGTCACAGAGCAGCTTCAATGAAATTTCACAGGGAGCCAATGTAGTGAAGATAGGATAGGGGTGATGTGCTCATATCTTCTGGTTCTAGTGAGGACTCTCGCTGCTGCATTCTGGACTAGTTGAAGCTTGTTTATGCACCTAGCTGAACAACCAGACAGTAAGGCATTACAATAGTCCAACCTAGAGGTGATAAAAGCATGAACTAGTTTTTCTGCATCGTTTAACGACAATATATTTCTTATCTTAGCAATATTTCTGAGGTGAAAGAATGATATCCTGGTGATATCTACATGAGCTTCAAATGAAAGGCTGGAATCTATAATCACGCCGAGGTCTTTTACTGTTGCACTTGATGGAACAGAAAGGCCATCTAAAGTTACGGTGTGATCTAAGATTTTACTCCTAGCTGTACGCGGTCCTATGACTAGAACTTCTGTCTTATCCGGATTAAGCAGAAGGAAGTAAATAATGCACACATTGCTCAACTTTAGTAAGCTGTTTTTTCTCATAAGGTTTTGCTGAGACATATAACTGTGTGTCGTCAGCATAACAATGAAAACTAATACCATGCTTACGGATTATGTTGCCCAGACGAAGCATGTAAAGGGAAAAAAGCAGTGGGCCTAAAACTGAACCCTGCGGAACGCCCAACTCCCCTAGGGAACATGCAGAATAACCACCATTTAAGTCTACAGATCTGGCCTTTAAAAACGCACGTTTTCAGAAAAGGGATCCCACGACTTGCCGCGGCTTCCCGCGGGAAGCTGTGAAAATGCCCTTCATTACCTGTAGGGGGCAGTCGTGTTTCAGTCTGAAGTATTGTGTGTCTACTGAAGCCGAAAATGTGTTGTGTCTCTTAGGCGCCCATTGACAGCAAGCGACAGAGGTCATAAACGTGTCAAGCTCAAACTGATATGTATTTATTCTTCATTTTTTTTCTCTCCTTCAATGATGGTACTTCTTTGACTGCGCTTTCTCCATTCCGAATTATTATTATTAGTAGTAGTAGTAGTAGTAGTTGTAGCAGTAGTAGTTGTCCGAATTTATTATTATTTTTCTTATTGTAACGCACCCGCGCGTGTGTGCAAAAAGACTACAAAGATGTATGATATGTTAGCCTAAAGCATTATTGTGGTTATTCGCTCTAAATATGGACAGGCACTGGTGTGGCTCATTGGTTAGGTGATTCGCCTGCCATGCGGAAGACCTGGGTTCGATTCCCAGCCAGTGCCCGAAGCACTGATTTGTTCTAAACTGGTTTTGTTATGTTTGCAATAGAGCTTTTTTTCTTAAGCTATGAAACACATTAGCACTCACCTCACAGTTGCTATAATTTAATGATCATAAGCAAAAAGTGTAAAACAACGGATTCACATTTATTACATTTTCACCCAGAGTGGGATTCGAACCAGGGTCTGGACGATTTTATACTATTATTTAAGCAACGCCACACCACGTGGAAAGCCACAAAAATGCTTCAATTTCATTGGCTGTCACTGAGTGTCAGCTATTCACGACTGGCCCCCGCAGAGACTGGTGCTACTGGACACTGAAAATATTGTAGTTTTATATGTTGTTTGTCTTATTATTCTTTCCTTTGTTTTACAAATATGACCCAATATATGTTCAGTGAAACTTGGTTTTACGTTTTTGTATTGTGTTTTATTTTTAGACTAGTAAGTAGTAGAAAGTAAGTAAGTATTTTGCATGTAAAATAAAATAATTAACAACAAATTCAAGCGGTTTATTTTCCACATTCTCATAATAAAAGATTATATCTTTAATAGTAAAGGAGTGAGATACATTAAGGTGGTTCAAGAGGTGGTCTTTTAAAAGAGTTAAGAATTATTTTGTTTTCTCACACTCAACAAACAAATGAATCAGAGATTTATACATTTAACGTATCTCAAAAAAAAAAAAAAACATTTATCTTCTACCTCCAAGTATTTAGATAAAACTGAGTTTACCAGGTAAATTTTGTGGAGAATCTTAAAATAAACAAAAAGCCTTAATAAAAGGCACCGTTTAGATCAAAAGGATGATAAATGCGTTCGGAAAAAAAATGCAGCCATGAAGGACTATACTCGACAAGAATATAGAGAACAATAATCATGTTTATAACAAGATAATTAATTAAATAATAAAATTGTATCAAATAAGAACTTTATCTAAAAGCGAGACCCACCAAATTTCTCAGTCACTGCTGAAGTAGTAAAATATGGTTATCCTGTAGGATATGTAGGTTACATTTTAAAATATGAATAAAAAAGTATTAGACACAAATATATGATTTGGGAGTATATATGCAATGAAAAAGCTATTTACACATGAGTGCTCAAATGTAAAGCAAACGCAATTATTAATTTATTATGTATATTTAACTTCATTCAGCCGTTTAAGTTGTATGAAAAATAACGTGCCTACCTGCCCACTATTATTTTCTGTTCAAATTTAAAGATGCCCTGTGTGAACAAAGAATACAAAAGTGTATAATCTTTAATAAAGTTAGCCTAATACAATATTGTTTCCAATGCTGAAGCAAACATGATTTTTAGTCTATTCTTTGAATACAACGCGACAGCGCACTCCGAGGTGAAGCGCACCCACAGTTACTGTAATCCACCATCTCACCTTTCATTCACGACACTGTACTGTAGGTGTGAAGTTATCAAACCAGTTTCGCTGCTGGGGGAATTCGCAGAATTGGGTTTTAAAACAAATTAAAAAGACAGAGCCTAAAATGTATTTCGCCAGCAAAACATAAACAGAAAAATAAACATAAGTAGATATAAAATGTTTAATGGTAACAATTAAATCAGATTTCATAGTTGGATTTGATACTTTGAGTGTAATTCACAAATTTACATAATATATGCAGATTGTGTAAAATAACTAAACCTGTTTCCTTCCTAGACCTTTTGTACCACACTGTAAACCCTAGTGCTCAAAGTCATTAAACATATGAAGTACTGATAGCTTAAATAATTACAATTAGTTCAAATTAATAGAACGTGGTGAGTATTTTATATATATATATATATATTTTTAGTTTTGCCAACTTATTCGGGTTTACAGTGCATTAAACATTTTCTAAAATTCATTTAAAACCGGCGTGCTTAAACCCGTGGCTTGCACTTTCACTTCACGTTTACGCTTAAGTTTAATCAAATAAACACAACATATGGCAAATATATCATCTCAAAGCTTTTATTTTTTGGGTCATAAATGCAGTGTTCAGTTACATTCCTGTGTGTCCACCCTGATTTTTAACCACTGCTGGAAGGACTTTAAACAACCTATTTATATACTTATTACATGCCTCATATGTAAGTAAAGATCTGGGCCCGGTTTCTCGAAAGCTTCTTATCTCTAAGTAGTTCTTAAGTCGTACCTTAACCTCTCTCTTAACTTAATGGCGCATTTCCCGAAACGTTCTTACGCTAAGTATCTCTTAGCTACGTCAGACGTTCGTAAGGTTGGTCTGGACCAACCTTAACTCATACTTAGCGTAGTTTCAGCTCTAGACACTAGTCGCCGCCACTGAGCAGCAGTCTTTATAAATCAGCGGTGTATGCAAACACATTATGGCACGTTATCAAAGCCGTATTAATGATGGAATATACTGTAGACCTGTTTAAGAATTTTATTTTATTTGATATCAGAACTAATAGAGTGCCTTTTAATTAGCCTATTTCATAATGTGACTAACGTATTAAAATTGCCAATCACAATTAATATTAAACAGGTGGCGAACAATTAGGCAGCGATACAGCGTGGTGTTGTGTTAAACTGAAGACGGCGCGGTCCGTGGAGCCGTGTGGGTCATGTACATGTTTCCTTTAGACAAAACTTCAGCCCTTTTCATATTTTCCCCGTGGTCGTTATTAAAAATATATATATAAATAAAAGTTTTGCTTTCCAAGGCAACAGATTATGGAGCTTCTTGAGCTGCTCAGACCTGCCCGTGCCAGACCAACGCGTCGTACTTACTGTACTTACTGTACTGTACACTCCCCGTCCCGATGTCCAGCTGCTCGCTGCTTTTTGTTTAAAATATGTTTCATTGATCATTAGCCATTATCCATGACTTTGAGTTTTTCTTTTGACACGTTTTATTTTTATGAAATTTGATTTAGTTAAATGAGAAAATAACCTTGGGAGATTCAAACCCCGCATCCATTCATTTTTTCTGGGTGATTGTAATGTTTAATACCCCTACAGTATTCACTTACAGTATGCGGTTTGACTCGGTGTGAGGTGCGGTGTGTTATACCCCTATCTCACCTGCACGGGCTCGCGCTGTGGCCGTAGGCTTGATCATGATTCACCCCGAGTTTTTGCGCTGTGGTTACGTTTCCATCTTTCCGCGTGAAAAATTCAACGTTTAATTTTTGCTGGTCCTCGCGGAAGCTTGCAGACTTTGTAGAACTTCGCGGAACGTTAAAGAAACGTCGTGGGCAATCGCGGCAGCTCACGGAGATGAGTCCGGCCACACAGGTGAGAGAGGGGTATTAGGCACCACACAGGTGAGAGAGGGGTATTAGACATCGTGAGCCGCCTCGAGTGACCGGCGCCCGACGGTCCGCGAAGATCTACAAGGTCCGCGAGCTTCCACATGTTAAACATGTTTATTTTTTTTGCGTGGTAAGATGGAAACGTAATAACAGCACCAAAACTCGCGCCGAATCATAATGAACCGCACTTACGGGCCCGCGTGTGAGATAGGGGTATTAAACCTCCACCCTGTCATCTCATCGTATTCATTCCATAAGTGCGCTATACAACCCCAACAACTGACACTTCACATTGTTTCTGAAGCTGGTGAAGAGTGTTATCAGCTGTTTGTCCATCAACTATGATTGTAAAACCCCGTTCGTTTCACGGCCACATGTTAAATGAAAATATTATATATTATATTATTATATTAATTAATATTAATTTATATATTTGTCTATTATGGCATGTTATTGTTAAGTTAACACATGTCGAAATAAACGCTATTAAAAGAATTTAGTGCAATGTTTAATTTGCATAGAAAGTGCCGTCTTTCGTAACACTGTCATGCAAAAGGAGTGAAAAATCGATTCCTGAGCCACCGATGTCCGCTAATTCAGGACCTTCACTGTAGACAGCGCCGCGTAACGTCGGACGTAAGAGGCAGCGACTTAAGAAGACTCCTAAGAGACAGTTCGAGAAATACACTTAGAAAAGTTATCACTTAACGTAAGATATATCTTAAGAGTCTTCTTAGCGCGCGAATAGTGTGCGTTATCGAGAAACCGGGCCCTGGCCGTTAAGACTGTGTGTGTTTTCCCGCGAGATGCCTCAATTTAGCGCACGGCGTGCCGCGACTTGCCATAAGCAACATTGGGGAATTTAAATAAATGTGTTGTGCTTCACTGAATTTCCGCCAGATGGCGCATGGAAGGACTTTATCTAAAAGCCGGAGAATTGTGTATAATTAGTTAGCCTAAAACAATATTGTTTCCAATGCTGATGCAAACATGAATTTTATTTGTATTTGTGTGTATATGTGCTTCATATTATATACAACGTGACAGCACGCTCAGTTACTGTAATCCCACTTCTCACCTTTCATGTAGGTCTGCTCGGACTTATTAATTAGTTTTAAACCCTTTAAAAATGCATGTCTATACAGCTCAAAACCTCCATCAGTTATTAAAGATAGTGTCTATTTAGAAAAAATGCCCCATTGATTTCGGAGCTTCAGGAAATCTCTCTGCGCTCTTTCCGAAACATGTCGGAAAGAATTTATAAACGTTTTCTAAACGTGGGCTATTATTTTTGTACTTATAATATTTGTTCATTTAATTTAAATGAGGTATGGGCTCAAGAGTTCGATTCGGCATCGTGGTCCTCCTCTTTAATTTATTTCATAGTTTTAATCAGCACTGTTCCTATTAATCCTCGTAGCTCAGTGGTAGGTGATTCGTTTACCATGTGGGAAACCCGGGTTCGATTCCCAGCCAGGGAATTGCTATCAAATATTATATTAGATTTATATTATATTTGCAAATATGCAATGTGCAAATAAACATTTATATATAATACATATTGTTTATGATGAAAAATTAAACGAAACAAATTTTATTATAAAACAAACAATATAAAAGTATACATGTTGTATATGAAAAAATATTTCTATTTGGTCGTCATACATGGTCGTCAACTCGCACGTTCTATATTCCATTGTCATTCATATTGCCGTAGTTTTTAGAGCCCTTTAGAGTGGATTATAGTCCAACTGTTTTTACCTATGTAGCCCACTTAACGAAAAAGCTATTGAAAATTCATAATTTTTTTAATAAAATATATATTTTTAAATGATCCAACTGAATATTGCAAAGGGAATTGTTGTAGTTATTAGCAATGATGGAGTGGAGTATAGTCCAAGTGTTTTTACCTATGTAGCCCACTTAACGAAAAATCTTTTGACAATTCATATTTTTAAAAAATAAAAATAAAACAAAAATATATTAAACTGAATATTGCAAAGGGAAACTACAATGGTTGTAGTTATTAGAACTGATAGAGTGGATTATAATCCAGTTATAAAAACAGCCCGACTCTCATTTAACAACATATCTGTTTTATTGGCACAAGAATTGTCTTTGTAATAATTTATTTTATAATGTATATTAAAATAATTATTAATGAATTAAACAGACAAATAAATAAACAAATAATCCATATTGTAGCCTAACAGTGTAATACAGTGGGTGCACAGGCAGTATGCGACTTCTACCGTCGCAGCGTATGGCGTCAGCATTTGGGTTTGTGCGTTTGCTGGCTTTTACCGCTGAGTGGCGCTATATAACTATAGACTGACGCCTCAGGCATCAGCTCGTTCTCTCCAGGCTTAATGAGGCGCAGGTCGTCCACAGCTGCACGTCGTTGCAGATAAAATAAAGTGAAACATTGTAAATAAACGAATTCATAATCAGAGTAGTAACATTACAGTACAAATTTATAATTAAAATTAAATTCAGTTTTTTAGGATCGAATTTAAGCAACGTAAACATTGTAAACTGTTTAATTACAGTAGAAAGGCTACACCTGTAGGGTCTTGTGTCATCTTATATTTTGTGTTCTTTAAATTTGTAGCTTTTATAAGACTCTACTTTTATTTAGGTGCGCACACAATGACGAAAAAACTTCATGATTTTATTAAATAAATAAAGTAAACGGGGTTCTGTATTGATTTTGGTGAACTTGAGCGCGTCAGAAAATGAACCCAAACTCCGTGTATACTCGCCGCACAGACGTGAAAAATATATACTTATAGAAAGAGAAATATCTGCTTTAATATAAACTAATGAAAAAAAAATATTAGATTATGTAATTCGTATGAGAAGTGAATTACTGTATAGGCGCGCTCACTGACGACGAGATGACATGATCAGCACAGCCATAACCAAAGGAATCACTATCTTATCAATGAATTATTAAAATGGTCAGAGTGAGTTTCCAGCCTGTTTAACAAATATTTGAAGTAGATAACAGTAGCCCACATTTATAAAAGCATTTTTTATTTATATAAAACTATATAAAAAAATAATCCTGCGTTTATTTTTAGGTGTGCCCGCTGCCATAGTTCTTCAGTAACAAACCTATAAAACATGTACATCTGTATGAATAAATTGTTTAAATGTGATCAGTAAATGCTCCTTGCTACTGTAGTGACTGACATCGGCGTGCTGAAAGATCTAATCTCTCATATCGGCGCGCGCGTTCATCTGACTTATTATTTCAATTCATACTGTACAGCTGTTAGAATTGGGGCAGGGATATTATGCCAATATTAAATATTATATACGATATTAAATTTCAAGTGAGTTGGGAGTTTGCAAGGCAGAGAAGGATGCTCTTCGGAGTGAGTTGCGAGTTTGATGAGACGGCATAAATATTTAATACAGCAAATTAAATATTTTGGTTTATATTTTGGTTTATATTATATGGTTAATGTATTTTGGTTTATATTGCAAACGAATAACGAATCAAGAGCCTGTGATTATATTGCATAAATATTATTTTGTACAGACAAATATCTGAATTTTTATTTATTTATTTTTTAGATTTTTTTTTAAAACAAATCTCTCAAAAATAGTAAGATGTATTTTGGTTTTATACTGCAAACGAAAAACGAATCCAGGGTCTTGTCATCTTATATTTTGTGTTCTTTAAATTTGTAGTAGATTTATTGAATGAAATAAATTACACTAAACGGGGTTCTGTATTGTTTTCGGTGAACTTGAGCGCGTCAGAAAATGAACCCAAACTCCGTGTATACTCGCCTCACAGACGTGAAATATAAGTACTGAAGTACTGTAGATAACAGCCCACATTTATAAAAGCATTTTTTATTTATATAAAACTATAAAAAAAAATAATAATCCTGCGTTTATTTTTAGGTGTGCCCGCTGCCACAGTTCTTCAGTAACAAACCTATAAAACATGTACATCTGTATGAATAAATTGTTTAAATGTGATCAGTGATTTATGTAAATGACTCAGTTTAGATGTAAGTAAATGCTCCTTGCTATAGGGACTGACATCGGCGTGCTGAAAGATCTAATCTCTCATATCGGCGCGCGCGTTCATCTGACTTTAGATCAAAGTTAAAGGCGCACACGCGGGATCATGCAAACGTTTCCCCTCCTCTTTCATAAAAAATGAACAATCCGACACGAGCAGATTTGTTTCAGTCAGAATATTTATCAATCATAAAGAGAGGCGACACATACTTGCTGATTAAACACTGCATTTTTAAAGTCAAAGCGCGCGATGTGAGCAGCTTTAATTATTGATAATTAAATCATTATTAAATGGTGGACATAAAAAGCAAAAAGAATAATAATATTATTTTGATTATTATTATCATGTTCTTTTGCTGTTTGAGCGTCTGTGGATTCCAAAATTGACATTTTTACCGTTTTTTAATCACTGAAATGGAAGAGATACTGTACTGTAGAAAGGTTCCTTATCATAACGTGCCTTGTATTGTTTTTTAATCACTCGATACACGACCCATCATTTTTAATGCTATTTTACAAAGGGTAAATACACATGGAATAATTTTATTTGGTTTGTTTATTTATAAATAAAATTAAAAGTAATTAAAAACAGTGTAGAGTGATTAATAACACTACATGTTATGGTAAGAAAAATCTCATTCTTGCTCATTCTAGTTTCTCCGAGTGTATACTGTAGGTGAGAACAGCTATTCAGTATCATTTGCATTTGTATGTGTCTGACTTTGCAAAGCACACCTGTAAAACCTGTTTAAATGTAAATGCTCCTCGCTGCGCTGTTTGGGGGAGGGGCACGCTAATGACGATTTGGTCAGCTGTGTGAACGCTCGCCCTTTAGATGTTGCGCGCGCACTACACGGCTAAAAATATGTTAGTATATCATGACTGAAATATATGTTAGTATATCATGACTGAAAAAAGTTTATGTAATTTGTATAAAACGTGGATTACTACAGCGCATCCACTCACAGCCGAAACCAAAGACATCAACGGCTCTGCCTATTCAGAGGCTCTGCCTATTCAGTAAAGAAAAACACTACTGTTATTATTTCAACTCATACTGTACAGCTGTTAGAATTGGGGCAGGGATATTATGCCAATATTAAATATTATATACGATATTAAATTTCAAGTGAGTTGGGAGTTTGCAAGGCAGAGAAGGATGCTCTTCGGAGTGAGTTGCGAGTTTGATGAGACGGCATAAATATTTAATACAGCAAATTAAATATTTTGGTTTATATTTTGGTTTATATTATATGGTTAATGTATTTTGGTTTATATTGCAAACGAATAACGAATCAAGAGCCTGTGATTATATTGCATAAATATTATTTTGTACAGACAAATATCTGAATTTTTATTTATTTATTTTTTAGATTTTTTTTAAAACAAATCTCTCAAAAATAGTAAGATGTATTTTGGTTTTATACTGCAAACGAAAAACGAATCCAGGGTCTTGTGTCATCTTATATTTTGTGTTCTTTAAATTTGTAGTAGATTTATTAAATGAAATAAATTACACTAAACGGGGTTCTGTATTGTTTTCGGTGAACTTGAGCGCGTCAGAAAATGAACCCAAACTCCGTGTATACTCGCCTCACAGACGTGAAATATAAGTACTGAAGTACTGTAGATAACAGCCCACATTTATAAAAGCATTTTTTATTTATATAAAACTATAAAAAAAATAATAATCCTGCGTTTATTTTTAGGTGTGCCCGCTGCCACAGTTCTTCAGTAACAAACCTATAAAACATGTACATCTGTATGAATAAATTGTTTAAATGTGATCAGTGATTTATGTAAATGACTCAGTTTAGATGTAAGTAAATGCTCCTTGCTATAGGGACTGACATCGGCGTGCTGAAAGATCTAATCTCTCATATCGGCGCGCGCGTTCATCTGACTTTAGATCAAAGTTAAAGGCGCACACGCGGGATCATGCAAACGTTTCCCCTCCTCTTTCATAAAAAATGAACAATCCGACACGAGCAGATTTGTTTCAGTCAGAATATTTATCAATCATAAAGAGAGGCGACACATACTTGCTGATTAAACACTGCATTTTTAAAGTCAAAGCGCGCGATGTGAGCAGCTTTAATTATTGATAATTAAATCATTATTAAATGGTGGACATAAAAAGCAAAAAGAATAATAATATTATTTTGATTATTATTATCATGTTCTTTTGCTGTTTGAGCGTCTGTGGATTCCAAAATTGACATTTTTACCGTTTTTTAATCACTGAAATGGAAGAGATACTGTACTGTAGAAAGGTTCCTTATCATAACGTGCCTTGTATTGTTTTTTAATCACTCCATACACGACCCATCATTTTTAATGCTATTTTACAAAGGGTAAATACACATGGAATAATTTTATTTGGTTTGTTTATTTATAAATAAAATTAAAAGTAATTAAAAACAGTGTAGAGTGATTAATAACACTACATGTTATGGTAAGAAAAATCTCATTCTTGCTCATTCTAGTTTCTCCGAGTGTATACTGTAGGTGAGAACAGCTATTCAGTATCATTTGCATTTGTATGTGTCTGACTTTGCAAAGCACACCTGTAAAACCTGTTTAAATGTAAATGCTCCTCGCTGCGCTGTTTGGGGGAGGGGCACGCTATTGACGATTTGGTCAGCTGTGTGAACGCTCGCCCTTTAGATGTTGCGCGCGCACTACACGGCTAAAAATACAGTGGTGTGAAAAACTATTTGCCCCCCTCCTGATTTCTTATTCTTTTGCATGTTTGTCACACAAAACGTTTCTGATCATCAAACACATTTAACTATTAGTCAAAGATAACACAAGTAAACACAAAATGCAGTTTTTAAATGGGGGGTTTTATTATTTAGGGAGAAAAAAAATCCAAACCTACATGGCCCTGTGTGAAAAAGTAATTGCCCCCTGAACCTAATAACTGGTTGGGCCACCCTTAGCAGCAATAACTGCAATCAAGCGTTTGCGATAACTTGCAACGAGTCTTTTACAACGCTCTGGAGGAATTTTGGCCCACTCATCTTTGCAGAATTGTTGTAATTCAGCTTTATTTGAGGGTTTTCTAGCATGAACCGCCTTTTTAAGGTCATGCCAAAACATCTCAATAGGATTCAGGTCAGGACTTTGACTAGGCCACTCCAAAGTCTTCATTTTGTTTTTCTTCAGCCATTCAGAGGTGGATTTGCTGGTGTGTTTTGCGTCATTGTCCTGCTGCAGCACCCAAGATCGCTTCAGCTTGAGTTGACGAACAGATGGCCGGACATTCTCCTTCAGGATTTTTTGGTAGACAGTAGAATTCATGGTTCCATCTATCACAGCAAGCCTTCCAGGTCCTGAAGCAGCAAAACAACCCCAGACCATCACACTACCACCACCATATTTTACTGTTGGTATGATGTTCTTTTTCTGAAATACTGTGTTACTTTTACGCCAGATGTAACGGGACACACACCATCCAAAAAGTTCAACTTTTGTCTCGTCGGTCCACAAGGTATTTTCCCAAAAGTCTTGGCAATCATTGAGATGTTTTTTAGCAAAATTGAGACGAGCCTTAATGTTCTTTTGGCTTAAAAGTGGTTTGCGCCTTGGAAATCTGCCATGCAGGCCGTTTTTGCCCCGTCTCTTTCTTATGGTGGAGTCGTGAACACTGACCTTATTTGAGGCAAGTGAGGCCTGCAGTTCTTTAGATGTTGTCCTGGGGTCTTTTGTGGCCTCTCGGATGAGTTGTCTCTGCGCTCTTGGGGTAATTTTGGTCGGCCGGCCACTCCTGGGAAGGTTCACCACTGTTCCATGTTTTTGCCATTTGTGGATAATGGCTCTCACTGTGGTTCGCTGGAGTCCCAAAGCTTTAGAAATGGCTTTATAACCTTTACCAGACTGATAGATCTCAATTACTTTTGTTCTCATTTGTTCCTGAATTTCTTTGGATCTTGGCATGATGTCCAGCTTTTGAGGTGCTTTTGGTCTACTTCTCTGTGTCAGGTAGCTCCTATTTAAGTGATTTCTTGATTAAAACAGGTGTGGCAGTAATCAGGCCTGGGGGTGACTACAGAAATTGAACTCAGGTGTGATAAACCACAGTTAAGTTATTTTTTAACAAGGGGGGCAATCACTTTTTCACACAGGGCTATGTAGATTTGGAGTTTTTTTTCTCCCTTAATAACGTAAACCTTCATTTAAAAACTGCATTTTGTGTTCAATTATGTTATCTTTGACTAATAGTTAACGGTTTTTGATGAGCAGAAACATTTAAGTGTGACAAACATGCAAAAGAATAAGAAATCAGGAAGGGGGCAAATAGTTTTTCACACCACTGTATGTTAGTATATCATGACTGAAATCATGACTGAAATATATGTTAGTATATCATGACTGAAAAAAGTTTATGTAATTTGTATAAAACGTGGATTACTACAGCACATCCACTCACAGCCGAAACCAAAGACATCAACGGCTCTGCCTATTCAGAGGCTCTGCCTATTCAGTAAAGAAAAACACTACTGTTATTATTTCAACTCATACTGTACAGCTGTTAGAATTGGGGCAGGGATATTATGCCAATATTAAATATTATATACGATATTAAATTTCAAGTGAGTTGGGAGTTTGCAAGGCAGAGAAGGATGCTCTTCGGAGTGAGTTGCGAGTTTGATGAGACGGCATAAATATTTAATACAGCAAATTAAATATTTTGGTTTATATTTTGGTTTATATTATATGGTTAATGTATTTTGGTTTATATTGCAAACGAATAACGAATCAAGAGCCTGTGATTATATTGCATAAATATTATTTTGTACAGACAAATATCTGAATTTTTATTTATTTATTTTTTAGATTTTTTTTAAAACAAATCTCTCAAAAATAGTAAGATGTATTTTGGTTTTATACTGCAAACGAAAAACGAATCCAGGGTCTTGTGTCATCTTATATTTTGTGTTCTTTAAATTTGTAGTAGATTTATTAAATGAAATAAATTACACTAAACGGGGTTCTGTATTGTTTTCGGTGAACTTGAGCGCGTCAGAAAATGAACCCAAACTCCGTGTATACTCGCCTCACAGATGTGAAATATAAGTACTGAAGTACTGTAGATAACAGCCCACATTTATAAAAGCATTTTTTATTTATATAAAACTATAAAAAAAATAATAATCCTGCGTTTATTTTTAGGTGTGCCCGCTGCCACAGTTCTTCAGTAACAAACCTATAAAACATGTACATCTGTATGAATAAATTGTTTAAATGTGATCAGTGATTTATGTAAATGACTCAGTTTAGATGTAAGTAAATGCTCCTTGCTATAGGGACTGACATCGGCGTGCTGAAAGATCTAATCTCTCATATCGGCGCGCGCGTTCATCTGACTTTAGATCAAAGTTAAAGGCGCACACGCGGGATCATGCAAACGTTTCCCCTCCTCTTTCATAAAAAATGAACAATCCGACACGAGCAGATTTGTTTCAGTCAGAATATTTATCAATCATAAAGAGAGGCGACACATACTTGCTGATTAAACACTGCATTTTTAAAGTCAAAGCGCGCGATGTGAGCAGCTTTAATTATTGATAATTAAATCATTATTAAATGGTGGACATAAAAAGCAAAAAGAATAATAATATTATTTTGATTATTATTATCATGTTCTTTTGCTGTTTGAGCGTCTGTGGATTCCAAAATTGACATTTTTACCGTTTTTTAATCACTGAAATGGAAGAGATACTGTACTGTAGAAAGGTTCCTTATCATAACGTGCCTTGTATTGTTTTTTAATCACTCGATACACGACCCATCATTTTTAATGCTATTTTACAAAGGGTAAATACACATGGAATAATTTTATTTGGTTTGTTTATTTATAAATAAAATTAAAAGTAATTAAAAACAGTGTAGAGTGATTAATAACACTACATGTTATGGTAAGAAAAATCTCATTCTTGCTCATTCTAGTTTCTCCGAGTGTATACTGTAGGTGTATTATATGGTTAATGTATTTTGGTTTATATTGCAAACGAATAACGAATCAAGAGTCCGTGATTATATTGCATAAATATTATTTTGTACAGACAAATATCTGAAAAAAAAAACAGTTTTCTTTTTACGACGAATCTCTCAAAAATAGTAAGATGTATTTTGGTTTTATACTGCAAACGAAAAACGAATCCAGAGCCTGTAATTATATTGCATAACTATTATTTTGCACAAATACTGTAAATCTCTGAATAAAACAATGATATTTTATTCACAAATGTAAGACAATATTTGCTCGCACTTCGTCTGGCACTGAACCAAAATATAATGTAATGAGAGGCCCCGATTATACTGCATACATCTTTTTTATTGATTTATTTTTTTATTATCTATTCTGGAAGTTTGCTCTATCTGTTTTAGTTATTTCTATATTTAAATCTTGATGTCTTAAACTCTAACAACTGTAAGTATTGTCGAAATAATTTTTTTGAAAGCCCTAGTGCTGTTGTTTGCGCTGTTTTCTTTAATAATAACACTAAACAGATAAAAACAGAGAGTCTGTCTAAACAAAATAAAACCAATGTTTTCTAACTCATATTTTTTATATTTATAGTTTTACATGTTTGTTGGATGTGTAAATTATCATAATTGTAGTATTACTTCGCTACAACATATTGTTTTGACTTTATTATGACTTAAGCTCTGAATATATTTAAAAACCGATACGACGGAAAATGTCAATTTGCGCCACCTGGCGGTCATTTCACGAATTATTTTGAAATGCTCCTGGTTTATTTTGGCCGCTGCCGCGTTTCCACGGCGGTGAGTGCGACGGTAATGAGCAGTCTGGTTGTCACACCACTGTATGTTTGATGTCATGTGAGATTTTCAGAGCGCACTGGCAGAAGTAAACTAATGATTATGAATGCGTCGGGAAAACAGCAAGCAGACTGTCTGACCATTTAAAAAAAAAAAAAGTTTGCGTTAATTTTCTGACGCGCTCAAGTTCACCAAAAACAATACAGAACAGCGCACCTTATTTGCTTTCAAACATTTACAAAATAACGCTTTTTTGTTATTGTGAGTGCGCTTAAATAAAAGTTGAATCCTCTTCTTTAGTGCCTCCTATTCCTATTAATCCTATTGTTGTTCTTCTAGTGTCACTTTACAATGCCAGACAACATTCAAATGCAAATTATTCACTCTCCCCAAGTGTGAATCAGCTGTTCTTCTGGATTCTAGATTCTAAAGTTGACATTGTTACCGTTTTTCCTTTGTTTCTTTGTTTTACAAATATGACCCGATATATGTTCAGCGATACTTTTTTTTACGTTTTTATATTGTGTTATATTTTTATACTAGTAAGTAGTTTTAAATTTTAATCTCGACTTAAATGAGCCACAGCGACAGCGCGTTCAGTTACTGTACTGTAATCCCACTTCTCACCTTTCATGTAGGTCTGCTCTGACTTATTAATTCATTTTAAATCCCTCAAAATGGGGTTTTAAATGTGATTTAAAATGCATATTGACCTGCATATCAGCTGGATAACTAGCGAAAGCTTTAGTAATGGGCTCTAAAAGACAATGGATTATTACAGAAGCTGACGCTTCATTGTGCGAGCTGACGCCCATGCACTTTCCCCGTCACTGTCATACATACAGTAGCCTGGATAAATACAGTCCATCCATACGTACAGTAGAGGCATTTCAAAATGACCAAGATCAGTAAACTTCATTCTCAAGACATCAGGACAATGAAGTCTGCTGGAAGTTCCAGTCGCGAAATACACCGCCATCTGAAATCTGTTGGTGTAGACGTAACATTGAGCACCATCAGAAGACATTATAAAGAACGGACAGCACGCAAACGCAACCCTCGCAAAATGAATCGGTACGTAGCTCTGTGTAAGTGCCATATCGTACTTGTTATGAATTTGTTGTTGTGTTTATTTTATTTTATTTGTTATTTCATTTATTCTACCTTGTTCTATTCATTAGTAAAGCATTAAGCATTAAGTTTGTTACATAAGCCATAAGCTTTAAATTTCTAAGTTATGCATCCATTTTGACAATCGTAAGTTGGTCTGTGATGTCATTCTACTATTACATGCATTTGTGTGACTGTCATATGATAGAGAGTTCAGTTTAGATGCGGAAGGCTACGGAAACACAAGCTTTTGACCGTAAGCTGGGAATGTAAGATACAACAACTAGGTTGTTGTAACCGTAAGCTCCCGTAAGTAGAGATATACAACAAGAGTGTTGTTATATACCTAAGCCAAGACTGTAATTTACAAGATACAGCAAATAGGTTGTTGTAAAAGTCAGAGATTTGCAAGATGCAGCAACTGGTGTCTGTAATCACAGTGGATTTACTCAAGACGACTGTATGAAGTGTTGACAAAATAAACTACAAGAGACAAAGACATCATCGGACTTCAGTTCTTGTGAGTAAATGATCAAACCAAAGCTACGCATCAAAACTGGTGAAATAATATGACCGCATCTACACTCTGTCTTATACACTGTCATGTGTTTGTTAGGCTTTTAATGTCAAAGTAAATTAATGTTATGCACTTATTTAACAGGGCCATTGTCGCAGCCATCACTAGCCAAAACGACGAAATTGTTGCAAGCGCTGTGAAAAAACAACTGTGGCGTGAAAATGGAGTGGACATCAGTGAGATCAATTCGTCGAATCAGGCAAAAACTTGGTTGGAGATATAGGAAAACTTTGCATTGTCCCATGATCCGCGACAAAAACAAAGAGATACGTCTCCAACAAGCTCAGACATGGATCAATGAAGAGGAAAAATGTCACGATGTTATTTTCACTGATGAAACGACAGTGGCTTTGGATCACATTGCCACAATGTCCTTTTGTAAAACAGGGAGACAAGTGTTCAAACCCAAGCCGAAACATCCTGTTAAAATTCATGTTTGGAGAGCCATTTCTAGACGTGGACCAGGACCTATTGTCATCTTTGAAGGAATAATGGACAGGTCTTTTTTCGAAGAGGAGATTATAAAAGGAACCGCTGCCCCATACATAAAGGAAACCTTCGGTATTCGTCACCGTTTTTTCCAGGACAATGACTCAAAGCACACTGCTGCAAGAAAATCGCTGAAGAGGGAATTAACTGGGTGAAGACACCCGCCGAGTCTCCCGACATGAACCCCATTGAAATGGTGTGAAATGTGCTCTGAAAGACTATATTCGAAAAGAAGCAAAACCCACCACAAAATCTGATTTAATTACTGCCATTGAAAAATTCTGGTTTGAGATACAGATCTGGCCATTAAGAACGCACGTTTCAAGAAAAGGAATCCCGTGACTGGCTGCGGCTGATCTCAGAGCATAGCGGATGGTTTTATTCACCCACGGCTTCTGGTTGGGAAACGTTCTGATAGTCTTTTTCTCCATGGTATCATCCGCTAGTTTCCGAATGAATCCCACAACCGCTTCCGTAAACACGCTTACGTCATCGGAGCTGTTTCTGAACATGTCCCAGTCTGCGTCATCAAGTGCGTCCTGTAACGCAGCCACCGATTGGTCTGTCCAGCGCACAACCTCCCTCTGAACCGGAACTTCCTGTTTCAGCCTTTGTTTGTA
The DNA here is from genome assembly GCA_030522415.1 of Channallabes apus. Classification (NCBI taxonomy): domain Eukaryota; kingdom Metazoa; phylum Chordata; class Actinopteri; order Siluriformes; family Clariidae; genus Channallabes; species Channallabes apus. The sequence goes on along the minus strand of CM060111.1, from coordinate 30,434,177 downwards.
TTTTGGCATGAGGAAGATCGGCGTGGTCGGATTTACCAAACGCTGGACAAGATTGTGCCTTGTAGCCGTCCTTGACTGTCGTGTAGCAGTGATCCAGTGTCCTTTCGTGATATTGTGTCTGGTGCTGTGTGAGTGCCTCATGCAGCTCGCATAAGGCAGTGTCCGTGTCCGCTTGTGGTGGAATATAAATGGCACTTATTATGACCGATGTGAACTCCCTAGGTAGATAAAAAGGATGACACATGATGGACAGTAGTTCCAGATTTGGTGTGCAGGAGCGTGTAAGAGAAACACCGCTTGCGCTGTTGCACCAGCTGTTGTTCACCATTAAACACACATCGCATCCCCTTGACTTCCCCGAGTCCCGCGTCCTGTCCCTGCGGTGAACCGAGAAGAAGTCGGCCGGCTGGATGGCGTGGTCTGGCACCGCTGGGTTCAGCCATGTCTCGGTGAAGCAGAGGAGATTGCAGTGTCCGAATGTCTCTCTGGAACTTTATCCTGGCCCTCAGGTCATCGAGCTTGTTCTCCAGTGACTGGACGTTGGCAAGCAGGATGCTAGGCAGAGGTGTGCAGTGTGCACGAGCTCTCAGCCTGTTGCTGACACCGGCTCGTTTTCCGTGAGGCCGCCGCTACGCGTCGCGTCCATTGTTCTCCCTCAGGATCTCACTCGGTCAGGTCGGATCCGGAGTTAATAACCTCGAATTGTGAGTACATTGTATACCAATAGAAACAAGAGTGTCTCTATCATACCTAATGTACTCAATGGTGATGAGTTTGCCGGTTTAAAGGTAAAATTGGATGGATTAGAAGCACACGGGCCCAAGGACATCCTCCAGTGGTGGAAAAGACGATGTCAAGAATTATGCACACCCCACTTTGCAGTTATTTATTTGTAAAAAATGTTTGGAATCAAGTATGATTTTCGTTCCACTTCTCAAGTGTACACCACTTTGTGTTGGTCTTTCACGTGGAATTCCAATAAAATTGATTCATGTTTATGGCTGTAATCTGACAAAATGTGGAAAAGTTCAAGGGGGCCGAATACTTTTGCAAGCCACTGTATACTCAAAAGGGAAGCAATTGAAACAAATAACAGAGTGCGCGTTTTTATCATGCGACCGAGGGGGGGGGGGGTTGGGAGGGTTGGCGGCGTTGTGCGCATTCTTATCATGCGACCGGGGGGGGTTGTGCGTTCTGATCATAAAAATAGAGTAACGAGGCTATTTTTAAAAATGTAAGGAGTAGAAGTAAAAAGTCGGCTGAAAAATAATTACTCCAGTAAAGTATAGATACCCAAAATTTCTACTTAAGTAAGGTAACGAAGTATTTGTACTTCGTTACTTGACACCTCTGCCCGTGGGTTACCAGACGACCCGCGCATCACTAACACACACACACACACACACACACACACACACACACACACACCAAACAGGAAGTAAAAGTATATAATTTCCTTAAAGGGGTATTGCTTCTCAACAGGATGAGAATGTTTGCCCCTTTTGCATAGGCTATTTACTGTTTAAATATAAAAAAGTAATCATTATTAAAATCCTTTTAGATTTCATGTTGAATGATAGAAAATTTATCAATTGATTGAATTACCTTACACTATAAAGAGTCCACACAACAAGATAGACCAGAGTCTGATATAATAATACATAATGAAGAAAAAAAAACTGATAATAGTACACATAATAACACACTAAAATGATAAATGTTCTGAGTTGCTGTATTTTTAATATCAGAATGAGTTCAGTTGTACTAAATCTGTTATTTTTCAATTTCATGTGGTAAGAGGCTTGAATTTAAGTTCAATAAGCAGAATATACTGTTCATGTTTGCATGTTTTTATATTGGGATCTTAACAGTACTGAATACTTGACTACTACTATAGTGATACAGTGTATGATGTCATTTATAAGTAAATCTAGATATAACAAGCATTAACGTATCATGGTGAAGAAAAAAATGCAATTTTCTGGTAACAAAATTGTGGCTAGTAAAAAGGCTGAATGGCTAGTCACTCCGGAAATCCACTAGCCACATTGGCCAGTGAGCAAAAAAGTTAATGTCAAACCCTGCCACAGACACTACCTTCCAGGATATTACTGCAATTAAGTGTGAGAATTTTCTAACATTCTTTATAAATAAAATCAATAACATTAGAGCACTTGTTATACCTCCTGCTCATGACCCATCCGTGCCTCCCGTGTGGTTAACTGTCCTAAACCAGTTTAACCCTGCTTCTCTCCCTCATTTGCATGATATCATTGTTCACTTAAAACCTACTTATTGCCCCCTAGACATTGTTCCAGCCCGACTCATTAAAGAGACCTTTAACACAATTGGTCCTACTGTTTTATCATTGATAAATCGTAGTCTTGAAACTGAAATTTTTCCTGATGCTTTAAAACATGCTGTTGTCCAGCCTCTAAAGGAAAAAGCCCAATCTAGACCCAGATCTAACAAATTTTAGACCGATATCAAAACTGCCATTTGTCTCGAAAGTATTAGAGAAGGTTGTATGCTTACAGCTGCAGACTTTTCTAAATGAAAATGCAATTTTTTTTTATTATTTCAGTCTGGATTTAAAGCACACCACAGCACAGAAACTGCACTTTTAAAAGTTTCTAACGATCATTTATTGACTGCTGATTCAGGAGATCCTGCTATTTTAGTGCTATTAGATCTTAGTGCGGCGTTTGATACCATAGATCACAACATTCTTATCTCACGCCTTGAAAATTGCTGTGACATTCGAGGATTAGCACTGAACTGGATTAAATCCTATCTGACCAACAGAACCTTTTCAGTGAGCCTAGGTGGATTTTCTTCTTCAGAGACTCCACTAGCTTGTGGGGTACCACAGGGTTCTATCCTGGGTCCTATCATATATTTTACCTCTGGGTTCCGTTATAAACAAGTGCCGAATCTCTTTTCACTGTTAAGCTGACGACACCCAGATCTATTTGCCTTTAAAGAAAAAACACACTAAAAATGCCATCAAGTCCCTTATAGCTTGTTTAGATGACATTAAAGCATGGATGTCTCTAAATTTTCTCAAGTTAAATGAAAATAAAACTGAGATTGTAGCCTTCGGAAAAATGGATTCCTTGTGTACTCCTGGCAGCGACTTTGCTCCATTAACAAACTACTGTAAACCATTTGTAAGGAATTTAGGTGTAATATTTGATAATGATTTAATAAACAAATAAACTCAGTGGTTAAATCTAGTTTCTTCCAACTGAGAATTTTAGCTAAGATTAAGCCTTTTTCATCATTCACAAATTTTGAGAAAGTGATTCACGCTTTTATTTCATCTCGACTTGATTACTGTAATGCGCTATATACAGGAATCAGCCAGTCACCTCTTTCTCGTCTACAGCTTATCCAAAATTCTGCTGCTAGACTTTTAACTGGTGCACGCAAAAGTGACCACATCACTCCGGTATTAAAGTCACTTCACTGGCTCCCGGTTCGCTACATGATTGATTTAAAAATTTTATTACTTGCATTTAAATCACTGAATGGTTTTACATCTCTGTACATCTATGAGCTTTTACAACCGCATACAACAGCAAGATATCTTAGATCCACATTCCAGTTACTCCTTTTTGTCCCAAGGACTAGATTAAAGCTCAGAGGTGACCGAGCGTTTGCTGTTGCTGTGCCTAAATTATGGAATGGTCTACCGTTTAATATTAGAGCAGCACCTACATTAGAAACTTTCAAATCCAGACTGAAAGCTCACTTCTTTTCCTTGGCTTTTATACCTGGCTGAGACATTTGACCCTCTTTTATTCTTTTTAATTTTTAATTTTACTTTTTAGTTAAGTTTAATTGATTATTTATCTTTTATTAAATTGTTTATGCATGATTTTATTTGATTACTGTTTCATTACTGTCACTAACTGATTTTTATAGTTATATTTAATTTTATTTGCTTTCATTTTATGCTGTTTAATTCTGGTCATTTTATTTATATCATTGTACAGCACTTTGGTCAACTTCGGTTGTTTTTACATGTGCTACAAATAAATTAGACTTGACTTGACTAGTATGTATTTGTGTATGTATCAGCACTATATACACTATCGTTCAAAAGTTTGGCGTCACTTGCAAATTTCTTTGTTTTTGTTTAGTGATTTATTTTCTACGTTCTACAACAATACTGGGGATTTCAAAACTATATAATATCACATATGGAATTAGGTAATTACATAACAACAAAAACAACAGTTAGTTGTTATTTTAAGACACAGAGGTCAGACTTTCTGTAATAGTTCTTGCAAGAACAGTATTGTCAAGTGCATTTGCAAAATCCATCAAGCACCATAATGAAACTGACTCTCATGAAGACCATCCCAGGAGGGCGAGACCAAAACCTACCTCTGCTGCAGACGAGAAGTTCATTTAGAGTTATCAGCCTGAAAAATGACCAATTAACAGCACCTCAGATTAGAGGCGTTATGAAGTCTTTACAGAGCAGAAGTAGCAGAAACATCTCAATATCAACTGTTCAAAGGAGATTAATGCATTTTTTTGGATGCCTTCAGCATTCCTTTACAATGTAGAAAGAAATAAAAATCAGGAACCATCATGGAGTTAGAAAGTGACCCCAAACTTTTGAACGGTAGTGTACGGTATGTATATATATGTATATAGTTATATAGTACATACCGTATAACTACCAGTTATAAGTACCATAGGAGAAAAAGTGGATTTATGTCCCTGTGATGTGCCTATAAAATTTACAGTAGTATTTTAGGGAGAAATACAAAGGGAAATGTCAGATAAGTAAAACATTGCTGACTAGAGATGGAAAAATGTTTGGTTTATGGTCAAAACACAAAAATTACTTGCCAAAGAAAATGTCTTGAATATATATGTTCATACTGCATATGAAAATTATCAGCAGAACAGAAGCTATCAACTGCTAGAGCAATTTTATATAGTGAAGAAAAAGAGAAACAAGTGTGTGAAAATGGATGAGAGAGGCAATAAGGATATTCATTTGCAGAAATTAGATTTGTCACCATAATATTGATTGCCTCAGATGGTGTTCAAATATTTGATTCCTCCTGGATGTGGTGACATTTGCTAGTGATAGCGTTTGCTCACTCAGACTCTTAAAGCATATTTCAAGCTACTGCGCTGTGTAGTATGTAGAATTTCCACATGTCAAAAGTATCATGTTAATCAGTTCATTTAAAAGTTCATTATCTTTAGATTGACATGAGGTTGGAATTCACCCTGAATGGGATGCCAGTCCATTACAGGACCAGTATGTTGCATAAAATATTCAATTAGTGGTCTTGATTGTCATTTTGAATCACACCTGTTTAAGTGTCTGCATCTATTTTACAAAATGCCTACATTTAAGTCAAGAGGTAATTTTTTTTTAAATGCAAGAACCTAACAAATACAAATCATATTAAAACTTAAATTTTTTTTAATCGAGGGATTCGGGATTCAGCCTTGTGCTAGGTAGCTCACATTAGCCAGGAATGGTTAGCCAGAAAACACATGACTGTTTAGAGGCAATTTTGAACAAGCAGTTGCTGAGAAGTGTTTTTTAGATGGCATAACATTATCCAATGTGTTCATTGCAGAAATTGCATGAATGGTTTTGATTGTGGCATCCGGTAGGTAATGTCACTTTTGCCATCCATGGACATCATGACATCAGAGCTATAATATTTCTAATTATATATTAATTTATTACTTGTAGAATTTATTATAATATTCTAATATAAGATGACCAAAAAATATGACTGGTGGAAGCAGCGATCCCATTTTGAGATCTCAAATTAAGTTCTAGTAAAATTATAACTAAAAATCAATTTTTTTTATACAAAATCAGAGACTTTCCACATCGATAGCAAAACCTCCAATATGATCTTATGACACTTTTCCTCCCACAACACATGTGCGCAAATTGCATGAGTATGCGTTTCCAACAAAAATGCATCCTTTCACACATGATCTGTAGATTTGACACGCATAGAGAACTACCATCATATAAACGGCGGCATATACTGTAGACGCACTGGCACTTATGCACATGGCCCGAAATGCTTCGTCTGTAATACTCGGTGAGCAGGAGGATGATTGTCTGATTGCTCATCTGCTCCATAAAACATCACTCGTTTTTTTTTTTTGGATGTTTATTGCATTTTTAATCAATCTATCTATCTACTTGGCATTTATTACATAGATACTTGAAGGTTTGGGTGTAAGGATTGCACTGATGTACAGTATGACCTAAAATGCTCCAAAAGGTGACACTACAGCATGTAAAAATACTAAGATGCATTTCTTCTATAGCAGGTCATAAAGGGTTAACTTATTTTAAAATTATAATACTCTTTTATAATAGAATACTATTGTAATCATTTATTATCCAGAAAGAAGCAAAATAATCTGTCATTAGAATAAGAAAATGTAAAACTTGAAATAAAAAAAAACAGCTGAATAATACAAAAAATTAGCATATTGTGATAAAGTTCATTATTTTCTGTAATGTACTGATAAACATTAGACTTTCATATATTTTAGATTCATTACACACAACTGAAGTAGTGCAAGCCTTTTATTGTTTTAATATTGATGATTGTGGCATACCAGCTCATGAAAACCCAAAATCCCTATCTCAAAAAATTTGCATATTTCATCCGACCAATAAAAGAAAAGTGTTTTGAATACAAAAAAAGTCAACCTTCAAATAATTATGTTCAGTTATGCACTCAATACTTGGTCGGGAATCCTTTTGCAGATTCTTGTGTCTCTCAACTTTCTCTTCACAATATCCCACAGATTCTCTATGGGGTTCAGGTCAGGAGAGTTGGCAGGCCAATTGAGCACAGTAATACCATGGTCAGTAAACCATTTACCAGTGGTTTTGCCACTGTGAGCAGGTGCCAGGTCATGCTGAAAAATGAAATCTTCATCTCCATAAAGCTTTTCAGCAGATGGAAGCATGAAGTTCTCCAAAATCTCCTGATAGCTAGCTGCATTGACCCTGCCCTTGATAAAACACAGTGGACCAACACCAGCAGCTGACATGGCACCCCAGACCATCACTGACTGTGGGTACTTCACACTGGACTTCAGGCATTTTGTCATTTCCCTCTCCCCAGTCTTTCTCCAGACTCTGGCACCTTGATTTCCGAATGACATGCAAAATTTGCAACCTGTAGCCCATTTCCTGCACACGCCTGTACACGGTGGCTCTGGATGTTTCTACTCCAGACTCAGTCCACTGCTTCCGCAGGTCCCCCAAGGTCTGGAATCGGTCCTTCTCCACAATCTTCCTCAGGGCCCGGTCACCTCTTCTCGTTGTGCAGCGTTTTCTGCCACACTTTTTCCTTCCCACAGACTTCCCACTGAGGTGCCTTGATACAGCACTCTGGGAACAGCCTATTCGTTCAGAAATGTCTTTCTGTGTCTTACCCTCTTGCTTGAGGGTGTCAATGATGGCCTTCTGGACAGCAGTCAGGTCGGCAGTCTTACCCAAGATTGCGGTTTTGAGTAATGAACCAGGCTGGGAGTTTTTAAAAGCCTCAGGAATCTTTTGCAGGTGTTTAGAGTTAATTAGTTGATTCAGATGATTAGGTTAATAGCTCGTTTAGAGAACCTTTTCTTCTTCTTCTTCTTCTTTGTCTTTCGGCTGTTCCCTTTCAGGGGTCGCCACAGCGAATCATCTGCCTCCATCTAACCCCATCCTCTGCATCCTCTTCTCTCACACCAACTAACTTCATGTCCTCTCTCACTGCATCCATAAATCTCCTCTTTGGTCTTCCTCTAGACCTCCTGCCTGGCAGTTCCAACCTCAGCATCCTTCTACCAATATATTCACAATCTCTCCTCTGAACATGTCCAAACCACCTCAATCTGGCCTCTCTGACTTTATCTCCAAAACATCTCACATGGGTTGTCCCTCTGATGAACTGATTCTTGATCCTATCCATCCTTGTCACTCCCAAAGAGAACCTCAACATCTTCAGCTCTGCTATCTCTAGCTCTGCCTCCTGTCTTTTCTTCAGGGCCACTGTCTCTAAGCCGTAGAACATTGCTGGTCTCACCACTGTCCTGTACACCTTTCCTTTCATTCTCGCTGATACTCTTTTATCGCACAACACACCTGACACTTTTCTCCAACCATTCCAACCTGCCTGTACTCGTCTCTTCACCTCCTTTGAACACTCTCCATTGCTCTCGACAGTTGACCCTAAGTACTTAAAATCCTGCACCTTCTTTACCTCTGCTCCCTGTAGCCTCACTGTTCCTCTTGGGTCCCTCTCATTAACACACATGTATTCCGTCTTGCTGCGGCTAACCTTCATTCCTCTGCTTTCCAGAGCGTACCTCCACCTCTCCAAATTTTCTTCCACCTGTTCCCTGCTCTCGCTACAAAGCACAATGTCATCTGCAAACATCATAGACCATGGACACTCCTGTCTAACTTCATCTGTCATCCTGTCCATCACTAGAGCAAACAAAAAGGGGCTTAGAGCCGATCCTTGATGCAGACCCACCTCCACCTTGAACTCTTCAGTCACACCTACAGCACATCTCACCACTGTCTTACAACTCTCATACATGTCCTGCACCACTCTAACATACTTCTCTGCCACTCCAGACTTCCTCATACAACACCGCAGCTCCTCTCTCGGCACCCTGGCGTACGCTTTCTCTAAATCTACAAAGACACAATGCAACTCTTTATTACCTTCTCTGTACTTCTCCATCAGCATCCTCAAAGCAAATACTGCATCTGATGTACTCTTTCTAGGCATGAAACCATATTGCTGCTCACAAATTCTCACCTCTGCCCATAACCTAGCTTCCACTACTCTTTCCCACAGCTTCATTGTATGGCTCATTAGCTTTATGCCTCTGTAATTGCCACAGCTCTGCACATCTCCCTTGTTCTTAAAAATCGGCACCAATACACTTCTCCTCTATTCCTCTGGAATCCTCTCACTCTCCAAGATCTCGTTAAACAAACTAGTCAGAAACTCTACTGCCACCTCTCCTAAGCACTTCCACACCTCCACAGGTATGTCATCAGGACCAACAGCCTTTCCATTCTTCATCCTCTTCAACGCCCTTCTCACCTCACTTTTACTAATATTTGCTACTTCCTGCTCCACAACAGTCACCTCTTCTACTCTTTGTTCTCTTTCGTTTTCCTCATTCATCAACTCCTCAAAGTACTCCTTCCATCTTCCCATCACCCTCCTGGCATCTGTCAGTACATTTCCATCTCTATCTTTAATCACTCTAACCTGCTGCACATCCTTCCCATCTCTATCTTTCTGCCTCGCCAACCTGTACAGATCCACCTCTCCCTCCTTACTGTCCAGCCTAGCATACAAGTCCTCATATGCTCTTTGTTTGGCCTTTGCCACTTCTACCTTCACCTTACGGTGCATCTCCCTGTACTCCTGTCTACTCTCTTCAGTCCTCTCAGAGTCCCACTTCTTCCTAGCTAGGCTCTTTCCCTGTATACACTCCTGGACTTCCTCATTCCACCACCAAGTCTCCTTGTCTCCTTTTCCCTTACCAGATGATACACCAAGTACCCTCCTACCTGTCTCCCTGATCACATTGGCTGTAGTTGTCCAGTCAACTGAAAGCACCTCCTGACCACCCATAGCTTGTCTCAACTCCTCCCTAAAGACTACACAACATTCTTCCTTTCTCAGCTTCCACCACTTTGTCCTCTGCTCTGCCTTTGTCCTCTTCACCTTCCTCACCACCAGGGTTATTTTACACACCACCATTCTGTGTTGTCTGGCTACACTCTCCCCTACCAACACTTTGCAGTCACTAATCTCTTTCAGATTACAACGTCGACACAAGATGTAGTCCACCTGAGTACTTCTGCCTCCGCTCTTATATGTCACCCTATGTTCCTGCCTCTTCTGGAAGAAAGTATTTACTACTGCCATTTCCATCCTCTTTGCAAAGTCCACCACCATCTGTCCTTCTACATTCCTGTCCTGAAGACCAAACCTGCCCATCACATTTTCATCCCCTCTGTTCCCTTCCCCAACATGTCCATTGAAGTCTGCACCAATCACAACTCTCTCACCTCTGGGGATGCTCTGCATCACTTCATCTAACTCACTCCAGAATTTCTCCTTCTCTTCTAACACACATCCTACCTAACCACTAACAACATTGAACATCACACCATCAATTTCCAGCTTCAGACGCATCACCCTATCTGATACTCTCTTCACCTCTAGGACATTCCTTACAAACTCCTCTTTCAGGATAACTCCTACTCCATTTCTTTTCCTATCCACACCATGGTAAAACAACTTGAACCCTGATCCTAAGCTTCTAGCTTTGCTACCTTTCCACCTGGTCTCCTGGACACAGTATATCCACCTTCCTTCTCTGCATCATACTGTATCAACCAACTCTCTTGCCTTCCCTGTCATGGTCCCAACATTCAAGGTCCCTACTATCACTCCTAAACTCTTGCCTTTCCTCTTCTCTCTCTGCTTTCGAACACGCCTTCTTCCTCTCCTTCTTCATGATATGCTATGTTTTTGCGATAGGGATTTTGAGTTTTCATCAGCTGTATATGCCACAATCATCAATATTAAAACAATAAAAGGCTTGAACTACTTCAGTTGTGTGTAATGAATCTAAAATATATGAAAGTCTAATGTTTATTAGTACATTACAGAAAATAATGAACATTATCACAATATGCTAATTTTTTGAGAAGGACCTGTATATGCTTTGTAATAATCATATAAAACGAATTATTTAATGAATTTACCCATATTCACGATTTTCTTTCCTAGCATTTAAAATGATATTAACAGATTTTATTTAAAGACTTTCACATAATTTAGATTTGCCTGAAGGAAAGAACGCTAAGTGATGTTTTAGATTCAGCTTAGTAGACCAGCTGTTAGAGACCAGCATGTGAAATGTGCAGACGATCCCTCAACCACCAAATGGGGGGAATTTAGCATGCATAATGTTCTGCTATGCCTTCAATTGATGTATCTTAATTAGAATTACAGACTACATAACTGCTTTTGGCAGCACTTTTGGAGCATCACACTAGAGACATTAAAAAATATACAGATGTCGCCCTTAAAACCCTGCATGTTTTCCCGCGGGATGCCGCAATTTAGCGCGCGGCGTGCCGCGACTTGCCGGAGGCAACATTCGGGAATTTAAAATAAATGTGTTGTGCTTCACTGAATATCCGCCAGATGGCGCATAGAAGGACTTTATCTAAAAGCCGGTGGTCCGGGAAAGTCAGTTTCCCTATGTTTCCCCGGTGGCGCGCAGATTCAAATCATGACGTCACTCGCTACCTAACGCTGAGAAGGCGAACGAGGATTTTAACAGTTTTTCTCTCGTTTTAAAGTGTTTTTATGAACTTTTTGAATTAAACAAATAACCTATGCATAATAATCGAGTGTCTTTTCGCTTTTTTTTTGTATATTTGAAGATAATTCATACGTTTTAAGCCGCTGCAAAAGGCTGGTTTGCTGGGCGAGTACTGACATCACGACTACTTTTATTACACCTACATTTGTTTATTTGTATATGTATGTTATTAATATTAATTTTTTAGAAATTGTGTGTGCGTGCACGGAGAGTTTGTGTTGATAAGTGTATGTGGATAAGTTGATAAGTGTATCAGAAAGCATTAAAATGTTCATTTGAATTAAAATGACACACACACGTCTGTATATACAGTATATCAATTACATATATATCTGAATTTCATTAGTTCGTTCATTCTATTTGAAGCTTCGGATGTTTTTTTTTTTTTTTGGTTTGGTTAGATTAGTTCTGAACTCGCTTCCGTGAAACTATCGCTAAAACAATGTACTGAGCCCTCCTGAGGATATGAAGCTTTATTATTGTGTTTGAATAAATATTCAGATCTACCACAGCAGGTAATAAACTATGGTGTGTCATAACCGAAGCAAACACCACGATTATGCCTCGTTTCGTTCGACGGGAACGTGGTTCACTTGGCCGCGGTGTATTATAAACCTGTGGAATGTTTCACTGTTTATGTTCACATAAGAGGAACAAAAGCGAGTGAAATGTGGAAATGATGTGTGGCAACTCAATGAGGACTAAACCAATGATTTCGGTAACTCCACTGAGTGTAACATCTGCATAGTGACACTGAACATCTTCACTTTTCCGTTTACCTCTGAAAAAAAAAGCTGTATTTTGTTTGTTTATATTTAGAGTTTTTATAACAGTAGAACAAGTACCCGCGCGCACGCACACACATAGACACACACACACAGACACACACACTCCCCTGAGCCCTCGGGAAACATCCAATCACCGTCGGTATACAAATGAGTCAAGACGCAGCCTAACGTGGTGTCGTGTCGGATTTCAGTGGTCACGGAGTGGGAAGACTTTGAAGAAGCTGCAGTGACAGTAAACAGCTGAACAACTTCACTTTTCCGTTTACCTCTGAGGTAAAAAAGCTGTATTTTGTTTGTTTATATTTAGAATTTTTATAGTGTTACGCCCCGGTCTAGGTCAGGCCGTAACAGGAGTGAAAAAAAAGAAAGAAGGGGGTGAGACGAAAAGTGCGTTTGCTTAGTGTTTATTTACAAAATGTGAATAATCAAATACCCAAAGGTGGCTGTAAGCTTCAGAAGCCGACAAGGCCAAAACAATAAACAAAATTACCTCTATCTAATACCAAGGTGACACAACTAACCTGCACCGAAAATAAAGAAACAGAAATACAAAGTTCTTCCCTCAACTCCCTAACTAACCACAAACCAAGAAAAACAAAGTGCAAACAAAATGGCGTCGACTCCTTACTAAGCCACTCAATAACTAATTAAATACAAATATATACAAAAGTATCTACAACCAAACCAACAAAACAAGGAGGGCAAACACAAAAGCGTAGTCAAAACAAGCAAAATGGTCATACACGGAATAGGCAATCGAAAACCAAGCAATTATCAAAAAGGGGAAAATCTAAGAGTAGTCAGAAACGAAGCAAAAGGGTCATACACAGAGTAACATTTAGGATCAAGCATAAGATAAGCAGTAAGCAAAAACACGGTCTGTAGCATGGTAGTCTGAAGGCCTTAAGTAGGCCTCTGGGTGTCCTGGAGAACCAATCAGCTGGGAGGAGGCGGGACCAACAAAGGACAGGCAGAGCAGCAGCCAATAGATTTCCAGGCACACTGAAGAGGGTGGAACCTGAAGCAAGGGGAGACACACCCTATCCCACCACCAGCAGAGACATAGCAGAGACAAAGCCAGCATAACCAGACACACCAAAAACAAATAAATGCAATATTGTAACAATAGTAGTATAAGAGAAAGTTATAGTTTGGTCTGTACTGTTGTTCGCACCCTTGTAGAGAATAAATAAATGAATAACACCTTCATATCCCCTCTCAAGAGTGTCATAGTCCATTGTTAGTTTTAATGATCTGGCTGAAACTAATTATCACTACATAAGTACCCTAACACCATTGATCATGAGTCTCAGCTGAACCTAATTCTATACTTGTAACAGAAAATGTAGATGCAGATTCCAAATGTGTATTTATATAATAGATAGATAGATAGATAGATAGATGTGTGTGTGTGTGTGTGTGTGTGTGTAGGCTCTACGCAGGGGCAAGAGAGGGCAGCGCACCCTTAAATGTCTGCACATGTTAATATATTCCTAAAATGTATATATTACAAGTTGATAAACTGATCTGCGGTAGCGGAAAAATCCGCTGAAAATAGGACAGGCTACAGCGCACGCGCACACACACACATACACACGCGCGCACACACACACACACACAGACACACCTCCCTTGAGCCCTGCGTCTGTCGGATTTCAGCGGTCACGGGGTGGAAAGACTTTGAAGCAGTTTATATATGAATCTAAGCTTGAACTTATCAGCATTGTAAATATATAATACTTTTCAAATAAAATCGCTATTACTTTGACCCTGAAGTTTAGTTTAGCACACACAAAAAACAGAAAAGTCATTTCTGGTAAATCAACAGAATGTGTAGTTTATTTACAGTAATTCATTCAGAAATGAATATACATTGTACAGTACACGGTAAACATGGGAAAGATTACAAAATGAAAAAACAAACAGTGTCTACTTTATAAACAGCTTAGTATGTGCGGCGAGATGCTGAAATCCCTTGCATGTTTTTGCTTCCAAGTGGAGAGATATTTGACCGATAGCCTAGAACAAAAGATCTATAGGTGTGATCACAACCCCCTCCGACCGACCGTGCCATCAATCACTGACCACCTCAGAAGTTCCCTCCAATGTATGGCTGCAATACTTGTTTTGCAAGTATTTTTAACACCATTCAAAGGCTTCAAAGGGGCAGTTATCGGCTATGACACGCTGAAGGAGAACTTAATAGTTCTCAAAAATAGTGTAAATGTCTGCAACAATCACTAACCATTAAAATTATTTTTTTTTTGTAATTAAACACGAAAATATTAATTATATTTCCATATATACACACACATACACACACACACACACACACACACACACACAAGGGCGTAGGTTTGCTACCTATGACTCCAACTAATACCCCATCCCCCAATCCCCTTTTCCACCCACCAACCCCCAACCCCCTGCCCCATCCACCTACCAACCTCCCACCCCAACTATGTCCACTGAATACATGTTTTTCTTAATATGGTGCGAAATCACTTTACATTAATACTAGCAATGCTTCGATTTATATTAATCCACTCGAAATGCAATTCATTAAGTTAAATTAAGGAATAGTGTAAAGTTAAAGGAATGTTTCATAACTGACAAAAAGATAGTCTTTAATAAAATAAAAACTATTCTTTATTGAGCCCTAGTGCAAATGAAACATCTCAATCATCTGTATATATATAAAAGTAGATTACATCTAAACATGAACTACTAGCTAGAGTACCACACAACAGCTCAATGCCTATTGCTCCTATATGAAGGAGACAAAAACATGCCTTCGCCTCTCGTTAACAAAAATAAACTGCTGGCATATTTGTTTGACATCAATATTGTCCAGGCTGTTCTTTTTTTCTTCTGATAAACACTAAAGATGATATTTTGTAGAATGCTGAAAACCTGTAATCATTGATTTACATAGTATTTGTTTTTCCTGCTACGGAAGTCAATGTTTTCATCTTTTTTCCCCAATATCTTATTTTGTATTCAACAAAATAAAGAAAATCATTAAAGTTTGGAACCACTTAAGGAGTAAATAGTGAGTAAAGTTTTTTTGGGGGTGAACAATGGCTTTGACCCTAACTCTTCCCCTCTGACTGCACTAGGACCGGACAGCATTGCCACCTGATGAAATAGCGTGACAAAAAAGTGAAATGTCAGTTCAAAACTTTTGCCAAAAACACTAATGAATCACTTACATCCTCAGCCTATCACTCCTCATAATGCTAAATATTAGTATAATCAACATGTATAATACACGCACACATATTATATGTTATATACTGTATAATCAACATTCAGATTGACCTCCTGTGAACTCGCCTCTTCACCTGAACTACAACATGGCTGATCTGCTTCTGTCCCCTAATTGAAAAACATTGAGGGATTCCTTATGAGCATGGACAGAGAATGCCTCAGCCTATTATTGGTAACAATGTTAAATCTCAGGACAACTACAGTGGCTTGCAAAAGTATTCGCCCCCCGTGAACTTTTCCACATTTTGTCACATTACAGCCACAAACATGAATCAATTTTATTGGAATTCCACGTGAAAGACCAATACAAAGTGGTGTACACGCGAGAAGTGGAACGAAAATCATACATGATTTCAAAAATTTTTTTTTTTACAAATAAATAACTGAAAAGTATGGTGTGTGTAATTATTCAGCCCCCTTTGGTCTGAGTGCAGTCAGTTGGCCATAGACATTGCCTGATGAGTGCTAATGACTAGAGAGCACCTATGTGTAATCTACACTCTCTCCATCGCTGTCTGATATACAGCACAGGTGTTTAGGTTCTGTTACCTGACAAAACAGGATAAATACATGCCATTTAAACAGCAATCATTTTATTTCACTTTTTCTGAGTCTTAGTGTGCAAACCTCGAATCAAATCATTAATGTTCGCCATGTAAGTGAATGCATTTTAAAAACTATTTTTCTGAAGTGGATTGTCTATTGGTGTCAACAAAATTCTAGCCATATGGCAATATTAGTATATTAGTTTATCAATTTCTTTCACAATACTGATTTCTGACAAACAGTCACTAGATTAGGAGACTGACAGGGATCATATTTATACTTTTACATTTAGCTGTTTAATCTGCTGTTAGTTTTACGTCCGTATTCACAGACTATATCCTGGCCTGCTGTACTGAATGTGAGTCCACTGCATTTGGCGCTGCTTGTGTCTGAACGCAGCCAATCGTCTATCACATGATGGCAGGGAAAGGCACAGCCAATCAAAATGTTCATATGTGTTTTGGGGGCGGGAGGACTCAAGGAGAGAACGTGATTTATCCCTTTCTGCATGTCTAGGTTAATGTTGACAGAACGATTTAAAAAATAGTGGATTAAATTATTGGTGGGGACATTTCAATGGTCGGAGGATATTGGTGGGGACACATCCCCTCCGTCCACCCTAAATCTACGCCCCTGTATATATATAATTTAAAACTATTTATTCATTTGTCTTTTATTTACTTACTTACTAGCGAATGCTTTTTTAGGGCTCTAAAAACTACGGCAGTATGAATGACAATGGAATAGGACGTGTGAGTTGCACCGGTCACACACACACACACACACACACACACACACACACACAAATATATATATATATATATTTAAATTCTTAAAACATCGTGTTCACCCATGCACTGAAAAAAAGAACTTGTAAGATTTACTTGATAAAATCCTCATAACAATTTGGACACAGATTTTAAGTAAATTTTATTGCTCCAATATTAAGGCTGAATCCCAACCCTTCCCCCTACCCTTCCATTTGACGCGTTCACGTGCAGGGGTAGTGGTGTCTCATTTCTCTTTTGGTTGGAGGTGTAGGGGGAGGGGGGAAGGGCCAGATAGCCCTCCAAACGAAGATTTTTCAGGACCTCACTTCAAACGAAGGGCTAAGCGAAGTTTTCAACATGGCTGCTCACTCGAGCAAACAGACCCATAAATGTTAAGTCATTTTTGCCATTAATAAAGATTTTTATGACAAGTTTTCATTATATGTATATTACCTTTAGTCTTGTGTTTGTGTTTATGGTGATGTTCTGTAAAGAAACGTTTGCAAAAAAAATCGCTAAAGTTTGCTAGCGGATAGCACATATTGCACAATATTACAAATATATATTTTTATGTCACATACACTTTACTGCATGCTACAAACAAATATGAAAGTTCAGTAGCACGGCATTTTGCCGAGCATTTGATAACGCATTGTTTGTTTTGCTTACGGCCATACACTATTGTTTTGCTTACACTATTCTTACTTATTGCAACGTGACCACAGTTTTGTAATTTATATTCTGTATATGGACGGCTGAGGAAACCCGAAGACCCATCCGTGTTCGTGGTGAAAATGAGCAACTTTTTTAAAAATCGAAATACGGCGCAAAAAACCTTTGGGAGTGAGTAATCTCTCTTATTGGAATGTGTGATAAACATCGGCGCATGTCCTCTGACGTAACATTAGGAACCAGCGACAACGTATGATGACGTATAACAGTGTTGTCCCATTTCTTAGGGGAAATATTTATACCCTTCCCCTTTCCACTTCGTTTCAAGGGATAAGGGGAAGAAAATAGAATTGTGATTCAGCCTAAGTAAAACTCACCCGTAATTGTCAGGTAAAATTTACTTAATTAAATTAACAATAAAAGAAATCAAGTAAAAGTTACATAATTATATTTAATGCACAAATTAGATTTATTTAAAATAATCAAGTAAAGTTGCAGGAACCTTAATTTTATGAAATTACTATCATTTTGTTTTGTGAGATTTTCCCTTAACTTGGTTTTATCAGTTTATATTACTCCCTATAATAATGTAAACATTGCTAATTTATGTTTTGGAAAGAAACTTAAGTAATTATTTAATCTATATCTTTCATAAATCACACAACTAAAATATAATTAAACAGTTTATTCACCAACATTACCAAATATTTGTGACATTCACAGTCTAGATCCAAGTTGTCTTTTTAATAAAAGTGCATTCAGCTAAATTTTGCATCCATAGAAAAAAACTGCACAGCACCAGGGCCTGAAATACTTGTTTTAAACAAAATTGTGTAAAATATTAAATAAATAAAATACAGCATTCATTTAGAAATAAAATACAGCAGAAAATACATTAAACAAACTGTAGAATAAACGTTAAAACGTAATAGCCCTCGGAAGCAGTGAAGTTGCAACATTCAAATCAGCACTCTGGACTAGTGCACTTAAAAGTATGCCATTGAAACCATAACGCATTAAAACATTAAGCTGAACATGGAAACACAACATATAAAGACTTGTAGTCAAGCCAAATCAAATGTTTTAAGATAACTTCATCTTTAAAGCTTGCACTTTTGGTGATAGCTTAATCCCATCAAGTTCTAGAAGAACTTTCTGAAAATAGCTCAAATGTGTAGCGCAGTGCTCGGAGCTATTGCCACATTCTTGCAAAATTTCCTCTCCTTCAAGGATTATGGATACACCAACTGGTCCTTCCCCTTCAACAGCACAGACGACAAGGATTTTAAGAAGGTGCATACTGGCATCACTTCGTCTGTCCCCCTGCATAAAATGTACAAGAAAATAAATAATTTATTTTGAGAAACAAAAATAAAATCTGAATTGCTTCAACCTGTGCTGACTTCATTTCACAGAGAAAAAATAATAATACAAATAATTGATAATAAAAAATGACCATCACTTCATATACTTCAGATTGTTAAACTTGGGTTAAATTGCTTTAGCAATAATCTTGCATCACTAAAACATTGTAAAACATGGCATGAGATGGCTACACTCCATAGATTACTCTGCACCTTTACAGTGTCAGGAAATCCTATGATGAATGCTGAGTTTGTATTTAAAGGGTTAGTCCAAACATGAAAATTCGTTCAATAATTACTCATATTTATATATTCATTTGCATTTATATGCTTCTGTCCAATACAACAAACACTATATTCAAGGTATTAATAAATTGTATAATTAATAAGAAAACAATGCTTTACCAGGCAATCATCAAAGAGATCCTCTTCAGATTCACGTCTCATCTTTACGCTTTGTTTCTGTGAAAATATTTACATTGTATCATTACATAATCTTTTATTCGTACAACTACATTTAGGCATTTCTTCATCTTTTGTAAGTTTGCCTTTATCCAAAGCAAATTACAAAAGAGGAAGGCATCAAGAATGTCAAGCAGTGCTACTAACACAAAGTTTCTGACACCGTTAAAAAAATTACAAGATAGATCAGCGAGGGATTAAGGAAAAAGTAAGAAGCAAGAATCATGTGTGGAAAGATTAAGCATGCAGGGTCACAGGATGACTCGACTTATTTTTATTGTCTGCAATGCGATTTAGACAAATTAGAACTGCGGTCAAGCCAGCCGCGATTGATTTTAGTGTGCGCACATATTATAGTAATTACGGTAGTTTCAGGACCGACACAGAGACAACGCGCTTTCAGAGCGCTTTTCATTTAGACGCCCAGGACTGAGAGATAATACAACATTCTCGTCAATTTTTACTTGCTTATTTATTTGCATTTCTGCTTTAATATCCGTGTTATTTATTGGTGACTTTGACGGTTGTCTGTTACAATATTTTTCTTAAATATTCACCATTCAAATAATTGTTTTATGTAGATAAGTTACAGCAGAATTCGTAGAAAACAGACAAAATAATGTATTTAGTCTTTCTAAATACCAGAATTGATTTTTATTTTGTTTTACTGTTCAAAAGTAGCAGTTATTCTTCAATGAATGTTTTCTATAATGAGGATTAACGTCTGCTTTGGAAGAGAGGTCAAATAAACAAATGTTCACAATGGGGAAAAAAGTTAAATAAAATGCCTTTATTTCACTTCAGAGACCTATGAAAAAATAAATTCTAGTAAGTATAAAACGCCATGGTCAGTTTTTATCCCATATAATGTACACACATTATATGATAAAAAAAAAAAGTAGAAAAAAACAATGATCAGTTCTTATTCAGGACGTCCCATACTATATACACACCAAATATGAAACAATTTTACTGCAGCATTTTTGAGATATTGGACATTATTACACTTTAAAGGGGTATAAAGACCCCATTTCTAGTAAGTAGAAAAAAACAATGATCAGTTCTTATTCAGGACGTCCCATACTATATACACACCACACATGAAACTATTTTACTGCAGCATTTTTCAGATATGGGGCATTCTCTCTGTGTTGTTCATGAAACTACCTTAATCACTGTAATATGCGCGCGCACTAAAATCAATCGCGGCTGGCTTGACCGTGTTTTTCTGAACCGCGGCTGGCTTTACCGCAGTAAATTAGAGCTGCTGTCAATACTGTATGAACATATGTACAGGTTCTTTACTCGTAACTCATTAATAAAGTTCGGCTTCAGAAAAAAAAACGTTTATTGCTAGTGCTCTTTTACCATTTAATGCTTTAACACACACGACTCAGTTTGTTCAGAAATGGCATCTAACTGGCGAGCCTTTGTCTGAACACGCCGTTTTCACTCGGGGTGGGGGTAAGAAACACACATCTCGGTGTATTAATCCGCGCGCTCGGTTCGTTATTATTTTATTTATTTATTTACCACAGGACCCATGGGGGCTCCGTAGGTTCAGGTTTTTACACGAAAACGGTGTTTTGTGAATCTCCACACTATTAAAAACTGAAATTGCTAATTGTACGTCCTGAGATTAAGATGAACATTAATTGGGAGTCATGAAAGCGAGAATCACATCCAAAAAAGAAAGCTAAACTTACCTCGAACACGACAAACTCCAGCTGCAGCCACGCCGTGTTGTAACCTCCGTGATGATTCCCAACCGACTGATACACAGCGCGGGCACAGCGACTCCAAACACGCATGCGCAGTTTAATTTGCACACATTTTCGGCTTCAGTAGACACACAATACTTCAGACTGAAACACGACTGCCCCCCTACAGGTAATGAAGGGCATGTTCACAGCTTCCCGCACGCAGACGCGCAAAGCCGCGGCAAGTCACGGGATCCCTTTTCTCGAAACGCAGGTTTTTAATGGCGACATCTGTATACTTCAATAACAGAAGGTATGCTTATGAGTAGCATCATTTACATTTCATTTAGGTAGGAATTTTACCCAAAGCACCTTACAAGATTGATGCAGTATATTATCAGGAACTTTCTATTATGCTAATTAATAATTAATGGTCTTGACACCACGGAGAGACACTGGCATGGCATTAGGGTAAAAAGAAAGTAAAGAAAAGGACAAAAACTTAAACATAAGAAATAGCAGTCATATTTTGCTGTTAACTGTGCAAATTCTGGACCCAAAGTACCAGAGTGTAAACTTACCAAATGATACAGTTGGAAGGAGTTACGTCAGGGATTCGGCTTTTCTAGTTCGTGATCAACAACATGGCAAGCATGGTGGTGTTTCCAATGTTAGCATAGAAAGTTAAAAATATACAGATATGGGGGTGAGTGAGCTTGCATGGCATTGTGGGAATTCATGGAAATCATTAACTAAAGTGAAAATAGACCATCATATCACAAGGTCTAGTTCAGTGAAAGGGTCTAGCTTAATGCTATTGTACATGGGTAGCTCAGTGATTAATGCATTCGACTACAGTTCGGAAGGTGTCAGGTTCAAATCCCATGGCCACCAAGTTGTCCCTTGCATACCCTGCGGTGGAGCCTGATATGTGCCTTCCCAGAAATATTTGCATATCATATCACATGTTTACATTCATTGTTAAGCGTCCTTGAGCTCTGGAAAGGCGATATATAAATAAAAAAATATTATTATTATTATTATTATTATTATATTTCCAACTTCTTCAGTAAACTTGCTGTGATTTCAGTAAAAGTAAACGTTGTTCAACATCTACAGTATCAGATCCAACTCCAAAAAGATCCACTCGCCTGATTCATTCGCCATTGTTTGCAGTACACCAAAAGAACTTACCAGAGAATGGCAGGGCAACTCAAAAAAGTGGCATACTGTAGGACATTTTCCCATTAGGCATAATTGATTTGTACTGTGCCCAGAACAATTCTTCCCTACTCCCATGTCCCAGGCCTGTGTACACATTATTTTTTTTTGTTGTTGTTCTCCTTTTTAAGGCACACTTTTCAGGGTATTTAAAGTATAGCAGGTGGCAGCATGTTGTGTAAGCCACCATTGAACCCGAGAAGAAGAGAACAACCAAGTTCAATTTCAATCTATGTTTAATATATTGTCAAGAGCAACCATGTTGCATGCCTTCCAACTTCATCAGTTATGGCTATGTTGGTCATAGTAGGATGAGATTGGCACATGCTACAGAGACTGAAGGCACTGTTGACATCGCATCTAAACAGTTATACTACCGCGCTCTGGGACGATTGGCTTCCATTTTTGATTCGATCAGTGCCCGTGGGTGTTGTACTGTGCCCAAGACTACCTCTTCAGGCAGACACAGGTACAGTTCCCAAGTCTGGAACAATTGCGTTCTCACTGATCAAAATGAACCAGACTTCGGCGTCAAGTATTCTCGGAAACGATCCCGATGCCCTCATGTGAAAACAGCCATAGAAACATTACTACCCTCCAGCGGTTTAATTGCAGAGCAACAGAGACACACCAGCGCACAAGTACAAATGTTCACAATGCTGTAGAAGCTTGTGGAGTTGGCTCTGCATAGACCTGATGCAGAAGCATATATCAGTATTATAGGGAGAACTACAGGAACTGCAGTGGCTGTTAATGTAGTGTGCTGTAGACGTTTATAGCATTGATCCAGCATGCCATATTTTATTTATTCTTCGGGGTTGAAATACACTCTGAATGGGAATGCCGGTCCATTACATGACCAGTATGTTGAATAATATATTCAATTAGTGGTCTTGAGGATTGTCATTTGAATCACACCTGTTCAAGTTTCTGCATCTGTCTCCCAAAATGCCTTTTAAATCAAGAGGCTGAGAGGTAAGAGAAAAACCGAAACTGCTTTTTGAGAACAGCAGGCACCTTGCAGAATACAAATAAAAACCAAAGCCTTTTCATTCAAAGCATGGTCATAAAGAACACACTGCAGTGTCACATCAGTACACCATGATTAATCCGCACCTCTGTATCCAGTGTTTGGATTTATTTTGGCACTCCTAAAACATTAAGCATTAGAATTATTAATGCATATGTTGTCCATGCGATATAATTCACAAAGCAAGACAAAGCATTCTGTTCAGACTTGTTTATTTAGCTGTTTATCAGAGCTGACATTGCACTTCATGAGCATATGCAGAATATCACTGTATTCTGAACTATAGAATGAACTGATAAAAGCAGTACAGGATTCACACCTGCTTTTTAGAATTTGTGCATTTCATTCATTTATTCATCTTCTATACCGCTTTATCCTCTATTCAGGGTCGCGGGGGACCTGGCGCCTATCCCAGGAGGCTTAGGGCACAAGGCGGGGTACACCCTGGACAGGGTGCCAATCCATCGCAGGGCACACACTCATACGCACATTCACACACTACGGTCAATGTGGGAACACCAATTAGCCTAATCTGCATGTCTTTGGACTGTGGGAGGAAACCGGAGTACCCGGAGGAAACCCACCAAGCACGGGGAGAACATGCAAACTCCATGCACACAGAGACGGGAATCGAGCCTGGCCGGGGAATCGAACCCTTAAACTTTAAACTGTAATGCAGTACCTAAACTTTATATGATTACAGGAAAAAACAATACTGTGTCAATATGACTTAATATATTGCTTAAATACTGAAAGGATTTCACTCTGAATGGCCACATTATAAATTTGACTGACTGTGGGTTTTAAAGAGAGAGAGAGAGAGTCATGCTCATTGTATTGTTAATTCTTGCAGACTTTAGCTTGACTTAGATGTTGCCAGTTTACACAAATTGCTCACACTGTCCAAGAACTCGTTAGAGAGGCTCTTTATGCCTCTTGGTTCCCCAAAAATAATAATAAACAAAGATTTAAAAATAAATAGTGACTTCACAGTAGACCATTGCTAAATTTTAATATGCATCATTGAAGTCTTATTGACAGTTTTTCTGACTAGTCACTTACCAATAACATAAAAATGAGTACCCTATAAATCATGTGAACTTGAAACTTGAACCCTGCCCATTACTGGAAAGGGAGCATATTTAACACCAACTCATATGAAATGAGGGAGCAATAATATCTGAGTATACACATGTAATATAAACAACAAGAGAGTTGCAATAAATGTATACACTGTTGAAAACCCCAGCAAGGGCTACTAAATGAAAAACTGTATACAGTATGCCAGATGTAAGGAATAAAACAACATATGTAGTGTTTTAAGAAATTAATAATGATGATGGATGACAGAATCTGAGTTACTGTTACAATAAAAAAATTTATCATTTTTATCTTACAGTAGTTGCCAAAGTGTTTATTTGTCCTATACTGTACCACTAGAAGCTGCAAAAATACAACAAATAGTTCACCCACCATCCTTTTGGTCCATTTATTGTTAGTTTTAATGTTGTGGAACAGAAGTCAGAGTATCTTCTTAAAAGCGGTCACAATAGTGGGAAAGACTGATTTGTTTATATTATTATTATTATTATTAATAATGTATTTTTAAAATATTATGTTTTGTTCATACATGTACAATGAGGACATAATAAATGCCTAAAAATTACAAACAAAAGTAATTTATTATTTAACAGAAGAACAGCAAAGAATTCACCAGCCATGTCCCTGTACAAGATGTTACTGTAGAAACAGTAACATTACAACAAATAATACAATTAAATAAACAGTTTATGAGAAACAAATCAGATTTGAAATTTAACAGCACGGTCTTATCAATATAAATATAGTTCAAATTATAGATTTTGGTCAAAATCACATCAGATTTCTAATAAGAAATAAATGTATTTGATTTTAGTCAGTCACTACTGTTGCAGGACAGGAAGGCATGAAGAGAAACATATTGAACAAGCAAAAGTCCTTTGTATATATTGTCTCTTTGACTTGCACTTGTAAAGATTTACTAGGAGCGATACACAACCTGCCGGATATCATTTGGAAAACATGGCTCAGACACTTGATAACTCGTGAAATTCATGCAGGAGGATGTCCAATACTGACAGATGTTTGAGATCTGGTCAAATTTTTCGATTTAAGTGTTGATCAATGTCAGTTCCCCTTTTTTACTTTTTTGCTAAATGATATCTTTGATAATGTTAAGATAATTTGTAAGATATCCAGATCAAGTAAGTGAAGTACTATGATTTTTCTGATACTTGGTTCAACGTTTCATGAATAGTTTCATCACGAATTTGTTTCCCAGTGTGAGAACATTTTAAACTGAGTTCAAAAACAGTATACATAAAGAGAATTCTCCCAGCATACCCTTCTGTAAGGGGTTCCCAACCATACTCGCATCCATTAATCGCCATTCAGGGATGCCTTTGTCCCGAGGCATTAAAAAAAGCTGCCTTTTTTTTTTCATTTAATTCCTTTGTTTTGATAAACTGTTTTATGTTTTAAAAAATATTTCACTACTTCATGCAGTTTTATCTTTTTTTGCCCCATAGACTGGAATTCTAATCTGGTTTATAACAACCTATCATGGGCATTTGGTAGTGGGGTAATAAATACCTGTAGGATTTATGGAAGAGCTAAGGTTTACTAGGGATCTCTTTGTTCAAGTGAGGAAAAGGCATGTTCGTTGATAGCTGGCACATCAAAGGAAAAACCCTCGGGTGGTTGCAAATGTTTTATAGCTTGCATTTTTATGGTGTCTCATGAACAGTAATGTAGTCAGAACCTCCTAGTATTCAAATTCACATCAGTTCTAGAAATTCTGTGACATTCCAGTCTCTTCCAACATGAGAAGAATTCATAAAAACAATAAGAAGACATTATAACATCAAGTAACCATTTATTTTATAAGATCTGGGAATAGGAAGGGATAACATTACAGGGTAATGAGAAAATGTTTCAGTTGCTGTACTACAGTAAACATTGCCACAATGCACACACATCTTTCTAAGAGCCAAGAGCAGCGCTTGTGTTTCAGACAAGACATTAACATAAAAGAACACAACATGTCTATGTTTAAATGTACTTATGCTTTAAAAAGACCCACACATTTCCACAACCTATAATACTAAATATCTTAATTCTGGTTATATGTCAAGGCTGAAGTTGCACAATGGTTAAGACTTCTGCAGAGATCGAAGGATTGTGAATTTAAATCCCAGCACTGCTGCTGGACGTTTACTGTAACTGCAAAGTTGCTTAAGATGAGGGGGTCTGCTGTTACCCATGTCAATGGAATTGCCGAAGCACCAGATGGAGAAACTCATTACTTGACTGATGATCCAGGACAGAGACATCTTGCATTAAATTCACTCCTAGATCGCAGTCATGGATCAGGCTTGGTCTGAAGACATGTTGTTTATCATTTATAATTTAGAAAATGTATAGGTTTTATATTAAATATTTATATTTTCGCTTTGTACTCTGTAACTGACTATTTCTAAAATACAGTAAATTTCTATTATAAATTCTGCCAGAAGAACAACACCTCCACCACCCAAACTGTTGGGAAACACTACAGCACTGCTGGTCAGACTATAAATAATTATTTATGAATGGATTCTTTCTGGCCATGAAATTTGCAACTGGGAAAAAACAAGAAAAAGTTGCCTAATACCCAACCGATTAAGCAGCAAACACACATTACCCGACTCAGCCATGATAGAACATGAATGGAAATAGAGCCCTAAAACAACTGAACATCTGGAGACAATGGAAAAATAGCAAAGACTACCAGGACTATCTTCCCTACCAGGATGTGCAACAGAGAAAATGTGACTAATTCCTGTGCATTTAAAAAAAATGTAAAACCCTAATATGGGTTATTAATAGGGATGTAACGGTATCAAAACTTCACGGTACGGTAATACCTCGGTATGAATGGTACGGTACGGTATTTATTGAATCATTTACAGGAAAAACAAAACTAATGAAGAGACTCGAAAAAAGTGCCGGAAGTGTTTATTAAACAGTTTACATGAACACTGAACATATCAATGGCATACAAATTAGCCATCTATCTGTAAACTTTGAATCATAAACTTAAATTTTTCAATTTTAATAACAAAAAATTATTAAACCATGTAAAAAAAAGTTTCCATTTAGTATTCTTGAAAACTCAGAAAAAATAAAAATAGCAGCCTACTTATTGCAGCTGGCCCATGTACTCACTTATTCAGACAGAGGCAGGATTTTTTTTCCCTTTCTCGTTTCTTTTCAGAAAGAAACCGAAATGACTCCATAAAACTATAGGTCTTCTGAGAAAAGTTTTCTCAGGTGAATGGAGTGAACGGGAGGTAGCGGGAACTACAATTCCCATCAGCCCAGGCGTGACCATCATCTTTTGCGGTCTGTTGTCGCTACAGATCCAGTAATGCATCTTTTTAATCTGGCATACACATAACTCATCCCATAATCTCATACTCCAGTACACCTATCCCGAATGGCAACTACGCTAATTCTCCCCATCTGTTCTGTATTTCTCTACCCATCCCGAGGCATCGGGAGATTTTGCCAGCTTCAGTAGACAAAGGCCGACCCTGCGAGGTTCCTGAGGCATCCAGAGAAGGACCAGCTCCAGCTGGATTCAGCTTTATGATGGTTGGACCTACACATGCTGCTCCTGTGTTTCCAGTGATCCAGACCTCATCTGCCCTCTGCACCTACTGACTCATCCCTATGCTGAACTGGTCTTCATGTCAATTTAAATAATTTCTGTCATATTGAATTTTCACCTGCACAACACACAAGATGTTATATCATTTCTATCTGTTATCACTCAAATGAGGATGGGTTCCCTGTTGAGTCTGGTTCCTCTCAAGGTTTCTTCCTAATGCCATCTCAGGGAGTTTTTCCTTGCCACCGTCGCCGTCACCCTTGGCTTGCTCATCAGAGAAATTTCATTCATTCGTCTCATTATTATTATCTACACATTTTTCTCACACATACACACTTCCAATTATTTTATTTTCTATAATTATTATTTATATTTTTTATTTTATTTATTTATTTATTTATTTATTTATTTAGTTTTGTTTTTTTTTTGTTAAATTTCTTTCATTTTTGTGAAGCTGCTTTGAGACAATGACCATTGTTAAAAGCGCTATATAAATAAAATTGAATTGAATTGAATTGAATAATGCGTAAATGGCGGGTGCTGCTATTAGTGGCGAAGGAAAAGAGATGGAAAGAGTAATTAATCATTACGGAGTACGCGCGTTTTAAATCGGATGTGCGCATTACTGGATCTGTAGCGACAACAGACCGCAAAGGATGATGACTGTGCCTGGACTGATGGGAATTGTAGTTCCCGCTACCTCCCGTTCGCTCCATTCGCCTGAGCAAACTTTTCTCAGAAGACCTATCATTTTACCGTCATGCGACCACGGTATTATCAAAATAAAGTGTTATTGCGGTACGACAGTATTTACAATACCGTTACATCCCTAGTTATTAAGTAACGTTTTTTTGTTGTTGTTTAATTACACACTGAATATTTACCTATAGTATTTACCACCCACTAACTGCCCCATTATACAACTAATACCACCTGCTTGTGGGTAAAGACTAGCATATGTGCATCTCACATGTAGTGGAAATGCCCTATCCAGATTACGGAAGTGTCCATGATGGACCAGTGCTATTCTGATTGAGATGGAGGAAAGTAATTTTATTCTTTTCACATGTGATTTTACACACCAATGAATAATATATTAGTACACAACGCATGGGCGTCGCTAGGCAATTTTATTTTATTTTTTATTCTCCATAAACTTCACACAAATTGGTGGCCTTGATTGTCTATATTGATGAATTTGAATAGAGAACCTACTGTTTTATTTATGTAGCTAAAACACTAAATTAAACTAGATAACATGATGATCAAAGTTTTAATATTTATATTTAACTGTAGATGGAAGGTTTTTCAAGTCACATGAAAACTGCTGCTCATTTGGAGACCTACTCCCATGATCCTGAAAAACCTTCCATCTACAGTTCTCTGTTCAGTTCTACAGTTCAGTTCTCTGAAAGCGCAACAGCCTCTCAGGCACATTAACACTGGGTTCCCAACATTGATTCAAGTCATTGCATCAATTTTCACATTTCTTGTCTGCCAGTTTCCAACAAAAAGCAGCAGTATTGTCAAAGAATTAACAGATAAATGTTTGATATTATTGGCACCCACACAGTTTATTCCATTGTCCAGCCTCATAGGTGTGTTGTTTATATTGCTAATCAATGTAAGTTTAAAGTTATATGCTGTTTTCTGGTTACATTTTTCTGATTGTACCTGCTCATAGAAAAAGGTTTATATGGTAAACAGCGTGTGTGATCAAGAAGACAGTGAGTACTGATTCAGAACAAGCCAAGTATGTGTTAAACATCTATGGGGGCTGAGCCCCCCTTAAATGAAAATCCTACAAACTCCCCTGACACTACGTATATACACTGTGTTCCAAATTATTATGCAAATTGGATGTAAGTGTCATAAACATTAAATGTTTACTTTTTAAATTAAACTCATGGATGGTATTGCATCTCAGGGCTCTTTGGATTACTGGACACCTGT
Organism: Channallabes apus; assembly: GCA_030522415.1. Taxonomy (NCBI): domain Eukaryota; kingdom Metazoa; phylum Chordata; class Actinopteri; order Siluriformes; family Clariidae; genus Channallabes; species Channallabes apus. The sequence goes on along the minus strand of CM060111.1, from coordinate 30,404,281 downwards.
GATAATTAGTTTGCCAGATGAGCCCAATTAAAGAAAAAGTACTGAAGAAGGTTGTTCCACATTATTAAGCAGGCCACAGGTTTCAAGCAATATGGGAAAGAAACAGGATCTCGCTGCTGCTGAAAAGCATAAATTGGAAAAGGTTTGAAAACATTAGATATTTCACGAAAACTCATCGTACTGTGAAGACATTGATGGCTGATTCAGAGCACAGATAGGTTCGTGCAGATGAAGGCAGAATGAGGAAGGTTTCTGCCAGACAAATTCATCAGATTAAGAGAGCAGCTGCTGAAATGCCATTACAAAGCAGCAAACAGGTCTTTGAAGCTGCTGGTGCCTCTGGAGTCCCGCGAACCTCAAGGTGTAGGATCCTTTAGAGGCTTGCGGTTGTGCATAAACCTACTATTCGGTCACCCCTAACAAATGCTCACAAGCAGAAACGGTTGCAGTGGGCCCAGGCATACATGAATACTAATTTTCAAACAGTCTTGTTTATTGATGAGTGTCGTGCGACCCTGGATGGTCCAGATGGATGGAGTAGTGGATGGTTGGTGGATGGCCACCATGTCCCAACAAGGCTGCGATGTCAACAAAGAGGTGCCGGAGTCATGCTTTGGGCCAGAATCATGGGGAGAGAGCTGGTAGGCCCCTGTAGGGTCCCTGAAGGAGTGAAAATGACCTCTGCAAAGTATATTGACTGACCACTTTCTTCCATGGTAAAAGAGGAATTGTGCCTTCCGTAGAAAAATCATCTTCATGCACGACAATGCACCATCTCATGCTGCAAAGAATACCTCTTTGTCGTTGGCTGCTATCGGCATAAAAGATGAGAAACTCATGGTGTGGCCACCATCCTCCCCTGACCTCAACCCCATTGAGAACCTTTGGAGAATCCTCAAAAGATCTATGAGGGTGAGAGGCAGTTTGATTCAAAACAGCAGCTCTGGGAGGCTATTCTGACATCCCGCAAAGAAATTCAAGCAGAAACTGTCCAAAAACTCACAAGTTCAATGGATGCAAGAATTGTGAAGGTGATATCAAAGAAAGGGTCCTATGTTAAGATGTAACATGCCCTGTTAGGATGTTTTTGATTGAAATAGTTTTTGATTTCAGTAAATATGACTCCTAATGCTGCAAATTCAACAAAAGCCTATTTTCAGTTCTTTACAATCTATAAAATGTTTTAACTCTGTTGTGTTAATAATAATTTGGAACAGTGCATTTTCAGGTTTTTTTGTTTTTTTTTAAATAAATATCATTAGGTTTGTTCAATAAAATTCTAATTATACCCTAATAGTTGATGACTAGAAAATTATACTGACTGTCATTTGCATTTACTAATTATGAAAATCAGAGAAAGATATCATTTGCGTAATAATTTGGAACACAATGTAGTTTGTATCACCCTGGATGAACCATCTTTAGTTTACTTATTGGCATGTTTTTGGAATGAAGAATGGAATCAGAGAACCTGGAGAAGGCCCATACACACCGACAGAAAGAAAGTTCTATCAGGGACAAACCAGGCAGTCTGGAGGCAGCAAACATACTTTTCCCCTTTTTGGCACCCTGCCATCTGATTGAAAATTAGTTCTCTTATTATACTTCTGCCACCCCCCCCCCCTTTTTTTTTTTAGGTAAATCTGCACTTATAAGCTACTTCAATTTTAACAAGCTACGGAAAGTGGCAGGATCCAATAAAATGTATTTGTTTACTGACAAGAGGATAACTCGAATCTGCTTCAGCCACATATTTAAATAAAAAAAATTGTGCTTCAAGTAATAGCAACAAATCTATATTACATTCTACATTTCATCATGGACCTATTTTATAGCTTAAGATTCTATTATATGTGGTACACAGAATGTCTTCCCATCTGTCTCACTGTTTGTCCAAATTCTGCAACATTAATGAAAGTCTGTTATATTTGAGACCCAAGTACTCTGGAAATAGTTTGGTCATAAACTGGCAAGAATGAAGAGTGTTCTATTTTCCCTTGGCTCAGTTAGAAAATGGCTCAGTGAGAAAAATATCCCACATGACCTGAGATATTAAATTGCATTATATTATACCTATTTTCCCCTATACTGCTACTGAGTTTCTGCATCTCTCAAAAGAGATTAAAGAGGAAAGATCTTCTCATGAACAGAAAAAACATCTTGATGTGAGATAGATGCCGTCCCAATAAATTAGAAAATTGGAGAAAAGGTTTTTTTCCCCTATACATAAATTTGCATTGTGAAACTCATATATTTAAATATTCTAGATTTATAAAGTGAAAATACTTCAAGCCTTTTTTTTTTTCATTTGAATGATTATGGCTTGGACATGGAAATCAAAAATCTAATATCTTAAAATATTAGAACAGTTCCTAAGGATTTACAGTACAGAAATGGCCAATTCTCAAAGCATTTCATGCTTCCATGCTTTAAAATCTCCTGGTAGATGGCTGAGTTGACTTAATAAAATGCAGAAGACCAACAGCTGCAAATGACACACCTAAAAATAAAACAAAACGTACAAAATAAAAATAAGAGTACAAGACTATGATATAAATTATATACATTATAATTTAAATGTAAATGATACAGAATTATTTTGTAATCTTTGATACATGTGCAATGATATGAGATAAAGTGACTGTGTGTCTGGCAACTGTGAAACTCTGTGCTAAATTTGTCTGTCATTGGTGAGGTTGTGTGTTTAATGCCCTTATACTGTAGCCTAATGGGAAAAGCTGCTGTTCAGTTTTCAGTACGTGCCCTGAGTGACCAGAGTCTCTTACCAGATGGCGGCCACTGAAACAGATTGTGATTTGGGTGGTGAATGTCTTTTATAATGCCCTGTCCACTGGACCTGCACCATCTGATGTAAATGTCCTGTACTGTAGATCAGGTAATTCAGTCCTAGTGATGCACTCAGCACAAATGATCACTCTGGGGTCTAATGTTAATGTTATGGCTGATCAGTATATACACAGGAGATGGAATTTTCCAGTCATTTCAGGACCTACGGTACTGTACCTTTAAACTACTGGATGCATGCACCCACTCTTTCCTCCATGCCAAACAAATGAGAAGAAAAGGGGAGCACACCCTTTTTATCCACACAGTTTTGTTTTCTTGTTGCTACATTTTTTTAGATCACCCAGAGGCTACAGTATGAAGGATTTTTGAAAAAAAAAAATCATAGTGATTCACGCTTGCTTTTTTTTTTTTTTTTCGGGCTCCAATATACAGTGCATTCAATCCACTTCTAATTTACTTTACACACTAATAATAACATTTGCACAGCTGATGGAAGGCTTTTCGAAAACAACAACTGCTCGGCTCTAATGAGGATGTTGAGTAGCGTGTCCGGGAATGTGATGAGGTGGGTGGTTTTAAAGGGTTTCGAGTTTGGAATGGCAATGGAGGATGCCTTGATAATGCCTTCTCTTGGCTAGATTAAAGTCAGCCTCATCAATAAAAAGATGAATCTACTCTATGATACTGCAAACAAGTCACTGTACAGTATAATATTTCAATACATACATTTCTGTAATATACAGTCCAGTGTAGACAATTGTAGTATGTAGACTGTGTTGAAATGTCTTGTCTACAATTATGTTGCTTTAGAGTTCTCATAGTCTAGTTCATATTATTTTATTTTTTCATTACCTCCATGTTCACAATATTCTCTCTGTTCTGGTCATCTCAGTTCTGCAGTAAATTAAATTCAGTTTTATTTACATACTGTAATACTTTCACAAGAGTCACTGTCACAATGCAGCTTTACAGAAATAATAATAATAATAATATATATATATATATTACACATGTGGAGTACAGTATATATGGGAATGAGAAACGTATGAGGAATTATGTATAAATTATAATTAATAGTTTGTCCCTGATAAACAAGCTAGGGGTGATGGTGGCAAGCTCAATAATAGCAATAATATGAAGAAACCTTGAGAGGAACCAGTCTCAACAGGGAACACATCTTCACTTGGTTGATATTAAATAGCAGGCACAGGTAGTCCTTGACTTATGAACATTCAAGTTATAAATTTCCACAAATATGAAGAAACTGCAGTTCTACAGTACCTCCGGTTCAATCACAGAAGTAGCGCATGTGTAGTGTACAAAAAATAGACACTGCAGTGCACCAGAACCCAATATTTACAATTATATAAAATATTTTCAGTGTGTAAGTAAATGTATAAAATTTCTAATGTCTAGTATGTTGTGTGTGTGTGTGTAGGTGGGTGGGGGATGAGAGAGTAATGAGTCGGCCTCACCGGTTTCAGTGAATCAGTCCGGGAGAACAATGATAGAAAATGGCTGTCCTGATGGTGAATAAATATTATTTTGGAAAATCCTTAACAAAACAAAGTTCACAGTCTAATACAGTGGGAAACAGCTTTGAGTCAAAATCATGTCTGGAATTCCCATCGCAATTTATAGATGCGGTCACGTTTCACTGTGAGATTCATTGCCGTTGACGCAATTACTGTTTTTGGTCACATGATGGCAGGGTAGGGAAAGAGAGATTTAGTCAAGTGGATTGGAATGCTTTACATTGTATAATCATGTCAAAGGTGTACAAGACTCACTTTGTTGGACTTAAGAACAAATCGGACTTACGAATGTGCTCCTGAAATGGAATATGTTCCTAAGTTGGAGACTACCTGTATTTATTTGCAAAGATTCAATTTATTAAATTTCAGATTCTGTATATTTTGTTAATTTGGATACTTTGTCATTACAGTAATTAGTGTTTAATATCCATTATGGTGTTGTGTAATGCTTCTGCTGAACTGTCATCTCCTTTGGGGTTAATAAAGACCCATCTTATCATTTAAAAAAATACACGATTGGTTGAAATTAGCGGCACAGAGGCGTAGTTTTCATCACTGTCTAGGGGCCAGGTTTGATTCCTGTCTCTATGTGCTTGGAGTTTGCATGTTCTCCCTGTGGTTGGTGGGTTTCCTCCGGGTACTCCGGTTTCCTCCCACAGTCCAATGGCCTGTAGATTAGACTAACTGCCGTTCCCAAATTGCCTGTAATGTGTATGTGTGTGTGCGCTTGCGATGGATTGGCACCATGTCCAGTGTACCTTCCCTCGTGCCCTAAGTCTCCTGGGATTGGCTCCAGGCTCCCCGCATCCCTGAATAAAGGATAAAGCAGTATAGAGGATAAGCGAGTGAGTAGTTGAAATTAGTTTAAAGACACAAATAAAGAGCAGCAGCATTGTGTAGCTAGTAGGTTCTGGGTTATTAATCAGAAGGTCAGGGGAACCCCTGAAGGTCAGCCCTGGAACTGCCAAGCTGCCAATATTGGGCCCTTGAGCAAGGCAATGAACCCTATATGCTCTAGGTGTGCTTTGTCCTGGCTGAGCCTGCACTTCCTAACTGAGACATTTACATAATTTCTATTTCTTATTTATAATAGTACTGATAGATGTTGCAATGCAGTGGATCTGGTTGGCCTCTGGACTATAAACCCTCTGCCCAGGCTCCGTCGTAGTCAATTCATGATTAAGTAGATGGTCAACAAGCATGGAACTAATCTCATCTGAGGCAACTGTAATGTTTCATTATCATCATCCTGCTCTTCCTTTTCCTCTCAAAACTTGCCTAGCTTTCCAAAGGAACAAGAAACATTTTTAATGTTGTTCTTAATCGTGTCCCTTATGCCTCATCTTCTCTAATCTGCCTTGTCATGTATCCAATGCAAGTTGGAGAGAAAGATTCAACAAGTTGAATGAACATCTATGAGTATGAGAGAGAATTTTGATGTATAAAAGATCATGCCTGTACATCTAGGCTAGACACATCATTACAGTATGCATGACAGTGAAGTAAAATTGAATATATTTACTGGATAGACATTTACATAAGGCATTTACATACATTAAGTACTGTAATTTTATATACTGCTTTGATGCTCTTACGCACAGAGTTTAGCAGTGTCATCATTTTACCCAATGGTATGGGTTCTGAGCAACCAAATCAAATGTTTTATTTTTAAATGTTTAGTGAGAATGAAAGATTTAATGTGGTATTGCAAAATCTGTTCCAGATGTTGTAAAAAGTTTTTTTTCTCCCTCTGTCAAGTATATATTATATATATTAAGGTCTAATGCTAAGTATGCAGATGATGCCAATGTCATGTCACTTTAATATGGCAAATAGTGGGTTGACCTGTCCAAAACAGCTTCAGGTTGAAAGACCATTTTTCCAGCCTTAAATGGCCTGTTTACGTCCTGTCATCTTTGTTGAAAGCCTGAACAATTTTGAAAGTTAAGAAAATTTTTCATCATTTCAGGGAAACACTATTTGATTTTATCATGCAGAGCTTTCAAAGTAGGTGGGGGGAAATTTTGCTCAGAACAGAATGATAGTTGTTGTTGTTTTTTTCCTTTCAGTTTTGTATATTTGCCACCACTTTGTAAATTTCCACCTATTATGTACTGATTTGTCATAAATTTTAATTTTTTTATGACACTGAAGTTGATTTAGTTGGTAAAATACAAAATGAACCATAATTCATTTGGAAAAATAAGCTTCCTTTACTGCCTGGATAAATTTGTCCACATTTTGGGGTTTAGTTTAAAAAGAAAAAAAATGTTGCCTAAGGTATATGACTAAAATGGCACAAATTACCCAAGTATGAGACATTTCTGAGGCCATTCTCTTTAAATTAGAGGAAGAAAATGCTTTTCAGTAATGTTTTAGAAAACGAGTATGCTGTGTACTTGTATATTTCTTTGCACTGTTTTTCCATTAGGTCAGAATTGATTCCAAGTGCAGTCAATGCTGTATAGCATTCCACAGTTCTAAGCACTAATGACATCTATTTCTCCAAATGATACTATAATCTCATCAAAAATCCTTTACTGACTGCGGAGCGCAAACGATGTAACGGGGCTCTATTTAAAGAATCGATGGTGTTATCCAATTCCTGACATGTGGTCCTCTCAGTCCACTCTTTGTTTGCCATCTAATTTCAGCAAAATGATTGTACGGCATGTCATTAAATGTTGCTCATGTTCAGGTACTGTATTAACAAGTGTGGTCCTAGTTCAGTGGTTAAGACATTTGACTTGAACGTTAAATCCCTGCCACTGCTGCGCCTTTGAGCAAGGTCCTCACGTATTTAGTTGTATAAATGAGGTGAATTTATGTTGCTCTAGATAAGGATTACTACCAAATGGCATATACTGTATGCACACGAGTCTGCTTGTCTTCATTTACAACTTAATAACAATACACCACCATGCCACCCACAGGGGAAGTTTATGGGTTTAAATGATCTTTAATTTACTTTGCTCATACGTAAAAAATGTCATTTCGCTAAACCTAAAATGAAACACTTCCACAGTTTTCTTGAAGTATGAAAGTGTTTAATTCTAGGTTTAGGCCCCAATGAGTCTGCAATAAAACACTTTTTCGCTTCAGTTGTAATGTGAAAGTGTTTCATTTTAGGTTTAGTAAAATTACACATTTTGTGATTCACAAACCTAAACTTCCACTGTGGTTGGCTTGGTGGTGGATTGGTTAGCACCGTGACCCAGACCTTCAGGGTCTTGGGTTCAATTCCTGCCTCGGATCTGTGTGTGTGTGTGCAGTTTGTATGTTCTCCCTGTCCTTGGTGGGTTTCCTCTGAGTACTATGGTTTTCTTCCATACTCCAAAGACATGCCCATGTAACATATAGTATGGGTGTGTGAGTGCTTGTGTTGCAATCCTATGATGGATTAGCACCCTATTCACATTGTATCTCATGGTGACCTGTCAGGCAATTTAACTGGAGAAAGAGGAAAATGGCAGGTTAATATTAACATAAATATATAGGAATTATACATTATATATATATTATATATTATTATATATATTATAGGAAAATATTAACAAAGAGCATGTAATGCAAGATCTTTCACATGGAGTGAAAACAGTAAATACTAGTTGACAAAGTACTTCTGCTTTGACAGCTGTGTTGTATTTGTAACATATTTGGAAATAGATAACTATAGTATGCCATTAATCCTTGTTGATATACATTCATTCATTCATTCATTCATTTTCTATACCGCTTAATCCTGTGTTCAGGGTCGCGGGGGGCCTGGAGCCTATCCCAGGAGACTTCGGGCACTAGGAGGGGTACACCCTGGACAGGGTGCCAATCCATCGCAGGGCACACACACATACACACACTCCGGGCAATTTGGGAACACCAATTAGCCTAATCTGCATATTTTTGGACTGTGGGAGGAAACCCACCAAGCACGGGGAGAACATGTAAACTCCATGCACACAGAGACGGGAATCGAGCCTGGCCGGGGAATCGAACCCAGACCCTGGAGGTGCAAGGCGACAGTGCTAACCACTACACCACCGCGCCGCCTGTTGATATACAGTGGCTTATAAAAGTATTCGGCCCACTTGAACTTTTCCACATTTTGTCACATTACAGCCACAAACATGAATCAATTTCATTGGAATTCCACGTGAAAGACCAATACAAAGTGGTGTACACGTGAGAAGTGGAACGAAAATCATACATGATTCCAAACATTTTTACAAATAAATAACTGAAAAGTGGGGTGTGCGTACTGTAATTATTCAGCCCCCTTTGGTCTGAGTGCAGTCAGTTGCCCATAGACATTGCCTGATGAGTGCTAATGACTAAATAGAGTGCACCTGTGTGTAATCTAATGTCAGTACAAATACAGCTGCTCTGTGACAGCCTCAGAGGTTGTCTAAGAGAATATTGGGAGCAACAACACCATCAAGTCCAAAGAACAGACCAGACAGGTCAAGGATAAAGTTATTGAGAAATTTAAAGCAGGCTTAGGCTACAAAAAGATTTCCAAAGCCTTGAACATCCAACGGAGCACTGTTCAAGCGATCATTCAGAAATGGAAGGAGTATGGCACAACTGTAAACCTACCAAGACAAGGCCGTCCACCTAAACTCACAGGCCGAACAAGGAGAGCGCTGATCAGAAATGCAGCCAAGAGGCCCATGGTGACTCTGGACGAGCTGCAGAGATCTATAGCTCAGGTGGGGGAATCTGTCCATAGGACAACTATTAGTCGTGCACTGCACAAAGTTGGAATTTATGGAAGAGGGGCAAGAAGAAAGCCATTGTTAACAGAAAACCATAAGAAGTCCCATTTGCAGTTTGCCACAAGCCATGTGGGGGACACAGCAAACATGTGGAAGAAGGTGCTCTGGTCGGATGAGACCAAAATGGAACTTTTTGGCCAAAATGCAAAACACTATGTGTGGCGGAAAACTAACACTGCACATCATTCTGAACACACCATCCCCACTGTCAAATATGGTGGTGGCAGCATCATGCTCTGGGGGTGCTTCTCTTCAGCAGGGACAGGGAAGCTGGTCAGAGTTGATGGGAAGATGGATGTTGCCAAATACAGGGCAATCTTGGAAGAAAACCTCTTGGAGTCTGTACCTCTTGCAAAAGACTTGAGACTGAGGCGGAGGTTCACCTTCCAGCAGAACAACGACCATAAACATAAAGCCAGGGCAACAATGGAATGGTTTAAAACAAAACATATCCATGTGTTAGAATGGCCCAGTCAGATCCAGATATAAATTCAATCGAGAATCTGTGGCAAGATCTGAAAATTGCTGTTCACAAACGCTGTCCGTCTAATCTGACTGAGTTGGAGCTGTTTTGCAAAGAAGAATGGGGAAGGATTTCAGTCTCTAGATGTGCAAAGCTGGTAGAGACATACCCTAAAAGACTGGCAGCTGTAATTGCAGCAAAAGGTGGTTCTACAAAGTATTGACTCAGGAGGCTGAATAATTACGCACACCCCACTTTGCAGTTATTTATTTGTAAAAAAAAAATGTTTGGAATGATGTATGATTTTCGTTCCACTTCACACGTGTACACCACTTTGTATTGGTCTTTCACATGGAATTCCAATAAAATTTATTCATGTGTGTGGCTGTAATGTGACAAAATGTGGAAAAGTTCAAGGGGGCCAAATACTTTTGCAAGCCACTGTACAGTACATACAGTGTGTGCAATGCACTCTGGGTGAACTAATAATGGATAGAAGCAGGATTGATCTTCATGAGAAAAAAAAGCATTGTAATCTAAGGTCAATTGGTCAATTGAATCTTTACTCAAACCTACAGTACAGTATAATTGAATATATAATGGTTAGCTGGAGAACGACATTTTTGGGATTTCTCAGCTCCCAGAACACCTGACGAACTAACCAGCTAATTAACAGCTTTTCCTTAATTGACATGGGTGTAATCAATAACTGAAAGCACTAACATATGCAGGAGTGTTAATCCAAAAATATGGTTGAAAACCTTTTGCAGAATGTTTTTCAGAGTATGTGCACATGCGAACAATGAATAATCACATGAGATGGAGTGTGACATGAAGCAAGTGTGATGGAGGATGCAGTATTCCGTGTTTGTTTTTAAACTGCACAGTATCCTTTGAATAATTAACAGGTCAAATAATTTTTAAATTAGAACATTCTGAAATGGTAAGCAGAGTGAATCTTTAGTGCAGGATTCTTTAATCCCAGGCCAACACAGTTTGGTGATTATTCTGCTATTCAGCTAATTTCCAATTTAGACTTAATTACCAATTTCAGTGGGAATTAGAAACTGTGTTGGAGTTGAAGATCCCTGCTTTAGTGATTTGCAAGTGGAACGAAGTGCCTGGTATGTTGGCACAGCAGGTACATAATGTTCCTCCAGGGTCACTGGTCTGATCCTGAGCTCTGAATAGTCATACTGTGTCCATATGCATATGGGCGGATTGACTACTCTCAATTGGCCCAAGATTTGAATTGGACAGTGGCAAGGAAAAACTCTGAGATGGTAATAGGAAGAAACCTTGAGAGAAACCAGACTCAACAGGGAACCCATCCTCATTTGGGTAAAACAGAAAGCAGGAATTTATCTGCATTTACAGATCTGGGCCCGGTTTCTCGATAACACACACTATTCGCACACTAAGAAGACTCTTAAGATATATCTTATGTTAAGTGATAACGTTTCTAAGTGTATTTCTCGAACTGTCTCTTAGGAGTCTTCTTAAGTCGCTGTCTCTTACGTCCGACGTTACAAGGCGCTGTCTACAGTGAAGGTCATGAATTAGCAGACATCGGTTGCTCAGGAATCGATTAATGACAGCGTTAAGAAAGACGGCACTTTCTATGCAAATTAAACATTGCACTAAATTCTTTTAATGGCGTTTATTTCGACATGGGTTAACTTATCAATAACATGCCATAATAGACAAATATATAAATTAAATCACCAAACTGTCGCTAATATTTTCATGTAACATGTGGCCGTGAAACGAACCGGGTATACAATCATAGTTGATTGACAAACAGCTAATAACACTCTTCACCAGCTTCAGAAACAATGTGAAACATGTCAGTTGTTGGGGTTGTATAGGGCACTTATGGAATGTATACGATGAGATGACAGAGTGGACGTTTAATACCCCTATCTCACCTATGCGGGCCGTAAGTGCGGTTCATTATGATTCAGCGCGAATTTTGGTGCTGTCATTATGTTTCCATCTTACCACGCAAAAAAATAAACATGTTTAACATGTGGAAGCTCGAGGACCTTGCAGATCTTCGCGGACAGTCGGGCGGCCACTCGAGGCAGATCACGGTGCCTAATACCCCTCTCTCACCTGTGTGGCCTGACTCATCTCTGTGAGCTGCCGCGATTGCCCACGACGTTCCTTTAACATTCCACGTTCTGCAAGGTCTGCAAGCTTCCGCGAGGACCAGCAAATAATTAAACGTTGAATTTTTCACGCAGAAGGATGGAAACGTAATCACAGCGCAAAAACTCAGGGTGAATCATGATCAAGCCTACGGCCACAGCGCGAGACCATGCAGGTGAGATAGGGGTATAACACCGCATCTCATAGCGAGTCAAACCGCATACTAAGTGAATAGGGGTATTACACATTACAATCACCCAGAAAAATGAATGGATGCGCTGTCTGAAACTCCCAAGGTTATTTTCTCATTTAACTAAATCAAATTTCATAAAAATAAAACGTGTCAAAAGAAAACCCCATAAAGTCATGGATAATGGCTAATGATCAATGAAACATATTTTAAATAAAAAGCATCGAGCAGCTGGACATGGGGATGGGGAGTGTAAGTACGACGCGTTGGCCTGGCACGCGCAGGTCTGAGCAGGTCAAGAAGCTCCATAATCTGCTGCCTTGGAAGGCAAAACTTTTTTTTTTTGTTTTTTTTAATAACGACCACGGGGAAAATATGAAAAGGGCTGAAGTTTTGTCTAAAGGAAAAATTTACATGACCCACAAGGCTCCACGGACTGCGCCGTCTTCAGTTTAACACAACACCACGCTGCCAAATTGTTCGCCACCTGTTTAATATTAATAGTGATTGCCAATTTTAATACATTAGTCACATTATGAAATAGGCTAATTAAAAGTCACTCTATTAGTTCTGATATCAAATAAAATAACATTCTTAAACAGGTCTACAGTATCTTCTTCTTCTTTGTCTTTCGGCTGTTCCCTTTCAGGGGTCGCCACAGCGAATCATCTGCCTCCATCTAACCCTATCCTCTGCATCCTCTTCTCTCACACCAACTAACTTCATGTCCTCTCTCACTGCATCCATAAATCTCCTCTTTGGTCTTCCTCTAGACCTCCTGCCTGGCAGTTCCAACCTCAGCATCCTTCTACCAATATATTCACAATCTCTCCTCTGAACATGTCCAAACCACCTCAATCTGGCCTCTCTGACTTTATCTCCAAAACATCTCACATGGGTTGTCCCTCTGATGAACTGATTCTTGATCCTATCCATCCTTGTACAGGTCTACAGTATATTCCATCATTAATATGACTTTGATAACGTGCCATAATGTGCTTCCATACACCGCTGATTTATAAAGACTGCTGCTCAGTAGCGGCGACTAGCGTCTTGATCTGAAACGATGCTAAGAATGAGTTAAGGTTGGTCCAGACTATGGCCTTTAAGAAAAGGGATCCCGCGACTTCCCACAGGTGCGTGCAGGAAGCTGTGAAAATGCCCTTCATTACCTGTAGGGGGCAGTCGTGTTTCAGTCTTGTGTATCTACTGAAGATGAAAAATGTGTTATGTCTCTTAAGCGCCCACTGACAACAAGCGACAGAGCTCATAAACATGTCAAGCTCAAACTGACATGTATTTATTCTTCATTTTCTTCTCTCCTTCAATGATGGTACTTCTTTGACTGTGTAATTATTATTAGTAGTAATTCTCTGAATTTATTATTATTATTATTATTATTACAATTATTATTACTGTAATGCACCAACGCGTGTGTGCAAAAAGACTACAAAGATTTATGTGCTTTAAATATACACGGGCACTGGTGGTTCAATGGTAGGTAATTCACCTGCCATGCGTAAAGCCCGGGTTCGATTCCCTGCCAGTGCCCAAAGTGCCGGTATTATGCACTAAAATGCCCCCCTACATAATCGCTATCAAATATTATATTAGAAAATTAATTCATAGGTTTATTATTATCATCAAATATGATATTACTATTATAATGAACCCTAGGCACGTGACAGTCGTCAAGAGCATTAATACAAAATCTTGTATAATGTTTATTTTGTGGCACATTTATACAGGGAAAAAAAACATTCATTAGAACAAATAAAATATAAGGGGGCGGCACGGTGGTGTAGTGGTTAGCACTGTCGCCTTGCACCGCCAGGGTCCGGGTTCGATTCCCCGGCCAGGCTCGATTCCCGTCTCTGTGTGCATGGAGTTTGCATGTTCTCCCCGTGCTTGGTGGGTTTCCTCCGGGTACTCCGGTTTCCTCCCACAGTCCAAAAACATGCAGATTAGGTTAATTGACATTCCAAATTGCCCGTAGTGTGTGAATGAGTGTGTGTATGTGAGCATGTGTGTGTGCCCTGCGATGGATTGGCACCCTGTCCAGGGTGTACCCCGCCTTGTGCCCTAAGTTTCCTGGGATAGGCTCCAGGTCCCCCGCGACCCTGTATATAAGGATAAAGCGGTACAGAAAATGAATGAATGAATGAAATTAAATATAAACCGTGAAAAGATGTAGCAAGAGACACTTCAATTAAAAATAATATCATAATAATCTAGAAGTATATTATTCTTCTTATTAAATTTAATTAATTTAAGAGAGTTTAAAATTCAGGTCATTTCTAGAAGGAAAAGATGGAAGTACAATTGTTCCTTTTTAATTCTCTGTTTATGAATAAAGTATTTTGCATGTAAAATTAAATAAACAACAACAAATTCAAGTGGTTTATTTTCCGCATTCTCATAATAAAAGATTATATATTTAATAGTAAAGGAGTGAGATACATTAAGGTGGTTCAAGAATTTTTTTTGTTTTCTCACACGCAACAAACAAATGAATTAGAGATTCATTTAACGTATCACAAAAAGAACATTTATCCTCTACCTCCAAGAGTTTACAGGGTAAATTTTGTGGAGAATCTTAAAATGAACAGAGATGTTAGAAATACAGTATTTATTAGGCAAAAGTCAGGCTTTATGCCATTTAATATCCGAGAGGGAAATTTTATTGGAGATCCTACATTCCAGAGTTGGTTGGTTGGAAGCATGTTTGAAGAAAAATATTTAGGCCTAAAAAGATGCTTTAAAATTCATCTAAAATTCATTCATCGGCTTGTATAAACCGACAGTTTTATACAAACTGTATATCATCCTTTTGTTTTGATCAAAAGGATGATAAACGTGTGCGAAAAAATGCAGACATGAAGGACTATACTCGACAAGAATATAGAGAATAAGAATCATGTTTATAATAAGATAATTCATTAAATAATAAAATTGTATCAAATAAGAACTTTATCTAAAAGCCAGACTGACCAAATTTCTCATTCACTGCTGAAGTAGTTAAATATGCTTATACTGTAGATACGTAGGTTACATTTTAAAAGTACAATCGCAAGTAAATTACAAACTGTCTATAAATTGTCTGACACATTATTAAAAACTGGAAGGAGGCTGAACTGTCACAGAAGAAATGTGGTTGGAGAATCAATCATTAATGACCGTAATCATCAGAGAAGTTACATTATACAAAAATTGAAAGTAGAATTAATAGCAATGTTTAATGGTAAAATAATTGTGATGAGAACTTACGGGATTGGAATCTAAACAGCTGTGTGGTCTTAAAACCACTTTAGAGAGCGGTTTTGCTAGAGAGCATGAAGACTGGACATCAGAGCAATGGAAAAAGGTCATGATGAGTCCAGACTGACCCTATTCCAGAGCGATGTGTGCGTCAGGGTAAGAATGGAAGCACAAAAAAGTGATGCACCCATTATGCATACTGTAGTGCCAACTGTACAAGCCTCTGAAGGCAGTTTTATGATCTGGGGTTGCTTCAGTTGCTCAGGTCTAGACTCAGCAATGTCATGGCAATAAATGAAATCAGCTGACAACCTGAATGCACTGAAACAGGTTATCACATGTGTGGAGTTTTTCTTCTTCAACCATGAATATGTATATTCTGTATACTATATATATATAATATATACTGTATATTCATGAGAATTTTACAAAGAAATATCATTCTTGGAAATGGGAGTTATCAATGTTTCGGTAAAAAAGGTAAACTATGTTCTATGATGGAGGGTCTTACTAGATTTGGTTTGCAGAAGGAAAGAGAAGCCACTCATGCATCATAAGAGGCACCTGCTAGCCATAAAGCTCTTAGAACCAATGCCAACTTAGGTAAATTTCTGAAGCAGGCCGAGCCAATTGTGTCTTGCTGAGAAGGTTTTGAGGGTTGAATCTTTTTTCAGGGAGCTAACATTTAAAATGTAATTATTGTACAGCCAACAAGAGCCCTTGTGCAGCATTTAAGTAAAAGGGCATGGGTCAAAGCGCCTCAGAAGTTGGTCTACTTTTTGTTGCTACTTGATTGTGGTACTTGGTCACTGTTTTTATTTTTAGGTTTCCAATGAAGTTACAGTAAGCCAGTGGTTCTCAAAGTGTGGGCCGCCCCACTAGTGGGGAATACAGACATGACAGGTGGGGCGCAATGAACGGGAGGAAATTAGTGGAAAATAACAGGAAAGTACCTATTCATGCTTTTCTTTATTGATAATGAAGAGCGTACGCTCAAAACTAAACAATCACACACAAATAAATGGATCATTAATACAAGTAAATTTAAAATAACATCAGTTGTGGGCCGGGAGAAAAAGTGGAACCATAGTGCAACAATAACGGTTTAACGTCAGACAAACTTGAGCAGCTGCTCGAATCACAAACCTGCGCGACCCACTGGGCAGCGCTGCGCGACACTGACAGAAATAAACCGCGCCGACCATCAAAATACATTTTCTGGGATGCGCACGTACAAACCAGGCATGGCAAGACGGAAACAATAATAAACAGTCCTGACATTTTAAATAGTTTTAAAATAAAAACACAAGGGGTCGCGCAGGTTTGTGATTCGACCGGCGCTGCGCGATCCACCGGGCTGCGCAAATAAACCAGATCATCACTGCGTTATTCAGATAGTCGCACTGCGCTGTATTTGCGCAGATATTCGGTTCAATCGGGTGCCGCACACGGGTACCAACAACGAGGAGATTGTAAAGAAAAAAGGTGCATCGTCTGTGGTGTGGAATTGGTTTGGGTATAAGAAAAGTGATATGAATGAGATGAACGTGATCCACTTTAAACTTGTGGATTGCACAACCCTGGACATTACCATTCTTTTCCTACTCGTACAGCTGCTCTTATTGTTCACATATTCTTCATATATTTTCTATATTGTGTATTGTTGTACAGTTATTTTATTTTAACTTAAATTTCTATATTTTATTTTATTCTTTCCTAGTTAAATTTACCCCCTATTTTATTTTTCATATTTATTTCCTATTCATAGTCTTTTATTTTAAGGTCACGAGCAGTTGTCTAAGCATTTCACTGCATATCGTACTGTGTATGAATGTGTATGTGACAAATAAAATTTGAATTTGATTTGCAAGGTACGCAAGTTCACTGTTTTAACAAGTGGTGGAAACCTTTTCTATCATCTGAAATCCAAGCATCCAAACGAATATGGCCAAAGTAAAAAAAATAAAAAATACGGCAAACCTCAGCAATTCACAGTTTATATAAAATTACATTATGTAAAACAGTTTCTTTGTGTTTGAATTTTTATTTATGCATTTTCAGATACAAATCGCTATATTGTGATATATATATTGTTATCGAGGTAGAAAATTGCTTCTACCGTGATAGAAGATTTTGGTTATATCGCCCACCCCTAATGAAGCCTAACTTGCTTCATGGTGGTGATGGTGGGGGCAGAGGAGAGACCCGTGTATGTTTTGTGTCTTATACCGCTGGCAGCAGACCGCATGAGACCCTACAAATTAGGAAGACACTTAGGGTGCTTTCACACCTACAGCATTTGGTGCGCACCAAACGTGTTTGGTCCCTTGGTTCGGTTCGTTTGCGTTGATGTGAATGCAATCTCGGTACTTTGGTGCGCACCAAATCAATCGATCCGAGACCTGCCTGAAGGGGTGGTCTCGGACCGCTTTATCCGCTCTACTTTGGTGCAGTTCGCCTGGTGTGAAAGCAACCAAACCAAATCTGATGAAATGGTATAGTTTAATGCACTTTGGGTAAGATACGGGGTTGCGGGTAAAATTATTTTCCCTTCCTGATGACTCGATTAAATTTTTCAAGCTCGACTCGCGATGAAATCAAACCGCGGAGAAACGTGGAGTGCCGAAGAAATTAAGTGCCTCTCTGTATTCACATTAAAGATGAAAAAATGTGTGGCTGGGCTGTTTCGATCAGCCAACGGATTCCCTGATGGATCTGCAGGAAGATCGCCGGCTAATAACAAAGTGATCATTGAGGAGGAGGGCACGTCTCTCCCTGAAGTGGCGGCGATGCGCTGTCGGCGAGATGAATAAACCAGGGAACTGGTTTGGAGTCGCAGCCGCGAATCGTGTTCGAAATTAATTATCTGAAAATAATGATTTGCACGTACAATGCAGTGCGCGAGGATCAGCACCATGAGCGCAAAGCTGTTCCTCCATGATTATTGAAAGTGGCGCGATTTTCTGAAAATAGTCTGTTTCCGGTGCCGATGGGCTTCGCGGTCTATTTTGGTTCGTTTAGAACTCTACATATGTGAAAGCAAACCGTACCAACGTCTGTTTACTACATTGTAACATTTTTCTGACTGGTGCGGACTAAAGCAATCGAACTATAGGTGTGAAAGCACCCTTAGAGACAACACACGTTAATAAGCCACTCCACTTCTTTGAAAGAAAGCTGGCAGAATACAGACAGCAGGATAATCGCATGGTAAAATCTGAATCAGTAGACAGCAAAGCACAAATGGCTTCATTCAAAGTTGCATACAGAATTGGCCAGTGCAAAAAAACTACAAACGATTGCTGAGCAGCTAATAAACATGGGGTCAATTATGCAAAGATAAGTGACAACGTAAGCCTTTTATAACAATTGCACGTGTATTTTATCTGTTTTTAACTTGGTGTTGTTTGATCTTATTGGTTTAGAAATTGATATTTCAATAAACCGTAAACTTGGCAGATCTCGTTATTATTTTGTTGACAAGTGGGGCTTGAAAATTCGCTCACCCCCTTAAGTGGGGAATGACAGAAAAAGTTTGAGAACCACTGCAGTAAGCTAAGACAAGCAGTGGTAGTTGTCCGTACAAAAATGTGTCCTGAATTGACAAAAGACACACACAGTTTGTGCCCATTGAGCAATATCTATTGTGTGTGTATTTTGTCTATTCAGAACACTGAGTTGTTCGCTTTTTTTGCAAAACGAGTGGTTTAAAGTTACCCAACAGCAATGTGAAAAACTGGTGGAGAGAAAAACTGTGTTTCCCTGCCAAAACACATAAAAACTGTAACTGCAAATCAGGGTTATTCCACCAAATACTGATTTCTTAATGTTATTTAGCCAAAGCATAAACAATGATATAATAAACAATGATGAATAATAAATAATTCGTTTACAAATTATTTGCATTTTGTTAAATTAGAGTTATTAAAGCTCAGTAATTACTGCATGATTTTGGGTTATTTTAATGTGTTTTGATATTATAATTTCCTTTAAATACAGTATACACTCTAAATTACAGTACAGTAGTTATATTTTGAATTTAGGAGAAACAAAATTGTTTCTCTTATTTTTTTCTAGAGCTGTATGTATACGGTATATATGATCAACCTCAACACTAACATCTTTGTGAGGTAAATTGAATAACATTTGATAATCGATTAACTAGTAATTAAACAAGTGACAGGATCATTAGGACCCAAGGCTCATGTTGCATGTGAGGAGCAATAAAAAAAGTCAATGCTTGCCCCAAAAGAAAGGTATCAGAGTACATCAAAGCCTGCTGCATTTGGGGCTTAGCAAGCAAACAGTTTAAGGTTGTAGATCACTCCACAGCATAGGCGGCTGCTACTGTAGCTTTTGAAACAGGGGAAGCTCATATTAGGCCTTCATCATAAAAAAATCACCTGTAAATCCGCATGGGACTGAACTCGAATCTCTGAACTCGAATCTCTGTAGGCTACAGAGATTCGAGTTCAGTCCCATGCGGATTGAGGGGTGTTTCTAGGATTTTCAGGTAAGGGGGGCTCAGCCCCATAGATGTTTAACACAGAATCAGTACTCAAATGAGTCTTCTTGATCACACACGCTGTTTAACGTATAAACCTTTTTCTATGTACAGGTACAATAAAATATATAACCAGAAAACAGCATATAACTTTAAACTTACATTGATTAGCAATATAAACAACACACCTATGGGGCTGGATAATGGAATAAACTGTGTGAGTGCCAATAGTGTCAAACATTTATCTGTTCATTCTTTGACAATATTGCTGCTTTTTGTTGGAAACAGGGAGACATAAAAAATGTGAAAGATAGTTTCTGATGCAATGACTTCAATCAATGTTGGGGACACAGTGTTAATGTGCCTGAGAGGCTGCTGCACTTTCAGAGAACTGAACTGTAGAATTGAACACAGAACTGTTGATGGAAGGTTTTTCAAGTCAGATAGGAGTAGGTCTCCAAATGAGCAGCAGGCCTGAAGAATAGAACAACTTTTTTTTTCGTTGTGACTTGAAAAACCTTCCATCTACAGTTAAATATAAATATAAACTTTGATAATCATGTTATCTAGTTTAAATGAGTGTTTTAGCTACATAAATAAGATAGTAGGTTCTCTATTCAACCCCTTAAAATTTCATAGGTACTACCGATTGTCACGCTTCACTACCATACTTCTGTGTCTGTGTCGGCCGTGGTTGCGAGGCATGATCGCGGAGGCAAGCTGACGGTTAACAAAGTTCTTTATTTTTTCAAAATCAAACAAAACATAAACACTCCAACACAAACTGAACGTTAAATGAACGGTTGCCAGACGCCTGACTGGAGTCCAGCCAGGCTATTTATAGCAAAACAAACATAAACACACTAATCAAATTAACTTCCCTCGGTTCAGGTGATCTTCTACGTCACCTGACCGAGGTGCAAACCGGGAAATGTAGTGCAAACTAAACGAAAAACAAACTACAACTCAAAACCAAACAAAAGTATAAATGGCGCTCTGGCGCCATCTAGCGGTTAACCGTTACATTACCCCCCCTCCCAAAAATGCTCCTCCGGAGCATCACCGGAGGCCCCGGACACCCAACCCAATGTTCTACCTCTAGCCTCCTATCCAGGAGGCTGGGTGACGGGGCTGGAGGACTGCTCTGCGGCTGCTGGGCTGGAAGCGTGCTCGGCGGTTGCAGAGCTGGAGAAGGGCTCGGCGGCTGCAGAGCTGGAGAAGTGCTCGGCGGCTGCAGGGCTGGAAGCGTGCTCGGCGGCTGCAGAGCTGGAGAAGTACTCGGCTGCAGAGCTGGAGAAGTGCTCGGCTGCTGCAGAGCTGGAGAAGTGCTCGGCTGCTGCAGAGCTGGAGAAGTGCTCGGCTGCTGCAGAGCTGGAGAAGTGCTCGGCTGCTGCAGAGCTGGAGAAGTGCTCGGCTGCTGCAGAGCTGGAGAAGTGCTCGGCTGCTGCAGAGCTGGAGAAGTGCTCGGCTGCTGCAGAGCTGGAAGCGTGCTCGGCGGCGGCAGAGCTGGAGAAGCGCTCGGCGGCGGCAGAGCTGGAGAGGCGCTCGGCGGCGGCAGAGCTGGAGAGGCGCTCGGCGGCGGCAGAGCTGGAGAAGCGCTCGGCTGCTGCTGAGCTGGAGAAGCGCTCGGCTGCGGCAGGGCTGGAAGCGTGCTCGGCTGCTGCAGAGCTGGAGAAGCGCTCGGCTGCTGCAGAGCTGGAGAAGCGCTCGGCTGCTGCAGAGCTGGAGAAGCGCTCGACGCAGGCGTTGGAGCGGTCACTGCGCTCGTAGACGGCGTGGGAGCGGTCACTGCGCTCGTAGACGGCGTGGGAGCGGTCACTGCGCTCGTAGACGGCGTGGGAGCGGTCACTGCGCTCGTAGACGGCGTGGGAGCGGTCACTGCGCTCGTAGACGGCGTGGGAGCGGTCACTGCGCTCGTAGACGGCGTGGGAGCGTGCAGTGCGCTCGACGCGGGCGTTGGAGCGTGCAGTGCGCTCGACGACGGCCCTGGAGCGTGCAGTGCGCTCGACGACGGCCCTGGAGCGTGCACGGCGCTCTCCTGCATCGTTGGAGCGTGCACGGCGCTCTCCTGCATCGTTGGAGCGTGCACGGCGCTCTCCTGCATCGTTGGAGCGTGCACGGCGCTCTCCTGCATCGTTGGAGCGTGCACGGCGCTCTCCTGCATCGTTGGAGCGTGCACGGCGCTCTCCTGCAGCGTTGGAGCGTGCACGGCGCTCTCCTGCAGCGTTGGAGCGTGCACGGCGCTCTCCTGCAGCGTTGGAGCGTGCACGGCGCTCTCCTGCAGCGTGGGAGCGTGCACGGCGCTCTCCTGCAGCGTGGGAGCGTGCACGGCGCTCTCCTGCAGCGTGGGAGCGTGCACGGCGCTCTCCTGCAGCGTGGGAGCGTGCACGGCGCTCTCCTGCAGCGTGGGAGCGTGCACGGCGCTCTCCTGCAGCGTGGGAGCGTGCACGGCGCTCTCCTGCAGCGTGGGAGCGTGCACGGCGCTCTCCTGCAGCGTGGGAGCGTGCACGGCGCTCTCCTGCAGTGTTGGAGCGTGCACGGCGCTCTCCTGCAGCGTTGGAGCGTGCACGGCGCTCAACGACGGCTCAACGTCGTCCTCAAAGCCGGGAGGCGGTGGTAAAACGGGTGCGTCGGCCAGCAGCTGTTGACACGCTGGCTCACTGTCCTCAAAGCCGAAAGGCGGCGGTAAGACGGGTGCGTCGGACAGCAGCTGTTGACACGCTGGCTCGCTGTCCTCGAAGCTGGAAGGTGGCGGTGCGTCGGGCAGCGGCTGCTGACACGCTAGCTCGCTGCTGAGTGTTGGCGAGAGAGGAGAAAGCTCCGAGCCCGCTTCGCGGTCATCCCGGAAGTGGAGGATCATCTGCTGGAGCTCCTTAATATGCTCCAGCATTTCACTCACCCGTTCCGGCTCCGGAATCCACCACCTGAGCTCCTCCTCTCTCTGCTGCTGCTCTGCCTGGGGTTTTATTTCCCCCTCGTCACCGCCGTACTTGGGCTTCCTCGCCCTTCTCTTCCGGCCAGTGCGGGGAACCACGTGACCCCGTGCCGCGTCGCCCCTGAATGGCGTCCGCCGAATGGCGAGCCTGCAGCCCTCCCAGCTTTGTGGTGTCTCTCTCTCTCTCTCCTCGCTGCTCTCTCGTAGGTGCTCCTGCTCCTCCAGCAATCTGTACTCGCAGCTGCGGTACATCTCCTCCTCGTCCTCTACCAGCCCGATGTTATAGTCCCAGCCGTAGTCCTCCTCCTCGCTGTCCCGCCAGTTCGTCAGCTCGGGCAAGATGGCCACTGCGCCCCCCCCAAAAAACTTCAGGAGGGGATCCTCCGCCATGCCTCTTGGTAGGTCTGGCAATCTGTCACGCTTCACTACCATACTTCTGTGTCTGTGTCGGCCGTGGTTGCGAGGCATGATCGCGGAGGCAAGCTGACGGTTAACAAAGTTCTTTATTTTTTCAAAATCAAACAAAACATAAACACTCCAACACAAACTGAACGTTAAATGAACGGTTGCCAGACGCCTGACTGGAGTCCAGCCAGGCTATTTATAGCAAAACAAACATAAACACACTAATCAAATTAACTTCCCTCGGTTCAGGTGATCTTCTACGTCACCTGACCGAGGTGCAAACCGGGAAATGTAGTGCAAACTAAACGAAAAACAAACTACAACTCAAAACCAAACAAAAGTATAAATGGCGCTCTGGCGCCATCTAGCGGTTAACCGTTACACCGATGTCGCCATTAAAAACGCACGTTTCGAGAAAAGGGATCCCGTGACTTGCCGCGGCTTTGCGCGGCTGCGTGCGGGAAGCTGTGAAAATGCCGTTCATTACCTGTAGGGGGCAGTCGTGTTTCAGTCTGAAGTATTGTGTGTCTACTGAAGCCGAAAATGTGTCCAAATTAAACCGCGCATGCGTGTTTGGAGACGCTGTGCCCGCGCTGTGGATCAGTCGGTTGGGAATCATCACGGAGGTATTACACGGCGTGGCTGGAGCTGGAGTTTGTCGTGTTCGAGGTAAGTTTACCTTTCTGTTTTGGATGTGATTCTCGCTTTCATGACTCCCAATTAATGTTCATCTTAATCTCAGGACTTACAATTAGCAATATTTCAGTTTTTAATAGTGTGGAGATTCACAAAACACCGTTTTCGTGTAAAAACCTGAACCTACGGAGCCCCCCAGGGGTCCTGTGGTAAATAAATAAATAAATAAATGAAATAATAACGAACCGAGCGCGCGGATTAATACACCGAGATGCGTGTTTCTTACCCCCACCCCGAGTGAAAACGGCGTGTTCAGACAAAGGCTCACCAGTGAGATGCCATTTCTGAACAAACTGTTAAAGCATTAAATGGTAAAAGAGCACTAGCAATAAACATTTTTTTTTCTTCTGAAGCCGAACTTTATTAATGAGTTACGAGTAAAGAACCTGTACATATGTTCATACAGTATTGACAGCAGCTCTAATTTGTCTAAAAATAAGTCGAGTCATCCTGTGACCCTGCATGTTTAATCTTTCCACACATGATTCTTGCTTCTCACTTTTTCCTTAATCCCTCACTGTTCTATCTTGTATTTTTCTAACGGTGTCAGAAACTTTGTGTTAGTAGCACTGCTTGACATGCTTGATGCCTTCCTCTTTTGTAATTTGCTTTGGATAAAGGCAAACTTACAAAAGATGAAGAAATGCCTAAATGTAGTTTTACGAATAAAAGATTATGTAATGATACAATGTAAATATTTTCACAGAAACAAAGCGTAAAGATGAGACATGAATCTGAAGAGGATCTCTTTGATGATTTCCTGGTAAAGCATTGTTTTCTTATTAATTATACATTTTATTAATACCTTGAATATAGTGTTTGTTGCATTGGACAGAAGCATATAAATGCAAATGAATATATAAATCTGAGTAATTATTGAACGAATTTTCATGTTTGGACTAACCCTTTAAATACAAACTCAGCATTCATCATAGGATTTCCTGACACTGTAAAGGTGCAGAGTAATCTATGGAGTGTAGCCATCTCATGCCATGTTTTACAATGTTTTACTGATGCAAGATTATTGCTAAAGCAATTTAACCCAAGTTTAACAATCTGAAGTATATGAAGTGATGGTAATTTTTTATTATCAGTTATTTTTATTTAATTTTTTTTCTGTGTGAAATGAAGTCAGCACAGGTTGAAGCAATTCAGATTTATTTTGTTTCTCAAAATAAATTGTTTATTTTCTTGTAAATTTTATGCAGGGGTACAGACGAAGTGATGCCAGTTTGCACCTTCTTAAAATCCTTGTCATCCGTGCTGTTGAAGGGGAAGAACCGGTTGGTGTATCCATAATCCTTGAAGGAGAGGAAATTTTGCAAGAATGTGGCAATAGCTCCGAGCACTGCGCTACACATTTGAGCTATTTTCAGAAAGTTCTTCTAGAACTTGATGGTA
The DNA here is from genome assembly GCA_030522415.1 of Channallabes apus. NCBI lineage: Eukaryota > Metazoa > Chordata > Actinopteri > Siluriformes > Clariidae > Channallabes > Channallabes apus. The sequence continues at coordinate 30,379,163 of CM060111.1, read as the reverse complement.
TTAAGCTATCACCAAAAGTGCAAGCTTTAAAGATGAAATTATCATCTTAAAACATTTGATTTGGCTTGACTACAAGTCTTTACATGTTGTGTTTACATGTTCAGCTTAAAATGTTTTAATGCGTTACGGTTTCAATGGCATACTTTTAAGTGCACTAGTCCAGAGTGCTAATTTGAATGTTGCAACTTCACTGCTTCCGAGGGTTATTACGTTTTAACGTTTATTCTACAGTTTGTTTAATGTATTTTCTGCTGCATTTTATTTCTAAATGAATGCTGTATTTTATTTATTATTATTATTATTATTTTACACAATTTTGTTTAAAACAAGTATTTCAGGCCCTGGTGCCGTGCAGTTGTTTCTATGGACACAAAATTTAGCTGAATGCACTTTTATTAAAAAGACAACTTGGATCTAGACTGTGAATGTCACAAATATTTGGTAATGTTGGTGAATAAACTGGTTTAATTATATTTTAGTTGTGTGATTTATGAAAGATATAGATTAAATAATTACTTGTTTCTTTCCAAAACATAAATTAGCAATGTTTACATTATTATAGGGAGTAATTGTAAATTGATAAAACCAAGTAAGGGAAAATCTCACAAAACAAAATGATAGTAATTTCATAAAATCAAGGTTCCTGCTGATACAACAATGAATTAACTTTACTTGATTATTTTAAATAAATCTAATTTGTGCATTAAGTATAATTATGTAACTTTTACTTGATTTCTTTTATTGTTAATTTAATTGTTAAGTAAATTTTACCAGACAATTACGGGTGAGTTTTACTTAGGCTGAATCGCAATTCTATTTTCTACCCCTCGCCCCTTCCCCTTGTCCCTTGAAACAAAGTGGAAAGGGGAAGGGTTTAAATATTTCCCGTAAGAAATGGGACACCACTACAACACTGTTATACGTCATCATACGTTGTCGCTAGTTCCTAATGTTACGTCAGAGGACATGCGCCGATGTTTATCACACATTCCAATGAGAGAGAGATTACTCAGTCACAAAGTTTTTTTTGCACGGTATTTTGATTTTTAAAAAAGTTGCTCATTTTCACCACGAAAACGGATGAGCCTTCGGGTTTCCTCAGCCGTCCATATACAGAATATAAATTACAAAACTGTGGTCACGTTGCAATAAGTAAGAATAGTGTAAACACCGTTCATTTACATGTACACATATGGCCGTAAGCAAAACAAACAATACGTTATCAAATGCTCGGCAAACTGCAGTGCTACTGAACGTTCATATTTGTTTGTAGCAAGCAGTAAAGTGTATGTGACATAAAAATATATATTTGTAATATCGTGCAATCTGTGCTATCCGCTAGCAAACTTTAGCGATTTTTTTGCAAACGTTTCTTTACAGAACATCACCATAAACACAAACACAAGACTAAAGGTAATATACATATAATGAAAACTTGTCATAAAAATCTTAATTAATGGCAAAAATTTACATTTATGGGTCTGCTTGCTCGAGTGAGCAGCCATGTTGAAAATTTCGCTTAGCCCTTCGTTCGGAGGGCTATCTTCCCCTTCCCCCTACCCCTCCAACCAAAAGAGAAATGAGACACCCCTACCCCTTCACGTGAATGGGCCAAACGGAAGGGTAGGGCTATGTGTATTGGGATTCAGCCTTAATATTGGAGCAATAAAATTTACTTAAAATCTATGTGTCCAAATTGTTACGAGGATTTTATCAAGTAAATCTTACAAGTTCTTTTTTTCAGTGCATGGGTGAACACGATGATTTAAGAATTTAATTAAACATAAATATATATATTTTGTGTGTGTGTGTGTGTGTGTGTGACCGGTGCAAGGGCGTCAACTCACACGTACTATTCCATTGTCACTCATACTGCCGTAGTTTTTAGAGCCCTAAAAAAGCATTCGCTAGTTAGTAAGTAAATAAAAGACAAATTAATAAATAGTTTTAAATTATATATATATAAATAATCGAAATATGTATAAAGAAAATATAAGTAATATTTTCGTGTTTAATTACAAAAAAAAACATTTTAATGGTTAGTGATTGTTGCAGACATTTACACTATATTTGAGAACTATTAAGTTCTCCTTCAACGTGTCATAGCCGATAACTGCCCCTTTGATCTGCTGAGTACGGCGGAGCGTCGATTGCTGATCAGTGTAAAGTAGCGTCACAAACACACTCAAACTCTCCGTGTGCACACACATAAACTCTCTGTGCACACACACATACGATTTATAGATGAAATGCAGACATAAACACCCCACCCCCCAGGAAGACAACAAACACAAATATATAGACTACAGTACTCGCTTTTCCAACACGCTAGCGCGCTCCGATGTGAGCCGATTTATTCAAGTCATAATTAGAGAATATATAGAGAGAGATTAATAACAGAGAAAGCATAATACGATGTCTATACAGTAAATAAAAAGAAAGGTATCAAATCCAACTATTAAGTCTGATTTTATTGCTATCATTAACCATTTATGTTATATATTTATTTATTTTATATTATTTTATTTTATATTACATTATTTTTTTATATATTATATTTATACAATGCTTGCTCTGAAGGACTTTATCTAAAAGCCAGACCGTACAAGTTTCTAATTCACTGCTGAAGTAGTTAAATATGCTTATACTGTAGATACGTATAGGTTACATTTTAAAAGTACAATCGCTACTGTTACATCGTTACTGTAATCCCCCTTCTCACCTTTCATTGGTGTGAAGTTATCAAACCTTTAAGGAAGACAAAAATTTAAGGAAGAAATTCTCACGTTGCAAAAAGGACCTCTCGATTGGAGATATAGTTTTAATAACTGATGAGTCTTCTCCAAGCAATTCATGGGTTATCGGATGAATCACGAAAGTGTTCCCCGACAAAGGGGGACTTGTGAGACGTGTGTTAGTTAAAACTAAGACCAACACTCTGGAAAGACCCATCGACAAGCTGTGCCTCATATATGAAATGGACTGTTAAATGTGTGGTAATCTGTTATGAAATTTGACATGCAAATATAAACACCTGAGACACATATTATACATTTACAAGATCTAAAGCGTTTCAGAAGGTTAAGAATGATTGATTTCATGGCTTTATCAAAAAAAAAAAATAAATAATTGTAATTGTCAGTCTCCGTGCCTGTCAATTAGGGGGCTGGAATGTAAGAGCCATATCGTACTTGTTATGAATTTGTTGTGTTTATTTTATTTTATTTGTTGTTATTTCATTTATTCTACCTTGTTCTATTCATTAGTAAAGCATTAAGCATTAAGTTTATTACATAAGCCATAAGCTTTAAATTTGTTAGTTATGCATCCATTTTGACAATCGTAAGTTGGTCTGTGATGTCATTCCACTATTACATGCATTTGTATGACTGTCGTATGATAGAGAGTTCAGTTTAGATGCGGAAGGCTACGGAAACACAAGCTTTTGACCGTGAGCTCCCGGTAAGCTAAGAATGTAAGATACAGCAACTAGGTTGTTGTAATCGTAAGCTCCCGTAAATAGGTATATACAACAAGAGTGTTGTTATATACGTAAGCTAAGACTGTAATTTACAAGATACAGCAAATAGGTTGTTGTAAAGTCAGAGATTTGCAAGATGCAGCAACTGGTGTCTGTAATCACAGTGGATTTACTCAAGACGACTGTATTAAGTGTTGATTCTTTGATGCTGACAAAATAAACTACAAGAGACAAAGATATTGGACTTCTGTCGTGTGAGTGAAACTTTAAACCAGAGGTTTCGCTGATGGGGGAATTCACAGAATTGAGAGGTTTCGCCAGCAAAATAGAAAAATGAACATAAGAAAATATAAAATGTATAATTGAACAATTAAATCAGACTTTATAGGTGGATTTGATACTTTGAGTGTAATTCATAAATTTACTGAATATATTCAAATAAACACACCATATCATCAATGTAACACAATATATCATCTCAAAGCTTTTATTTGTGGGGTCATAAATGCAGTGTTCATTTACATTCCTGTGTGTCCACCCTGATTTTTAACCACTACTGGAAGGACTTTAAACAATGTATTTATGTATTTATTACATGCCTCTTCTGTAAGTACCTCAAACCAGAATTTATTAATGGCAGTAATTATATCAAATAATATATCAAAGAAAATATCAAATCCAACTATTAAGTCTGATTTAATTGCTATCATTAACCGTTTATGTTATATATTATATATATATTTTTCTATTTATTCATTCATGCATCTTCTATACCGCTTTATCCTTCTATTCGGGGTCACGGGGGACCTGGAGCCTATCCCAGGAGGCTTAGGGCACAAGGCGGGGTACACCCTGGACAGGGTGCCAATCCATCGCAGGGCACACACTCATACACACATTCACACACTACGGTCAATTTGGGAACACCAATTAGCCTAACCTGCATATCTTTGGACTGTGGGAGGAAACCGGAGTACCCGGAGGAAACCCACCAAGCACGGGGAGAACATGCAAACTCCATGCACACAGAGACGGGAATCGAGCTTGGCCAGGGAATCGAACCTAGACCCTGGAGGTGCAAGGCGACAGTGCTAACCACTACACCACCGTGCCGCGCTATTTATTAAAATTCATTAATATAGACAAACATTGTTTTAATGTAATTAAACAAAGCATCTTTTTAATATCATTCTTTTTTGTTTATTTCTATTCAGTAAAAAAGTAACTTTTTCTAAATCAAAGTGACAAAAACCCTACTCTAAGGCTAATAAATGGATTTTATGATTTGGGACATTATTTAATAATTTATTTAAAAAAAAAGGATTTTTCTATCTCTGTAACTCACACTGCTATACAGTTAAACGAGAGCACTGAATGCTGTCTGTCATTATTTTTAATCATTTATGTTCATAACTCTATGATAGTTAATGCCATATGCACTGTGTAATGTTTTATATAGACAGTTAGGTTTTCCAATTAAAACAGTAACAGCATTGTTTTATAAAGTAGACTATAGGTTCATAAAGTCTGTATTAAGGGCTTCATGTTCACTAGAGGAAACAGCTGGTGTGATGAGGGTTAACACAGCGAAGATTTAACTGATTAATCCCTCATGATATTTGTAAACTGTATTTATGAGAAAGGACTGCACTGATGCAGATATAACAATTTATTTAAAAACACACACCTTGGCTTAATCCTCCCTCTGTGATGGTGAATTGAAGACCCGCTGAAAGACGGTAAGGAGCCGAAGTCTGCCGACACTTTCATATCAAATTTAAAGGTGACGATGGGGGACCAGCAATTTGTGTGAAGGTTATGGAGAATTTTTAGGGGGGCTGAGTACAAATGTTAGGGGAGTTAAAGCCCCCCTAAAAATGGCCTAGCGACGCGCTGTCTGTAGCGCTGATGTATACTTAAGACATGCTGTCAATCAAAAAGGGGTTCCGCCGTTTAAACAGCTCCTCCAATCATCATGCAGCAGCCCCGCGTCCAGTCCCGCCCACTGCTCCATTCACCCCTAGAGAAGCTGAGTGTCCGTGGAAGTGACGATTTTGGTGCATTTATCCAATTACTGTCCAGCTTTTCTGCAGTGAAAAAGGCTAGTCTGTGCTTCCCCATAGAGCTTCAGTGAAGCTGGGCTTCAGGGGGAGGGTTTAACGCGATGTGCTGCATGGAAATGTGTGACAAGAAAATTGTGTCAAACAATCTACAATAAATACCTGATTCTGAACGAGCTAGTCATGAAGTTGAACGCGTTCTAGCGCACTTTTATTAAAACCAATATAAATACGGCAGTGCATATATGAGCATTTATTTTCTGACATAGTAGAGGAAGCTGAGCTTCCCTTGTAGTCTTAGAGCAGCCGCCACTGCTCCACAGGCTCCTTGTATAGGCTCCCAATGAATTATTATTTATTTTACCATTATTATTATTATCATCATTATTATTATTGTTTATCACCAGAAATTTTATTTCTGTGATGATACATTCTGTGAATGTCAACTGTAAAAAGCACTATACAAATAATAATTGAATTGATTTTAATTTTATTGAAGCGCACGGCAAGATCGATTCCTGTGTAACGTGTATACATTTGGCATTTTATTTGTCTGTTTGAGAAAGTGTCATGGCTTTTACCTCCAATACACAATCCCAAGGCACTAACTCATTAAAATGAACGGGATGTTTTGTGTGACTTAAATCCTAAATGGTTTCCCTTCATGTAATGCTCTTGTCCAACGCATACTAAAGAGTGCTTAAAAAAAAAAAAAAATTAATTTAAAAATAAGTTTTTTTTTTTTTTTTGGTATAAATAGAACTCCTCCAAGGTTAATCATATCGTCACTGTATTATCTTTAGTGCTTTACACATTTTTTATTTAAATGCAAATATGACAATAATTGTAGGCTGAATAAATCTACACTTCCCAGCCAAACAAAAAAATGTGGCACACTCTAATATTTTGTTGCGTCATGTACGTAATAATTGTAGGCTGAATAAATCTACACTTCCCAGCCAAACAAAAAAATGTGGCACACTCTAATATTTTGTTGCGTCATGTACGTACAGTACAGTATGCTGAAACGATGTCACAACATTTATTTCCATGTGTGCCTTACATTTATTTCCATCCATTCATTTCTCTTCAGATTTCAGAGTTATGGACAGTACATATATGTGCACGTTCTGTCACAATTTGCCACATCTGTGAGAAAGATGTTACTCTGCATTTTTCAACATATAAAAAGACAGTCAGTGTAAATACTTAAATTGCTAATTGAAAAACCAAACACATGTAAAATTAAAGTGTTCCTGGGGCTAGTTTTGGAAGGAATGGGTTGCATTGAGTTTGCAGATACACTCATCCACACACTAGGGTATGAATTTAATGCATTAGTGAAAACAGATATATTTAATACATTTATAATTTCAGCGAAATAATATCCTGTATGCATGGTTATTATCAATTTACAATAATTAATACAGTTCGCTGTTCAACTAAAAACAGGACTTGTCATGAAATTTCTCATAAATGAAGGTGTAAAACCTATTGGAGGTTCAACCTCTAACAGTATCTCACGATCCAGTTCAGCCTATAGCTTCACATTTAGATTTTCAGTGCTTTACAGGTATAGGACAGGAAGAGCCACTTATCACCTCGGCTAAATCAACAACGTGCCTGTTAGACCCAATCCCAACCAGATTTTTAAAAGAAGTGATGCTTACGGTTGGAGAGCCACTTCTAAACATTATTAATTCTTCATTATATCTAGGTCACGTCCCTAAACCTTTCAAGTTAGCAGTTATTAAGCCGCTTCTTAAAAAATCTAATTTGGACGCGAATGAAATAACAAATTACAGACCGATTTCAAACCTTCCGTTCATATCAAAAATACTAGAAAAAGTAGTATCAGCTCAAATATGCACATTCTTGCAGGATAACAACATCCTTGAAGAATTTCATTCAGGTTTCAGGCCACATCAAAGCACAGAAACTGCACTAGTTAAGATTACAAACGACTTGTTTTTAGCTTCAGACCAAGGCTGCATCTCATTGCTAGTCCTGCTCGATCTTAGTGCTGCATTCGACACTGTAGATCATAATATTCTCATAGATCGCTTACAAAATTATATAGGTATTCAGGGACAGGCATTAAAATGGTTTAGATCATACCTGTCTGATCACTACCATTTTGTAGATCTAAATGGAGAACCCTCTGGTGTAATGCCAGTGAAATATGGGGTCCCACAAGGGTCAGTTTTAGGACCTCTGTTGTTCTCAATATACATGCTTCCCTTGGGTAACATCATTAGAAGACATGGGATTAGTTTCCATTGTTATGCTGATGATACTCAATTATATATCTCAACTAAACCAGACGAAATACCTAAATTGTCTAGATTAACTGAGTGTGTCCAGGACATAAAACCAATAACTTTCTTTTATTAAATACAGATAAGACAGAGATATTACTTATTGGCCCAAAAACCAGCACACAACAGCTTTCACAATTCAGCCTACGCTTAGAAGGATGTACTGTTACTACCAGCTCAGCAGTAAAAGACCTGGGCATAATATTAGACAGTAACTTGTCTTTTGAAAATCACATTCCAAATATCACAAAAACAGCCTTTTTCCATCTTCGAAATATTGCTAAACTTAGTAACATCTTATCCGTATCTGATGCAGAAAAGCTAGTTCATGCATTCATGACCTCCAGACTGGACTATTGTAATGCATTACTAGGTGGTTGTCCTGCATCCTCAATAAACAAGTTTCAGTTAGTCCAAAATGCAGCTGCCAGGGTTCTCACTAGATCCAGAAAATATGATCATATAACCCCAATATTATCATCCCTGCACTGGCTACCTGTTCAGTTTAGAATAAATTACAAAATAGTATTACTTACATACAAGGCCTTAAATGGTTTAGCTCCCACATACCTAACCAGTCTTCTGATACGCTACAATCCACCACGCGCCTTAAGATCACAAAACTCCGGACTTCTGGTAGTTCCCAGAATTTCAAAATCTACAAAAGGGCGTAGGGCATTTTCATATTTAGCTCCAAAGCTTTGGAATAGCCTTCCAGACAGTGTTCGGGGAGCAGACACGGTTTCTCAGTTCAAAAGTAGACTCAAGACGCATCTTTTTAATCTGGCATACACATAACTCATCCCATAATCTCATACTCCAGTACACCTAGCCCGAATGGCAACTACGCAAATTCTCCCCAGCTGTTCTGTATTTCTCTACCCATCCCGAGGCATCGGGAGATTTTGCCAGCTTCAGTAGACAAAGGCCGACCCTGCGAGGTTCCTGAGGCATCCAGAGAAGGACCAGCTCCAGCTGGATTCAGCTTTATGATGGTTGGAGCTACACATGCTGCTCCTGTGCTTCCAGTGATCCAGACCTTATCTGCCCTCTGCACCTACTGACTCGTCCCTATGTTGAACTGGTCTTCATGTCAATTTAAATAATTTCTGTCATATTGAATTTTCACCTGCACAACACACAAGATGTTATATCATTTCTATCTGTTATCACCCAAATGAGGATGGGTTCCCTGTTGAGTCTGGTTCCTCTCAAGGTTTCTTCCTAATGCCATCTCAGGGAGTTTTTCCTTGCCACCGTCGTCGTCACCCTTGGCTTGCTCATCAGAGAGATTTCATTAATTCGTCTCATTATTATTATCTACACATTTTTCTCACACATACACACTTCTAATTATTTTCTTTTCTAAAATTTTTTTTTTTTTTTTTTTTTGTGTGTAAATTTTCTTTCATTTTTGTGAAGCTGCTTTGAGACAATGACCATTGTTAAAAGCGCTATATAAATAAAATTGAATTTAATTGAATTGAATAAAACCAATTGATGTTTGCAGAAAACTTCAAGCACAGTACAATCATGAATCATTTCGAGGTAAAATATTTGAACAATGCAAATATTTTCAAGAAGGTTATACATCCAAAAATGACGATCCCAGAGGTTCGAGGAGGCCTGAGGCTCACTGCAGTCGTTTCCATGGACATTCCGTGTAAATTGTCTTCTTCTTCTGTTTTTCCGCTGTTCTCTTTCAGCAGTAGCCTCAGTGAATCATCTGCCTCCGTCTAACCCTATCCTCTGCATCTTCTTCTCTCATACAGTACCAACTAAGTTCATGTCCTCTCTTCCTGCATCCTCTTCTCTTTCTGCCCACAAACATGCCTTCCTCCTCTCCAATTTCGACCAACAGTAGCTGAAATCTCACCAGCACCCTGTAGGTCAACAGCATTGGTGCCATTCATTGTTAACCCATGTTAATGATTCACGTGATTCAAATTGAAATTCCATTTTTATTTGTCACATACACAGTCATACACAGTACAATATGCAGTGAAATGCAAATGTTTTACATTGAATGCTGTTCCTGGCACACAAGGCCGTGCAGAGACGTTTAAAGGGGCGGGTGCTCAAAGTTAAAAAAAAGACATTAAAAAAGGTTACGAGGGATCCACTGCCTTTAGCAGCCTCACACAGCTCCTTTTGTGGCTGTTTCTTCCTCCTCTCCTTACGAGGCATGTCTGGAATATTTGTTATAGTATTAGTAATATATTTTTTAAATCTATATACATAAAACACACAAACATGCACATGCAGTGCTTATTAAATGTTTAAACTGTAGAGATACAATAATTTTACTGCTGTAAAATCAGCATTTTATTTAAGTTGAAATATAAACCTAATATCATCTGTTACTTAATATATTTTCTTTAAAAACACTGTTTTTTTTAAATATCATAAATATAATAACCCATAATTATGTGGATATCCATATTAGATAATTTTTAGTGAAATAAAAGCCCTCCAGAAAAGAAGGGAAAAGTCCTGTAACTTACTTTAAAACAAAACATGTTCCCTAAAACAGTGGACAGAGCTACAGACCCCACTGTAACCCCCTTACCCAGTTAGCTAGCAGTTAATGACCACCACTACTTGTGCAGTTCATAAAAGGACAGGTAATGTTTGTCGCGCTGTTGCACAAACAGCACGGTCATTTATTTCAATTCATTTGTTGTTATAGACCATAGTGTGCGCTGCTGTGTATTTACTGTTTTGTTGCAGTCTGCACCTTCCAATTAGTTTGCCTGCTTCTCCTCCAGCTCCGCAACACCCAGCCTGCAGAAAATGCGCGTGCACTTTGCGAGCTCGTACCCGGCTTGTAACGAGCGCGCTCTGCCCTCAAGGGCGAGCATTGGTTAATGGCAGTCATGTGACTGATGCAATCCAGATCTTTTTATTTAGCAAAATTGAGATTAATAGTTACATTTTATTGTTGAGGGGCAAAGACAGGGCTCCATACGCACATACTGTGCACATTAAAAAAAATTTAAAAATAAAAAACCCAACAACAACAAAAACAAGAAAAGCGTACTTGAGGCATCCTGAAGGAAAGGGGCTGGTGCTCAAGCACCCTACGCCCCCGCCCCTCTGCACGTGCCTGCTGCCACAACCTTCTGCATTTATCCAGACTTGGGACTGGCACAAGAAGACACCGGATTGTTCCCCCTGTGATTGCATTTAGCAAGTAAAATGCCTGATCCTAGAAAATTGATTAATAAATTCTCGCTGACTTGCCAAAGGAACGCATCTGTCTGTGAAAACTGTACACAAAATCATTCACCAACACCAATTAAAAATTTACTGGCTGGGAGTTATTGTCACATCGACATCAGTATACAGTTCTGACTTTTCCACGTTTCATCCATTAAAGGAGTTCCTGGGAGGCCAGTGTTTCTAACGTGAAGTAGGCAGTCCAATTATGGATCCGGAGTACTGAGAACACTTTCTACCTTGATGGTATTCAAGCACTATTGAAACACTGGGATAAGATTAATGTTGCTGGGGATTATATAAAGAAATTATAAAAAGTCATAAGTGTGTTTTGTTATTCTGCAAAATCAAAAGTGTAACTTGAACACCCCTCATACTATGATTATTAAAATGGCTTTTATAAGATGGCTTTTCCCAAACTGATGATGTTAATACTGGCTATATAGCAAGTTAAACGTAGTTCTGGACTGAAGGTAAATTAATTTTGGTCTATGCTCTAATCACATTAAATCTAGCATTTATACCATTTACAGCTTCAATCTTTTTTATCTATGCTTTGTTTTTTCTTTTTTCTGTACAGCTCATCCTGTGTAGGGTGGTAGACAGCTGGGAGTCTACAGTACCTTAGGAAAGTAATGGAAAAAAAGCAGAGGACAACCTGGACACATACAATCAGACACTACAGCCAATTTGGATATACTCACAATCAACCTACAACACATACAATTATATTTTCAATTAAATTTTATTTGTATTGCGCTTTTAACAATTATCATTGTTGCAAAGCAGCTTTACACAATCAAAGGAACATTATGGAAATTTGTATGTTAAGTGAAAAATGTGTATGAATCAAAATGATCAGACTGTCCTGGATGGGCAAGCCAAGGGCGACAGTGGCAAGGAAGAACTCCCTGAGATGGCAATAGGAAGGAACCAGACTCAACAGCGAACACATTGTCATTTGGATGATAACGGATAGCAGGGATTGATCAGCAGTCAGATCCAGAGGGCAAGGGGGGCTGGATCACTGCCAGCTCTCTTCAGAGAGATAGAGGGATAGAGAAACACATGTGACATGAACTATTGGAAGAAACTACCAAGGGAGAACAAACTGGACAAGAGGCTAGTCTCAAACCTTTAACCCCGGAGGTAAAAGTTAAGTTAAGCCTTTATTTGTCACATATACATTACAGCACAATGAAATTCCTTCTGGGGTCAGAGTGCAGGGTCAGCCATGATACAGCACCACTGGAGCAAATAGGGTTAAGGGCTTTGCTCAAGGGCCAACAGTGGCAAGCTGGTGGAGCTGTGGATCAAACTGCCGACCTTCAGATCAGTAACTCAGTGACAAGAAGGCGACAAGATACACAACTGAACCACTGTGTCACTTATACCTTGTAAAGGTTTATTATATAAAATGTGAAGATCAGAAATAAGAAAACTGGGACTTGGATTAGAGCCATTTGAGCATGTATCAGTATAATGTATTCATTATCAGCCTACAGTAGGCTAATTGATTCAGTGTTGTCTGTGTTACCACCTTGTGCTAGCTTTAATTAAACTAATAGCTAAATGTCCATTCTTCATCCCTGAATTTGAAATCTCGCAAAAAGATTTTTAAAAACATGAATGCTTATTTCAATCTCCATATTTACTTACAATTACATGTCCATTTTTAAATGACTCACCACAATGACAAATTGATTGCCATTTTTGTAAAAAGAAAGACTTTGGACTAAATTTAGCAAGACCACTCTGTCTCGAGTGACTAACCAGCCAAGGAAAGGTAACATCATCCACTGGCCAGCACTGCACAAACATGCCTATGATTTTTATACATCATATTGCAAGGCTTTTTTTTATTTCACTTCTTCTCTTTCTGCACCACTGAATCTTCCCTTCTCCCTGACCAAGGTTACTCACTGACCTGAAAACACAAGACAGTCATACACTGAGGTGGTGAAAGTGAAGTTGTAAAGTTGCAAGACAAAGTACGTTATTATCCAATTGCATTTGACATTTTCACAGACTGAACAGGACATGGAAAATACAGGATTTTCCATTGAAATTGGAATAAATAAATAAATAAATAAATAAATAAAATCACTGCACGTGACACACTCACCAACAAAATATTGCAAAGCACTGTGAATAGGAAATACAACTCCCATGATGAATGATAAATAACTTTCCCAAGAAAAAATGACTAATCAGTGATTATACATTCATTTGTGTTAACTGCACTGTTAAAAATAAAAATAAAAAATATATATATATATATATATATATATATTTTTTTTTTTTTTTTTTTTTTTTTTCAAACTATGCCTTTTATTTTTAGTCTTAGATTACATGTAGTGTTACAGTATATGTAGTGTTATTGTGTATAGGGAAATAAGACTAGGCATGCAGATTAGGAGTTGGTGTTCTTAAAATTGCCCATAATGTGTGAACGTTAATCCTGAATGGAGGTCCTACCATGGTTGTATAAAAAATTAAATTAAAAAAAGGGCATAAATAAAACGGTCACCAACTCCTAATCTGCTTGTCTTTGGGCTGTAGGAGGAAGCCAGAGTACCTGGAGGAAAGTACGGGGAGAAGATGGAAAGTCCATGCACACAGACCCCAAGGTGGGAATCAAACACATCAAAAGATGGTTTTCCAGGTGTAAGGTGACCGTGCTAACCACTAATCCACCGTGCAGCCATGGTATGTTATACATTCCATATATGTTGTTTTTTTGTTTGCTTGTTTGTTTGTTTGTTTTTAAATGTGGAATGCCTGAGAAATGTAAGAAAAAGTGAAATGTGTGACAAAAAAAATATTATTATTATTATTATTATTATTATCATAATTATATCTCATACCTGATTGGGTTGTCACTTCAAACGTTTGATTTAGATATTTTCTACAATTTATTTGAAAGATAATTCATTTGAAATAAAAAAAGAAGGATTTTCCAGGTTCTTTTTTTCTTCTTCATGTGTGACACATTGTCGTATGTCTCCTCTCATCCCTGCGCGCTTGCGGTGTTACTTTATTACCGTAAAGCTCAGAATATAACTCTAACTTGTGCGTGTGAGAGACTGCGCGCGCGCGCGCGTGTGTGTGTGTGTGTGTGTGCGAGCGTGTGTGCGCGCGCTAAGCCTGCGGGAGGTGCTCAGAGTCAGTCAGTCACTTCAGTGGCTCTGGTGTCAGAACTTTCCTCCCGATCGTGATGTCTCTGGCTCTGGACATGGAGCTTGAAGAGGACTTTGGATGTTTGCTGAGACGCGCAGGAGGACTGTGTGAAGCTGAGGTCTGAGTGGAGCTCCGTGCACAAAGCCATCATGAGCTCAGTCAGTCACAGAGCCGGCTATTCTTTCTGCTTGGATATTATTTCAGTGGTGCAGACTCTCCTCGTGTTCATGTCTATTATCAGAGGTAAGACCAGGTACTGTGTGTGTATGTGGGGTGGGGGGGCTTGAAATTACTTTTCTTTATTATTAGGCATAAATTAAAAGCAATTAAACAAATACTACTACTGCTATTATTATTAGTAGTAGTAGTAGTAGTAACACCAACAACAATAATAATAATATAAAGAACAGAAATATAGATAAACGGAAAAATTTAACAAAAATAGATAAATAAAAAAAACAGATAGATAGATAGATAGAACTAATTGGTTAATAATAATAGTAATAATTAAAGAAGAAGAATACAAAATATAAAGATATAGACAATAAATACAGATAGATAGATAGATAGATAGAATGTTGAAATGGTTGTTAATAATAATAATAATAATAATAATAATAATAATAATAATATAAAGAAAAGAAATATAGATAAATAAAAAAATGAAGATCAATACTGTAGATAGAAAGAATTTTTTTATTATTAGTAGTATTATTATTATTGCAAATTGATTTTACTTTAATTAATCTTAAATCCCCCCCAAAAAACTTTTTCCCATAACTTACATTATTTTATTATTATTATTATTATTATTATTATTATTATTGCTCACATCTAAACACTCCGTGTGTGGTTTAAAAGTTCAACATTGTGAGAACTCGAGAATGGAAATGAAACAGAACCCTGCGCTAATAAAGTGTGGTCTTTATCTCAGTGGTATTATGAAGAAAACTCTGCTGGAATATTCTGCTTGACTTGCTGATGCAGGTCAGCTCGCATGTGCTCTGTATCATGGCATGGTGCAGTAACTTATTTATTTATCATTAATAATGTGGTGGAAAACGTAGAGTGCAGCCTGACTGTTAGAACTGTTCGACAGCACTGCGATGTCCCAGGTGTCGAAAAAGCTCAAATTGATTTATTTTTTTAAGAGTGAACATAATAGATTAGCTCTATTGCTGTTAATCTGTTGTAGGCATATTAACAATTAATTAGAGTATGGTAAAATGTCACATTTTTTTTCTATTGGTCTAATGGTCTTAAGATGCCAAAAATAAGTCACCAAAAGATAAATGAAACGATGTCTGGCTAGTCTAAAGATAGAGTACTGCACCACTTAAAGTTCCTCGGGAATACCGATTGAGGCTTTGCCACTACTACTTAGCTTTAATTTATTGCTGTGCTTGTGTAAGTTGGAAATTGATTTAAAATACAAATTTGATGCCCAGCTGTGGGTGAATTAATGAACTGTAAGGTCTGGCATAGTAAAAAGCTATTCAGACACTTATTGTTAATTCAAATTTAGTAGACCCCAGAGTCAATGTTAATTGGGAAAAAGAATCACTGGCACATGCGCATATATATATATATATTTGAGCAGCGTAGAGGAATTGGACAATACCATTGTATTCTAATATAACTTGACTATATATTTATATATAAACGTACCATGATAGCACTGGTGACGAATTATGGAAAAAGAAAGTATTATCTCAGTTTTAATTTTAAAAAATGGTGCATGTGTAATTATGGCAAATAAATAAGTAAATGAATGAATAAATTCCGAGCTAGATGAGGTAAATGTCAGATTATGTTTACTGCAGTCCTAATACTGTGTGTGTGTGTGTGTGTGTGTGTGTGTGAGTGTGTGTGTGTTTAATACATGATCCACGGATTACCCACATCTGGTTGAAGAATAAAGTACCTCGCTAAGCTCCTCAAGGTCACAGACTATTACAGTACATGCAGTAATGGGTACTCCTGATCAACATGTCTTCCTACTTACTGTATGGTTTTGTGTGTTAAATGAGCTTATCTTGAGATATTTATTCCTCATGTATTCCATCTGAAGGTTTTTCTTTGTCATCTCAGTGAGAATTTCCTTGCATTTAGCTTGATCATTCAAATCACTCTTTGTCAGTTGTCTGTTATAAAAAAAATAGCAGTGGTGAGTTGATGATCAGAGGGTTAGGGGTATTCAAGCCCTGCAATCACTGGGTTGCCACTGATGGTTCCTTGGGCGAGACCCTTAACCCTACACCTCATATAACCCAGCAACTGCTTACAGTGCCAGGCCCAAGCCTGGTTGCAACAGGAAGGGTTAAACCTGTAACTGGGGAACCCTTTTTAAAATGACGACAAAAATTTAGAAGATATATTGGTTTCCCATTGTTGAATCGCTTATTTATTGCCATTCCAGAAATAGTTGTCAAAACTCCAGTCATCAGTGAGACTTGATGGATAATGCTCAAGGTTTCTTGACCAGCTAGAGAACACCATATAAAGAATTAAAAGTGAGGAAGGCTTGCTAGAACAAATTGTAAATGTCAGGGGTGGGGATGGGCAGACATCCTGGTTGAAAAAAAAAAAGTTGGAAATAACAAGGCAACTACACAACTTCAGGCTTTAAGGGTCCTTTTGAATGACAATAGTTTTAGTGTTCTAACTAAAAAATTACTGGGATAATGGAAGTGGAACGTTTACCAGAAATTCTCTATTCTTACCAGAAAGTTCTAATCTTCTAGAAACCTAGTAAACCAGTGTAAGGATCTAGCCAATTACAGAAACTTCAAAGTATATAAATGCTTTTTATACATTTTAATCATTTTAAGCCTTTATATATATAAATATTTTTTAGCATGCGGAATCGCTTAATCTTTTAAAACCTCCAGAAGATTTAGGGAAAAGAGCAGTTTACAGTAGTTTCATGAAAAATGTGTAGTTCCAGGGCACACCTGGAGCCGAAATCAACCATTTAGGAGTGATCACATGATGTCCTTCTACATGATTCACATGCTATAACGCACAGAGATAAGGCATTCTTATCTCCACAGCTTCACAGCTGAGAAAAAAAAGACACGAATGATTGATGAAAATTCCCTGTATACGTTATAGCCAAACTTTGGTCAGATGTTATTTGTAACAGACTTTAGTTACAGCTATTATTTAACACATCTCATCACAGCCACCAGTAACATCTGATTAGTACTGTACAACCATGTGCACTGTTACTGAGCTCTGCAGGGTTGTCAATCTTTATAAATGGCAATGGTGTACTGTAGAGCTGGCATTCTCAACCTTTTTTAATCACTGACAAAGGGCTTACAGTAAGGGCTTAATATTCCTGATTTGTTTCAGCTGCCTATACCTGTACTTATTTTAACCCGAACTGTCAGAAACACGTCAGCAGATGTGTCCTTTGCATATGGAAGAGATCTGCTCTACAAGATTACTCTGGTTAAGAAAATTAGAATTACTGGTTTAATCATAATCGGGCAAAGAAAACAACTAAGGAGATTGCTGAAATTGGGTAAAGATCTACCTATCTACCTATTACTATTTCTGGAGAGATCAAGTAATATCAAAAGACCCATAATCAGGCACAGGAAGCAAAGAATAAGTTTGAGAGCTTTAATTAAGACACTGGATAAAGTGCACACAGAAAACCAAGTGTATGCAGTACTGTAAAAACAGAAGGGAAATTTCTTAAATGGTAATAGTATTCAGCAGCAGTGGCAGCTGGTGCAAAAAAAATTTGAGAGGCGCAGACAAAATGAAACTTTTAATAATCACCTGTAAATAGCCATAAGAAGTGCTGGAAAAGCACAGAGTGTAAGCTCGGCCACGATCACTTGACTGCTGCTTAATTAGAAGATCAGTTCGATCTGGTCCAAGCTCTTCAACTTTTTTTCTTTCTTCGTCCGATTGCCTTGCGAAGGGGTATTTTAGCAAAGAAATTACACCATTTCTCTCATATTTAGCTGGCTTCCACATAAATCACTATTCAATACATTAACTAACAATCTGCTGACCGTTAATCTATGTGTGCTTTAGTTTTCTATATTGGATTCTTCTCCACTGGTAAGGTAGGTTTTTAACTTTTGTACTGTTTTTGAAACACAATTGGTTCTTACTGTATACTGTACCTAGTTTTTGCTGTTAGGTAGTGTTTATTACATTGTGATTGAAGTAGGTCTAAAGCAAATTGTTCTCAGGTAATTAATCAACAGTAGTTTCAGGCTTCCTTAAGGTGTGAATTGTGGGCAGGGCTTAGCTACTTATATTGAAGGTGTCTCCGCTACAGACACAAGTGTCTGTAGCGGTTAATAAGCATGTACTACAACAAAGTTAGTCAACAATCTAGATAGCAAGTGCAGAGAATTGACTCAAACTCTTGTTCACCAAGTTTTATAGACAATTACTTCAGTCTACAGTAGCATGTGTCTTCAACCTATCTCTGTCAGTGCTCACAGACCAAGATGCTTTTACTCACACAGCAGAGGCAGATCCTCCAGAAACCTCATCTACCCTCCAATTCTGTCTCATTGCCCTGCACTGGTGGCAGGTGGGCTCTGGAACTGCCAATCTGCTGTAAAGAAAGCAGATTTTATCTCTGCAATAGCTACCCATTACTCTTTTGACTTTCTGGCAATAACTGAGACCTGGATATCTCCTCAGAACTCTGCTACACCTGTTGCCCTATCCTCTGCCTATGTATTCTCTCACACTCCACGAGAAACTGGTAGAGGTGGTGGTACGGGTCTCCTGTTGTCCAAGAGATGGTTCTTCTCGCCAATCCCCCTGTCTCATCTCAGTTTTTCATCATTTGAATTTCATGCAGTTAAGGTAACCTCTCCAATTAACCTCCACATCTTAGTTATTTACCGTCCTCCTGGCTCTCTAGGAAACTTTTAGATGAAATGGACATTCTTCTTAGTTTTTTTCCTTCTGTTAACACTCCTCTCACTGTTCTAGGAGATTTCAACCTTCCATCTGACAAACTCCAATCCTCTTTCCTTCTCCCTCTACTTAACTCCTTCTCTTTAAGTCAAAGTCAAAGTCAACTTTATTGTCAATTCTGCTACATGTACAGTGCATACATATAGAGAATCGAAATTACGTTACTCTCGCCCTATTTACAAATAACACTGAAGAGGTAAAAAAAAAAAAAAAAAAAAAAAAAAAAAAAAAAAAGACTTAAATAACACAAACTTAGAAAGGCAACAGAGGTGAGGTAATTTAGTTACTATCCTGCAAAAAGGGACAGTTAACAACACAGAACGGTACAGTGCAATTGGAATAGTGCAAGTGTGCTTATTTTAGTTGAAAAGAAAGTGACAAGTGACAACATAATGAGCTATATGAATCAGTAAACAAAATGGGAAATAAATCCAGTGAGAACAAGGAATGGTTTTTTTTTTTTTTTTTTTTTCCCACCGGTTTGAGGTAGTGAAAGTACCAATGGTGCCTGGAGCACAAAGTGACAGGTGCAAGTGTATGTGTGAGTGAGTGTGTGAGTTATTGTGAGTGTTGTGTGTCTGAGAGCGTGTGTGTGTGTGTGTGTGTGAGGTTTTTGTGAGTGTTTGTCTGAGAGCGTGTGTGTGTGTGTGTGTGTGTGTGTGTGTGTGTGTGTGTGTGTGAGTGTGTGTGTGTGTGTGTGTGTGTGTGTGTGAGAGAGTGAGTGTGTGCGAGTGTGTGTGAAAAATGAAGGAGTCAGAGTATGACGGTTGGAGAGACCGAGGAGCACAGGGGAGGCAGAGCTGGAAGAGAGTTGAGCTTCCTGATCGCCTGATGGATGAAGCTGTTCTTCAGTCTGCTTGTCCTGGCTTGGAGACTCCTTAGTCTCCTCCCTGATGGTAGCAGACTAAAGAAGCTCTGAGACGGGTGGGTAGGGTCACGGGCAATGTTGATTGCTTTTCGTGTGAGGCGGGTGTTGTAAATGTCCAGGAGGGGGGGGAGAGAGACACCAACGATCTTCTCAGCTGCTCTCACTATGCGCTGGAGAGTTTTCTGGCAGGACGCATTGCAGGCGCCGTACCACACAGTGATGCAGCTGGTCAGGATGCTCTCAATGGTGCCTCTGTAGAAGGTGCGCATGATGGGTGTCGGGGCTCCGGTTCTTCTCAGCTTACGGAGAAAGTAGAGACGCTGTTGAGCTTTCTTAGCTAGTGCTGCAGTGTTGATGGACCAGGAGAGATCTTCCGTCATGTGCACACCCAGAAACTTGGTGCTCCTTGGGTGTAACTCTAAACAGCTGCCCTCCCACACACAAGGCAGGGAATTCTCTCGATCTCGTTTTCTGCCGTCCTTGCCCAGTCACGGATGTCACTACTATTCCTCTTCATAAATCTGATCATTACCTGGTATCCTTCACCATAACCCTTCCTATTCTATGTAAACCTAATGACCAAAATTTCTCTTTTTCTCGCAGAAACCTTCACTCTGTCTCCCCCGCCTCTGTGTCTTCGTGCACCCTATCATCCCTCCCAGACCCAACCTCCTTCTCCTCTCTACCACTAGAGACTGCGACTGAAACTTTCCTCTCCTCTCTCTCCTCATCCATAGATCTCCTTTGCCCGCTGTCATCTAAACCAAGGAAGACGTCTTGTCCTGCTCCTTGGCTATCAGATGTACTATGCAACAACAGGAGAGAATTAAGAACTGCAGAGAGAAGATGGAAGAAATCGCAACTTGATGCAGATCTCATCTCTTACCAGACTCTTCTCTCCAAATTCTCATGTGCTGTGACTTCTGCCAAAACTACCTTCTTCAGAGAAAAGCTGGAAGCCGCTGCACATGATCCTGGCAAACTCCACAACATCTTCTCCTCACTACTCAACCCACCAACTCCTCCTGCCCCTTCCTCTCTGACTGCTGACGATTTTGCCACATTCTACGATGGGAAAATTGCAGCAATCCGCCAGTCCTTCGCTCCCAACCAAACTCCTACAGCAGAACCACAGGACCTTCCCTTCCCTCCTTTAGCAGAATTCTCCAACTTGTCATCTGATGAGATTCAGCAGATCATCTCGTCATCTAACCCCACCACCTGTTCATTAGACCCAATCCCCTCCACAATGCTCCAGGCAATCTCACAAGACCTCCTTCCCTTCACCACAACCATCATCAACCATTCCATATCATCTGGTCATGTTCCTGCTGCTTTTAGGAAGGCAAGGGTTATTCCCATCCTCAAGAAACCCTGCCTGGACCCATCAGAAGTTAACAACTATCGCCCGGTATCACTTCTCTCTTTTATTTCCAAAATTCTTGAAAGAACTGTTTATAACCAAATGTCTCTTTATCTCTCACAGAACAACCTTAATGATCCCAACCAATCTGGATTCAAAGTGGCACATTCCACAGAGACTGCCCTTCTGTCAGTCACTGAGAAGCTCCATGCTGCTAGATCTGCTAAACTGTCATCTGTTCTCATCCTCCTGGACATGTCAGCTGCATTTGACACGGTGAACCACAAGATTCTATTATCTATTCTTACAAGCCTTGGAATTTGTGGAACAGCGTGGCAATGGTTTGCTTCTTACCTAGAAGATAGGTCATATGAGGTAACATGGAGGGGATCTACATCTGCTCCATGTAGACTCTCTACTGGTGTCCCACAGGGCTCAGTACTTGGTCCTCTTCTGTTCTCCCTCTATACCCAGTCTCTTGGTAAAGTCATATCATCGCATGGATTTTCATACCATTGTTATGCAGATGACACCCAACTTACTCTCTCCTTTCCTCCCTCTGACACTCAGGTTTCCACCCAGATCTCAGCATGTCTGGCAGACATCTCATCCTGGATGACTGCACATCAGCTAAAGCTCAATCTGAGTAAAACTGAACTGTTGTTCATCCCTTGTGACTCATCCCCAGGTCAAGACCTTGTGATATCCCTGGACAACAACCAAATCACTCCTTCAGCCACTGCCCGCAATCTTGGGGTAACCGTGGACAACCATCTGTCATTTTCCCCACACATCGCTAACCTTACTCGCTCTTGTAGATTTCTTCTTTACAATATCAGAAGAATTCGCCCATTTCTTTCTTCACAGGCTACTCAGGTGCTTGTTCAGTCCCTTGTTATTTCAAGACTGGACTACTGCAACTCACTCCTGGCAGGTCTGCCTCTGTCCACGATTCGTCCTCTGCAACTGATCCAGAATGCAGCAGCACGTCTCGTTTTTAACCTCCCCAAGTTCTCCCACACCACCCCACTCCTCCGCTCCCTGCACTGGCTTCCTGTAGCTGCCCGCATCAAATTCAAAACGCTGATGCTTGCCTACAAAGCTAAAAATGGCCCTGCACCCACTTACCTCTCTGCTCTAATCACACCACGCACTGCACCACGTTCCCTCCGATCCTCCAGCACTGCTCGCCTCATCCCACCATCTCTCAGGGATCGAGGGCGACATTCATCCAGGCTCTTTTCTGTTCTGGCACCTAGGTGGTGGAACGAACTTCCTCTAGATGTCCGTACAGCAGAGAATTTGACTATCTTTAAACGACGACTCAAGACGCATCTGTTTCTCCAGTACTTGGACTAACCCCCCCCCCCCCCCCCGCAAAAAAAAAAAAAAAAAAAAAAAAAAAAACCTCTCTTCCCAGTTGTGTTCTACTAATGGCACTTAGTTATAAACCTAGTTAACCCAGTGTAAGTATGTATCCAGTGATGTTAACTTTAAAGCACTTTTTGTAAGTCGCTCTGGATAAGAGCGTCTGCCAAATGCCTAAATGTAAATGTAAATGTTAATAAGACTTTTTGAGAATGGTCCTGCCACTGTTCAGCACAGTTCACCAAGTCTCATAAGCCAAAAATTATGGGCTTGGTAAAATAAAATAAAAAATAAATAAATAAATAAATATCCAACATGGCCTAAAGATGAGGATAATCAAACAAGAATTGTAGATTGTAAAATCTGAAGTTGATGAGGAGTGGGGCTGCAGGTGTGCAGGAACAGCCACAAAAGCAAAAGCATGATTGCTTCCTCGGTCAATAAACATCTAGACTTGGAGGAACCAGAACAGATAGACGTATACTGTAAAAACAGTAAAAACATGCCGGTGGAAGTGGCAGTACGGGGCCAGACTGGGCCATCAACTTCATGGACGAAGCGAGGTCAGAAAGTTGTATCATGGTCAGTTGAAGTTGCATTATGAAAAACAGACAGTGTTAATCATAGCTATGTTTAATAGTAAAAGAAAGTATTTCCTCATAAGATTGACACTAAACAGTTGTGTGGTCATAAGAAATTAACTTGTTTGTAAGACTAATCAGACAAAAAAAATTTTTTATTTGTTAGGAAACTTAAATATTGAGTTTTTGGATCAGAGTCCTGACCTTCACCCCATTGAAAGCACTTAGGGTGTGTTCTAAAATACTTTACGAGGTGACTTGCCTTTTCCGTCATCAATTCAAGATAGCATTGAAAACAAATGTTGTGACATATTGCATAAGTTTGTCTAAACAATATCATGGTGAATCCAACTAAATACTAATGTGCATTGTTTTTTGGGCAAGACTGTGTATACATAAATTATAAAAATCCATGATACACACATACACAATATGTCATATTTTATTGTTATGGATCAAAGTCAGACAGTATCTAATACACTACAGAATATTAAAGTCAGCCCATAATGAGCTCCTAATTATTTCATCTTGTTTCTATGAACCAAGAGCAGTACTTTGATTTTATGATCATTTGAGCATGATCATTTTATACCATTTTACACACACACGAACACACACACACACACACACACACACACACACACACACACACAAATCTATCTGAGTATCTGAGTGTTAATTTATTTGTTTCCTTGTGCTGGTTCAGTAAAGATCTTGTATATATTATAAATGTCTGCAAATATTATACGTATACATTTTAAATGAACACAATGTGTATGTATGTATACAATCACATAAGATGTTTTTAGCCAAACAGATTTTCACTTCTACGCTCTTCTCCAGGTAGGACTTTCACAAAGTTTGGCTCTTGTGCTCCCGCCGTAAACTACAGCCTGAAATATGACCCATTTGCGGTTAATAAACAGGCATGAATACTGTTTATTTTTTAACCTTAGAAACCATGACTTATGTGCTTCCAGGGTCAGGTGTAAATCTTCTTTCTATTAATTAATTTAAGATTTACAAGATTTTATGAACTTGTAAATCTTAAATTAACTTTGATTTATGTCAAAGATGTGGTTTTAGTTTTTTCGCTTGTGCTTAAGTTTAAGAAACTGTCCATGAAAAGAAGAATTTTATTATACAGATGGTCTTACTGCAGTTTTACAGCCACAGTACCTAAAGGAAGCCAAAAGCAAAAAGGCAGGCATAACTCGAGAAGTTTTGAAATCATAAGAGAGTCTATTCTCCTCTGGCTGACATTGAGGAATTAAAAATTTTATGTTTACTGTGAGACTGTTTCATTTTATCCAGAATAGTTACTTAGTTAGTTTGTATGCAAATTAATATAAAATTATATAAAATATCGAGAGTATAGGGAGGCATGGTGTCTTAAATGTAATGGTTAGCACTGTCGCCGTGCACCTCCAGGGTTAAGTTTCTATTCTCATCTTGGGTCTGGTTGCATGAAGTTTGCATGTTCTTGCCGTGCTTGGTGGGTTTCCTCCGGTTTCCTCCCACAGTCCAAAGACATGCAGATTAGGCTAATTGATGTTCCAAAATTGCCCGTAGTGTGTGAATAAGCCTGTGAGAGTTTATCTGTATATGTGTGTGTGCCCTGCAATGGATTGGCACCCTGTCCAGGGTGTACCCCGCCTCGTGCTCAAATTTTCCTGGGATAGGCTCCAGGCCCCCCGCAACCCTGTATACTGGATAAAGCGGTATAGGCAATGAGTGAGTGAGTGATATATACTATACTAGTAAATAATTATTACTACTTTCAGTAATCTACTGAAATACAGTGAATGAAAACTTATGACTCAACATATCCACAAGTTTATTTTTAGGTATAAACATGTACTAGTCTTTCAGATACTAAAGGCTATTTAATACATATTTCCATTTATTATAATAATAATAATAATAAGAAGAAGAAGAAGCCTGGGTTTTAACATTTCTTTCTTTCTTTCGTTCCTTTTTCCTAAGCAGTCTTACACATCTGCCAGAAACTTTAGTGCTGACCAAGAATTTGATGCAGGACTAGTTCAGTGAAAATACTTGGCATTTGCCACCAGGACAGCAGTAAATGTCAGGTTGTTGGATGAATATAGAACCTGAATGGAATCACACACTGAGAATTAAATACTAATAGACAGAACACAGTTTGCCACATATCCTGTTTAAAGGGGTTTATTACATGCATTGCGTTCCATGTATTTTATATTTGACCTTACTGACTTAGCCTTGCTGTCCAAGTCATTTTGTCATCAGATATGTAAGAAATAAAGCAGTCAGTGCTGTCATAGGAAGATAATCAGGGAGAGCTGGTGTGATGCAGTCCAACACGAACACAGTTACTGTTACTATAGTGAAGTGTTTTATTCTTCTCATACATCGATCTGCCTAAGATTACAATTAGGAATTGTCATATGTCATAGTAAATAAATAAATAAATAAATAAATAATAGTCACATTTCATCTTGTGGATCATTCTGAGACGTAACAGAGTTTTGGCGTTCTCTCACCAGTCTGTCTCAGGTAGAGGGAAAGAGAGAGAGAGTGAGCCAGAGGAGAAGAGAGAGAAGAGGAGAGAGCAGAAGAGAAGGAGACATGGCAGTTAGGTATGGTCACAGGAAAACCATGTATAAAGTGAATGCATATTTAGGGCATGTGATGTAATAAAACATTTGTCTCTCTCTCTCCAGTTCTCTTTCAAAGGCTTCTCTCGATGCTGCATGAAAACGCTATGGGAACCATTTTGTCATGTTGCCGGTTGTGAAGCATGTGTGCAAACACAGCAAATTTTTGGCTATACAGTATATAACCTCGGTCAGGTGACGTCATCTGATTAGATGCAGCTGCAGGTTATAAATACTAGTGAGCCAGCGACAAACCTCAGATCATTTGTCTTCACCTTGTTGTTAGCGTGTTTGTGTTTAAACCAGCAGAATAAGAAGTGTTTAACTCACCAATATCGGAGTTTTAAACAAGATGTCCCTCCGTGTATGATAATCCATATCGGAGGGCGATCTTTACTGCTTCGATTAAAAAGTGCTCGCGTGCCTCGCATTCCTTGAGAAACTTCGAGCCGCGGCGCATTTTGGTGCTTAAAACTCACTTCCTCGTTGGATCGGGAAATCCCTCTATCCACTCTCAAGCGCGCCCTGCGCTTCCTGTGAATGGGCAAGGAAAAACATCCTATCGTGCTTAAATCGCGGAGATGGAAATAATCTCCGAGCACTAGGAAAACAAAAAAACAAAAAAAACGACTGTTTCTGCCTCAACGACGCGCTCCCCCCCCACCCCCCTTAGCTTTCTCCATATGAGTTAACCCTTTCATGGAGTAAGCTGTATTAATCCTGTGTTTTCCTGCCATTGACTTATTTATTTGTTTAAATATAGTTCACGTGGAAGCACGAGTTATATGATGTCGCCCAGATAGAAGAGACGCTTCAAAAGCTATCTCTCTCCTGGGACATCATCCTGCCTGAAAAGCTAATACTTCCTTTCAAGCTGTGTAGACTTTCATCTTCCCTGGAGGGAAAAGCTTTTCAGGCAGCAGGTCAGGTTGGTGCTCCTTTGCACACCATGGCGGTTTTGCAGGCCTACCACGCTGACCTGCTGAGAGACTTGAGCACTGGCGGGGCTCTTCAGATAGGGCGTATTGGAATTACGCCGGGCCACAGACTTGTCTCTGCGTGCAACAAAAGCAGACGGCTCGTGCTATCGGCCGTTTTATGGCTGCGATGGGTTTCGCGCGGATGCACTTGTGGTTGAATCTTAGGTGCATCAAGGATAAGAATCGTGCATTCCTCCTGGATGCCCCTATGTGGCCTTCCGGCCTGTTTGGCGATATCGTTAACTCGGTCGCCACTAGGTTCATGAGGCAAAGTTATATGAGCTATATGATGCTAGGTGCACCCCGAAGTAGTCAGTCAATCTGGGAGAGATTTCATGTAGCAGAGGTGGACCGCTTTGCCTCGCAAGATCAGCAAATGTCCCCTTTGCTACTCCCTGACTCTAGATTCTAGTCCCTCAAATGGAATGTTTTTAAAGGGTGACACTGGGTGAGAGATGCTATTGCCCTCTCCTATGTGGCGCGTGGGCTCACTTCGCCTCTAGGAATCAGGGTTCATTCAACCTGGGGGATCGCCTCATCTATTGCACTAGCAAGAGGTATTCCCCTGCAGCAAGTGTGTGCGAAGCAGGTAGACCCAGTCCACTGCTGAATTGTTTCAGTGCTGGAGTTCCTGCAGGAAAGTTGTCCTCGGGCCTGTGCCCTAGTACTCTCAGGACGCACATAACTGCATCCTCACTCAGCTATTTTCCGAAAGTTCAGCATGCACCCTATGAGAGATGCTATTGCCCTCTCCTATGAGGCGCGAGGGCTCACTTCAGTGCTCTAGGAATCAGGGCTCACTCAACCAGGGGGATCGCCTCATCTATTGCATTAGCAAGAGGTATTCCCCTGCAGCAAATGCGTGCGAAGCAGTTAGACCCAGTCCACTGCCGAATTGTTTCAGTGCCGGAGTCTCTGCAGGAAAGTTGTCCTCAGGCTTGTGCCCTAGTACTTTCAGGTCGCACGTAACTGCATCCTCACTGAGCTATCGGACTAAGTCCATAAACAACATCACCCTATTGTTTTGAAGCCTTCTGTCCTCCGCCTTTACAGCTTCGGAGCAGGAGAGACTTCACTTACTGTATCCAGTACGTGCTCTTCAGATTTACGTCCACCGCATGAGCCAGTGGTGTAGGTCAGAGCAGCCTTTACACGTCTTGGGGCCGCGGGAACGGCCGCCACTACACTGGGTGAGAGATGCATATTGCTCTCTCCTATGAGGCGCGTGGGTTCACTTCGCCTCTAGGAAGCATGGCTCATTCAACCAGGGAGATTGCCTCCTTTTGCACCAGCAAGAGGTATTCCCCTGCAGCAATTGTGTGATGCGGAGGGTTGGTCCTCCCCGCACACA
Organism: Channallabes apus; assembly: GCA_030522415.1. Classification (NCBI taxonomy): domain Eukaryota; kingdom Metazoa; phylum Chordata; class Actinopteri; order Siluriformes; family Clariidae; genus Channallabes; species Channallabes apus. Next base: position 30,350,796 of record CM060111.1, on the reverse strand, counting down.
TTTGTTACATTATAATCTGGATGTTCATGCTACTCCGGGCTCATGGAAAGCCCCGAGTTAGCTGCCCAGGCATAGTTCTGAGACCTTCTCGGCTTTGTGCGCACACGCTACACAACGTTGGGGTCCAGACACTTGCAGTGCGGCGGCGTTGGTATTCTCGTTCCCATAGCGTTTTCACGCAGCATCGAGAGAAGCCTTTGAAAGGGAACGTCTCGGGTTACTTTGCTGTAACCCTGTTCCCTGAAAAGGTGGGAACGAGATGCTGCGTCGTAATGCCGCACTACCATGTGACCGGACATCCGTTCAGACAAATTAATCTGAGGTTTGTCGCCGGCTCACTAGTATTTATAACCTGCAGCTGCGTCTAATCAGATGAAGTCACCTGACCGAGGTTATATATAGCCAAAAATTTGGCGTGTTTGCACACATGCTTCACAACCGACAACATGACAAAATGGTTCCCATAGCGTTTTCACGCAGCATCTCGTTCCCACATTTTCAGGGAACAGGGTTACAGCAAAGTAACCCGAGACGATTTTAGGAAATACAACTTTTATGTTTCTTTGCCCCTCTGTCCATTTGACATCATTACTTGCTTTGCCTTTGTTCTTGTTTGCAATCCATTTAAAGCTGAAAAACTATCTTTATATCAGATCGTTGGGTAGGGGAGTGGTGGCTAAGACCCTAGGTTGGTGAATTAAGGATCCAGGTTCTAGCCACGCAGTCAAAGGGTTACCACACCCTCATACCACCAAGACCGGTTAGAAAAATGAAAGGGTTGTGTCAGGAAGGGCATCCAACGTAAAACCTGTGGCGACCCCTTGATGAAAGCAGCTGAAAGAAGGTTTACTGTATCTTCATTAAGTGTTGCAAAACATAAGCATCAGATAGGAATAAAAGGTTTATAATATTGATTTATACTCTACGAGGTAGATCTTTTTTTTTACAAGCAAGGACAAAGAGAAAAAGCCTTGCATGCTTTAAAATAATAAATGGATAATTTAGTTCATTTTCAGTAAGTGCTGTATCCTGGTCAGGGACGCGGTGAATTCAAGGCTCGTCTCAAGAGCACAACTGAAATAAATCCTACCAGACAGGACAATTCCCAGTAATCAAGCTGCTTACATTTTTCTCCATGTCATCAGTAGATTACGAAAGTTTAAGACCAGGCATCCAAGATTGAATCATTTCCCCTGTTATGTAGGGTAATAGAATTGCACTTTTTTTCACTCCAGCTTTACATCGACAGGATTGTGCAGAAGAATACTGCAGAAATGGTGTTAAAAAAGTGTATTTTCTATCAAAAGAGAAAGGACATCTTCAGAGTTACAGTACTGTAGGTCTTAAGGAACTAGATGATAGCCCTTTGTTAAAACTCTGTTAGAGAAGATTAGTACAGCTTGGAAAGTAAATCTGTGCTAATTCAAAGCTCTGTGGTAAAGAGTTAGGTATTTGCAGAGGTGGAAAGTAACGAATTACATTTACTCGCGTTACTGTAATTGAGTAGCTTTTTTGTGTATTTCTACTTTTTTAAGTAGTTTTAAAAATCTGTAATTTTACTTTTACTTAAGTACGTTTTGTTTGAAGTATTGTAATTCACTACATTTTAAATCATATTCGCTACTGAGTAAAAAATAAATGAATGAAAATGATAAAATAATAAAAGTATTATGCTTTATAAATGCTCCGTTGCGCGACGTGTGTGTATCATGTCCTGGTCGCGCGCCGATCCAGACTCCACTCCAGGTTTTCTGACATCGGCAGCTACCTGACCTTCCACACGGTCGCTTCCGCCCTGAGTGACGTCGTCGACTAGCACGCCCACATACAATATAAACCGGAGAGAGACGCGGGAAAGAGGAAAGAGGTTGTGATTTTGGTGTTTTGATATTTGGTTGTGTATTCCGGTTTTGACTTTCTGCCTCCAATTGACTTTGATTATTGCTTTGTCCCTTTGGTTTGGTTGGTCTTTGTATATATTTGTAGATAATTTCATTGTTTTTGGTTTAGGGAGTCCGGGAAGGTACCTGTATTTTTGTTTCTGGGTTTTTTTTGTTGTTGTTTCTTTTTGCAGGTAATCTAGCTACTAAATATAAATACCATTTTGTTTGTTATTTTGGCCTGGGTCCATCCTGAATCTGATCCTCCTCCTGGTGTGTGTGTGTGTGTGTGTGTGTGTTTGTATATACAAACCTCATTATTTCATCAGTTAATGATTGGATCTAGTTCTTTCTGCCATATACAGTACCACCATTTCCATACAGTTTAAAATAGAACCCTGAACCATTCTTTTGCTGTATGGCCCTAGACTGGGACGTAACACCATATTTAAGTGACCACTTTGATTTTCAAGCACAAGAAAGACAACAGCTTTATTATGCAAAGGTGTTCCTTCAGTTAAAAACAACTAGTTTGAGATTTATATCTGCTCATCTTTTTTGAACTACGCTAGAATGCCTCATCCCACCCCCGCTGTGTGTGTTTTTTTTTTTTTTGATATTAAAAAAAAAAAAACAGAGCCAGATCAATATACAATAATCTGTTAATATAAGAGTGAACATGGAAACACCCAAGGGCAAAACAATTCAGCAAAAGAATCACCCCCGCTGTTAAAAAAATTAAAATAAAAAAGTAACTCGGTAACTTTTACTCTGAGTAAATTTTTTAATGAGCTACTTTTTACTTTTATTTGAGTAGATTTTTATAAGGGTAACTTTACTTGTACTTAAGTAAAATTTCACTGAAGTAACAGTACTTGTACTTGAGTACAACATTTTATTGCTCTTTCCACCTCTGGGTATTTGGTGTTTATTTGAAGATTCAGGTGATAGAACAGCCAGGGGGAAAGTTCTTTCCAAAAAAAAAAAACAATATTCATGTTCAATTATTGTGAGAATTCAAAGGACACTCACACAGACATTTGGAGAACATATGAAACATCTACTCACGAAGTCACCTTGAAACACCCCTGACAAAAAAAAAGAAAAACAATAAAACTACAAATGTGAATGATGAGTCACTGTGCCTTTGTAGTGACTCTCTCATTACAGCTTCATAAGAAAATCCTCAGTCTCTGTAGGTTCCAGACAATAAAAGGTGTTTTAAAGACTGTTACGTAATATCCTACTTAATTATACTGCATCAATTAAATCTATTTTAAAACCAATTTTCCTGAAACATCACAAGGCAGATAGAATGACCTCATACTGTAGGAAAGCTCTAACTACCTATTTATTCCTACATCTTAGGTCTTCAGGTCCACGATTGATTGGCGTAATAATAATTCGAGATAGATGTAAAAAGGAAAGAAAAGAGATCCGTCACTAATTATACTCTCTTTCCAAATTATACTCCTTGTTATGAGGTGCTGAAGAAATGATGGAAAATTCAATATGGGCAGGTTCATGAATAAGAAGCTGAAATTGTAGCTGTTTTGTATCTAAAACTTTGTGAAAATTCAGAATCTATGAGCGCTTGATTAAATACCATTTTATGTAAAATTGAGCCAAGTCTTGAGTAGGTAAAATTCAAGTGACATTGTATGTGTATGTAAATGAGCAGGTGTGTGTGTTTTTTATGTGTTTCTTGGCAACAGGGCTTGGTAGCACGTGGTTAACAGCTGAGATCTGCCCCCTTGGCCACTTCCCATGTGGAAATGTGAGCATGTGTCTGCCTCAGGTGCTGCACTGTAACGGCCAAGAGGACTGTCCAAACGGAGCCGACGAGGAGCACTGCGGTCAGTCGTTAAAAAACAGTTATGAACATATTGCTTGCATTTACATTGATCGGTCAAAACATTATAAGTACTTACAGGTGAAGTGAATAACACTGATTATCTTGTTAGAGCTGTAATCGGGCCTTAAAAGTTAGACCCGACTGGGCTCGAGCCCGACAGATTTCGGCCCGAGCCCGACAAGTACATTTTGATTGACAGCCTTTTAAAAGCCCGAACCCGTTTACAGCCCGACATTATTCAAATGTGCACAGCTTCAACCCCCTCCCCCCCCAACCCCCAGTTATCGCCTATCCGCTCCGCTCGCTCTGCCCAGTTCGCCCATACCTAAAACCGCCACTGTTTATTTATGACTAACATATAAGCTACAGGCATCTTGGAAGTTGGCACAAAAAATAAAAAACCTCCTCAGCATCCATTTTCGCATTTCTCTCGCACTAATCAAAATGCATCACATGACCGCTCATTTACCAAGCAAGCCCGAGTCCAGTCCGAGCCCGTGTAAAATTATATTATTTAAGCCCGAACCCGACCGAACCCGTCGGGTCCTGTTGGGTCCCGTCGGGCTCGGGCAAAGATCTTCAGCTCTAATATACAGTATTAAATACAGTAATAAAGTTGGAAGCAGCGGCAAGTGTGGGCAACCGTAAGGATCATAGCGACTCTGAAAAGGGCCAAAAAAGTGTGACTAGATCCAAATGTTGAAAACAGCAGGTCTTGAAAGCTAGTCACATCTGGTCTGATCCCACAGAACACCAGCTTCCCACAGAAACACAACGCTCCATGGCATCGTTATTCCCTAATCAGCCTCATGAGGAAGATAATGTGTCCTGACCCACTGCAAAATTGTTCAGCAATATATTGAGGAACATAACAAAAAGTTAAAGGCCTCTGAATTCCCCAGATCACAAATTGATCATCTGTGGGATGTGTCGGACAAACAACTTCAAACAAACTGACAGGGCTTAAAGGCTCTCATGCTAGTGTCTTGGAGATCATACCTTGGAAGGGACGGGCTGTTCTGGTGGCACGAGAGGGAGTGATAATAGCTACAGTACAGTAGATGGTGTTGATGTTATGGGTGATCAGTGTTTATCTTTCCATCTCAAAATAATAAATGAATGAAATATACACAGACCTGATAGTTTTTTTTTAATGTATTCTTACAGTACATTTCCCTAGACAGTGTCAAGTTTCCCATGCTTCTCTTTCCATGGTTCCCCAACTTCCTTCTCATTCCTTAAATGGCAATTCTTTCCATGGCTCGCTGGAATTCTTTTGTTTCCCCAGAAACCCTGTTTCCCTGGATTTCTATAGAATGTGCAAATGTCTTGAACTCAGGAAATAAGTTAGTGCGTATATACGTGTTATGAAGAACATTCAGACACCATGGTGTGGATAGGTATTAAGGTCTAAGAATAGGTATTAAATAACCACAAAAAACATTAAAGTTGAATAAATAATTAAATATTGATCGAGTGATTGATTGATTGATTGATTGATTGCTAATCTGTAGTCTATTTAAAACTGTCCTTGTCTGCTGCATGCCTCCTGCCAGTAATTTTTATATCTTTTATAGAAGTTTTTAGAATTACTCTTTGTATAGTCTCTCATCTCAGATTTGTTCACTACTAAGAGCATGAAGCTCTAAAAGACACACGGATTTCACCAATGTACACAAGCTCACTGATTATATAAAGCTCAAATTTTCATTGTCTTCCCAATTTTTTATCCATTAGCTAGCTCACTTCTTCTAATAATAGGTAGCATCCAGTAGACGTAAAGGGTGTGAGATGTTTCCTCCAAGACACATGAAGCCAACATGTTTTCTCAAACTGATCAAACTTCATTCATATGTTACGATGCAGTAAAACAAATCTTTACTGTCATGTCATGACCAAAGTTGCTGTCCTGGTCTCCCACGGCACTACTCAAAAGCTTACTAGGTTTTCACAGAGGGACTACTTTTCCAGAGGGAAGAATCTGGAAATGTTAAAAATTTAGTCATTGCCTAGAATAGCCGCTAATCGCCATGTGTTTGCTCTCACTACGCTGCAAATAGACAGTCAGAATTGTATTATTTTTAACACAAGGTCATGTGTTAATGCTCTTGAAATACATGATACGTTAAACTAAAATCATTCAGATTTCCAAAACATTAGGCAAATTAGGCAAAACAACCACATTGCATGTCTCAGTGTGTGTTTTTGTACATATGTGCATGTCTGACCTTTTTCACAACAACAGCTTGACCACGATGTGCCGAATTGCTAATCCTCTCTGTATCCTGTAGGAGATAACAGTGGCTGGGCCAATTTTTTCGACAGGACCATTCAAATAACGTCTCAACGTGATCTGACCACAGACTGCTGTAAGAGCACACTCTCATTTATAATATAATCTCATTTATATTCTTTGCAGATTCTTTCAGAATCAGCCTTTCCAACATTGTTTATCACTTAACATCACTTAACTTTGTGTGAGAAATTTGAAAGCGCTTAAACAGAAAATGCAATTTTTGGGTTTTATGTGAGGTTTATTACTTTATCTTTCTTTTCATCCTCTCTCGCTTTCTCCTTGTCTCTATCTTTCTATCTCTCCTTTTTTGTACACAGTTCTCCATCAATATCCAGATCGCTGTCAGTGCATCGAGCTGGAGCTCCAGTGTGTGCGCATTGGTTTGAATTCCGTGCCGTATGTGTCCACCAATGTGACCTCCCTGTATGTACTTTCCGTTATCAACTTGCACCAGCTTGCATGCAAACACAGCAGCTGCCATGATGCCACTTCCTCAACTGCTGATAGGGACTTTAGCCTAATCCCAACAGTAGACAAACACTCAGGCAGCTAGTTCACCAAAGGCATTAAGTCTTATATATTATGTATTATATTTGAGCATTGCAATAAGAAGGACATTGTTGTTACTTATTTACAGGGGAAATGCATGATCCGAAGGTAGTGAGAAATTGCCAGATGATGTAATTGACTAATTTGATTTGAACGTCAAAAGATGTTAAATTTTGGGGAAGTTTATGGATTTGGTGGCATTTTATAACTATTTTACAGCATAATTATTTAGCAAAAACAGTATCTTAATAGGGGCATGTACTGTAATGGGTATACAGGCTGTAGGCAAATATGAGAATTTTCTAAGCTTGTATCTACAGTATATCTTTTTTCGATTTTTTTCGAAACATATTATACTCTCTCTCTCTCCCTCTCTCTCTCTCTCTCTCTCTCTATATATATATATATATATATATATATAATTTTAATTAGGTAAATGATTAATTTTAGCAGAATAACACAATATAGTATAAGCTATTCGAGAAAACCAACATAGACAATTAAGCATAAAGCTATTTAAACCAGCAGGGAGAGTCTTGGTACTATAATTAGAGAAAAGCTGTTGGCCATGGGAGTTAATTTGCTCGCATCCAAGAGGTATTGCTTCTCAGTGGAAAGGTGATCAGTGCCAAGATGTAGTTCAGGTACTGTATCAATCAAACGTTTGGGTACACCTCCTAATTCCATGAAATTTCCAAATAATATCCCTTGAACTGTTGATATTCAAATGTGTCTGCTACTTTTATTATAATTATAATAATAATAATAAAAAAAAAAGTAATGATATTATATTACATATATTCACTCACCTAAAGGATTATTAGGAACACCTGTTCAGTTTCTCATTAATGCAATTATCTAATCAACCAATCACATGGCAGTTGCTTAAGCAATTTTGAGTGTGGCAATTTTGAGTGTGGCATGGTTGTTGGTGCCAGACAGGCTGGTCTGAGTATTTCACAATCTGCTCAGTTACTGGGATTTTCACGCACAACCATTTCTAGGGTTTACAAAGAATGGTGTGAAAGGGGAAAAACATCCAGTATGCGACAGTCCTGTGGGCGAAAATGCCTTGTTGATGCTCGAGGTCAGAGGAGAATGGGCCGACTGATTCAAGCTGATAGAAGAGCAACTTTGACTGAAATAACCACTCGTTACAACCGAGGTATGCAGCAAAGCATTTGTGAAGCCACAACACGCACAACCTTGAGGCGGATGGGCTACAACAGCAGAAGACCCCACCGGGTACCACTCATCTCCACTACAAATACAGTAGGATAAAGAGGCTACAATTTGCACGAGCTCACCAAAATTGGACAGTTGAAGACTGGAAAAATGTTGCCTGGTCTGATGAGTCTCGATTTCTGTTGAGACATTCAAATGGTAGAGTCAGAATTTGGCGTGAACAGAATGAGAAGATGGATCCATCATGCCTTGTTACCACTGTGCAGGCAATTGGGCATCGTTTAAATGCCACGGGATACCTGAGCATTGTTTCTGACCATGTCCATCCCTTTATGACCACCATGTACCCTTCCTCTGATGGCTACTTCCAGCAGGATAATGCACCGTGTCACAAAGTGACGCTGTGGCGACTCCTGAGAGTGAACAGTGAAAGACAAAGAAGAAGATGGATGGTGCAAACATGATTAGTGGATCAAGCATTGCAGTGGTGTATTAGTTAACACTCCATGATCAACTGTTCAATACCGTAACAGTGGTGTGGGCTGTGATGCTCCTGATAGTCCATGAGTGGGGTGACAGGGTGAATAATGCCTCTTACCCTTTTCAGACAGCGTTTTTTTGTAGATGTCCTCCAAGGTGAGTAGCAGGGTGCCAATGATTGCTTGGGTGGTTTTCACAACCCTCTAAAGGGCTTTACGGTCCTGAGCAGCGCGGTTGCTGTATCACACTGAGATGTACAGTACTATAGCTTGTGAGTATGTTCTCAGTGGAACAATGTATCCTGGAGCACAGGTGGGACTGTGTGGATCCTTATGCTCTGTAAAGCCTTCATAACGGCTCTGACTCTGGTACCGTAACTCTACATGAACTTCTCGTCTGCAGCTGAGATAAGTTTTGGTCTGGGATGGTGAGATGATGATGAGAGCCAGTTTCATCATGGTGCTTGATGTGTTTTGCAGATTCACATGTCAAAACTGTTCTTGCAAGAACTATTCCAGAACAGCTGACTTTCATGTATTTAAAAAAACAGCTGATGTTATTGTTGTTGTGGATGTTGGTGTGTGTGTGTGTGTGTGTGTGATTTCATAGTTTTGATAAAAATATAGTATTATTCTAGAAAAAAAACACTAAACAAAAAACACTGAATTAGAAGGTCTGTCCAAATGTTTGACTGGTACTGTACTTAAAAGTCCCAAAAAAGGCCCAAACAAAACAGGTAAAAAAGAGAGAATTACATTAATAATAAACACAAGCATGACTCCCTGCATCCCACTTTTCCGTGGAATGTGAACTGAAACAATTGAAAAAAATTATAAACAAGACATGTCACACAAATCTACAGTGGTGTGAAAAACTATTTGCCCCCCTCCTGATTTCTTATTCTTTTGCATGTTTGTCACACAAAATTATGGAACGATATCGCGGACAATATTCAAATGCAATTGTAAATAGCATTTGCAATTGCGTTTCCCATATGTGGACGCACAAAGTGTGCCATAATTCAAATGCAATTGCAAACTTTGCATTACCGTTTGCTGATTCGCCTTTGCGAGCGCACACTGACTGCCAAATTTCAAATGAAAAAACAAAGTCCATTTGCATTTGTATTTCCCAGGTCTTACACGTCATGAACCTGTCATATTTAAATAGCAAAATCAATCACCACGTTTGCTTTTTCACTTTCTCTGCGCCGCGCGTCAAGCCGGCCAAAATTCAAACGCAATCGCTAATCCATTTGCAATTGCATTTCCAACACGTTACACAGAAACCTGTCAATCAGCGTCAGGGGCGGGTCTATACTGTGGGGCGGGATTGTATGGGGAGTGACGTCACTCGCACTCGCCGACCAAGAGGGGGATATTTGAGCACTGGAGGTGAACCGAGATTATCTCATTTGTTTATCAAGAAATAAACACACAAAAATGACAAATCGCATATTTTCTTGCTCCGGAGTGGACAGAGAAGTTTTTACAAATAAAAATATTTTTAGATCTTCTCTTGTTACAGCCTGCTGGAGCTAAATCTTTCAGAAACGCTGCGTACCGGTGTTATGCGCTAAAATGCCTCCCTGCCACTGATTGCACCCCCACAAAATCTCTGTCAAATATATGAGGACATCACAATCAAATATTCATATTATTATTATCAAATATAATATATGAGTATTATCACGAAGCGATTTTTATTATAAATAAGAAATATAAAAATATACATGTACAACCCCTGGCAAAAATTATGGAATCACCCCTCTCAGATGTTCATTCAAATGTTTAATTGTGTAGAAAAAAAAACAAGCACATACATGCCACAAAACTATTTTCACTCAACAATCCAAACTTCTGGCTGTATAAAACACTTAAAAAAAAAAACAAAGAAAGATAACTATAGTCAACGACAACTGTTTTAACAGCTCAAACAGAGGAAAAAAATATGGAATCACCAAATAAAAACACTACTTGTACTTTGTTGCACCACCTCTGGCTTTTATAACAGCTTGAATTCTCTGAGGCCTGGATTTAACTAATGTCCAACAGTATACTTCATCAGTCTGTCTCCAGCTTTGTCTTATTGCAGTTGCCAGATCAGCTTTGCAGGTTGGAGGCTTGTCCTGGACCATTTTCTTTCATTTCCACCACAGATTTTTAATTGGATTAAGGTCCGGACTATTTGCAGGCCATGCCATTGACATTATATGTATTTCCTGTAGGAATGTTTTCACAGATTTTGCCCTATGGCACGATGCATTATCATCCTGACAAATGATGCTACCATCACCAAACATCCTTTCAATTGATGGAATAAGAAAAGTGTCCAAAATCTCAACATAAACTTGTGCATTTATAGAAGATGTAATGACTGTCATGTCTCCCATACCTTTACCTGACATACAATCCCATATCAATAATGATTGTGGAAATTTGCATGTTTTCTTCAGGCAGTTGTCTTTATTAATTTCATTGGAACGGCACCAAACAAAAGTTCCAGCATCATCACCCTGCGCAATGCAGATTCGTGATTCATCACTGAATCTAACTCTCATCCAGTCATCCGCAGTCCAAGATTGTCTTTCTTTAGCCCACTGTAACCTTGTTTTTTTCTGTTTAGATGTTAATGATGGTTTTCTTTTGGCTTTTCTGTATGTAAATCCCATTTCTTTTAGGCGATTTCTTACTGTCCGCTCACAGACATTGACTCCACTTTCTGTCCATTTGTTCCTCATTTGTTTTGTTGTGCATTTTCTGTTTTCAAGTCATATTGCTTTAAGTTTTCTGTCTTGGCGCTTTGATGTCTTTCTTGGTCTACCAGTACGCTTCCCTTTTACAACCTTTCCATTTGATTTGTACTTGGTCCAGATTTTAGACACAGCTGACTGGGAACAACCAAGAAGTTTGATAATTCTCTCCTTTGTTTCAACTGACATCTCTCGTGTTGGAGCTATGAGTTATGTCAATCATCTTGGTTCAACACATCCCTAATGTGTGCAAGCACTCTTTTTTAACTGTAGACTAATTAGCAGTTGTAGAAATGCAAAGTGCATGGTGATTCCATATTTTTTCCCTCTGTTTGAGCTGTTAAAACAGTTGTCGTTGACTATAGTTATCTTTCTTTGTTTTTTTTAAAAGTGTTTTATACAGCCAGAAGTTTGGATTGTTGAGTGAAAATAGTTTTGTGGCATGTATGTGCTTGTTTTTTTTTCTACACAATTAAACATTTGAATGAACATCTTCTGAGAGGGTGATTCCAGAATTTTTGCCAGGGGTTGTACATGTATATTTTTATATTTCTTATTTATAATAAAAATCGCTTCGTGATAATACTCATATATTATATTTTATAATAATAATATGAATATTTGATTGTGATGTCCTCATACATTTGACAGAGATTTTGTGGGGGTGCAATCAGTGGCAGGGAGGCATTTTAGCGCATAACACCGGTACGCAGCGTTTCTGAAAGATTTAGCTCCAGCAGGCTGTAACAGGAGAAGATCTAAAAATATTTTTATTTGTAAAAACTTCTCTGTCCACTCTGTCCAAAATATACCGGAGCAAGAAAATATGCGATTTGTCATTTTTGTGTGTTTATTTCTTGATAAACAAATGAGATAATCTCGGTTCACCTCCAGTGCTCAAATATCCCCCTCTTGGTCGGCGAGTGCGAGTGACGTCACTCCCCATACAATCCCGCCCCACAGTATAGACCCGCCCCTGACGCTGATTGACAGGTTTCCGTGTAACGTGTTGGAAATGCAATTGCAAATGGATTAGCGATTGCGTTTGAATTTTGGCCGGCTTGACGCGCGGCGCAGAGAAAGTGAAAAAGCAAACGTGGTGATTGATTTTGCTATTTAAATATGACAGGTTCATGACGTGTAAGACCTGGGAAATACAAATGCAAATGGACTTTGTTTTTTCATTTGAAATTTGGCAGTCAGTGTGCGCTCGCAAAGGCGAATCAGCAAACGGTAATGCAAAGTTTGCAATTGCATTTGAATTATGGCACACTTTGTGCGTCCACATATGGGAAACGCAATTGCAAATGCTATTTACAATTGCATTTGAATATTGTCCGCGATATCGTTCCATACAAAATGTTTCTGATCATCAAACACATTGAACTATTAGTCAAAGATAATACAAGTAAACACAAAATGCAGTTTTTAAATGAGGGGTTTTATTATTTAGGGAGAAAAAAACTCCAAACCTACATGGCCCTGTGTGAAAAAGTAATTGCCCCCTGAACCTAATAACTGGTTGGGCCACCCTTAGCAGCAATAACTGCAATCAAGCGTTTGCGATAACTTGCAATGAGTCTTTTACAGCGCTCTGGAGGAATTTTGACCCACTCATCTTTGCAGAATTGTTGTAACTCAACTTTATTTGAGGGTTTTCTAGCATGAACCGCCTTTTTAAGGTCATGCCACAACATCTCAATAGGATTCAGGTCAAGACTTTGACTAGGCCACTCCAAAGTCTTCATTTTGTTTTTCTTCAGCCATTCAGAGGTGGATTTGCTGGTGTGTTTTGCGTCATTGTCCTGCTGCAGCACCCAAGATCGCTTCACCTTGAGTTGATGAACAGATGGCCAGACATTCTCCTTCAGGATTTTTTGGTAGACAGTAGATTTCATGGTTCCATCTATCACAGCAAGCCTTCCAGGTCCTGAAGCAGCAAAACAACCCCAGACCATCACACTACCACCACCATATTTTACTGTTGGTATGATGTTCTTTTTCTGAAATGCTGTGTTACTTTTACGCCAGATGTAACGGGACACGCACCTTCCAAAAAGTTCAACTTTTGTCTCGTCGGTCCACAAGGTATTTTCCCAAAAGTCTTGGCAATCATTGAGATGTTTTTTTAGCAAAACTGAGACGAGCCTTAATGTTCTTTTTGCTTAAAAGTGGTTTGCACCTTGGAAATCTGCCATGCAGGCCGTTTTTGCCCAGTCTCTTTCTTATGGTAGAGTCGTGAACACTGACCTCAATTGAGGCATGTGAGGCCTGCAGTTTTTTAGATGTTGTCCTGGGGTCTTTTGTGGCCTCTCGGATGAGTTGTCTTTGCGCTCTTGGGGTAATTTCGGTCGGCCGGTCACTCCTGGGAAGGTTCACCACTGTTCCATGTTTTTGCCATTTGTGGATAATGGCTCTCACTGTTGTTCGCTGGAGTCCCAAAGCTTTAGAAATGGCTTTATAACCTTTACCAGACTGATAGATCTCAATTACTTCTGTTCTCATTTGTTCCTGAATTTCTTTGGATCTTGGCATGATGTCTAGCTTTTGAGGTGCTTTTGGTCTACTTCTCTGTGTCAGGTAGCTCCTATTTAAGTGATTTCTTGATTGAAACAGGTGAGGCAGTAATCAGGCCTGGGGGTGACTACAGAAATTGAACTCAGGTGTGATAAACCACAGTTAAGTTATTTATTAACAAGGGGGGAAATCACTTTTTCACACAGGGCCATGTAGATTTGGAGTTTTTTTTCTCCCTTAATAACGTAAACCTTCATTTAAAAACTGCATTTTGTGTTCAATTATGTTATCTTTGACTAATAGTTAACGGTTTTTGATGAGCAGAAACATTTAAGTGTGACAAACATGCAAAAGAATAAGAAATCAGGAAGGGGGCAAATAGTTTTTCACACCACTGTATTACTAAATATTGTCCATAATGTGAGGTCTGAGACAACACTGGAAATCTGGGATATAAAAAAAAGAAAGTTTTAGAATTTTAAAAACAGAGGAAAAAATGTAAGGCGGCGCAGTGGTGTAGTGGTTAGCACTGTCGCCTTGCACCTCCAGGGTCTGGGTTCGATTCCCCGGCCAGGCGATTCCCATCTCTGTGTGCATGGAGTTTGCATGTTCTCCCCGTGCTTGGTGGGTTTGGTGGGTTTCCTCCGGGTACTCCGGTTTCCTCCCACAGTCCAAAGATATGCAGGTTAGGCTAATTGGCGTTAGCCTAACCTGCACCATAGTGTGTGATTGGGTGTGTGAGTGTGTGTATGTGTGTGTGCCCTGCGATGGATTGGCACCCTGTCCAGGGTGTACCCCGCCTAGTGCCCGAAGTCTCCTGGGATAGGCCCCAGGTCCCCCCGTGACCCTGAACACAGGATTAAGCGGTATAGAAAATGAATGAATGAATGAATGAAAAAATGTATAGTCTCTAGAATATTTCAAAAGTTACTATTAAAATGTAGTCAAATCTTCAAACATGAGTCAAAAATTATTTGCACTCCGGTTACAGTATATTAAAGGCTACTGTCTCTTCATTCACTGCTGTGCAGGTGTGAACATCTTAAATCAGTTCATTTGTATGCTCTTGTATGTATGCTCTTCTTGTCATTTGAAAGAAGAAAGAGGGGTTTTTTTTTTACATGAGGATGTACCTGGCGTTTGGATATCTGCAAACAAAATTTGAACTCTAGGATACTCTAAGGAAGGTGGAAATTCCTTAAAGAGAATCATTACTGATGATGAGACATGGATTAATCACTATGAGCCTGAGAGTAAATGGCAGAGTATGGAACAAAAACATCCTCGATCACCAACCAAGAACTTACTTTCTGCTGCTCCCGTCAAGAGGTTGCCAACTTAGATAATCCAATCCACACACACAACTTGGCACAGGTTTTAGGACAGATGCTTTTCCTGATGCAACCCTTCCATTTTTCTAAACAGACTTGGGACGACATTGCATGCAGTAGCTGGGTAGTTTGGGTGTGGCAACTTGCTGAGACCGGGACTCGAACCTGGATCATTGGATCCTCAAATCAACAACCTAGCGTCATGAGCTTGCACGACAATGCACATCTCCACACTTCTGCCCACACTGTCGTTCTGAGGTGTGAAAGCATCCTCCCTATAGTCCTGATCTCGCACCATTGGACTTTCACCTATTCGGCTCGCTGAAATCAGCCCATGAGGATGAAGATTCACTGCTTCCCTGTTCCTTTTAGCTAAGCCTGAAACATTTTAATGAGGGAAGGTGAAAGTTTGTTGACAGATGGATAAAGTGTATCAGATTATGAAGCAGGAGATTATGTCGAAAAATGATGTATTTGTCTTTCCCAAAGGTTCATTAAAATAAATTCTACAGAGTGCGGATAATTCTTGACTTACTTACACTTGGTTATGTTGACTTATTTGTATAAAAGGTAGAATTTCCTCATGACTGTTGTTGTTGGTCTTTCGGCTGCTCCCGGCAAGGGGTCGCCACAGCGGAATATCCAGTCCGCACTACAACTTGGCACAGGTTTTACGCCGGATGCCCTTCCTGACGCAACCCTCCCATTTTATCCGGGCTTGGGACCGGCACTGTATCCAGTGGCTGGGGTGTGGGCACTGGCTGGAATCGAACCCGGGCCGTCCGCATGGCAGGCAAAACACCTACCACTGAGCCACCAGTGCCCTCACGTAGAATTTCCTCATGACTAATGCCTTTAAAAAAAATTTTAAGTAAGTCATTAGGTTTTTCCCCAAACTACAGTAAACTGCATGAGCCACACTAAATCCTGTCCCATGCAACGTGAATTTAAGTCCTGATTAGGCTGTTGGTCTAAATAATAAATGTGGCTTTATTAAAGAAATACATCTCAGTAAATACAGTATATGCATTTTACTACAAGCTTGTTTTATTTGCCTACATCTGTCTCATTTGGCTCTTTCTCAATTTACTGGATATGATAAACCTGTGAACCTTCCATCTATTAATCAATGTCCAGATTAATAACTCTGTTTTTTTTTTTTTTACCATTATCACACCCTGTTGCATCTTTTCTGATGCATCTTCATGCCAAATTAACAGCTTTTTCCCCATTCTTTTACAGGTCTCTTAAAAGCAATGCGATTCGAGTATTACCAGAAAATGCTTTCATTAGATACACAGAACTTCAAAGACTGTAAGTACCTACAAGCCTTTTAAAACTTTCTTTTTCATGTTGCTTTTTTGTCTTATCAAAAAAAAAAACTGGAATCTTTAATCAGCATGGATTATCTGTTTTAGTACATTCAGTGCTGTAATAAGTGCTATTACTGTAATGTAAAATAGATTCAGGTTAGAATACTCATTAAAAAAGTTTTTTCTACCACTAAATAACTAACTGATTCATAAAAAGGTGGCACGGTGGCTTAAGACCTTCAGGGTCCGGGTTCCCAGTCCAAAGACATGCAGATTACGTTAACTGGCATACCCAAATTGCCAGAAATGTGTGAATATGCGTGTGAATGTCCTACCATGGTTGTAAAATAGGAATAAATACGATTGTAATACATCTGTGAATTGAGATAAAGTTGGTTTTATAATATGGCCATTCACTGGACATTCGAGATTCTCTCTTCAGTTTCTTAACAAGAGAACATAAAAAATTGTCTTAATGTGGAATGCACAACAAGAACAACCATATACAGTATACTTGTACATTGCCCCCACCCCCTCCCCCCAATAAAGCCTACAGGATAGTTACTAAGGAATGCGGGTCATTGGCGAAGTTAGGGAATGTCTAAAAAGTCAAGACCTGGGTGACTGTGTAAAATATTACTAATAATTGGTGATTTCTCAGGCTGGTAACTCTAAATGAACTTCTAAATAATTAACTCTAAATGAGTTAATTTTGAGGTATGATTTCCTGGGATGGTCCTTATGAGAGCCAATGTGCCAAATGTGTCCAAACATTTGACTGGTACTACAGGTCTTAGGCACTGTTCTAGGCACTATCACTGCCAGGGTTAACCTGTAGGACATACTACATTGTATACTTTACATAACTCCGAGTAATCATAAAAACGTGCGACAATATCAACTGCCATTTTTTTTCGATAAATCCACCCCGTTATTATTTAAATTATATTATTATTAAGTTATTTTTAGGTGAAGCAGGAAAATCTTGGTGTCAAAATGAGGCCATCACAGAATCCTCAATTATATATTCTAAAGCTACGATTAAATAGTTTTTCCGAGCCCCTCCCCCTCAACAAACTCACACTGGCCATATCTCAGGAACTGGACATATAAACCTGGTATTAAAATGGAGCTTATTGAACTAGGTACAGTATCTGAAAATATGCATCACTCAAATCACACAAAATGTGACTTGATTTGATGTGTTGGGTCAGATATAATGATTATACTAAATCACACTGAATTAATGTATTATTTTTTCAATTGGCCAAAAACTAAAACAGTATACTTTTTTCGTAAATGTAAATGGTACGGTTCGACACTTTATGACACTGGGCTGTACTCGATTGCCTGGTTACGATGCAATGTTCGTGTAAACAAAGGGATACGCCTTCTATTGTTCTATTGTGCAATCATTTCAGATTATATTCAGATTTGCACGGATCATTAAAATAAATAACAAGTTCCTAAAGCTTTGATCCATTCTTCTGTCTCATTAATTCCACTGACCCTGTCCTTAGTTACATTTCATACCATATGTCGTGTTCTTTGCCCTGTCACTTTGTTGTTGCTCTTGTTTGCACATGTCTTACTTAGCTAGTTAGTTTTGTAAGTTTATGTTGTAATTTGTTAGGTCTATATGTCTTGTCTCTGCTAGCCAGCTAACTAGGCCTCTTTAGTTAGCTAGTTTAGTGTTTCTGTTAATTTATGTTGAAATTTATGTTGCATGTAGCACCTGGGTCCTGGAGGAACGTTGTTTCGTTTCACTGTATATGGTTGAAATGACAATAAAAGCCTTTGAACTTGAACTACCAGTGAGTCCTCAGTGGTGGACTAATGGCCAGTTTACCAAATGCAACCAAATGTGCTAGTAATTACCACAACATTAATAATTAAAGAGATACCATTGAAAAATGCCTAGTACCCAGGGATTCTATTGTTGTGTGTTTCAGATTTCTTCAGGATAACTGCGTAATCTCTGTATCAGATCGGGCTTTTAATGGATTATTCAAATTGCAGAAACTGTAAGTAAATTTAGAAATGTCACAGCTTCCTTTTGATGAAAGGTCAATGTGAAGTGTGTGTGTTTGTGTTCCTCATGTACCGTATATGATTATTTAAATACAATTAGAATGATATATCCCTTTTAACTGATACTTAGGTTAGGTTTTTGTTTTGTGTTAAATCACCCTATACACTGATGCTTTTGGCAATATGCAGGTTTTCCATATTCATATTAAGTCTATTTTACTAAAATGAATAAAGTTTGTAAGCATACTTAATTCTATTTAATACATTTAACTCAACTATATATTTTAGTATATATTTTATGTACTTATTTATTAATTCATTTATTCATTTATTTTGGTGTTTTCTCCAGTTTTATGTTGTTCAAAAATACAGTGATAAAAAAAGAAAAGGCTCAGCATGTATTTAAAACATAAACTTCAATTATATTTCAGGTTCACTTATATAACTCTATGTACATATAGAATAAAGGGTTAGAGTGCTTATTTGTTCAAGCTGGAGTTGGGTGTGCAAAAAAAATAATTTTTTTTTGCTTGTAGAATTTCATCTTTTATGAGAGCTCTCAACTCTGCATCAGTCCCCGGCACACAAAACTCCAGCATGAACAAATAAGGACTCTAACCCTTTATTACAGAGAGACAGAGAGAGAGAGAGAGACAGAGAGAGAGAGAGAGAGAGAGAGAGAGATTCAATCATTACTTTATAAGCAACAATCATGATATGTACTTTAGTACTTTTGTAAAATGTGCTAATATAAAGTACGGACAATACAGTACAGTGTATAAATACAAAAGAAAAGAAACAAAGAGTAGAATAGTTATACATTTTCAAATTAATTACACTAGGTAATATTGCACAGTTTAAAATGCCATTATTGTTTTTGCTATTGCACAAAGATTTAAGTTATTGTGAAAAACAGTATTAAAAGTGTGTATTATGGTGACAGATTTACTGAGAGCAGCTCTGATTGTACAGTCTAATCGAGCTGCTCAAACCTCTATCGATCAGAACTAAACCTCTAGCTTTTAAAGTGGACATACAGTCTCAATTTTTGCATAGGTTAATATGATTATTTAGGGTCCTAATGAAAAGTTTGTAATATACTTTAATTAAAAAATCTCAATTGTTGTGTAAAAAAAACATTACTTTAACCTGGTAAAAAGTAGCTCTGTTCTCAGCAACCTGTTTCAGTACATGCTCCTTTAGATGTTAATGACCTCTACTGAACCCGCCCCCCAGTTCTGTGGGGCGTGTCTTCACAATACAAGTGGGGTATAGCTTTGACAACAGTTAAAAATATTTAAAAAACAGTTAAAAATAATTTTACATGATGTTAGAATTATTTTATATATAAAGGAGTTATTTCTACTCTCTTGCTCTCTTCCTCATACTGTACTGTAGATCTGATATTAACGTGTTAAATCTTCCCTGCTGCTATCTTCCTGTCTCCTCTTGCATCTGTTCATTCATGCTCACCTTCCCATACTCTGTCTCTCTCTCCCTCTCTCTCTCTCTCTCTCTCTGTCTCTCTTCCTCTCCTTTGATTCAAATTCAAATTTTATTTGTCACATACACAGTCATACACAGTATGATATGCAGTGAAATGCTTATACGACAGTCAGTGACCTTAAAAATTAAATAAATGAGTAAGGAATAAATATCAATAAAAAGAAATACTAAAGAAAATGAATTTAACTAGTAAAATAGTTGTACAAATATACAATGTACAAATGAGGGCATAATAAAAATCTTACAAAATATAGGGGATATATAAATATTATTATTATTATTATTTTTATTATATATATATATATATATATATATATATATATATATATATATATATATATATATTTTGTAAGATTTTTATTATGCACTCATATTTATATATATATATATAGTTATATATGTGTAGCGCGGCCACATAAAGGGGCGGTTAAACTGCAGGGGAAAAGGGAAGGAGCTAATGTTGCTCACCTGCACACACAAACTGACCCCTTTCGGTTATTTTCGTCCCCATGGCAACGGTGCCTTGGTTCCGGGGTTAAGCTCTCGCGCGCATGCGCAGTTGTGCCACGAGGGAACCCTGATGACCTATCAGGTCACGTGTGCCGGTATAAAGCCGGAACCGGCATGACAGTCAAGACGGGGAGATGAAGCAAGCAGCGCTGTGTATGGAGAAAGAGAGAGAGATAGTTTATGATTGCCATTGGATTATTCTTTTCCTGGACGTCAACTATACCCCTCTGATTCCGTTTCTCGAGCTCCCGGACTTACCATCTTTCACCGGTGAGCTCGAGCCGTCTCCCCATTTCATCATTCCCTCCATTTTCAATAACACGGACTTGGACATTCATACATACGCACTCACACACTCGCACACATTACTGACATTGTATATATTTGTTTATATTTTGTATATATTATTTTTTCGTTGCACTTCATTTGTTTGTTTGTCTTTTGTAAATATTACACTTTGGTTTGGTTTTGGAAATTGTTGTTGTGTCCGTCTGTCCTTGCTCCGCGAAGGTTGCGCAATACCGGAAGTGAGTGTAATCAACCCGTTTATAGATCTTAGACCCCGATTTAGTGTAATTAGCTCTAATAATAATTCTGAGCGTTACATATTGGTGGCCCGTACGGGGAGTCTAATTATTAGGGTAATTTTCCGGTGTTGTGTGAATTCGTGGAGCAAAATAGACGCTAATATGGCTAGTGCTAAGGCTAACTTGCTTGCTAATGCTAGTAGGACCGGGAGGGCCAACTATGTTGCCGGTAGTAAAACACTGGATGAGGAATGTGTATTTGTGACAAGGCGTAATCCTAAATCATTGCTTAGTTCATTATTTGTATCAGATAGACATGATAACATTGAGGGTCTTGTGTCAAATATGTCTGATAGTTTAAAAACGATGCGTTCTGAACTCAAGCAATGTAAAGGGGACGTAGTGGCTATGACTGAAAAAGTGGGTGTGTTGGAGAGGAATTTCAGAGATTCCATGGACAGCAGCTTAAACCGTGAACTCAGTTTTCGACAGGCAGTAGACTCCAAGTTAGATGAGCTGGAGCGCTATTGCCGAGAGTCGCTAGGGAAACTGGAGAAAGCAGTAGCGGACTGTTTCCTGCGCCGTGATATCGTCTGGGAGAAACAGATGAAGAAGCTGCGCCTCTTTAACACGCCCACCACCCTCAGATCTGTAGCACACACCGCGGCGTCTTCACCTCCTCCAGCTCTACAGTCAGCTGATCCTCCAACCGTTGCAACACCTGTGAAGGACAACCAGGAGAATGAGAAGAAAGGAGCTCCACTGCCCACTTCTACTCTGGACCAAGCTGGACCGTCCAACGCCCAGCCCCTCTCTGCACCCTCTCAGCTCTACTACGCCGTGCCAACCAAAGCCGAACCTCCTCAACCTACCTCGGAGCGGTCAGCCGCCCCTCCCAGAGACCTCGCAGAGGTGGAACCGCCACAGCGGGAAGGTCTCCAGGTGGCGCTAATAGCCACGGTGGTCGATGTCGGAGCGACCCAGAACCAGGGTATCTCCTTTGAACACCACCAGGGGGCGTTACACCGTAGAATTCCGAGGAAGAAGGGAGGAGCACTCCAGCTGGTAGTCCCACCTACAAACGTCCAGACGTACCTACAAGACTTTCACCAAAAGCCGTCGGGTGGCCACCGGGGGGGGCTAAAAACCCTACTAAGCCTCCTAGACGTCGCCTGGTGGCCCACCATCCGCAAGGACGTCTGGCGGTACGTGGGTGCGTGCGAGGTCTGCCAGAACACCAAGAGGGAGGCTAAGCGAACCAGGGGCCGCTGGAGCAGCCTACCACCCAACAACACTCCACAGACCCAGCCACTGATACATAACCGACCGACACCAAGATCACAGCGGAGGAAGAGACACCACCACCAACAGGTCAGTCTGCCAAAGAAGCCAGCTACTACAGTTCCCGGCAGCTCGAGGTGCCAGAGCCACCGGGCGGGCTGGTTTGGCGATGGACTCCATCTCTTTCCTCTGCCCATCAAAGACTTGTCAGGTGAGCTAGTGCCCAGTGGGAGGGTCCTGCTAAAAGACACAAAAAAGAACCAATGGACTGACACTAGGTCTGGGGGCAACCCACTAAGCCGAGTAAGTGGAACTAAAAAAGCGCTAGTGCGGTCCTCTCCTCACACGCCGGAGGCTGGGGGGGGGGTCTATGTAGCGCGGCCACATAAAGGGGCGGTTAAACTGCAGGGGAAAAGGGAAGGAGCTAATGTTGCTCACCTGCACACACAAACTGACCCCTTTCGGTTATTTTCGTCCCCATGGCAACGGTGCCTTGGTTCCGGGGTTAAGCTCTCGCGCGCATGCGCAGTTGTGCCACGAGGGAACCCTGATGACCTATCAGGTCACGTGTGCCGGTATAAAGCCGGAACCAGCATGACAGTCAAGACGGGGAGATGAAGCAAGCAGCGCTGTGTATGGAGAAAGAGAGAGAGATAGTTTATGATTGCCATTGGATTATTCTTTTCCTGGACGTCAACTATACCCCTCTGATTCCGTTTCTCGAGCTCCCGGACTTACCATCTTTCACCGGTGAGCTCGAGCCGTCTCCCCATTTCATCATTCCCTCCATTTTCAATAACACGGACTTGGACATTCATACATACGCACTCACACACTCGCACACATTACTGACATTGTATATATTTGTTTATATTTTGTATATATTATTTTTTCGTTGCACTTCATTTGTTTGTTTGTCTTTTGTAAATATTACACTTTGGTTTGGTTTTGGAAATTGTTGTTGTGTCCGTCTGTCCTTGCTCCGCGAAGGTTGCGCAATACCGGAAGTGAGTGTAATCAACCCGTTTATAGATCTTAGACCCCGATTTAGTGTAATTAGCTCTAATAATAATTCTGAGTGTTACATATGTATATAAAATTTTACATGTGAATCTGGTTGTAAAACTTTTTTGACTTCCCAGACCGGGAATCGAACTCGGGCCGCTGCGCTGAGTGCGCCGTATCCTAACCACTAGACCACGGAGGATTAATGGCTGCCGCTTGGAAATGCCAGCTATTCAATCCGCGACCTTATACACGCGAAGCATTGTTTTTTTCGGGATCTCACCAGGACATTTACAATGGTTAATTTGTAGTAACATATGTCTATAGCACAGGCGTTTAGTCAAACATATTTATACCGATCTTTTGCTGTTAATAAACAGAGACCTTTCTGACAGACAACGTGTGTGTGTGTCTCTGACTGTCATATAGATGCCGGGAATAGGACATCATACACGCGAAGCATTGTGTGTGTGTGTGTGTGAGTCTCTCCTTATGTCAGAAAAGCTTACCGAAGCATAGCGCACTCGCCTCGTTACTAAATGAACTTTTAGAAAAACTTTATAAATATGTAGTGCAAAAAGCATGAGCCTTGAGGGGGAATCGAACCCAGGGCTACCGCGTTAGAGCGCGGCATCCTAGCCACTAGACCACGAAGGATTAACGGTTACCATTGCGGAAATGCCGGCTATTCAACCCGCGACCTTATACACGCGAAGCATTGTTTTTTTTTTCGGGATCTCACCAGGACATTTACAATGGTTTATTTGTAGTAACATATGTCTATAGCACAGGCGTTTAGTCAAACATATTTATACCGATCTTTTGCTGTTAATAAACAGAGACCTTTCTGACAAACAACGTGTGTGTGTGTGTCTGTGTGTGTGAATGAGGCATATAGATGTCGGGAATAGGACAACATACACGCGAAGCATTGTGTGTGTGTGTGTGTGTGACTGAGTCTCTCCTTATGTCAGAAAAGCTTATCGAAGCATAGCGCACTCGCCTCGTTACTAAACGAACATTAGAAAAACTTTATAAATAAGTAGTGCAAAAAAAGCATGTACCTTAAGCAGGAATCGAACCCGGGTCTCCCACGTGAAAGCGCCGAATCCTAACCACTAGACCACCACACTACTGCAAGGCTGCTGCAACAAACAGCACACCACACTCATGTAGGTGCCATTTTGCTCCCGTGTAGAATAACAATGGCCGACGGCTCTTTTTTTCACTCGGGGCGGGTCTTTGCTAAAACACCAGTGTCAATCAACTGTAGTAGGAGCGGCCTCTGTCGGTGTGAGTTCACACCGACAGGCTTTTGAAAACGGGCTGATTTCAGAAGGGGCATCTTATATTATTAAATTAAAAGAAAATCGCTGGGCGGCTCTTTATCACTGTAGAGTGGTTGTGTACACACTCTCCTAACACACAATGCAGTCCAAACAGCTTGAAAAAGTCCATGTAGCACCGTAGGTGCCCTTTAAGAGACATTTTTTGACTCTTTATGAGGCTTTACTGTATGTCAATATTTCCATTTAATTACAGGTCTTTGAGCCAAAACTGCATCGCTTTGTTAAAAAATGGAGTCTTTGCTGATCTTCACCAACTCAATTGGCTGTAAGTAGAACCCTCTATTTATATGCAGAAAACCCTTCCTTGTTTACAATCAAGATTGTGCTGTTGCACTACTGTAAATATCAGCAGAGATCTCTGTGGTCTCTTCTGCACTCACGCTAATATTCAGTACAACATCGCTTCCTCGCGTGTGATATTGGCTTTTATGCAACAGTTCCACAAACACCATGTATTCCTTGTTCCCCACGGCAAGTAGTGTTCTTGATTAGCGGCTAGTGAGGAATTTGAGATTTAGCATTACTGTATGTTAGAGGTTAGTTAGCTTTGTAGTGCCTGTTACGCATGAACAAAATAACAGACATTTCAGAAGCAATTGAGAACGAACACAATTCTTACAGTAAGTAGACAAAGTGTTGTTTAAGGTGGCATACCATTATTAGGTGTGTTTTCTTGCTGAAAGTGCTTCTATAACTAGTTCATAATGTATGTTTTGGCAGGCAGCTGCTCTCTCCTTTTTCGGTACTTCAGACCGTACTGACCTACTTTTATCCATGCTGCGATTAACAGTTAGTATAATTAACAATTTTAGAACACCTAGTATGCAGAGTTCTACGTACTGTATAGTTACAGGGGTTGGACAATGAAACTGAAACACTGGACAATTTAGTGTTGTAGGTTTCATAGCTAAATTTGACCAGCCAGGTAGTAGAATAGTAAATTAGACCATTCCACCTGTAAGAGCAGAGTGTCAAGGTTTAATTACCAGAGTTATAGCACAATTTTGTTTAAAATATATACACAACATTATGGGTGACATATCAGAGTTCAAAAGAGGACAAATTGTTGGTGCGCATCTCGCTGGCGCATTTGTGACCAAGACAGCAAGTTTTTGTGATGTGTCAAGAGCCGCGGTATCCAGGGTAATGTCAGCATACCACCAAGAAGGACAAACCACATCCAACAGGAATATCTGTGGATGCAAGAGGAAGCTGTCGGAAAGGGATGTCCGGGTGCCAATCAGGATTGTATCCAAAAAACATAAAACCACAGCTGCCCAACTCACTGCAGGCTTAAATGTGCACCTCAACTCTCCTGTTTCCACTAAAAATGTTTGTCGGGAGCTCCACAGGGTCAATGTACATGGCCTGGCTACTATAGCCAAACCTTTGGTCCCTCGTGCCAATGCCAAACGTCGGTTTCAATGGTGCCAGCAGCAAAAATCTTGGGCTGTGGACAATGTGAAACATGTATTGTTCTCTGATGAGTCCACCTTCGCTGTCTTTTCCACATCTGGGAGAGTTACGACGTGGAGAAGCCCCAAAATGATGATCAGTGATGGTCGGGCTGCAACATCATGGTTTTCCTTAGCCCCAATACTTGTGCTAGATAGGCACATCACTGCCAAGAACTACCTAACCATTCTGGAGGACCATGTGCACGCAATGGTTCAAACATTGTATCCTGAAGGTGGTGGCGTGTACCAGAATAATAATGCACCAATACACACAGCAAGACGGGTGACAGAGTGGTTTGATGAACATGAAAGTGAAGTTGAACATCTCCCATGGGCTGCACAGTCACCAGATCTAAATATTATTGAGCCACTTTGGGGTGGTTGAGCTATTTTTAAGGAGCGAATCAGGAAATGTTTTCCTCCACCAGCATCACATAGTTACCTGGCCACTATTCTGCAAGAGCAATGGCTCAAAATCCCTCTGAGCACTGTGCAGGACTTATATCATTCCCAAGACGAATCGATGCTGTATTGGCCGCAAAAGGGGGCCCTACACCATAGTGATCAATTATTGTGGTTTAAAACCAGGTGTTGATGCTCGGCAGACAAAGAGTATACTGTAAGTACTACAGTACTCGTATATCACGATCTCGCGTGTTTAGTAAGTTAAAATTTAGTAAAAGGTTTTGTTCATTTTGCAAAACGCTCGCAGACCAAGTTACTCTTAATCGAGTTCTGAGTTTGATTGTCTAGTCACTCTTAACAAGCCATTAAAGGCATTGATGTTTTTTTGTAGACCAAGGCTAATTGGAGGATCTGTGGCTGTAACCCCCCGTCTACTATGTATCTTGCAACATGTGGAAATGAACTCAACCACCACTTGATTAGTAAATGTCCACTGTGCCCACCCTGCTTGTGAACATTATGCTCCTCAATGTTTGATTATAATATTAAGTTAAGCTCTTGGCTTTTATCTATATGATTTTATTCACTGCACCACTGCCATACTGTATAATTACTTGGTTGGATAATGGCAGGGATGAGCAATTTTTAAAAAAGTAGTAATGGTACGTAGCATGGTGCACGGCAGCAAAGTAGTTCCTTCTCTTAGTCATTAGCACTTACGCATTGCACCCCCAGGGTCCAGGTTCGATTCCCACCTCTGTGTGAAGGAGTTTGCAATGTCCCTGGTGGGTTTCTCCTGTGTGTTCTGGTATATTGGCAGTCCCAAATTGCCTGTAGTGTGTGATTGTTGACTGGCGGTCCCACCAAAAATCGTAAAGTAGTAATAAATACAATGGTAATCACCACTGGCTTCCATGGTTCATAGTTGGATCTACAGAGGTTCCTAGATGGGTGGATGGAAAGTCGTAACACGCTGGCCTACATTAGTCAAGAAAATGTGGCAATAAATTCATTCAGTATTAATTATGGTCTTTGTCTCACAAGACCATCATTGTAAGTTGTATACACATTATTTATATGTTCTTTTTTTTTCAGAATTCTGGATGACAATCCTCTGAAAACCATCTCTGTGAACACATTCACAGGCCTGAGATCTCTCTTCTTCCTGTATGTACCTTTTCTCCAGCTGATTTAATGATTTTTAATAATGTATATGGTTACTTTGAATAATGCTGTTTTATTGATTAGATGCCTACCAAAATAACCCATCTGTACATGACACTGATATCTGATATCTGTATTTGTCAGTAAGACTCAAGTTACATTTAAGTTCTCAAAGTTTAGAGGGAAAAAAGGTGAAATGGTATCTGGGTGATCACTCATGTGTATTGGTGTGTGCAGGTCAATGGTTAACACCTCGCTTGAATGGCTTCCTTCATCCGGACTTTGCAGACACATGCCCTTTCTCAACTGGTTGTAAGTGTGCTCTGTTCTCATGTTGATCCCTAATATGAAATAAATCATTCCGTCTGTCTGTCCTTTTACATTTTATTATTATTGTTGTTTAGAAGAACGATTGATAAATTGAACCCAGTTTTTTCAGTAGTGCACCCTCTGTTGGCTAACCGGGTGTACTGTATGTACAGTATGTAAGGATGGCTAGTTGGGTTTCTAGACAGAAAAGGTTATCATGTAATATTGTACCTAGACAGTAAACCTATCACACCTACAAACATAGACACACATCCACATCTGCATTTATGATTTCTTCCTTTTTTTAATGTTTTTCATGTGTATAATCCTGCACTGGTTTCATGCCATGTTTCCTGAGACAAAAAGGCATCAGTATAAGTTATATATAAGTTTTATTTCTTTATTAACAAATTCTAGATACTTTGTTGACATATCTTGTTGGATTTAAGAGCAATAGCCTATGCAGAGAGGGCATGAGAGGGTTTCTTTCAACAGGTCTCCAACAGTCAGTCTTTTTAAAAATTTTAATTTATAGAAATGCTTAACTGTGGGTATACAGTACAGTAAGTCCCCTACATACAAACGAGTTCCATTCCGAGATCTCGTTCATACTGTACTGTAAGTCCAATTTGTTCGTAAGTTCAACAAACATTGTCTATGTACTACTGTAGGATACTGTAGTGTCTATGTACTGTCTACAGTATGTACTACTGTAGGAACACAATTGGCTATACACGTCATATTACAGCACAGTATTTTTTAGGATTGTGCCGATGGTGTTAAAATAAATGTCTGCCCTCTTTTTTTTTACCACACTCCATTCTCTCAATTATTTTCACTTTTGTCTCCATCATTATTTCTTGCTTCTTCTTAGTAGTACCAGCATCATCGGCGCTGCTTTTACATTTGCTTCTGGACATCCCAGGATGCACGTTGCATGCACGTGACAATGTACGCCGGACACGTGATCTAATTTGCGCTTGTCTTCAAAAATTTGTAACACGAATGTTCGTATGTAGGGGACTTACTGTATTACAGTTTTTAAAAGAAGGGAACAAATATTGGCCAATGGAAGCAGACTTTGATGCATTCATCTCCCCCAAAACGTATGCTACTGTACAGTATTGACTTTTTGGTGTGTCTAAGTCCATGTTAAACAGGAAGATTGTAAATATTTCAACCTGCTTCTTTTGTGTAATTGCTTCTTGAATTTCGTCTATACTGTAGGTAGTTTTTTTTTTTTCTTTTAGCTAGCTTGATGTGACCTGGGGTTAAGCAAACTTACTTTTAACACCCTCAGGTTAAATATTTGTCAGTAGCAGTACAAGTATTTTATAGCAATTTGCCAAAATGTATTTATTTGATACTTATCAGTTTCCAGGATTTGACCAGCTGTAAAACAAGTTGCTTCCTTATTTTTTATCACTGATTTTATAGCAGCTATAAACAGTGATTTACCAGTTTGTCTTTTTTGTTCTCCAGACTTTTCAGGGTTGTACAGTAATGATTAAAAATACAGGTTTGCCCTTGACCTAAAGAAAGTAAAAAAGGTGCTGACAATCGAGCCTGCTTGCAAAAATACTAAACATCACCTTAATGAAAAATGACCATATCCCTTATTATACACATTTTAACCTGCCAAAAACGCATTTACATGACCAACAGAAATTTAAAATCTTTAAAATCAAATATAGTTTAGCTTGCAGCAAATAACAAATTTACTAAAGCCTTTTGCATTGATTGCATTCACTTTCAGGGGTTATGGACCACTGGAGCGTTGGCATCTGTTTTGCAATAGCTCTCAATAATGTACAATCATGGATATATCATGGTCCAGGGGTGACTTTCTATTAACCTTATTTTACGGGCACATTTACTGGATAATTTCCACAGCTGCGAGTTTAATCTGCATGGTTTATAAAGGAGTAATTTGCCCATATGAGCTGTTTAAAATTCATACTTTAAAATAAATATGCATGTATGAAATGGTATTCCATGGTAATCCTGACCAGGATTGGTTATAATAAAGCATGAACTAAGATAAATAAGATAATAAGCTATAGACATCACTATAAATATTACTAAATAGCAGGTGAAAAGATGTAGCTCATGTAGACAATATTTGTAATCTTCAACTGAAATTTAAAGTGAAATGTAAAAAAAAAAAAAAAAGTACATGTATATTACAAGACAGCTCTGTCATTTTACCTTTTGTTACCTGGCACTACGTGTCCACGTGGCACACTGTGCCTTTGAAGCTATTGCCCGCTGCTAAAGAGAAGCTATTCCTCTTCATTTTTCTTTCTAAACGAACACAGGACAATGAATCCTTGTTCTTGTAATCCTCTCAGGTTCTCCTTTTTTGTCATTCTGCCTCAGTCTTGCTCTGTCTTCTCCCTGGCATTAAGCTGACAAGGACTCGTCACTTGTGGTTCAGTGACATCCTGCACAGGAAGCAAAGCACTTTTTTTTGTTGCCCTGAAGGTGACTTCAGGTCATATGTACTGTATCAAAGTTACAGTATGATCTTATTATTTTTTTCACGTATTATGCTTTACAAGTAGCATGGAAAGGAGTCGAGTCATGATTTAAATCAGCATTTCCTTGCCAGGTTATTTTGCACCTCTTTTATTTGCATTAGAGTGATTTCTCTGTATTGCTGCTCATGAGTAAACCCATTAAAAAAACGCTCCATTTATTTTAAACGAGTGCTTTAAATGTGTGCGGAAATGTAACACGCCGAGGGCTTGGAGTGTACCATCAGGAAGCAGTACTGCAGGAGATGAGAGTGAGAAATTGGTTTGGGATCATTTGCTTGTCAGAACGGTTCCTGCCTCAAATGATGAAACTTGTGCTTCAACCGCAGCTGTAGCACACAGACTGGCTTTACCAAGCAGTATTCTAGCAGAACTCCTGAGAGGCTGACAAATCAGCCGGTGTGCCTCTATTAAAAAAAAAAAGAAAAATTATACATTTAAATGTAACTCACTTTTGCCAAAGATCAAATAAATAAAGAGCTGAACAGAGATTATAGAGAATACTTTATAGGACTTGAACAGACTGAATAACAGTTACTATCGCCAGCAATTTTTCACTGAGCATATAACGTTTATCAAGCAAGAGAAACGGCATATTATCTCCTTCTCTCTCATATTCTCTCTCTCTCTCTCTCTCTCTCTCTCTCTCTCTCTCTCGCGCATCAATCTTTTCACACATGTGAAAAAATGAGGCTGTAAAGGAAAGGAATATGTTTTAATGCCAGCCGAGTGAGATGACATTTCGTCTCCAGAACAAGAGTCACTTTTACAGTGTGTGGTTATTGCTATATGCTGAAGAAGTGATGGCTACAGTATATGATAACATTTAGAGAAATGCACAACAGGAACATAAATTCATTCATTCATTTTCTACACCGCTTAATCCTGTGTTCAGGGTCACGGGGGACCTGGAGCCTATCCCAGGAGACTTCGGGCACTAGGCGGGGTACACCCTGGACAGGGTGCCAATCCATCGCAGGGCACACACACATACACACACTCACACACTACGGGCAATTTGGGAACGCCAATTAGCCTAACCTGCATATCTTTGGACTGTGGGAGGAAACCGGAGTACCCGGAGGAAACCCACCAAGCACGGGGAGAACATGCAAACTCCATGCACACAGAGACGGGAATCGAGCCTGGCCGGGGAATCGAACCCGGACCCTGGAGGTGCAAGGCGACGGTGCTAACCACTACACCACCGTGCCGCCAGGAACATAAAGGTTTTGATTAGTTAGTAGTTTTTTATTTATTTATTTATTTTTTTTTTTTTACCAATACTTATTATTAGATGTATCTTTGAATAGATGTTACTTTGTTTTAGATTATTGGACTGTATTATTGCTCTGCATCATGCAACTATGAGGATTGCTGGATTTACTGGAAATGGGTTTAGAACTTCTCAGAACATTACTGTATTAAAATGTAAACGGATAGTGCTGGACCATTAACTTTATGGGAAAAATGTAGTCAGATAAAAATCATGATTAGCCATGAATGGAGATCACTTAAAAACTGGTTGAAATGAAGTAGCATTGAAATCGCAGCTATGTGTAATAGTAAATATAAGAGCATTTCCATATGCACAGAGCTGAGTGGCCAGGGAGCATGAAGATTTGTGATGTGGTCTGATGAGTCCAGATTGACCCTATTCCTGAGCGATGGGCACGTCAGGGTAAGAAGGGAAGCGTGTGAAGCGATGAAACCATCATGTATAGTGGCCGCTGTACAAGCCTCTGGAGGCAGTGTTACTGTATGTTCTGGGGTTGCTTCAGTTGCTCAGGTCTAGCAAAGTTATAAGGAAATAAAATGTCAGCTGACGACTTGAATGACCAGAGTATCACATCAATGAAGTTGTTTTCATATTCTCAGAGAACAATGTCAATATTAATCTCAAATTGTAAAAGAGTGGTTCTGGAAGCATAAGAGATCATTTTCACTCATGAATTAGCCACCACATTGTCTAGGAGTTAACACCTTACTTTGAAAGTCCTCAATGCAAAATCTCAGCCGAAAAGTAAATGCAACTTTGGATGGAAATAAATACTGTGTCATTGCATAGGGTTTTTGAAACAATGCCACATTAAGTAATGGCATAAATCAAAAGGCATAATAATAATAATAATAATAATAATAATAATAATAATAATAATAATAATAATAATTCAGTATGCATTTTCTGTATTTGGACATACAGTGTATATTAATGTGTTTATTTTAATACATTATCTTTTCTCTAATGCTGCTAATTCTCAAGTCAGATTTAAATTTTTGTTTATTTTTTAAATAAATTTTTTAAATCACAATTTTTTGGAAGGAGCCTCCAATGTCAGCCAATTTTAACAGTTAGCATTAAAGGTATTTAATGATGGAAATTCATCAGGACGGAGGGCTTGCTAAATTATCAGTAACACGATAAGAGGCTGACGGGAGACATTCAATTACTGGAACAAACTTGTTTTCCACAACATTACACATAATTAAGGCGGTGCGGTGGTGTAGTGGTTAGCACTGTCGCCTTGCACCTCCAGGGTCTGGGTTCGATTCCTCGGCCAGGCTCGATTCCCGTCTCTGTGTGCATGGAGTTTGCATGTTCTCCCCGTGCTTGGTGGGTTTCCTCCGGGTACTCCGGTTTCTTCCCACAGTCCAAAGATATGCAGGTTAGGCTAATTGCCGTTTAAATTAATTAATTAATTTAAATTAATTGGCGCTAAATTGCCCGTAGTGTGTGATTGGGTGTGTGAGTGTGTGTATGTGTGTGTGCCCTGCGATGGATTGGCACCCTGTCCAGGGTGTACCCCGCCTAGTGCCCGAAGTCTCCTGGGATAAGCTCCAGGTCCCCCGCGACCCTGAACACAGGATTAAGCGGTATAGAAAATGAATGAATGAATACACATAATTAGAGAAATTAGAAAAATAAAAAAAAACTTTAGAGCCTATTTTTTTTTGCTGTTATGTATTTACTTAAAAATATATCAACAAATATAACAAAATTTATTATTTCTGAATATAAATAAGCAAATATTCTTCTGTCATATGTTGTAGCTTGTGTTTTTATTAGGTGCTTTTATTAGCTCTTATTATACCCTGTTGTTTTCTTTCATCACTCAGTGTAAAAACTGTTGCGTGTGAAAATCTCAGTTTCTAAAATAATTAATCCAGCCTGTCTGGCACCAACTAATCATGGCATGTTTCAAGACACTGAGATCATATTTTTCTAATGTTTGATGTGAAAGTTAACTCAAAGGCTTGATCTGTGATCTCCATGAGTTTATGCATCGCATGCTGACACAATCTTGACTAACTAAGAAAATGACATGACTGTTCCTAATATGTTCCTAATAGAGTGAACATCAAAGTATTACCCACAAAATTACAGAAATAAATAATAAAACTTTTGTTGCACAATTGTTACACAGTTTTTGCTCGTAATACAGCACATATTGCTATTCCATATTCATTAGAAAAATATTAATATTCATGAGGACATTGTTGGTGGTGTTTTTGTATCAGGGGAAAATAAATATTAATTGCTTTAAAAAAATTCATCTGCAGTTATTCTCTTATATTACATGCAATGGCAGAGGCTAATACTGTATATCATGTGTCTCTAATGGAATATTTTTGAGAATTTAATTAGTGCACATCCCCAAATACTAGCCATTGCATGCCATGATAATCCCAAGCCCAGGTACTGCAAAAAAAAAAAAAGTCAGGGTTGCATCATTAAGGGCATCCGGTGTAAAGCCTGTGCCAAATTGTGTGCGGATCGGATTGTCCCTGAGGTGACCCCTCGACAGGAGCAGCCGAAAGACAAGCGAACATGCAATAAAACACACATGGAGAGAAGAGGATGAGAAAGCTGTAGGAATTTGTTGAACCAAACTGCGAACGTCTGCTGAATTCTAATAGCCCTGCTTATTCCTTTCAGAACAGAGACTTCCAAATGTCTAATTATTGTAATTAAGTATTTCAGCAATCAGGTATTCCTTTAAATAAACACATTTTAGGAGTAAACAATAAGAGCTCTTGTACACCTTTTTAGATTTATCCTGCATTTTTAGTCAGCTGTACTGAATATTCCATAAACATATTCCATTTAAGCACTGGGTTAAAGAAGGTACAGTAGTAAAATGCCAAATGGTGCTCTAAGCTTGTCCCTCATGTTAATGCGTGTACGATATCAGAACAGCATGTTCTCATTTACAGCCTATAATTTGCCGAAATGACTCATATGTCCTCTGCCCTGGGCTGAAAGTTTTTTTTTTATTCTTGCCGCTACCCCAACTTTCATATTCTTAACTTGCTTTCGACATCATTCATTATTGAAAAAAAAAATCAAGAAAGTTTCAGTATTCAAGTATTTGATATACAGTATACTTGACATTGTATATAGCAAAAATCTTTGTTTTAATAATTAAGGTGCATATGAAAATTGACAAAACTTTTAAAATCCTCATGACGTGTTTTGTTTCCCAGAACAATAAATGAAACACAGCAAACTTTCCCAGGCGCTGTCCTTACGAAGTAAAGAAGGACACACATGCACAGTCATGTAGAGTTTACAAAGAATCCCAGTTCGCCAGCTCAGGCACGGCTTGTCAGGAATGTCACTAACCATAACGACTTATTCTGCTACACATGGGAGATTTCACAAGGAACGTCTTCCTGCCAAAACCCACAGCACTCGATACCAGTCAGTTGCATCCTGCTGGCAGACGTCCACGATCATGTTAACTAGCGTTAATGAAAGATCGAAACAACATTCAGATGCAATTCAGTCAAACCGGACTTCAACAGCAGTGTTGTTTAAGAAGGTAATGGTATCAGATGTGTTTCCTTGCTGAAAGTGTTTTCAGTGTCGGTTTTGGCAGGGAGTTGCTCTTCTTTCTTTCGAGTACTGTGTACCGCCGCTGAATCTTTCACAACGTTCTGGCCTACTGTCACCCATGCCTGTGCCGGATATGTCAGACAGACATGGGGATGACATCATGGGGACGGTGTTTGCCCACAAATGACTTATATACACTAAACATCATTTACTTACAGAATAAAATCCATACAGTTGGATTTTAAGATTTATAACTGATATAGAAAATTTTATATAACAGGGGTTTTCTGTATTATTGATTTTATCATATTATCTTTCTTTTTTAAAGGGATTTTGAAGGGAACTGCATTCAGAGGCTGAATCACTCCACCCTGCTGTCCTGTAATGAGCTCACTGTGCTGTAAGTAAAAAACGAAAAAGAAAGGATAGAAAAAATATTAGTATAGAGATGTAAGAGGAGAGCACAGCTTGCTACTGTATGAGATAGACAAACAGAGAGCGAGAGAGACCCAGAAAAACAGATGGAAATAGAAATATATGGAGAGACAGACATGAGATAGCAATCAAAGGAAGAGACAGATGCTCTAATGCTATTGAATAATTAGAAATTTCATTATCTAAATAAGATGGTGCATCAAATTATTTGAATTGATCATTTAAACAACAAATTAATTCATACTGTATAACAAAAATAAACTATTTGGATCGATAATTCATATATAACAATTGTATTCATATAATAAAAATAGGAAACTATTTAGATCGATGATTCACAAATAAATAAAATTAATAATAATAATAATAATAATAATAAAAGTATGACATAATTTGGATTGATGATTCATCTAACAGTTTAATGAATATAAAAATAAGAATCTATTTGGATCAATAATTCACAAAAATAATAATAAGAAGAATAACAACAAAAGTAGCAAATTATTTGGATTGATAATTCATATACTGTATAAAATGTATTGATATAATAAAAAATAGGAAACTATTTGGATCGATAATTCACAAATAAATTTATTAATTAATTTAATTGATTAATAAATAATAATAAGAAGAATAAAAAAGTAACACATTTTTTGGATTGATAATTCATATAACAAATTAATTCATATAAAAAAGATAAGAAATTTCATTATCTAAATAGGATGGTGTATCAAATTATTTGGATTAATAATTCATTTAACAAATGGTCGATATTTATTTAAAATGAAAGCCTGTGTCATGCTTTATTAGTGTTGTTGTTGTTTATTTTGCCAATATTACCTGGGGCAGAATTAAAGCATGTCTCAACATATCCTTCATTTGGGCACGGAATTGCTTTTTCGATGTTTAATTAAGGCAGGAGTCCTGGGGTAATGAAGGAGCATCAAGTGTAAACACACAGGTCTAGGTTTCATGTGCATTCTCAGGCTGTTCCCATCAACACCACTGAAGCGAACCTTAATCGTTTTTCATCATCAAAGCCTATTCAGGACACGCTGTTAACTAAAGAGTGAGTGAGTGAGTGAGTGAGTGAGTGAGTGAGTGAGTGAGTGGGTGAGTGAGTGAGTGGGTGAGTGAGTGAGTGGGTGGGTGGGTTGGTTGGTTTTTTATTCATACCACCACAGTGCCATCAACTTTCTACATTATAACATTTTTTACAACTGAAATGGAGTGATCTCTCAATAAAGGATGATCACTTCATAGTTCTTCCCTCTGCTCTTCTTTCTAGATCACTGCGAGCAAATCACATCAAGAGGCTTCCTGAAAACACTTTTCATTCTCTTCATGTGCTGGGAGAGCTGTGAGTGTGATCTCAGTGCATACTGTATGCCGACTTCAGTCAGTGTTAGATCTCATGTAATCCCCACATTTCTGTGTGATTCCACAGGGACCTTTCCAGTAACCAACTCAAAGAGCTGCCATTGAACCTCTTCAAGGGACTTCATTCTTTACAGATACTGTAAGTTAACTTTTGGAACAAAGTGAATAGCTGAATTTACTTATAGAAATTCCATTCCTTAACGAATGACCTCCATTAATGGTTACAGATAGCAGTTTTTATGTGTTTAACACTTTGTACTGTAACTACTTTATATCTGTAAATTAGATACGATTAAGGCACTCTGTTTTGTTTCATAGTGGCACTCCTCATTTTGTTTTCCTGTTTTTGACTTTTCTTTAAAATTATCCCTGTTATTAGGGCACTAATCAGACCAGAGAGGGTAAATTAAATAAATAAATAAATAAACATGGCATAGGGGAATAGTGGTTAGCACTGTAACCTCACTCATACAGGGTCATGGGTTCGATTAACAGGTGTATGCATGTTCTCCATGGATTGTCCAGGTACAGTACTTCAGGTTCCATCCACAGTCCTTAAAGTTTAAGCTAATTGGTGTTCCTAAATTGCCCATAGTGTGTGTCTGTGTCTGGATGAATTGGTGCCCTGTTCAGGGTGTACCCCGCTTTGTGCCCAACGTTTTCTGGCATAGTCTCCAGGATAAGGTTAAGTTCCAGTATAGAAGATTAATTAATGAGAAAATAAATAAATAAATAACACACAAAGGTTTGTGACACTCCCATTTCTAATCAAATACTCTAGCCCTGGAATTAGTCTATCATCTGATGAGCTGTCTTCACCTAAATAATTCCTAAAGCACATCAGAGCATTGTCATGATGTCAAACAGAAGCGGTTCATGTTTAGGAATCTACAGCATTTATCAGCTCTGTTACAATAATTTATCAAGTACTTACCCAAAAATATTTCACTGCATTTGTAAATGATAAAACAAGACTAGTCCAAATCTAGCATTTTAAGTCACAAAGTCCTCTGAGTTTGAAGCTTTACTGAATCTATAGGATTTAAATTGAAGTGGCGTATTATTAATAAAGCTAATTATACTTGATAAACAGTCTGTGTTGTATCTTTGAGGGATCCTTTACTTTTATATACTTTGGGGATCCAATTATGTACAGTACCATATCTTGTTTTCTGTATTTTCTATTAGATTTTGTACCGTCATCCACTGTGTATAATGTTGTTTGTACTGTAGGAATCTTTCCCAAAACTCACTGAGCCACATCCATCTGAACCAGTTCGATTATCTCACACATCTCCAATCCCTGTGAGTTTACCAGCTATATTAATATGGTATTAATCTCTATAGTTTACTTTATAATTTTATAATACACTTCAATTCTTAAATTTGATTGATCAACATTGCTTTTAGTTTTTTTTAGCCTTTTTGTCTTTGTAACTTGGTCAATTATTTTTTTTGGTAAGTATGCCAAATGGTAAGTAAGCAGGTAATTGCTTAAGTGTAATTTAGCAGTGATTCTAAGTTGTAATTTAGCAACTCCCAAAATATAAATTAATGGAATTCCATACTGGCCATTGCAGCAATTCAGTATTGACAGTAGCATGTTGAATATTAAGTTAAAATAATGCTTTTGGTAAAAAATATCAACTTGTACTTCAAAGTTAAGTAGAAATTATGTTGTTGAAAATCAAAAAATTACTTTAAAATTTAAAATAATTTGACATTAAATTGAAAAAAAGGAGATGCTCCTTTGAAATACACCGATAAACCATAATACTTACTCCACAAATTTTAAAACACTAACATTAATTATCAATTATATACAGAGTGCCTCGTATATGAATTTAATCCGTTCCAGAGACGAGTTCTTCATATTGTGAAACTCACTTGCCCATAGGTAATAATATAATTGCAAATAATCCGTTCCAGCCACCCAAAAATTTGACTTTTGACCAATTTTTAACACTATAATCATATTATAATAAAAATAAACTATAATAAAAATATATAATAAATTGCAAAATGTCAGTTCTTAAAGTGTAAGAACTGGTGAGGCGTCGCTGTACCAGTAAACTGGTAAGAGGGCACACAAGGTTCACTCACTGGGATATAATCCTGGTGCCTTGTGATCCTACACAGGATAAAAGGTAATAATGTATAATGAATGGATGGATGGATAACTAATTAATTCAAAATATTAACATTAATGTGAAATAAAAGCATAGCACTTCAGCATTTTTCACCCTATTAATGAAAGACTTCTGTATGACATTAGTTGATCATTCAATCGAAATTCATCAGTCATGTTTCAAAGTATATTAAAAGGCAGAATATATGTCATTTAGGTCTTTTTAAAAGGTTGATATATATTTTTGAATCTACCATTTTTGTTGTAAGAGGGAAAGGCTAGCATTGTGCTCCTGTGTTTGTGTGTGTACTGTTTCAGCCCAAGGGCTGTAAACTCATAAAAGAAAAACAAATTAATCAGGGAGCCAGAGTCTGTGCCAGTTCAACCTAAAATGAACTGAAGCTCAGAACTGCTGGGACTCTGTAAGAGATCTATAATAACTACTGACACTTTATTGACTTCTACAGGGGCTTGGAAGGAGTGAAGATCCCAGACATCCAAACCCGCATGTTCCAGTCAATGAAGAATCTCTCCTACATGTAGGTCACTGATTATCATTACATAACAAATTATCCACAGATGGAAAATGACGTTGTCTGTGTCATTATTACTTAGACAGGTATTAATTCTTTGTTGTGCCGACATTACTGCATTTACATCTAGAACAGAGAATGATATTAAAATTACGTTGCTTGTGTGCACTAATAATATAAAACTGTTTTTGGGAACATTGACCAGATACTTTAAGAAATTCCAGTACTGCTCCTACGCTCCTCATGTTCGGAAATGCAAGCCCAACTCGGATGGCCTTTCATCTTTTGAAGACCTTTTGGCAAGTGTTGTCCTCCGTGTGTCTGTCTGGGTCATGGCCTTCCTCACCTGCTTTGGGAACCTCTTCGTTATTGGCATGCGCACTCTTATCCGGGCAGAGAACAATCTGCATGCCATCTGCATCAAGGTTTTATGTTGTAAGTATCAGAGGACTACAAATACAAATTGTTTTGGGTCAAGGATGGGGGAAAAATGGGGAAAATATTATTTTATTACACTGAAAAATATATATATTTAACCTCCCAACTTAGAAAAAAAATAAACTAAGCTGTCAATCTGACTTTTGGCAAACTCTGAAGCCATGTTGTTGTTGTTTTTAAGTTAATGGCAGAGGTGGAAAGTAACGAATTACATTTACTCACGTTACTGTAATTGAGTAGTTTTTTTTGTGTATTTCTACTTTTTAAAGTAGTTTTTAAAATCTGTAATTTTACTTTTACTTAAGTACGTTTTGTTTGAAGTATTGTAATTCGCTACATTTTAAATCATGTTCGCTACTGAGTAAAAAATAAATGAATGAAAATGAACACAGGATTAAGCGGTATAGAAAATGAATGAATGAATGAAAATGCTAAAATAATTCAAATATTATGCTTTTGCGCCGCGTGTGTGTATCATGTCCTGGTCGCGCGCCGCTCCAGACTCCACTCCAGGTTTTCTGACATCGACACCTTCCTGACCTTTCACACGGTCGCTTCCGCCCTGAGAGTGACGTCATAGACTAGCGCGATCATAGATAAACCGGAGAGAGACGCGGGAAAGAGATTTTTGTGATTTTGGCGTTTTGATATTTGGTTGTGTATTCCGGTTTTGACTTTTTGCCTCCCATTGACTTTGATTATTGCTTTGTCCCTTTGGTCTGGTTGGTCTTTGTATATATTTGTAGATAATTTCACTGTTTTTGGTTTAGGGAGTCCGGGAAGGTACCGGTATTTTTGTTTGTGTTTTTTTTTTTTGTGTGCAGGTAATCTAGCTACTAAATATAAATACAATTTTGTTTATTATTTTGGCCTGGGTCCACCCTGAATCTGATCTCCTCCTCATGTTGTGTGTGTGTATGTGTGTGTTTGTATATACAAACCTCATTATTTCATCAGTTAATGATTGGATCTAGTTCTTTCTGCCATATACCACCATTTCCATACAGTTTCAAATAGAACCCTCAACTCTTTTGCTGTTTGGCCCTAGACTGGGACGTAACACCATATTTAAGTGACCACTTTGATTTTCAAGCACAACAAAGACAACAGCTTTATTATGCAAAGGTGTTCCTTCAGTTAAAAACAACTAGTTTGAGATTTATATCTGCTCATCTTTTTTGAACTACGCTAGAATGCCTCATCCCACCCCGCTGTTAAAAAAAAAATACAAATAAAAAAGTAATTCGGTAACTTTTACTCTGAGTAAAGTTTTTAATGAGCTACTTTTTACTTTTACTTGAGTAGATTTTTATAATGGTAACTTTACTTGTACTTGCATTTTGTTTTAACTGAAGTTACTTTATTTGTAAGTTGTGACCATTTAAAATATTTTACTTTATTGTCCAGTTTTTATCCTTGTAAGGAAACAATACATCAATAACACAATGCACTTTAGTTTTTTTTTTTTTTTGCATTTATCAAATGAAATGTTGCATTTAGAACAAACATCTAAATCCAATTAAAAATCTATGAAAATACCCAAAGCTATTAATTATATAAACTACTTTATAGTACTTCATAGTATTGATTAACTTGATTGATGAATTCATTTTTAAGAAAATAAATGAGAGCATTCTTTAAATGTAGGGGTAAATGTAAGACCAGCATTTGTTTGGTTAAGTATCAGGGATTTGTTCAGCCATGATTTGATTCTAGTATTATAGTCTGAT
Source organism: Channallabes apus (assembly GCA_030522415.1). NCBI lineage: Eukaryota > Metazoa > Chordata > Actinopteri > Siluriformes > Clariidae > Channallabes > Channallabes apus. Next base: position 30,309,076 of record CM060111.1, on the reverse strand, counting down.
ATAAAGGTATTTTGACCCACTGAGCAGTTTTGCAAATCACATATATCACAGATGCAAATACAAAAAAAATCTGACCAAAAACTAAACAAAACCTCTTACTGCCACTTCCAAACTGAAATAGTACAAACAGTATAATTTTTTGGACTGTTTCAAAATATAATTTAGTATATTTTCCCTTCATTCCTTCCTGCACAATGTCAATACTTACTTACCAGAGACACATCATGTTCCTTGGACGTTCCAGTGGGCTTCAGAAAGAGTTTGCCTCAAAGCACAGATAGAACAGGATCTTTGTAAAGGATAATGGTTGCCTTAAAATAACAGCTTAAGTAAAAAAATTTAATTGCAATGTAAATATCAAAACTCAAATTAATGGTACATTTACTGAACATTGGTTAAGCACCTTCTTGCTTTCACAAACCACAATTATCTAATTAACTACATTTATCTAAGAAAACATTATCTCCTATTGTGCATGTGGTGCTTATACTGCAGTATTTTAAGGCATACTTTAAAAATCTCATTATGCTATTGCTAGGTGCTACAATAAAATTTGCAACTTGCACTTCCCCACTTCTTTTTTGTTTAATTTCAATGACTGTAGATTACAGCTCATAAAAAAAATCATCCTTGCTCTACACCAGTTATTTGCATGTGCCTATAATTTTTCTCACATTCAATAATTATGGTTTACAGTTCAAAAAGGATAAGTGTATAAAAAATAGCAATACATTCAGTATTTTAAAGTATCACCTAAAATCGATTTACAATACAGAAAATTTGAAACATTTCGTTCATTTATGAGCTTAATGCTTAGTCAGGGCTCCTGTTTTCTGGGATAACACGTGAACGAAGTCTTATTACCCATCATTGATGGTTACAGAGTTTGTAGAAATAGTTAAAAGGTTAAAGCTAAAAATAATCAGATCAGCTTTAATGTAATCACGTACATCTGTCTGTCTTTCTGTACAGCAGAACTTATTTATACAAAGAAATGAAATTTTGTAAGGATGATTATCTTGTGCCTTTTTTACGCTTTACTGCGTTCATTGTCAGTCAAATACTCTCGCTGTTTAAAGTAGATTATTACATTTAGCTCATGACTGTTTATAACATCACTTTTACTCAACATTTGTGTGCATAACACTGGGTTCTCAGTTCGGATATTTTACATGCCCTCACCTTAGACTGCTGCAGATATGTGTGCTCTAACGACCCATGCTCTAACGACCCATGGTGTATCTCATAGTGGTGCTCTACATGCCTGACTTTTATTGACACCATGGTTTTGGAACATACGAGAATTCTTCATAGTGTACTTGCCTTTTTGTCTTAATCCATGCTGTGTCTCACATTTATTTCTGTTCTATAAAGATTTGAGCTCCTCATGGTCTTTCCTGTGTCTTCCGCATACTTTGTGTATTTACGGGACACTATCCAGTTGATTGGCTCTGTTGAATGATGTGTATAGCCATGCCCACTTTGAGGAAATAAAAACACTGTGTTTGTCCAAAACTGCGACAGCTGCTGTGACATAATTCTGTCCGGCCAGTTTTGCGTGATGCTTTGACAAAATCAGACAAAAAGACAGACAGACATAAATTTTTCGGAGAGGTTTTGGGTCCTTCAGTGTATGAAACGTAAAGATATCATTGAAAACACGAATTCTGACCCATGTACAGATGAAACCTTTTTTATTTATTATATTGATTACTGTGTGTATGACTTTACAATGCGTAAAGGTGTGGAGGTGATAAAGCCCTATTGAAGACCAGGTTGCTTCGATAGCAGCCTTCATCTTGTCTGCGTTGTTGGGTTAGGTTTTTCGCATTTTCAACTTAACAGTATCCCATAGATTCTCTATGAGGTTCCTGTAATGCGAGTTGCCTGGCCAATCAAGTACAATAATATGGTCAGCAAACCGTGCAAAAGAGTGGTAGTTTTGGCACTGTCGGCAAGTGCTGGAAAAGGAAATCGGCATCTGCATAAGGCTTGTTAGCAGATGAAAGGCCAGCAGGGTACACCCTGAATGGGGTGCCAATCCATCACAAGGCACACACATACATACTGTGGGATAATTGGGAATGTCAATAAGCTTAATGTCTTTGGACTGCGGGAGGAAACTGGAGTACCTGGAGGAAACCCAACATGCACAGGGAGCTTATGCAAACTCCATGCACACAGACCCAGAGGTGGGAATTGAATCTGGAACCTGGAGGTGCAAAGCGACAGTGCCAACCTCTAAGTTACTGTGCCACCCGTGCAGTAATAGTAATTTATTAAAATTTGAAATATTCTAATGTTTTAATATACTGGATTTTCATGAGCTGTTAGCCAAACTCATTGAAATGTAAACAAAAAAAGTTATATTTTGTCACTTTTCACATAATGAAGATAGAATATTTAAGAGTTTCACTTTTCCAATTGAATTACCAAACAAAATTTACATTTTAAGATATAAATTATTTCAAGATGCACTATGTATGTACAATGTGTGTGTGTGTGTGTGTGTGTGTGTGTGTGTGTGTGTGTGTGTGTGTGTGCGCGTGCCTCTGCTTCATGGACCCCCTGTGCCTCTTTACTCTTCTTATCCTTTTCTTAAAAAGCAGGTTTCTGATACTAGAGGTGACAATCAACTCTGCCCCACAAAACCTGTCTACCTGCACTTTTATTTATCCTCAACAATTACGATCCTCTACTTTTATGACGCCTGTTATTTATAAATACATTTCCTGGAGGATGCTGTTTTCAATTGGACCCAGGAATACAGGTGGCTTGTTTATGGCTTTGAAAATATTCCCCCTAACACTCAGTAACATTGGTTATTTTGCAGTGCATCTGGTGCAATAAAATAATTACCTCACTTTCTCTCATTCCACATAGGAGGACAAGAAAATCGAAAACTGAAAGAGACTTAAAATTCCCTTAGACACTCTTTCAATCTTTTATGGTACTCTCTCTCTCTCTCTCTCTCTCTCTCTCTCTCTCTCTCTTTCAACCTATCTATCTCAATACCTTATGATGCCGCTATAAATGATATACTGCAGATTTTCCATTCAGTCTCTTAACAGAAATTCTGTAATCTTGTGTCATCTTGTCAGTTCTCCTGGTCCTCTTTCAGACATTCATCACATTATGTCCTATTTCCTCATCTTGTTAGTTCTTTCCTTATTTCCTCAGGAAATAGGTGTCAATACTTTCAAGCTTTTGTCACCATTAACTATAGCATTCTTTTTATTTTTTGTCAATAGGGTAGGGCAGGGTTTTGAAATGTTGGATCACATAAAGGATGTATAATTCATGTATGATGAAGTCCAACTTTCTTCATCAGTTTACTATGTAGAAGTTGAGATGTTATATCAAAAGCTTATTTCACAACATTAACAATCCATGGTGTTTATGAGAGCGCTGAAGTATGTCCCGTTAAATTGATTGCTTCCCCACGAGCAGAACATTGTGTTCTGTTGTGAATTGCCAAAAAGTGATATGCCTCTTTAGATATCAGTTACGGAGTAAATATTTTTCAGGACAGGACAATGCATAGCCCGAAAGGACAAAATAATCAACAGCATTCATTATGCCACTCCGGCAACACTTCATCACCACCACACCGCTGCATAATTAGTAACATCGATGGCTTTTCGAGTAAGGAATAAACATGATGCTTGATGTTTTAGGGAAATAATTAATGACAAGCTGGTATTGTGGATACTAACGCAAAGCAGGTATTGGTATTCATTTCTAATAACAGCATGTCACAAAGGCGGCACAGTGGGTTAATAGTTAGCCCTGTCGCCTTGCACCTCCAGGGTCCGGGTTCGATTCCCACCTCTTTGTGCATGGAGTTTGCATGTGCAACCTGTGCCTGGTGTGCCCACAGTCTAAAGACATGCAGATTAGGCTAATTGGCGTTCCCAAATTGCCCGTAGTGTGTATGTGTGTGCCCTGTGATGGATTGGCACCCTGGGCAGGGTGTATCCCGCCTCATGCCCTAAGTCTCCTGGATTAAGTGGTATAGACGATGAGTAAGTGGGTGTGTGAGCATGTCACAAAGTGTTTAATTCCTTATATGCCAAAAAAGTTAGATTTATTTCCATTTTAGAAATAAACAACAAGTCTATGAAATAGACTTTCCATACTTTCCTCTCTTGAAGGTACTAAGACAAAAAGAAAAAGAAAATAGAATTTTTCCCATGGCATGAAATGGCATTATTTTTATGAAGCGCTGAAATTAATTAATTAATTAATTAATTTTTTGCTATTATTAGGTTTAGATTATGTGACATCTACAGTATATAAGGTGCTGTGAATTATTTGTTACATAATAGATAATAATTTATTAGAACAAAATGAGTAAATACTTTATATACTTTATACCAAATTTAATCAAATCTGTTTCATTTTGTATTTCCTATTTATCTTTTTTTTACATCTTATATCTTTATGGAATCTTACTTTCATTTCCACCCTGCTTTAGGTGCTGATTGCCTGATGGGCATCTACCTTTTTTTTATTGGCATCTTCGATGTAAAGTTCCGTGGAGAGTACAACAAGAACGCCCACGTGTGGATGGAAAGCCTTGAATGTCGCACCATCGGCTTTCTGGCTATGCTGTCCTCCGAGGTGTCTGTCATGCTCCTCACCTACCTGACCATGGAGAAGTTTCTGGTGATTGTTTTCCCACTGAGTCACCTAAGACCAGGGAAAAATCAGACATTCAGTATTTTAGCTGTGATCTGGCTCATAGGAATCTCGATTGCCGCAGTGCCGCTGCTGAATGAAGAGCTCTTCGGGAACTACTACGGCCGGAATGGCGTCTGCTTCCCTCTGCACTCTGAACGTGTGGAGAAACCTACAGCGAAGGGATATTCCACTGGCATATTTCTGGGTGAGTGCAGAGAACATGGAAAGCCTCTGAAATGAACAATCTTTCTATTCAATCTAAGGTGTGTATTTCTTTTCTCTGCTGTGCGGTGTGTAGGACTCAACCTAGTAGCCTTCCTCATCATCGTCATCTCCTACTCCAGCATGTTTTACTCCATCTACAAGACAGGCATTAACGCCACAGAGCTACGCAGCCGGCTGCACAAGGACGTGGCCGTTGCCAACCGCTTCTTTTTCATTGTGTTCTCTGATGCCCTCTGCTGGATCCCCATTTTCCTGGTCAAAATTCTCTCTCTGCTCGAGGTGGAGATTCCAGGTACTGTATATACAGGAAACATTCAAAATTTCCCTCAAAGATGACTGTATGCATTCGCATATTAGGATTAAACACAAAATCCCTGTTGTTTATACTAAATCAATTGTTGCAGTTCAGGCCTCTTTGCGCTGAAAACTATTTTAAGTCATTTGAAACAGAATCAGTAGCCATCTTGATTTCTTAAATCTAAGAATTCTGTAGTCTCTCCAGCCTCTTACTTGTAACTGTCCTGTATAGTAAAATAAGGTATAGTATAATTATTGTGATGAAATTAATCTACAAATACCCCAAAGGTTTCAACCTGTAACATTTGGGAGCCTTTTAAAACTATAGAATTCACTAAACTGTGATGTTCTACATATTCCTACATAGTGATTGTCCATTTACTGAGATACTCAAGTTTGGACAAATGCTCTAAGTGAATGTTTTTGTTTAGCGATTTATTTTACATTTAGGCATTTGGCAGACGCTCTTATCCAGAGCGACTTACATTTTTATCTCATTACACATCTGAGCAGTTTAGGGTTAAGGGCCTTGCTCAAGGGCCCAACAGTGGCAACGTGGTGGTTGTGGGGTTTGAACCTGGGATCTTCCGAACCTTAGTCCAATGCTTTAACCACTGAGCTACTCCTGGCCCACATTTTCTGATGGCATGGTGGCTTAGTGGTTAGAACTGTCTCCTTGCACCTCCTACAATAAGTCTGTGTGCATGGAGCATGGTTTACATGTTCTCCTCATGCTTGGTGGGTTTCCTCTAGTTTCTTCTCACAGTCCAAAGACATGCAGATTAGGCTAATTGGCTTTTTATTTTCATTTGAATGAGTGGTCACCATTGGCCTCCACAGCCCCTGGTTGGACTACATACAGTAGGTTCCTAGATTGATGGATGGATGGATTTTTTTTTATTTTCTACATTCTCAAACAATCCTGTATTTTTCAAAACCATGTTTTGTTGAAACAAATGTCATTGAATCATTAAACACCAATAACAGTAAACTGTTAGTTAAAGGCACGAACGTCAGCTTTTCTGGAACAGTTCTTGCAAGAACTGTAATGTCAAATGCCTTTGCAAAACCCATCAAGCACCATGATGGAACTGGCTCTCATGAAGACCTTCCCAGGAAAGCAAGACCACACAGCTGTTTAGTTGTCATCAAATTGCGTGGGTAGAAATCTCTTAGTTTTACTGATTTCAAATGTCAAATTCAAATTTTATTTGTCACATACACAGTCATACACAGTACGATATGCAGTGAAATGCTTAGACAACTGTTTGTGACCTTAAAATAAAAGACTATGAATTGGAATAGGAAATAAATATGAAAAATAAAATAGAGGGTAAATTTAACTAGGAAAGAATAAAATAAAAATATAAAAATTAAAGTTAAGATAAAATAACTGTACAACAATACACAATATAGAAAATAGAAAATATATGAAGAATATATGAACAGTAAGAGCAGCTGTACGAGTAGGAAAAGAATGGTAATGTCCAGGGTTGTGCAATCCACATGTTTAAAGTGTCTTGTGCAGTGAGAATATGCTTAAAGTGATTTATTTAAAGTGACTTGTGATAGTGATTGAGTGGTTTGATGACGACGAAGTGTAGTTGTGCAGTGGTCACTAGTGTAAACGAATGTTCAGAATGTCCAGAGTGTGTGTAAAAAACCATATGTGTGGGTCAGTACTGTATGGTGATGTGATTGAGAGACCGTATCGCCTGCGGGAAGAAGCTCCTCCTCAGTCTCTCTGTGTTGGCCTTCAGGGAGCGGAATCGCTTTCCTGACCTCAACAGAGAGAACAGTCCATTGTTGGGATGGCTGAGGTCCTTCACGATCTTCCTGGCCTTGGTCCAGCACCTCCTACTGTAGATCGAGTGCAGGTCAGGGAACTCAGTGCAGATGATGCGCTCAGCTGATCGCACCACCCTCTGTAGAGCTCGTCTGTCCTGCATGGTGCTGTTCCCGAACCAGCTTGAGATTTTTCCCATCAGGATGCTCTCTATGGTGCAGGAGTAAAAGTTCCTGAGCACCTTGGAGGGCAGTCTCTCAAGCGCCTGAGGTGGTAGAGACGCTGTCGGGCCTTTTTCACCACGGTGTTGATGTGACAGGACCATGCCAGGTCCTGCGTGATGTGAACACCGAGGTATTTGAAGCTGTCCACTCTTTCCACTGGGCTGTCATTGATGATGGGGGTCTGGTAGTTGATTCCCCTGACAGTGTAACTTCAACAAGTTTGAAATAGAAAGTCTAGAAATAGAAATAGTTTCAAATAGAAATTTTGGATAGAACTTTGACATGGTGGCAGGGTGGTGTAGTGGTTAGCACTGTCCTTTCACCTCCGGGGTCCGGGTTTGATTCCCATCTCTGTGTGCATGGAGTTTACATGTTCTCCCTGTGCTTGGTGGGTTTCCTCCCACAGTCCAAAGACATACTGTACAGATTAGGCTAGTTGGTGTTCTGAAATTGCCCGTAGTGTGTGCGTGTGTGCCCTGCGATGGACTTCACCCTGTGCAGGGTGTACCCCGCTTTGTGCCCTAAGTCTCCTGTAATAGGCTCCAGGCCCCCCGCGACCCTGAATACAAGATACAGCAGTATAGAATATGAGCGATAAGCAATAAGAGCATACATTTGGTATAAGAGCATACATTTGGTGTACTTACATACATGTATAATAAGAGCATACAGTACATTTGGTGTACTTAAAATCTGTTGCAATACTAAAGCAACAGAATCAAATGCAAAATATACAGTGTTAAGAAAAAGTGACTGTGAATCAATCTGTTTTGACAATTTGTCAGAATTCATTGGCAGTGCCATCTGTTTGATTTCTCCGCACACCCAGAAATGTCATGCTAGCCATCAGTTTGTGGGACATCCACTTTTATTTTTTTGACTGCTCACGGTTTTCTCCATTTCCTTTCAAGGGACCATTACATCTTGGGTGGTTATCTTCATTCTGCCAATCAACAGTGCCTTGAACCCCATCCTGTACACCCTGACTACGAGCTTCTTCCGAGAGCAGGTGGAGTTGATGCTGTGCCGGTGGCAAAGACACTCGAACCTAAGGAAAGAACGAAAGAGTTTATCCAGCTCGGCCATCGACATTGAACATTCACGACGACCATACTGTGCACGTGACATCGCGCCACGGAACTCCATTTTAACCTTTCATGGCAATTTCAGATGAACCTTTATTCTGCGAGTTTATAAAGTCTGGGTCACCAAGTGATGCTTGGATATAGGCTGTTATTGTGCCTTGGCTTGGATCTGCTTTTCATCTATCTCTATGCTGATCCAAGATATGAAAGCTAGTGTTGAACATGTAAAGGCAAAACCCGAGGCAATCCCAGTACGAGCACAAAGTGGGACTTGTACAGACTGCAACCTTACTAGACATGATATTCATGTACACAAAATATGGTTTACAGAGATTCAACTATCATTTTATGGAACAATGCTAGTTGCCAAGCAACTAGCACCTTACTCAGTAATTAAATATAAGCGAAGCTTTTTTTTTTTTTTTTTTTTTTATCAATACCTCAAACAAGTTTACCATAAGCATTTCTTGGCCATTAGAAAAGGCTATTAAATTTTCATAAAGCTGATAGAGTCGCATTTACATGTGATTTAACTGACAATTGATATTATGTCATCATTTCATGCTCATTTACAGTGGTGTGAAAAACTATTTGCCCCCCTCCTGATTTCTTATTCTTTTGCATGTTTGTCACACAAAATGTTTCTGATCATCAAACACATTTAACTATTAGTCAAAGATAACACAAGTAAACACAAAATGCAGTTTTTAAATGAGGGGTTTTATTATTTAGGGAGAAAAAAAATCCAAACCTACATGGCCCTGTGTGAAAAAGTAATTGCCCCCTGAACCTAATAACTGGTTGGGCCACCCTTAGCAGCAATAACTGCAATCAAGCGTTTGCGATAACTTGCAACAAGTCTTTTACAGCGCTCTGGAGGAATTTTGGCCCACTCATCTTTGCAGAATTGTTGTAATTCAGCTTTATTTGAGGGTTTTCTAGCATGAACCGCCTTTTTAAGGTCATGCCACAACATCTCAATAGGATTCAGGTCAGGACTTTGACTAGGCCACTCCAAAGTCTTCATTTTGTTTTTCTTCAGCCATTCAGAGGTGGATTTGCTGGTGTGTTTTGGGTCATTGTCCTGCTGCAGCACCCAAGATCGCTTCAGCGGGAGTTGACGAACAGATGGCCGGACATTCTCCTTCAGGATTTTTTGGTAGACAGTAGAATTCATGGTTCCATCTATCACAGCAAGCTTTCCAGGTCCTGAAGCAGCAAAACAACCCCAGACCATCACACTACCACCACCATAATTTACTGTTGGTATGATGTTCTTTTTCTGAAATGCTGTGTTACTTTTACGCCAGATGTAACGGGACACGCACCTTCCAAAAAGTTCAACTTTTGTCTCGTCGGTCCACAAGGTATTTTCCCAAAAGTCTTGGCAATCATTGAGATGTTTTTTAGCAAAATTGAGACGAGCCTTAATGTTTTTGCTTAAAAGTGGTTTGCGCCTTGGAAATCTGCCATACAGGCCGTTTTTGCCCAGTCTCTTTCTTATGGTGGAGTCGTGAACACTGACCTTAATTGAGGCGAGTGAGGCCTGCAGTTCTTTAGATGTTGTCGTGGGGTCTTTTGTGGCCTCTCGGATGAGTTGTCTCTGCGCTCTTGGGGTAATTTTGGTCGGCCGGCCACTCCTGGGAAGGTTCACCACTGTTCCATGTTTTTGCCATTTGTGGATAATGGCTCTCACTGTGGTTCGCTGGAGTCCCAAAGCTTTAGAAATGGCTTTATAACCTTTACCAGACTGATAGATCTCAATTACTTTTGTTCTCATTTGTTCCTGAATTTCTTTGGATCTTGGCATGATGTCTAGCTTTTGAGGTGCTTTTGGTCTACTTCTCTGTCAGGTAGCTCCTATTTAAGTGATTTCTTGATTGAAACAGGTGTGGCAGTAATCAGGCCTGGGGGTGACTACAGAAATTGAACTCAGGTGTGATAAACCACAGTTAAGTTATTTTTTTAACAAGGGGGGCAATCACTTTTTCACACAGGGCCATGTAGATTTTTAGTTTTTTTTCTCCCTTAATAACGCAACCCTTCATTTAAAAACTGCATTTTGTGTTCAATTATGTTATCTTTGACTAATAGTTAACGGTTTTTGATGAGCAGAAACATTTAAGTGTGACAAACATGCAAAAGAATAAGAAATCAGGAAGGGGGCAAATAGTTTTTCACACCACTGTATATGCTCGTTACTTTAACACATTATGAGTTTTTTCATTATTTCAATGTGTTATCTTGGCATATTATCAAGAAATAATTAGTTATTCAGTTAAATTAACACCATAGCACTTTTCAACGACTGGTATTTCAGGGCTTTTAACATTTAAGTAATCAAAGCTTAATTCTAACAAAATTAATATAGATTCAAAATTATTTTGGTTGTTAGTCTTTCCCTTCAAGGGGTCTTGACAGCGGAACATCAGGGCTCGTATTTACAAAGCTTCTTAAGCCTTAAAGTTTTGAAACAATCCTAATGATGAAATTCTTAGAAAATTCTTAGAATTATGACATTTCCTTAGAATTTCACCTTAATTTTAGGACTAAATCTTAGTAAAGATAAAAATTATTTATAAAACATCTTAGACCTTAAAACAGCTCCTATGGTAAAAAGTGTTAAGAGTAGAGAGGACTTTTAAGAGGCTTAAGAGTTTCTATACCTGAGGACAAAATGGCTGAAAGAACACTAAATGTAAACACTGCTTTTCTGTCCAATTTGGTTTTCTTTTGCTTTTACTTCATTCCATCTCTCTTGGATTGTTGGTTACATACCATACAATAGTGCAACTTATACTGTCCTGCAATCATTTAATTGGTGAAAGGTGAGCCATTTTGCTTCCATCAATCTGAAATGGATTACAATTAATAAAATCAGTATGATACATAAATGTAAGAACTTCAATATACTGTAGTAACTACTGTGTGGAAATTGGTTGCTTCAAAAGTAGACGCATTTTCATCATTTGGTTGTTTTAATTCTCTTGTTTATATTTATCCTATAACAGAAACTTTGCATAAAGTAGCCTGCATTCATGATTCTACAATTTCTTTATATACACTGATTTCACATATTCTATCATCATATACTCTATTTTCACAAAGAGTGCATTTTAAGATCTTTACAGATGTTTTATCAACCAATCACAGTTCTTGAATTGCTGCATCATCCCTATCAACGGGGTCACCCACACCTTCTCACTAAAATTAAAAGTTTTGGGGCCTCCGAGTGGCACAGTGGTATAGTGCTCGCCCTATCATCCGGAGATCGCAGGTTCAATTCCCGGGTGATGCTGTAACCTGTCACAGCCGGAGGTCTAGAAAGAGCTCATTGGCCAAGCTCTCTCAGAGGGGAGGGATGAGGTACCTTGTGGTCCCACATTAATCACGGCTCTATAGCAAATCAGGGGCATCTGTGAGCTCACGCAAGCGGAAGGAGCGGCTAGCGCTTTCCTCCGAGTGTGTTACTCCACCCCCAACAGTACGTGAACGAGCAGTTCGTAAAGATTCGGTCGGCTGATGTGGTTCGGAGGATACACATGATAATCTTTGGCCCTTCCTACTGAGTGGTAGTAGCCTTAATGTGGGAGGAATTGGACAAGACTAAATTAGGGGAGAAAATCACCTAAATCACTTTTAGGCTAGGACTCCCAGCTAGGACTTTTTAAGCTAAGATAGGAGCTCTCTGAGAGAATTATAAGAAGCTTTGTGATACGGGCCCAGATCCACACACCACTTTTTTGGTTTTATGCCCTTCCTTCCTTTTTCCATAGTAGTGACCCATAAAAATGTCACATCTGCCCTGATTATGTCCACGTTGACTTCTTTCTAGGACTATTCTAGCCCTTCTTTTTTTATCCATCAATTTCGATATATGGTCATTGTTTCCTGTTTTGATTACCTTGTTGCCAAGGTAGTCCATTCCTTTTACCCGCTGCTTGTTAGAATGGTCTAGTTTGTCTGTATAAACCCTCTGGCTTTCCTGTTGAGTTTCTGAAGCTCTGCATGTGTAAATCTCTGTTACTAAGCAGTGGACATTTTTCTGTCTCTGGTTTTTTGATCTTGATGACACAGAACCAGAGGTTTGTAGCGAAGCCATGAGGCATGATGGCTGGTGCTATACAGGTTACTCTGCTATCATGTTGCTAAACTGGGTTGGGTTCCTGTCTGATGTACTCGATTAATCCCAATAAATGGGCTTTTAGTGTGTATCTCTGTCCCGGGTGATCGTGTCCTAAACTGCATGAAAAAGATTCCGCTTAGATATTTTTGTTGTATTCAGTGATTTTTATGAATCTAATGAACTTGCAGTCAAACATGCCCACAATCTGTGATAAGTATAATGCTATACATTTCAGAAATCTTTCTTTAAAAAAAAAAAAAACCCTCATAAGTTCTTTAATGTAGCTTTGTAATATCAAACTCTTTTTTTAAAGTTGTAGGTATACTTGCTGCTTATTTATACATTTAACAAGTTAATATAATTATGTTATCCTGCAACTGTAATGGAATCAGCTGCAGATACAGTATGTTCCCCCAAAGTTTTCATTGCCATAAGAGTTAAAAACATAAAAAGCAAATAAAAAACATGTTTTTAAATTATTGTGATTTTTATTTTCCTCAAGGCAATTTAACGCATTACCTTGTAGAGTTTCATATTATCACCAAATAGTAATGTTTGGAATGATTAACGGTTTACTTTGTTTCTACACAGATGAGACACAGTATGATTCTGGACAGTGTGATTAGATAAATACCAAACACGATCAGTGTTGACTTTCTGTTTCTGAATGAGTCTGTTCCAGTATAGCTGTATTTGAAATGGCTTTGAAGCTACAATGAGACCCCAGGCATCCAGATAGAAGGTATTCTCAGTACTCTGGAGCCATGATCGGACTGCCAGCTTTACGTCTGAAATGCTGGCCCCTTCTGGAATTCTTTTAATGTCCTAAGCAAACCAGGCTGTTTTTCCAATTAAAGGATTGGGTGATTAAAGAAGTTCCTGGGAGGCCAGTATTTCATGGTGCACTTTAAAAACTTTCTACTGTATCTTGTTGATATCCAAGCACTAATGAAATACAAGGATAAGTGCATTAGTGTAGCATGCGATTTTATATATATATATATATATATATATATATATATATATTTTTTTTTTTTTTTTTTTTTTTTTTTTTACTTTCATAACTGGTTCTGTTATTCTGCACAATCAAAATTCTCGGTTTGACTTATACTATGTAAGTTTCATCACTGTGTAAGTCAGAAACAACCCTCTGTCCTAACAGAAGACCTACCATTTATTAGTTTACCTCAGACAGGTACAGACCATGGAGAGAAGTACAGGTAACTTTTTTCTTTAGTCACTGACATCACACAGTACATGATGATCATTTTAACCAAAAAAAGTGACCTGACAAGTTTGTCCGCAGTTTTATCCCATGTCCAGCAAGAATACATCTGAGGAATGCTCCTAGTGCCAGAAATCATATGCTCCATGGGGAGGTGACATAAAATAATAATTACCTAAGCAATAAAATTTCTAGGATTTTAGTCCAATTCCATACCACTTACCCCATGCAGATCATACATATTTCTTAAAGAGTCTAATCTAATAACAGTCTTGTATACTCTTAGTATAGTCTTAGTACAGTATATATAAAATGATTTTCCCCTCCCAACATTCCTTGCACAAATGTGTGTGCTTTTGCAGTCTTTTACAAAATATCATAATGTACAAATACATAAGCCAATGATTTTGCTCCCAGTGACCTTCTATACAGGATTAAGTGGTATAGACAATGAGTAAGTGAGTGATTAAGTGAGAAACTTACAATTTTTACATTGGAAGAACATTTCAAAACAGAAACAGCTTAAACGTCACTGGAAACGTTTGTATTGAAATATGTTACATCCAGATCTGGGGGGTATTCTTCGTACGTCGCTTGAAACATCCGGGATGAATTGACACATCTAAGATGGGATCATCGTGCTAATTAAGACCTGGCTAAGTCGGTTCTTCGAGCACACCTGTTGTTGATGATTAGTATGGCCGGATTGAGTTGTCTAGGATTATTGCGCGTTCGTGCGTTGGTTTAAAAGGCGATATGCATCGACAGTAGAAACACTGATCACAAGCCCTTTGATTGGTTGACGAAATGACAAAAAGAACAAGCTAATTTTTTTTTGTAACACCTGCGCTGAAATGCTCCCCCACCCCACGTGTTATGCGCTGAAATGCTTCCCTGCCATGGATCCCCCCCTCCCACCACACACACATAATCACTATCAAATATTATATTAGAACATAATATGCACATATGTTTTACAAATTACATGAGACAATAAAATAAGAAATATGAAAAAAACATGTATATGGAAAAATTTAAATATGAATATTTTTAAAAAAAACATGTATACTTTTATATTGTTTACTTTATAATAAAATTAGTTTTGTCCAATTTTACATTATAAAAAAAATATTTTTATTATACATATCTCTCTCTCTCTCTCTCTCTCTCTCTATATATATATATATATAAAATAAAAATAAAAAATAAATGTGTTACAAAATAAACATTATACAAGAATTTGAATTAATGGTCTTGAGGGCTGTCTCGTGCCTAGAGTTTATTATAATAATAGAAAACTTATGAATTTATGTTCTAATATAATATTTGATATCAATTATACATATATATATATATATATATATATATATATATATATATATATATATATATATATATATATTATGGCAAGACGTATATATGCATGCAAGATACTTTTCTTTCCCCACGTGAGTCAGTCCACGTCAGCGCTCTTTAACCAATCAGATGTGACCTCACCATTTCAACCAATCATAACCCGGCAGGAGCGCAGCCTTAATCCTGTTTACATGAAATAAACCTGCTACCGAGCAGGTTCAAGCTTACGGACATGTTGCTATGACAACAAGTGCGAGATGAGCATCGGAGAACGAAACAATCCAAGATCAGGACAAATCCACAACAATCAAATCCAGCTAACTGAGTTAGCGACGTACGAAGAACACCCCCCTGGTCTGCATCACTGAAACAGCTAACCAAATAACAATAGGAGATTGTCCAAGTAATAAAAATGAGTCAGTGCCAGTGACACAACAGTCTCATTCTGATATTGTTACTTTCATTCAATGTCCTGCATAAAGCATTTCTTTGGCACTAGAAAATTCCATCATATACAGTACATTGGTGGCCAAAAGTATTGAGACAAAAGTGAAATTAGTGTTTTAATGAAATTTTTCAAACACTGACAATCAAAGAAATAAAAATAATTGTTTGCAGTGAAATTGCTATACAACAATAAATATTTAGTATAAAGTCATTTATTATTCCAAACCTGCTGGATCAGAGTCAAAAAGACATCTGCAGTACTCTAATGTCACTCGCTCAATCCATGCTTGCTTAATTGTTTCTTGAAGATCATGTACATGTAGCCCGTCTACTCTCAATATACGTAGAATGGGGCCCTGAGTCCTTTTATTCTAATTTACATTTATGATAACTCAGATTATTCTACTTTTCAATATTATAAGGCTTGGGTCACTGTAACAATATATACCTCTTATACTAAATAACAATACAGAATAAAACAACTATGAACCCTCACACTTCAAAGTCACAACAGTATTTGCTATCCATAAACAATAATAAACAATCACAAAGCTTGTTTTGAAAAATATATAGTCAAGTTTAATTAAGCAATAAAACAAATTAAACAAATAGTTTCATATAAAATAACTCAATTGGCTTTCCTTTTTACTTCGTTTAATGTCTAAATAAATGATCAAAATAACTAGAAACAAAAAGCTTTGCAGGCCTGATTCGATGCTTGAGGTCGGTGAGAAAAAACTTTTTGGTCGGCCAAAAACTCAATGGTCGATTCACTCCAAAGAGCAACAAACCAAAAGTAAATGGACGGCACCTTATTACCTTGTCAAATGGTTTCTATAGACACGCCGAGTATCTGCTGTTGATCACATCCACGAAGTTATCCTGTATTTCCAGATTAGCAACAGTCCACCGAAGCACATGTAGCTGGGTTAGCTAACTCACTTAGTCTCGCTGTATTAATGAGCCAGTACCCAGAAAATATTAAACTTAAGGAAATTCTATCCAAATCTTTCAGTCTATCACAAAAGTTTGCATTATTTTAGATTATCTTGTCGACAGTCTAACACTTGCAATTAAACAGGGTGTCCACCTCGTCCTGCCACATATTTGTTCCATCCATTAACTAAACCATCTGATTCTAATTAGCACAACTCTTCAACCAGAAAGGCTTCAACTTATTATTGACATCACCTGTTTTGGTGCACAGGGAAAACTATAAAAATGGCACATGTTATCTTAATACTTTTGACAACATATTTAATTTAGTCCTTTTTAATAGGGTGAGTTTTAAGTCACAGAAATAAAATGCATACTGCCTTCATACCTAATTAATTATTGTACTACTCATAGCAAAAAAATGGATTGGATGTAATATTTTCCTAGCAGAAGAGGCAGTGTGTACTGTACTGCAGTGTAATTGCAGGGAGAAGCGAAGTATCTTTCAAAAGTTGCTAGGTACGAATTTTTTATTTTTTTTTTTACATCCAAGCAGGGGCGTTTCTAGGATTTTCAGTTAAGGGGGGCTCAGCCCCCGGAGATGTTTAACACATATTTTGCTTGTTCTGAATCAGTACTCAAATGAGTCTTCTTGATCACACACGCTGTTTACCATATAAACCTTTTTCTATGTGCAGGTACAATCAGAAAAATTTAACCAGAAAACAGTATATAACTTTAAATTACATACAATACATTGATTAGCAATATAAACACCACACCTATGAGGGTGGACAATGGAATAAACTGTGTAGGTGCCAATAATATCAATCATTTATCTTTTAATTCTTGTTGAGTCCTCACTAGAATCAGAAGATATGCGCACATCACCCCTATCTTATCTGCACTTCATTGGCTCCCTGTGAAATTTCGCATTGATTTTAAAATACTACTTTTGACATCCATCCATCCATTTTCTTCCGCTTATCCGAAGTCGGGTCGCGGGGGCAGCAGCTTCAGCAGGGATACCCAGACTTCCCTCTCCCTGGCCACTTCTTCCATCTCTCCTGGGGGGATCCCAAGGCGTTCCCAGGCCAGCCGAGAGACATAGTCTCTCCAGCATGTCCTGGGTTTTCCCCGGGGTCTCTTTCCGGTGGGGCGTGTCCGGAACACCTCACAAGGGAGGCATCCAGGGGGCATCCTAAATAGATGTCCAAGCCACCTCATCTGGCTCCTCTCGATGCGGAGGAGCAGAGGCTCTACTCTGAGCCCCTCCCGGATGACTGAGCTTCTCACCCTATCTCTAAGGGAGAGCCCAGACACCCTGCGGAAGAAACTCAGTTCGGCCGCTTGTATTCGTGATCTTGTTCTTTCGGTCACTACCCACAGCTCATCCCAGCCGCTTCACACTCGGCTGCGAACCTTTCCAGTGAGAGCTGTAGGTCACAGGATGATGAGGCCAACAGAACAACGTCATCTGCAAAAAGCAGTGACCCAATCCTGAGCCCACCAAACTGTACCCCCTCAACGCCATGGCTGCGCCTAGAAATCTTGTCCATAAAAATTATGAACAGGATCGGTGACAAAGGGCAGCCCTGTCGGAGTCCTACTCTCCGGAAACAGGTCCGACTTACTACCGGCAATGCGGACCAAGCTCTGACACCGGTTGTACAGGGACCGGACAGCCTTTAATAGGGAATCCGATATCCCATACTCCTGGAGTATGCCCCACAGGACTCCCCAAGGGACATGGTCGAATGCCTTCTCCAAGTCCACAAAGCACATGTAGACTGGTTGGGCAAACTCCCATGCCCCCTCCAGGACCCTGCTAAGGGTGTAGAGCTGGTCCACTGTTCCGCGACCCGAACGAAAACCACACTGCTCCTCCTGAAGCCGAGGTTCGACTATCCGACGAACCCTTCTTTCCAGGACCCCTGAATAGACTTTCCCGGGGAGGCTGAGGAGTGTGATCCCTCTGTAATTGGAACACACTTTCCGGTCCCCCTTCTTGAAGAGGGGGACCACCACCCCGGTTTGCCAGTCCAGAGGCACTGTCCCCAATGTCCATGCAATGTTGCAGAGACGTGTCAACCATGACAGCCCTACAACATCCAGAGCTTTGAGGAACTCCGGGCGGATCTCATCCACCCCCGGGGCCCCGCCACCACGGAGCTTTTTGACCACCTCAGCGACCTCGGCCCTGGAGATGGAAGAGTCCACCTCTATGTCCCCAGACTCTGCTTCCTCATCGGAAGGCATGTTGGTGGAATTAAGCAGGTGGTGATCAATTGACAGCTCCGCCCCTCTCTTCACCCGAGTGTCCAAGACATGTGGCCGCAAGTCCGACGACACGACCACAAAGTCAATCATCGAACTGTGGCCTAGGGTGTCCTGCTGCCAGGTGCACATATGGACACACTTATGCCTGAACATGGTGTTCGTTATGGACAATCCGTGACGAGCACAGAAGTCCAATAACAAAACACCACTCTGGTTCAGATCGGGGGGGCCGTTCATCCCAATCACACCCTTCCAGGACTCATTGTCATTGCCCACTTGAGCATTGAAGTCCCCCAAACAGAATGATGGAGTCCCTGTAATAAGTATGTATGTATGCAATAAGTATGCCCACACCTGCTTGGCGCCTCTCACCGGAGGCAACTCCAGAGTAGAAGAGAGTCCAGCCTCTCTCAAGGAGACAGAGTCCAAGCTGTGCATCGAGGTGAGTCCCACTATATCTAGCCGGAACTTCTCAACCTCATGCACTAGCTCAGGCTCCTTCCCCGCCAGAGAGGTGACATTCCACGTCCCTTGAGCCAGCTTCTGCAGCCGAGGGTCAGACCGCCAAGGCCCCTGTCTTCGGCCACTGCCCAGCTCACACTGCACCCGACCTCTTTGGCCCTTCCTACAGGTGGTGAGCCCATGGGAATGGGAAGGGTACTTTGACATATAAAGGATTAAATGGTCTCGCGCCACAGTATCTGAGTGAATTGCTAGTGTCTTACGATCCGCAACGCCTACTTCGATCAAAGGATGCAGGCTGCTTGTCAGTACCTCGTATTATGAAAACTACAGCTGGGGGCAGAGCGTTTTCTTACAAAGCCCCCAAATTATGGAATAGTCTTCCAAATAGTGTTCGGGACTCAGACACAGTCTCAGGGTTTAAGTCTAGGCTAAAAACCTATTTATTTAGCCAAGCATTTTCATAAATAGATTTGCCTTACACTGTAAAAAAAAAAAAAAAAAAGCATAAAAAAACGGTCAAATGACTGGTAGCAATGGCTGTCAAACAAAAACCGTAAAATAAAGGTAAAATTCTCTAGTTCATATTATGCTCAAAAACTTTAAATTTACAGAAATTATTTTATCTTTTACAGAGAAACACCATTATTTTACAGATTTTTCCCAAAATGTATACGATTTAACACATTCATCAAAACAGCACTAGACGTGTAGCAGCAAAATATTTTTATTTTACAGAATAAAATTATTACAATCAAACACCTTCAATCAGACAAAAGCATTAGGCATTTAGCAGGGAAACACTGTTATTTACAGATTTTTCATAAATTGAAGATCAAACACCTTCAAACAAAGCAATAACACAAAACCCCTTATATTTAACTTTTTTTTCATACATTCTTATGAATACACATGTTCAATAAAGTGTTAACACAAACTCAAGATTACAATATTTGTAAAAATAGTCTGTAGAACTGTGACACAGTATAGTACAGGTATGATCCAAATACAATAAAAAGGAGTTCAGTTTTATAGCATTACAGTAAAATCCTAAAATGAAAAACAATGAAATATTTAGACTCTTGTATAGTATAACAGTGAAACATTCTCTCTCACAAACTTAAACATTGCTGTGAAATATCCTTGACTAACAACCTATGAAGAAATGAACAATTTCAAACAATATTCTCAATGTTCCAATTAAAGTTGGATTGGAAACTTTATTGCAAATATAGTACAATGTGGTCCCCTTTTTAACTCTATTGTTCTTATATAATGTATGTGTACAAATAACTTAAACTTTTAGTTCAGAATCCTAATGTCTTAGCGCAATTAAGTCAAATCTAAAACATACCAAAATGGCAAAATGGACGGTCCAGTGTAACCAAGAAAGATCTCCTTCCAAACAGGCAGTAAAGAACTGGATCAGGGTGGATTGGAAGAGAGAAGAAAAGAACACATTAAGATCTTAGATTTAAAAGAAAAATGTGGCAGTATTAATAAATGAGCTTTGTTTACAGCAACAACAATAAGAATTAAAATAAGAATAAAAAATATATCTTACCGACATTGTCTCTTGAGCTTGCAGGTATTTTACATTTCAGAGTCTTCTCTGTCCCTCAGAGACTGCTTTGCTCCTCACCTGTAGCTCAGCAGCGTGTCTTCACTCCTCTGAATTTACACACAACCGTTTACCGGCTGCTGAGTCACACCACCCCTGCGTGCGCTAAACATTTGAAGGACGCCTGTTTCCCATTGGCTGGTTCATATCACGTTATGTCTGTACCTGAGCAATAAACATAGGCGTTTTCCGCATCAAGTCCCGCCCTCACTCGCGCGCTTATTTAAACGCGCCAGTAATGAAGAGGTAATTAGAATATCTCCGCCTCGGCTGCTGATCAGCCAATCAGAAACAAGATTAGAATGTTCCCGCCTCCAGCTTCTGATTGGCTGTGGCAGATAACACGGAGAGTTCGTGGAGTTTTCTCTAACGCTTTTGGTACAAAAATGACACCATAGTTCCCCTCATACAAGCTAAATATCAAAATGTAACTTAAAGCGATGCTTTAAAACAGCTACACAGCAAATACATTACCCTTGTGTCAGAATATGCAGGCATGCATTAAGAAAGCTGATGGCTAGATTGCCATGGTGATATTTCAGAACATCTGTAATACAAAAATATATATTTTTGATAAGTATCAGTCTCCTAAATTCTCTTCACATTCTTTGAAGGCATGCAGCAGATACTATAGCCTACATGTAAGTGATAATATAAGAATAATCTTTTAAAAAGTCATTTAAAAAATGCTAAACTTGCATCTAGAACTTAAATATCAAAGTATTGTAAAACTAATATGATTTACCTCAAAATTACAAAGAAAAACAATTAAATTTTTGTATGGACATTAACCTTTATCTAATGAGTTTTGTATTTAATTACAATTTATTATTGTAATTTTACATAAAGTTACACGTAATTTACAAAAACTGAAAAAACACAGTAAAAATAATATGGTATTTTACTGTTAAAAATGTAAAAAAAAAAAGTAAATTTTTCAATATTGAAATAATACTTAACAAAACAGTCGACTTCGTAATTTACAGATAATGTCTGTAATTTTACAGAGATTTGTATGTAGTTTTAAAAAAAAGGAAAACAACTATAAAATTTGAAAGTTATTTTCCGTAAATTTAGGACTTTTTTTTACAGTGTAGGTACTGTAAAGGAACAGATCTGGGGGACTCATGGACGTAGAGTATTACGGTGAACTGGTATGTTTAGATGCTGTCTTCCTCACTCTCATTGATCACTCAGGTTTGTTGATGGTGAGGTGATTGTTTGCTTTACACTTCAGGGAGCCCTCATGTTTGTGTTTCCTTCTGGCTCTCCCTTTTAGTTATGCTGTCATAGTTAGTCCTGCCGGAGTCCCTGCTTGCACTCTAAGTTAATATACATTCACATTATACATCGTAAGTCTGTGACCATACCTAACTGCCATCTCTACTCTTCTTCTCTTTCTCCCCCTCTTTCTCTTCCCTCTCTCCCCCTGTCTCTCCCTTTCTCTCTCTCTCTGCCGAGCTACACATGTCGTTCCTGGGCTGCCAGTGATCCAGACTCCCTCTGCCCTCTGGACCTGTCTGACCCATCCTGGTGCCCCGCTTCTGGTTGGAGATCTCGTCACATGGATGCCCCGTGTGTCTGGTGCCCCGCTTCTGCTTGGAGATATCGTTACATGGATGCCCCGTGTGTCTGGTGCCCCGCTTCTGCTTGGAGATTTCGTCACATGGATGCCCCGTGTGTCTCTTTGGGATGCGTCTGGTGTCTGGGGATGATTCTCCCTACCTAAATGACGGTTCTGGCCTCGACTGGTGTTGGCAACTGTTTCTCTGGGAACTTGACAGTCCGTTCAGGACTGGTACTTCCTACAAGTCTACCTGAGTCTCCAATAAATACCTTGACTCCTTCTTAACATCAATTAACGTCAACTAAAACACTGTATAAATGCAGATCATTTCCTGCTTTCTGTTTCACACAGATGAGGATGGGTTCCCTGTTGAGTCTGTGTGGTGAGACGGAGTTTTGCACTTCCTTCTACATTTCAGGTTATGCACCTGAGATTTATTATTGGGTGTAGTGGGGAGAGTATAAAAAGGTGCAGCAAGAACAGCCAGGTGTGGCGCTAATTCACCCCTAGGTTGCGCTTCCGGAAGTGTGTCGTCTTGTCCCGGTGTGCGTGAGGTATGTTTGGCATGCTGGACTTTCGGTTATTTGTAAATGTGATTATTTAGCTAATAGTGATTTTCTTTTGGGAAGCCGGAGATTTCTTAGATCCTTATTGCGTCCGAGGCAGTGGAGAAGCAGCTTGTTGCCATCCATGTATATTTACCCTTTCTAAAAGAGCCGCACAGTTTGTGCGCGTGCACGGCGAGAGGAATGCTGTCGTATAATTGGTATGCCGATTATTCGTTTCTTCCTATAGTAGGCTTAAGGCTTCCTTAGGCATATGATGTGACCTGTATGTCTGTCCTATTTTGATTTGTTGAAGGATTGGCTGCCAGACGGATGTGGTCTGCATCGCGCGGTAGGTCAGAGTTATTTTCTTGGCGCCCGCCATACAGGTATGTGCCGTATTTTGTTTACTTTAATGTTCTTCTGAATTCTAGGTAAACTGATCGGCTGGTGAGGGTGCTTTTCTTCACTGTGCAGTGCTTACAGCTTGATGGGCAGCTTCAGCACTGCTGTTTTGCTCCGGTGGATTGTTTTAATAGACTGCTTGGTTCCAGCCTAGAGTTTTACTGTTTTTGTTCTTGTGACTGTCGTTTTGTTTTCTTTTGTTTATTGTTTTGTTGCTTTACTTCCGTCTAGCATGTTATTGCTTTGCTGGTGACGGTTATTTTTGCTGTTTTTGTTTGTTTTGCCTTCTTCCTGCAGTTCATTACTTTGCTGGTGCTGCTGCTTTGGGGGCGGGGCTCTATATCTTTTGCTTTGTGTATGCTGCTGTGCATGTGCTAGATGTTGGTGGCCAGTGTCTTGATAATCGTTCTGGCTGATTAGTTATTTGTCCTCCTAGTTCGCAGGGTGTGCTGCAGCAACATTTGTTCTCTTTTATATATTACTTTTGTTTTATTTATTTCTTTTTTTTTGTAATTAATTAGTGTATTTATTTGTATTTCCTTCTTTTCTTTAGGAGCTGGGAATCTACGGAAGGCAGGCTAGCGGCTTATAGAGTGATGCGCTTATGTTTACACAGTGTGGAGTGGTATTAACTTTTTCCTAGTGAGTGGTTTGGTGCACGTGTGATCATTTATGACTGGGCAAGAGTGAAGCCCTATCTCTAGCCTGTCCTTCTTTGGTTAATTTCCCAGCTCTGCTTTCTTTTTTTTGTTTGTTCTCTTGGTCTGGGATGTTTTAGTTTTTGATTTTAAATGATATTGGTGTTGGTAATTTTTAATATATTTGTATGAATAAAGAGTTGTATATTTTTGTATCCATGTCCCTGTGTCAATGAGAGATTTGACCCTGTGTCCTACATTTTTCCCGGGTAACCAATCCTGGGTGGCGTAATCGGTAATTCAGTTAAGGGGAATTTGGTTTCCCAATATACAGTAGAGAAGGTTGCTCCGCACCACGCCGCCACATCTGGTTCCTCTCAAGGTTTCTTCCTATCACCATCTCAAGGAGTTTTTCCTTGCCACTGTCGCCCTCGGCTTGCTCACCAGAGACAAACTGACCATTTTGATTCATAAGCATTCACATTCCATACAAACTTAATTCTTTTGATTGTGTAAAGCTGCTTTGAGGCAATGACAATTGCTAAAAGCGCTATACAAATAAAATTGAATTGAATTAATTCTGACAATACCGTTGCTTTTTGTTGGAAACTGGCAGACAAAAAAAATTGAAAAATATTTTCTGATGCAATGACTTCAATCAATGTTGGGAACCCAGTGTTAATGTGCCTGAGAGGCTGCTGCGATTTCAGAGAACTGAACTGTAGAACTGAACAGAGAACTGTAGATGGAAGGTTTTTCAGGCTCATGGGAGTAGGTCTCCAAATGAGCAGCAGGTAAGAATAGAACATCTTTTTTTTTCATGTGACTTCCATCTACAGTTAAATATACAGTAAATATTAAAACTTTGATCATGTTATCTAGTTTACAGTAATTTAGTGTTTTAGCTACAAAAATAAGACAGTAGCTTCTCTATTCAACCCCTTAAAATTTCATAGCTACTAGGCTATTTATTCAAATTCATTCATATCAGAGGTGTCAAGTAACGAAGTACAAATACTTCGTTACCTTACTTAAGTAGAAATTTTGGGTATCTATACATTACTGGAGTAATAATTTTTCAGCCGACTTTTTACTTCTACTCCTTACATTTTTAAGCAATTATCTGTACTTTCTACTCCTTACATTTTAAAAATAGCCTCATTACTCAATTTTTATGATCAGGACGCGCAACACCCCCCCCCCCCCCCCCCCCCCCGGGTGCATAATAAGAACGCGCACAACACCCCCCCCCTTAACCCCCGGTCGCATGATAAGAACGCGCACCCCCCCGCCCCCCTTTTAATGCTTTTGTCGCCCCTCACGGTACTTTTACTTTTATACTTTAATTAGTTTTGAAACCAGTACTTTTAAACTTTTACTTAAGTAAAAAGTATTTTTGAACCCTAGTATCTATACTTCTACTCAAGTAATGAATGTGAATACTTTTGACAACACTGATTAATATAGACAAACATTGTTTTAATGTAATTAAAGCATCTTTTTAATATCATTCTTTGTTTTCTATTCATTAAAAAGTTACTTTTTCTAAATCAAAGTGACAAAAACCCTACTCTAAGGCTAATAAATGTATTTTACGATTTGGGGCATTATTTAATACAATACAATATTTCTTTCTTTTTTTTTTTAAAAAAAAAAAGGATTTTTCTATTTCTGTAAATCACACTGCTATACAGTTAAACGAGAGCACTGAATGCTGTCTGTCACTATTGTTTGTCGTTTATGTTCATAACTCTATGGTAGTTAATGCCATATGCACTGTGTAATGTTTTATATAGACAGTTAGGTTTTCCAATTAAAACAACAGCGGCATGGATGTTTTATAAAGTAGACTATAGGTTCATTAAGGATGTATTAAGGGCTTATTTCACTAGAGGAAACAGCTGGTGTGATGAGGGTGAACGCAGTGAAGATTTAACTGATTAATCCCTCATGACATTTTGTAAACTGTATTTATGAGAAAGGACTGCACTGATGCAGTTATAACAATTTATCGAGAAACACACATCTTGCCTTAATCCTGCCTCTGTGATGGCGAATTGAAGACCGGCGCTGAAAGACGGGGAGGAGCCGAAGGAGCCGAAGTCTGCCGACATTTTCATATCAAATTTAAAGGGGACGATGGGCAACCAGCAATTTGTGTAAAGTTTATGGAGAATTATTTGGGGGGCTGAGGACAAATGTTAGGGGGGGGGGGTAAAGCCCCCTAAAAATGGCCCAGCGACGCCCATGCATCCAGGGTTTCCCAGGTTTTTTTTTATGTGCTTGCCCTTAAATTTTTTTTAAAAAACGTGTGTGCAACAGCGCCCCTCTAAATGGTATGTTGTGAATATGTGGTGAAACAGGGTATTGCACTTTTACCGGCCGAGTTAGCTGCCCTTCAAAAAAAAAAAAAAAAAATCTGACAAAACAGAATAAAAGCACTTTTATACTCCAAGGATCAGATGTCAATCTGGACTCCTAAAAATATGTTAAACAATTCTGCTTCATGCAATTGAGTATGCAGGACAAGTGCTCTTTAAAGTTCCTGATTAAATGTGAAATTATTGTGAATTTCTCTCTCTTTTTTTTTTTTTTTGCTTGAAAATTGCAAAATGGATTAAGAATTGTGTCCAATAAAATTAAAAGAAAAATAAAACTCACTCATTGGTAATCCTGTGTACAAGCGTGCAGGGGACCTACACCCCATCACAGGAGACTTTGGGCATGAGGCGTGGTACACCCTGGACAGGTAAAAATCCATCGCAGGGCAGGGAACACATACTATATGCAATTTGGGAGCACCAATTAATCTAATCTGCATTTCTTGTGCATGGCCACAGTGCTAACCATCATGCCGGGTACAATAAAAGAATAAAACTTAGTAAACTAAAACTGAATAAAAAAAATATTAAAAACACAAACTAACATAAATATATGAAAAAGAGTTTTTGTCTGTACATTAATCAGAACTCGCTCTTTCAATAATATTTTTACTAATATATTGGAGAACCCAAAACCAGTCTTTTCTTTCTGTCTGTATGTCTGTTTGTACATCTATATGTCTGTCCAGACAGAATTTGTCACAGTATCATGCAAAACTGTCTGAACAGCATTTGCTGAAACTTTGGCAGCACTTTGGTACCTGACTCAAATTAAACCTCTACCATAAATTAAATAAAAGTGTTGAGAAGAGGTGAAGTTATGAGCCGTTACGTGCCAGATTACAAACCGCAAGTTTGCTGTTTATTTTACAATAAACTACTAATAAGCTACTTGCTTAATGTAAACAAACACCTGTTCCAATGGATATTTATAAGAAAAGCTAAACTGAATATTTTCACTGGGATTAGTTAACATTAACATAAGTTAATGTCGAATTAACAGTGCTGAGGTGGTATAAGTGGTATAAATTTAGAGTCGTTTTGAGATCAAACCTAATCTTCATCAGATCTTCTTTTTCGATTTCTCATCTTTGATTCACTCTCCGATTACCGAACAGTAGTGTATTTGGCTGAAGAGGAAAAAAGTACAATTTAGCGTATAACAAGGCGTAAGATACTCAACCTTACCAACATGTTATTTCTTTGTATTAATAAGTTAGACAGAGAGTTCTGCTGTAAGACAGGCAGACATGTACGTGGGCTTCAACCTCAAATAATAATATCACAGATTACATTCAAGCTGATCATATTATTATTAGCTTTAACCTTTTAACTATTTCTACAAACCCTGTAACTGCTATGAACTCTGAGTAAACTATTAGAATATACTGTACATATATATATATATATATATATATATATATATATATATATATATATATATATATATACTGTACACGGTATAACCAGCTCGACCAGCAATGATACCAGCATATGTTGTGTTTTGGTGCTGGTATGCTGTGGACCAGCATCAGTAAGGTGACCAGCATTATAGCACCATGATGGTATGCTGGTCACACTGCTGATGCTGTCGTGAAAAAAACAGCTTGACCAGAATTATACACAAAACACAACATATGTTGGTATAATTGCTGGTCAAGCTGGTCACCAGCTATGATGGTCTATGTTTTTTTTTTCCCAGTTTTTAGTGATTTCCATTAATTACTTTTTAAAAAATATATAAAAGGTTTGTGTTATGTTTTTAGACAACCTCAGCAGATATTTAATAAATGTAAAATAATGTATATACATGTTTTTGGTAAATTGATTATTTTTGTCTTTTTTAATGTAAATGCATTTAAAGATAACCAGAGGTGGAAAGTAATGATTTACATTTACTCGTGTTACTGTAATTGAGTAGATTTTTTGTGTACTTCTACTTTTTCAAGTAGTTTTTAAAATCTGTAATTTTACTTTTAAGTATGTTTTTTTTTAAGTATTATACTTCACTACATTTTAAATCATATTCGCTACTGAGTAAAAAATAAATAAATGAAAATGAAAAATAATACAAAGGGGAAGGAAAAAAATTGCACCCCGGAAGCCACTGCACTGATTGATTGATGGGCGTGGAGGACAAACACACTAAATTCACAAGAACGATGGAGACAAAACAGATGCCAGTGATGCAGACACAGCTGAAAGTGAAATGCCAAGAAATTCTTATGAAGCAAACCCCTGGTCATATTTAAGCTTTGATTTCAAACACAACAAAGAGAACAGATTTATTATGTAAGGGTTCCATCCCCCATCTCACCCCCGCTGTAAAAAAAAAAAAAAAGGAACTCAGTAAATTTTTACTTTTATTTGAGTAGATTTTTATACGGGTAACTTGTACTTCAGTAAAAGTTCACTAAAGTAACAGTACTTTTATTTAAGTACAAAATGTATTACTCTTTCCACCTCTGACGATAACACTACATGCTACATGTATTTACATCACACACTATTTTCAGTATTAAAATACAAGATAATGAGCTAAAATGGTAACCAATTTTAACTACGAAAACCTTGCTGGTGGCCCGGCATATAAGGCATGCTGGTCTATGCTGGATTTTTCATCAGGCATGCTGGTTCACCAGCTAAACCAGCATCAGACCAGCACTAACCAGTATTATTAAACAGCATATACTGTAAAGCATGCTGGTCTATGCTGGATTTTTCAGCAGGGTGTAGATCTGCTTAATTTCGTCAAACATGTAGTCCTCGAGAATGAGTCACTTTCATGATTCGACTCTTTTATTTAAACTATTTGATTCGGTTCTTTTATTTGAACGTTTTGAATTTACTTTTATATTTAAACTCTTTAATTCGGCTTTTTTATTTGAACTCTTTGATTCGACTCTTTGAAGTGAACGGTTGGAGTCGACTCCCACCTTTGAAGAGTCATTTAGGTTATTGAACTATCAAGAAATAACGGGCGGAATAATAGGAATAGTTAAATAAGAGTTCGGTAGGAGGGTGTAAATGGTACAACCTTAATATTCTGCGTTTTGCGGGTTTTTGTTCCAGTAATGCTGAAATATTGAACAAGAAATGTGAACCTGGGTATTTGTGTAACAGTGAATAGTGATAATATTTATTTAGGTTGGGTACAGGAGCAGGTGGCGCGCTGGTGCTCTGCCAGTGAGAGGGAGATAGAGGAGGAGGAGGAGGAGGAAGAGGAGGAGGAGGCGCGCGGCGGGGGCGCGCAGTAGCGCTCTCGTGGCCCAGTTGCGTCTAAGCCGCAGCTCCAAGCGCGCAACATCTCTATGGACTCGGAGCGACCCGTCAGACCCGAGGATGCTGTAGAGCTCGGCTTCTCCTACGGTAGGTCGGATCCGGGTTTATTCCACGTCTTAGGTAATGATCGCAGTGACGCGATGGAGAGGCTTCAACCTGTTGCGCACTTTCAGCATTTCAGTATTCAAGCTGCAGCATCCTAAACAGAGAGACAGGGAATGCATCACTAATTCGTAGACGTGTCTCAAAAAGCTTCACTTTCTGTCCTTGGCTTCTGTTAGTGCTTTTGTGAGGTTGAAGGATAAAAAAAGGTCTGGGTGAAATTTCCCTCCTAGAAAAAAAATGCAAGTAGAAACTATATACGTAAATCAACAGTGGAGTAGTTTTGGTTAATAACTTGGTTAATACAGTATTTCACCATTTATCTGTTTTTTGGATGATACCGCTGGAGCACTGGCCATGACACAAACCTACATCCTGTAATAGATTAAAAAAGTGTTAGAGAGAGAGAGAGAGATCAAATGAATCATCCTTTGATGGACACTTAGATGAATCATAACAGTTTCAAAAAGATGAAAGCATATGATGTGAAAGAATTTAAACTTCTGTAGAAGTCACTCAACAAAATGTATGTTACTATAAGTGTACTGGTAATGTCTAACTGACCTTAAGGCTATACATATTTACTACCCTAGCCACTACATGTTCTTATATGGAATGTTAAAATTGCATCAACATGTCGCATAACATTATCAATGTGAAAATAAAAAAATAAAAAAAAAGATAAAAAATTCAAAGTATTAGTATGTATCACTTTATTCAATAGCATAGTCTTCTTGTTTCTTAGGCAACCAGATATGTGTGTGTTTAGTGCTCTGCTATAAATATGCATGTGTGGGTTGATAGCAATGCTGATACCAAGCATTTACATAACTCCTCTGTCGTTTGCTTTGCAGTGTTATTTTTCATGTTCATCCGCCTGCACGAATTTCCACTGAATCTTTTGATGCTGCATGAATACAGGCTTCTAAAAAAAAAGTAGGCCTGTGCATGAGCATGTCTGTAATGATGTGACACACATTCAAAAGTGATACAGTCTTGGTCACATAACTAGAGCGTGTCATGTCACATGAGTCGGTTGACAACGGCGCAAAGGTGTAATGCTCCTTTGTTTGTCTGGATCATTTCCTTTTCCTGTCCAAATATGGATGGACAATGAGCGCTTGTTATGCGTATCAATGACCGGCGCAAGACGAACATAATCACCTGCCTGTAACCGGAGACTCAGAAGCGGAGCCTAAGATCAAGACAGGCTTTGCACCTGGTTCCCTGCGCCACTATTGGCTAATGGGACTTTATCTCCTTGACTGAATAGTCACTCTGCGTGAGCATTTGCCCAAGCGAGTGTTGGCACCTCCTTGGACTGTTGACGGACAGACGGTTTCGGGGACAGGTGCAGAATGAGGACCCGAATACTCTGAAAGCCCTTATTATTAGTGAAGCAGAAAGTGTTACGTCTTTGTTGGAGAGCAGTCTTAGCTCTGGGAACAGTACGCCAGTCCATGTCCCATTGGATTTCAGAACTAGTTTCAGAGCACTGACGGCTGGTCGCGATATTTGATGAGGGAGTTATCCTCTAATCTTTGTCAATAGCTCCAGAAATAATTTTAGATATCAGATATTAGCAGTTGATTTTATCACATAAACTCATCTATAACATCAAAACATGTGCAAAAGATTGCATATGTTTTGATGTTATAGATGAGTTTATGTTAGACAGGCAGCAGCGGTGATGTGCTTCATGTCTGTATTCCATATGAAATGGTGGTCTCATACATTGTACGCCCCCAAGCCAAAACAGGTCACAAACTGTTATATTTTGTTGCATCACCTTTTGCTTTCATTTTTGCTTTGCATTAGCCGTGACATCGTTTCGATAAGCTTATGCAATGTCACATTATATATTTCCATCCAGATTGACATTGATTTCTCTCCAAGACCTTGTATTGATGATGAGAGAGTCGGACCACTGTGTAAGGTCTTCTCCAACACATCCCAATGATTCCCAATCTGGTTAACATCTTGATTCTGTAGCATCTCATGCTGAACCATCAGACCACATGACCTTTTTCCAATGTTCCACAGACTAATCTTTATGCTTCCTAGCTAGGGTTGGGTATCGTTTGGGTTTTTTTCGATACCGGTGCCAAATCGATACTTTGAAAACGGTACCGGTGCCAAAACGGTGCCTGATCCGATACTTTTAAGCCAAAAAATTATAGTGGATGACTCAAGAATGAATTTTTATTGAACAAAAAATTTTATGCTTAAAATTTAACAATATATTAAAAGTTTAAAGTATATATGAATATGTAAGCTTCAAATTTTAGCAATTCTTTTGCAGAAATTTCACCATATTTGCCTTTTCTGTCAAAATACGACTCCTTTCCTGACTTATTGCCCTGCACAGGACATGCATAGCCTTCTTTGCAATGGTAAATGGGGTCACTGTTGTAGTGCTACTAGTACTAGCTGGAAAGCCATAATTATAAACAGAATCCATGTTACATTAGTTTTTTACAAATCGTTTGACTATTTGTTAGCATGAATGCAAGATTTGCATTTTGCTATTAACATTACATTATCCTACTACTGACCCGCGGAAAGGCTGCTGACGTCATCATAATCGGTGACTCCTTTTTGCTACAGTTGGTGTGACTGAGGCTGAGGGTCGTCCACACTGATAGTGCCAGCTGTTGTCCACAAGAAAACACGGTGCCTTCCTCTGCTTTAAACTTTATTCCGTGTATTTATTCTGCTTTTAACTTTATTCCGTGTATTTATTCTGCTTTTAACTTTATTCCGTGTATTTATTCTGCTTTTAACTTTATTCCGTCTGCCCTCGAATGTTTCATTAGATTTAACGTGTTTCCGCCTTTACACGCAACTGCTGTAAAACATTTGCTGCACGTCGCGGTGTCGGAATCCTATCTTGTGAAATGCAGCCACACTTTCGACTGTTTAGTTTTAGGCATTTTAACGAGAGTTGTTTAATTTAGCATGCTAAGCTATCGGTAGACCGCCTGCTGCCGTCAGAGCGAGTGTAACGTTAGTTACTGCATTCACGCGCATGTCGGATGGTCTCTCATTTCCGGATGATTTATGCTTTTAATTTTTTTATTTAATCTAATAAACTATTAATCTACAAAAATATATGAATATAGAGAACAAATATTTCAATCGACAGTTCAGGCATTTAAGTGGCACCGAAATGAGGCACCGAAATTCGGGTTCTGTTTCGGTCCGGTACATACCGGTTCTGTAGGTACCGGTGCCGTATTGGCACCGGGTTTCGGTACCCAACCCTATTCCTAGCAAATTGAACCCTTTATTTTCCTGATTAGCCTCATTTTCCTACGACCACTGGATATGTCTTCTGACACGGCAGTGAGAAGCTTTTTACTGCATCAGGTTAAATAACTTTAAAAATTGTTTAACTAGCTGCCCGTTAAACAATATGAAACACTGCAGTAGTTATCCAATAGAATGCTTATATTTTATATTTATTTGATTAGTTTCTGTAAATGTCACGAGTCACGGTCTGCCGGCCGTCTTTTTCCCACGCTGTCACTCCCCCACGCGCTCATGTTTGTGTCTAGCCGTCACGTGCGCTCTCACGCCCCCGTTTCCGCCCCGTCTGCTCAGCTGTTTCTCATTCCATGACTGATTACTCCAGCGATTTAAGCATGCGCGGCGCGCTGCTCAGATCGCTGGATTATTGTGTGTGTTTACCTCGATTCTCTCGCGTTTCTTTTCTCTAGCTTTCACGTTACGACCTCGCTTTGTTTTTTCTCGTTTTTGATTTTTTGCCTGCCGATTTGGATTGTTCGCCTGCCCTTTTGATCTCCCGGTTTTGACCTCACGCTTTCCCTTTTTGATTACGGCTTTAGTCTAGTGTTTTTGCTTTGGACGCTTCGCTGACGGACTCACGGCTTTCGACCCTTGCTCACGCCCCCCGACCACGCCCCCACATCTCTATACAGTCAGTAACTGCACTTGGATTCATATCGTTCTGCCTGCGCCCGTGACAGAATAATCCAGCCAGTTATGGATCCAGCGGTTTCTGACCATTTGAGAACGGCATTGGAGAGTCAAGGTGCCCTGCTTGGAAATCACCAACAGGAACTGCTTAGTACAAAGCAGTCCCTCGCCGACGTCACGTCTCAGCTCCAGAGACTCCAACTCTCTCTACCGCAAGGAGCAAGCTCCCACGCGCAACAGGAGCCACGCCTCCCCGCCCCCCCCACCTACGAGGGAGATCCAGGCACATGTCGCTCTTTCCTATCCCAGTGTTCCCTGATCTTCGAGCTCCAAGCCTCCGCCTTTTCCACTGAACGAGCCAAGGTGGCCTACGTCATCACGCTCCTGTCTGGACGCGCGCGGGAATGGAGCACCGCGCTTTGGGATGCCCACGACCCCTGCTGTTCCAGTTATGAGGACTTCTCCAGGGAGATGAAGAGGGTGTTCGACCGCTCATGCCATGGCAGAGAGGCGGGCCGAAGGCTGCTGAACCTCCGCCAGGGCTCGCGCTCTGCCTATGACTATGCCATTGAGTTCCAGACCCTGGCCCTTCCCAGCGGTTGGAACAACCGAGCACTATGCGACGTCTTTTTGCAGGGCCTGACAGAGAAGCTCCAAGATGAGCTAATCTCACGAGAGCTCCCCTCGTCTCTCCAAGAGCTTGTGGACCTGGCCGGTCGAGTAGATGCCCGTCTCCGTCTTCGTAGGTCAGCCCGGTTTTCTCCACCCAGAGCTCTACCGCGACTCCCACCTCCACGAGTTGAACCCCAGGAGGAACCCATGCAACTGGGCAGAACCCGCATCACCCCAGAGGAGCGTCACCGCCGCCGAGTGGAGGGGGCCTGCTTCTACTGTGGGAAACCAGGTCACCTGCTTAAGAACTGCCCAGCAAAAGGGAGCGCCCTCTAGTTCAGCTGGGAGCACTAGAGGGCGAGACTCCAAGAAGGCTCCCAGACCAACGTCATCTGCTTCCCATCCTCCTCATCCATGAGCAACAGACCCACCTAGTGCAGGCACTGGTCGATTCGGGTTCAGATCGCAACCTGCTGAATGCGGCTTCAGCCCAAATCCTGGGTATTCCTGCGCTGCCCTTGGAGAACCACCTCAAGGTCCAGGCCCTCGACGGGAGTCCGCTCCCACCTATCACCCACAGAACCCCTCTCATTGGTCTAAAGGTCTCCGGCAATCATTCAGAACAGACGTCGCTGTTCATCATGGAGGGGTCACATGCCACGGTCGTCCTAGGCCTCCCCTGGTTAATCCAACATAACCCGCACATCGATTGGGTCAGGAATTCGATCGTAGCCTGGAGCCCGTCATGTTCTACGTCATGCTTA
This sequence comes from Channallabes apus, assembly GCA_030522415.1. Lineage (NCBI taxonomy): Eukaryota > Metazoa > Chordata > Actinopteri > Siluriformes > Clariidae > Channallabes > Channallabes apus. Next base: position 30,274,088 of record CM060111.1, on the reverse strand, counting down.
CGCGCCGCCACTACGCCCTGCCTCGACCCTACCCCCACAAAGGAGCCATCGGACCTCACCTGTGTTCCCCCAGAATACCATGACCTTAGGACTGTGTTTAGCAAGTCACGTGCAGTCTCTCTTCCCCCCCACCGACCATACGACTGCGCCATTGACCTCCTTCCAGGCACCACCCCCCCCAAGGGTCGTCTTTATTCTCTGTCACCCAAGGAACGCCAAGCTATGGACCAGTACATCACGGAATCCCTTGCCGCAGGAATCATCCGCCCCTCTTCTTCTCCGGCAGGGGCTGGATTCTTCTTCGTAGGCAAAAAAGATGGTTCCCTTCGCCCGTGCATTGATTATAGGGGCCTTAACGACATCACTATAAAGAACCGATACCCCCTTCCCCTAATGTCTACTGCCTTCGAACTCCTTCAGGGGGCCAGCACCTTCACCAAGCTCGATCTGCGCAACGCCTATCACCTTGTCCGCATCCGGGAAGGGGATGAATGGAAAACGGCCTTCAACACACCAACTGGACATTATGAATACCTGGTGGTCCCCTTTGGACTTACTAATGCCCCCGGAGTGTTTCAGGCCTTAATTAACGACGTTCTCAGAGACTTCCTCAATTCTTCCGTATTCGTCTATCTAGACGATATCCTGATCTTCTCTCACAACCCAGAAGAACACCAACATCACGTCAGGCAGGTGCTGCAGAGGCTGCTGGAGAACAACTTGTTCATCAAGGCGGAGAAGTGCGAGTTCCACACCACATCTACCACGTTCCTCGGATTCACCATCAGCCCCAAGGGCATCGAGATGGAACCTGCTAAGCTCCAAGCAGTCACTAGGTGGCCCACCCCCACCTCTCGGCATGAACTCCAGAGATTCCTAGGCTTTGCTAATTTTTATCGTCGGTTCATCCGAGGCTACAGCTCCATCGCCGCTCCTCTAACAGCCCTGACCTCTACCAAGACCCATTTCTGCTGGAACCAGGAATCTGAGAAAGCCTTCAGCGAGCTGAAGAAACGGTTCACCTCCGCCCCTATCCTCACCATCCCAGATCCGTCACAGCAGTTCATCGTGGAGGTCGACGCCTCCAGCACCGGAGTAGGAGGCATCCTCTCACAAAGATCCAACCGGGATAATAAGCTGCACCCCTGTTCCTTCTTCTCCCACCGCCTAACTCCTGCTGAAAGCAATTACGGCATCGGAGACCGTGAACTCTTAGCCATCAAGTTAGCACTGGAGGAATGGAGACACTGGCTAGAGGGAACGGAGGTCCCATTCCTAGTTTGGACCGATCACAAGAACCTCGAATACCTACGAAGCGCCAAGAGGCTCAATTCTCGTCAGGCCCGGTGGTCCCTGTTCTTCGCGAGGTTCAACTTCACCCTCTCCTACCGACCAGGCTCTAAGAACACCAAGCCGGACGCCCTCTCAAGATTATTTACAACCACCCAAGACCCTGCCTCATGTGAGACGATTCTGCCACCCCCCTGCCTGCTCGCCGTGGCCGAGCTCGACATCGAAACTAGTGTCAAGCAAGCCCTATCCCATGGACCAAGCCCAAGCAATGTGCCCCCGAACCGCCTCTTCGTTCCCCTCAACCTGCGTTCCCAAGTCCTGGAGTGGGCCCACAGTTCTAAACTCTCTTGCCACCCAGGCTCCGCCAGAACTCTGGCACTAGCCCAGCAGCGGTTTTGGTGGCCCACCCTCAAGGAGGACACCTCTCACTTTGTTGCAGCGTGCAATGTTTGCATAAGATCTAAGCATGTCAACACGGCCCCGGCTGGCCTCCTCCGACCCCTGCCCATCCCTCATCGCCCCTGGTCCAACATCGCCCTGGACTTTGTCACCGGACTACCCCCCTCCACCGGCCACACCTGCATCATGACCGTGGTTGATCGGTTCTCTAAAGCGGCTCACTTCATCCCCCTACCAAAACTCCCGTCCGCCAAGGAGACTGCAGAACTTATGATTAATCATGTATTTAAGCTCCACGGCCTGCCTAAGGACATCGTGTCTGATCGGGGCCCACAGTTCACCTCTCAGTTCTGGAAGGCATTTTGTAAGCTCATCGGAGCCACCCCAAGCCTGTCATCAGGTTTCCATCCTCAATCCAATGGGCAGACGGAGAGGAAGAACCAGGCTCTCGAGGTCGCCCTGAGATGCATGACCTACCGGGATGTCACCTCGTGGAGCAGATTCCTGCCCTGGGTCGAATACGCCCACAACTCTCTAGTCTCTTCATCTACTGGGCTGTCCCCCTTCCAGTGCTGCCTGGGTTACCAACCACCCTTGTTCCCCTCTCAGGAAGAGGAGGTCAGCGTCCCCTCTGCCCAAGCCTTCATTCGCCGCTGCAGGAGGACCTGGACTCAGGCCAGAAGGACACTGCTACGACAAGGCAGAACTTACAAGGAGCAAGCAGACCGCAGACGCTCTCAGGCCCCCAAGTACAGGATAGGGCAGAGAGTCATGCTCTCCACCAGAGATCTCCCTCTTAAGACCCTGTCCCGCAAACTCTCACCCCGTTACATCGGCCCGTTCACCATAACCAAGATTGTCAATCCCTGTGCGGTCAAACTTTTGCTTCCCTCTACGATGCGGCGAATAAATCCCACATTCCACGTGTCCCAGCTACGTCGCCTCATCTCATGCCCATTAAGTCCCCCCACCCACCCTCTGCCTCCTCCCCGTATCATTGACGGCGGTGAAGCCTACACCGTCCGCCGCCTCCTGAAAGCTCGCCGCCGAGGTAGAGGCATTCAGTACCTGGTGGACTGGGAGGGCTATGGCCCTGAGGAGAGAAGCTGGATCCCCGCCAAGTTCATCCTAGACCCCAAGCTAATTTCTGACTTTCAGAAACGTTTCCCTGAGGCTCCCCGTCCTAACGCCCAGAGGCGTTCGTAAGGGGGGGGGTACTGTCACGAGTCACGGTCTGCCGGCCGTCTTTTTCCCACGCTGTCACTCCCCCACGCGCTCATGTTTGTGTCTAGCCGTCACGTGCGCTCTCACGCCCCCGTTTCCGCCCCGTCTGCTCAGCTGTTTCTCATTCCATGACTGATTACTCCAGCGATTTAAGCATGCGCGGCGCGCTGCTCAGATCGCTGGATTATTGTGTGTGTTTACCTCGATTCTCTCGCGTTTCTTTTCTCTAGCTTTCACGTTACGACCTCGCTTTGTTTTTTCTCGTTTTTGATTTTTTGCCTGCCGATTTGGATTGTTCGCCTGCCCTTTTGATCTCCCGGTTTTGACCTCACGCTTTCCCTTTTTGATTACGGCTTTAGTCTAGTGTTTTTGCTTTGGACGCTTCGCTGACGGACTCACGGCTTTCGACCCTTGCTCACGCCCCCCGACCACGCCCCCACATCTCTATACAGTCAGTAACTGCACTTGGATTCATATCGTTCTGCCTGCGCCCGTGACAGTAAATCTTATTGATTTGTTTTCATAGTATTATGGTTTTCTCCTCAAACAATTAAACATTTTTGCATGATTTTTTCCTTCACCACAGCTTTATTGTTTATATTGCAAAGTTTCGTTTTTATTTTTTCTTGTCAGATAATTAATATCAGGTAATAAGCTATATTTGAGACAACTTTATTCCCAAAATATTGCTTTTTATATGTATTTTTTAACAATGGCCATAAAACGGCATACAGTTAAGCTTGCAAAGATTAAATTCACTACACTTCACTTCACTTCACTTTATTATCACCAAGGGGAAATGAATTTGCAGAAGGCATCCATGAACATGGACAAACAGATAAGCTAGGCATATAAAATGCAAAAAGTATAACAATGCCCTGTGCAAAATTACTGTATATCCATATAAAACTTAAACAATAATAATATCGCAGGGTTTCAAATATCACTCTTTGACACCCACCCTTTTTCTGTTCTCACACTGGTTTATTATACAGAGAAACGGCAGATGGGATAAAATGATTTCCTGCTCTGTCACATGTACCCGCATAGACCTGAAGATGTTGATGCCAGGGCCTGAAATTCCCATAAAAAGTGATATTGTGGTTTAAGTATTTTTTGATAAGGCACAGGTTCTATAAACGTCACTATGTCTGTCTTGCTTAGAACCAATAGTTTTACTGGCAACATTCATAATCTTCCTAAGTAGATTCTTCTGTACAGTGTGGGTACGACCATGCCAACAGAGGATATCATTCATATTTATTTGATATATGATGTTAATGTTGAAATTGTTCAGTGGTTTGTAGAGATTCAATGGTAAGACTGCAACTTGTTGAATAACTTTAATATTTTATTAGCATCCTAATGTAGAGAAACAGTATCTGAGGCTTGTGCAGATACCTGGATGTTATTAAAACATTCTTTTTCCTTTTTGTTAATATTCACTCTTTACAGTATATATTTTGAAAGATACAGCACACTGGCGTTGGTGTGGTAAATAACGTCTTGTAATATATTAAAATATTTGCAACTGGCCAATAATAATAATAATAATAATAATAATGATGATAATCACCTGTCATGGAATTACATTACGGAAATTCTCCGTATTCTCTGTATTTTTAGCGTTGGAGACTTAGCCGGGTGCCTTAGCCATGCTAGCACATTTATACCAACCAGTCCTGCTTCAGAACAAGTTTATGAATACTGTATGAAATGAAGTTCTTACTAATGAATGCATCATTAGACTCTTATTACAAATTAGACATGCATGGATTCTTCAGACTTCTGGCAGATGTGTGTGTGTGTGTGTGTGTGTGTGTGCATGCGTGTGTAGGAAGATGGTGGAGGTGGACATTTTCACACAGGAAAGCAGTAAGGCGAGTGTGAGCTCCAGATGGCCTCTGAGACAGAATAGGCGGCTCTGCTGATGATCTTTGAGACCGATATGCCATCATGCAGTTTTCATGCAAATTCTTAGCAGCTCCAAGGTTTGTAAGCGGATGGCATGGTGGTTTAGTGGTTAGCACTGTGACCTCTCACATCCAGGGTCAGGGGTACTTTGTGGGTTTCCTCAGTAAGTGTGTCAGTACGTGTGTGTTTATGTGCCCTGTCATGACTTGGCACCCTGTCCAGTGTGTACCCTGCCTAGTGCCCCGACTCCCCCGGGATATGCCCCGGGCCTCCCGTGACCCTGTATAGGATAAACGGTATAGAGAATGAGTGAGAATTAGAGTGAGGATTGTTAGAATGATAAGTTGATAACAGTTGGAATATAATGTACAATATATTTAAATATTAATAATTAAGAAATTGCTGCGTCTTAAGAGGGAATAAATAATTTTGGGACATGCTGTTATTAGAAAATAATCACGTTCAGCATGCTTCCCATTGTGATGATTTTTTTTTCTTACCCAGTAACCGTTTTATGGTTGGTGGCCTGGCAAACCCCTTTCTTACCATACACACAAACACTGATCAGCCAAAAACAGACTGGGATCTGGGGACTTTCGAAGGCCCAGTTTGTCATGTTCCTCAAGTCATTTCTCCACGTTTCTTTAGCTGTTTTTTTGGTGTTATCCTGCTGAAAGATGCCACTGCCATCAGAGACTAGTGTTTCCATGAAGGTACATGCCGAAGTAATATCCAAATGAATGCCAAGTACACAATGGTTTCCCCAGGGGAAAAAAACAACCAAACTCAATCATCTACACCTGTCAGCCATAACCTGAACACATTCCCACTGATTACGGCTCATATACCAGTAAACTTGGGCATCCAAGGCTCATTTATACCTTTGGGAAGCAAAGACCAGCCCATCCATTCTGATCCAAAAGAAAAAACAATGTAACATCACAGAAAAAATCAATGGTAGCCACGATAGAGCAGCACCGGAAGACACAGTCCACCACAGCTCACCATGTCCATCCAATTTCCAACTGAGCACCAATGGCATGCACAAAGACCCGAACCTGCAACCCACAGCACCCAAAGGATATTCTATCGACGTCCTGGTGCCAGACACCACAGAACACCCCACTCTTGTGAAGTCTTGTGCCAAGGGACCAGAGCTGCCCCGGCGGCACTATAGGAACCTACATACTGTAACATTGGGGTTAAGATTTGGCAACCACTTACGCATGCTGCACTGCACTGTGTGTTTTGACACCGTTGTGTCAAAACCAGCATGATTTTTTTTTCTGTGATCTGTGCTACTGTAGCTCTTCTGTGGGATTGGACCAGATGGATTAGTCTGTGCCTCCCACGTGCGTCTGTTGGCCCACGATCCAAACAGATCAACAGAGAACGTGTAAGCACAGGCTCATGGGTGCCTATTATACAGTACTGTATATAATGTACAGTATCCACTGGATCTTTTACAGTACGTATAGACCTTGTAAGATTTCCTACCGTGTCTCTTGACTGACTCAGCTGAAGGAGCACATCAGGATCGTCCTGCTTTTCCACTTCTCAACATGAAGGCCAGCAGGCAGTTAACTTTAGACGCGTTTATACTAATAATAGCTGCTTATCAATTATTCACCAGGCTGCGCTCTGCCTTCGCGAACCCCAACCATCCTCGCCATGGCAACAGCTTGCCGTTCTGTGTTAAGTTTTCAGCTTATCGGTTTGTGTACCTCGTTTGTGCTGCTATCAGTGACCTGATGCATACTTCTGTTATACTGTTGTACCTATAGCATAGCTTTACATACCTACAGCACATGATACTGAATATATCAGATAAAACGTTAAAGAAAATGTATGCGTACTTGATTAGATGTGTTATGGGGTATTATAAAGGTGTGTACTGTAGATATGCATTTTTTTTTGGTGTTGTTACTATTGTTATTTAACAGCACTGAGCGCAATTCAGCAGGACAAGCTATAGAGGGCGCTCTTGTATCTCATAACACCTACAGTATTTAACTTTTATGTCACTTGGTGCAGTGTAAAGCATGTAATAACATGCATGAAGAATAAAAATAATGCTTAAAACAGTGTGAGATCAAATGATCAGGCAATCATTAACAATTATTGAGTTTATGATATATTATCAACCTTATCTAGGTAAACGTTCATTGTAAACCTTCTTCCATTATAGATTTGCCAAAACAGAGACGTAATGAGTGCACATTCAGTGTTGTGTGTTTATACAGTAGTGCAGTGACCTTATAGTGTATTCAATTTCACAGTTAGGTGCGCCGCATATGCAGGTGTGCATGTACTGTGTGTGTGTGTGTGTGTGTGTGTGTGTGTGTGTAATAGTGATTGTAATTTTATATCAGCCTGGCATTTAGTTAAAGAGTGCTATACCTGGGCATGGCATATGCTGAATGTGCAGTTTGACAGGGTCTGACTTATATTTCAGGTTAAACCACACACACATTCACACAAACGCACAAACACACTCAAAAGCCGTAGAATAAAATAAGATTACCGGAATAGTGACTCCAACTGTCTACCTACTGTAATAAGAAGGTCCTGAAAAGTTCTTGCAACTTCTTGCAAGCTACAAATACATTTCCCCGTGCTGTACAGTATTTAGGATGTCAGGGTGTTTTACCTAAAATCCAATGGAAAATGACTGCGTGTTCAAAGCGAAAGTGCTCAGGTGTGAACACCCAGTCAGAAGTCATGAGTTTTCCTGGCATACAGTTTGCCTATTCTTCTTAAAGCCAGAAGGCAGAAAACGCCTAGAAGTGTCTACAATGTGTGTTTGTATTGCAGATTTGTGTCAACCCAGGAAAAAGCTCACTCATGCAGGCGTGGGCTCCTGTTGTATCGCGGCGCAGCTGGAAAGGGAAAGTGGCGAATGAGTTACACTGCATCGCGTACGGGAATCCGTCCGTCTGTTTCTCATGACTCTCGTAACTGAATGGTGAGGAGCAGTGAGCGCATGATTCATTCATTCTGTATGGATCTTGTCATGCAAGTGAATCATAAGAAGCCGTTCACAGGCACGACATACTGGATCATAAAATAATAATAATTTTTTAAAAAAGCGCTAAATAACTACATTTATTATTTTTACATTTTTTATTAAAAGGACACCTGGAGAAAGGGACATTCATACATGAGTCATTCATTAAAAGCTGTCTGTCTGTTTTTACCAGCGTGCTTTCCTTATGCAACATCTAGTATGCAGAAGAAGAGTCGTTCGAGTCAAACCGGGACTTGTGATGAAACAGTACAGTGATGAGATTCTTAGCTGCAGTAAAACATTCGTCTGGTGTAAATGCTTTAAAGAATTCATTCATGATGATATTCAGCGAGTGGAACACCTGCTTCATGAAAACCGATGAATAACTCGTCGCCAACTTGCAGAAGAGACACATCTGTCCGTGTCAACTGTACACACAATCATTCACCAACAGCACTTCCACGTTACAGGAACTCAGCTGGGAGTCATTGCCACATCCGCTGTACAGTCCTGATCTCGCTCCAAGCCATTTCCACATGTTCGGGCCATTGTTTCAGATGTGAAGCAGACTTTCTACCTTGATGGTGTCAAAGCACTAGTGAAATTCTAGGATAAGTGCGTTAGTGTAGCAGGAGATTATATAGAGAAATAAAGAGAGATTTGAACTCTCATAGTTGTGTTATTCTGCACAACCAAAAGTCCCGGTTTGACTTGAATGCTCCTCACACTAAACTCAGTGATGCATCATGGGAAAACAATTCCTGATTTGTAATAACTCTTTTAAATAAATGAAACGCAAATTTATTTGTTTGTTTAGAATCGTGAGAATCGTTTAAGAGTCAAATGGAGGCAGATGAATCGTTTGTTTTGATAAAGTCTTGTAGGTGAATCATCAGCACCTAGATCATACAGTGCAGAAGGGTTATTTGATTTAAGTGTTTTAATTAAAATGCCTACTCTAATGCTTAAAATATATTGTCATTGAGCGCTGTATTAAAGTAGAACAGATTCAGCGGTCAGTTATATGCTTTCTATTTATACAGTATATAGTATTGTGATTTTGTACATGGGTTGCAGGTTGTATAGCAGAAAGTGTGCTATGAATTATTTCCCCCTCCAGACTACTGAGGCATGAACACAGAGCGCTCAGTTTGTGTGTGGAGTGACTGTTTTAAGGAAATGGCTTGTTTGCGATAGCTGCCTTAAGGAGGGGAGGCTTTGCAAATTGCACACCCTGGCTGACCACCACACTTCCTCTCCTCTCTGTGAATAGCACGTGCACTCTCTGTCTCTCTCTCTCTCTCTCTCTTTCTCTCTGTCTCTCTACCTGCCCATTTCCATGAGCTGCTGTTCTGTAACTGGCTGAACTGCTCTGACAAGTGGAGGGTGTGTTAATATGTGCCAGCCTGGATCTCCTCACACACCCATACATACACACACACACACACACAAACACATGCACACATTCTCACGGGCAACAGCACAAAATAAAGTCTCAAGTCTCCGTGGGAAAGTTATAGTACAAGAGTGGAAGAAAGCTGGAATGCCACGGCAAAAGTAAAGTAAAGCATATATCAATGTTTCTGCGAAGGAAAGGCTGAAGAGAAGCGGGCACGGTGCCAGAAGGAGATGCCAGACCCGGAGCAGATGAACCTGTGCACATGGCACGACAGGATGATGCTGGAGCGGGTGGCTAATTTACCCGAGGACTTCCGAGGCAAGCTGAAGAAGGTTCGGGACAGAAAGAGGCCCAGCATTCTGATAAGTAGGTGATGTTCAGTCTCCGGATTTCTGAGAGACACCCGAACGCGTGACCCGTAAATCGCGGCTACTACTACTCTCAAGCAGGCACGAAATGCCTTACCTGATGGTCATGTTTAGAATAGTTAGCGCAAAAATGCGCCACCTCGTCACTAAACCACGGCACGCATCAGGGGTAGGAGTACAGGACAAGGTGCTAGAGTTGACTTGAGACAGGTTTTTCATTCGTAATCAAGTGGCGTGTTTTGACACGGCTGATGTACAAAGGTTTGGCCGAGTGTTTACAGTATGTTATTGCTGTTCATTCAACCTGAGAAAGTTTACTGTGTGATTGTCTGGCTGAAGCAATATAAAGTAGTCTATAGTAAACTAAAGTTTTTTGTTTTTGTTCTTTTTTAACAAAAATTGTGTTTGTAACTTACTTTAGCAAATCAGCTTACAAAAACCATGTGGAAATGTTTTTTGAATTCTTACTTTTCTTTGGCTGTCATCCTGACAGTTGAACAATCCTATTGCTAAAACCAGTTGATCTGCCTCAACATGGCTAAACCCTGCCTAGCTAAGAGCAACTTGAACGTCACACTTCGAGCAAGGTTTTTTCATTTTGTTTTCTTTGTTTTTTTTAGGACTGCTGTGTACTGTAGTGAAAAGGGACGTAACCTTAACCCATCCAGTTTCTAACCAGACCAATATTTTGGACATTTACTTAAGCAGGTGCTAGAAGTCAGCAGATGAGGTCATGGCCTGATTTGTATATTATTTGAATCATTATGGTCATTTGCATATCAAAACATGTTACGTGAAGAAGGAAGATAATCTGAAAACTCACACAGAATACAAATAAGTTTTATCATAACAGTAAATGTTGTTGGTCTTTCGGCTGCTCCTGGCAAGGGGTTGCCACAGCGGAATATCCAGTCCGCACACAAGCTTGGCACAGGTTTTAAGCCGGATGCCCTTCCTGACGCAACCCTCCCATTTTATCCGGGCTTGGTACCGGCACTCCATCCAGTGCCTTGGGGGGGGGGGGGGGGCACTGGCTGGGAATCGAACCCGGGCCTTCCGGACAAGCAAACTTTAGTGTAGTTGCATAATAACAACTGTGAAGCACCTGTAGGACGTTGCCATGACATAGAAGAATCCTCTTAACTACAGTACAGTGGTGTTACAGTATGTGATGGGTTGTTGAGGAAAAGGTGGGCAGTAATTGGTTGTTAGGGCCAGTGGTGGTCAATTATTGGATTAAATTGAAATATCAGTGAAAAATCAGTGATTGGCCTGTTTGGTTGTTGTAAAACACAGCTAATTGGTGATTGGTTGCTGTGAACAATGGTAATCAGTGATTACTTTTTGAGGAAAAGGTGATCAGTGATTGGTTATTACGACCAATGGTGGTCAGTGATTGGGTTTTGGGAACAGTACTGATTAGCGATTGGTTGTTTTGTTGTTGGCAAACAATACTAATTAGTAACTGGTCATTTAAAAACAATGCTGATTGGTGATTGGTTGTTGCGAACAGTGGTGACCAACCCAATTTGTTGTTGGGAAATACAGTAAATGTTGATCTGTTATTGGTTGTCAGAAAAATTGCAATAAGTGATTGGTTGTTTAGTTGTAAGAAAACAATGCTAAATGATGATTGATAGTCGGGTAAAATGATGACCAGTGATTGGTTGTTTGGTTGTTGGGAAACAATTGGCAAATAGTCATCAGGAACAATAGTGATAAGTGGTTGTGAATAGTAAATAATGATCTCCTAACACACAGTTCGACTGCAGATCAATCCTAGATAACCGTTATCACCTGGTATGATGATGGGTTCCCTGTTGAGTCTGGTTCCTCTCAAGGTTTCTTCCTACTGCCATCTCAGGGAGGTTTTTCCTTGCCACCGTCACCATCATTTTTATTCATACACATTCACATTTCATACAAACTTCCATAATTCTTTTGATTGTGTAAAGCTGCTTTGCGACAATGTCAATTGTTAAAAGTGCTATGCAAATAAAATTGAATTGAATTGAATTCGTCATTGGGAAACAGTGGTACTTAGTGATTGGGTAATGGGAAACAATGGCTGTCAGACTTTAAACACGGGTGATGAGTTGGCCAAATCTACACTTTTAACCAGCTGCTGTGATCTGAAAAAGACAATGAGACAAAGTCATTAAGTTGTCAGGACTGAATTAGATAACAAATAATTAAATTTTCATAATGCTGCTGCACCTTAGTTGGAAGGAAAGCCAAATGCAAATTTCTCTTTTTTTCCCCCCTTATTCGAATCTTAAATGCCAGAACGTTGCTCAGGATTATAAAAGGTATTTCAGTTGAGAAAAGTTTGTAGTTTTTTACATTTTTCCTGGGTTACCCCATGAAGCCGTACATACTGTATGGAAGCTATTGAAGGTTCCGCTTATGAATCTTTCTCTAAGAAAAACATTCTGTTGTCAGGATTTCCCCAGAATGACAAATAAAATAAATAAAATTTATAATTTAATGTGCACTTGATACATTGTTTAACAGCATGCAGCCTTAAACTGGATTAAATCCACAGCATTATTTCATCTTTATTTTTTCTGTGTCTGATTAGAAAAACAAAGTGGAGTATATTACTTTACAGTATCAACATTTAAGGAGCAGTGTGTGTGTGTGGGTGTCTTCTTCTGATGATGTTTGTTTTGTTAAATGAAAAAATGGACATTATTATCAGTATATGCCATATTTCAGAAAGTAGAAGACGTTTGACCTAGTGGCAGTTGGTGGAAGAGCATGAAAGATAAACAATAGTATGAAATTTGAAAAGGATCAAGAGGCTAAAGTGAAAGTAAAAGAAGAGCCAGAAGCCCATAAAGTGAACTGGAACATGGTGGGAAAAGGGAGGAGACAAGGTTGCTTGAAGGGAGTTGAGTTGGTTTTGATAAAAGTACTGGGGTCAAAGTATGGTTCCATCTAACATACTTCACATTCTCGTCCTTCAAACACAGCCTAAAATGCTTTTAATAAACTGTTAATGTGACAGCTTGGAGCTGCCTCCACTCCCGCTCTCTAACTACTTGTTGACACATTGCAATATTCTCAATAACTGAACAGAAACTTGTTTTTACTGCATGCCTACCATGTGGAATTTAGTATCTTCTCACATGTGTATGCATTTTCCATTTGAGTCCATATATAATGTACCATTTGGTGTTCAAACGAACTGCATTTATCTAGGCTGACACCAAATAATGGCACAAATGATTAAATTAAAGTGATGTTTGACAAACTTAAAATTTATTATAAATCTTCTTTGTCTTTCGACTGTTCCCTTTCAGGGGTCGCCACAGCGAATCATCTGCCTCCATCTAACCCTATCCTCTGCATCCTCTTCTCTCACACCAACTAACTTCATGTCCTCTCTCACTGCATCCATAAATCTCCTCTTTGGTCTTCCTCTAGACCTCCTGCCTGGCAGTTCCAACCTCAGCATCCTTCTACCAATATGCCCATAATCTCTCCTCTGAACATGTCCAAACCACCTCAATCTGGCCTCTCTGACTTTATCTCCAAAACATCTCACATGGGTTGTCCCTCTGATGAACTGATTCTTGATCCTATTCACCCTTGTCACTCCCAAGGAGAACCTCAACATTTTCTTCAGTGCCACTGTCCCTAAGCCGTAGAGCATCACTGGTCTCACCACTGTCCTGTACACCTTTCCTTTCATTCTTGCTGATACTCTTTTATCGCACACCTGAAACTTTTCTCCACCTATTCCAACCTGCCTGTACCCGCCTCTTCACCTCCTTTCCACACTCTCTGCTGCTCTGGACCGTTGACCCTAAGTACTTAAAATCCTGCACCTTCTTTACCTCTGCTCCCTGTACCCTCACCGTTCCTCTTGGGTTCCTCTAATTCACACACATGTATTCCATCTTGTTGCGGCTAACCTTCATTCCTCTGCTTTCCAGAGCATACCTCCACCTCTCCAAATTTTCTTCCACCTGTTCCCTGCTCTCACTACAAAGCACAATGTCATCTGCAAACATCATAGTCCATGGAAACTCCTGTCTAACCTCATCTGTCATCCTGTCCATCACCAGAGCAAAAAAAAGGGGCTTAGAGCCGATCCTTGATGCAGACCCACCTCCACCTTGAACTCTTCTGTCACACCTACAGCACATCTTACCACTGTCTTACAGCTCTCATACATGTCCTGCACCACTCTAACATACTTCTCTGGGACTCCAGACTTCCTCATACAACACCACAGCTCCTCTCTCGGCACCCTGTTGTAGGCTTGCTCTAAATCTACAAAGACACAATGCAACTCTTTATTACCTTCTCTGTACTTCTCCACCAGCATCCTCAAATGAAATACTGCATCTGATGTACTCTGTCTAAGCATGAAACCATACTGTATTGTTGCTCACAAATGCTCACCTCTGCCCTTAACCTAGACTCCACTACTCTTTCCCACAGCTTCATTGTATGGCTCATTAGCTTTATGCCTCTGTAATTGCCACAGCTCTGCACATCTCCCTTGTTCTTAAAAATCGGCACCAATACACTTCTCCTCCATTCCTCTGGAATCCTCTCACTCTCCAAGATCTTGTTAAACAAACTACAAGTAGTCAGAAAAGCTACTGCCAGCTCTCCTAAGCACTTCCATACAGCCACAGGTATTTCATCAGGACCAACAGCCTTTCCACTCTTCATCCTCTTCAATGCCCTTCTCACTTCACTTTTACTAATATTTGCTACTTCCTGCTCCACAACAGTCACCTCTTCTACTCTTTGTTCTTTTTCATTTTCCTCATTCATCAACTCTTTAAAGTACTCCTTCCATCTTCCCATCACCCTCCTGGCATATGTCAGTACATTTCCATCTCTATCTTTAATCACTCTAACCTGCCGCACATCCTTCCCATCTCTATCTCTCTGCCTCGCCAGCCTGTACAGATCCACCTCTCCCTCCTTACTGTCCAGCCTAGCATACAAGTCCTCATATGCTCTTTGTTTGGCCTTTGCCACCTCTACCTTCACCTTACGCTGCATCTCCCTGTACTCCTGTCTACTCTCTTCAGTCCTCTCACTTCTTCTTAGCTAGCCTCTTTCCCTGTAACCACTCCTGGACTTCGTCGTTCCACCACCAAGTCTCCTTGCCCACTTTTCCCTTACCTGAAGATACACCGAGTACCCTCCTAACAATCTCCCTGATCACATTGGCTGTAGTTGTCCAGTCAACTGAAAGCACCGCCTGACCACCCATAGCCTGTCTCAACTCCTCCCTAAAGACAACACAACATTCTTCCTTTCTCAGCTTCCACCACCAGCTCAAATGTAGAAAGTATTTTGGACTAATCGGACACTAACACAAAGGTTTCCAAGAACCATTTTATTTAAAGTAGGGCAATGTACTGTAAGAGAAGATATTATTTAGTTTACTTGCTTTGCAAATGATCGTTACAATTATTGCAATCATATGATGATAGATTTTGTCTGCTACTATTATGAAATCATACTGTGAGTTGCATTCAAAGTTAAATGTGAACATTAGAGATGAGGAAACTTATTTTGTATGGCAATCCATGTATTTGTACAATGTCTCCAAAACCTATTTTTAAAAATTCATTAGTTTAATTAATTAGTTAGTTTAGAATTGTAACACTTATTCTCACTCAGGGTTGTGAGGGGCCTGGAGCCTATAACACCAGGAGACTTAGGGCATGAAGGGGGTACACCATGGATGGGGTGCCAATCCGTTGCAGGGCACACACACACACACACACACACACACACACACACACACACACACACACACACACACACACACATACACACACACTTATTTACATACTAAGAACAAACTAGGAACGCCAATCAGCCTAATCTGCGAGGTGACAGTGCTACCAGAATAATAATATTAATATATTTACTACTAATAATAAATATTTATAAAATCATAATACTTAAAATAATACTTATGATACAAATTGCAATACAAATTAAATTTCCACCTAGGTATTGCAATAATATAGTATCAGGTGACCAATAGTGATTCCCACTCCGACCTCTTTTTCACTATCAGCAATTAAAATGAATACTTTTTAATCTATAGTACCAAGAATAAAACCTCAAATTATTCAAACTTAGGGGAATACTGAATTAGTTACATACATGGAAATATTTAGAAACATGAATGACTATTGATTTATGGCTATAAATAATGAGGAGAACCCGAAATGCCAGTGCTTTGAACTACAAAAAGTTAATTTTTGGGAGCTTTTTTATATTGTTTACCAACAATATTTAGGAACCCCGTGGCTTAATTGCTTAATTGCTATAAGTCACTTACTGTAAATAGTTCCAGTATGTCTCAAATGTCACTTTGATTTTTAAAAGGTTATGTTCCAGTTTGGGACTGTGCTCTTCCTCTTTACAAGCTACAATGATTGTCTTTTGGTTTTTATTTCTTCCAGCAAATTTTCCCCCTGAGTAATTAGATTTTCAAAATATTGCAATTCTCTCGTGACTGCTTTTGGGCCTGACTGATATATCCTGTGATAAAATCAGCTGGTATTAATATTCCGCTCGCTAATTAACGTTGGTGGAAATCACGTGGATTATAAGAGAAAAACAAACACGAAAGAGACTGAATCTAAATCAATAATAATTTTTTTATTTTTTTTATTTTGCCCCTTTACAGAACAGGAGCATAAAAACACACTTAAATTTTTCTTTTGTTTAGAGTTCAACGTTTCAAAGGGAGTTTCAACTGTTGACTTACAGTATTTGAACACTTTAACCTATCAATGTATTACACAGTTATGCATATTACTGAGAATCAGCTTCAAATTACTGTAGTGAAATAAACAGAAAAGTTATACCAGATATGTAAGGCTGTGTGTTTAACAGATAAGCCTGTAATTACATATTACTCAAAGGAATTAGTTTGACACAGTATATGTATATGGAAGTATGTATAGTATATGGAATTGTTGTTATTATATAGTTATGTTTACTCAACATTACTGTGAATAAAGTTAATGATCTTCATACATTTTACTATGTTTATAAAAATAGATGTTTTTTTTCCTGTTGCAATTCCTAGAATCAGGTTAGAGCTGCACAGTTAATCACGTAAACAATAGAAATCACAATATGAATATTCAACTGCAAAAGGCGGCAATTTATAAGAAAAATTATATTTAAAATAATAATTTTACATGTAATATAAACATAGTCCGGAATTTTTCAATAATTGTCAATAATTTAAGTTTATTTTAAATATATATATAATTTTTTTTTAAGGTTATAAATACATTTTGGTGATAGTTTGTGCCATTATTTGTGTATATATAGAGTATATATAAATAAGTTTGAATCAGATTAACTCTAATAATAATAATCCTAATGTACACTATATGGACAAACGTACAGTATTCGGCCGAATCTGTTAATTATTGTAATTCAGTTGTTTCAATCAGGCCCCTTATCTCCAGTGAAGTGCAATCTTAATACTTCAACATACCAAGACATCTTGGACAATGATATACTTCCAACTTAATGGCAACAGTTTGGGGAAGAGCCTCTTCTGTTCCAACATGACTATACAGTACCCCAGTGCACAAAGAGCCCTGACCTCAACCCCATCCAGCACCTTTGGGATGAACTGGGCTGGAGAATGTGAGCCAGGCCTTCTCGTCCAACATCAATGCCTGACCAAATAAATGCTCTATGTAGTGGATGGGCACGAATTCCCACAGAAACACTCCAAAACCTTAAAAAAATATGCTTCTGGCTTAGCCTAGCTGGATCCAGTATTAAAGAATAAAGGACTCGATATTAGACATTGATTATCATATGTCATTGCATAAAATAACAAATTATTCCTTATATTTTGTTTCTCATTATTTAAAAAATTGGAAATAAAAATTGGAAACTCAGGACTTCAATAAAAAATATTTGTGCACTGCTGGACTAACAAACGTAAGTCAGTGCATTATGCAATGCTGGTCAAGTAGCTGACTAAAGAGGACGCTAATAAGATTACTAAAGCAGTGTCCTGGATCAGCTTGGTGTGTGTACACAGATGGATTGGATGATGAGTAATGAGTAACAAACCCACTGATTCATCCTTTGTTATTACTTTGCTTACAGAACAAATCTGTTCACAGTTGCGGTAAGAAATAAAATTAGGAACACTCAGCTCAGTTAAGTGAAAGTGCAATGATTTATCCAAGTTATTCTTTTTGAAAACATTTAAGTACAGCTTAGTCAGTCAGTAAGAAAGCATTGCAAATGGTGTGTCGTCTGTCTGTCAGCATTCCTGTCGTCTGTCTGTCTCTGGGTTTCTCTATGACTGACATATTAATGACGGATTCTTTAAATGTACGGGGCGAATGTGACATGGAGCACCAATGCCAAAAGCTTACATGTGCTGTTTGCTGATAACAAGCAGGGATCTTTGAACTTCATGAGTGCATTTGTCTGTCTCTCATGGTTGGTCGGGCCCAGCCAGTAAGTGTATCGAAGTGCGGCAGACACACACAAACAATCATTTATTTTCATTTAATTCATCTTAAAACTTAACATTTCAGACACTGTTCCTTTAAACCAATCACTGTCCCTATACAACTTCTTGGTTTTTTTTTTTAAACAAAAACTGACTTAATGTAATTAAGTCTGAGCCACTTACTGTAGTTCATCCTTAAATAAAAAAGTTGTCTTACAAGTTTACAATGTTACATTCTTCCTTTGTATGTTGTCAGGAAATGTTAAAAATGCAATTTGAGTAAAAACTCAAGTATAAATAATATACACTATTATATAATAATAATAATAATACTCTAATAATAATATAATATAATAATATAAATAATAATAATAATAATAATAATAATAATAATAATAGCATAATAATATACAGTTCCAAGATATCTCACATTTATACACTGTAAAATGTAATAAGTTGACTTTACTTAGAAAAAGTGAGGAAACCGATTGCCTTAAAATTTCCAAGTAAAGTAGAGTATTAATGTTTAGTTGGCATAACTTAACACAACTTGTAGGGAAAACTTGTTAATCAAGTATGCTTAAGTGCTGTTGACTTAAAATCATTATTTGAGTTAACTTTCTATTAGTGTTCACATTACTAAGAAAATATTAGGAAACCAATTGCCTTTAAAAAAACAAGTAAACATTACTCCAATAACTTAAGTGCATCAATTGTTTATTACATTGTGGCATGGGCGGGGCGGTGGCTGACGACCATCATGCCTTGCGGGGGTTCTCTATGTGTCTACCCTGTTGGAGAAAGGTGTTTGTGTGTGTTATCTCAGTGAAGGTGCTGCTCATGCCATACAATGCTGAGACCTAATAAAATACTCCTAGCCATTGCATTGGGCAGCAACCAAGCTCACTCATCTCCAAGATCCCTTCTAGCAGTGAAAATGGAACTTACAGACTAAGTAAGCTTAATTGCTGCTCAATGCAATGGCTGGGAGAAGTCTATTCACCACACAGTGATTGCATAGCATGGGAACTACATCCAATTCAGCCTTAGCATGAACCGGGGCACATTCAACAGGTCACACATACATATCTTAAAACACCCAACTTGGCCGAAGCCACTAACGCAAACACCTGTTCTGAAAAGGGTGAACGGACAGCAAAAACCCTGCAAAGCATGATGGTCGTCAGCCGCTGCCCCGCCCACACTACAGTATAAAACACTGAGAATATATATCCACTGTCAGGACCAATTGAAATCTGACCCAAATCATCACTATTCTTACACATTTTAACCTAACATGTAACTTATTATATATTATATATATTATATATGTAACTTATCCGTAATGAAGCTTCAGATGTTAAAAACTAAAAACAGATGTTAACTTATGTAACTTATGTTAACTTAACTTTTTTTAAGATGCTAAAAACAGATGTTAACTTATTATATTATATATATTATATATGTAACTTATCCGTAATGAAGCTTCAGATGTTAAAAACTTCCTGCTGCTTCTTTCAACATCAGAAAATTGGCGCCAATTCACCCGTTCACGAGCTGAGCACGCACAAATTCTACTACGCATGCTCTCTTGCTTCTTGCTTCTTCTTCCCCCCCTTTTTTTACTTCTTCATTATTCTTGGGCTCGCTGCTGCCTCTCACTGGTACAATAACGTCATTGCTTTATTTGTTGCTACTTATGTGTTGCAAGTAAGCATCACTAAAACTATTAAGTAAATTGTTTTACACAAGTAAGTGTTACTCAACAAAACCTTGTAAGAAGTATAGTTTGAATTTTTTGAATAAAGTTTACTATTTATATGCGAGTCAGCAAAGCAATTGGAATTTACAGTGTATATATAACACATTTATGTGTTAGTACACAGCTCACATTTCAGCAACCACTTTATTATATGTTCTCAAGGGACAATACTATAGAAATGAGAATTAGATTTATTTTGCAGTCGTCAATGTGCAGCTTTTACTGTATAGCCGTATAGATTTACTGTCGTCTAACAATAACTCAATATACAGACTTTATTGTCTAATTAACTGGCAACGAAAATGAGTACACCTTAAGTGAACATGTCAAAACTGTGTCCAAAGTGTCAATATTTTGTGAGAGCACGATTGTTATCTAGCACGGCCTTAATCCTCCTGGGCCTGGACTTCACCAGAGCTGTAGATGTTGTCCTCTTCCATAATGATATCACGGAGCTTCTGGATGTTAGACACATGACGCTTCACCACCTTCCGCTTGAGGACGTCCCACAGGTGCTCAATAGGGTTCAGCTCTGGAGACGTACTCGGCCACTGACAAACACATGAACATGATGAATAGATCATGTGACTTTGCATGGTTAAAGGGTAAAGCTGTTATCACTTAGGGTGTACTTTTGTTGGCAGCTATTTTGACAATAATGGCTGTATGTTGGCTGTATCTGTGGATAAAAAAGAGTTAATTGCAATAAAAACACTTAGATTACAAATCTAAAGTTAATTTCAAACCTGCTTCAGCAAAAAGCTATTATTTCACTTAAGAATCGCTTTGCCATCATTTATTGAAATATCAGGGATATCAGATACACCAATCAGACATGTCATTAAAACCATTAACATTAAAACCAACTAGGTGTTTAGTTTCCTTTGTGTCACCTAGGCAGCTCTGGCCTGTCAGGGCATAGATCCACAAGACATCTGGGGGAGATCTTTGGCGTCTGGCACCAGGATATTGGCAATAGATACTTTGGTTGCTGTGGGTTGCGGGGTGGGGCCTTGGACTCGTAGGTTGCTCGATCTGAGCAGTCATTCACTTTGATGGCGGTAGGTTGGATTCATTTGTCCAGCACATCCCATGGATGCTTGATCTGATTGAGATCTGGGAAGTTTGGAGGCCATTTCAGCAGCCTTGGGTTGTTTGTACCTGCCAAACCCTATGTATGATGAGCTGTGGTGCAATGTGGAGTTTAATGCATTTCTCTCATGGCCAGCATTGAATTTTTTTGGTAAACCTTTGATGCTTGATGGCGGCAACCTTGAATCCTTTGAATGGTTTATGATCCTGTCACCAACATGAGTTGAGTTGAACTGGAGATGGTTTCGATGTTATGGCTGATAGGTGTATATCTTAACTTTGCAGGTACTGAAAATAAATGAATTTTAACCAATGTTTTTTTTTTACTTAAAAAAAAGTAACCATAGCCTGATTGCCATGTGTATTGAATCAAACTATAAACAAATCTCGTTGCAACGGCGTGACTTCTGTAACCAGATTCTATAATCCAATTGTCATCCACATCCACACCATTATTCCCAATATTATGGGCCAGCATGAAAATTATTACTACTGTACTGTATATGCAACATGTACTGCTGCTAGTAATCACTGTGCTACTGAATACCGTCATACTTATTACATTGGTTGACTGGTTACCTGACATTTGTGAATGAGCAACACACTCCTCATGATCCGAAGCTTTATGAGATGTTGAATTTTCCCTCTGCGACAGCACAGGTATGCTTCTTCTGTGCCACCCCAGCGTGTGGTAAATGTTTGGAAAGCTTGAGGACAGACAGACAGCTGATCTCACACTGAGGCCCCAGAGAAGGTTCAGATTGCTGACTGTGCTAAATGCATGAGCAGGTCATGTTAAAAGCATCAGTGTTACATTCACCACTACACTGACAAATTCACTTCTGCTAGCTGGACTAGAGTCACCAGGACAGACTACACTATACTGTATTCCACTTGTCCTTTTAATACTCTGTGTAACTGGTAAGCAAGACGATTCCACAGATTTGTAACATCTTATTCCGGGGATTTGACTGTATTTAAGTGGTCACGGTCATGTCTTGATGAAGTAACACTAGATTAAGCAAAACCCACATGGCAACTAAGTATAATCAAGCAAGCCCATCTTACCTAACTTGGTCAAGTTCCCTAATGTGATTTTCCCCCATTGTTTCATCATGCAGGTCTTCAGCTGCACAATTGTATGGGGTCTTTGTTACCACAATTTGCACTTCATAATACACCGTATAGTCTCAATTGGACCAGGCAGGCCAGTCTAGCACTCGTACTCTGTGTTTAGCAGCCATGCATGTGTACTCCGAGGAGAATGCAGTTTGGTGTTGTCTTACTCAGTAATAATACATGCATGTGCCTGTTTTGCACAAAAAAACTAAAAATATTTTTTTCTGCAGTAATGGTACCCTCACAGATATGCAGCTTACCCGTGCAACAGGCCCTGGCACACCTTATCATGGTGTCTCTTGTCACACACTTTAGATGAAAATGCCAAATCCATCCATCTAGGAACCTCTGCAGTCCAACTAGGGACCATTAAGGCCAATAGTGATTACCATTGTATCAATTCCCATTCTATGTGACCACTCAAGCATTAAACATACTACTGTACAACCGATTTGGGAACAGCAGTTAGCTTAATCTGAATGTCTTTGGACTGTGGGAGGAAACCAGAGTACCCGGAGGAAACCCAACAAGCACAGGGAGAACATGCAAACTCCACACACGCACAGGAATCGAGCCAGGACCCTGGTCTTTTAAGACATCTGTTACACTGTAAAGTTATACTTTTTTAATTATAATTTTCATCAAACTATTTTTGAACCCTGGTGATGGAGGCGGAGTCATCCTGGAAGAGACCATTCCCACTTTCAGTGTGGAAAGATTTCGTTGTAGGGAAAAGGACGTCACAAGAACGTATTGATTTACAATGACTCTTCTCTCCAAGGCACGGCAAATAATGCAGTCAAAAATAAATGCCCCCATCAGCCTAACAGAGTCATCAGTTTTCTTCTGTTTTCCCTTTAAATCTGTCAGCCAGCGTTATCTTGTGTGTCATCACTTTGTTTGTTTCTGAAGATGCTGCTCCAACAAACAGGCTTTAAAAATTTTTTTTTAAGAAAACACACTTATTGATTTGAAAATCTGAGCACCATTAATTAGTTCTTTCCCCCTGGGCTTTGAATGAACACAATCCTACGTATTGTTGGTCCAGACAGATCTGATAGTAAGAGATGTGAACAGAGGTTATAATTAGTCGTGCTGGCTAAGAGAATTTCTCCTCCCTGCATCACCGGTCTCCAAGCACTGTCTCATCCAGCAAGGTCATTTAAAAGCAACCTGCTTCTGAGTGAGAGAGAGAGAAAGAGGGAGGGAGAGGAGGAAGCTGGAGCAGTGTGTATTCTCGCCAGCAGAAACATTGTTTTATCGCATCACTTGCAGGCAGCCAGAGCAGCGTACACCACCTGCCTGCTCATGGCCTGGCTGCATTGAATACGTACACATACACGCACTACGGAGCTTGAAAAGAGTGCACGCTCTTCACGGGACAGCCACACACACCATGGCCAGCCAGCAGGACTCGGGGTTCTTCGAAATCAGCATCAAGTCTTTGCTAAAGTCCTGGAGCAGCAGTGAGTAACTTTATCACTCGGTGCAAAGGGATGTGTTGTTGTTGTTGTCGTTGTCATCTCACTTTTAGTTCAATTCAAGAGGTTTTTAGATTTTATCTCTCGTTCCACTTAGCAGCTAATATGATTACGGATGGTTTGATTTACGACTGTTTCCTCTAAGTGTACTCTCTTGAGTATGAGCTGCAGACGCTTGCTCCTTGTTTTTATAAGCACTTCCGTAATGCGTTCACATTTAAGACATTTGACAGAAGCTGTTATCCGAAACTGACTTGCAGAACTGACTAAGTGCCTGGTTGATTTAAAAAAAAAAAGTGCATGATGAGGTATTTATATATCTGAGATTATATGAACGCATTTTGTCTTATTTTTCATCTTTT
This sequence comes from Channallabes apus, assembly GCA_030522415.1. Taxonomy (NCBI): domain Eukaryota; kingdom Metazoa; phylum Chordata; class Actinopteri; order Siluriformes; family Clariidae; genus Channallabes; species Channallabes apus. The sequence continues at coordinate 30,250,180 of CM060111.1, read as the reverse complement.
ACACATTTTTTATTTATTTATTTTATTTCTTATTTTGTTCATGCTGAGTCATGTCTGAGATTCACCAGTGTTGCCTTATTTTTGCTTTTCTCTTAAGTAATTTATATATATATTAGGGCTACACGATATATAGAAAAATTATCGTTATCGCGATAATGCTATACGCAATATCTGTATTGCAAAGAGTTGCGATAAATGAAATTTCATTTATGTGCCAAGCATTTGTGTGTACAAATTTGACCAATCAGATGGGCCCTTACTATCTTTTTACCCGCCTCCCAAGTAGGTGATATAATGCTATTGGCTAGACCGGGCCAAAAGGTGAACCTAGCGGCTCAGAGCAGAGAATGAAAAATAAATATGCTAGGAGCAGAGATAAGCGAGGAAAACTTCCTTGACATATAGTTTTGAATTAGATTTAATTACATCAGACGAATATCTATTACCTGTTTATTTTAGTATGAGAAGTTTAGAACAATGAAACCATGATAAAAAAGAACTTCCATTTTCACTTATGCACAAAAACATGATATTGAAAATATACATAAAAAATGTGTCATATAATCGAATTTGTACTATTAGAGGAATGATAATGATCTTTTCATTCCTGGGCTAGAGACATACTATTGGTCAATTTATCCAAATTAAGACTGACAAAAAAAAAAAAAACTTTAGATGCATGTGTGCCTTTTTGTTTTTGAATGACTTACAGATTACTGTTAGATGCTTTGATCATCCATTGCTTACACAGAGAGCACAGTTTTAGATCACGCAGATTTGAACCTTTTCCGATTGACACAAGCGCCCTGAAACACGTCATTATGGATCCAGTTCAACTGTTATTAAAGGACAAACTTTCCTTTTTTTTAAACTCTTTCATAGGTGAGTTAGGTAATATCCTCACTCCATGTATCACTCACTCCATCATCACTGTCCATATATTGTGCTTGAGGGCAATTACCCATGCTAATTACATGCTAATTACATGCTAATTACATGCGGATCCTAGTCACTTTCAACTAGGGTTGCCACCTGTCCCTTAAAATACGGAATCGTCCTGTATTTGAGAATGAAATTGCTCGTCCCATTTTGAATCAATACGGGATGGGTTTTGTCCCGTATTTAAAAAAAAAAAAAATTTTAAACAGCGTCTCATGCAAATCATCCCACACGCATTTTATGAAGATGCCTCCTTTCCTACTTTTGATTGGGTAATACTTGATGTCATAGTCAGTTTGATTGGTCTTTTTAACTGTCCAGCGAAAGAAGACTCTTTTAAGCAGAGTCTGCAAAGTGCTCCACCCCAACCCCCTCGACTTAGAGTTTCAGAGCTTAAATGCACGCGGATGCAAAAATACCACAGAGAGTGGGAGTAAACAATTACTTGGCTGCAGAGTGTCAGTGGAAATTGTTATGGCTCATGGTGGTCTGTCAGACGTGCGACAACCTGCTTACGGAGAGCAGCATTCCCGCAATGACAGAGCAAGACATGGTAATGACAGTGTAATTATTATCAACAATATTTATTAATTAATTTATTGTTAAAAATGTGAAGGGCGGCGCAGTGGTGTAGTGGTTAGCACTGTCGCCTTGCACCTCCAGGGTCTGGGTTCGATTCCCCGGCCAGGCTCGATTCCCGTCTCTGTGAGCATGGAGTTTGCATGTTCTCCCCGTGCTTGGTGGGTTTCCTCCGGGTACTCCGGTTTCCTCCCACAGTCCAAAGATATGCAGGTTAGGCTAATTGGCGTTCCTAAATTGCCCGTAGTGTGTGATTGGGTGTGTGAGTGTGTGTATGTGTGTGTACCCTGCGATGGATTGGCACCCTGTCCAGGGTGTACCCCGCCTAGTGCCCGAAGTCTCCTGGGGTAGGCTCCAGGTCCCCCGCAACCCTGAACACAGGATTAAGCGGTATAGAAAATGAATGAATGAATGAATGTTAAAAATGTGACCCAGTCTGTGAAAACCTAGCTGGAGTCATTTGTTTTGTAATTTATTGTTTTCTACATGAAATAAAGAACAGTCTGTGAAAATAATAAAAATATATGTATTTAATATTAACTGAGTAAAACCATGTCAACAACTGAAATCACAGTGAAATTAATGTCTACAATCAAACTTCTGAATTAGATTTGGCCTGGTTTTCACACACTGGGTCAAAAATTGTAATTTGTAAAAATTTTGTAAATACAATGTAAGTGGATCACATTCCAATGTAATATTATGATTGTTTGTTAAGGTTAGGTTAAGGTTAAGGTCAGACACATAAGCATTAATTTATTACATGAAACATTACATTTAATACATTAATAAACAACATAATGCCCATGTAAAGAAAATAAACTAGTAAATTGCAACTTTCCATATTTTAGCATTAGAAATAGTCTTAATAAAAACTTTACTAGCTAAGTCTGTTGAGTTGTAAAAGAGAAAGACTGACTGCATTTCAATAAAAGACAGTTTATTTTAATGTCCATGTGTTCATACTTTCCTGAAAACATATTTTAAGTTGCGATTTACCACCACTGGCATGCCATTGGGCCTGTGATCACTGTGGTCTTGGCCCCCAAGGGATGTGGCCCCCGCTGCAATATGCGTCCCTTATTTTTTTCTATTAAAATTGGTAACCCTACTTCCAACGTAAGATCACGTGGATCAAGATTCATTGTTCCGCTCCATCAGGATAAGAGCTGACTAGGATGGTTAAGAACGTTTGGCGCATTTGGTCTTGACTTGTTTTTGTTCCTAACAGAATTTAAGTGAAATTTAAGACATTGTTGCTGCATGAGTCCCATCAAACAACAACTAACCAATGATGTAAATGCATCAAAATCTTTTGAACGTGCCTATGTTTTATTATTGCAATGACTTGCATTTATTTACAGACATTTATCTAAATGGAAAAAAAAATCAGTAAACACATTTCACTGGTTTTGTGCTTGATGGTAGACATTAATATTTTAAACATTCGAATGTAGAGTTAGCGCCACAGTGGTTTAGTGGTTGGCACTGTCGCCTTGCGGGTCTGTGTGCATGGAGTTTGCATGTTCTCCCCGTGCTTGGTGGTTTCCTCCGGGTACTCTGGTTTCCTCCCACAGTCCAGGGTGGCTTATTGGTCAGCGATGTCGCCTTACACCTCCAGGGTCTAGGGTTCGAATTGTGCCTCTGGTCTTTTTGTGTGAGGTTTTCTTTTTCTCTTTATAATCGATGCGTTTCCATTTCCATTTTACATTTCAGCATTTGGCAGATGCTCTTATCCAAAGCGACTTACAAAACGTGCTTTGAAGATTCTGTCATTAAATAGATCCTTACACCGGGTTATTATAGTAGGTTAATAACTAGGTACCATACGTACCGAGTACTAAGTACCATACCATATTTTTCGTGCAAGTACTCTGGTGTCCCCCAAAATTTAAAAACATGCACTGTAGGCTTATTGATTCTTCCAAATTGCCTGATGGTTTATGGGTCACTGAAGCCGACCACTCTTCGTAATAATGGAAAGGATTGATGGATTAGAATTATGACTTAATTTCTGACAATCATAACAGAGGTAAATAGGGCATTGGTTGCAGGAGGCCTAGGTTCAATTTCCACCCAATGCCCAAACCCCAGCCACTGGATGCAGTGTCGGTCCCAAGCCCGGATAAAATGGCATATTTTCTGACATCTCTCTCTCTCTTTCGCTCATACTCACTCACTCACGTATAAAACTAAAAATCCCCTGTTAACATGACGTTAACAGGACTCTTGCTCAGAGGCGTACCTCTAGTCTGTCCTAAAAGTCCTGGTCACATTTCTGTGCCTATTTATGTTTCGTATGGTGCATATTATCCATTCAATAGTGTATCTTAATCTATACTCAATTAAGTTAATGAAGGCAGCTAGAGGATGCTGAGATGATGGACATAATTAAACTTAACTGGTGCACGTGACATCTTTTACGTTTAATGTAAAAGATCAAACAGCTCCATTACAAGGAGCTCCATCTCTCCTCCAATCAGCAGTGGAGTGTGTTCAGTAGTGAAGCAGGAGTCATGATTATATGAAATATGTAAAAATGTAACCTGATACTATCCTAAGATGACTCATGAAGTTCCTTAATGGTCCTGGGTTGGTTTGGTTTTCCGCCAACAACAGCCCTGTAATGTTGTACAAAAAAGTTTTTATACTGGTCATGCGTCAACTCCCTAAAAACATACTCCCACGTGGTTATTCACATGACATCACAGACTAGACAGGGCAGAGTCATGTGACTACTGTGCTTCACAGACTTTTTATTCATGTTTAACGATTTTGTCATGTTTAACGATCTATCTTTCCTAAGGGGACTGATTGCTGTGTTGCCCTCCATTGTAAAGCAATAGGACATACAGTAGGGGAACGACCCAGAGGTCGGGGGTGCAAAAAGTATTTCATTATTGTCCCACTGTTTGATTGCACAACCATTTTTTTTATATTTAAGATATATTTAAATAAATTCAAAATAATATAATTAAATTGGACATTAATAACATTGGTGGCTCAGTGGTAGGATTCTCGCCTGCCGTGCGGAAGATGCCGGTTCGATTCCCAACCAAACCCCAGCTACTGTTGATGCAGTGCCGGTTCCAAGCCTGAATAAAATGGGAGGGATGTGTCAGGAAGCGGCATCCTGTGCCAAGTTGTTGCCGTGGATCGGCTGGTGGTGACCCCTAAACAGGAGCATCCTTGAAACAATTAGGCTTTCAACTGTGATAAGTAAAATAATTACTATAAGAATATTAATGCTAGATGATAGGAATAACCCCAATAATAATATTAATAATAACCCAGCAGGAATCCTTAATGTCAAATGAAACATGTTAATATAGTTGTAAACACAATGCACTGACATTCACCATCAGGACTTTTAACACTCATTCGGAGTATTTATATCCAAGTTTCTAACAGGGTTTAAAGTTCTGGTATTATATCTGGATGGATACAACAGCTTCCCACACACAGCATTACCTCTCTTTTTCACTTCCTTCCTGAAGTAGTACTGTGAGGTCGTATTAGCGAATATAATATTAGTGTACTGTAGTATGGGGAAGGCGGCACGGTGGTTTAGAAGTTAGCACTGTCGCCTCACACCTCCGGGGTCAGACCACTGGTTTGATGTTAATCTTGATTTGAAGTCATTTATGCGAGATTGAGTTAATGGGCATTTGTTCAAGGTTATCACCTTGCCGTATAATCAATGCCGTTCCTGACCTCCTTTCTCCAAAACAACCTCCTTTCAAAAGCAACCTAATAATGATGTTATCTCTCCGAATCAACCAACCAAAAATTCCTCCTGGGAGGCGACTTTTCTCGGTCACATTTTTTTCCTTTAAAGACAATTCCACTTCACTTCTTGATACTAGAATGAGCTATAATCTCAATTGCCTTGGTATTCGCACTGTGCTAAGGCAGTGGCCTGTCATATTATCCATGTGCATAACTCATCTGGCTGTTTTCAGCGACAGCTCAACTCTTCACCATCACCTGATTCTGTTACCAGACTCCTGGATTCTCAGGGACGCTGTGAAAAGAGAGACTCCTGTGTTCATGATCCGGTTTTCAGTCTTATTCTCTGAAGGACATCTGGCTTTCACAAGCAGATGGTGATTGTTCAAGTTCATAGTCTCATCACTCATTCATCGCATCATGCATAGACACACACGCGCACACACACATACTGTATATGGATGCACAGTGTAAGGTTGCAGTGATGCCGCTTAGCTTTTACACCTTTAATATGAATATTTGATGTTTAAAATATGTATATAGCGCACATACAGTTTGTACGCAGAGCAACAAAATGCACAAATGCTTGACACATGAAAGTAATGCAATAGTAACCTACATTTGCATTCCTAGTTACTAACATTTGTTTTTTTATTTTTGATCCCAATCTAAAAGTGTACATTACTGGACTAAGTGGAAAGTACAGTACCTGTTGCTTGATTTTTCTACTTTTGCCTTTTATTTATTGAGCCTCCAATAACGAACTGGGCTCAGTTTTAACTTCAACACTTAACTTCTCCTGTTATACTGAACTTCCAGCCACCTAACACACTGTATAAATGCAGATCAAACCCTGCTATCTGTTTCACTCAGACGAGGATGGGTTCTCTGTTGAGTCTGGTTCCTCGCAAGGTTTCTTCCTATTACCATCTCAGGGAGTTTTTCCTTGCCACTGTCGCCGTCATCCTCGGCTTGCTCATCTTATCATTTTGATTCATACACATTCACATTTCATACAAACTTAAATAATTATTTTGATTGTGTAAACCTGCTTTGCGACAATGACAATTGTAAAAAACAAAAAAAAACATTTAATTTCCATGTTACTTAAGTATTTGTGACACAGAATACTTGTAACCCATTGGGTGTGTGAGTGTGTGTATGTGTGTGTGCCCTGCGATGGATTGGCACCCTGTCCAGGGTGTACCCCGCCTAGTGCCCGAAGTCTCCTGGGATAGGCTCCAGGTCCCCCGCGACCCTGAACACAGGATTAAGCGGTATAGAAAATGAATGAATGAATGAATGAATACTTGTAACCCAGGTGGCACGGCGGCTTAGTGGTTAGCACTGCCGCCTTGCACCTCCAGGGTCGGGGTTCGATTCTTTCTCCGGGTTCTGTGTGTGTGAAGTTTGCATGTTCTTTCCCGTGCTGCGTCGGTTTCCATCAGATACTCTGCTTTCCTCCCTATGTCATAGTCCAAAGACATGCAGATTAGGCTAATTAGTGTTCCCAAATTGCCCGTAGTGTGTGAATGAGCTTGTGAGTGTGTCTTCTGCGATGGATTCGTGTATCCTGCCTTGTGCCCCAAGTCTCCTGGGATCGGCTCTAGGCCCTCATGACTCTGTATACAGTATAAACGGTATAGACAATGCGTTAGAGCGATACTTGTAATCCTACTTAATTACATTTGCAATTCAGAAGTCAGTGTGTGTGCTGTATAGCACTGTATAACATTTTTTGTTATTGTTTAAAGCACTTAATCACTGGGAAGAAAAGAAGTCAGTAATTTCAGGAGTGTAAAAAATCCCCATATTTAGTTATTAACAAATTTTTTTCACATCTTTTTTCCTTGGGTACATTTCGAGCTGGAATCTTCTACTTCTACAATTACAGAATGTCCTAACATGAACGCGCTACCTACGATTATCATTTATATACCAGTAAACCGGTGACAGGATCATGGGCACCCTGTTTGGTCTCTGTGCGAGTCTCTCATTGGTATAATCAACATCCGTGTATGTGTGTACTGTACTATATCACTGTGACCATATGTGTGTGCATAAAACATCTTTTATTTTGTGTCTGTATGTGTGTGTTTACTGCACGTGTGTACTGTTTATTATAACACACGTGTGTGCGCGTGTAAAGCAAAAGAAACTATTAGCGACGTTCCTTGCAAATTTATCCGACAAAACAGTCTTTCCGATAGTGTGTGTGTGTGTGTGTGTGTGTGTGTGTGTGTGTGTGTGTGTGTGTGTGTGTGTGTGTGAAAGTCAAATAAGATAGGAGGAAGGTTTACTGTATAAGAAGAGAAGAGGGAGGGGGGAGAGTCTGATTCCTCCTCTGCTCTTACTTTAGTTTCACACACACACACACACACACACACACACACACACACACACACACACACACACACACACACACACAAACAAACACACATACACACACACAGACAGCGCCTGCGTGCATAAACACTTATCTGTCGGGATTTACTTTTACTTTTTTTAAAGGTAAAGTGCAGGTTAATTTGTTTTATTTTTACTTTATATTTTGTATTTATTATTTTTATGTATGTATTTTTTTGGCTGTGGAACGAATCATTTGAGTATCCATTATTTCTTATGGGGAAATTTGCTTTGATTTACGAGTGTAAATCTCGAATTACGATTCCGGAACAAATTATGCTCATAATAAAGGGTAAACTTTATATCAAATAATACATTTCCATATATAGGAAACTAGTGCTTATATTTATTAATATATTGCAATATACAAACCGGATTCCAAAAAAGTTGGGACACTAAACAAATTGTGAATAAAAACTGAATACAATGATGTGGAGATGGCAAATGTCGATATTTTATTCAGAATAGAACATAAATCATGGAACAAATGTTTAAACTGAGAAAATGTATCATTTAAAGGGAAAAATATGATGAATCAAAATGTCATGGTGTCAACAAATCCCAAAAAAGTTGGGACAAGGCCATTTTCACCACTGTGTGGCATCTCCCCTTCTTCTTACAACACTCAACAGACGTCTGGGGACCGAGGAGACCAGTTTCTCATGTTTAGAAATAGGAATGCTCTCCCATTCTTGTCTAATACAGGCCTCCAACTGTTCAATCGTCTTGGGCCTTCTTTGTCGCACCTTCCTCTTTATGATGCGCCAAATGTTCTCTATAGGGGAAAGATCTGGACTGCAGACTGGCCATTTCAGTACCCGGATCCTTCTCCTACGCAGCCATGATGTTGTGATTGATGCAGAATGTGGTCTGGCATTATCTTGTTGAAAAATGAAGGGTCTTCCCTGAAAGAGATGACTAGATGTTGTTCTAGAACCTGAATATATTTTTCTGCATTGATGGTGCCTTTCCAGACATGCAAGCTGCCCATGCCACACGCACTCATGCAACCCCATACCATCAGAGATGCAGGCTTCTGAACTGAGCGTTGATAACAACTTGGGTTGTCCTTGTCCTCTTTGGTCCGGATGACATGGCGTCCCACATTTCCAACAAGAACTTTGAATCGTGACTCGTCTGACCACAGAACAGTCTTCCATTTTGCCACACTCCATTTTAAATGATCCCTGGCCCAATGAAAACGCCTGTGCTTGTGGATCTTGCTTAGAAATGGCTTCTTCTTTGCACTGTAGAGTTTCAGCTGGCAACGGCGGATGGCATGGTGGATTGTGTTCACTGACGATGGTTTCTGGAAGTATTCCTGAGCCATTCTGTGATTTCCTTTACAGTAGCATTCCTGTTTGTGGAGCAGTGTCGTTTAAGGGCCCGGAGATCACGGGCATCCAGTATGGTTTTACGCCCTTGACCCTTACGCACAGAGATTGTTCCAGATTCTCTGAATCTTCGGATGATATTATGCACAGTTGATCATGATAACTGCAAAGTCTTTGCAATTTTTCGCTGGGTAACACCTTTCTGATATTGCTCCACTATCTGTCTGCGCAACATTGTGGGAATTGGTGATCCTCTACCCATCTTGGCTTCTGAGAGACACTGCCACTCTGAGAAGCTCTTTTTATACCCAATCATGTTGCCAATTAACCTAATTACTGTTAATTGGTCTTCCAGCTCTTCGTTGTGCTCAAATTTACTTTTTCCAGCCTCTTATTGCTACGTGTCCCAACTTTTTTGGGATTTGTTGATACCGTGAAATTTGGAATCAACATATTTTTCCTTTAAAATGATCATTTTCTCGGATTAAACTTTTGATCTGTCATCTATGTTCTATTCTGAATAAAATATTGACATTTGCCATCTCCACATCATTGCATTCAGTTTTTATTCACAATTTGTTTAGTGTCCCAACTTTTTTGGAATCCGGTTTGTATGAATGGACCATGTATGGATATATATATTGCAATGAAGACAAAAGTCTTTATATTTATACTTATAATAGTTTTATTGAATCATTATTGAAACTTTATGCATGTGTAAGAATTATACACGCACTTTTACTTTGTCAGCGTGCTCTGATTATTAATGCCTATAAAGTCCATTTTGTTCGAACTACATTAACATAGTATATATTGTTTAATATATTCAAATCAAATTTAATATATTATAAAGTGTATTGTTGAATATAAAATTACATACAGTATATTAAGATATACGTTTGAATATATTTTAATATACAATATTTCTCAGTTAATACAATATATTGTTCTGTATATTGTGAATATATTTTTGAATATGAATATCTTTTTTCTGTTAATTATTAGTTTGTATCAGTTTCAAAAATCTTTTCAATTTACCAATAGTTCAGAACACTAAATCATTTAATATATTAAAGCCATAGAAAACAGTTAAAAAAGGCATTCTAAATACAACCAGGTGTGTTAACAACAGATATAATTTCTTAGTAACTTCTGCACCTCTGCCTATATTTGTTTTTATTGAGAATGCACCCTTTGCCTAAAAACAGCTCGTATGCACGTTGAACATTTACGTTGAATTTACTATACTTCTCTTCCAGGTTTGATATTTAATAATCACTAATTTCTCCCTCCTTCCCCATATATGAAGTGCTGGTGCTTTCCTCCCTAACTCTTTTACTGTATTGTTGACGCTGCGTGACACATGCATGCACCTCAAAGCCATGTCTCTTCTAATTTAGCATTCTTGTTTATGCCACATGACCATCTCTCAGCTATGTACGGCTTTAAATAGGATACGCGTCACCTCCAACAGGAGATAAACGTAGCATAAGATTCATGCGCTTCTTACATAATGCCCAGAATGCACTTCAACTAAAGTGACATCATGTGAAGCACAAACCACTGCAGGGTAAGTGTACTGTACCTCATACTTTGAGAACGTCCGTAGTGTCGAGTCTGAAACATCAACTACGTGTGTTGAGCTGATAAGCATCTGAGAAAGGAGGGGGATTTTGAGTTCTCATTTATTCGTGATTACACAGAGTTTCCCCAGGGGCCATTTATAGAGTTAACTGCTGTAGAACATCTCATGCTATTTACAGTAAAGGGTTCGAAAGGGTTTCAAAGAAGGTTGGTGGACGGATTCGTGTAGAGAGTATGTCTGTGTGTTTAGAGCATGTTGGGAACCAAATGTCCCCATTAGGATAGAAATATCTAACCGGGTTTATGCTCCAAGTTTAAAAAAAATGTTTCTAAATGTTTCTTTTTGGTTATTATTAGGTGAGATTAAGATTCGGCTGGGTTCAGGTTTATGCATGTCATTAATTATCTGAATGAATTAGAAGGTGCTCACATTACTTGTCCTGTGTGTATGCTTGTTATTTTTTTTTTTTTTTGTGTGTCTTTCAAACAGCGAGAAAACGAACACACACACACACACACCATTTAAAGCACAGCCTTCGATACTGTAGGTGTCTGTAAACTGGAGCATAGAGAGCTGACCTACTGTAAATGTACCCTGTCTGGGTCAGCCTCATATTAGAAAAGTTGCATGTACTGTAGCATCACACCTACTTCAGTTGTGCACCTAGCTATCATAGCTATCATGTTTTTTTATTTTTTTATATTTGAGTAAGGAAAATGTATTATATTGGGCCGCTGTCGATGCTATGATTTCATGCAGTCACATTTTTTATTTGATTACATCACACATCACACATGAAGACAAGAAAATGATTCTCATGCTCTCAGAACCACTCTTTCACAACCTGAGTCCTGGAATACTGTATAACCGTGACATCAGGGAAGAAAAACTGTATATATTTGATGACCAGTTCATTCAGTACTTTCAGGTCGTCAGCTGATTAAATTTTTTGCCACCGAACACATCTTTTGAAATTGTCACTTAAGCACTGTTACACAGAAATGGACGACCTAATATATAGTCTGGGAATGCTAAAGTGTCACTTTAACATTTTTGAAAGGTGACTAACTAAAGCGTACTGATCTTACAACAGACGGTACATAATGATATGGGATTAAAACTTGCTAACTTTTTCTTAGTAGAACAAAATTGAGAGAACCGAATCTTGATTAAAATTTTTGGTTTTAATATCTTTCTAATAACTTTGCACAAGCATTAATTATCAAAGTTGTTGAATCTACGTTATGTTATGAAAAGAGCGTTAAACAAAAAACAACAACAAAGTGATTATGTATTCTATAGCATTTAATAAGGATATTTGCTTTCTGCGTTACTTTGTATATTTACATTGTATGTGGGAAAATTAGGGATCAAATAGCATTTTGACAATCAGAGGATCTCAAAATCAACAAAACATTTATAAAAGTCGTGAAAATTTTCCTTTCGTAAAGAACATACAGTAATTGTTTAATTTTGGCTGAATTTGTCATAATTTTCTGACGGGGGCCTGTCAAGGGCTGCACTGTGTTCATGTTTGTGTGTGTGTGTGTATTATTGGGAGGTGTTTACACTGGTGGTGTGGGTGGGTTGATCTCTCAGTATAGTGTGTACTCAGGGATAAATATAGCCAAGCAGCTATGCCACTGCAGCGTGTCAGTCCTCCACACACGCCCGGGCCCCCGGCTTAAAATTCCAACCTGACCTTCAGTCTCACGAGCCACAAACCGATCACATACTCCTGCACAGAGACGTTCGGCAACGGGCGCACTGGAAATCACGCCACTTTCTTGGATCTTGAGTTGACTGGAGATCTGTCGAGCGCGTAGACCAGGATGGAGGCCGTGTGTGGGAACGCAGCAAGTCTGCGATGCACTAGGAACGGCTGATAACAATGTGCGATCACGTGGAAATCAGAAAGAATGGATACGGTACACCGGTGTCCCACTATGGATGGTACAGCCATGTGCTGGAGCAAAGCCAGCATGGTCAGCTTCATCAAGGGCCTGGGTATGTGCGAGAGAGAGAGAGAGAGAGAGAGAGAGAGGTTCACTCTCTATATACTGTGTGTATATAGTTTATTTAAAATGGGGTGTGGCTGAGAGAAATGCTGGGATTTCAGAGAAAGAGAGTCTGTTCTAAAGGTGTGTGTATGTGTGTGCATGTTTGGTTTACTGCTCAAACTTCTGCCTGTGCTCAACTGGGTGAGTGTTTTTGGCTTGTTTCCCTCCTTTAACACTTCAGCTGTACAGTAGCACCTGTGTGTGTGGATGTGAGGGAAAAAGTACATGTAAGAATATTATTATTATATTATTATATATACGTAAGAATATTAATCTAAAAGTGGAGTGAGGTGTAGTCTAGTTTATTATTATTATTATTGTTGTCATAATTTCTATTATTATTGTTATTATTATTATTGTTGTTGTCATTATAAAAATAAATATTCTTATAAAATAATAATGTATCTAAAAAATATAGTTAAACATTAATGAATTTTCCCTAATAACTAGCTTATCAACTCTTTGAGTTTAAGAATAGTATTTTATATTAACTGTAATTATTTCAACATATTACAAAATGCTGTTAATTTACAAAAATAAATTAACAAAAAGTGTTGTTAATTAATTTTCGATATAACAGAAGCTCTTAGTCTACTCCCGTCTGCAAGGTTTATATTAATTGGCTCATTAAAATATGTTGTAGTTTTTACATAAAACATAAACAATAATTTTTATTAATTAGTAGTTGTTTATTCCTTGTTTTTTAGAAGGAGTCTGCACAGTCAGTTGTTTCTAACATTCAGATGTCTCTGGGCAGAAATCCTTAGGACAAAGTGTTTTGTGGTGTCCCCATGACACTTTTGTCTGCGAGAAAGCAAAAAAAACACAGGAGGCCGGTGAGGAAATAACCATAGGTGCAAATATGACAACAGGTGAAAACTTGTTTTGCAGATGTTTTCCGAGATTTACTGCATATAAAAGCATAGTGTCATTCATTTATTAATAAAAATTATACATATATAAAATTGTTGCGTATGTCCTTTTAAGAGCACATCCTGTCTTCTTATTCATCTCTTACAGTATATCCCGAGCACCATGTCCTGGCTTAACATTCGAATTATTGACATAAGTGTTCTCACACAGTGTAACTAACATGAAGACGAGACGCAGAATCAGGATCAACATCTGACCAGTTTTAAAGTTAACATTTAACATTTTCATTTCCTAGAAAATGTGTTTGCAGTTATTTAGGAATTCGCTCTTTGTCTCAATCTTCTCTCTCTTCTTTTTTTTCGGCTTAACGCCGTAATAATGATGTCACATTACAGAAGAGGAATGTGAACAGCAGCTGTGAGTTTGGGCGTTTTACTTCCGTTTGTCTGCGCTGAGATAAGAGCGGCCCGTGCGCTCAGCCGGGTTTGTTAGAGAGAAAGAGAACATGGGGAAATGACTTCACGTCTGACACCCTGGATTGAGGAAGAATTTATGGTTGTTTTTTTGTATTTCTTTTTTCCCCCTTGTGTAGCACATGGGTTAATGTGTCATTTCAGTTTAAACCAGAAAAAGGAAGCATATACCGCATGCACGGCCGTATGTACTCGGTTTGTACTTGGTTCATAATGTTTTTCTTTTCGATTCACACATTCTGAGGAAAATGTTTCTTGTGTTTTATCTTTTACAGCCCCTCCTGGATACAGAACGCCTCTTGTGGCTCCTGTGTACCACTGTCATAGAGAAAAGGGCCCTGGGACCATGATGTCCATCAACGTGGACCCCGAGAGCCGCCCTGGCGAGTACGTCCTCAAAAGCCTGTTTGCCAACTTCGCCATGCTTTCTGAGCGCAAAATCCGACTTGTCATGGCCGAGCCACTGGTGAGTAAAGCTGACTGAGATTTGAGACGATCGGTATGAAAGATATGGTCCTTGTAACATCGGTCCTGAATAGTGGAACAGACATCAGTTCTTCATGTCAGATTATATGATGAGATCTGATTAATGAAAATTACTTGGTTTGTCTCGTGGCTTCAGTCAGAGTGATCTAGACTTAATGCAGTAATGGTTTGTCACTGATTAACTGGGAATGAATGATTTCATGATGTCATGATGGTGAACAAACTCAACAGAGCATTGGCTCTCTCATAAACAAGGTACATCCAGAGGTGGAAAGAGTAATAACATTTTGTACTCAAGTACAAGTACCTGTTACTTCAGTGAAATTTTACTGAAATACAAGTAAAGTCACCTGTCTAAAAATTTACTCAGAGTAAAAGTTACCGAGTTACTTTTTTTAACAGTGGGGGTGGAATGGGGGATTCTAGTGTAGTTCAAAAAAGACAAGATGATATAAATCTCAAACTAGTCATTTTTAATTGAAGGAACACCTTTGCATAATAAACATGTTGCCTTTCTTGAGCTTAAAATCAAAGTGGTCGCTTAATTATGGCCAGGGGTTTGCTTCATAAGAACTTGATGGCATTTCACTTTCAGCTGCTTCTGCTTCACTGGCATCAGGTTTGTCCGCCTCCATCGCGACTTCTAACAAAACATACTTAAGTAAAAGTACAATTACAGATTTTAAAAACTACTTTAAAAAGTAGAAGTACACAAAAAAATTACTCAATCACAGTAACGCGAATAAAGGTAATTTGTTGCTTTCCACCTCTGGGTACCCTACTGTATATACCTGTCTGCTGTCACAATCTAACAAACCACCATTAATGGCTTGCTTACATCTCACCATTGCCACTACAGTATCATACTTACTGTGTATCTGTCATGTGTATATGTACAACCAAAAAAAAACCTTTTTTTTTGGAAACCTATTCAATTCACTTCAATTGTATTTATGTAGCACTCTTAACAATGAGCTTTGTCACAAAGCAGCTTTACAAAATCAAAAGAAAATTTGAAAATTGAGTATGAAATATGTGAGAAAATATGTATAAATCAGAACCGTCAGATTGTCCCCTATGACCAAGCCGAGTGCAAAAACCCCCTAAGATGGTAATAGGAATAAACCTAGAGAGGAACCAGACTCAATAGGGAGTCCATCCTTCATTTATGTGATATCAGCTTGTGTCGTGTGAACTCATCCATGCTAACTGAGGGCTCCTCCCTTATGTACTAATTGTCACTTCCTGTTTCAAGATCTCTTCCTGTTCTGATATCACTTTTGATTTTTTTTTTAATGAACTAAATAAGGACACTCGAGTTCATACCCATGTTCCAAGGTCTTGCTTATGCTTATAAGCTTGTAAGTTCTTCATTGTTTTCTGGCTCATAACTATGTTACTTGATCTTTACTCTGACATTTTCGCTTCTCTTTGGATTTTCCCCAGGCCTTGGTAGTATCATGGGAATTCTGTGTCCTGTCCCGCCTCTTGTTTTCCAGTTTTGCTTTTGGATTTTGACTTAAACTTCTAGTACACCGAGTCTTAGGCATCTCATGAGTGTCTGATGTAACTGCTAGAAAACTTACAGAGAATACTTACTTATCGATATTATTGGAGAACAAGTCTCTGTTTCCGCTCATGTCTTTAGTTTCCTGAGTTTTAACGTCACCACACACTCTGCACTCTGCCCTCTCAGCCGCCTCATCTAATAGTCAAAGTCATGGCTCGGCCACTTATGCAAGTGATCTAGTAGTAAAATCAGTTGCGCCGATGATAACTCCCAGATGAGTTTTCTTTACAGTAAATCAATATGACTATACAATTCAATCATCTACAATGGGTGATGATTCACTTAACATAGCAGCCGTTCTGATAGGTGTGATGTTCCATTGCAAATCACAGGTTCATATGAAGATACTTACATTTTTAAGTTTATTTGTCACATTATACGCTGACCATGTTCAAAAATAGGGAAATTACACAGAAAAAGTAAGATTACACTACAAATGAGAAATTTAGAGTAGAATTTGCACTAAAAATTAAAACTGTAATTGTGAAATAAGTAGAATTGAAGTAGGAATTTTAATAACAAAATCTAAGTGTAAACTGTGAAATATAGGAAAATGTGAAGGTAAAATGGTAATATAGGGTCAAAATCTAAATATTATAAAAGAAAATCGTAAAAATTTAAATGTAAATATTACAATAAAAATAAATGAATTAACAAAAAGGATTCATCATTAAAATTTAAAAAGAAATGTACACTTAAGCATGTACATTTTAAAATGTACATTTAAAATTAGTAAAAACTAAAATTTTAACTGTAAAATTTATATTACTTATTCTAATTATTTGTTATTTCTGTAGTAACAATGTAGACAGGAATTTGCTCCACACCTCAGGAAATTTGGATAAAAAAGATTGTAAAATTGTTGGTATAATCAATGTCTATAATGATTATAGAAGTGCATTTTCGATGTAGCAGTCGGCGGTAAAGCTGTTAGTTTCACCACGCCCGAAGGTTATAAGCATCTTGTTTTTAAAAAGTGGAAAAACAGAAGCAGAAGAAGGAACAGCTATTTCTAACTGTTATAATCTTCAGTAAAAGAACTGATGTAAGCACAAGTGGTTAAAATACACAATATATCATTTTAATAATTACAAATTGCGTATGTGGTATAAAATAAATAAAACACTTCTGGATAAATATTACTGCAAAATAATAAACTTTTGGACGATATTATTAACTTAATTATTAATTGGTTTTCATAACAGATGTTTCAACCTCCAGATGTTTTATTCTTTACTTAACTCAATGTCATAGTAAATGTAAAAGATTTTAGACATGTTTAAAGACATTTAAACAAACATTATACAGTACTGACATTATGCAGCTGAACAGGAAGTAAGGTAACCTAAATATAATGACATAACATAGGGTCAGAAATTTAATCCGTCCCACATTTCAGGACATGAAGTGTGGGGTGAAATTTTTAGTCATTAGCTCTCAGATGAGTGAAAATGGAGTGAAATTCAATTTTCACTGGTAAGAGAGAGAAGTAATCGATATGTGCCCCGACATACAGTAGGTTTTCTTTCCTATGAGTTGAAGACAGGATATTGGTTTATGAAATATAATATACCACGTTATTTAGCTAAAATCGACCCTCCTTTCCTTAACTGGTAAAATATCTTAGAGAACCCAATTCCTCTGTTATGAAAAAGCTAAGAGCATTCTACAGTATCTACAGTACTGTGTATCAAAAGACAGACTGACTGGAAACAATACAGATTTCTAATAGATTTGTGTATGAGATATGGTTAAATATTTCATGTATTTTTTTTTTTGTTTTTTTTTCCTTGTACAAAAACAAACACACAAACATACAGTACAATACCTATTACAGTATGTGTCAATAGTATCTGTTGTGAGAAATCATGGAATGTTCTTAGACTAAAAGAAGAGGCTTTTGCTAATGTGGAAGCATTATGTGGTTGGGTTCTTTAATGATGTCTTAATATTAGGGTCGGGACTTTAACGCGTTAATTTAGATTAATTAATTACACAAATAATGCGTTAATTTTTTTTACGCATTTTAATCACACTTATTTTTGCACCGCGGAACGTTTCTCACTGGATGAGTTTCGGCGGACCGATTATACTGGAGCACCAACTAGCGTTCAGACAAAAACAAACCACAGTGAACATGGGCAAAGAAGCTGATGAGGCCGCTTTGGTTGGCCCTGTGGATGGGAAATTTTGTTTTAAAAAACGAATGGATGGAAGCGTCAGGGTTTAATAGTCAGGGTTTCCAATGTTCTGAATGTACTTGAAAATATTGTGTTTTACTTAAAAATACTGTTTACAGAAGGTCTACCTACCTATAGGGTACCTGAATTTCTGAAATGCAGGCTACTATATTTCTAAATATTCTATGGCTAAACTTAATGGCAATATTGCACTGGTCTGTTGGACTTGGTTGAACAAAAATAAACAATATTTTGTTGCTTAAGATTATGTATTCAGTCATTATTCAATGGTATACTAAAAATCCATATGAAAAAAACTTACTTCTCACTGTTCTCAGGTCAAATATTTACATGCGATTAAAATGCGATTAATTTCTATTAATTAATTACAAAGCCTCTAATTAATTAGATTGTTTTTCTTAATCGAGTCCCGGCCCTACTTAATATATAACCTTCAGCAGTAATACAAATATTTACTCTTACTGTAAGGGTGAACTATCAATCTGTAGTTTGGAAATAGTTGGGGTTCTTGTTTTTTAGAAAGGGAAACCCTCCGCTGCCAGGTTCTTCAAAAGACCTTTGACCTGTCATTTACAGTAACGTATTAGAAAAGGGTGCTAAATGTAAACTTTTTATTTATGCAATTAATATCCATTTATCAAATCAGGACATGTGATGAAATTTCACATGAATGAAGACGTAAAAACGATTGGCATTTACAGATGACTTCAAGCACAGAACAGTGACTCTTGGCCACAGTAAAACATTTGAAGTGTGCAAACATTGTAAAGAGCGCCCAATCCCGGCCGGGGTGGCTCTGAGACCACTGTAGCCATTCCTGTAAACATGGATTGCTCTCAGGAGAAACAACCTGGTTTGATTTCCAATGGGTTTCTCTTTCTGCAGGACAATTCCTGACCTCATAATACATGTCCTTCTCAAAAAATTTGCATATTGTGATAAAGTAAATTTTTTTCTGTAATGTACTGATAAACATTAGACTTTCATATATTATAGATTCATTACACACAAACTGAAGTAGTTCACGCCTTTTATTGTTTTAATATTGATTATTGTGGCATACAGCTCATGAAAACCCAAAATCCCTATCTCAAATAATTAGCATATTTCATCCGACCAATAAAAGAAAAGTTTAATACAAAAAAAGTCAACCTTCAAATAATTATGTTCAGTTCTGCACTCAATACTTGGTCGGGAATCCTTTTGCAGATTCTTGTATCTTGTGTCTCTCAACTTTCTCTTCACAATATCCCACAGATTCTCTATGGGGTTCAGGTCAGGAGAGTTGGCAGGCCAATTGAGCACAGTAATACCATGGTCAGTAAACCATTTACCAGTGGTTGTGGCACTGTGAGCAGGTGCCAGGTCGTGCTGAAAAATTTAATCTTCATCTCCATAAAGCTTTTCAGCAGATGGAAGCATGAAGTGCTCCAAAATCTCCTGATAGCTAGCTGCATTGACCCTGCCCTTGATAAAACACAGTGGACCAACACCAGCAGCTGACATGGCACCCCAGACCATCACTGACTGTGGGTACTTGACACTGGACTTCAGGCATTTTGGCATTTCCCTCTCCCCAGTCTTCCTCCAGACTCTGGCACCTTGATGTCCGAATGACATGCAAAATTTGCAACCTGTAGCCCATTTCCTGCACACGCCTGTACACGGTGGCTCTGGATGTTTCTACTCCAGACTCAGTCCACTGCTTCCGCAGGTCCCCCAAGGTCTGGAATCGGTCCTTCTCCACAATCTTCCTCAGGGCCCGGTCACCTCTTCTCGTTGTGCAGCGTTTTCTGCCACACTTTTTCCTTCCCACAGACTTCCCACTGAGGTGCCTTGATACAGCACTCTGGGAACAGCCTATTCGTTCAGAAATGTCTTTCTGTGTCTTACCCTCTTGCTTGAGGGTGTCAATGATGGCCTTCTGGACAGCAGTCAGGTCGACAGTCTTACCCATGATTGCGGTTTTGAGTAATGAATCAGGCTGGGAGTTTTTAAAAGCCTCAGGAATCTTTTGCAGGTGTTTAGAGTTAATTAGTTGATTCAGATGATTAGGTTAATAGCTCGTTTAGAGAACCTTTTCATGATATGCTAATTTTTTGAGATATGGATTTTGGGTTTTCATGAGCTGTATGCCACAATCATCAATATTAAAACAATAAAAGGCTTGAACTACTTCAGTTGTGTGTAATGAATCTAAAATATATGAAAGTCTAATGTTTATCAGTATATTACAGAAAATAATGAACTTTATCACAATATGCAAATTTTTTGAGAAGGACCTGTATATTGTTGGCTGCTCATTGACCAGTACATCTACACTGAACAGGCTTTCCACTCGATCTTGGAACATGGCTGTGGAGATTTGCGCAGTCAGTCACAGGAGCATTACTGAGGTCAGGCATTGATGCAGTGCGATGAAGAACTGGCATAAAGCCAGGGTTCCAGTTTATCCCAAAGGTGTTCAGTGGGGTTGAGGTCAGGGCTCTCAGCAGGGAGTTCTTCCACACCAACTTTGGCAGATCTGGTATTCAAGGAATTTGCTCAGGGGAATGGTCATACTGGAACGTGTCTGGGCATTGTAGTTACAGTACAGAGGAGGATATAAGCTGCATAATAAAAATTCTTTATTAAATAAATTATTTTACAATTTTCCCAGTCATTTGGAGAAGGTGTATATGTGAAACTGGGCCCCTATTATGGACAAACACAACTGTTTGGTTATAAGTGTAATAATGCCAAAAACACCAGGATACTGTTCCATAACATACCCAAAGATACTTGTACATTTTCCTCTATTGGTGATATTCCCAATATTTTTTTTTATTAAGTTCATTAGAAAAGACTTTTAGGCTGAAAATAGTTTGTGGGAAAAATGCATCCGTAGGAAACCCAAAACAACACCACGGCATCTCTTCACTCCAGAAACTCGGATCACATGCCGTTGCTTACGCGATCACCGGCTTTAAAGGAGTATGGAGTAAGGACAAGCCAGGAATAAGGCCAAGGAAAAAAACAAATGTATGACTAAAACAGATGTATGACAGGGTCAAGTTAAGGTGAAAGGATATTAGAGAATAGTGCCAGATACGTCAGCTGGTTACGTTGGCCACAGCCGCCGGCACCTGCTACCCTCTGATCATGGATGAACGGAAAGCTAAAGTGTGTGGAGCATTCTCACCATGTTTCTGTACTCGTGTACGTTTTTAATGATACATTCTAATATAGCAACTGCTAACATGCTAAAAAAAAAAAGTCTAAAAGATTTAGGGGTCTAAGGCAGATTAATGGAGACGCGTGAGGAGGCTGAAAAGTTAATAAAAGAATCCTATAAAAACTAGGGATGGTATACAAGATGAGACCGTGCTGTCCATTTCCTAAGTGCAGTGTACTCCTTCCTCCCTGTCGTCCGTACTAATGCTAAGGAAATTGTTTGCACTTTTAATAACCCTTATTACAGTATCCCAGATGAGTAATCTAATGGCCAGACCTCATTAAAACCCCGATCAATGACTGCATTAAGCTCATAGTAAAGGTCGTTCTTTTCTGTAAAGAACATCGCTTACTTTCTATAAATATAGCCGTAATCATTTCTGCTCTGAAACAACTTTTAGCTGAAATATTCATGATTGCAAAAACACAGGGCTTTGTTATTGAGTTGAATCAGCATAAATTGAACTGACCTCAGCGTCCTGTCTGTCTGGTCCTGTAAACTCGTTTAGCACCGTTGACTTTTCTTTGCACTTGACTGCACCGGCTAAAGATAAAGCCGATAAAAGTGTTCGATTGAGCCATAAGAAAGTCAGCAGCATGACCTTGGATGTGTTATTTATGTGTAATCGAATAACTTCAGGCTTGGATAAAGCTGGGATTGTCTGACTGGAAAAACACCAAGACCTATAAAGCATGCCTCTAATACTTGTTTTTTGCATTATATATAAATCAAGTTGGAGAAAGCTTCCAGTCAGGCTGCCTTTTATGAGCAACGGCTGTGACAATTACAGATACCTGTATAAATCCAAGGAAAATCTATTTTAAATGACGGCGGTGAAAATGCCCTTCCCAACCTCCTATGTGTATGTTTTAGAAAAATATATTAAAATGTTAGTAAAAGCTTCTCTAACACATTGAAAGTTTTTTTCCCCCCAATCTTATCATAACTACATGCATACATTAATACTGTCACGTCCTGTAGGTGTCGGACTGTGGGCATGGTGTTGAGGCATAGACGCAGAGGTGGATGATGTTTAACAAAGTCTTTTAATACTAACAAAACCAAACAAAAAGCATGAACAAAGGAAGTTGGCTGTACTTTGGAGCATTCTATAAACAAAACCAATAATCAACTAATAGACAGACAAGTGGAGACTAAAGACATAACCAGAGACAGGACTAGAGACGCTAAATTCTATTCCATTTTATTTGTATAGGGCTTTTAACAATTGACATTGTCTCAAAAGACATGGCTACTAGCTGAACTTGGTTATTAGCTAACCATGGCAGTCAGCTACACATACATCTAGCTAAGCATGTCTTTAGCCTGACATGCATATACAGTAGCTACACTTACCTAATAGCTAAACATACAACTAGCTACACTTACCACATAGCCACCACAACACTAGGGACTCAGGACACCGAAGCTAAAGGACACCAAAAGGATAGGCTAAGGGACACCCAAAGGCTAGGCTAAGAGACACCCAAAGGCTAGGCTAAGAGACACCCAAAGGCTAGGCTAAGGGACACTCAACATGAGGATAAAAGGCTAATTCTCCTAGAGGCTAATCCTACTAGGAGACACAGAGACATACTAAATTAAGACAAATATAAAGTCAACTTAAAGCTCCAGAAACCAAAAGGCCAACTATAATTAAACAAACTAAAACAGAACATAACCAAACATAACAAAGACCCACTTAACAGAACTCACATTAATGCTCGACCCAGTTTCCCAGAACAACCAGCTATTTATAATGAGATTAATGAGCACTTGCATCACCTGATCGAGGTTCCTTCTGGGAAACTGAGTCTACCAACAGAAAGTACAAACACAAAACATTGCCCTCTAGTGGGCAACCCTCACAAATACATGTTTTTTTAATGATAAAGACATAGATTTTTTTTTAATAATTATTAATGATGTTAAATCTTCTTGACTGTTCTTCATTTCTTAAGTTTTTTTTTTTTTCAGGAGAAGCCTTTAACTAAATCATTGCAGAGGGGTGAGGATCCACAGTTTGACCAAGTAAGTGCATATTACAGTATATGTATAATGCATAAAGAATAATATGCATAATCAAACAAGCAGATATACAGTATACAGGCGATGTGATATCCAAGAAATGACCAAATGTCCGCTCCAGCAGACGGGAACCTTTTAGTTTGATCTGCTGAGCCAGGGTTTAACCTCTTCTTTATATTTTATTGAAATGCTTATGGATCACTCTGAAATGATTTATAACTGATGAATAAATAATAGAGTTTAAGGATCAGCAAATGATTAACTGCTTGTTTATGATTAACTGCTTGTAGAATTTTTCTAGATTTGTTCAGGGAGTTTGATGTGGCTGTTGGTTTTTGAGTGAGAAGGTGTTTTTGTTTTTAATAATAATAGTAATAATAGAATTGATCCACTCAAACAGCAATGATGCTGGTGCACTAATAAATAATTAAATATCAATTTAACAACATTTAAATATTTTTATATATATATAGGTATATAACATTATATAACAACAATTAAACTTTTTCAAAGTGTAAATAATCAAACAACATTTTTTTTTAGCTTTTGTGTTATGAGGAGTTTCTTTAACACTTATGGAAGGAGTCTCCAGTGTCAGCAGTTTGTTATGGTGCTTTCTGATTTCTCTGATTTTCATGACAAGCTTCTACTATTTTTTTCGGTTAACATTTTATTATTTGGGAAACACCCTTATCCAGAGTGACTTACATTTTATCTAATTTTTACATCTGAGCAATTCAGGCTTTTGCCTTGCTAAAGGGCCCAACAGTAGCAACTTGGTGGTACTGGGGTTCAAACCTGGGACCTTATGATCAGTAGTCCAATGCCTTACCTCCTGAACTACCCTGCTTGCTTGTCTTGTTAACTTGAACCAGAAAAAAGAGGCTGGTAAATGTAGCTGCTATAACATAAGTGATAACAGGAACAAAATTATATAACTGGTGCACAGAGGTGGAAAGAGTAATAAAATTTTGTACTCAAGTACAAGTACTGTTACTTCAGTGAAATTTTACTTAAGTACAAGTAAAGTTACTCTTATAAAAATCTACTCAAATAAAAGTAAAAAGTAGATCATTAAAAAATTTACTCAGAGTAAAAGTTACCGAGGCGGCACGGTGGTGTAGTGGTTAGCACCGTCGCCTTGCACCTCCAGGGTCTGGGTTCGATTCCCGTCTCTGTGTGCATGGAGTTTGCATGTTCTCCCCGTGCTTGGTGGGTTTCCTCCGGGTACTCCGGTTTCCTCCCACAGTCCAAAGATATGCAGGTTAGGCTAATTGGTGTTCCCAAATTGACCGTAGTGTGTGAATGTGCGTATGAGTGTGTGCCCTGCGATGGATTGGCACCCTGTCCAGGGTGTACCCTGCCTTGTGCCCGAAGTCTCCTGGGATAGGCTCCAGGTCCCCCGCGACCCTGAATAGAGGATAAAGCGGTACAGAAGATGAATGAATGAATGAAAAGTTACCGAGTTACTTTTTTATTTTAATTTTTTTAACAGTGGGGGTGATTCTTTTGCTGAATTGTTTTGCCCTTGGGTGTTTCCATGGTCACTCTTATATTAACAGATTATTGTTTGTTTTTAAATGTTTGCTGTGGGTGTCGATTGTATATTGATCTGGCTCTGCTTTTTTTTTTTTTTTGTTAAATATATAAAAAAAAAAAACACACACAGTGGGGGTGGGATGAGGCATTCTAGCATAGTTCAAAAAAGATGAGCAGATATAAATCTCAAACTAGTTGTTTTTAACTGAAGGAACACCTTTGCATAATAAAGTGGTCACTTAAATATGGTGTTACGTCCCAGTCTAGGGCCAGACAGCAAAAGACTGGTTCAGGGTTCTATTTTAAACTGTATGGAAATGGTGGTATATGGCAGAAAGAACTAAATCCAATCATTAACTGATGAAATAATGAGGTTTGTATATACAAACACACACACCAGGAGGAGGATCAGATTCAGGATGGACCCAGGCCAAAATAACAAACAAAATGGTATTTATATGTAGTAGGTAGATTACCTGCAAAAAGAAACAACAACAAAAAAACCCCAGAAACAAAATTACAGGTACCTTCCCGGACTCCCTAAACCAAAAACAGTGAAATTATCTACAAAAATATACAGTGGGAGCCACGTCAAACAGCCGCCTGGAGCATGACTGCTCCGTGGCAGTTCCATGAAGGGTTAATGCAGGCTTCGTGCATGGAATGTGATCCCCCGCGATGACGCAGTTAACGATGCCCCGCCCCATAAACGCCCCCATGCGCTTTCTAAAAAGATGGTTACAATGCCGTATAATTCCGCCAGATGGAGCATTGACTGGCACAGTTAACTGCAGTGTCCAGGAAGCCCAATACCGTATCTTTAATATACAGACAGTTCTTGCATTGTCAACATAGTTTCATAAATAGATGAAAAAACAACAACAACAAACCGATTAATAAAACAGATTTGTTAAATCACTCAATAAACAACCCATGATGATTATGCTATTTATTATTTAATAATTAATTAATAAAATTAGTTAGTGAAATATTTTTAAGACATCCTGAAATGATCCTTAAAGACACGGTAGCGTCTGTAATTTGTCTATACCGATCATTGTAGGTACGGAATAAAAACGCAGGCTACGTACAGTATTTTATATTACTGTGTATTTTACCTCGTTCCATTTAATATACTGATAGATAATATTTTGCTGCAAAGTAAAGCTCAAAATGTAACGTCTGCTTGGGTTTGTTTTCGTTATATTTTTGATGATGTTTTCGCTGATTTTTTCACTGATAGTCTACAAGTGGCATAAGAGGCAATTAATGCCGCATGCAACCTGGAACAAATATCTGCCCATATGGATCAGTATTTCTTTAGTCATTTAATCATGCATAATGCTCCCCCGTCAAAAGATCTGATGGGGCATTAATCACTTATCACAACTGTGAATGGATGCGGCAGCAGAGACAGATTAAATCCCCATAAACACTTGGAAACAACAGTAAAAAAAAGTTCCAGAGGGTTAGCGCCTGTTATACTAATGTATTTTTACTGATTTTTTTTTTTTACTGCTTATATTTCGTTGGTTTTTACGCAATTTCATGTGTTGTGTGTGCGCACGAGAGAGAGGATACTCTGACAAGAGCAAATTCCGTGTGGCTCCCGTGGCGCAATCGGTTAGCGCGTGACACTTACAAA
Organism: Channallabes apus; assembly: GCA_030522415.1. NCBI lineage: Eukaryota > Metazoa > Chordata > Actinopteri > Siluriformes > Clariidae > Channallabes > Channallabes apus. The sequence goes on along the minus strand of CM060111.1, from coordinate 30,223,519 downwards.
GCAGTCCAGGTGAAACAGTGCTGAGTTCGAGTCTCGCCTAAAGCACCCAAAGCATTTTACTGCATATCGCGCTGTGTATGTGACAAATCAAATTTGAATTTGAAAGTAAAGCTTAAAATGTAACTTCTGCTTTGGTTTGTTTTCGTTATATTTTTGATGTTTTCGCTGAAAGTCAAATTGGCATAACAAATTGATTAATGGCGCATAATATCTGGAACAAATATCTGTCCATACGGATCAGTGTGTCTTTAGTCATTTAACCAGCATAATGTCCCACATTAAAGATCTGATGGGGCATCAATCACTTATCACAACGGTGTATAGATGCAGCAGCAGAGACAGATTTAATCCCCATAAACATTCACACTTGAAAACAAAACTAACAGAAGTAAACAGTTCTAGAGTGTTAGTGCCTGTTATCACAGGACAGGAATCACCTACAGGATACTACTGTATTTTACTGCTCATATTTTTTACCCTAGTTTCATTTGGTTTTATGCGATTTCATGTATTATTTGTGTGTGTCTGTGTGTGCACAGTGTGTGTGTGTGTGTGTGTGTGAGTGCGAGAGATAGCGTGCGCGAGAGAGGGCTTTCATGCTGATTTATCCAAGGTTATTAAAACCTGGCTTACTACCTATAAAAAAATATTTCAATTTAACTCATGGGTCTCAATCACAGATGACACGACAAATTAGATACTCTGAAACGTTCATTTGAACATTTAAAAATATATACAAAAACACGAATACTAATGTTATCATGGTGTAAATTATTAACATTAGGTTAGGTCCTGCCCTTAATTAATTCATATTATAATTACTTTTACATAGTATAGTTACTGGACTGACATGACCAAAAACTAGCTATTTCATTTAGCCTTTCTAAAATCAACCCATCTATCATTTATAATCAGAAAACATAAAACATATTATGATCTGTTCAATAGCCCATCTGTTTTAATTTAGTTTGTATTTTTTATTATTCATAAGACAACCTTTCAGTTTTGTAAATATTTTAGTTATAGTGTGTTAAGTCTTACTTTAGGTTAAACGTTTTTGAGAATTTTACCATCCAGCTTAGATAAATGTTATGTCATTGATTGATAAAATCTGGATTAAGGATATTTTATTATATAATTATATATATATTTTTTTTTTTTTTGTTTCCCCCTGAGAGATTGCCACCTTATTGTGGTCTGGGGGTTTGCGTGCCTCAACACAATTCAGCAAATACAATACTGTTACTATACAGTAAGGCCAGGTAAAAACAGTGCCCGAACATGATGCGCCCCTCCCCCCACCCCGTGTTGTCTGGTCTAGAACGGCGCTGCCTCTGACCGTCTTTTGTCTTGTAAATGAGTATTCTCACTCACCTTCCAATCCCCCCCAGCGCACACACTGTTTGTACTGTAAACTGTACTGTAACTGTGTTTGCTAGGGCACTTGGTTATACACAGTACTTTAATGTATGGAACACTTACTTAACTTACTGGTTTGGTTTAAACATCGCTTATTACCTTATTCAGCAAAATAAATTCATTATTAACGTATTGAAGTATTTTAGTTAAGGACAAAAACTGTGCTTGTGTTTAGAACTGCTGAACAGCCGAAAACACACACACACCCATCCCCCCGCCAAAAACACACACACACACAGAGCAATTAACACCATGTCATACTCAGGAGTGGAAGGTGAGAAACCTCAATGGAGAATACCAAGTTTGTCGTTGCTCTTTTGGAGTTCTTAAAACCCAAAACATTTATTTATACTGAGAAAAAATTATGGGTCACAATCACAAACACATATAATCAACTGTTTAACTGGTTTCATTTGTTTCTATGATCAATAATAATAATTATTATTATTTTCAGCCCAACTCTTTGACTATTTAAAACAAAGTTGTGTCCCATTTTTTGCCCATTGAAGTTGTTGGTTCAACTAAACAATTTTTAAATACCCAAACAATCCCCCAAAATTAAAACACGCAAAACATGACTTTAACAATTCAATTTATTCTTCCAAAACTAGTCAAAGTTAAAACAGTAATTTATATAAAACAGATGAATACATGTTGTCTTTTTGCTTAAAGTTCATTAAACTACCCGGATACACCAGCTGCTTATAAGTCTCTATCTATAGTCCTTTTACATTAAAATATTAATTTTTCAAATATCAAAACTATTAAACATGGAACAGTTGAAGTCTTTGTTTCCCCCAAAGTACTGTATCAGACATTTTGCAGTTCTATGTTCAGAATATACAGTAGACCTGATCAAACATAATTCTAAAGCTGTCGGACTGTGACGTCATCCCTCCTACAGCACCCTCAACAGCTTGTTCAGGCTCCTCCAGTCCTGTAGCTCCAAAAGTCCAGCCGTCAGCCGTCTGACCCCCCAATCCTCCACAGCGGAGCTCTGCTTAAAGACAACAGGAGAATTTAGTCAAGACAAAGACAAATAAACTTCACAGAACATATAGTTCTAATAAAAATAAAATATATTAATAAACCCATTTACCACAGAGTGTGTAAAGTACTGTTTTGGGGATTCTGTAATGTAAATAAACTGCCTGTGCTAATGTTAACCAGTGAACAGTGTTAGTGTTAACCAGTGAACAGTGTTAGTGTTAACCAGTGACTGTCTGTATTATCGTCTGCATTAAATTAACCGAGAATTTACTTAATGCGCTTCTCATACAAATAAGTTAAGCGATATAACTCTCGTATATGAGCATTAGTTCATCCCTGAAGCCAAACTATAACTTACTGAAGCCCCTCACACACACACACACACACACACACACACACACACACACCTCCCCCCTCCTCCTCCTTAACTGATAAACACTTCAGTGTTGTTATTCAGCTCGTTAACTAAGCGCTCGCGCTACCGCGGAAAGTTCCGGACAAATGTATAAAATATAAACCGGGTTCTGAGCGTTACTAGCTCCTGTACAGCTCCCCTCAGTCTGTGTCCCTCATCAACTGCATCACATTATATTACAGTCACAGAAATAACCTGCAGATTAACTCTTAACCAGAGAATAAATAAGCGCTGAATTTATCCAGACAGCACGCGGTGAGATTCTCTCAGTATTTACAGAGAACACAAACACTCTTCATCGGGTAGTGCAGCTTCTGTAATAGGGACATTAATAGTATTGTCGAAGCTTGAGCATGTTTTTGAGTTAAAGTGGAGTGACATTGTGAGTGTGTGACACTGACAGTAAGCTGTAATATTAACTCCAGACTTGGTAAACAGAACATTAAGTTCTCTAAAGTCACATCTGACCGCTGCTGCTGCTGCCAGTGATATTTAAAACGGCCAATAAAAAAACTAAACTGGGGAATAAACTGTAAACTACCCCAAACACATTTTATAAAATAAAATATCACTTACCACGAATAGTCCGTTAAGCCGCCATCTTCATCTCTGTAGTTTGGTAGCGTCAGTTCGGCGGGGGTGGAGGCGGGTTGTTAAAATCACGTGATTGCAACTCAGCGCAGCTGGCTTGTTTTAACGTGTTCTTGAGAACGAAGCGCCATCTAGTGGTGGCACCAGGTAAATGAATAAATAGGGCTTGAATGGGCGTGTTTACTGTGAAATCTTGACACGCCTTTCGGCCAGAAAAGGGAGGGGGGATTACGGCGTGCAAAGGCCATTCACACGCCATTCACACTTCAGCCACACTGTCGCGGCTATTTGGTGTGGCTCCCACTGTACAAAGACCAACCAAACCAAAGGGACAAAGCAATAATCAAAGTCAATTGGAGGCAAAAAGTCAAAACCGGAATACACAACCAAATATCAAAACGCCAAAATCACAACCTCTTTCATCTTTCCCGCGGCTCTCTCCGGGTTCTACTGTACATGGTCGTGCTAGTCGATGACGTCACTCAGGGTCGAAGCGACCGTGTGGAAGGTCAGGTGATGCCGATGTCAGAAAACCTGGAGTGGAGTCTGGAGCGGCGCGCGACCAGGACATGATACACACACGCGCGGCGCAACGAAGCATTTATACAAAGCATAATATTTTCATTATTTTAGCATTTTTATTCATTTATTTTTTACTCAGTAGCGAATATGATTTAAAATGTAGCGAATTACAATACTTCAAACAAAACGTACTTAAGTAAAAGTAAAATTACAGATTTTTAAAACTACTTTAAAAAGTAGAAATACACAAAAAAGCTACTCAATTACAGTAACGCGAGTAAATGTAATTCGTTACTTTCCACCTCTGCTGGTGCATTAATAAGCTAAATGCAACTAAAAAAATATGCTATTTTATTCAATGGTTAATAGAAATGCAGCCACTGGCAAATTGCTATGGTATAAGAAAAATAGTTCCCTGTCAGATTAATTATTTATTAGACATTTACTTCAGATAAAGCCTGACATGTTTCAGTATTTTAAAAAATTATAATAATCCGAATGTTCAAGTGGACAAGCAGTTTATTTTCCTGGTCAGGTATTTTGTGTGTGCTTATGTGTGTGTGTGGGTGTGAGTGTGTGTTTGTGTGTGGGTGTGTGAGTGTGTGTGTGGGTGTTTGTGTGTGTGTGTGTGGGGGGGGGGGGGTGAGTGTGTGTGTGTGTGTGTGTGCTTCCAGGACTTTCAGCTACCTCACAGAGAGATGATTCTTCTTTTCGAATGAAGGGATCTCTGTGTTCTCCCTGAGTCCCAAGCCTATCTCTTCTCCTTTTTACTTCTCTCTCTCTCTCTCTCTGTCTTCATCGTGCCCTCCCTTAACCCTCTGAGGTCCGCGAACGCATATATGCTTTTTGAGGTGTTTTCCCCTGATGACGCCAATAAGAACTTAAATTACACTTTCAGTTTTGATCGTACAGACAAGATCTATATATTAATCGAATCTGTAAAGTGTCTACGTTTTTTTGGTGTAGTGGAGTGTTTTTAAAAATTTTTAAAGTTTGTCGCGCATGTAAAGGTGAAGGTCAGAAGTAGTGCGGGTATTGCAGTTGAGTGATGTGTTTTTAAATCGACCTTTTTTATATATTGTATAGCGGCGGCATATGCGGCGGGATACTTTGTATATGCGGCGGTAACCTAGATGTGGCAGGTGATACGTGATGTCCCCATCTAGGGCATGACTCCCATGGGCACCTTGCCCACTTCGGATGTTTTACCCCAGTGCCCATCCATCCAACCATCAATAGCCATTGAGTATTTATCATTAAAAAATTTTTCTTTCTTATTTTTCTTATTTTTTTTTTTTATACACTACTGTTGAATTTTATACCCCCAGTCGCAAGGGATGGGGTTTCAGGGTTACTTTTTCTTTTTTTTTTTTTTTTTTATTGAACATTTTAACAAACAACAAACAAACATTGCCCATCTTTACAATGCTAGCAGCTAGGGGTAAGGGGAAAGGAAGAAAAAAGAAAAAAGAAGAAAAAAAAAAAAAATAATAATAATAATAATAATAAATAAAAAAAAAAAAATAAAAAAAAAAAAAAAATAAAAATATATATAAAAAAAAATAAATAAAAAAAATAATAAATAAATAAATAAAAAAAAATTAAAAAAAAAAATTAAAAAAAAAATAATAATAATAAATAATAAATAATTTAAAGGCATTATTGCATCCCAAAACTCAAAATATTACTTAACGATACATCAATATAATCCAGGTATGGAGTCCAAACTTGCGGAAAAGCTTCAGTAGACATATGAATAAGGCAAGTTAAAAATTCCAAGGGAATCATTTCTTTAATAATCTTGTGCCATCCTTTCAAAGATGGAGGTTTGTCACTGATCCAAGTTAGCAAAATATTTTTCCTGGCCGCAAAGGCCAGGATATCAAATAAACGTCTGTTGAATTTGTTCCGCAATTGTCCAACTGGAAGACCTAAAATCAAAGACAATGGGTCCAACTGTAGCTCAAGTCCAAACATACGGCTCATACAGACAGTAACTTTTGACCAATAAGTTCTAATAACAGGACAATTCCATAACAAATGGGTATAATTTCCCACCTCCACCTTACATTTAACACACAGTGGAGAATTGCTTGAGTCAAACTTGCTTCTAAGAAGGGGTGTAATATGTAATCTATGCACAATCCTAAGTTGAATAGCTTTGGCCCTATTACAAATAGAGATCCCATTTGCCCGTCTCCAGACCAGTTCCCATTCTTCCTCTGTAATGGTCAATTGAAGTTCCCCCTCCCATACTCTTCTGAGCTCCTGGGTGTTCACCACTTCATATGAACAAAGACTGATATAAAAACACGAAATCTGCTTGTGCGATGGGGGATTCAACAAAATCCTTTCTATACTTGACATGGAGGAATTACTGATAAGAGTAGTACTTTTAAAAATGTAATCCCTAATTTGAAGGAATCTAAAAAAATTTAATCTGGGCAGCTTATATTTAATAACCAAATCTTCGAAAGACATTAAAGAACCTTCGGCAAACAAATCACCAAGTCTATATATCCCATAAAAGTTCCAAGTTTTAAAGCCCGAATCTAAAAGACTAGGCAAAAACTCTGGGTTATTACAGATGGGGGTTAGAGAAGAAGACAAGTCAGCCCTGCCCTCCATTTTACGTATAATAGACCAGGCCTTCCACGTATTACATACAATTCTGTTATCACATAATGTCTTAATCACCTTGAAACTTTTTATAAATAATAAATTTTGTAGAGGGCAAGATGACTGTGAAGCCTCCAAATCCAACCAAGTAGATTTAGGGTCTTCTCCAATCCAGTCCGCTACGAACCTAAGCTGACAGGCCAATTGGTATTTTCTAACGTTTGGCAAATCTAAGCCCCCTGAAGAACCAGGAAGCTGCAGTTTGGAAAATTTTAGTCTAGGTTTCCGCTTATTCCATATAAATGAACTAAGCCACCCATTTAATTCCCTTATTCTTTTATTCGACAATAAAATCGGTATCATCTGTAATGGGTAAAGAAGCCTAGGCATTACATTCATCTTAACTACAGCAATCCTTCCAAGCCAAGAAAGAGGAAGATCCGACCATCTAATTAGATCATTCCGAATTTTATCCAACAGTGGGATAAAATTAACTTTCGACAATTGGCAGATCGTGGGGGTTATATTAATTCCTAAATATGTAAAACCAGATTCCGAAACCGTAAATGCAAAGGAAGACATATCAATAACACGTGTACTTGGGTGCTTTAAGTGCAAAGCGACAGATTTGGAGAAATTTATTTTGTACCCCGAGAATTTCCCAAATGAATTAATAATATCTACTAAGCTCGGCACTGATGATTCAAAATTTGAAATAAAAAGCAGAATATCATCGGCATAAAGGGAGATTTTATGCTCTTTAGCACTCACCGAGACCCCAGAAATGGCCGCCTCCCCCCTAATCGCCAGTGCAAGTGGCTCTATCGCTAGAGCAAAAAGCAGCGGGGAAAGGGGGCAACCCTGCCTAGTGCCCCGGGACAGAGAGAAGTTATCTGACCTGAGACCGTTAGTGACAACAGCTGCTGAAGGTGAAGAGTATAGTAAACGAACCCAACGAATAAAGTTATCACCAAGGCCAAACCTTTGCAGACTGTAGAATAGGTATGGCCACTCTACACGGTCGAAGGCTTTCTCCGCATCTAAAGATAAGATAAGGGTATCCATGTTGCAAGTATGAGAAAGCTCAAGAACATTAAGAAGCCGTCGAATATTGTTTCTAGAACTTCGACCCTTGATGAAGCCTGTCTGGTCTTCATCAATTATGGATGGAAGTATTCTCTCCAATCGTAAAGCCAGGATTTTGGAGAGAAGCTTTAGATCTACGTTCAACAAAGAGATCGGTCTGTAGGACTCACAGTTCTCTGGATCTTTCCCTTTTTTTAAAATAAGAGAGATATTGGCCTCTGTAAGTGTCTGGGGTAGCTTATTTATCTGAAAAGAATGGTCATACATGGCTAACAGGGGGTCTATTAACAAATGCTCAAACTCTTTATACACTTCACTCCCCAGGCCATCTGGACCTGGGGATTTACCAGACTGTAACCTATGTAAAGCCGCTAGGGCTTCCTCTTTTGAAATGGGGGCATTTAGGGCCATTCTTTGTTCATCAGATATAGTAGGTAGCGTCAAGTCGTCAAAAAAACTTTTCATAGCAGTATATTGTTGAGAAGAATATTCCGAATTATATAAATCAGAATAAAACTGCCTAAATGCAGAATTTATAACCCCAGAATCAAAAGAGTTCTCTCCCTTAGAATCCCTAATAGAGGTAATGAATTGTGGGCTAAATTTATTCTTTAATAGATAAGATAAATACTTATTAGGTTTATTACCATGTTCATACAATCTTTGCTTGGAAAATAATATTTTAATATTGGCCTGCTGTGACAACAAAGAATCCAGAGAGGCACGTATTGCACTCAATTTCTCCAAATTAACAGAAGAAGGGTCATTTACATGATGTTCTGTAGCCTTATTGAGTTCTTTTTCTAAGTGTTCCTGCTTCTCGCCTTGTTTCCGTCTTTTTGTAATGGAATATGAAATGACTAGTCCTCTGATGTAGGCTTTACAAGTCTCCCATAGCATGGATGAATCATTGATCGATTCCGAATTAATTGACCAGAAAATCTTGAATTCAGAAATAAAATATGACAGAAACTTGTTTTCTTTAAGCAGTAGTGTGTTAAATCTCCAGCGCTTAGTAACTTTTGAAGGTCTTCCTACCAACACGTGTAGTGTTACCATAGCATGATCAGAAACAACATTGTTACTTATAGAACAACTGGAGACAAATTGCAGATTCGCACTAGGGACAAATAAATAATCAATCCTAGAATATGATTTATGAGGAGGGGAGTAAAATGTAAATTCTGTTCGCAATGGATTAAGAGCACGCCAAACGTCAGTGTAACCCAACTCTTCACATAAAGCAGATAATGTTTTAGCTTGCTTAGAGGGAGGGACATTTTTTGAGGGGAGTCTATCCAGTAAAGGATTCAATAAACAATTAAAATCCCCCCCAATAATCACTGTACCAGACGCAATATCTAATAGATCTGAAAAAGCCTTAGTGAGAAGCTCAGGAGCAAAGTTTGGCGGAGAATATATGTTTAAAAAGGTTATCTCCTCTCCAAACAATAACCCCCTAACAATAACATAACAGCCTCGCTTATCCTTAACACTATTCAAAATCTTAAACTGTACATTTTTATTCACTAATATAGCTACCCCCCTACTACTAGTTGTGAAAGAGGAAAAATAAATATGACCTATCCACTTATGTCTAAGATTAGAGTGCTCCTTGTCATTCAAATGGGTCTCCTGCAACAGGGCCACATCAACACGCTCTTTACTCAGCCAATCAAAAACCTTCCGGATTTTAATTTTACCATGCAAACCCCTTACATTCCATGTGGAAACTCTTAAATTGCTATTAACCATCTGTTCATATACATTTTAATGTAATGAGAGCATAGGAAGGCAAGCAAAGATAAAAAGCTTTTCATCGATACAATACTCTGCACTGAAATTTCGCGTAGGGGAAAAAAGAAAAGAAAAAAAAGGGGAAAAGGGGAACAAGCATTTCTGGGCAATAAAACATACATTGGAACTCAGGAACCACACAACAAAACCATATAATAACAATAACCATAATAATAACATTTAGAAAGAAAAGGAGGCATTTTCCTTTCTCAAATAAGGAAATCAAGTCCCAAACAGGCATCCCTTCCGTTCAAACAACAGAACGCTTTCAAACACAACTCACCCAAGAAGTAAACAAACGTACCCACATCGTCCGCCCCGCTCAGCAAAACTATCAAAACGCAAATAGAATGAAAAGGGAAAAGAAAAAAAAAGAAACGCACTCCATCCTCACTCCAACGCAGAGAGGTACCACAAGGCCTGGTTTAAATAGCCCGTTATTCAAGAATCAGTCGTAGAGTTATCCGGAGAAGATCTTTCCGTTGCAGCAGGATGTGCATGTAGCCCCTTCTCTGAAATAAATTCTGAGACCGCTGCAGGCGTACCGAAGACCTTTGTGGTATTCCCAATCGTTACTCGCAGTTTAGCTGGGTATAACATTGCGTAGCGAGCTCCGATCTCCTGCAAGTGACGTTTAACCGAATCATATTCCTTACGCTTTCGGAGCACCGCGGCGGAGAAATCTTGATAGAAAGAAATCTTACTGTTCTCAAACCGTAGACTTCCATCCATAGACAACTTTCTACTTGCATCAAGAATCCTCTGTTTATCTCCGAAGTTGTGCATGCGCACCACTATCGGCCTGGGCTTCTCCTTGACACCTGGTCTGGGCGCTAGAGTGCGGTGGGCCCTTTCAATCTTGATATAGCCTCCTTTCGTCTGCAAATGAAGAAACTCCGGGATCCATTTTTGTAGAAATGGCACCGTGTTAGAGCCTTCGGTCCCCTCTGGTAAGCCGAGAATGCGAACATTTTTGCGTCGTCCTCTGTTCTCTAAATCGTCTACGTGTTCAGTGAGTGATACAACTTGACTTTCAAGGGTTAGAACACGTGCTTGCGTACGCTCAGCTAACTCCTCCGCTGAGGCGATTCTTCGCTCGGCCTCATCCAGTCGGGCCCTGCAACTCTCTAGCTGTTGAGAGTGAATATGTATAACTTCGGCCAAAGGGTCGAGTTTAGCATTTATTGTTTTCAAAATCGTCTCCGTCATATGTTGAAACGCCTTCGCCATGGCCGGACTTAGCTCAAGGTCGTCACTAGCCTCACCCTCACAATGCTCCGGAGAATCACGAGGCCCGGTCGGGGAAGGGTCCTTCTTTTCAGCTTTCTTTGCAGTACGAGTATGCATTTTCGAAAAAGATTGTGGCCAAAAGGTCTCCAAAGACATAATACTACGATCACATAGCCACAGCTGCGTGATTGCGTTCTACATGAATTAAATATTTAAGTAATTGGCTGATTGGAGCGGGAGCTCGTGAATACTGCTGCTACTCCCTGTCCGCCATCTTGCGCCCCCCAGGGTTACTTTTTCTAGTGCATGTACATTTAGGTATCTGCAGTGGCTACCAGCCCACAATCTGTGAAATGAAACAACTTAATCAGTGGTCATGAAATCAAAAATGTAAATTATATTTTTTTTTATCCTCAGTTTTTAGCATTTTAGCATTTTAGCATTGAAAATGTTCTTAAGAACCAATGGGTTACAGTATGATGCCATTTTCCCCATTTATAGGGGAAGATGCCCAGGTTGAACAACTAATAATTTTCACATTTTATATCATATCCATGCATAGTTTTGCTGTTAAGTGCCAATAATATTACTGCACTGTACCACATTCAGTACTTCATCTACCAAAGCAGCTTCATCAAGGAGCTTCCTGTAGAAGATAAATAACATTCCTTAGAGCGAACATCTTACCCCCAATGTTCCCTAATAACCACCTTTAACATTATGCATTTTTACCCACCTGATGATTTATGAATTGATCATGCACAGTGTAGAAGATTGCATTTCATAATTTCTGATGAGAAAGATAGTGATTTAGTGGTAGTAGTAGCTAAGAACATAGTTGGTTCTATGATTGTTTTTATATGATTTCTAAAATGTTATGACTGTGACTAAATGTTATGACTGGGGTTGCGGTGCACATACTGTAAAGTAAGGAAGTGCAGATATGCAGATGAGGGTTACAAATATTACACATTTAAATATGTAGTTATTGTATTTTTTAGTTCAGTGTAATTATTATTATTATTATTATTATTCCCTTTTTCTTTGATCAATGTTTATGATTATTGGTAGTATTACATTCTCAGGATCTTTGCTGGACCTGTACCATTTTCTTGCATTTCTTCTTCTTCTTCACGGTCTTTATGCATAATATTTACATGAACATTTCACCGCATATTTAACTGTATATATCATTTGCCTTCCAGTTAATCAGCACTATGAGTTCTCTGGCGGAGTACTGCCTGCCCTCTATCCTTCGCACGCTGTTCGACTGGTACAGGCGGCAGAATGGAGTGGACGATGAATCTCATGAGTACAGACCACGCTCGAGCACAAAGTCCAAAAAGTAAGTGCAAGTATAAGAGCAGGGATAACTATGATATGTGACCATTACTGTACAAAGCTGAATAGACCGTTGTTGCTATTAAATTTCCATTCGACGTCGTATTTGGGTGTGTTTCATTGGGTGTATTTTCTTTGCCTTGAGACATTTAATAAATATCACAGACATAAGAGAAATACACTATAATGGACCGTTAAAATGTTCGCTTCCATGCTTGACTGGACAGATTGATTCAGCAGGGCCAAAATAGCCCATTGACGTCACAGGTCCAGCCCGGCACTGAGTCATGGAAAGCTGGGTTTCATCACTGCAGAATAATATTTTAGATTTGTGATTGAGGATGAGAAAGCAAGGTTACATAGTCTTTCATCTTTCTTCTGTCTCTCCCTCTCAGTGATGAACAGCAGAGAGATTATTTACTGGAGAGGAGAGATCTGGCCATCGACTTCATCTTCTCCCTTGTTCTTATAGAAGTTCTCAAACAGGTACTTGACGTATAGTTTTATCTCATTCCGAACAATCTTTGGGCGGCACGGTGGTGTAGTGGTTAGCACTGTCGCCTTGCACCTCCAGGGTCCGGGTTCGATTCCCGGCCAGACTCGGATTCCCGTCTCTGTGTGCATGGAGTTTGCATGTTCTCCCCGTGCTTGGTGGGTTTCCTCCAGGTACTCCGGTTTCCTCCCACAGGCCAAAGACATGCAGATTAGGCTAATTGGCGTTCCCAAATTTCCCGTAATTTGTCTGTGAATGTTGACCGGAGGTCCTACTATGCTTGTACGAAAATGTGAATAAATACAGTGGCCACCACAGTTCCTAGTACATATACTGTACAGTGTTAATTGTAATGTAATTCAGAATGAACTATCCTTGAGAGTAAACTTTATTCACGATATTTAAGTATAGGTTTCCCACAGGTCCCATAGAGATCATTAAATGTACTTTTAAGATTATTACTGTACTTATAAGCCACAACTTCAAATTTAATTATTTAATTATTAATGACATTATTCATTATTTACAGTAACTGTAAAGCAAGTATTTTTCAGCTCGTTAAAATGGTTGGGTCAAATGCACACACACACACACACACGTGAGGTTAACATGCCAATAATGAATAATGAAACTGTTGGTTGAACCACACCTGCTGCTCTGCTCATGTTCTTTAAGATAATAAAACATGAATAGAGAGTGTGAATGATCAGTCAGGAGTTGATTAGTTTTCTAATGACCTCTTTTGTCTTCCTTTAATGATTAGATGCCTCTCCACCCTGTCCTTGACACTTTGGTCCAGGAAGTCATTGAGCTGGCCTTTAAGCACTTTAAATACAAAGAAGGGTAATATTCAGATTATCTTCTATTAACTAACAGTACTCGATGTCTTCCTGTCGTACTCAGCTATAACAATGTGGTGTTTTCTGCATGTTTGCAGGTACAATGGTCCTAACATGGCCAATATGCACATTGTAGCAGATTTATATGCAGAAGTAATAGGAGTCCTGGCTCAGACAAAGTGAGTATGGACAAAAGACATTACATTATGCATGCTTAACATTAATCTCTCCATGTCAGTGCACTAAAGAAAAGTTTGGACACACCTTCTCAATTGTCTTTCCTGCTTTTGATTTCTTTCTACACTGTAAAGCAATGCTGAAGGCATCTGAAATATGCAATAATCTCCTTTGAACAGTTAATATTGAAATGTATCTGCTACTTATGCTACTTTCCTGGGAAGGTCTTCATGTGAGCCAGTTTCTTCACCATGGTGCTTGTTGGGTTTTGCAAATGCACTTGACACAATACTGTTTGTGCAAGAACTGTTCCAGAACAGCTGACCTTCGTGTCTTAAAATAACAGCTGACTGTTCCATAATTCCATATGTGTTATTTTTTTCTAGAATGTAGAAAAATTAAATTTATCCAAAGTGTGTGTGTGTGTGTGTATATTTATACACAGTGGCTTGCAAAAGTATTCAGCCCCCTTGAACTTTTCCACATTTTGTCACATTACAGCCACAAACATGAATCAATTTTATTGGAAGTCCACGTGAGAAGTGGAACGAAAATCATACATGATTCCAAACATTTTTACAATATAATTGTTGAATAAAATTGATTCATGTTTGTGGCTGTAATGTGACAAAATGTGGAAAACTTCAAGGGGGCCGAATACTTTTGCAAGCCACTGTGTGTGTACTGCATATATATATATATATATATATATATATATATATATATATATATACACAGTATACAGTATATAGACTTGTAATCTTAATTTTGCAAAAGTATTAAAACATTTATGGTGGCATGATGACTTGCACCTCCAGGTCGTGGGTTTGATTCTCACCTGTGTGCATGGAGTTTGCATGTTTTCAACTTGCTTGGTGGGTTTCTCATGGGTTCTCCAGTTTCCTCTCACAGTCAAAAGACTTGCAGATTTGGCTAATTGGCATTACCAAATTGGCTGTAATGTGTGAATTGACTGGAGGTCATACCACTGTCATACAAAAAATGGAAATAAATACATTGGTCACCATTGGCCTCCACGGTTCCTAGTTGGAAATTCGCTTTGATTTATGAGTTTTTTTTTAATACAAACCCACATCCGGGAACAAATTACACCCGTAATCCAAGGTTCCACTGTACCGATAATAATAATAATAATAATAATAATAATACAACATGAATTAGTGCATGGAATGATACAGTGATTAATAAAAGTGTCAAACTAATAAAAAATAATAAAAGCTTTACAAACTCTTGGCTTCTTCCCGAATACCCTGATAAGGAGTTTCACCAGGAGATTTTTTTTACATAGTTTAATTAATTTACGTAGCTAAAGGTTAAACATTGCTGTTGTTGTTCAGCTACTTTAATTAAGGGATTGCCACAGCGGACCATCTGATCTGCAGACTCATTATGCATTTGATCTCTTAATCATGTTTATAACCAAATCTCACAGAGGGTTAAGATATGAGATTTCTTTTTCTGGGGGGCATTTTAGTCCGTCCAGATGCCATCCGGCACATCTGGCGACGGATGTTCCCCACCCTGAACAATTCGTTGTTTCTATAGCAGTTACTTAAGGGGACGGGTTCAAGGCTGATTACCTACAGTAATTGTCAATTCTTCATTGTCATGCGGGAAATCTGGAAATGCCAGTTAGACTAACCTGCATGTCTTTGGACTGTGGATAGAAACTGGAGAACCTGGAGTAAGCCATCGTGCTGCCACGATATGAGAAAAATATCTTAACTCTCTCTACTTATATATGTTTATCCACTTTTATGGTTTACTGAAGTGTCATGCTTTGTTGGATTGAATTCAGGCTGGGAAAAATGACTGTGATATACAAATCATTCACTTTTTGTTGTTTTTGTTTTTTTCATTTCTCCCTCTGCCTCAGGTTTTCTGCTGTAAAGAAGAAGTTCCTGAGCGAGCTGAAGGAGCTCCGTCAGAAGGAGCAGAACCCCTGCGTGGTCCAGAGCACCATCAGTCTCATCATGGGTCTGAAGTTCTTCAGGGTGAAGATGTATCCTGTCGAGGACTTCGAGGCGTCTTTTCAGTTCATGCAGGTACTCTAAAGTGATAAAGTGACAGGCGTCGCAACATTTCCTTGCTTCATATTCTCACTCTGATTGCAGCACAGCGCACAAACTGTTTAACGTCAGTTATGTAATCTGTGTCGGGTTATTTATAGCACAGTAACCAATAGTTGTGCAAGAGTTAAACGGAAAGGTTATGTAAGTATGCTTTAAACTATTACTGTTTTTTTTGTCCTGTTCGAGTCATTTGTTAAGATATGAATCTTTTTAAAAAAAAATTCCAATTTGTTTTTTTTTAACCTCCTTAGAAAACATTGCATAGGCTTATTGCATCATAGGTGTGTCAAAATCATTACAAAACACACTACTTCCTGTTATAGTGGTTATGTTATAGGGGAACCACGAACTCTATTTTTGTATCCATGACCGACAATATGAGAATATACACAGTATGTTAATAGATTTTAGACTATTGGTACGGAAAGCATAAACCAGTTCATACTGTACATGGTTCAACATTTGTTTGTATTCGAGTAATCCACAATCGCCATGTGGGGAAAAAACAGATTTTCATTTTATTTGTGCCGCAGGAATCATGTGCTGTACAGTGGAGGTGTTTCGAGATCTTGTCAGGTGAAACTGTCAGTGCGGCTCAGAGCAGGCATGTGAAACCTCCCAATGTTCTCTGTTACAGGAGTGCGCGCAGTATTTCCTGGAAGTGAAAGACAAAGATATCAAGCAGGCTCTGGCCGGGCTCTTCGTGGAGATTCTGGTGCCTGTCGCAGCGGTGAGTCCAGATGTATTGGCTCAGACTCCGCAAAATCTGAATTTTTTTTGCTTGTGTACGTCTAGAGAGTCACACCGGATAAGCACGTCTGCTAAATGATGTTACTCTCGGAAACTTGGAGCCATTATGGGATTTGGTTGAGTCTGGAAGTTCACTATTGATGTAGAACCCTACAGACACTTAAAAGCACATTTTTTAAATAGTGTACATAAAAAGTTTATATGGTAACACTTTAATACTAGTTTGGTTAATAAATTACTTAAAAACAAGTTATATGTAGTTTAACTGTTAACGATTATCAAGGTCTAATATGTTCTGCAGGCGTAATGATAATTCATGAATGGTGATGATGTAGAGATTTAAAACAAAAATTGCAAAAATTGTGGATAATGTGATCATCACACCCACAATGTGTTCTTAAATATCTAAAACCTCCACTTTTAAGGGTCGCCTGTTCCTAACAGCTGGAACAGATGTTTCAAAGCAAGGGGATAAAAATGCCTATGACGTATATTTTTATGTTCGAGGGGTGTTCAAGTCAAACCGGGACTTGTGATGAAATTGCGCATGAGTGAAGGCATAAAACTGATTGACATTTTCAGCAGTCTTGAAGCACAAATAAAGTACAGTGATGAGACGCTAAGCTCCAATAAAACATTTAAATGGTGCAAAGCTTTTAAAAAGACAGGATGTCTGTGAATGTCATGACTCTGAGCTCGTTGACATCATTTAATGAACTTTCAGTAAGTGGAACACCCTGATTTATGAAAATCGACGGGTAACTTGTCACTAATTTGCACAAGAGATGTATCCGTCTGTGTGAACTGTACACACAATCATTCACCACTCGCATATTACAGGACCTCGGCTAGGAGTTATTGCCACATGCCCCGTACGGTCCTGACTTCTCTCCATGACATTTCCACTGTTTAAGCTATTAAATGAGTTCCTGGGAGGCCAGGTTTTCAGATGTAAAGCAGGCAGTCTGACATTGCTTTAGCGTCCAAGCACAAGGATAAGTGCATTAGGGGATTGTATAGAGAAATTTTTACTGTCATAACTGTGTTCTGGGTGGCACTGTGGCTTAATGGTTAGCACTTTCACCAAGCACCTCCTGGGTCCAGGTTCGATTCCCACCTTGGGTCTGTGTGCATGGCGTCTGCATGTCTCCCTGTGTCCCTGTGCTGTGCTTGGTTGGTTTTCCTTCCACAGTCCAAATACATGCAGATTAGCGCTCCCAAGTTACCTCGTAGTGTGTGCATGGCCTTGTGAGTAAGTGTATGTGTGTGTGTGTACACTGCCTCCTGGAATAGACTCCAGGCCCTTTGCGATCCTGTATACGATGAGTCAGGGAACTGTGCAATCAAAAGTCCCGGTTTGACTTGAACACCCGTCATGTATATGTATTATCAAAGAATGAAGCAATTTTTAGGTCTTTTCATTTCAATTTAAGTGTCATTGTATAGACTGTCTGATTGAACGTGTATTAGTGATGACATCACATGCATACATGTGCAGAAGCTCCAGATTTGGCGAACAACCGTAACAAGTACTTTGTCTATAGTATAAATGAATACTGTCTATATTTTATTTCTTTTAGCTGCGTATTTATCTGAGTATCTGAACCTTGTTCGGCTGACCCTTGTTTATTATTTATTTTAATGGCAGGCTGTGAAGAATGAAGTCAACGTTCCTTGTCTAAGAAACTTCGTGGAGAGTTTGTATGATACAACGTTGGATTTGTCTACTAGAAAGAAGCACTCTCTGGTGAGACACGAACTCTGTCCTCTTTTAATGCTTTGATTTTAACCACATTTTGTGAGAGATAAGTTCATGTGGGGCCTCCGAGTTCGATTCCCGGGTGATGCTGTAACCTCTTGCAGCCAGAGGTCTAGAGAGAGCTAATTGGCTGAGCTCTCTCAGAGGGGCGGGCTGAGGGGTACTTCGTGCTCCCACATTAATCTTCAGCCAATCAGTGTCGTCTGTGAGCTCATGCAAGCGGAAGGAGCAGATAGCGCTGTCCTCCGAGTGTGTTACGCCGCTCCCAACGGTGCGTAGTTCGAAAAGATGAGGTCAGAGCGGGCAGTTCGAAAAGATGCGGTCGTCTGGCGTCACGTGGTTCAGAGGGAAACATATGATAGACTCCTGACTGAGTGGTAGTAGTAGCCTTAATGTGGGAGCCCCCTAGTGACGGGGAGGAATTGGACATGACCAAATTAGGGAGAAAATCGGGGGGGGGGAAAATGAGATAAGTTCATGTGGAAAACTGAGATCTTTCATAATGTATGTAAACCTTTCAAAGTTTTATCAAGTTTACGTTCTTGATCATCTGTCTGTCTCTGTTCTCAGGCCCTTTACCCGCTCGTCACATGTCTGCTGTGCGTCAGTCAGAAACAGTTCTTCCTCAGCAGATGGCATGTCTTCCTCAGCAACTGTCTTTCAAACCTGAAGGTAGTGCACATACACTTCTTTTGAAAATGTGACATCTCCACATCTGTATTGTACATTTGATTTTTAATGTTATATCATGATGTTGTACAGAGCAAAGACCCGAAGATGGCTCGCGTGGCGCTGGAGTCTCTGTACCGTCTCCTCTGGGTGTACACGATCCGCATCAAGTGTGAAAGCAACACTGCGACACAGGGGTGAGTTTGTACCGGTGTTGTGTAACACTCCTGCAGTTAAAGCCCCACTGAGAGCCAGGTCTGGGCAGAGCCACAGGAAGTGGTGTTTACGTCATCGTGCCTGCTCCATCAATGCCATCTTTCTTGGTGGATTATGGGCAGGCTGAAGGAGTGAAATAAACACACACGGTCTGTACCCCACCCAGTGGCGTCACTCTGTGTGTGTGTGTGTGTGTGGGGGGAGAGTAAATGCACTCAGTGCCTCGGCGTAATTAGTGAAGGAGGGCCGGGAGCGGGTGGAGGACTGAAAAAGGAAAACTCTGGGAACTTGGCTCACAGCCTTATTTGGCAGTAGCGCGGATGCAAACAATGAACAGTGCCATTTTGGAACCTAGACATTAGTTTGGACCTTTTTTTAGCTTGTGATTTATTAGTTTTACTAAAATAACTCACTGGATACAGTTTGAGCTTTAAAGTGTTAATTCAGTCCAAATGCCAGACCACGATAAATGCAGTAACACCGTAATGAGCTGGACTGTGGTCAAGTCTTAAATACTAAGTCTATAAAGAACTGTTATTTTTCCATTAGTTAAAAAAAAACTACTACAATTTTCAACACCGTTTTATACCACAGAGCCATTAAAGTCCCAAATCTGATTAGTCAGACCTGAGGCTAGCTGTAATTCTAATCATATGTTTATATTGTAGCGTTTTTCAACACTAAGCAGGGATCTTGGAGGACGAGTGAGCTTGGTGGCTACCCAATGTAATGACTGGGAGTATTTTATTCTCTCTCAGCACAAGCATAAACACACATACAGGTCAAAACACACACACCCACATGCTTAAACATGGCCGAAGCCACTAACCTAAAACCAACATCCCACCCATGGTGAACGCAAACATCATGCTGGACCAAAGCCGGCGATCGCCAGCCCCGCCCACGCCACACTGCCCCCACCCGAGCTGTGACCGTCCCCGGTCACCCCTAATCCTTCAGTCTCTGAGACGTGCAGGCGGTCGGCGCTGGCGCTGCGAACGCCGGAGCCCTGCTGTAGACGACACATGAACATTAACCTGAGGCGGCCGGGCCTCTGCAGCAGTCGCCGTCTCACCGGCATGCGGCTGGTAGGGAGCGAGACGGTCTCGGTGAAGCACAATCATCCGCGCCCGCCCCGCCAGCCGCACCCGGTAGACGACATCCGAAAGTTGAGCGATCACCGTACAGGGTCCCACCCAGTGTGACAAAAGTTTGGGTGATAGCCCTCTCTTCCTTCTCGGGGAATAAACCCATACCTGCTCTCCCGGCTCAAAGTCTCGCCCCCGGCTGTGAGTGTCATAAACCCGGCGCTGCTTAACACCGGCGTCCGCCAAGTGTTTGCGCGCTAACTCGTGAACCCGGAACAGTTTTTCTTTTAAAGAACAAAAATAATCCAACCCCGGTGCCGTGGGTAAATCCGACTGTGGCGGTGGCCCGAAAACGAGGTCCACTGGAGTGCGCAGCTCGCGTCCAAACATGAGAACAGCTGGCGTTAGCTGCGATGACTCCTGTACTGCCGTGCGATATGCCCAAAGAACGAGAGGCAAATGTTCGTCCCAATCACGTTGCCGATCGCTGGTAAGTAGGGCGAGTTGTGTGGTGAGCGTCCGATTAAAGCGCTCCACGAGGCCGTCACTTTGTGGATGAAGCGGCGTGGTGCGGGTCTTTTTCACCCCGAGGTGTTCGCACACCGCCGCAAACACCTCCGCCTCGAAGTTGCGCCCCTGATCGCTGTGTAACTGCTCTGGAGCGCCAAACCGGCTGAACACCTCATCCACTAGTACTCGGGCCGTAGTGGAGGCGCTCTGATCAGGCACAGCGAAAGCCTCCGGCCACTTGGTGAAGTAATCCACAACGACCAGCACATAACGGTTACCCCGATCGGAAACGGGGAACGGTCCAAGAATGTCCACGCCCATACGCTCCATGGGCGCCCCCACCCGAAAGTCCTGCAGCGGGGCTCGCGAGCGCTGGGTAGGGCCCTTCTTCGCCATGCAGGAGTCGCATCTGTGAACAAAGAGTTCACTGTCAGTGTGACAGCCCGGCCAGTAGAAGCGAGCGCGCAACCGCCGCAGAGTTTTTGTCACACCGAAGTGTCCTGAACCCGTATGCCCATGAACCAACCCCAGCACACATGCCCGCAAAGTTTTTGGTACCAGAAGCTGGAAACATTCGCCAGCGCCGCACGGCCGCTCCCAGCGACGGTAGAGTAACCCTTGCCGCAATGCTAGGCGGGTGAACTGTGAGTGCAGAGCTTTCGCCTCTAACCCCAGGTGAGTGATTGCAGTATAATCCGGTCTCCGGCCCGCTTTAACCCAACCCAGAACTTGATGCAGAACCGGATCGCTCTCCTGCTCGGCCGCGAGCTGTTCACTGTCCAGCTGTGGCACAGGTGAGATGACTGTGGGAGGTGCCCTAGGCGAGGCAGTGACTCGGCTGCACGCTGGAACGGTCAGCTGATCACCCCCGGGGGGTCCGGGGGACTGAACGGAAAGGAAGTTGTGCGCCAGTGGTTCCGGAGGTTGGCCTACATCGCAACCGCGCTCTTCGACCCGCTCGCAGTACCGACAACGTGCTTCGCTGCATGGTCGGCGCGACAACGCGTCGGCGTTAGCGTGTAGCTTCCCGGCTCGGTGTTGAATGGTGAAGCTATAATCCTGTAGGCGCTCCAGCCAACGCGCTAACTGCCCCTCAGGTTCTTTGAAGCTAAGCAGCCACACTAACGAAGCGTGATCGGTCCGCAGCAGGAAGGTTTGCCCGTATAAATATGGCCGGAAGTGTTTTAGCGCCGCGACGACAGCTAACAGCTCGCGCCGCGTGACGCAATAATTCCGCTCGGGCCCAGACAACGCGCGGCTGAAATATGCGACAACCCGCTCTTGGTTACCGGAAACCTGAGACAGTACGGCCCCCAGCCCTACATCGCTCGCGTCTGTATCAAGGGTGAACGCGCGCGCTGCATCCGGATAGCCGAGGACGGGACACGTGACCAAAGCTTCGCGCAACCGAGCGAACGCGCGCGCATGTACAACCTCCCAGCGGAACGGCTGGTTCTTTTTCGTCAACCCATGCAACGGACTTGCGACGGTGGCGAAGTCTTTCACGAACCGGCGGTAGTACGAAGCTAACCCGAGGAAAGTGCGCAGCTGTGACACATTTACTGGTTCTGGCCAATTCTGTACTGCCGCGATTTTGTTTGGGTCGGTAGCAATCCCGTTCGCACTAATTATGTGGCCCAGAAACGCGGTCTCTCGACGCAACAGCTGGCATTTCCCCGGATTGAGCCGCAAGTTCGCCCGTCGGATAGCCAAAAATACCACCCGGAGATTAGCTAGCGCGACCTCAAACTCCTTGCCGTGCACTAGCAAATCATCCAGGTAGACGACGCAACGGTTACGAGGGATATCCGCCAACACTTTCTCCATCAACCGTTCAAACGTCGCCGGAGCGTTGCATAGGCCGAAAGGCATACGCCGGAATTGCCACAGCCCGTGCCCGATCGAAAACGCGGTTTTAGGGCGGTCTTCCGGAGCGAGCTCTACTTGCCAATACCCGCTACGCAGATCTAATGAACTAAACCAAGCCGAGCCTGCGACATGCTCCAGCGCATCATCTATCCGTGGCAACGGGTATGAGTCCTTCCGCGTCACCGCGTTTAACCGCCGGTAATCGACACAAAACCGCCAAGAATTGTCCCTCTTACGCACAAGCACAACCGGTGAAGACCACGGTCCGGACGCTGGCTCAATGACGCCTGAGTTGACCATCTCACGCAGCTTCTGTTCGGCGACAGCCCGTTTAGCTAATGGGAGGCGTCGCGGGTGCAACCGAACAGGAGCTGCGTTCCCCGTATCAATCCTGTGCTGCACCAGATTGGTATGGGTGCAATCGCGCTCGTCTACCGCGAATACATCCGCGAATTCGTTAAGGAACGATCTCAGCGTTTCGGTCTGTGTCGCAGTTAACCCCGCGCTGCTACGTCGCAAAAGCTCATCTAGCACGCTCGATTGGTCATGTACCGGATGTTTGTGGGGCGCAGCCTCCGGAAGTTCCGCCCCCCGGGTGTGTGCTACTTTCACATGCGGCTGTGGTTTCGGTGTTAGCAACCTAGCTCTGCCAAAATCCCCACAAAGAGTCCCGTCCGTTAGGCTGAGCACCGCCCCCCACTTTTCCAAAATGTCTAGCCCCAATATACAGTCATCTTCAATGTTCCCCAGCAAAAAATCATGAACATAGTTGTGCTCACCTATGTTGATTCGCACCGAGCGACGAGCCCGTATCTTCAAATGGCTCCCAGACACGGTGCGGATGCTGAGGGTTGGTTTGGGCACTTTGCCAGCGCGCTCGCATGGTCCCAACACTCCGTTGCGGAGTAGTGAAACAGTGGAGCCGGTGTCCACAAGCGCACGCAGCGGGACGCCGTCTAGCACACAATCCACGTAGATCCCAGCGCGTTGTCCCACACGTCCTGAACGGAGATCGACTCCGCCAATTGGGGAAACAGAATCGGCCACGGGAGGTGGCTTCCCCTCGCTGCCTCCCGGTCCTAGTTTAACGGCTGCTGGGGTACGTTGTCCTCGCGCCTCGAACTGTTAGGGCCGTAATACTGCGGTCCCGGGCCTCTGCGTCGCCGCGGAAATTCAGCGTCTTGCTCGTAGCCTGGCCGTGACGGGTAGCCCTGTCCCCGGCCAGGTTCACCTCCCGAGCGCCCCCTAGTGGCGGGAGGTAGCTCGGCTCTTTCGCCGCCATGCTCGACCATGATGGGTTCAGCGCGCTCGGCCTCGCGCAGTGCCTCGGCCAGAGAACTGGGTGCCGCCAACCGAATGTGCTCGCGGAGCCGCAGCGGTCGGAGCCCCCGGAGGAATGCACGACGAGCTAGCTCTTCCTGCTGGTCGTGCCCGAAGTCAGGATAGCCCCGCCGCGCGAGGCATCGCACGTCCATTGCAAACGCGCCCAGCGGCTCTGAAGCGCGCCGCTCGCGGACCGCGAGCTCTTCGCCAGCCGCTTCTCTGCGGTCACCCGTGCCGAACCGGAAGTGGAGCGATTCCCGCAGCTTCGCCCAGTCGTTCCGCTCCTCGGCCCGGAGGTCCTCGAGCACCCGGAGTGCGTCGCCCTCAAGCGAGAGTGCTACGCGGACCGCGATTTCCGCTGGGGACCAGCCCGCGAGATTGGCGGCGAGCTCTACCTGCGCAAAAAATGCGTAGGGTTCGACGGCGCCGTCATAGAAAGGAAGGCGCAGCTGTAAGTCGCCTCGCCGGTTAACGGTGCACGGGGCTTGGTCTGTGGGAAGTTCCGCCCCGAGATCCAGTGCCGGGACCCTCATCTCGCCGCTCTGCTTTCGCCGCGCTGCTTTCTTTGTGCTGGCACCGTCCGGAAGGTGTTTCCTCTGCAGGAGTTCTGCTGCCACTCGGCGGCCCTCTTTGATCTTCTTCAGATCCTCCGCCGTTCGCTCCAACTCGGAGATCTCCATCCCACTTCTGACACCAATGTAGCGTTTTTCAACACTAAGCAGGGATCTTGGAGGACGAGTGAGCTTGGTGGCTACCCAATGTAATGACTGGGAGTATTTTATTCTCTCTCAGCACAAGCATAAACACACATACAGGTCAAAACACACACACCCACATGCTTAAACATGGCCGAAGCCACTAACCTAAAACCAACATCCCACCCATGGTGAACGCAAACATCATGCTGGACCAAAGCCGGCGATCGCCAGCCCCGCCCACGCCACAATATCAATGTTGTTCTAATACTGGAGAAAGTAAAATCCCCAGCACTGATTTATCACCCAGTGTTGAATTAACACCCTTAAGCGTTTATTTCAGTCTGTATGGAGTCAATCTCTTTTTTCTTTTTTTTTCCGCAGAATTCGCACAATGTAAAGTGTGTTTTATTCAACAAAGACATTAAATATATTAAAGTGATTGTTAATAATGTATTGTTTTCTGTAAGGAGATGTTTATGTCATATTTATGGAAAGACTTGAGTGTCAGTGCTTTATAATAGTAGAGTCATGGCAAAGGCATTTAAAATACTGTAGCGTTTTTCGATGCTAGCAGGGATCTTGGAGGACGAGTGAGCTTACTTGCTCCCCAATGCAAATGGCTGGGGAGTAGTTTATTACTCTCAGCACAAGCACACATACACAGGTCAAGCACACACACATACACGCACCCAACTTGGCCGAAGCCACTAACCCAAACACCCTTCTCTCTCATGGTAGAGACCGAGAAAACCCCCGCAAAGCATGACGGTCTTCAGCCGCTGGCCCGCCCACGCCACACTGCCCCCACCCGAGCTGTGACCGTCCCCGGTCACCATGACTCTCAGTCTTGGAGGCGTGAAGGCGGTCGGCGTTCACGGGGTCCTTTTGTGGAGAAGCACATTGTCCCGGAGGCGGTCCGGCCTCCGC
The DNA here is from genome assembly GCA_030522415.1 of Channallabes apus. Lineage (NCBI taxonomy): Eukaryota > Metazoa > Chordata > Actinopteri > Siluriformes > Clariidae > Channallabes > Channallabes apus. The sequence continues at coordinate 30,198,098 of CM060111.1, read as the reverse complement.
AGAATTCGCTGTCTCGCCGGCGTGCAGCTGGTAAGGCGCCAGACGGTCTCGGTGGAGCAACACTCGCGCCCGCCCCGCCAACCGCACCCGGTAGATGAACTTGCCGGGCTGAGCTAGTACCGTACAGGGGCCCACCCAGTGAGACGTGAGCTTGGGTGAACGCCCTCTCTTCCTTCCGGAACACACCCACACCTGCTCACCAGCAGCAAAGCCTCGCTCCTGGCTGTGAGTGTCCACGCCCACACGCTCCACAGGTGCCCCCACCCGAAAGTCCCGCAGCGATGCCCGCGAGCGCTGGGTGGGGCCCTTCTTTACCAGCGGCGGCGCAGGTGAAACGACTGCGGGCGATGCTCTCGGCGAGGGAGTAACTCGGCACACGCGCTCTTTACCTCGCTCGCAGTACCGATGACGTACTTTGCTGCCCGGATGTTCACCTGGCGCTCGTCCGACGGCTGCTGGGGTACGCTGTCCCTCAAACCCAGGAACGTTGCATCGCCGCGAAACCCCAGAGACTATTCTGTTGTCTAGCCGTGACGGGTAGCCCTGTCCCCGGCTAGATTCACCTACCGAATGCACCCGACCTGCGGGCGATCGCTCGGCTCTTTCGCCGTGATGCACCGCAGTTATGGGTTCAGCGCGCTGTGCTGCGCGTAGCGCCTCGGTGAGGGAAGCTGGTGCTGCTAACCTGGTGTGCTCACGGAGCCGCGGCGGTCGGAGTCCTCGAAGAAAAGCGTGATACGCTAGCTCTTCCTGCTTGGTCGGCTCACACTCTGGATAGCCCTCGCGGACTGCCAGCTCCTCGCACGCTGCTTCTTGACGGTCACCGGCGCCGAACCGGAGGTGAAGCGACTCTCGGAGCTTTACCCAGTCCTTCCGCTCATCGGCCCGGAGGTCTTCCAGTGCCCGGAGCGCGGCGCCCTTCAGCGAGAGTGCAACCCTTACAGCCGTTTCCGCCGTAGACCAGCCTGCGAAGTCGGCGGCTAGCTCCACTTGGGCGAAGAACGCGTAGGGCTCGACGGCGCCGTTATAGGAAGGAAGATGCAGCTGCAGCGCACATCGCCGGCACGGAGCTGTAGCTTGTTCAGCGTCAACGTTGGGCTCCGCTCCGAGATCCAGTGCCGGGATCCTCATCTCGCCGCTCTGCTTTCGTCGTGCCGCTTTGCTGGCACTGGTTCCATCCGGGAGATGCTTCTTCCGGAATCGTGCTGCAACTCGGCGGCCCTCCTGAATCTTTCGCAGGTCTTCCGCCGTTCGCTCTAACTCGAAAGCCTCCATCCCACTTCTGACACCAATGTAGCGTTTTTCGACGCTAGCAGGGATCTTGGAGGACGAGTGAGCTTACTTGCTCCCCAATGCAAATGGCTGGGGAGTAGTTTATTAACTCTCAGCACAAGCACACATACACAGTTCAAGCACACACACATACACGCACCCAACTTGGCCGAAGCCACTAACCCAAACACCCTTCTCTCTCATGGTAGAGACCGAGAAAACCCCCGCAAAGCATGACGGTCTTCAGCCGCTGGCCCGCCCACGCCACAATACATCTATAACCATCTATTAAAAATATTTTTTTAAAAAAAGATTGATAACTATAAATGTAATTTTTTGGCAGAGGTACAGCGAGATAGTGGTTACGACTGTGGCCTTGCATGGGTTCAATTCCCTCCTCGGGTCTGTGTGTGTGTGTGTGTGTGTGTGTGTAAAGTTTGCATGTTCTCCACGTGCTCGCTTGGTTGGTTTCCTTCGGGTTCTCCGGTCCAGGCCAAAGACATGCAGATTAGGTTAATTGACTTTCCCAAATTGCCTGTAGCCGATGGATTGGCACCCTGTCCAGGGTTTATCCCACCACATGCCCAAAGTTTCCTGGGATAGACTATACAGAATAAGTAGTATAGAAGATGAATGAATGAATGTAATATTTGTAAATTGCTGACTTATATGTTTAAAACATGAGATTAAATTTTTTCTCATTAATATATGATGATTGGTCTGATTAAAATACAGCATTTATTATTTAATATTGTGTCATATTCATGTCAAGTCATATTGTGTTCTTATTGTTTATTTTTCTGACTTTTCTAATTACATCCAGTACAGTTACTGATGAAACGTCTCATTAATGGTTATGAGGGTTTTTTTTAAAATGTGGTCAATATTACCCACAAGATGAAAAACCCAACTTGAAAGTTCGTAGCGGTGCACACAACTCGATGGCGAAAAAGTCTAGTTCTTTGCGCAGTAGATTCATTCTTTCAATTCAACTAGAGCTGTCAATATTAATGCCTTAACACATGTTTAATCTAGAAATTAAACTGTAATTGTAATTGTAAAGTGTTCGACCCTAATGACTCACCATAATCGCAGCGCGGTTACCCGGCTGTGTGTGATATACTGTAGGCACCTTTAACAAGATGACTAAGGAAACATCACCAGGGGTGCTGAGCGACAAATTTCATTATAAAAACTTTTGCATTTGGTGCTGGTCCCATTTGAGAGAGTTTAATTTAATTTGACATTTGTTCAATTTTAAGGTTTTAGATATTATAAAACGTCCTAATCTGTTTCCACTAACCAGTTTATCATCCATTTCTTTATTCCAACATTGCACATTTAGAATAAAAGTAAATCTAAGTATTTTAAAATTGAGATTAATCCTCATTAATTACACACTATGACTGTGATTGTCTAGATTAAAGTTTGTTTTTTGTTTTTACTGTACTGGAGTAAGTTCCAGTAGATTTAGCAAGTGATTCAGTTGTCTTTTCAGTCGTGTAGCTAGAGGCTACAGGATGCTACTTCACCTCCGCTAAACTCTAGCATAATAAACTTGTCACTTTAACAGGTTGTAAAGATATGAACTGTGATTAGCACAATGCAGGTCAAGCAGTTGCCCTGGCTGATTGGAAACTGTCAGACAGACAAAATCCCCCAACTCCCCACCCACAACACACACACACACACACATACATACACACAAGCGTGTGCACATGTTCATGTCATGACCTTAAATAAATCTCGCTCAGTGGGATCGGTGTCAGTATTCCGCAAGTGTTAATTTCTCCAAAATAGCTTGAAAAATGTAAAATACTGTAAGTGGAGACACTGTAACACCATCTCCGTCACAAGTGAAGCCAAGTATGTGTTTATTTTGTTATATTGTTTCATAATTTTTTTTTTTGATCAATTAATATATTTTGTTTGTCTGTGTTCTTTCGTTTTCTTTGTAAACAGACGTCTTAACAATATTGTCACTACGCTGTTCCCGAAAGGGTCTCGGAGCGTGGTGCCAAAAGACATGCCTCTCAATATCTTTGTCAAGATTATTCAGTTTATTGCACAGGTAAAGAAAACACACACACACACACACACACACACACACACACACACACACACACACACACTCAATTAAGAGTTAAGTATGTACTGCAGGTAGAATAAGTGCTAAGTACGTAAGTAGAAAGTAAACATTAAATGAATAGTTGATAAGTAGTAATTAAGTAGTACTGTAAGTATGTTGAAAGATTTTTATGTAATAAGTAGTCAATAAATAACAAGTATGTAAGTAATCGATAAAAAAGGATTATACTGTAAGTAGTAAATAAGGAATGGGGACATAGAAAGTAATAAATCCTGTAGGTAAGTGAGTAAGTAGAATGTAGTAAATAGGTGTTAAGTAAGTAGAAAACCATAACTTTAAAATAAGAAGTAATTAATTAGTAAATCAGTAGTAAGAAAGTAAATGAATAATAGATAAGTAGTAAATACGTAGAAAGTAAGTAATAAGTGAGAGTAAGAGTGAAATTTAATAAGTAGTAAATAAATTACAAATTATAATAAATAATAAAAGATTGGGGAAATAGTAAGTAATAAATATGTAGTAAGTAAGTAGAAAATAATAAATACTGTAAGTATTAAGTAAGTAGAAAGTGAATAAGTTCTAAATAAGTAGTAATTAAATAGTAAATTTGTGGTAAGTAATTAAGAAAGAAAGAAATATTCAGAGATTTTTAAGTTAAAACAAAAACATCGGGTATGTAAACATTTTTAACCTGCTAGTGTGAATGTCTGATTATTATTCATATAAAGCATAACGTTTGTTTCACTTATTTAACTCTGCTGTTACAGGAAAGGCTTGATTTTGCCATGAAAGAAGTCATCTTTGACCTGCTGTGTGTCGGGAAGCCTGCGAAAGCTTTTAGTCTTAATCCTGAGGTAGTTAAACAAAGATGTGATTATGACACTAAATCAATATAGTGTGCAGTCTTTTGTATTGTTTTTATATATATGAAATATGATATACCGTATGAAATAGCTTGACCGTACATTATCCTGTTCCAAATTCAGAGGATGAATATCGGCCTGCGTGCGTTCCTGGTCATCGCCGATAAGCTCCAGCAGAAGGACGGAGAGCCGCCAATGCCGAACACTGGGGTCACACTTCCATCTGGGAACACACTGCGGGTCAAAAAGACGTACCTGAGCAAAGCCCTCACAGAGGATGAGGCCAAACTTATAGGTGATGCATTTAAAGGTTGATATACAGTATATATTACTCTCTCTCTCTCTCTCTCTCTCTCACACCTGCTTACTCATACTGATTTATTGGTCACTTATCATGTGTTCTTTCATGTAGGAATGTCCCTCTATTATTCCCAAGTTCGGAAAGCCATAGACAACATCCTGAGACATTTGGATAAAGAAGTGGGCCGCTGTATGATGCTTACTAATGCACAGATGCTCAATAAGGAACCAGAAGACATGATTACGTGAGTAAGACACATAGCATGCCAAATTTATATGAAATGGTCTGTAGAAATGACAACTAATACAAGCTACAATGCTAGATAGAGTTTAACACAAGGCCGAATCCCAAATCGCTCTCTGATCTCTGATCAAGGGCACTACTTGTTCAAGGTCAAGTTCAAAGGCTTTATTGTCACTTCAACCATATACAGTTAGTACACAGTGAAACGAAACAACGTTCCTCCAGGACCAAGGTACATGCAACATAAATTTACAACATAAAATAACAGAAAACTAAACTAGCTAACTAAAGAGGCCTAGTTAGCTGCCTAGCAAAGACAAGAAGATAGACCTACCATAAATTACAACATAAATTAACTAAAAAAACTAACTAGCTAAGGAAGACTAGCTACAGGGTTTTTCAGACAACATAAAGTGACAACACAAATGTGCAAACAAAAGCAACAAAGTGACAGTGCGACAACATAACATAATAATAAGGTGTTGAGATGATGAGTTGAGGTCGTGGAGAAACAGTAAACATTCCTTAACTTAACGTAGCAGCAAGAATTGAGAAGTTAAGAAGTTAGTGCAAGAAAGTAGTCCAGTAATGAATATTGTGCAATTTACAGGTTGGTGTGTATGATAGTTTGGTGGTGTAGGTCAGTGTGTTTGCGCTTGTGTTGATTAGTCAGTCCAGTCTCAATGTTTTGAGGTAGTTGAGTTAAGCTGAGTGATAATGTTTGCGGATGCAATTAGCGTGTAGTGTAGATGTCTTCAATAGAGGGTAGAGAGACCCCGATGATCTTCTCTGCTGTTATCACTATCCGCTGTAGGGTCTTGCGGTCCGATATGGCACAATTCCCGAACCAAACAGTGATGCTTGAAGGTGGTCAGGATCGGTGGTGGAAGCTGGGCCTTCCTCAGTCTTCTCAGAAAGAAGAGACGCTGTTGGGCTTTCTTGTGAAGGGAGCTGGTGTTGAGGGACCAGCTGAGGTCCTTCTCCAGGTGGACGCCCAGGAATTTGGTGCTTTCAACGATCTCCACAGAGGAGCCGTCGATGTTCAGCGGAGAGTGGTTGCCTCATGTCCTCCTAAAGTCAACACCCATCTCCTTAGTCTTGTCAACATTCAGAGACAGGTTGTTGTCTTTACACCAGTCCGTTAGCCTCTGCACTTCCTCTCTGTACGCTGACACGTCGTTCTTGCTAATGAGACCCACCACGGTCGTGTCATCAGCGAACTTAATGATGTGATTCGAACCGACGATGGTGGTGGCCTTGAAGCACGTGGGAACGACGGCGCTGCTCAGAGAGATGTTGAAGATGAGGTGAGAACATCTGCCAGCTGTTCCGCACATTCTCTGAGCACTCTGCCTGGGATGTTGTCTGGACCAGCAGCTTTACGTGGGTTGACTCTGCGTAGAGTTTTCCTCACATCAGCTGTAGTGAGACACTTGGTGTGTGGAACAAATGATTCTACAACCTACATATTGTTTCCATTTGATGAACATACAAATTTAATTAAACAATTTAATATGGGTCTTTGCCTATTAGAATAATCATTTCTAATTCAATTATATTTTTAACAATATCTGTAATCAATTATGTATTTATTTGTCTATGTTTATATCAGAGGGGAGAGGAAGCCCAAGATTGACCTGTTTAGGACGTGTGTAGCTGCCATCCCTCGCATCCTGCCTGACGGTATGACCAAACCGGAGCTTGTTGACCTGCTGGCTCGGTGAGTGTGTGTATGTGTATGTATGTGTGCCAGAGAAAGAGGGGTTGGTGTGATGAGGTCTTACATGATGTGGAATTACGGTCCTTTAAAAACTCATCCTGAAACATTCAGCTCCTCTTATACTGTATTACAGCAATTACAATTTGTAGTTTATTAATGAACACAACATGCGTTTTTATCGTTTATGGTTATAGTTAATCATATGGAACATTCATGAGACATTATAGATCCTGATAACAATAATAAAAGAAAAACAGGCATATTTTGGCAAAACTAGAAACTATCATGTGGTGTCATGGAAAAAAAGTTGCACCTGCTACAATATTATTATTATTAGTAGTAGTAGTAGTAGTAATTCATTATGTTACAAAAATGGTCATGAAATCATTAACGTCAATAACGAAGCTACTTTTCTTATTTTTATTCTACATCTTATTTCCTTTCTTTTATTTAAAGTCAATTATCTCGTTGGCACTTCATAATATTAACAGAAGTCGTATGTAGTCTGTTGTATCTGCCGTTGTTGTGTATGGGAATCTTCAACCAGAGACAGACAGATAAAAAAGGAAGGATGAAAGCACGGTGGTTAACCTGGTTTTCTCAGAGACCTCAGGGTAAAGGAATCTCTTCCTGGCTGAATTGAAAGTCTCAGTGCAACCGGAGAGGTGAAGTGTCCTGATAGGGTCTGATTTCTCATGTTTAAAACATTAGGTCTGAGCGGGTTTAGTTTGCGGTAATGGAGTCCAGCTTTTCTGCTCCATTTTCTTGAGGAAGATTTTATGTGAACAAGAAAAGGATTTGCATGCCTTTCAACTTGTGTTTTTTATATTCAATACACATGATGTGATTTGTCTTCATGGTACAATGGAACCCAGAAACATCTGAACATTTGACACACATGGAGGAAAGCGCTATCCGCCCCCTTTCACTTGCATGAGCCCTCCGATGCCCATGTTTGGCTACCGTTGCTATGAACGATGTGGGAGTGTGAAATCACCACCCCTTCCCCCAAAGAGGCCTGTAAATGACCTATGACCCATGAATTGAACTTGCAGTCGTTGGATGTTAGGGCTTTTCTCTTTTGGCATTTTTATGTTTTATTTCTTTTCCAAAAATCCATCACATATTATAAACCTTATAAATGATTTATTTTAATCATGCAATAATTTGGTAAATCTAGTAAAGTATGTTCTGAATCATCAGTGAATACAGTACAATATATGTGTTGCTTAACTTGAAGTTGGGGCTCGAACCGCCAACCTTCCGATCAGTGCCTGAGCCCTTTGAGCTCCCATTGCACTTATTATTTCTATAGCAAAAACAGGTTTCTAAAAATAGATGCAAAAATGTGTGGAATTACTGATATGGAGATGTTTTCAGGCCGGAGATAATTGTTTAGAATTTTTGCAAGAAGTTTCCAGTGTCGCTGCTTTGGCTTCAGTTTCCTGACACAGGAAATTCTTCAGCAGAGACGGTTTTGTGCTTTGTGTGTTCCTTAACTGCGTTATTTAACTTCATGTGAAGAAATGAAAAGAAAAAAGAGGGGCTGTTTATACATGTAACTTTGGAAACGTAAAGGATATAAGTAAATGACTTAGTTTACTTAGTTCCAGCGAAGGGAAAGTGTACTGCTACAGTATACAGACAGTAGACACCATTTAGACAGTTGCGGTCCAGTGATGAGCTGTCCGCAAACTTCTGGCCATATAACATACCCCTCACTCTGCAACAGTGTTTCCTGAAACAGCGTGCCCAGTTTTCTTTTGTTTTTTCCTTAAGTAATGCTTCCTTTTTCATGAAGTCCACTCTCAGAGACATGAAGTCTTCAGATTTCCGTTTGATTTTCCCAGTTGCGCCGTTGTTTTGACTGGTTTTTGTTTAGTTTCTGGTTTATCAACTTCTGTCTCCTTCCTTGGCCTGTAGTTGCAATGTTCCCCGATTGTACTTTTTGTTCAGTCCATACATAATTAGTTTACCTGTTTATAGGCTTTAGGGTTTTGTTAGGGTATTGCAATAACTTTGTTTGCATTTTTGTCTTTAAGTTCAAGCTTTGTATAGACTTTTTCTTGGTTTATCCACTTTGAATCATTATAACCAGAATATGTGACACAGGCTTCATTCCAGGTGCCCTTCCTATCACAACCATCCTTTCCCAACCGGACTTGAGACCGGCCCTGAATGCAATGGCTGGGTTGTATGGCGTTTATGGTGGACACCAACAGTGGACACCTGTTAGTGGCGGTGCTCTAACCTGCAACATAAACTGAATCAGCAACCTAGAGCCTCAACTTCCTAAGCCACCACTGCTTCATTCTGATTACCCAATAACTTAATAATCATTTTTTAATGCATGTTTTGATCACTGATTCAACTTTGACTATGATTTCTGGTCTATAATTTTTTGCTGATTTCAAGGACCTTTGAAGCATCAAGCTTCGATTTTTCAAGTTCTTGGGCTGTACTGTCTATTACTCATTTAATTAAACATTTTTACAAAGTTACTTTGAGTCAAATAAATTATATATTTTTTATGATATAAACCGTTTCCTCTGGTTATTCAGGTTTCCCTCATAGGCTGATTGATTCCCAAATGGCTCATAGTGAATGATTTTGAGTGGTTGCTTGTGCTCAGTGATGGGTTGCCACCCCGTCCAGGGTGTTCCTCACCTCGTGCCCTGGAAAAAAAACCCAGATCCTCCATCACCCTCCACAGGATAAGGACAGGGTGGACTATCATGTTTTAATTTTTTCAGGAGCTGGAAATGTATTTAGTATTATTCATATTTTCTTGTCATCAGGTTGACCATCCACATGGACGACGAGCTTCGTCTTATCGCCCAGAATTCCCTGCAGAGTCTGCTGCTGGACTTCTCCGACTGGCGGGAGGAAGTGCTGCTCGGATACAGCGGGTTCCTGCTGCGCGAGGTTCAGGACACGCAGCAGAGCCTTCTCCACTCCTCCATCAAACTGCTCCTCCAGCTCCTCACACAGTGGAGGCTCGCTCTCATCACGTCCAGCAGGAACGCAGAGAGCGCCAACATCTGCTCTGCTGAGGTGAGACAACCAAACTGAAAGTGGCTCCGTTTTCTTCTTACTACCTTCCTTGCTACCACTCTTAGGAGCCATGGTGCCATGTCTTCACTAAACCTTGCAGAAAATGCAAAAACCCATTAAAAAATATGTAAACTACTGTATCATCACCCATCTTTCCATTGACACAAACAAGTTTCGAGTTGCTCCAGGACGTCCGCACAATTTAGCCGGCGCTCAGTTTGGCTCAGTCCGGTCACTCGAATATGCAGAGACAAATTCCTGGAAAACTTTCAGTTCTTAAAGCAAAGATTCTCAAGGCGGGGCGCTCCTTTGTCGAGGTTCCACTGTACTGTACAGATCATAGAAGGACATTACAGTCCGGATATGTGAGGACACATGCACTGTTTGAGTTTTTATTTGTTTTGGAGTTGAGGTTAAGGTGGAGTTGCAGATGTTGGGCGGTGTCAGGGTGTCCTCAAGATGAGCTGTTTAAATCTCCTTCCAAAAAAAAACTTTTTAAAATTATAACCCATGTATTTAATGTTTGTGTTCTAAATTCAAAAACATTTACAGATTTATAGAGTTCGGTTGTAGTAATCATGTCGTGTTAATGTTTTAGTTTGTGTGTGTGTGTGTGTGTGTGTGTGTGCGGATTCGGAAGATATCTATCATATCTTGTTATTAGTAAGATTTTGGGTTCTGAGATGAACCCAAAATCTTACTAATAACAAGATATGATAGATATATATAAGTGTACACAGTAAAGTGTGTGCTTTAACTGTGTGTGTGCGCACATGAAGGTATGTTCATGTATTTACTGTATGTGCCTGTGCATATGTGTGTGTGTATACTTTGCATGTGTGTACATATGTAAATGCCGTAAATGTGTGTTCATGCATTTACTATTAGGGGCCAGGGGTAGCTCAGTGGTTAAGGCATTGGACTACGGTTCGGAAGATCCCAGGTTCAAACCCCACAACCACCAAGTTGCCACTGTTGGGCCTTTGAGCAAGGCCCTTAACCCTCAACTGCTCAGATGTATAATGAGATAAAAATGTAAGTCGCTCTGGATAAGAGCGTCTGCCAAATGCCTAAATGTAAATGTAAATGTACTATTCATAACCTAGTATATGCTGTGTGTGTGTGTGTGTGTGTGTGTGTGTGTGTGTGTGTGTTAGTTATTACAGGGTGTGTCAGGGGCCAGGCCTCGTTCTGACACGGCTCCTTTCTCGGCGGTGTTGCGTGCTCTCGAGGGTCTCGCTCTCGTGCTGCTCTGCTCGTGTCACACTGCTACACGCAAACTGGCCGTGTCGGTGCTCCGGGAGCTCCGCCTACTCCTGCTCACCGTCTCCCAGGCTGAGGTTAGAGCAGACACCCGCTCTCTCTCTCTCTCTCTCTCTCTCTCTCTCTTTCACACACTGACAGTATTTAATAGAATGGTGTGTGTGTGTGTGTGTATAGACGAATTTAGTTCCTTTACAGGATATAATGGGTTAAATTTTTGACACATGCTGCTCACATGACAGATATACATAGACATGACCTCAATCAGGAATTAATAATCACTCACAAAGCCCCCTTTTAAAGCGAATCCCACCTGAACAGGGTTTAATCTACTGGACAAGTATTCCTAATTTACCACATGGAGTAACTAGATTGCTATAAACGGTAGGTGGGGTTTTTATGACTATCATAAAATGCAAAAGAAATTGGCATCGTATGAGAAGATTTGATTTAAGACTGATTGAGGGTTTAACAAGAAAAGCACAAGCCAAGGAAAATCTTATTAACATGCTGCACACATTAAAAAGGAGGAAGTCTGGAGATATTTATGAAAACGAGTTTGAGCTGGATGTGTGTGTGTGTGTGTGTCTGTGTGTGTGTTGGACAGGATGATGAGCGACCCATGCTGGACGTGCTGGATCAAGCGAGCCCGGTGGTGCTGGAGAGCTTTACAAATGTCCTTAGCGATTCTGTAAGTGTGTGTGTGTGTGTGTGTGTGTGTGTGTGTGTGTGTGTGTGTGTGTGTGTGTGTATGTATGTATGTATTTAACTCAGCCTCCTTCACAGAATCAGCCTCTGTACAGCCACAAAGTCTCCTCTGTTCCCTCTGTCTGTCTGCTCTCCGTTTATAGGTTTATACTCGGGTTAATATACTGTATGTGTTGTGGGCTGTATAGTGCCGGTGTGTTCAGTGCCGAGGAGAATCAAAGGTCCGTCCAAAAACGCATTACGCTTCTGTATTAGTGCATATCGAATTTCTTAAATCTGATTGGTCAGATTTTAAGTTGATAATATTAATGAACTTATCAAGCATCTTATCATTTCTGGAGTAACAGTTATTTACAGAGACCTGTACAGTACATCAAGTGCAAAATAATAAACTACCTGATCTAACCTGCAAAAAATTGGTTAAAAAAATTAATATGGACAAGTTTAGAATTTGGTAATATGTGGCACGGTGGTGTAGTGGTTAGCACTAGGCTAGCACCTCCAGGGTCTGGGTTCGATTCCCGGCCAGGTTCGATTCCCGCCACTGTGTGCGTGGAGTTCACATGGTCTCCCCATACTTGGTGGGTTTCCTCCGGGTACACTAGTTTCCTCCCACAGTCTATAAAAATAAACAGGTTAGGTTAATTGTCGTTCCCAAATTGCCCATAGTGTGTGTGCCCTGAGATGTATTGGCACCCTGTCCGGGATGTGCCATCAGTAAATTTGGTAATTTGGAAAAAGAAGTACTTTGTCAGTAGACATATTATGTGAGAATTTTTAGAAGGAGTCTCCAGTGTCACTTTGTAACCAATCTCGGTTAAAACTGAGTAAATGTACAACAGAGATCTTTGAGCAAAACACTGGGGTGTGAATGAACAGACAAAGACATGCAGTAAACAGTGAAAACTAAATATTAATGCGATAAATTACACAAAACATCACTGTACATAACAGATCAGTTTTTAGATGAAAAAAACCCCCTGCAATGTAGGCTCCTGGATTTTGCATGAAAGTAGGAAGGAGAGGAAATCTCATATTCTCCAGCATGTTCAGTAAAACCTTACAGCTGTTTCACATACAGTCTTGGGCACATACACAAAAAATGCCATAAGCAAAGATGCTTTTAAAAACCATTTCTGCATAATAGAAACCTCTATGACGAGAACTAAAGAGTAAGAATATAAACATTTATATTAACATTTATATAAATATTTGTTGTGAAAACGTTTTGCTTGAAAATAATCAGTAGTGTTAGATACAGATGTGTGCATTTTTATAAGTAAAACAGCTAGTTGGTTTTACTGAGTGTGCTGGAGAATATGAGTTCTTTCTATTTTCATGCAAAACCCAGGAGTATATACACAATAGTTTAAGAAATATGGATCCTACTGTAGGTTGGGGGAAACTGAGTCTAAAACTGTATACTTTATTAAAAATTATAAATAATCTAAGCATCTGTAATTTTGGTCATGGAAATGTCTAATCTTTATTTTACTTGACATGTATGTGTGTGTTTTAGACATCTGTTCCCTCAGGACATCAGGCTGACCTGCAGTGGTTGGTGGAGTGGAGCGGGAGTCTCCTCAGCAGTCAGTACGATGTGTGCAGCCCCTCGTCGGTCTGGGTGGTGGCGCAGTCGGCTCGGGACCCCTGGGCTCTTTGCCTCTTCAGCCTCCTGAAACAGGAACATCTACCCAAGCAGTGTCCTACAGCTCTGAGCTACGCCTGGCCCTACGCCTTCACCCGGCTGCAGCTGCTCATGCCTGTGATCGATCCCAGGTGAGATCCCAGGCTCTTTCAACTAACCAAGTCTTTAATAGAAGACTTTGTTCTTAATTTATGGTATGAATAATGAAAAAAATGGTTTTGTTGCTGTTGTTGTTGTTGATGCTTTTTAGCAATCCAGCTAATACTAAAAAGCTGAGTGCAGCGGGTTCAGGTGACAACTATGTGGCTCTATGGAGGAACTACCTGATCCTGTGCTTCGGCGTAGCCAAGCCAAGCATCATGAGCCCCGGCCATCTGCGAGCCTCTGCTCCAGAGATCATGACCCCTACTAGTGATAACAGCAGCGGCCTTGACTACAAGGTTAGTGCTTAGAATTAAAGATTAAATGTAAGCTACACTATATGATTAATTTTATTTGTATTGATTTTTGGAATTCATGTCAGATCAGGTTACATGACAATATATCCGTCATATGTTTGTACTTCTTCATAAGGTGGTAGGGACGCCGTCAGTAGCGTGGCTGTTGAAACAGCTCGTTCCTTTGATGCGTTCCGAGAGCATGGAGATCACTGAGGCACTGGTGCTGGGCTTCGGCCGCACAAAGTCACTCATTTTTAGGTTTGTTAAGTAATTCAAATGCGATCATTTCCTATCCTGTTTCATTATATTACAATAAATTGTTCACAGAATGCATTATACAGTACAATGTTTCTGTAGTACAACGATGCCCAGTTTGTCGAGTCCGACCTGTTCAGCCATAGACGCACATTATAAAAAAAAAATTTTTTTTGAAAAAATAAAAGTGTAATGCATTTTAATAAGTAATTTTATCAATATGTCTAATATTTTTAACAGGTTTTGTGTACGTGTTCAGTATACAGTAAATATGTTTCCGTGCTCTTGTTGATTGTTTTGCTGATATATTGGTGTGTTTGTGTAGAGAACTGATTGAAGAACTGCATCCGTTGATGAAGGAAGCTCTGGAAAAGAGACCCGAGGTCAGTGACTATAAAATAACATTTGCGTAAGATATATAAGTGAGAAGAAAATTATTCCACTGTATGGTCCTAGTGCAGTAGTAAAAGATTAGGTAGCACCTCTTGTTCGTCTGGTGTTTTTAAGGCAGTCCTGATATACAGTATTTACTGTAAGTGTTAAAGAACAAATGAACAGTTTGATGAAAAAATTAGATATCTCCATTTCGGCATTTTGAGAAACACTTTTAAGAGCAGAAATGTCTAAATTGTACCTTGTTGATTTTGCAAAACACTATAATTCCACATCATTTTGTCACAATGGATAATAAATAATAGATAATAGATCAGCCTTAAGTTGTGTTAGTGGTTGTGTAAATATGTAATTTAGTGTCAGTTACAGTGTTGGTTGAGTTTTAATTAAAAAGCATCACAAACTCCCACGTTTACTGTATTTCTGTAGTGAAAAAATAGATGTTAAGTTGTGGAAGATCATAACATTATTAAAAACAATACAAAAACTTTAATTTACAGCATCATTAACAGTGTTGGGAGACGTTACTTTTTCAAGTAACTAATTACATTACAAAATTACTGTCATTAAAAAGTAACCGGTTACATTACAGCGTTACTTTCTGATAAAAGAGTACTTTTCCGTTGCAGAAAATGAAAACTCCTTTGTGATTCCTCATGCATGTTGTTGTAGTCAAGACCTTTATAATTATTCTACCATCATCACTCAGACAAGTTTGGCGCATAATCAGTTAACTACTAATAACCCTATCTCACCCTCTAATACCCCTATCTCACCTACTAATACCCCTATCTCATCTACTAATACCCCTCTCTCACCTACTAATACCCCTCTCTCACCTACTAATACCCCTCTCTCACCTACTAATACCCCTCTCTCACCTACTAATACCCCTATCTCACCTACTAATACCCCTATCTCATCTACTAATACCCCTCTCTCACCTACTAATACCCCTCTCTCACCTACTAATACCCCTCTCTCACCTACTAATACCACTATCTCACCTACTAATACCCCTATCTCACCTACTAATACCCCTCTCTCACCTACTAATACCCCTCTCTCACCTACTAATACCCCTCTCTCACCTACTAATACCCCTATCTCACCTACTAATACCCCTATCTCATCTACTAATACCCCTCTCTCACCTACTAATACCCCTCTCTCACCTACTAATACCCCTCTCTCACCTACTAATAACTAGGGTTGTTCCGATTCCGATACTGGTATTGGAAATGCTGCCGATACCACAAAAAAAGCTGGCATCGGAATCGGCGAGTACTTGAGTCCACGTACCGATCCGATACCATTTTCCTAAACATAACCTATTTATGCCCGCTAGCTTTGCTAGCTTAGCTTACTTACAGAGTGTCACGGCGTACGCCTGTGATGGGCGTGCGCCCAAATTGATATCGCTCCTCGCTCACTAGTTAGGCGGCCTCCCCCCCCTTTAGGTATGTGAAGTAACAGGGCCACAGAATCAGGCAACGGCCCATGAGCTATCGGCGCTATAAAACACAGCGGGGAGTGTAGCTCGGGGTCTGACTGTTGGGAAGCTGGACTTTGCGACGCGGTGGATTTTATGAGAGACAGTGGCACAAGAGCGGGGCGATGTGATGCGCCCCAGAAACTTTAAAAAGGGGGGGCGCCTTTGATCTCCGCGAGAGGAGCGCGTGAACGAGCTGCGCGAGCTCCCACGGCACCTTCACTTCCGCATCGAGCCCGCCTTCGCATCCCTGCCGCCGAAGGGGAAAAGACCGCAGAGAGCCTTTAACCCTTTCCTTCCCCATTTTTCTAAATAAATTACCCTTTTTCCTGCAAGACCTCGCCTCGTGTCCGTGCTTCATGGTGTCGCCCGTGCACTTAGGGTCGAACCCGTTACACAGGGCTAGTAGTATTTTACTTAAAAAAGAAATTATATATATATATATATATATATATATATATATATATATATATACACACACACACACACATACACACACAGTACAGATACACACCCAGGTATCGGATCGGTACTCGGTATCGGCCGATACCCTGAGCCTGTATCTCAGGTAAAAAAAATGGTATCGGAACATCTCTACTAATAACCCTATCTCACCTACTAATAACCCTATCTCACCTGCTAATAACCCTATCTCACCTACTAATAACCCTATCTCACCTACTAATAACCCTATCTCACCTACTAATAACCCTATCTCACCTACTAATAACCCTATCTCACCTACTAATAACCCTATCTCACCTACTAATAACCCTATCTCACCTACTAATACCCCTATCTCACCTACTAATACCCCTATCTCACCTACTAATAACCCTATCTCACCTACTAATACCCCTATCTCACCTACTAATAACCCTATCTCACCTACTAATACCCCTATCTCACCTACTAATAACCCTATCTCACCTACTAATACCCCTATCTCACCTACTAATAACCCTATCTCACCTACTAATAACCCTATCTCACCTACTAATACCCCTATCTCACCTACTAATAACCCTATCTCACCTACTAATACCCCTATCTCACCTACTAATAACCCTATCTCACCTACTAATACCCCTATCTCACCTACTAATAACCCTATCTCACCTACTAATACCCCTATCTCACCTACGGTGGCCGTAAGTACGGTTCATCATGATTCACCGCGGGTTTTGGCGCTGTGATTAGGTTTCCATCAAACCGCTTAGGTGAGATAGGGGTATAACAGCAGGAATAACAACAGGTCACCTAAGCGGGTTATCGGGGGCGGGGCTTGTAGGATAACTTTCACACACACACACAATAACATATTGGGAATGACTGCTGTCTGGCTCATGGATTACGTGAATTGTCTGAATAATGGATTACATTTTTGAAAATATAACTAAATAACTGTGTACTTAAATGGTGGACGTAACACTCCTTATCATACTACTGGGATTCCCTGGATAAGGTCTGATTCAACCACATATACGAACCGCATATACTTCTGTGATCTCGTGTAGTTATAATAGAGTTCAGAAATCCTGACTAAAAACAGACGGAGCAAACATAATGTCTCCTGAGTGTTGTAACATTCTCTCCCTGCTTATGTTTTCATAAATAATAATTTTATAAATGTCAAAGTGCATAATGTACAAATTTTTTTAAAAACCACGACAAATGAGTGATCGTTCTAAGCACCTAAAAGAAGACAATGTGGTGTCAAAAATGATTATAGACAAACCTGACAATAATCAAGTCCAACAATGGTGTTTATCTCATTTTGCTGTCGAATTGTTAGAATGTAGCCCATTTATAGCAATCTCCCGCAGTGCATGGTGCTCTAATTATGTCTTTAATTCACTTAATGTTCTTGTGTCATAACTTTCTTTTGTTTTGATTGTGGTTGTGTCATGTCCCCGCCTCCTGTCATGCCCTTAATTAATTGTTTAATGAGCTAACCTGCTTTGTATAAACAGAATTCAGCTTTAGTTTTGCACATCAGAAAAGTCTATATAAAATACCCCATACTTTAGAATACCTTATTTTTATTTCTAAGCATTAACTGGAACATGAATACAGCTTTATAAAGCACGAGTGCAATGTTTATGCCGTTTTTATGAATAACTCATTTGTTTTATTGTTCTTACAAAACATACATACAACACAAAACTCATTGCACATACATCTGTTGTATAAAGCCAGTATGATATACAGTATATATATATTTGTAATGTATGGATGCAGTTTACTACAAGCACTGATATTTTGTTATGCACTAGAATAAGAAGCGGAGAGAGCGAAGGGACCTGCTGAGGCTCCAGCTGCTCAGGATTTTTGAGCTCCTGGCTGATTCTGGGGTTATTAGTGACAGGTGAGAGGTTATATGAATGTATGGTAGTTTTGTTCACATTTGTTTGCTTTTTCTTGTGTCATCGTTTTTGTCTCATGATGTTACCTAATATGGGCATCTGTTTGGTGCCTCACGTAATTAATCTGGTTATTTCTGACCTGCTGTTTTAGTTCCTCCTCATAATGTTTTACCTTCTCTCATTAAGTCCACACCTTAGTTTCCTGTCTTACCTGTTTCTTTGTGAGGTTCTTCCTGGTTTGCAGCCGAGGTGTTTTCATGATGACTCTCGAATTCTTCTTAAAAAAACACCTGCTGATCTTTTGTTGTTTCCCCCCCCCATGACTATTAAATAACGCTTCGGGCGTTAGGTGGTTATGTACAGTAGCAATGCCAAAAACAACAGTCAGTGGTTATTTTAAGACATGAAGGTCAGCTATTTTGTAAAGTGTATAGTATTTGCAAAACCTATCAAGATCGATAATGAAGACCTTCCCAGGAAAGCAAGACCAAAACCTACCTCTGCTGCAGAGGAGATGTTCATTTAGAGTCACCAGCCTCAGAAATCACTGATTAATAACCAG
Source organism: Channallabes apus (assembly GCA_030522415.1). NCBI lineage: Eukaryota > Metazoa > Chordata > Actinopteri > Siluriformes > Clariidae > Channallabes > Channallabes apus. The sequence continues at coordinate 30,179,429 of CM060111.1, read as the reverse complement.
CACCTCAGATTAGAGCTGTTATGAAGGATTTACAGAGCAGAAGTGGCAGATATCCATCTCAGTATCAACTGGTCAAATGAGATGATTGCATATTTCAGATGCCTTCAGGTTTGTTTTACAGTGTAGAAAGAACTAGAAATCAGGATCGATCATGGAATTAGAAGGTTTGTCCAAGCTTTTTTTTCGAAAACTTTAGAAGTTTTTAGGTAGATCTCCTGTTTTTCTGAGTAGTCATTAGAATTTTCTTTGAATTCTGCTTTCTTTCTCTCTGTCTCAGTACTAATGGAGCACTGGAACGTGACACACTGGCCCTTGGCGCTCTCTTCCTGGAGTATGTGGATCTGACCAGGATGCTCTTAGAGGCCGAGAACGACAAAGACGTGGAGATCCTCAGAGACATCCGAGCTCATTTTAGCTCCATGGTGGCCAACCTCATCCAGTGTGTCCCTGGTAAAGACCAGACTAATCCAGTTCCCTTGTTGTAGAGCACAGAGACACTTCCAAATGAGGACAATATGGCTGCTGTTCATGACTAAAGACTGTCTATGATGAAACATAAATTTGGTTTTGATTTTTTTCCAAGTTGTTTCTATTAATATGACTAGCCTAGTTGTCGTTCCGCTGTCTGAGTGATAGCAGTTCCCAGTTTCTTTGTAAGACTCTTTCCCAAAAAGAAAAAAAAATCACTGATGTCAAGAACAAAACGACGAGCTATTCTCAGCTATTTCAGGACACAGAGACGACCATTCAGAGATCGGGTTACATAATCTATACCAGATGTTTCTATTTGAATCACAATATTAGACATTGCAAAGAATGCTTTATGGGTTTATAGGTTAGATCTGAATGATGAGCTGAATAATTATGACATCTTTCTTTCTTTTCAGTGCACCATCGACGCTTCCTGTTTCCCCAGCAGAGCTTACGACATCACCTCTTCATCCTCTTCAGCCAATGGGCCGGGCCTTTCAGCATTATGTTCACTCCGCTGGACCGCTACAGTGACCGGAACCACCAGATCACTCGATATCAGTATTGTGCCCTCAAGGTAATGTGACCCTAAGTTTTATATATATATATATATATATATATATATATATATATATATATATATATATATATATAATGTAATAAAAAAAATTTAAATAATGCAATCTACTGTATATAATAAATAATATCATATATAGGTTTTGACATGCTTTTACACACATTTATGAACTAGCTCTGCTGAATTCTGAAGATAAGTGAGAAGATATTTGTCTATATAACCACCTCATATAACCAAGTATTTCTTGGTATGACAAATCACATAATAATGCACTTATTTCAACATGTTATTGTTTATTAAACAGGGATGTTTATGGCATCTGATCCACATAAACAGATTCCAAAATTACATGATGTTCATATGAACAGTGCTTTGTGATTGTGATAAAGTTGTAACTTTATAATGACGTACTGTACTCTTGATGCCCACTTTTATCGTACCATACCACTCTTCTCTGGCATGGTGTGTGTCAGGTCAAGTGGATGGTATCATGTATCACGAAGATCCGTCTGTTATTCTGTCTGTAGTTCTGAGGTCACTTTAATTACACGAAGTTCATGAAACTAAAACTGAACCTTTTAGTTTGCATGTTGTTTCCTTTCCGTAGTATAGAAACCACATGTGCGTCATAAAATTCCAGGTGGAGTGTGACTGCATTGCCATCTTTACATGTTCATTAAATGCGTGTAATCACTGACATTATGGCCCAAATGAAGGAATTAATAGAATTAAAAAGATAATTCATCTACTGTATAAACGCTATCTATAAAATGTTTATTAGCATTTTTTAATTAACTAACTCCATCCATCTGTCTAGGATCCTCTATAGTCCAAATATGGATGGTGAAGGCCAGTGGTGATTACTGTACTGTACCATTGCATTTATTCCTCTTTTACGGCCATGACAATCACACACGATGGGCAAATTTGGGAACGCCAATTAATCTAATCTGCATGCCTTTGGACTGTGGGAGGAAACTGGAGTACCTGAAGGAAACCCACCAAGAACGGGGAGAACATGGAAAATCCATACACACAGACCTGGGAATCGAACTCGGACCCTTGAGGTGCAAGGCCACAATGCTATCCACTGAGCCACCGTGCCGCCTAATTAACTAATTAGCAGAGATAATATGTTTTAACGCTACACTTCGCTTTTCTGAATGCACATGGCTTTCAGACTTTTCCTTCTTGATTCACTGTATAGATCTGAATATAGAGAAGAATAGTGGTGTGTATTGTACAAACACCAGAGGTGAGAAGCTTACGTTTACGCCAGTTGGAAGACTTCCTTATCCAGAGCAAGTTACATTTTTATCTCATTATACACCTAAAAGTTGAGGGCCCTGTTCAAGGGCCACACATAGTAAAAGCAGCTTGATGTGTGCAGTTTTTGAACCTTGGACCTTCTGAACAATAGTCCAAAGCCTTAACCACTGAGCGACCCCTGACCCCTAATGCAATAGGGTTCTGTTTTACATTATTACAATCATTTGATTGCACAGTTCCTTAATAAACATATAAGCACACATATAAATCGCCACTACAGTACATGCTGTGGTTCTCAAGCTCACAGTCTAGGACTAGTCGGAATGATAAGATTAAATGCTAAACATGTCCTCGTTCCCCTGTCTCTCTCAGGCCATGTCGTCTGTGCTTTGTTGCGGCCCTGTGTTTGACAACGTGGGTCTCTCTCCAGACGGCTACCTCTACAAGTGGCTGGATAACATCTTGGCCTGCCAGGATCTGCGGGTACACAGCATTCATCATCCCTCGCAATACCGTTCTCAAAACAGTGAAATAATACTCATTTGATTGCCTCATCCTCAGTCTGAATCTGTCAGTGTGTTTATATTATTGTCTGCTACGGAGTCTCACATGCCCGGATGCCAGTTTATATGCAGTAGGGCATGTAACATCGTGGAAAGAAGCCATGTATTTCATGGCAACGTGCCTGTGGTATCTATTCAGGTTCCTGCATGTACATCTGTAGCACTGACTTATAAAGAACCAGACTCTTTTATTTGGTTTAAGCATAACCTGCTTTCACAAAACAAGCTAGAATGATTCCAAGTCTTGCACTGTCTAGGATGCAGGTCAGTTCTTTAGAATAATATACAAGTCATATTATCGGAAACTGACACAAGAAAAAAAAATATATATATACTGTATTATTGTAAAACTGAGCCAAATTACATACTGGAAATAGATTCCAGGTTCCAGATCATAAGTATTGATCATACGTTTCCTGTAGGTTCATCAGTTGGGTTGTGAGGTGGTGGTGCTCTTACTGGAACTGAACCCAGACCAGTCCAATCTCTTCAACTGGGCCATGGATCGCTGCTACACCAGCTCGTACCAACTGGCCTCTGGCTGCTTCAAAGCCATCGCCACTGTCTGTGGAAGCAGGTTGGTTCGGCATTAAAACCCATCGATTCTTTATTCAATAAATAAACACATGCCGTGCAAGAATGTGTGTCCTCCAATAGGATTTAATACAGTTCAGTACAGTATCTTATACAATAAGATTTAATACAGTACAGGTAGTATTGCATTTGAAATGCATTATGCACACTTTACAGGCATTCACTGTTTTAAAGCTGAGATGGTCTAAGAGGAGCTGTGTATCCAGAGTACTTGCTTTTAAGATTTTATTCATGAACTGTAGCAGGGACATTTACCACCTCCTGGAAACCAGGTCTGATTTGCTTATTATGCAAAAATAAATTTGTGTGGGGTAGCAGCATTCAAAGCAAGAACATGGCGATGAGGGAGTTCCTGCACTGTGACGGATGCAGATATAAAGCAATACTTAAGATAAAGACATGTGTGTTTACGTAGTAATTACTTACCGGGACTGGGAAATTAAATAGGGGTCAAGTACAATAACTTAATTCTGGGATTTATTTCCATTTGTGTTTGGCTGCCCTGTTGGTTGCGATGTGTCTCACCAAGGATTCTGGAAGTCAGACATCTGGTTGATATGAGACACATTATTTGACCCTTAATTTAACTCCAAACGCCAACATCCGTTGAAAAAAAAACACATTCTGTTGAACCTGTCATAGTATTTCAGTTTAAATAAGGTATCTATTTGAGTTTCAGCAAAAACTAGAGAGTACGTACCCCCGGCTCCGCCAAGATGTGCAGATCCAGATCCAGATGTGTAGATCCAGAATGGATCCAGATCCTGATGTCTGCGTTCTACCATTACTTGCGAATAGAGCATTTCAGTAGCTACAGTATGAGCTCTGCCTGATGTAACCGTTTTTGCTGTTGTTGACCCTGCCCTTCCCATATAGTTGGCAAGGAACGCTTACAGTTACAAATGTACAAACACCGACCGTCCATCATCGATACCACTTTATCCTGTATACAGGGTTGCGGAATCTATCCCACGAGACCTAAGGCACGGGCGGGGTACATTACACCCTGGACAGGATGGCAATTTATCGCAGGGCACTCACATACACACTCTCACTCATTCACACACTGAAGCCTAATCTGCATGTCTTTGGACTGTGGGAGAAAACCGGAGTACCCGGAGGAAACCCACCAAACACGGGGAGAACATGCAAACTCCATGCACACGAACCTGAGGTGGGAATCGAACCCGGGAGGTACCAAGTGACAGTTCTAACCACTAAGCCACTATGCCACATCTTCATAATTGTATGGCAAAATATCCACTTTTCAGCTTTTTCGAAAGGAGGATCGTCAGTGTAGACAGATTGAAATGCATTCCTAATTGTCATGACTTGTTGCATACTTTTACACAAAGTTCTTTATTTAGTGTAGTCTAAAAATACCACAGTTAATTTTAGACTCTGTGTGCACTCTTGGCATTACCAGGGTGTGTGTGTGTGTACATAATGAGTATGAACAGAACCTGGGACACTTCCAGCTCTAATGTGTAATGTGCATCATGTTGTTTACACATTGGCCTTCATTTTTTTTTTTATTAATATTTGTTTGTTTTTTCCATGCAGAAATTACCCTTGTGACATTGTAACCTTACTGAACCTCATCCTCTTCAAAGCCTCAAACAACAGCAGAGAGATCTATGAGATTTCTATGCAGTTAATGCAGGTGATTACGGATTTAAAACAACCGAAAATATCAGTTTTGTTGTGAGATGCATCATGGAATTAAAAATGTATGGGTGTGTGTATTCCATTGCACAAGCAGATTCTGGAGTCTAAGCTGTGTGTGTACTCTAAGAGGATAGTGGAGGAGAAGAGTAGCGGGATTCTGTACGGCACGCACAGGCCTCTGCCACCCGTCTACAGTCTCTCCGTGGCCCAGCTCTCTGCCCAGCTTTCCAGGATGTACCCGGAACTCACCCTGCCCCTCTTCTCAGGTGGGTGATGCATAGTGTACTGTAGTGCGTGCTAACGAGTTCCCAGGTTTGGAAAAATCCAAACCTCAGTTGTAAACGCTCTTGTTTTATCGGTCGTGATCTCAGAGGTCAGCCAGAGGTTTCCATCCACGCATACCAAGGGGAGGCAGGTGATGTTGACCTACTTGCTGCCGTGGCTCAGGAACATCGAGCTGGTGGACGGCGGTGTACTGCCAGTTACCTCCAGCCCCACCCACCCAATGGAGGAGAAGAGAAGGCGTGGTCCCTGCATAGCTCCACCCTCGTCACACCTCCCGGGTTCGGGTTGGGGCTCGGCACAAGCGACCTCGCTCGTCCTCAACAACCTCATGTTCATGACCGCCAAGGTAGTCCGTGACGTCATGTTATAATTACTTATGCAGCTTAGAATTACTGTTTCCAGAAACATTTGAGCTGATTGTGGTGTATTTTTCAATCAAGGGGGGCGTTCAAGTCAAAACAGGACTTTCCATTTACTAATAACTAAATCAGAGAAAAAGTTCACACTATTTTTATAAATAAACCATTTTGAAGTTCGGTGTTTTAATAAGTTCGATTGAAATAATGTTAAGGATCAATTCTAAGTAAGATTATATCTCAGTATCCTTCTACTAATGAATAGTTATCCTTATTTCAGTATGCTTTGTTCCGTTCTTGTTGTTATAAGATTTGATTCGATAATCAAAGTCACATCAGTTATGAAGATACCATAACATAAAATGCATTACTTTTATCTGGATGTGTGTGTGTGTGTGTGTGTGTGTGTGTGTGTGTGTCAGTATGGTGATGATGTGCCCGGCCCGGAGATGGAGCAAGCCTGGACCGCCGTGGTCTCTAACGAGAAGTGGAGCAGTAACCTGCGTACGACGTTGCAGTTCCTCATCAGCCTGTGCGGCGTCAGCAGCGACACTCTTCTCCTGCCGCATGTGAGTCTTCCGTAGCTCAACACTACAAATATCAGCGCTGCATAAATCGCATGCTTAGCTCAGGCATGGCTGGGAACCATGCATGTTTATATTTGTATGATGGCGAGAGTAGGTAGTTAAGACTGCTTTTGTTACGGTTGGCCGCTATTGTTAAGGTTGAAGGGTGGAGGTGGCAATGCTGAAATGCTCGAGCGACAACACGGCGAACGAAAGAATGCCAAAAAACAACAACAACAAAAAAACAATTATGGCACAAGCATGACTAAAAAGTTGATTAAGCCAATTAACACACACAGCCATGATGTCTTTGTGCCAAATGAACCGTGGTAAAATGGTGGAGGCAGGGTTCGGTAATGCCCTGGGTTCGGGTTGCACCTCACCCCACCTCTCGATTCTTATTAATTATATATTCTATTAAATTTCCCACCCGCACCAATCCTTCATTCATTCATTCATTTTCTATACCGCTTAATCCTGTGTTCAGGGTTGCGGGGGACCTGGAGCCTATCCCAGGAGACTTCGGGCACTAGGCGGGGTACACCCTGGACAGGGGGCCAATCCATCGCAGGGCACACACACATACTCACACTCACACACCCAATCACACACTACGGGCAATTTGGGAACGCCAATTAGCCTAACCTGCATATCTTTGAACTGTGGGAGGAAACCGGAGTACCCGGAGGAAACCCACCAAGCACGGGGAGAACATGCAAACTCCATGCACACAGAGACGGGAATCGAGCCTGGCCGGGGAATCGAACCCGGACCCTGGAGGTGCAAGGCGACAGTGCTAACCACTACACCACCGCGCCGCCTCCCGCACCAATCGTCCCGACATTACATACAGTAGAACACTATGATGTCACGGTCATAAGGGTGCAGTCCACGTCCGTTTCACTTAATCTGTCTCTTAATCACTGTTTCACTTAATCTCTGTTGGTTTGTCTTCAGATTAAGAAGGTGGTGATCTACTTGTGTCGGAACAACACCACCCAGACGATGGAAGAGCTGCTGTTTGAGCTGCAGCAGACTGACCCGGTCAACCCCATGGTTGTCCATTGTGACAATCCTCCGTTTTACCGCTTCTCAGCTACCAGCAAATTACCCACCGTCGCTTCAGGTATACATGCGTGAAATATGTATTGTATTCATATGTATGAATTCTGCATAAAGATCCATCCCGAAAACTTTAAATCCATTCTACAGGTACGACGTCCAGCAGCAATACAGTTATCGCCATCCAGGAAAACATCCCTGACGACATCGATGAGCCAAAAATGACGAAAGAAACTGAGGACAGGTACAGTAGAGACCCCTAGCTCATCTACACTCAACATTCACGTAGTACACTTAAAACATCTACAGGACAATACCGCTCACTGGAAATACTTCAAACAGTTTAATTACCTTAACATCTGACAGATTCCTGACAGGCGTGTCTGTGTGTCATGCGTGTGTGTGTGTTCGTCTGCCACAGGCTGAAAAGTATGATGAGGGCTCACATCCGCCTGGAGTCTCGTTACAGCAACAGCTCCGGAGGCTCGTACGATGAAGACAAGAGTGAGTGAACTTTAGTGAACCGCGCTACCGCGTGCACGGAGATTGACAGACGTCCCCAGGCATTGAACGCAGCCTGGAGCCAGGTTTAGACTTCTGGGTTCATGCATAGTTGAATATCTGCGTTGTGACGCATGGAGGTGGATTATGTGTATGGGGAAGAGCGGTGAAAAGGCCAGAAATGTGTCTTTAGTAAAAGCGCACTAAACACTTTGTTTGTTTGAAAAACAATGAGATGATCACATTATTTTATAATGTGGTTATTTACAATAAAGTACAGGCATGACATTCTGGGTTATTATAGTTCATAAATGAAAAAGGTCATATTATTAATCTAATAGAATAGAATAGAATAGAATAGAATTATTTCTACATCATGTGCAGTAAAATGCTCATTTTTTATTCCTGACATGCAGATGAGCCCCTTCCACCGTATGCTGGTTGGCTGATGAATGTCCTGGAGACCAATCAGCCGCTACCTTTGCCCATGCCGTCTAACGGAGGTTGCTGGGCCCCTCTGGTCGACTTCCTGCCCGAAACCGTGACCCTGCGTGGGCCGTTACACAGGTCAGATCTGCTGCTTGTTTACTGAAACTCAAGTATATTTCTTTATAATTACTCGTACCCGGTCCGGTATGGTCTTTAAACAACGTTACTGTATGTGTCAAATGAGTCGTCTCAAATCAGCTGATTTAATGGTTAAATATAAAAGTACTTGTGTTCTTTTCTAATCAGACAGAAGATTTGTATTTTCCATGCAATTATAAAGCTTACTGTACAATGGGATCCTTCCAAACCATACCGATACACTACAAATACTTAGATCTTCCCATTGGGCAGCACGCGCTGTCCATGTTGCGGCGGCCTTGGCTTTGTCCCACAGCAGGTTGATGGCCGTCAGGTCTTCAATAAAGGTCTTTTTCCAGTGTGATTTTTGGATGCCCTGACTTTCTCATCCCGGTATCAGGTCATGGCTGTCCTTGGGAGCCGGGTTGGGGGTTGGTGTGTGATATGATCAGCGAATCTGAGGCGTCTACAAATACTACACATGCTTCTTCTGACTCATTCTCATCCGTTATATCAGTTTATCCTAAATCATTTATTCCAAAAATGTTTACATTTACATTTTTCATTGTTATTCACGTCTCATTCTGGTTGTCTTTCATAGAAAACCTGTACTGTCTCATGAAAGTTTGTCCATTTATTGGCACATCCATAACTCACATTTATCAAAATTAGGGCATGTATTTTATGCGTGTCATTAATTATTTCCTACATATTACACACCCAACATTCTCTGTATTAGTGATGGGAATCATAAGGGACCAGACGATACGATATTATAGCGATACTAAGTGATGATTCGATCCATATTGCAGTTTTGTTAGTGTCATGATTTTATAATACATGTTTTTTTCTGATTTTGAACAATTCACTCATACCAAGCAGGATTTTGTGCTTCCTGCCCATGAATAGTTTAGAGCACGCCACCTGTATGATTATAGAGGAATGGCAATACTTTATGTCCTCAAATGCAAACATATATGTCACGTTTGCAGGTGTAACGGGCTGATGTTATCGCCGTGGGCTTACAAAGGGCAGGCATAAACGCAGAGGGTTCTTTTTCAAATAAGGAGTTTTTATTTAAAACAAACAAACCAAACTCAAACCAAATAAATAAAACACTGGCTCGTTCAGCTTAGCATACACACTGGTTCTTCAAACAGAACACACAGTACTCTAGGAGCATAGTGCGGAGAACCATAACACCGTACGAGAGCTCGAGGTTGCAACACAGGCTACAAGACGCACAGGCTCTAATACCTGGGACAGTTAACAGACGCTCTGTGTTGTGACACTCGTCTTAGGATATACAGGTGCTAAGACATTGAACAGATTACTTGAGCTCTTTGAGATAAAACCTATGCTTCTACAGGTGATACACACCTCGTACACACACTCACCTCTATGCACCTCGTACACACACCTCTATGCACCTTGTACACCTATGCATTTCATACCCACACACAGAGGTGGAAAGAGTAATAAAATTTTGTACTCAAGTACAAGTAAAGTTACCATTATAAAAATCTACTCAAATAAAAGTAAAAAGTAGCTCATTAAAAAATTTACTCAGAGTAAAAGTTACCGAGTTACTTTTTAATTTTTATTTTTTTTAACAGCGGGGGTGGGATGAGGCATTCTAGCATAGTTCAAAAAAGATGAGCAGATATAAAATCTCAAACTAGTTGTTTTTTAACTGAAGGAACACCTTTGCATAATAAAGCTGTTGTCTTTCTTGTGCTTGTAAATCAAAGTGGTCACTTAAATATGGTGTTACGTCCCAGTCTAGGGTCATACAGCAAAAGAATGGTTCAGGGTTCTATTTTAAACTGTATGGAAATGGTGGTATATGGCAGAAAGAACTAGATCCAATCATTATATATATACACAGACACACACACACAAGGAGGAGGAGGATCAGATTCAGGATGGAGCCAGGCCAAAATAATAAACAAAATGGTATTTATATTTAGTAGCTAGATTACCTGCACACAAAAAAAAACACAAACAAAAATACCGGTACCTTCCCGGACTCCCTAAACCAAAAACAGTGAAATTATCTACAAATATATACAAAGACCAACCAAACCAAAGGGACAAAGCAATAATCAAAGTCAATGGGAGGCAAAAAGTCAAACCCGGAATACACAACCAAATATCAAAACACCAAAATCACAACCTCTTTCATCTTTCCCGCGTCTCTCTCCGGTTTATAAATGGTCGCGCTAGTCGATGACGTCACTCTCAAGGCGGAAGCGACCGTGTGGAAGGTCAGGAAGATGCCGATGTCAGAAAACCTGGAGTGGAGTCTGGAGCGGCGCGCGACCAGGACATGATACACACACGCGGCGCAACGGAGCATTTATACAAAGCATAATATCTTTATTATTTTAGCATTTTCATTCATTTATTTTTTTACTCAGTAGCGAATATGATTTAAAATGTAGCGAATTACAATACTTCAAACAAAACATACTTAAGTAAAAGTAAAATTACAGATTTTTAAAACTACTTAAAAAAGTAGAAATACACAAAAAATCTACTCAATTACAGTAACGCGAGTAAATGTAATTCGTTACTTTCCACCTCTGCCCACACACATACCTACGACTATGCACTTCATACACACATACATACGACTATGCATTTCATACACATACCTATGCACTCCATACCCACACACATACCTCTATGCCCTTAATGCAGACACACCCGTAGAAGGTACACAAGCTTAGAGCTTAGACTAACAGGGAGAGACATTAAAAACATGATGGAGAAACAAACATGAGTAACTGAAAACAATAGGACACCACTCACACTTCAATGTACTCAAACACAGGTAAATCCAAAAATACACTTATACAGTACATCTAACCAAGACAATATGCCTACAGCCAGTTTAACATAAATAAACAAAACTGAAGCCCACTAGACAATATTACTGCTTGACCCAGTTTCACAGAGCTAAAAGCGTTTTATAAGATCAGTAATGAGCCACCTCGGCACAGGTGAAACTTCATCACCTGACCGAGGTGCCTTCTGGGGAACTGGGTCTTCTAACAAAAACCTACAAGAACACAACCACAGTGCCCTCTAGGGGCAGTCCCTTACAATATAAAGTAAAAAATAGTAATAATCATAAAAAAACAAAGATTTTGGAGATGAATTTCCATACAAAAGAATCGCAACATATAACTGAATCTGTACTCTGTTTGGAGTTCTGGAGAAAAGCTCGGTAAGCAAGATAGGAATTTATGAAGCTGTTGTTTTGCTTGTTTGTTGCTGTTCCGTATTATTAATCATTAACATTATCGTTAACGAATGCACATTATATTGCACTTTTGCATATCCGTGGCACAGTTTTGCATGATGGATCCTGTCTCTGTGTTGGTTCCTCAGGTGTAACATAGCCGTGATCTTTATGACGGAGCTGGTGGTGGATCACAGTGTGAAAGAGGACTGGAGTCTACACCTGCCCCTGCTGCTCCATGCCCTCTTTCTGGGTGAGATGTAACACCTACATCTTATACATGGGTTTCATAGTGAACCTCGCACGTGTACAAAATTTCAGGTTTGAGGAGGTTATTATTTTAAAACTGTTAAAGTCTCATGTGTCATTGTCATTCTACAAAAATCTGTGGAATGGCTGGATATTTTTATACCGGCATGTTATTTTTTCATTTAAAACACACACACACAAACTACATACACTTTTCACATGACAGTCAACGTTTCCCAGACATGCTGTTAGTGTTAGACACGGCTAAGTATTGACCAAATATTGCAGTCTTATTCATTCCTTACAACTCTAGTTCTTTTAAAGTACTTTAGGGTCCTCGCACCTGCAGGGAAATTAAGCAATTTCCCTTTGGGATTAATAAAGTTCTTTGAATCTTGAATCTTGAATCTTACAGTAGGTCTCGCATCAGGTTTGTGTCCCTGGAATTTGTTCTCCCTGTGCTTAGTGGGTTTCTTCTGGGTGCTCTGGTTTTCTCCCACAGTCCAAAGACATGTAGATGAGGCTGAAGGCATTTCCCAGTTGTGTGGTGCTCGTGTGGCCTGAAATGGACGGGTGTTAGGGTGGTCTAGGTTGTATAATCCCATAATGTGCCCATAATCCCCTAGGATAGAGTCCAGGTCTACTGTGACCTGATACAGAATAAGCTGTATAGAGAGAGAATACGTGCAAATGAAGGGCCAACCTAAAGCAAGTTCTAAAATTATTGGCACCTATAATTAAAATTCAATTAAATTTTATTTATATACCACTTTTAACAATAGTCCTTGTCTCAAAGCAGCTTCACAAAAATTAAAGACTTTTTTTAAGAAAAAAAAAAGAAAAAAATAGGTGTACAGTATAGTGTTTAAAAAAAATTCAGCAGTGACATTATACCATACACATAAATAAATAAATAAATAAATAAATAAATAGATAGATAGATAGATAGATCTTTATAGAAAATGTAATAGTTAAAAAACAAATCTTAACCATATTTTGCGTCTGTTTCTCAGATGGCCATGACCTCTGAACACATTCATAAAATGTTATAATGCTTTTATTATTCTTATATGTAACTTTTATTACGACTTAATGCTTTCTTGTATGCATTAGTGTGTACCTTCTGGTTTTGCGAATATCCCATATCATTAAATTGAACAGAAATCCCATTCACTCGTTAAAGCCTTTTGTGTCTGAAATTTACGCTACTAATTCACCAATTTATTTCCACTGCATGAAAATATTAACGTTCGGCACCTATATTGTTTTTCCAACTCAGGAATGGACCACTGTAGGCCAGAGGTGTTCGAGCACTGTAAGCATCTCCTCCTACACTTGCTCCTCACACTCTCCTGCAGCAGGAGTTTCCCCCTGGTTTCCTCCACACTGAGGCACACCAAAGGTCTGAGCGCCCGACCATACTACCAGACTGAGATCTACACAGGTATGCTAATTTTATAGCACATGCTACAGCACATGATGCCTTTGGGCTTCTTCTAAATCATATGATTAAAAGAAAGCAAAGGCAGAAACAGTGCCATGACAAGCTTTGGATGTACTTATTGCTTGTTGGTATAGTAGGTGTGGTTTTGTTGATTTAGTGCTGTGCGTAAGATTTCATCATCACTGATGGAAAGTTGTAGTTTATGCACTGCCAAAGGTCAAACAAAACCCTCCACGAATCAGTTTTGAGCCCCTGATCTATACTCACTATCCACTTTATTAGATCCACTTTGCTAATACTACTGTAGGTTGGACCCTTTGTCCCATTAGAACCGCCTTAATTCTTCATGGCTTAGATTCAGCAAGGTGCTGGAAAAATTCTTAGAGATTTTGGTCCATATTGATGAGAGCATCACACAGTTTCTGTAGATTTGCCAGCTGCACATCCATGATGCGAATCTCCTGTTCCACCACATCCCAAAGGACTTCAATCGGATTGAGATCTAGTGACTGTGGAGGCCAAGTGAGTTCAGTGACCTCATTGTTATGTTCATGAAACCAAAAATCCATAAAGATTTGGGCTAGTGGTGCTGGTGTACTGTAATGGCTTGGGGGAGATTTTTATAAGCACATTTTTGGTCTCTTAGTACCAATTGTGTATGGGTTAAATCCCACAACTCACCTTAGAACTGTTGTTGATCATGTCCATCCCTTTATGACTACAGGATAACACGCCTAAATCTGTGATAAAAAGCAGGGTGGACATAAGAAAAGGAAACTGAGGCTACATTTTGCGTATCTGATAGGCGTGGTCCTTCGGGTATGCTGGTTGGAAAACCATCCAGGGTGAACCTGAGTTCCCCGAGATAGGCTCGATTTAATTGCCAATCATTGGTAAACTCTTCCCTCCATCTGATTTTACATGACTCTTGCATGAGGATTCTTATTGGTTCATGCGACTTTTCAGTGGATAAGCCATTGTTCCTGAAGAGCTCTGAACTTTGACCTTTAGTAAACCTCTGGATTCCCACATCCTTGTGCATTATATTTAGGACACCTTGTCAGTGACTTAACACGCTTTCCAGGGTAGCTTTATATTTAGTCAGGATGTTCTCATCGATCATGACGGAGAAACAAGGATGTACTTACTGGACGAAAAGCAATGCCAAGCCAAAAACAATCATACGTATGCGGAGTCTTGATTAGACCCCTGATTAGCGCATTCCGCAGTGCTGTTTTTATCTCCCTGCCCTAAAAGGGGCATCTGCGAGCGCCTGGTATGGGTGAGACGAGGTCTTGAATTTGTCGCTCAGTTAAGCGTGCCTAGTCTGAGCCAAACTGACACCGAATGAATCATACATTATTCAGTGTACGCTGTTAAAACACCATGCCTGAGATTAATACCCATGTTGTGGCCTTGCCTCTGCTGCCGAGTCGCTTTGCCTCCGGTTGCGTCTTATGTTAAAATAACCAGCTGGTTCAGGTACATTTCATCATCTGCTGAGATCCATTCAAGTCAACCCGCTACATAAACAGACTTAAACAGAAAGACACACGGACACACACACTACATGCACTACATACTGTGTATTTGCACCAGTACTCTGTCCATGTGTGAACTGTGAGCTGAGGTTAAAAGTCTGACTTTAGCTCTGACTTCGGATCAAGGTCAGACTTGTTTTTCCAGCACATCCCGCACATGTTCGGATCTTGACCTCAAAACCTTCATCGTGTTCCTCAAACCATCCCTGAGCACTTTTTGCTGTGTGTCAGGGGGGATTATCCTATTAAACAAGGCCACTACCATCAGGGATGTTTAGGTAGGTGGTACAGTATGTGTCAATGTCACATCCACATGGCAGCACCCAAGGTTTCCCAGCAGGACATTGGTCAAAGCATTACACTGCCTGCGCCAGCATGCCTTTTTCACTTAGTGCATCCAGGTGATGCTGGCATTGTCAGGAGAAAATCTTCAACTACAGTAAACGCCTTGAGTTCATCATCATCATCATCATCATCATCATCAGTGTTCTGCCCAAGGGCAGGTTCTAGGCAACCATTCTCTCTGGAGAGAATGGTTGCCTTGAGTTACTCCGTCGTAATTGATTAATTGGAGTTGACTGATTTTGGGGTGGCATGGTGGCGTAGCCGTTTGCACTGTGGCCTCACCTCCAGGGTTGAGCGTTCAAAGGCAAGGCTTTTGCATTGTGCTTGGTGGGTCTCCTCTGGATACTCTGGTTTTCTTCCGACAGTCCAAAGACATGCAGACAAGGTTAATCGCCGTTGCCAAACAGCCCATTCTGTGTGTGTGTACCTTGCGATGGATTGGCACCCTGTCCAGGGCGTACCCCACCTCGTGCACTAAGTCTTCTGGGCTAGACTAAAGTACACAGGATAAGCGATGTAGAAGCTGACTAAATGAACGAATGAATGATTTTTCAAGCCATCAAGAACTGTTATTTTTTATTATTTCTCTTAAATGATTTTAAAAGATTGTTAAAGTTGTACCAAATACTCGTTTTCTATCGCAAACTGAAAATCCCAACCTTAACGACCTTATTGACTGTAAGACTTAAGGCACCTTCCAATCAGTAGTCCAACGTAAGGATAGTCCAAGATATCCAAAGTAACCAGGTTCAAACCACAACGCCTCCACCACCACCACCACCAAGTTTCCACTGTTGGGCCCTTGATCAAGACCTTTAACCGCCAACTACTCAAATGTATAACGAGATCAAAGACGCCCCACATAAGGGCTTCTGCCAAATGCTATAAAAATGTAAGTCATTCTTTTTCATAGCAAAGCATACTTTAGCAAATCAACACTCTTCCACCTGCTCATGTTGTTTCCTCAGGTGGTGTGGACTTTCTCCGTGATGCCCAGGCGTCCCCGGTGCCTGACTCTGGATTAAGCTCATCGTCAACGTCCTCGAGTCTAAGTCTGGGGAGCAGCAGCAGCAACCTTCCGCACTTCTCCACCGAAGAGTCGGAAACCCTGGAGAGCAGCACCGACACTGACGAGAAGAGCAGCAAGCTTGTGGAGTTCCTCAGCACACGGTGAACATCGACCATCTGCTAATGAATGTGTTACTTTGCATTGTTTTTTTGTTTTTACTGACACCTAGTGGTGATCTGATATTTCTACAGCTGTTTAGAAGAAAACATCCACAGCACAATAGCACACGGTTTTTCATTTATTTGGAGCGTCTGTATTATTTATCCCAAGTTGTTAATCTGTTATAGAAATCGTGGTGCATTAGAGTGAACACATAATATAATATAACACATAATATAATAAATGAATGAACAATGAATGACATATTACTCCAAAGTGTTGAGCTTTATTATAAGGTTACATACGTCTGTTAATATTTGTTTTGCGCTTCCTGTGATTTTTAGTCCGTTCGGGCCGTTGTGGTATCACGAAGACATCAGCCCTAAAAGCCAGCACTCGAAAAGCACCGAGCAGCTCACCAACTTCCTGCATCACGTCGTTTCTGTCTTTAAAGACTCCAAATCAGGCAAGTCGTTCAAGCGCTCTCGATAATAATGATAAACATTTCAAATCCGTTTCATGCATTTGGAATAAAAGCAGTCCGGGATATGATGTGTGTGTGTGTTTGCATCCAGGTGCATGTTTGGAGCAGCAGCTGAGTGACGTAGCTCTGCAGACAGCTCTGTGCAGCTCGTCCAGACATTACGCCGGTCGCTCCTTCCAGCTGTTCCGCGCTCTCAGGCAGCCGCTCTCGGCTCTGGCCGTGTCTGACCTGCTCTCTCGTCTCGTCGAGGTGGTGGGCGAACACGGCGAAGAGGTGCAGGTGAGGCTAAAACACCTAAATAGTTTGTAAAAGTCGACGTCCTCAAAAATGTTAAGAGTACAGCTGATTTATGCTTATCTTCTCCCCAGGGTTATGTCATGGAGCTCCTCCTGACTCTTGAGTCTGTAGTGGACATCCTCGCCGAGTGCCTGAAGAACAACGATTTAATGACGGTTTTTACAAGGTAACAAAAACAGACTCTTCAGTTTAAGCTTCATGTCAAATCAAACTTAATTCCTTGTGTATAAATTTCATGCAAATATATTCCCCCAGGGCTCCTTCTCCTGACCTTCCACATGATGGGAAGCTCACAATGAACAGGAAGAGCACCAGCCAGTTGGATCTGGTCCCCGGCTCAGGAACGGCGTCCGAGCGCATCCGTCATCAGCGAAGCTACTCGGTGCCAAAGCGCTTCGGTGAGGTAGAGCGTTCCTCCGAGGTTCCACGCAGCGCGACCCTAGACCGCCTCCACGCCCACGCCACCCGACGCCAGAGCAACCTTGGCAAGCTGCGCTCCCGCTCCTCCACCTGCTGCACCGACGACGTACTCTCGACCAACCCCTCGAACGCCAACCATCCGCGCAACCTCCTCGCCACCATCTTCTGGGCGGCCGTGTCCCTCATGGAGTCCGATTTCGAGTTCGAGTACCAGATGGCGTTGCGGTTGCTGGGTAAGCTGCTCGGCCACGTCCCTCTGGACAAGGAGGAGTACCGTGAGAAGCTGGAGAAAATTCAGAGCCAACTGAGGTGGATTGGATTCTCTGGGCTTCAGCAGCATCTGCTTAAGGGCTTCACCTCGGCTTCCACCACTGAGCTCACGTTACAGCTTTTCTCCCAGCTCACACCCATCTCCCGTCTCCCGGTGGTGGACACGTCCCAGTCCATAGGTATGCTGTTAGCCAAGTTTTATTAGAAACTCGCTTAGTTCGTGCGATGTTATTTTTATTTGGTTTATTTTTCATTTAATGGTTCACGGATTATTAAATCACTCAAGTCACAAACATCAAAGAATCTATTTAAATATGACATGTACAGTGGAAGAGATGGTGGAAGATGGACTTGTAAATGTTTTTGTAGATTATTTTCAACCTGCTCAGAGCACTGTTCTGACACGTTTTGAACCGCTCAGCCCGAACCCGCAGTTTCCTAATGAGCTGAATCGAATCCGTCGGCAGGTGTGAATGTAGGTTACGCAAAACAACATGAAAGACCAGAAAGATAATTTTTCATTTTCATATTACCTTCTTGGGTAAAAGTTATTACAATTTCAAAGGGTGAAAATTTCCACCTTCCCGTAAACGTAATAATAACTATTACATAGAAAACCCAAAAATAGCTATTACATTTGCGGTTAGGTTTGGGGGAAAATTATGAGATGTGCAGGATTAATGTTGTGTTTATTATGCTTGTGGGAGGCGGCACAGTGGTGTAGTGGTTAGCACTGTCGCCTTGCACCTCCAGGGTCCAGGTTTGATTTCCGGCCAGGCTCGTGTGTGCATGGAGTTTGCTTGTTCTCCCCGTGCTTGGTGGGTTTCCTCCGGGTACTCCGGTTTCCTCCCACAGTCCAAAGACATGCAGATGATCAGGCTGATTGGTGTTCTCGAATTGCCCGTAGTGTGTGAATGAGTGTGTGTGTGAGACCCGCGATGGATTGGCACCCAGTGTTCAGGGTGTACCGCACCTCGTGCCGTGCCCTAAACCTCCTGGCTAAGCTAAAGTGCCTGGAAATGAGTGCGTGGTGTGTGCACGTGTGCCCTATGATTAATTGGCTCTCCACCCATGGTGTACCCCGGCTTGTTCCCAAAGTTTCCCGGGATTTGGCTCCGGACTTGCAGCGACCCTATACTGTATATGGGATAAGCAGTATAGTGGATGAATGAATGTACGAGTAATGATCAGCACTCTCACTGTGCCTCTAAGGTTTGGGGTTTAAATCTCACCTCTTATGCTATATTCGCCTTATGATTGGTGGGTTTCCTGTAGGTACTCTGGTTTCCTCCCACAGACCAAAGACATGCTCTGGTTGCTATTTCCAAACTAAGTATGTGGTTGTATGAGTGTGTGTGTGTGTGTGTGTGCACCTGTAGGTTGGCAGAAGGTTGATGTCCTCAGCAGTGTAAGTTCCCATTACAGAAATGAATGTCAATGAAGTCATAGGTCATCCCAGCCAACCACAGCTCAGAAATACTGTAGCAGTTGTACCATAGCATTAATCAATCGAGGTCAATATAGCATCGGTGTTATATTCTCAAGCAGTTTCATCATAAATACTGTGTTAATTATGAACTATATTTATACTGTACATACTGTCTGATGTCCTTGATAAGTCTTGTTGCTGTTTCTAGGCTTCCCATTGAACATCCTCTGTCTCCTACCTCACCTGGTCCAGCATTTCGATTGTCCCACTCAGTTCTGTAAGGACGTAGCTGAGAGGATAGCTCAGGTCTGGCTGTCTGAACACAAACACCATTGCGTCCAACAGTTTTAGAATCTTTTTTCCCTCCTCTAATCAGTACTATGTCAATTTTCAGGTCTGCCTTGACGAGAAGAACTCCAAGCTGTCCAACCTGGCCCATGTGATGACCCTGTATAAAACACACTCGTACACACGTGACTGCCTTTCCTGGGTCAACGTGGTGTGTCGATACCTCCATGAAGCTTTCAGTGAAAACACACTCTGCATGGTGACCTACATGGCTGAGGTAGAGTAAACATGCACTTTGGAAGAAAATATACACGTTCTGTTCTATCAGCACACTCGGGCCAGCCTTCGCTCCCCATGTAGATCAATGCAATGAATACTTTTGGTATGTCCTGACCACTGCAGACCAGGAACATCCCACAAGACCTGCAGGTTTGGAGATGCTCTGACCCAGTCCTCTAACCACAAATCACAATTTGGCGCTTGTTCACGGGCTTTATGCTTGCCCATTTTTTTTGGTTCCAACACATCAACTTCAGAAAAAAGTCTCACTTGCTGCCTAATATACCCCACCCACCTCCAGCCGCCATTGGAGCAAGTTATTGAAAATGTAGCTACTGTGAAAAGGGCTAAATTGTGATGGCTAGACAAATGGGTGAGAGCAACTCCAAACCTGCAGCCAAGGTGAAAGTGATCCAAGGTGAACTGGTGATAGAGTGATGCAAATGGGGAGTAAAGACAGGCCCGTGTAGTCCAACCCTATAGAAGAGTGTAGACTAGTGTAGATCAAATTAAGGAGAAGGTTAATGCTGGTTCCAATAGAAAGGGGACCTATTCAGTATTACAGTAGGTGGGTAGTTATAATTTTTTGGATTTGACAAAAAACATATAATCTGTGTATATGGATAATGTAGTACATTATTTTCCAAACAGTATCTGTATAAAACATTATAGAAAGATACTGTACTACTAGTTAGCTCTGTAATCTCCAGTACTGTAATGCTGCTGTGTCATAATGTGTTGGCAGTTGTTGGAGAAAGGCCTTCCCAGCATGCAACAGAGTCTCCTGCAGATTATCTACAGTCTGCTCACACACATGGAGCTCAGTGGCATCCAAGCCAAGAACTTTAACACCGATGTGCTCAACACCATCGAGCAGTTTGTTCAGGTTGTATGAGATCTTTCTTTCAAGGAAATGTATGTATTTATAAACAAGAAAGTCTCAATTCATCTTTCTCTATTAGTCTTTGAGGTACATGTGCATTGTGCAATGTGTGGCTACAAAGGTTAGGGGTACAGTATAAAACATCAAAAATCTCCACCAAAAAAAAAAAAAGTTATACAATACCAGGACATAAAGTATTTATAATAATCAGTTTCATTGCAAAATGCGATAAAGCCATTACAGCAGTTTTGAGGAGGTAAAAAAAGTTTTTGTAAAAGATGCAAAACGTGTTACAAAGCAATAGAGAACATTTTGTGCAAAGTTGATAAAACACAAATGACAAAATATGAGGTCACTTTTTGTCCATCCATCCATCCATCCATTTCCTTCCGCTTATCCGAGGTCGGGTCGTGGGGGCAGCAGCTTCAGCAGGGATGCCCAGACTTCCCTCTCCCTGGCCACTTCTTCCAGCTCTTCCGGGGGGATCCCAAGGCGTTCCCAGGCCAGCCGAGAGACATAGTCCCTCCAGCGTGTCCTGGGTCTTCCCCGGGGTCTCTTTCCGGTGGGGCGTGTCCGGAACACCTCACAAGGGAAGCGTCCAGGGGGCATCCTAAATAGATGCCCAAGCCACCTACATCTGGCTCCTCTCGATGCGGAGGAGCAGCGGCTCTACTCTGAGCCCCTCCCGGATGACTGAGCTTCTCATTATACAGAACACAGTTATGAGAGTTAAATAATTTTTTTTCTCTCTATAATCCCCTGCTACACTAATGCACTTATTCCAGCATTTCACTAGTGCTTGGACACCATCAAGGTAGAAAGTTTCCATGATCAGACTGCCTGATTGATGTCTGAAAAGGTAGACTCCCAGGAAATCCTTTAATGGCCCAAACATGTGGAAATGGCTTGCAGCGAGGTCAGGACTGTACAGGGGATGAAGAAATAACACCCAGCCGAGTTCTTGTAAAGTACAAGCGGTGCGGTGTGCAGTATGAGGTTCTGCATTACTGAGCAGACTAGGCAGTTTTTTCTTGTAATGTGTTTGTTTTTTTCCTTGAGAGTGTTCCATCTTGGCTCTGAGCCACCTTGGCTGGGGTTTTCACCATTTAAATGTTTTCCTGCAGCTAAGAGTCTCACCACCCTACCTTGCTTGGGTCGATTGTTTTTTCAGATGTAGTTATGCGAACCTCAGTAATGCTTTCATGTTGTTTTTAAACAGAAGATGCTTTCTCCTAGCAACCCTTCCAAACAAACTGTACTTGTTCAGTCATCTTCTAATTGTGCTGTGATGAACCTTAACATTTGACAGGCTCAGTGAGTCCGGTAGGGTCTCTTGGGTTTTTTTCTTTTCTATTCCTCTGAGCATGGCACGGTCTGACCTTGAGGTGAATGTGCTGGGACGTCCACTCCTGGGAAACTGTCTTGAACACTTGTGAATAATCGTATGAAACTCCAGATTGTCTAGAAGAGGTTTTATAACCCTTTCAAGATTCATGTGCCGCAACAGTTGCTTCTTAAGACCACTGCTTATTATTATATCTTTTGGCATTGTGTCAACACACACCTGAACGCTCTAGACCAGCAAACTTCTGCTTTTTTTAAGATCTGTACATCTGCTTGGTCAATTAATGAAGGATTGATGATTATCAGCATCTGGCTGCAACTTTCCCTCTTAAATTCTGTGGAAGCAGCAAGCGGGTACTTACAGTAGTATTGTCCTCATGATTTTTAGGTCTTTTTGGCCTTATATTAAATGAATAAAAGCCATGAAAAAGTGTATAAACATGTAATAAACATATGTATCATTAACCAAGCTAATCGACAGATTTCCCTGCAAAATGCAATAAAAGCCATTTTGGGATTTCATTCATTCTGACAAGATAAATTGCTTTGGCACGTAAAGTTGCCTTTGATAAAGAGTTATATTTGAAATGTAACCTTTTGGCGGCACGGTGGTGTAGTGGTTAGCACTGATGCCTTGCACCTCCAGGGTCCGGGTTCGATTCCCGGCCAGGCTCGATTCCCGTCTCTGTGTGCATGGAGTTTGCATGTTCTCCCCGTGCTTGGTGGGTTTCCTCCGGGTACTCCGGTATCTTCCCACAGTCCAAAGACATGTAGATTAGGCTAATTGGCGTTCCCAAATTGACCATAGTGTGCGAATGAGTGTGTGTGTGTGCTCTGCGATGGATTGGCACACTGTCCAGGGTGTACCCTGCCTCGTGCCCTGAGCCTCCTGGGATAGGCTCCAGGTCCCTGCGACCCTAAATACAGGATAAAGTGGTATAGAAGATGAATGAATGTATATAACCTTTTTTAAGAAGCTCAAGTGGGCAACCACCTTTTACAGCCAAACGAGTTTAATTACAGATCATGATAAACATTTGAAAACAATACAAAATGTTTAAATGTTTTATAACACACCATCCTTGTCTACCAGATTACAGGCCTGTAAATGACTTGAATGTAAATAAGGGAACTGCAGTGTCCGTGACAGGCTGTAAATATCCTCTTCCTTAGGTTCAGCGTTCTCCGAAAGTCTCCTGAATGCCTTTAAGATATTCAGTGCAGCCATTATGATGTTCAGTTGCTTCGCTGGTGTATATAACAGAAAGAAGCAATGTGATTCGCTCTTTTTTGTTATGCATCATTATTTTGTTATGCATCATTAGTTTCGTTACGGTTGGCCAAAACTTAAGGCTTCTAACAAAAAAACAAAACCTTCTAACAAAAGTTTATATTCAATTCAATGTTAGATTTGATTGACCAGGGTTCAGTACCGGTTGTGGGTTCAAAAGAAAACAACAAGAGGAAATGTCTGACACATCCTCAGAGTAACATAAGTGTGAGTGAAAGTGAATGCGCTAAAATAAGTTCACTCATTTCCTCTTTATTTACGTATTAGCCAAGATATGATGGGTTTCACTGCAAAATGAGATAAAGACTATTTTTGAACTTTCATGTTCATCAATCTAGCAAATTGTGGAAATGTGTAAGAAAATTTGTTTGAATCAAAATGATTGATTGTCATTGACGAGCAAGTCGATGGCAACGGTGGAAGAAACTCATCAGGAAACACATCCTCATTGGTCGTAATGCATAGCAGGAATTACATATATATATATATATATATATATGTATAATATAATATATATATATATAAGAGAGAGGGTGTGTGTGTGTCTGAGTAAAATAATTTGCCAGATTGCATGAAAGTTCAAAAATAGTCTTTATCTCATTTTGCAGTGAAACCCATCATATCTTGGCTAATACGTTTCTTTTAAAGAGGAAATACAATATGTGAATTTATTTTAGCACATTCACTTTCACTCACACTTACTGTATGTTACTTACTCTAAGGATGTTGAGGATGTGTCAGACATTTCCTCTTGTTGTTTTATTTTAAACCCCTAACCGCTACCAAACCCTGTTCCATCCAATATAACTGCCTGGGTTACGGAATTTCTGGTGAAACGTTTTTTATGACAACGAAAATGACATTAAAGTGAGTTTATTGTGGAAGCTGTTGCTACTGAAGTACCGCTGCAGTGTTTCAGTATCGTAACCAGACTTGCGTCAGCATTTAATGTGCTGAGATTAACAGTCCGTTAGCTCACAAGTTCCAGTTATCTTATTGAATCTTGATGTTACTAATTCCTTTCCCAGAATGCCTTGCTAATCTCTTCCTATCTGGCAGGCTTTTCCTTGCCTTTTGGGCAGTAAATTCAGAGACACACCCAGCAACTCTCTGTAAACACTCTGCCCTCTTGGCTAGCCTCCACATAACTGAGGCCTACACACACACACACACACACACACACACACACAGAAGGAGATCCAGGTGCTTGTAAGAAGGCTCTCTGGTTGCTCGGGGTCTACTTCTCCTGGTTTTATTTGATTAGATTTTGTCTGGACTGATTCTGTGTGTGTGTGTGAGTGTGTGAAACTTCTGTAATCTGTTTGCATACCTGCACGTGTTCTGTGCATGTTTTGTTTACATGTGTGTGTGTGTGTGTGTGCATTCCAGACAGCACACTGGAAGGAAGCTTTGAACATTCTGAAGCTAGTCGTGTCTCGCTCTGCCAGTCTGGTCCTTCCCTCGTCTCCGTCCAGCAGCAGCGTCTCGCATGTGGACGTAAGTCGCGTGTGGGACGCGACATCCAAAGCACTGCCCGGGAAGACACTCGATTTCCACTTTGACATCTCAGAGGTGAGTCTATCTCTCTCTCTCTCTCTCTCTCTCTCTCTCTCTTATTTCTTTCCTCCGATTTGATTGTCTTGTTCTTTTTGCTGTGCCACTTTTTCGTGCACGTTCTGAAAACTCTCTGTGAAGTTTCCTCTGAGAAACCAGACCACCCAGTCCTGGCGTACGTCTCCAGTGTTACCACGCTTTCCAAGGCGGGGTCTTGTTTCCATTCCTCTGACAGTTAGCTTCGCTTGTTCAAGGATGTGTATTATTCTCCACTTCTGCTTCACACTTTAAGAGAAAGTAGGCAGCAAAGTGTTGTTGAAAGTGTGTGTGTGTGTGTGTGTGTGTGTGTGTGTGTGTGGGAAAGCCCAGCTCGGCCGTTGTGTGGGAGCCAAACACTGAGCTATTTGTGTGCGGCATGAATTCCAGGAAATGATGTCAGTCCGGTTGCGGTTCCTTACGTCCCGGAGCGAGCGAGAGTGCTAGACGGCCCATTTAAAGACTTGAAACGGATCTCACCTCTCTATCGGAGGCAGACTAGAGACTATTCAGCCTCATGGAAGCAGGAGAGGCAGGAAGAAAACGAATGCAAACTCCAACGGAGCTGGAGGCAAGCAGGGATGTCTGTGGAGTTTGATCCGCCTTGGCAGTGAGTCCGATAAATCGTTTTCCGAGCCGAGCTACTGAACACACAGCACCGGCAGAACTTGAACCTGAACTCTCCACCCTGTCAGATGCTGCGTTATTGAAGAGACGAAAAAATGGCAAGAAGGAGGGAAAAATGTATACGATAGGAATAATCCTCATGTGCGGTGTAGAGTTGATTATCACATGCACGAGTGTTATTAACTTTCCCTGTACTGAAGAAAACAATGCATTATTTATATTTTATACTGTAATGTATTGCATTCGTATTAGACATACTGTACAGTGCCAGATAAAAATTTTTCCTTGTTACTGGTTTATAATTTGTGTCTAAACATCTTTTGGACCTTGTGTGCACGTGTGTGTATGTGTGTGTGTGTGTGTGTGTGTGTGTGTGTGTTTGTTTCAGACTCCATTGATTGGCCGGCGCTATGACGAGCTGCACGGTTCCCCAGGTAGGGATGAGAAGGTTGGAGGAGTTGTGGTCGTGACCCACAGCACCTCCTCCACCTCCTCTGGCTCCAACAGTACCAACCCCGTGCTGGTGCCGGTCAGCTGGAAACGGCCCCAATCATCGCAGGTGTGTAAACACCTGCACGCACATACACACCCCTGCATACAGTTTTTCATTTTCCTTGCAGCTCATGTTCATTAATGATAACTGCTTATGAAGTTTTTGATTTCCTGAACAATGTAATGCATACCTAGTAAAGTCATTATCAGTTACATTAGTCAAATGACTTTAGAATGAATGGCGGCACTTGTATAACAACGCATTTATAATCAAGGATTTCTTTTTAATACTGTACGTTATAAGAGCTCCATTAGGAAATATTAAAGGTAAAATGGCTTATAATTTATGCAGAATTCTGAACACACTTGTTTAGGTCTCCTAAACAAGAAATCATTCCCTTATTTTCTCTCTTTCTTTGTTTCTTTTGTAGAAGAGAACGCGAGAGAAGCTGGTGAACGTCTTGACACTGTGTGGACAGGAAGTAGGGCTGAGCAAAAACCCTTCGGTCAGTAAAAACCGTAAAATAATTCCTAAAAACAGACCTGTATAATCAAATCAGACTTTCAGTGAA
Organism: Channallabes apus; assembly: GCA_030522415.1. Classification (NCBI taxonomy): domain Eukaryota; kingdom Metazoa; phylum Chordata; class Actinopteri; order Siluriformes; family Clariidae; genus Channallabes; species Channallabes apus. Next base: position 30,152,690 of record CM060111.1, on the reverse strand, counting down.
ACCTCTCCTTGAACCGCCAGGTGATCTTCTCGTCCTGCGGAGAGCTAGACCTGATCGATCACCAGCCCAGTCTGGTGTCTTCAGAGGACGGGACCCGGGATCTAGAAAACATGGACGACACGACCTCCGAACAGCAGTTCCGTGTCTTCCGTGATTTTGATTTCTTGGACGTGGAGCTGGAGGATGGAGAAGTATGGACACTTTAATTTCCAGCTGTGTGCAACCATTGAAAGCTGGATGATTGTCATGCTGTCAACACTAGTTGGTGGAACCATAACTGTTCATCAGGTCTTCTGTCAAATTCTAGTTACACAATATTTCCAGAACAAATGGCTGAACGTTTGTAGGTTTTCCAGTATGTTATCGTTATCACCTCTCACTCACCGTCTATACCACTTTATCCTGTATTCAGGGACGTAGGGGTGGGGGGTTGGCCTAGAGCCTATTTATGGTAAAGGGGTAAAGGGGTACCCTGGACAGGGTGCCAATCTATCGCATTGCACAAACATACACACTACAGGCAATTTGAGAACATCAGTCAGAGATAACTCACCAAGCACGGGGAGAACATACAGTCGAACACAAGGCAGGAATCGAACCCGGGACGTGGAGGTGCAAGGCGATGGTGCCAACCACTACACCAACGTGCCACCTCTGCCCTCATATATCTAAAGTTTTTTGCCATTGATCTTTCAGTCTATCCATCTGAAATACTGTTAATCCATAATCTTAAGAATAAGTGGTTAAATAAATGTAGGAGTTCTGTGGATGTATCTTTTCTGCCTCCAGATTGCGCAACATGTTTGCATGAACAGTTTGTTAGCAAAATGAGACAATTCCATTTTTTTAGTGTTAAGAAGTTATTTATTTATTTTTTCAAAAGGAGTGTTAAAATGACAAATACCAAAATATTTTGGTTTACAATATTATCAGATGATCCCTATCAAGGTACCTGTATAGCCATGTACCGTTTAACCGACAACCTTCCGAACACACTGAATATATCTCGTGTCTCTTTTGCACAAACTGTTCGTGCATATATGCATATAATGTTTTCTAATGTTATTTCTCTGCCACACTACTGCATCCCACATAGCTTGGTTTTGTATCTACTGTAACATGGTTTCCTCTCTTTCTGTGTATGTCTGTACTATAAAGGAGCTACAGGTAAGCTCTAGTTGCATTCAGTGCAAGGATTGTACATCTGCAGTATCACGTTTCCTGTAGTTTGTGTGCTTGCAGTGTTGTGCATGGTGTTACTCCACTGGTGCATGGATTGATATGGTTTTTCAATATTGCTCGGCTCAGTTTAACTGGAAAAATACCTACAGTTGTTTCCTAATCAATACGTTCTTTGTAGTAAAATACTGTGTAATTTTTGGAAGTTATTGTTTCTCCTGTATTTGAGCAAGACCCTATGCAGCCATGAGTGGCTACAATGTTTGGGTTTGTTGACACACAAGAGGTGTTCAAGTCAAACCGGGATTTTTGAGAATACCACTATGAGAATAACGACTATCTTTATTTCTTTATAAAATCCCCAGACACACTAATGAACTTATCCCATTGTTTCACTAGTGCTTGGATACCATCAGTGTAAAAGGTTTGCTCAGTACACCGGAGTCATGATTGGACTTCCTGCTTCAAACTGGCCTCCTAGGAACCCCTTTAATGGCCCAAACATGTGGAGATGAGTTGAAACGAGGTCAGCCAAGTTTCTGTAATGTGTTGTTGGTGGATCGTCATTCATGGACGTACGGGCTTCTTTAAAATGTTTGCACCATTTAAATGATTTACTGTCCTAGAAGTCTTCTGTAAATGTCTATACCTTCATTCACAAGACATTGCACCACAAGTCCCGGTTTGACTTGAACACCCCTTGGGTATTTCATGCAGTTAATGTTGACTATTTAGACCTGAAATTAATTGATCTACAGTACACACATAGTAATAGTAAAAAAAAAAAAAAAAAAAGCATGACCCTGCCTTTTTTGTGTGAGTGTTTACATAAACATAAACATGAGCGTGTATGAAATTATGTCAATGGAAATATTGAACATCTTCCCCAATCTTCTCTGTGTGTCTCTGTGCCAGGGGGAAACGGTGGATAGTTTCAACTGGGGGGCAAGGAGGCGCTCTATAGACAGTCTGGACCGCGTGGAACAACGTATCCAAGAGGAAGATGAGGGTCATCAGTCAGGCAGCTCACCTAGCCTCAGACCCATCGTCTGCCGCGACTCAGACGAGTCCTCAGAGGACGATTCTCTCACTGTCAGCCAGATCCTGGCCTCCTCACAGCTTGTGAGTCAAAATCTCACCACTCTGGTCTGAATTCAGGGCTAGTTTTATTGAGATCAGATAGTAGTTGATTGCTGATGGAGGTTAAACCTAGAATAAAGTTATTATCAGGATCATTATTTTAACAATATGAATGAATGGTAGGATCAGTGTTTAGATGAGAAAGTCCTGTCACTGCATATGCACCCAGGATGGACTCGGAATGCAGTTCGGGCGATTTGATGACAGTGTATCTTGACCCTGTTTATACAGTACATACAGTATATGTTGTGCTAACCACTTGTGATCCAAACATCCTGGAAGGATGTTAGTGCCAGGTCTGAGAAAGGCCTTATACTTACTCATAGCCCCATCGTCAAGCCATATGGTCTAACGCTGCCCCATTAAAGGGATGCATTTTAAAACTATGGTGTTCATCTATCAGGTTGCAGAAACTTAAAGAATCAATGACAGATTTGGGTGGCACCAACAGGTTCCATCCAAAACCAGCCAGGTAAATGTGAGCCAGGTCTCCAAAACACATACAGGCTGTACTGTATGTGTTTTGGAGATCTGGCACGCATTTACGTTTGAGAATTTGGCAGGCGCCTTTACAATATTCCAGAGCGACCCACATTGAGCCTCGCTCAAGGGCCCATCAGTGGTAACTTGGTGGTGTTGGGGTTTGAACCTGGGACCTTCATTTGGGACCAGTAATCCAATGCCTTAACTACTAAGCCGCGCCTGACCCATGGACCCTGTTGGTGCCACCCAAATCTGTCATTGATTCTTTAAGTTTCTGCAACCTGATAGATGAACACCATAGTTTTAAAATGTATCCCTTTAATGGGGCAGCGATAGGGGGTGAAGATCCCTGTCGATCCAAAATCTCCCATAGATGTTCAGTTGGGTTGAGATGTGTTGAGGGTCAAGACCATCGCTGCATCATAATTTGCATCACTTTCATCCTCATCAGACTCATTTATTAAGCTTTTATTAATTGGCTTCCTTGATGATCCCATTAACATCAAGATAGGAATGTTTCATTACATGATAAACAAGCTTTGAATTGGTTTGAGCTATTTTTTGTCTGTCGTATATGTATGTAATCAAATTTGCCCTTTTCGAAAGCATTTGTACAGTAAATAAGATCCCATCTCTCTCTCTTTCCAGAATGTCATGATGTCCCCCATTGAGAAGGTGAACCACATGGACTCACTTCCTTCCCCATTAGAACCTGTGCCAGCCTCCCCCCTCTCCGTGTCCCCGACAGTGCCCGGTCTTCATGCCTCTACTCCCCAGGACTCGACCCCACGGGTGAATAAGGCCTACAAAACAGCTGACTTCTGGGGGCCGAGTCCCTCCTACACCTGCCGCACCTCCATTCTCAAGTTTTTCACTAACCCCGCTGATTAAAATCACTTTCTGCTTTGGAAATCATTTCGCTTTTATCTCTGCACATGGTTAAGGGTTAACATCTTACAGGCTTCTGGTTAACTGCTGTAAATATTTTATTTATTTATTAATTTACTTATTTTTTTTAATAACCTGCTTTTTTTTAATGCCCAGGGCAGGATTTGGGATTTTTGTACCTAGATATACAGTAGCTGCATGACAATCCGCTAACACTAGCACTCTTTAGAGGTGCCATGGCTTTAAGCTTTCGATCTGGCTGCGTTAACCGGCACCGCTTTGGGTTTGGGTGGCAGGAACTTGTACTAGGCCACCTTGACAATGTGTACGGCTTCTCGCCGGGGTGGCTCAGCTCGGCTCGGCTCTGCATGCGAATTAAGCTTGAAGCTGCAAAGGACGCGAGCGTACACATTGCCTGTGGCCTATAATATTAGACCAGATCACTGGGTCTTAGTCTCCTGATGATTCTCAAACATTTTCTCAATTTCCCACGATTTGAGCATTTAAACAAACCCTAAAGAAAAAAGAAACTCAACGAGAAGAAACTTAGTCTAAAAAGGTCAGTGTGTCCAGAATTTATTATTCTATGTTTATTTTTTAACATTTAGAAATTTTGCAATGAATACTTTTGTTATTAATATTGGTTGCTTAATTTAAAGATACTTCATCTTTGTACTCCAAATTATTGATGAACTAATGAAAATCTCCAACTTACGGAGGCTAAATCTCCTACAGATAGCATTAAATAAGCATTATTTTATAAAATATCTCGAACGTAAATCAGAACTATGTGCCTGATGGGACAGAGCCTATTCCAGACTTACATTGTTTGTGAAGGAGTCATTCTGGAAACATGATGAATCATTTTCACACATCAACAGTCCACCACATTGCATGACATAACTGAAGCTAAAGACGGACAGACAAAATAACATTAGTGTGCTTTTTTTGGCCACTCGGGATAGTTTACTGCTAATTCACTTGGGCGTGCATGGCAGATGCATCACTTAATCTAAAACTAATATTAAACAGATTGTAAAAGGTTTTTTTTAACAAACCAAACTGTACATTGTTGATATGGGGATGACTGGGGAGCTACAGTAATGGAGATGTTTATTTAACATTTATTGACAGACAGTCAGTTTCCCATCATGTTTCTCAGCGACAGACTTTTATACAAATAAGAAAACAACTTTTTACAGCTAATATTCACAGACATTACACCTAACTAAAAACAGATCAAAAGAGCGGCATGGTGAATTGTTTACAAACTGTTATTGTATAATAAGAACAAAATACTTTGATGTCCTTTGATGAGAAAATAGTCGACTTAGGGATGATGAAAAGCATTTATACTGTAGATTATATATGTTTACTTTACATTAACCTACCTACATACCAGATTCATTTCCTATAACAATATGTGATGCCATGTTTTATTCTTTAATTATGTGCCAGAGTTTAAAGGGGAATTTTAAAAGAAAGTTAGTTGTGCTAATACTGAACATCCCCTCATTTCATCATATTTTCTTCCAATAGGACAGACTTTTTTGTATTTTTAATGTAGTCCTGAGGAATAGTTCTCCAGGCTTCTTAAAAGCCTTTTTCAGCTCTCATTTTTGGCAAGTTTTTGTCCCTCATGTACTCTCCAGTCCCTGTACCTGAGCAGTTTCAGACGATAGTGTTTGTTTGTTAAGCCACACAGTAACCTATGATAATTTAAGCTTAAAAAATAATAAAATAATAATCTAACTTAAGCCAAGAACCAGTGAGGAACAGGTTCAGATGATCAGGCCGGGGATTAGTATACTGGTGATGCCGAATGCTGTGTGGTTGAAACCGACGAGAGGGGAAATGAGGTCGCTGCTGAGTTGTTGTTTTCTTTTGCATTAAATCAACATAATTTTACTAAATTTTAATATGAAGAAATGAGGGGTGGCTCAAGACTTTTGTATAGCACTACAATTCTATATATAGTATCTATGAACATTATCTAGTTAATTGTGATAGTTTTTATATATCAAAAATCCTTTCATTGATATTTTATTTATAGAATTCTTCATTTAAAACAGGACAGGTTGTAACTTGTTGGTGTAAGATGTAGCAAACTGTGTATATAAAGATTTGAACACAGGATTGTAGGTGGATTGCATCATACATATACAGTACATTAATACTGTAGCAACATGAAGAACCAAATGTGTGACACTAAACATGCCTCGCATATTTAGTGTCAAAATTAAAATTGGGTAAAATTGCATAAAAATTGTGTTTTTTTTTTTGTTATTTTAGTTTATCTGATGTTAATGTTTATAGATAAACACACAGAGAAGAACTCAAACCCACACGATGGTCCACATAAAACTCATGTATGAGTGTTTGCTTGACTGCTTATGCATAATAATTCAGTTGTACACTGCTAGCACACACTGTTTACTTTTCCGGGTTGTTGAGTTTTCTGTGAAAGACATGGTGCATTTTCGCAGCTCTTGTCTCACACAGCTTTTCATCACGTTTGATTACCAGGCCGAGCTGTCGGCAGATGATGAGGACACCAGCCTCCATGAGGATGAGATCTCCCTCTGCATCACCGAGCCTCCCAGTGGCATTGATCGCGCTGACGGTGTGTCTCTGGATGCTCATGGGGAGGAAAAGGAAGACAGGGGGCCCAGCTGTCCACCCAGGTTTGGGAATTTAACGACTTCACATACAGACAAGGAACGTGCACCCTCTTTTTTTTTTTAAGATCATTTGATAATCAGAGTGAAATTCTCGTTTTCTTGCCTTTCAGTCACTTTGGGGATCAGTCCGGTTCTGGAACGATGGCCGAAGACGACTCTCGTTCCTCCTCCTCTCCGCCTCCGTCTCCATTCTTCTCAGCCATCCTGGCTGCTTTCCAGCCAGTGGTGTGTGATGACGCTGAAGAGGCCTGGCGCTGCCATCTTAACCAGCTAGTAGCCGACACTGATGGCTCGTGTGCTGTCTACACCTTCCATGTCTTCTCTTCACTCTTCCAGGTATGACTCGTGCTCTTCACTCTGATTCTCATGTTAATACACAGCTGACTGTTTTGTTTTGATGCGAGTTTGTAGTCAGGATGATTTGAAACATGGAAGATTCCTGAAACGATTTTGGTTACGTTCCAGCTGGAGGATGTCCAGTGGCTTATTAATAATAAACATAATCTGTGGCTTATTTGTTATCTGTATATCTACAGTAATTAGCTGTGCTCTATTTCCCAAAGCTGACAGGCCTGGATGTGTGCTGTGTCTGTATTCATTTATTTATTAATAATAATGAAAAAAATTATTTTAGAGTATCCAGACCAAGTTCTGTGCCTTGACATGTGACGCTGCTGGCTTCCTCGGCGACGGACTTCGTGGCATGGGAGGGAAGTTCATCAGGTCTTCGCAGATGTTAACGTCGTGCTTTAAGTGCCCCACTTTGTTTATAGATGCTGATACAGTGAGTAACAAATACCAAATTATTACTGACTAGGTCAAATCAACATGTGTAATATAAAAGATTTGTCAGCAATTAAAGTATTTTATACAACAGTTAATTCTGACCGAGCAATCTGATTGGACAAGCAAAGTTCCAGCAGTACTGATAATAGACAATTAAATTTTCACTTAAATTTTTTTTTATTTGTATAGCGCTTTTAACAATTGACATTGTCTCAAAACAGCTTTACACAATCAAAAGAATTATTATAATAACGTTACTGGGATGTTTAACCAGAATCAGGTCTTCTAATAACTGTTTATTACACTAACTGTCAGTTGCAACATGGGTGAAAAAAACACATTCAAGCTTTTTCAACAACTAAACTGATAACTTTTGTTAACACTCAAAAAAAAAAAAAAAAACACTTTGCTTATAAGTCGTTCTGAATCGCACATGAACTATCCGTGTACTTTGATTTATGGTTACAAAGATAACTACCTCCTAGCACAAGGCCGAATTTCAAATCCCCCTCTAACCCCTAATCAAAGCCACTACTTGGTGTGTGGAACAAGGGATTATACACCCTAGTGGACTAGCTTTCCATTTAACGCTATTTAGGATTTAACCCCAGAAATCGGTATTCTAAATACCAAGTGGAACTGGAAATATAAAGAAAAACATATAAGATTTACAGGACTGTCCACCACCTCCATGGTTTATTCTCCTCACCTTTTGGCTACATCATATATACAGTAGCAGTAGAAATGTCAAACTGTATTCATAAAGTGTTAAACTATAAGTAAGTTACGTTCCATCAATTGCATATGGATATGTTTTGGTGGAACTGTTATATAAAATATCATAGTGAGTGCCGTGCTGATATTCCAGCACAACAGCACTCCCTAAAAAAACCTTTTATACCTGTTCCAGATCATCTCCTACGGACTGCTGGAGAAAATGAAGTTCAGTGTGTTAGAGCTCCAGGAATACCTGGACACCTACAACAACAGGAAGGAAGCAGCCATCTCAGTATGTGGAATTTCTTTTAACACCTTAATGCATGATTTCAGTTCTTTTCCCAAAACCTAAACACCCGTATTCCTTCCAGTGGCTGCGGAACTGCAAGGCTACTTTTCCGAAAGGATCAGGAGACGGGATTATCACGTTCCAGACTTCCGAGGTTGAAGAGAAGGTATGAATTCACACCGATATCTAATTCCTACTCCATATTCATCGCAGTGTGATGTCATTTCGAAAGGACCGATTACAGTATATTAAATGTGGACCTCCATAACCCTGCCTGCTGCCCACTGCCCATGTCGTGACATTGTTTAATCCATAGTCGATTTTTGACATTGTTTGATGTTATGCACTTTGTTTCCATGGTAACAAGTGAGTACTATAAATATGTTACATGTAGCTGTTCAAATGCAATGCACGTAACCTATGTGTCACCTGTCTGTACTGTACTGTATATACTGTAGATATGACTCTCTAGGTTCAATGTAGCTTCCGTTTCAATCTACTGTATCTCTCACATTTCCTGCCTGTCGGTTGTTCTGCGGTAGCACCGTGAGTGAAATCGCTGTCTTGTCCTCTGACTCTTGAGCTTTAAGCCTGTTTCCAGAGCAGCCTTGAAAGTTTGGCGTATCATTAAAGGGGGAGTAAGCGATTCTGACGAAACATTTAACTCAACAGCCAAACAAATACATCAGTCCCTTCTGTACTCCTAAATGGATATCCATGGCAGCAACAATAACAACTACAGTAGATTAACTGACTAATAGTAATGTAAAGTTTCATCAAGTGAAAGACAATGAAGCACATAAACACAACCTGAAACAATACATTGGAGTAAAAGCTTTAAGGGTTTGTTGCATCAATCTAAATTATATTATAATAATAATTAATTTATAATAATAATTACAATAATAATAATACAGTTTATATTAGACAGTTCTTTTTTTTATTACAGTTTAACATTTTTACTTTCTTTATGTGCTTTTTAAGGTATTTCTACCTTCCACTTAATTTTATTCTATTTTATTTTTATTGTAACAAAAGATACATTTTATATTTTATATTGAAATTGAAATTTGAAATAATAATAATCCCACTGTGCTAGAAACCTTGGCAATTCCTGGTTATTACCCATAATACATTTTACTATGATAAGTACTATAATGTACTATAGTAAACCATAGTACATCCCATAATATACTATAATATTACCATGGTACTTCAGACATTACCATAGTGGGTGCCATAGAGTAGGTGGCACATCAGTAGGTAGCATGGTAGTGCTATGCTACAGTATGTACCACCATACGTACATAAACACCAGGGTAGGTACTGTACTGTAGGTACTGACTTTTTAAATCCCATGTGTACCACAGTGGCTACCAAAGGTCATAAGGTATTTAATATGGTATGCTTGTACTTACTGAACTATATAAGATACATAATATTGTATATAATGTTAAGAGTTTCAACATACGCTATGACCAGGTCTGGACTGGGACCAAAAAACGGCCCGGGCATTCAGTTCAGAGCAAAGGCCGCGCGCGCGTTCAGATCATGCGACGGCGGGGGGGTTGCCCCAAAAATGTGCATCGGCCCACTGGGCATTGCCCGGTATGCCCTATGGTCAGTCCAGGCCTGGCTATGACGTTTAATAAATATTACATAAACTGTTACCATTTCATAAAACATTTACAGTACCACCATGGTACACAAAAACATGTATATCACATTGTTGATAGTATCCTGGTACTTAGTACCATACTACAGTACATAGTAGAGCCATGTCCCATACTATAGTACATGGATCAAGTGCAAATAAATACAAATAACTGCACCTCATTGATGTAAATCCATCATATAATCTGTTTTTCAGATTTCGACTAGTTTTTCTCCGACTATTTTTTTTTTTCGTTCTTCTTCTTGAAAATTCGTGGTGCACCGCATGTTAGCTGTGCCAGAATTATTACGGCTTTTACTCCCACCACTCTCATCCTGACGTTACACTGTGCATGAGCACGAACACCCCCTGTTTCCAATTGGCTGGATTAGTGTTGTGTGGCACAGTCTGTTATTTAACATTTATAGATCCAGGGACTGTGTATGAACACAGAAGGCACAGCTAGCAGACGTTAAGGAGAGTCTTGGTGAATTTGACAAAAAGTACATTGGATTGAAATCGCTTACTCCCCCCCTTTAAAAGAAAATCCCCCTCTCCTTTTTTCAGGTTTGTGAAAAACTCTGCTGGACAGAAGAGCTGTAGAAGGTCATGCTTTAATCAAGTTTATTAACATAGTGATTAAATGTCACATCCTTATTATACAGTATATATTTACACATCTTACATTTTAAGGCATTTTTCCAGGATGTGATTGGATAAATACTATTCATTAATTGCTTCTAACATCATTTAAAAACACTTACACTAAAGGGTAATTTAATTAACTTGTAGGGTAATTTAATACCTTTATACTGTACAGCTCTCAATAAAACCTAATGACCAACACGAGCCTTCATAAATAAGATGTCTTATTACAACACACAATATATGGTTTAAATATAGTTTTTCTTTCATTTTAATGTAAAAAATAATGCACTTTGGCAAAATCAAACATCAGAGAACATACAGTACAGTACTGTGCATAAGCCTATGGACTTTTTTTTTTTTTTTTTGGAGAACTTAATGATCCAGTACAAAAACATTTAGGATTTTCAAACATTATTATTGTTATGACAATGACATTAAAAGATAAATCGCATACATTCCAATCTGCCGGATCTCATTTGGGTCACATGACTGTGTGTCTGAAATGTGTACTCTTAAAAACATCAGATCACTCAAACAGCCTTAACAAAATCAGATTGGTGTCACATTATGGCAGAAAATTGGAATTGAGTCACTCACTTAGTTCCCTGCACTAAATCACGCATTCCATGCACACTTGTATCCAAAGCTATTTTAATTAAATCTTACTCAATTTATGTATATAGCTCAGTTAATATTGAGGATTGTCGCAAAGCAGCTTTACAGAAATTTCAAATACAGATCGTTTCATCTCTAAGGGCCCTGTCACACAGCAGTGCAAACTATTAAGTTCCAACTCCATCCTGAAAATATTGAAGAATGCAGTGAGAACAAGGTGAAAATGGAACCACATTCAACCGCATTATTATTGCATCCAATCAGATCGCACAATGCTCTTTTCCATCCGTGACACATTTGTAGTAAGTCAATGAAGTCGATGTACTATGTTCACAAAATCCCTTAGAGCTGTGTATGTTGTTAACGGCTCAGTGCCATCGGCATCTTACTTCGACCATGTTTTCATCAAGCCACAATAACAAGGAAAAACTCCCTGAAACTACAAGAGGAAGAAATCTTAATTCGAATAGAAATGACTTAACATGCATATACAGGTTTCTCACCTACCTTGTGGAAGGCCTGGGTTCGATTCCCACCCAATGCCCAAACCCCAGCCACTCAATGCACCTGCTGCTGGTCCCAGGATGGATACAGTGGGAAGGTCACTAAGGACATCCGGCGTACAAACCTGTGCCAAATTGTTGTGCAGATCAATTGGCGACTGATTGGAAAAAAACAATAGACTAACAACAACATGCTCTGCAAATATATAAATAGCCCCGCCCATTTTTTTTCATAAAGGTCATACTACTCAACACTTTTTAAAGAGCAAAATAAATCAAAATATTATTTTTATGTTCATAGACATGATTACTCTTTTATAAACAAAATATAGATATATCGCTAATATTAGAGAAACAGCGTCACAATGCGGGTACGATTGCGGGTCCCCAACTTGACACACCTCCCTCCCGCAACCAATCAGCTCAATCCTGAAGGCACTAATGCACATCAAGGTTTCTACACACGCCAGGCTGCATGTCAGTCTGTCACAGCACCAGATTTACCCATAAACCCCCTCTTTTTGTAATGAATGCACTTTAGCACAGAAGTACAGATGAGCTGTACCGGGTCTCAATGTCCCAGCAGAGTGTCTGTGAGAGGGCAGTGCTGCTTCTGTGCTTGGCTTGAAATAAGAGAGCTGCAGAGTTGCCTCATATTTCATCTCCGTTTTGCCGCCTGTAAACTCCGTCTTTCCCTTTCCTTGCATGCGTCAATCAAACCGAGCTTCTGCTTAATCCCGCCCTGTCTGGAGGGCTGCATGTCGTCTTATTACTCTGCTAAACCTTGTCTCTCCTCACACCTCTCACCTTTTCCCTTGTCTACGGCCTGCTTTGTAGCAAATGGAAACTCTTGCAGTAAGTTTCAGAAAACCTCTCTACACCCTGTTCTAACACTGGATTAGCAACTTTGATTCGTACAGGATATTCTTTTATTATAATTATAATTATAAATGACCTGTTTTTTTGCTGTACTAAAAATAAATATATAAATGAAAACAGCATTTGGTTTTGTCTTTACAGTGTTATAAATAAGGAAAGCACTGATTTTATATTTAATTTTTTATTTTATTTGTTTGTTCTAGCAACTGGAGCTGTGTCAAAGACTGTACAAACTCCACTTTCAACTCCTCCTGCTTTTTCAGTCTTACTGTAAACTGATTGGTGAAGTCTACACTATAAGCTCCGTCCCAGAGGTACGACCTTCATGAACGGACGACATGAACGGTTTATATCAGGGGATGACTCGTGTCTGAAACTTGCATCTCTCAAGACTCCCTGTATTTTTAATTGTCTGGCATGTATGACCTCACTTGTCGGCTAAGAAAAAGTATCACTGCAAATAATGCAAAATATTTAAACGTAAGTCAGCGCGGTGGCTTAGTGGTTAGCACTGTCGCCCTGCACCTACGGGTCCTGGGTTTGATTCCCATGTCAGGTCTGTGTGCATGGAGTTTGCATGTTCTCTCTGTGGTTGGTCGGTTTCCTCCAAGTTCGCCGGTTATCTCTAAAAGTCTGAAAACATCCAGATTAGGCTAATTGGTTACCAAATTTCCCATACTGTGTGAATCTGTGTGTGAATGTTGAGGTTGTACAAATGGGAATAAATACGATGGTCACCACTGGCCTCCACTAGTTGGACTACAGAGGTTCCTAGATGGATGGATGGATTTATACACAACTTTGCCAGACGATTGACATGACAAAGATGATTATCTTACAATCATTGATGCCAAAACCTTATTATTAGCTTTTTTATAAAGCAATATATTGTTCAGGTTTTATTTAAAGCAATATTGAGGTTTATATAAAATATTAATCCATCCAGCTAGCTTAAGTTCTTAGTTCCTTTTAATTCATGAACACCATTGTCCGACAACATCCTTACAGACAGAGAAATAAAGATATTATTATTATTATTATTATTATTATATTTTTCCTTTCTCTCTCTTTCCAGCTGGTAAACATGTCGAACGAGCTGAACGATCTAAATAATAAACTGCGAACAGCAGCGGCTTCCATTACAGGAGAGCAGGCAGCGCAAGACACTATAACTTCCACCGATCCCTCCTTCTGCTCGTCTGAAGTGGCAGTGCAGGCCATCCTCGAGAGCCTGAGGAACAACGAGTTCTCCACAGCCATCCTTTACATACAGGAGTGCAGGTATAACCAGCATCTCATCAGACCTTTTCTACTTTAATGACCATGTTTTTTTTGTTTTATTTATAGCCAAATGAAAAAATCTTTTAGTTCTCCTGTTGTGATTCAACAGTCTGACCAGTCCAGTTCATCTGATTCATGAGAATGATGACTACTGTAACCCAGGCACTGTTAGAATAATTCGTCCTGGGTCCACTTGAAAAGGTGTCTTCTAATACAGTACGGTTCATGTGTATATTATAAAGCCAAATAAACTAATAGAATACAGTAAGTCCCCTACATACAAACATTTTCCATTCTGGGAGTCCAGTTTGTTCGTAAGTCCAGCAAACATTCTAGATACTAGGATACATTTTATACGTGTTCGTATAAAATGAACATGTTCCATGATCTTGTCCTTGTTCTTTAGAATCATGTTAAACGATTCATGTTAAAAGAACGTGCAATGTCTGCCATCTTTTCACTTTGCTCCATTCTCTCAATTTTTTTCACTTTTGTTATTGCTTGCCGCTTCTTAGCAGTACCAGCTTCATTGTTACTGCTTTTATGCTTTCTTTCAGACATCTTGGGATGCACATGGCAATGTACGCTGGACATGTGATCTAATTCCCGGGATTAAACGTGCGCGAACACCTGTTTGTATTTTCAAAAGTTCATAACTCGAATGTTCGTATGTAGGAGATTTACTGTAATAATACAGTAGGTATAAGATCAACTCTGTTGTACTGTTCTGATTATTTTGTCATTTGGACTTGGTGGATTGCAAACCAGCTAGGTGCATACTGCCATCTAGTGTACCGGAGAGTGTGGATATGTAAGTGTACTCGGGTATAGTACAATATTACTAGCATGAAAGCTGGACAGCTGGAAGCAATTGTACCTAATGGGAAGACACCCTTAAATAAACCTCTTTCACACATGCTTCGGATTAATAAAACTTTCTATGAGAGTAGGTTTGAGTGGCCCTTCATTTTACATCATTTGTGCCTTGCAGGAGGCTGTGGCCGAGCGACATCTTCGGCAGCACCTCGGAGAACGAGACCCAGACTCTCCTAAACATCTACTTCCGGCACCAGACGCTTGGTCAGACAGGCACGTTCGCGCTGGTGGGCTGTAAGCAAGACTTGTCCGAAGCCTGCTCACGTCTCACCGAGCTTAACCGCGAGATCAGGGACATGATCCGGCGGGCACAAGGCTACAGCGCCATCACGACCTTCCTGCCCGACTCCAGTGTCACAGGGATCAGCCTTTGAGGTGCTGCTTTTCCTCTGGAGAACCTCAGACGCTGCTGAATTTACTGTCGTCTGTCGACGTGGGCCTGGACATGCGTGACAATCTGTTTTAGGCTTAATTTAAAATAAAAAATAAAAAAGCAATTCCACGGCCCTGAGTATTGCACTAAAACTAGTACAGATGATGTGACAGGGTCATGTTTTTCTACCACTGGCGAAACCAAAGCTTCTTGAATTGCCAGGCTCACGTCTACCATTGTAAAGGTTAAGGGGAAATGTGCAATGCTTTAAAAAAAAGACTTACTGTATCTTTGAAATAATGTTTTTTTATTATTATTAGTATTATTATGATTATTTACTGTATTCAGGCTACTTGAATACTGTAGCAGCTGGATTTATGTATTTTTCTTCCTCATGATCAATCACCTCAGTATAATGGGTTACACACACACACTACTTATATACCAACTCAGAGCTATTTTGCTGCAGTGCTACTGTCTGAATGACCTGGATGCTTAGAAGAGCCATCCACTACTTAATGAAGATCCATTTACTTTCTACTGTTGCATATAGGAGATTTATTTATATTCCACATGCTTTGGATGGTATAGTTTTATAGAAGGAAACATGGCCAAGCATGCACACGTACAGTATGTACCATAAGAAGAGAATAAAGCTATTTATGAACATAAGAAGCTATTTTAAATCAAAGTTGCGTTTGTACATAACAGAACATATGAGTGAAGCGTGCTCAGAACTTTTAATCTAATTTTTCCCTGCTTTGTGTTTTGTTCCTCTTATTGACTCTGCAGTGCCTTGAAAGGAGTAACGCAGACACATGCTACGCTTTAAGTGATGTGTTTATTTTGTAAATACTCTTCATGTGCTTTGAATTGTGTTCTTTAAAACTCTGTTGCAGAATAAACGTGATGAATACTGTGCTAATGCACTATATCCTCCTGTGGTTGTTATTCAGTGCATAAAAACCAATGAGTACGTTAATATAAACCTGACGTTTATGTTACAGTCCGAACCACTTTCCAAGCCAAAAGTTAAACAAAAATATTGCACACGTTCTAAACATTAATCGATATTTTCTAGCTAGTTAGAGTCAATACTTCAACATATTATTGTGAAGGAAAAAGTAGTGTACAATTCACTCTCACCTATTGTGTACAGGGTCATGGGGGGCCTGGAGCCTATCCAAGAAATTTAGGGCACGAGGTGTGGTGCCAATCCCCCTCGTGGATTGTTGAATATAAAATTACATACATTAAGATATACGTTTTTATATATTTTAAACAATATATTATTCTGTATATTGTGAATATATTTTTGAAAATGAATATCTTTTTTTCTGTTAATTATTAGTTGGAATCAGTTATTAACATATAATATTAACATTATAACATCTTTTCAATTTACCAATAGTTCAGAACACTAAATCTTTTTAATATATTGACAGTTAATACAGTGGTGTGAAAAACTATTTGCCCCCCTCCTGATTTCTTATTCTTTTGCATGTTTGTCACACAAAATGTTTCTGATGATCAAACACATTTAACTATTAGTCAAAGATGACACAAGTAAACACAAAATGCAGTTTTTAAATGAGGGGTTTTATTATTTAGGGAGAAAAAAAATCCAAACCTACATGGCCCTGTGTGAAAAAGTAATTGCCCCCTGAACCTAATAACTGGTTGGGCCACCCTTAGCAGCAATAACTGCAATCAAGCGTTTGCGATAACTTGCAACGAGTCTTTTACAGCGCTCTGGAGGAATTTTGGCCCACTCATCTTTGCAGAATTGTTGTAATTCAGCTTTATTTGAGGGTTTTCTAGCATGAACCGCCTTTTTAAGGTCATGCCACAACATCTCAATAGGATTCAGGTCAGGACTTTGACTAGGCCAATCCAAAGTCTTCATTTTGTTTTTCTTCAGCCATTCAGAGGTGGATTTGCTGGTGTGTTTTGGGTCATTGTCCTGTTGCAGCACCCAAGATCGCTTCGGCTTGAGTTGACGAACAGATGACCGGACATTCTCCTTCAGGATTTTTTGGTAGACAGTAGAATTCATGGTTCCATCTATCACAGCAAGCCTTCCAGGTCCTGAAGCAGCAAAACAACCCCAGACCATCACACTACCACCACCATATTTTAATGTTGGTATGATGTTCTTTTTCTGAAATGCTGTGTTACTTTTACACCAGATGTAACGGGACACGCACCTTCCAAAAAGTTCAACTTTTGTCTCGTCGGTCCACAAGGTATTTTCCCAAAAGTCTTGGCAATCATTGAGATGTTTTTTAGCAAAATTGAGACGAGCCTTAATGGTCTTTTTGCTTAAAAGTGGTTTGCGCCTTGGAAATCTGCCATGCAGGCCGTTTTTTGCCCAGTCTCTTTCTTATGGTGGAGTCGCGAAGACTGACCTTAATTGAGGCAAGTGAGGCCTGCAGTTCTTTAGATGTTGTCCTGGGGTCTTTTGTGGCCTCTCGGATGAGTTGTCTCTGCGCTCTTGGGGTAATTTTGGTCGGCCGGCCACTCCTGGGAAGGTTCACCACTGTTCCATGTTTTTGCCATTTGTGGATAATGGCTCTCACTGTGGTTCGCTGGAGTCCCAAAGCTTTAGAAATGGCTTTATAACCTTTACCAGACTGATAGATCTCAATTACTTTTGTTCTCATTTGTTCCTGAATTTCTTTGGATCTTGGCATGATGTCTAGCTTTTGAGGTGCTTTTGGTCTACTTCTCCGTGTCAGGTAGCTCCTATTTAAGTGATTTCTTGATTGGCAGTAATCAGGCCTGGGGGTGACTACAGAAATTGAACTCAGGTGTGATAAACCACAGTTTAGTTATTTTTTAACAAGGGGGGCAATCACTTTTTCACACAGGGCCATGTAGATTTGGAGTTTTTTTTCTCCCTTAATAACGTAAACCTTCATTTAAAAACTGCATTTTGTGTTCAATTATGTTATCTTTGACTAATAGTTAACGGTTTTTGATGAGCAGAAACATTTAAGTGTGACAAACATGCAAAAGAATAAGAAATCAGGAAGGGGGCAAATAGTTTTTCACACCACTGTATATAGAGAAATATATTTTCTTTGCGTAAAGGACGCATCTCGCGGTCTGCGTACATGGAGTTCTCCCTGTGCTTGGTGAGTTTCCTCCAGGTACTTTGTTATGTCTACCACAGTCCAAAGACATGCAGAATAAGCTAATGTGTGTGTGCCCTGCGATGGATTGGCACCCAGAATGTACCCTGCATCATGCTATAAGATGATGATACACTCTCCTGAGATAGGCTCCAGGTATGCCTCGACCCTGTTCACAGGCTTAATCAGTTGATGTTAGTCTTTCGGGTGCTGATCATTGAGATGTCGCCACAGCGAAACATCCGATCCAGCACAGGTTTTACACAGGATGCCCTTCCTGATGCAACCCTCCTATTTAACTGCATCCAGTGGCTGGGTTTGGGCATTGAGAAGGAACTGAACCTGGGCCTTTCACATGGCAGGCAAAA
This sequence comes from Channallabes apus, assembly GCA_030522415.1. NCBI lineage: Eukaryota > Metazoa > Chordata > Actinopteri > Siluriformes > Clariidae > Channallabes > Channallabes apus. The sequence goes on along the minus strand of CM060111.1, from coordinate 30,134,196 downwards.
AAACTCCACATGTCCAGGGCCACCAATGCCCACTCAAAGGATAAGGGGTATAGGAGGTGACTGAATGAATGAAGTGAATATTATACACAGTAAATATAAAGTGCATTGGCGCCCTCTGGTGTGCGCAATATAATTTCTAGGCTATTTCTTCATTTTTTTAAATAGCTAAAACATCCTAACATATTTTTTTGTAGTGTATCCTATAATTTTGCATATTTTAAATAGTACATTGAACATAGAATTTAAATTTTCTGACTCTATCTTTAGGAAAAGGGGCTATGGGTGAATCTGATTGGTCGGTAGTGCTTGTAATCCCGCCTTCTAACTCTAATAGTCATAATTGATTGGGTGTTTACACTAGTCTTCCACATCGCGGAAAGATGGGCGTGTTTCTACAGGATATCTAAGTGCCCTAGGTAATGGGCACTATGTCGTCTTCCAATGGTTTGTGTAGGGCCTCTACGTAGGGAGCGTATGGATAATTGGAATAGAACAAGCAGTGTTTGGCAAATCAGTGGACACATCCTGAGGCGGCAAGTTTTAATGTGTAGTAACAAGTAGGAAATGGAATTAATAGCTAATAGCTAACGCTAGACACGAGTTTTCAACTCGGTTATAAAACGACATCGATATGTTTGGCTGACGATAAATATCGTGTTTTTTTTTTTTTTACGTTAACGTTTTAGTTCGTTTTTAATGCGTTTCCGGGTTAATAGGTGAAGAGGGGAGTTAGCCTGTTAGCTAGCAGGTTTCTCTGAGGTACTTGAGGAAGCTCGGGTTTCCTGTCAGGATTTTAATTAATTATCATTAATTTTGTTTTATTTACCTTTAAGTATTTGTAATGTTGTTGTTGTTAAATGCAGTTTGCTAAGTTAGCTGTTAGGACAAGATGTTGTGGTCTCAGGTTTGTTTTGGTTGTTAAAGTCTCTGAGGTAAAACATAATTATAATAATATAGGCAGGGAGTGTTCAAGTCAAACCGGGATTGTGCAGAATATTACAACACAGTTATGTGAGTAAAAACTCCCTTTATTTCTCTATATAATCTCCTGTTACACCTTAACGATTTGTCAAGACCGACTGCCTGTCTGATTCACGTCTGAAACGCTTGTCTCCCAGGAACTCCTTTAACTATTAACTTCCGCAAGTTGGCGACAAATTATTCGATGATTTTTAAGGATCAGGCTTTAGGAACCTGATGGGAACGAATCTCCACAGCGCACTGTGCTTGAATTCTAATGTAAATGTCGTGTCATTCCCAAGAAATTTCATCCCGGTTTGATTTGAACGCCCCATGTACAGTATAATGACATCAGTTAGTGGCAAGTGAAATACACCTCACATTTAGATCTGTGGCTATTTCTTTGTGTCGTGTTGTTTGTCTATTCATTAATTAATTTTTTTTTAAAGCCCAGTGTCGTCTTCATCTAAGATGCCACATTAACAGCCAAAAGTGAAAATGTTCGATGACTTCTTCCATCGCACTGAAACAGGTATCTTTTTATAATTTGTAGGTGTTTAACAGTACAGCAGTACCTCGGTGTATGGATTTGATTTGTTCCACATGTGAGTTCTTAAAGGTAAAATTTTGTATTGTGAAACCGACCATCAAAAGGTTATAAAGTATACAATGCAAAAAAAAAAATAAATAAATAAAAACATCGCCAGCTTTATTAAAAATTGTGGCTGCGCTGCAAGTTATTGAGGAATACATCATGAGGAAAAGGGAGCCACTTTCAGTTTAGTTTTTTAATGCAGTCGGTGCCATGAGGATGTCATTTATAAATTACTGTTGAGTAAGGTTTAATGTCTATTTATTTCATATTTTACTATTTAAGTCATATGAGTGTTTTTATGTGCAAAAATATAATTTCAGCGTTGGAAAATGGTAATACTGGGTATAAATAAAATTTCTGGGTTGCTTGAATGGATTATCCATGATAATTATCCAGATTATTATTTCCTGTGTGAAAATTTGCATCACAATATGAAATTCCATCTTAAGACCACGCACTGCACCACGTTCCCTCCGATCCTCCAGCACTTCTCGCCTCATCCCACCATCTCTCAGGGATCGAGTGCGGCAATCATCCAGGCTCTTTTCTGTTCTGGCACCTAGGTGGTGGAACGAACTTCCTCTAGATGTCCGTACAGCAGAGACTTTGACTATCTTGAAACGACGACTCAAGACGCATCTGTTTCTCCAGTACTTGGACTAACCCCCCCCCCCCCCCCCCCCCCAAAAAAAAAAATCCCTCTTCCCAGTTGTGTGGTGTAAACTTTAAAGCACTTTTTGTAAGTCGCTCTGGATAAGAGCGTCTGCCAAATGCCTAAATGTAAATGTAAGACCTCGCCTTCCGGAACGGATCAAATTCGCATGTCTAAATTTTGTTTGAGTTCATTTGAGTTTATTGCCAGTTAGTGCAATAATATCACTAGTAAAGAGCAGTGAAGATTGGCAAGAAAATAATGTTGCTTTGTATGAAACTAGACCTTTAGACAAAATAATAAAAAATTATATACAGTATTGTTAAAAATCAAAATAGCCATGGGATACTGTCCACCGAATCCAGGGTTGGGGCTTTAAATCTCACCTCCACTCTCTCTCTCTCTCTCTCTCTCTCTCTATATATATATATATATATATATATAGGGGCAGTGGTGGCTCAGTCGGTTAAGGCTGTGGGTTACTGGGTTACTGATCGGAAGGTCGGGGGTTCGAACCCCAGCATCGCCAAGTTGCCGCTGTTGAGCCCTTGAGCAAGGCCCTTAACCCTATCTGCTCCAGGGGCGCTGCTCCGTAAGCTGCTGACCCTGCACTCTGACCCCAGTTTCCTAATTGGGATATGTGAAAAATTTAGCAATTTCCCTCTGGGATTAATAAAGTTCTATAAAATAAAAAAAAAATTAAAATTAAATATATATATATATATATATATATATATATATATATACATATATACATACACACACAGTTCAAAGATGTTCTGTAGGCTTATTGACATTTCCAAATTGCTCATGGTGTGTGAATGTGTGTGCTTGTGCCCTATGATGGTTTGGAACCCGATCTATTGTGTGTTTCCCGAAGATGAAGGGCCTGGATAGATACACAGAGTGGGAGGGGTAGATCATAGTTGGATGGATGGAGTGTGTAGATTGTGACCTCTGGTGTTCAAGCAGTGCCATTACAATAGACACAAATAATAATTATAATTATAACAATGTTAGTTTGCTGATGTTCGAGGTGACATAGTGTTACTGCAGATCGTTACACCCCTAATCCACACCCTTTGTGCTCTTTGTTCTCTCACAAAATATTTTCTGTTTGTTTGTTTTTTATTGAAGAACTTGGGCCACTCAACCCGGACTGGTTTGAGGAGTTGACGTTGAGAGCTTTTGAAGCTGGACGTAATAACTCCAATGTTGTCGAAGATGAAACCTCGACGCGTAAAGACGAAGGTGCGTTCAGAGCTCCAGCTAAGACGCCGGTCTTGGACAGTCAGATGTGTTCAACACCCAGGATATTTCGGCGCGGACAGCAACATTCTCCTGCATCGTGTCTCGAAGATTCTCTCGATTCGGGTAGGGTAAATTTACTGTCCATTTTATTAGGAACATCTGCACAGTGATGCATAGATTTAATCAGCCAGATGTTGTTCTTCAGGTCAAGAGCTTCAGTTAATTTTCACATCAGACAGAGTGGAGAAAAATGATTGTTGCTTCTAGATGGTCTTGTTTGAGTATTTTTAGGATATATTGATTATTTTGGGAGGTATTTCACAGCAATCTCTGAGTTTACACAGAAGAGAGTGAAAAAACAATCTGACTGGCAGTTCTGTGGGTGAAATGCTGAATAATTAAAAAAAATTCCTTTATTCACAGGAATGCAGAACCTGCTTTCTGTTCCACCAGGTGCAGACTCCAGCCCGTGTCTGTTTGGCTTAGCTAAAGACAGGTAACCTGTACTTGCTTTAATAATTTAATAATAAGTAAACTTCTATCCAAAATAAATAAGCAAACTGGTTTGTGGTCGTAAGTCATTAACCAGCCTTTGGCTTTGACTTTTTACTTTACACAAACTATTTCAGAATATTAACAATACTGTGTTTTTGTGGTGTCCAGGCTCCTGATTTGTCCATTCCTGTGTTTCAATGTCACATTTGAGAAATATATACACAACATGTTTCCATTTTTGTTTCTCTAGCCAGCAGTTTGAAAAAGGTTGGGGATCCCTGAATACAAGTGATTTCTTGGGTAAGAATCAAAGCTATTGTTTATAAATACTGTTTCCTTTTTTTCTGCACAGTAGGGCTTGTTAATCAGGATTTTTTTTCTAGGGGAAGTGAGATTATCTTGTTTCTTTCACACAGTTCCTGCATCATTTCTTGCCTTTGTTTTTAATTCTAATTTATTTGGTAGCTTTTGTAAATATTTTAAATGTTTATTTGAAACCAGATATTTACATACATTTCAGAAAAAAATAACTTTTTTTTTCTTTACTCTCAAACATTAAATCAAAGTAAACTTTTTCTGTTTTAGATCAATAAATATTAACATTTTCCTTTAATAATAATAATTATCATCATCATCTTTGGCAAGTTGCTGTGGTACAAGTGGAATAATTAAATTCTATTTTATTTATATAGCGCTTTTAACAATGGTCATTGTCTGAAAGCAGCTTCACAAAATGAAAAGAAAATTAACATGTATAATAATAAATTCTAGTCTGTGCTATTATGCAAAAATTTAACTCATGCCCTGTTACATCTCATCAGCATGCATTATTTTTGTATAACTTTCTTTTTGCATATACATGATCTGAACTCTTCATTCTGTACATCTTTTAATATGCTTTTTGTCTACTTGTTCATTATTACAGATCTACTTGACACACCAACAGGTTTAAAAGTAAGACACATTCCCGTGTTATCTTCTCATCTATTTATAATCAGAATCTTTTTGATAAATCCAAACTTTTAATCTAATCCTGTAAATCAACATTGTAAACATCAATCTTTTTTTTTTTTTTTTTTTAACAGACCCAGGCTTCGTCTGCACAGCGGATCTGCGAGAGCCTCGGCGCTCAGTTAAATCCCGATCTGTCTTGGAGCAGCTCCTTTAACACACCATCAGCTCTCACCCCCACTGTTATTTTGTGTAAGTGTGGACTGAAGGTGCTGTTGTTTTTCAAGAGACTAGAAGAAGAAAGAAATGTAAATAAACCGAATTGTATTTCTGTTATGACAGCCAAAAGAGAAGACCAGTCTCCATCAGTAAGTTTTCTCAGAGACAAAGAAGTGATTGTAAGTGGAAGATTAAACACGTTTATTCACTTTAAATATGGGTGAAGGGTTTGCACATGAGGCGAAATTTAGTACAAAATGACAGGGCATTTTTGTTATTATATTATTTATTATTTCAAGATTTTGTTATTATTATTTATACTTGGGTGTCTCAAAATAATGGAAATTCAGTACCTTTATAAAAAAAAACGTTCTTATCACTTTTCTCTCTTTTTTTTTTTTTCTTCTTTTTTTAAAATACAGATTGTCCGAAAGCTATTTCCATCACTCTCAAAAGGCACGGACGCATCCAGTGCGCAACAAAACGGTTAGTCTTGTGTATACTGCGTTCCAAATTATTACGCAAATGATATCTTTCTCTGATTTTCATAATTAGTAAATGCAAATGACAGTCAGTATAATTTTCTAGTCATCAACTATTAGGGTATAATTAGAATTTTATTGAACAAACCTCCTAATGATAACAATATTTATTTGAAAAATAAAAAACTGAAAATGCACTGTTCCAAATTATTATGCACAACAGAGTTAAAACATTTTATAGGTTGTAAAGAACAGCTTTACACAAAATAATTATTTAAGTTTGTATGGAATGTGAATGTGTATGAATAAAAATGGTTAGATAGTCCCTGGTGAGCAAGCCGCGGGCGATAGAGGGAAGGAAAAACTCCCTGAGATGGTAATAGAAAGGAACCAGACTCAACAGGGATCTGGGTGAAACAGATAGCAGGAAATGATCTGCATTCATACAGTGTGTTAGGTGGCAGGCAGTTCAGCTATAATAGTTCATGTTAATTGATGTTAAAATGGAGTCCAGATAGTTATTGGAGACTCAGATAGACTTGTAGAAAGTTCCAGTCCTGAACTATCGGATTGTCAAGTCCTCAGAGAAACAGCTGCTAACACCAGTCGAGGCCAGAACCGTCTTCTAAGTAGAGAGAATCATCCCCAGACACCAGACGCATCCCAAAGAGACACACGGGGCATCCATGTGACGAGATCTCCAACCAGAAGCGGGGCACCAGGATGTATCAGACAGGTCCAGAGGGCAGAGGGAGTCTGGATCACTGGCAGCTCAGGAATGACATGTGTAGCTCGACAGAGAGAGAGAAAGAGTGACAAGGGGAGACAGGGGGAGAGAGGAAAGAGAAAGAGGGGGAGGAAGAGAAGAAGAGGAGAGATGGCAGTTAGGTATGGTCACAGTCAAATAATGTATAATGTGAATGCATATTTACTGTAGAGTGCAAGCAGGGACTCCGGCAGGACTAGCTATGACAGCATAACTAAAAGGGAGAGCCAGAAGGAAACACAAACATGAGGGGGAACTGAGATGTAAAGCAAACAATCACCTTACAGTCAACAAACCTGAGTGATCAAATGAGAGTGAGGAAGACAGCATCTAAACATACCAGTTAACCATAATACTCTACGTCCATGAGTCTCCCAGATCTGCTCCTTTACCTATGGCAAATCTATCTATAAAAATGCTTGGCTAAATGAATAGGTTTTTAGCCTAGACTTAAACACTGAGACCCAAACACTATTTGGAAGACTATTCCATAATTTTGGGGCTTTGTAAGAAAAAGCTCTGCCCCCAGCTGTAGTTTTCACAATACGCGGTACTGACAAGCAGCCTGCATCCTTTGATCGAAGTAGGCGTGGCGGATCGTAAGACACTAGCAGTTCGCTCAGATACTGCGGCGCGAGACCATTTAATGCTTTATATGTCAAGAGTAGTATTTTGAAATCAATGCGAAATTTCACAGGGAGCCGATGCAGTGAAGATAGGATAGGAGTGATGTGCTCAGGAAGCATGTAAAGGGAAAAAAAGCAGTGGGCCTAAAACTGAACCCTGCAGAACGCCAAAGTCCACTAGAGAACATGCAGAATAATCACGATTTAAGTCTACATACTGATAACGATCGGTCAAATAGGATCTGAGCCAGGAGAGGGCTGTACCCTTAATTCCTACTACATTTTCTAATCTGTGAAGAAGAATAGCATGATCGATGGTGTCAAAAGCTGCACTGAGGTCGAGTAATACAAGCATACAATAGTTACACAACCCTGATCAGAGGCCAATAGGAGGTCATTTACTACTTTAACGAGTGCTGTTTCTTTGCTGTGATGAGGCCTAAATCCTGACTGATACAGTTCATGTATGTAATTTCTATGTAGATATGAGCATAGCTGCTCAGCTACTATCTTTTCCAGAATCTTGGAGATAAAGGGGAGGTTTGATATTGGCCTGTAATTGGACAGCTGACAGGGGTCGAGGTCAGGTTTCTTAATTATTGGTTTGATAACTGCTAATTTAAAAGATTTTGGAACATAACCAATGCTGAGTGAGGAATTAATTATTCTCAACAGTGGTTCTGTTATTACTGGTACCATCTGTTTAAGAAAATGTGTCGGTATTGGATGCAATATACAGGTTGATGAATTTGCATAAGAGATGAGTGAACTTAGTTCATTCTCATCAAGGGGAGTAAAGTATTGTAGGTTCCAATCTGACATGGCTAGGTTAACATTTGCCTCAATTTTATGCCTGATATTTATAATTTTATTATTAAAAAAGTTCATGAAGTCCTCACTATTGCATGATGTTGTTGTGGAGATTTCTGTAGTGGTCTTATTTCTGGTTAATTTGGCTACGGTATTAAATAAAAATCTAGGATTATTTTTATTTTCTTCTATAAGAGTGGAGAGATACGTTGATCTAGCTACACTAAGAGCTTTCCTATAGTTCAGGATGCTCTCTTTCCATGCTATTTGAAATACTAACAATTTAGTTTGACGCCAATTACGCTCTAATTTCCAAACGGTCTGTTTTAAAGTGTCCGTGTGATCGTTATAGCAGAGAGCGAGTTTCTTATCTCTAATAATTTTTCTTTTAGCATCTAAGGTACAATGAAATGTCGACTCTAAATATTCAGTCGCCTGATCGAGTTCTGTGGAGTCAGACGGTGATCTAATCGAAGTTGGTAACTCTGGGAGATTACTGATAAAACTCTTTGTGGTAGTTGATGTGAATGTACGTTTAATACGGTAGCGCGGTGCTGTGTGTACATTATCACTGTGACACACTTGAATTGAGACAAGATAGTGATCTGAGATAATTTCAGACAGTGGAATTGTGAATACATTTCTTATACTTAATCCGAAGAATATTATTAAGTCTAAAGTGTGACCTGCTTTATGAGTGGGTCCTACTACACACTGATTTACGCCTACTGAGTCCAGTATGGACATAAATGCTGTTCTCAGAGGGTCTTCTGGATTCTCAAAATGAATGTTAAAATCTCCAGCAATTAACTCTTTGTCTACAGAAACGACTAGGTTTGAGATTAAATCTGCAAATTCACTAAGAACTTCAGAATCTGGCCCTGGAGGTCTGTAAATTATAATTAGTGGAATCGACTGAGCTGACTTAATATACTTAAATACACTTATGTTACTATAGAGAATTTCAAATGAATTAAATTTGTGTCCATGTTTTTGTACGATAGACAGATTATCATTGTAAATAACTGCGAAGCCTCCTCCTCTACCAGTTAACCGAGGCTGGTGTATGTAGCTGTGTCCAGGAGGACTAGCTTCATTTAGAGCTACATACTCGTCCTGTTTAATCCATGTTTCAGTTAAACAGAGTATATTAAACGCCTGATCTGTGATAATTTCATTAACAATAACCGCTTTTGATGCGAGAGATCTCATATTTAACAATCCTAGCTTCAGATCAGAGGTGCCGGCGGCGCATTCAGTATGATCCGAGTTTGTGGTCTTTATGTTAATTAAATTAAATTCTGAGTCTTTCTACATTTTTGCTTAGATCGGGGAACAGACACAGTCTCAATAAGGTGAACCCTGAGTGACGACTCTATGCAGCTAGCAGACGGTTGGTTTAGCCTGTCTGTCTGCTCCCTGGCCTGGGCTCTGGATTGTCACTGATTAACTAGACCTCTCCTGAGACTATGAGCTATACTACAGGAAATGAGAGCAGCACCTTCCCGAGTGCGATGGACACCGTCCCGCCCTAACAGGCCAGCTTTGCCCTCAAAAGTCTTCCAATTGTCTATGTAGCCCACATTATTTTCGGAGCACCACCTGGACATCCAGTGGTTCAGCGACCATAACCTGCTGTAAGCTATGTCGCCACGTCTCATTGGGATGGGACCAGAGCATATTACTTCACCGGACATCGCCTTTGCTAATTTAAACACCTCTGTAAAGTTACTCTTGCTAACCTCTGACTAACGAAGGCGTATATCGTTAGCTCCAGCATGTACCACTATCTGAGAGAACCTGTGCTGTCCTAGAGCCCTAAGATTACCTGCTATGTCCGGTGCTCTGGCTCCCGGGATACACCTAACCACTGCCGCTGGCGCCCCTTAAGGTCTAGCTAATGTCACGTGCCTCAGTATAGAGTGTCCTATAACCAGAGCTCTTTCAGGTTTCTCAACGGGTGCAGCACTGAGGAGAGCAAACCTGTTGGACACGTGAAGCGTAGAGGAGGTGTGCTCCGGTGGGCTAGCCTTAGCGTTAGCTTTGGCTGAACGAGTATGCCGCCGAGTCGTCACCCACTCGCCCCGCTGTGAGGGCTCTAATGCCGGAGTCGGGGGCTGTTTATCTCCGCCTGTGGCACCCAGACTGTCGGCTACGGGAATAACGCTGCTCTCACACTCCCTAACCCTCTCTAAAGTCTGGATGCGCTCCTCTAACACTGATATCTTCTCTGTCAGAGTGCTAACTAACACACACCTATCACAAATAAAGTTATCACTAATGACTGAGGAAGAATGTCTAAACATCCTGCACTCTACACACTGAACGAGCTGAATGGTAGACATTATAACGTACTCTGTGTCGGAGTTTTAGTTGTTTGGAGCTGAATTCCGTTTGTTGTTCTTAGCCGAGGAAACTCGTGCGTTCATCCACTCGTCTTACATAGTGGATCTGTTTTATTTCTGTTTGAACACAAGTTCCTAACAGGTCATGTTACATCTTAACTTAGGACCCCTTCTTTGATATCACCTTCACAATTCTTGCATCCATTGAACTTGCATCCATTGCCAGGGGTAGCTCAGTGGTTAACGCATTGGACTACGGTTCGGAAGATCCCAGGTTCAAACCCCATACCCACCAAGTTGCCACTTTTGGACCCTTGAGCAAGGCCCTTAACCCTTAACTGCTCAGATGTGTAATGACATGTGTAAATGTATGTCGCTCTGGATAAGAGTCTTCTAAATGTAAACTTGTGGGTTTTTGGACAGTGTCTGCTTGAATTTCTTTGCGGGATGTCAGAATAGCCGCCCAGAGCTGCTGTTTTGAATCAAACTGCCTCCCACCCTCATAAATTCTCAATGGTGTTGAGATCAGGGGAGGATTGTGGCCACACCATGAGTTTCTCATCTTTTATTCCCATAGCAGCCAATGACACAGAGGTATTCTTTGCACCATGAGATGGTGCATTGTCGTGCATGAAGATGATTTTGCTATGGAAGCCACGGTTCTTCTTTTTGTACCATGGAAGAAAGTGGTTAGTCAATATACTTTGCAGAGGTCATTTTCACAACTTCAGGGACCCTAAAGTGGCCTACCAGCTCTCTCCCCATGATTCCGGCCCAAAACATGACTCCGGCACCTCCTTGTTGACATCGCAGCGTTGTTGGGACATGGTGGCCATCCACCAACCATCCACTACTCCATCCATCTGGACCATCCAGGGTTGCATGACACTCATCAGTTAACAAGACTGTTTAAAAACTTGTCTTCATGTATGCCTGGGGCCACTGCAACCGGTTCTGCTTGTGAGCATTGATTAGGGGTGGCCGAATAGTAGGTTTATGCACAACTGCAAGCCTCTAAAGCAGTGGTTCTCAAAGTGTGGGGTGCGCCCCACTAGTGGGGAATACAGACATGACAGGTGGGGCGCAATGAACAGGAGGAAATTCGTGGAAAATAATAGGAAAGTTCCTATTCTAATTCGTGCTTTTCTTTATTGATAATGAAAAGCGTACGCTCAAAACTAAACAATCACACACAAATAAATGGATCATTAATACAACTAAATTTAAAATAACTTCAGTTGGGGGCCGGAAGAAAAAGTGGAACCATAGTGGAACAATAATGGTTTAACGTCGGACAAACTTGAGCAGCGCTGCTCGAATCACAAACCTGCGTGACCCACTGGGCATCGCTGCGCGACTCTGACAGAAATAAACCGCGCCGACCATCAAAATACATTTTACCCCGCTGGGATGCGCACGAACAATCCAGGCATGGCAAGGCGGAAACAATATTAAACATTCCTGACATTTTAAATAAATTGTTTTTAAATAAAACACAGTGGGTCGCGCAGGTTTGTGATTCGAACGGTGCTGCGCGATCCACCGGGCTGCGCAATCCACCGGGCTGCGCAAATAAACCAGATCATCACTGCGCTATCCAGATAGTTGCGCTGCGCTGTATTTGCGCAGATATTTGGTTCAATCGGGTGCCGCGGTTTCGTCCCACTTTTGATGTGTTTGGCTTCACATACACTTCGACAATGGAAGAAGACGCTGCAGCAGCAGTGAGTTTGCTTACATGTGACAAAACCAAGAACGAGGAGATTGTAAAGAAAAAAAGTGCATCGTCTGTGGTGTGGAATTGGTTTGGGTATAAGAAAAGTTATACGAATGAGACGAACGTGATTTGGAAGGTACGCAAGTGCACTGTTTTAACAAGTGGTGGAAACACGTCAAACCTTTTCTATCATCTGGAATCCAAAACGAATATGGCCAAAGTAAAGAAATGTGGCAAACCTCAGCAATTCACAGTTTAAATAAAATTACATAAAAAAAATGAAATTATGTAAAACAATTTCTTTGTGTTTTCATTTTTATTTATGCATTTTCAGATACAAATTGCTATATTGTGATATATATCGTTATTGAGGTAGAAAATCACTTCTACCGTGTTAGAAGATTTTGGTTATATTGCCCACCACTAATGAAGCCTAACTTCAGCTTGGGTTCATGGTGGTGATGGTGGGGGCAGAGAGACCCGTGTGTGTTTTGTGTCTTAAACTGCTGGCAGCAGACCGCATGAGACCCAACAAATTAGGAAGACACTTAGAGACAACACACTCCAGTCACGTTAATAAACCACTGGACGTCTTTGAAAGAAAGCTGGCAGAATACAGACAGCAGGAGAATCGCATGGTAAAATCTGAATCAGTGGACAGCAAAGCACAAATGGCTTCATTCAAAGGTGCATACAGAATTGGCCAGTGCAAAACAACTACAAACGATTGCTGAGCAGAAAATAAACATGGGGTCAATTATGCAAAGATAAGTGACAACGTAAGCCTTGTAACAATTGCACGTGAATTTTATCTTTTTTTAACTTGGTGGTGTTTGATCGTATTGGTTTAGGAATTTATATTTCAATAAACAGTAAACTTGGCCGATTTCATTATTATTTTGTTGACAAGTGGGGCTTGAAAATTCGCTCACCCCCTTAAGTGGGGAATGACAGAAAAAGTTTGAGAACCACTGCTCTAAAGGATCCTACACCTTGTGGTTCGCGGGACTCCAGAGGCACCAGCAGCATCAAATACCTGTTTGCTGCTTTGTAATGGCATTTCAGCAGCTGCTCTCTTAATTCGATGAATTTGTCTTGCAGAAACCTTCTTCATTCTGCCTTCATCTGCACGAACCTGTCTGTGCTCTGAATCAGCCACAAATTTCTTCACAGTACGATGATCACACTTAAGTTTTCATGAAATATCTAATGTTTTTATACCTTGTCCAAGGCATTGCAATATTTGACGCTTTTCGGCAGCAGATTGCTTGAAACCTGTGGCCTGCTTAATAATGTGGAACAACCTTCTTCAGTACTTTTCCTTTAATTTGGTTCATCTGGCAAACTAATTGTCATGTGTCTGAGATTCATCTCAGTGATCCAACGAGCCCTGAGACACAACACCATCCATGAGTTTAATTTAAAAACTAAACATTTAATGTTTGACACTTGTATCCAATTTGCATAATAATTTGGAATGTGGTGTATATACACTACCAGTCAAAAGTTTGGACACCCCGTCTAATTCCATGGTCTTTCCATGATTTCTATTTTTTCTACATTGTAAAAGAGAATGTAAGGCCTCCAAAATATACAATTATCTCTTATGAACAGTTGATATTGAGATGTATCTGCTACTTCTGCTCTATAAATCCTTCATAACGGCTCTAATCGGAGGTGCTGTTTGTTAATTGGTGATTTCTGAGGTGCTGGTAACTCTAAATGAACTTCTCTGCAGCAGAGGTAAGTTTTGGTCTTGTTTTTATTGGGAAGGTCCTCATGAGAGCCAGTTTCATTATGGTGCTTGATGAGTTTTGTAAATGCAGTTGACCGTACTGGTAGTATGTATGACATATGTATGTACATTATGGCATGTACGAATGGACCATGGTTCTATGAACATTCACATTGTTTTTTGGCCACATGATGGCAGTGTTGGAGAAAGTGGACAGAGATTTAGTCAGGTGTATTGGTATGCTTTACATTGTTAATCCGTGTCAAAGGCGTATAAGACTCACTTGTCAGACTTAAGAATAAATCCGACTTACGAACGTCCTTTATCGTTATTTCATAGTTTTGAAATCTCCAGTATTGGTTTAGAATGTTGAAAATAAATCACTAAACAACAAAAAATAAAAAACATTAAATAAGAAGGGGTTTCCAAAATTTTGACTGGTACTGTACGGTATTTATCCATGTACTTGGATGTGCTGTGAGGAACAAATTTTAAGTCTAGAATTACAATTCTACAATTTAAATTTCCTGTCAAATTTTTCCCCCTCACAGACGAGAGTTTCCAGGCAGACGAACAAAAATCTGATTCATCCTTTGAGAATAAACATGGTGTTTGGAAGCAGACAGTGCCAGATGCGATAACTGACGGCACGGTGCGCAACACGGTGGAGAACGTCCTTCACGGCAGCGAAGACGTGCTGTCATTCTTCTTCACGAACAGCGGCTCGGCCCTGCGAAGGGTTAAAACCCAGGAACGGAAAAAGAGAGCGAACGGTGTTTCTAAAGATGTAAAGTCCCGTGATGATCCTGTCGCACTAGATCACACTACAGATTGTACACCAGCATCAAAGACGGACACTAACGCCGGCGTTGTGATTTTAAAGTCACCCTTATTTCCAAGTCAGCTTAACGATAAGGATTTCACACAGTGGACTCCGCTCAGTTTATCCGACATCCAAGACCCAAAGACAAACCAGGTCTGTGTTTCTGGAATACTGAGTAAACTCGCTGGTCCTCAGGTAGACTCCTCACCTGAGTTTAATAAACACATCGCACAGTCTTCCTTACACGTGTCCGAGCAACAGCCGGCCTCTCCTAATCAGTGTCATGAGAAGTCTCAGGGACGAAGTTCTTTCCTGGAGGCGTCTCCGGCACTCACCTTCTCGAGAAAAACAAGGAAGTTCATGTATCGAGTACAAAATACACTAAAAAGTGAAAGAATAAACAGTGTCAATGGTAGGTTTAAAAAATTTTTTTTTTATACTTTCTTATATGTTCTTATCTGTTATACCGTTAAACCTCGGACTGCGAGCATTATGCTTTCCGGAATTAAGCTTGTTAATCCAAAGCATGAAATGATGGAAACTCTGATGATTCGACCCACCGCGCGGAAATAATCATATAAAAATGATTAATTAATACATTAGTAAAAATAAAACTACAATCTGCAGTTTACCGTTAAAGAGTTATCGCTGGTGTGAGCAAGACAAGAGAGAGGGGGAGGAGGTGGGGTGTTATTGTGTAGGATGACTTTCACACTCACACACACACACAAAACAAATTAAAAATGCTATATGCGCACACACCTGGTCACAGTGTTATTGTAAACAGTACACACGATGATTACCCATAATCCCGCAGCGCGAGAGAGAAGAACTATCGGCTCAGTCGTGATCATGTGACATTCGGGAGACGAAGCGTACATATAGTACGGTACTCGTATTTCAAGACCTCGCTCGTTTATCCAGTTAAAAAGTTTTGCTTGTCGTGGTAAATTGCTCGCCCTATCATCCGGAGATTGCTGGTTCGAACCCCGAGTGAAGCTGTTTTCCTCTCACAGCCGGAGGCACAGAGGGAGCTGATTGGCCGAGCTCTCTCAGTGGGGAAGGATGAGCGGTATTAGTGCTCCCACATTAATCACGGCTCTACAGCTAATCAGGGCGTCTGTGAGCTCGCGCACGCAGAAGGAGCAGCTAGCGCTTTCCTCCGATTGTGTTACTCAGCCCCTAATGGTGCGTGAGCAAGCAGTTCGAAATGATGCGGTCAGCTGACGTCACGCGGTTCGGAGGAAACACGTGATAGTCTTCAGCCCTCCCGGCTGAGTGGTAGTGGTAGCCTTAATGTGGGAGCCCCCTAGTGATGGAGAGGAATTGGCCACGACTAAATTAGGGAGAAAATTGGGAAAAAATCCCCCCCCCCAAAAAAAAAAAACATTTGGAGACCAAGTAACTCTCTATCCAAGGTTTCACTGTATACATTTTTAATTTAATTTATTTTTTAACCAGGTCTCTCTCTTTAGATGACGTTGCTGGAAAACCCAACCAGGACTCCTGTCAGGGTCACCGCGAGGAAGCCACAGAAAGCACTATTAAAAGTCTTAGCTTCGACCCTGACCTCGACACGACGCAGCTTTGCCGAGCGTTCGAGGAGGATTTCACTCAGGAACTGAACGTGTCAAAACCTCCACATGAACTCGGACAGAGCAGCCGTGTCTCAATGCCAGCTTGCACAACGACAGAATTAAGCAAAACGCAGCTTAAAACTGAACCTGCGATACAGAGTGAAGTTCATGTCGACCACCCGGTAGACGAAGGCATCAGTTTAACAGATATACAGTCGATGGAGAGCACGGTGCGCGACAGCGGCTGTCCTATGGGTTTCAGCACAACGCAGTCATGCGCCGTTACAGAACATCTAAATTCTGGCTTTAAAACGGCAAGTAATAAGCCGATCATAGTGGCACCCAAAGCTTTAGAGAAAGCCAAAGCGGCGTTAGACGAATCTGTAGAGTTAACGACCTACACGGGAGCGACCACAGCTGGTACAATGCAGTGCGATTCTGACAAACCTGTTCTGTTGAACACCGACGGAGAGAAATCGCTTTCAGAAAGCCATCACCACGGACGTGACACTGTAAAATCTGAGGCAGTTGCAGAGGACGTTCCTGACTCGTTCGCCTGGCAGACGAACGAATCCGGCTTCAAGACGGCATCTAACAAAAACATAACCATCTCGTCTGCTAATCTCGAGAAAGCTAAAGACTTTTTCACACAGTTGGATGAAGCCAAGTTCGATTCGCGTCCGTCGTATAACTGCGACTCGAAAATGAGTTGGAAATCACCGCAGCGTTCCACCGGTCATAGGGAAGACAAGGGTTCGTCATCTTTGACAGCATCGCAAACGGCAGATGTGACCGAGCTGTGCAGTATGTTAGAAGAGGCAGGCAGCCAGTACGAGTTTACTCAGTTTAATCACACGAAGATGAACTTTAAATGTCCTGAGAGTGTGCAGCGAGAGAGAGAGTGGGATCACGAGATACTTGATGGTATCGATTTTGACGACAGTTTTAACTGCGATCTAGCAGACAAGCAGCTGACAAAAAGGCATCCCGCCAAGTCAGTCTTAAACGGTCTGACGAGTATTCAGGATATAATTGTTAAAAAGCCTTCATGTGCTAATCCGTCGGAGATACCCGATGACGACAGTGTGCAAAGGAAGACTTTTCGGTCTGGGTTCAAGACTGCCAAGGGAAATGCTGTGATCGTCTCTGAGAAATGTCTGAGCAAGGCGAAAAGCCTTTTTGCAGACATCAAGGATGGCGAAGGAAACGTCGGTCTCGAGAGCAATACCGCTAAACGAAAAGAAAATCAGTCAGGTGATCACCAGGACAATTCTAGCAGGATGACCGTGGAATCTGATCCTGAGCTCAATACTAGGTTAAATCTGGTGTGTAACGGAAAAGCAAACTCAGTGACGAAAGAAGCTAACACCTCAAACGATCAAGCGAATCTGGAAACACTTCAAGGAGATTTAATCCCGAGCAACGCGGTCAATTTTGGGTTTACTACTGCTGGAGGGAAGCAGGTCAAGATCTCGGAGAAAGCTCTTGAAAATGCAAAGAAGCTTCTAAATGAAGCTGCAAATGAAAAAGATTCGGGGAAAAACGCCGCCTCTCTCACTCCAGTACATAATCCGTCTCACGTGCTGGCAGAAGTGCTTCACGATTCAAATACGTCTGACGGATCCTTACCAAAAGGTGGGAAAGAAAATGGCCCAGACATAAAACAGGCAGCGTTTCTGGCTCCTCGGTCCGTCGAAAGTAACGGGTTTCAAACAGCCAAGGGCAAAATGGAGTTGCTCTCGGTAAGCTCAATCCAGAAATCGAAAACCATTTTCGACGATGTTCAAGACGACACGAGAAAAGCAGATGCAACGGACCCGAAGGAAAAGCGTGCCAGACTGGATCTTGGAGAAGACGTGGGCCAGCACGCGTTTGCCAACGGGTTTAAGACAGCCAGCGGTAAAGGAGTGAGGTTTTCCGAAAAAGCTTTAATGAAAGCCAAGACGTTTTTTGAAAGTTGTGATCCTGATTCCGTGGATATTCTTCGAGTAAAAGGAGACGCGACGAGTATGATGGATGACCGCGGCTTCGAGGTGGGTGTGAGAAATGCGACGCGATCGCCTGGAACAGACCTTCTGAATAGAGAGGCGTTAAAGAGAGACTCCACAGATCGGAACCAGTACGTCGAAAGGAAATTCACTAAGACCTCTGGCGAGACTCTTCAACCGCGGGGTTTCAGTAAAGCAGGCGGGGCCACGGTCTCCGTTTCAGCCCGAGCGCTACACAGAGCTACACCAATGCTGGATGATTTAAATGATACTCCATCTGGTGAAAAGAGATTGCGAATATCAGAAGGGAAAACTGTTTCCGAAGACAAGACAGATATTTCAGGAAAACCCTGCGGTTTTAGTACCGCGAGCGGGAGAAAAGTTCCCGTTTCTGAGAAAGCCCTCGAGAAAGCGAAGAGTCTTTTTACTGACTGTGACGTGGATGGATTAGGACCTGATCCTGGTCATCTGTCAACCGCGAAGATGTCGGCAGCAGGTCCTGAGAATACGAGATCAACTGTTAACATTGCCAGTAACAAACTTGTTACTGTGTCGGAAAAGGAGCTGACGAGCAAGAGTGAAGATTCAGTCAACCTTGTGCAAACGAGACAAAATCCAAGTGAATCTTTAGGTTATAATAAAGAACGTGTGCAAGCTGATGCTGAAAAATCTGAAGCGAGATATAAAAACAGGATAGATAAAGACTTGGGAACAGGAAATCCCGGTTTCAGCACAGCCAGCGGAAAAGGCGTTTGTGTGTCGAAGTCAGCCCTGAAGGTAGCTTTAGAGATGTTCAGGGATTGTGATGTAGGACCGGTTACAAATGATCAGGATCAAAGCATCACCGACAAAACACCAGTCGTGCCAAAGACCACAGACGCGAGTCCGTCCCTCCCATCACAGGCCACGCGTGATGATCCTCCTCTCCTCGGCCGGCATTCTTTAAATCTTGATGGATGGACTGTAACCCAGCAGCGGTATTTTGAGCAAGAAGCGATGGCTTGCACTAAGGCACTTTTAGAGGATGATCTCAACGAGAACGGTTTAAGTGGCTCAGACGGCGTCAGGAAAGAAAGTCCCGCTGTAACTCAGGAGACATGTTCAGAGGCGAGGATGGGAACGCGAAAACGGATCTCGGATGGGAAGGCTTTGACCGGTAAGACCTTTCAGAGCCAGATGTTAGGCGGGATTTCGATGTTTATGTCGATGTAACACACTGTTTTAATCTTGTTAAGGTCAACCCCCTTTGAAGAGAAGACTCGTGTCAGAGTTTGAACAGATCTCAGAGGACAGAACTGCGAGTGCTCCGGTGAAATGCAGCCCCAATGGTAGGTGTTGTGAAATGAGCACTTGTATTAATATTATTATTATTTAGCTTATTATTATTTTGCTTGTGAAGCAAAGCATCAATTGTATTATCTTGCAGGCTTATTAAAAAAAACAAAAAAAAAACAAATATTATTTTGTACAAACTTTGACACGTAACTAGTGCTGTACCGTTTGTCTTGGACACATGAAAGAGTTGGCAAATCATGCGGGGTGCTATCACTTTTCTAAGCTGTAGGGCGGGGGGTTGGGGGGGTTAAATTGCCCCTGTCAAAAAAGACTAAACACAGACTTAACATTGAGCCAACTCTGACACATTCTAGCACAGCAAATTTACCACATTTGAAGAGGCTTGCAAGCTGTGTCAGAGCATACCTCACAAGAGGGCATAAATTGTACCCCTGGGGCGCAAGAGGCACCCAAATTTGCCTCATTGATATATAATGGTGAAGGTACTTCCCATTGAAACAGGAAGTGCTCACAGGTGCATTCCCTGCTATGGTAACTTGACTGTGGATCCCATTGTCGTAGAGACCTGAGGGTGGGCTCATTTTACTAACGCAACCAATCAGTTCCTCAGGATCATTGTGAAGCCGGCCAGCCACGCCCTAGCAGCTACTTTAGAGCACCCTAGCAACTGATCCTGTAGTCCAGGTGTGCCCAGCCAGTCGATCACGGTCGACCGGTCGATCGCAGACTGTTTTCCAGTCGATCGTGAGAGTAAACTGCCTTCTGGTTTGTCCTTTGTCTTTCTTCACTGTTTCCACGCCTCAAATCTCAAATAAAACAATAACCTTTATAGACATAGTATTTCTTTAGTGAAGAAACCCTGTACTTATTTTAAAAAGCAGTTCTTTATTTCCCCTTACGAGATCATTGATTACGTTCAGCTCTGCGCTGAAAATTTAAACCGACGGAATTAGTGGCTGAATTTGAAATCGCATACTAACATACTACTCATACTATTTCATATAAATATATGGCAGAAATAGCGAGAGTAGTATGCTAGTACGCTAATCTGAATTTAGCCAGGGTTTTAGCTATAGGCACGTTATTAGTAGGGACTCAGTGTTTAAGTAGAGAAGTTTAGAGAGCTGCAACTTCCTGCAACTTCAACAAATGTTGATATTGTGTGTACACTCATGACCCCTTTTTTTTTTTTTTTTTTTAATGTACAGCGGCATCGGTTGAATTTTGCAGTGAAATAAAGTGTTTTCAGAAAAAAAATTAATGAAGGAAGGTCGCGTTTGTTAAGTAGATTTTAATCGCAAACTCATTAGCGTGTATTAAATGTTAAGTGCTATCTGTTAAAATATATATATATATATAAAATTAACCAAGAAAATAAATAAATATATATATATAAAATAATTTCATATTATCTTATCTTCTCTGTGATGAAACAAAGCATATGTTACCTCAAGCACGGCCAAATACATCTGTGAAAACATCATTAAAATTCGTTCAGTAGTTTTTACTGGAACTAAAATGTCTTACTGTCATTCTGTAGTATTGAACAGACATTCTAAAACTGATTTTCTTTAGAACCATTCTTTAGCTTTAATCAGATCAAAACTGTACTGTATTGACTGAAGTGCACAAATCCTGTACTTGAGTAAAAGTAGAGAAACCCTATGGTTAAATATTAGTCGAGTTAAAGTGGAGGTTCTTCATTTGCATTTGTACTTTTTACAAAAATACTTTACTGCTAATTCATTTAAGTATCAAAAGTGTTTGTGTTAGCTTCCTGTAGTGTTTTATTTTCAACCTAGTAAAAGACTTTCCATCTCTCTCTCTCTCTCTCTCTCTCTCTCTGTGTGCTTTCCTGACTGTTAATGTGCGAATGTCCGTCTGCATCCATCTCTGCTTTGTGTCCAACAGTTAAATATGTAATGTTAAATAATGTTTTTTTTTGCACCCTAGACGTTACTGTGATTCAATTAGATTTAGTTTGCTATCTCAAGTTGGTATTAGCAAGAACTGTCACGACTGTCACTTCATCACATTGTAGCACACTCAGACAGTCTTGTGAGCCAAAGTAACAAAATGTGCAGGTAAACAGTAGACGAAATGATTTATAATTATTGAAAGGGTGGTATGTCCTGGTGAATTAAAAAAAACAACAACATATTTATGCCTAATTGTCCACATTATTTGTACTAGTAGGAAATAAAAATGACAACTGCGCCTTTTGATAGTATGTGTCATTGAAAATTTGCTGTTACAGTAAAATCATCTATGCCTATATGGTGGGGTGCATTAGTCTAAATAACACCAGTATTGTTTTTATTTTCCTATAACTGCATGCCTCTAAGTGTTTAATTCATCCAGATAATCTAACCTGCTTCCCTCATATACACTTGACCTCATGATTTCCAGGGAGTCTGAAAGACAGAAGGGTCTTCAAATACAACCTGAAGCCCAATATCACGTGTCCGTCCAGGTACGCAACGCAGCGTAGACCTCATTTGTTCATAATTTAATAAGAATTTTTTTCCAGAAAATAAACTGCCTTTAAAAGTAACTAGAATTAGGATAAACAGTTGTTTGATTTTACAGGAATGTTGTGGTCCCAACACCAGCCAACCCCGGTCACCTAAAAAGCAAACCATCAGACCTCACGGCTCCAGTGTTCGTCCCCCCATTTCGAAATAACCCTAAGGCTGAGACACCAAAGAGCTGTTTTCCCATAACTGCGGCTCACGTCCCCAGCGCGTTTGTTCCACCCATTAGAAAGAAAGAAGCGCCAGGTAGCGTTTCTGTGACGGACTCATCAAAAATCTCTGGTGATTCCGCAGCCATGACGACGGGCAGGACTCACTCAGCCAGGAAACCCGAGGACCAGAAACCGACCAGAGACCTTGTGAGAGAGGAGACTCTGGAGAATCACACCACTGTATCCCCTGAAATCAATGGTGGGCAAGTTTACAGTATGCAACAGTCATGGGTTTAATACCGTATGGCTGTACGAGGGTTTTTACTCCTTATTGTAGCTTCGTGTTAAATTTGTATTTAACTTTCACCAATTATGAAGAGAAGATAAAAAAGCTTGAACAGTTATTGTATGCATTGTGTAAGTGAACCAAACCTATTCATTTAATATATACAGTGGTGTGAAAAACTATTTGCCCCCTTCCTGATTTCTTATTCTTTTGCATGTTTGTCACACTTAAATGTTTCTGATCATCAAAAACCGTTAACTATTAGTCAAAGATAACATAATTGAACACAAAATGCAGTTTTTAAATGAAGGTTTACGTTATTAAGGGAGAAAAAATACTCCAAATCTACATGGCCCTGTGTGAAAAAGTGATTGCCCCCCTTGTTAATAAATAACTTAACTGTGGTTTATCACACCTGAGTTCAATTTCTGTAGTCACCCCCAGGCCTGATTACTGCCACACCTGTTTCAATCAAGAAATCACTTAAATAGGAGCTACCTGACACAGAGAAGTAGACCAAAAGCACCTCAAAAGCTAGACATCATGCCAAGATCCAAAGAAATTCAAGAACAAATGAGAACAAAAGTAATTGAGATCTATCAGTCTGGTAAAGGTTATAAAGCCATTTCTAAAGCTTTGGGACTCCAGCGAACCACAGTGAGAGCCATTATCCACAAATGGCAAAAACATGGAACAGTGGTGAACCTTCCCAGGAGTGGCCGGCCGACCAAAATTACCCCAAGAGCGCAGAGACAACTCATCCGAGAGGCCACAAAAGACCCCAGGACAACATCTAAAGAACTGCAGGTCTCACTTGCCTCAATTAAGGTCAGTGTTCACGACTCCACCATAAGAAAGAGACTGGGCAAAAATGGCGTGCATGGCAGATTTCCAAGGCGCAAACCACTTTTAAGCAAAAAGAACATTAAGGCTCGTCTCAATTTTGCTAAAAAACATCTCAATGATTGCCAAGACTTTTGGGAAAATACCTTGTGGACCGACGAGACAAAAGTTGAACTTTTTGGAAGGTGCGTGTCCCGTTACATCTGGCGTAAAAGTAACACAGCATTTCAGAAAAAGAACATCATACCAACAGTAAAATATGGTGGTGGTAGTGTGATGGTCTGGGGTTGTTTTGCTGCTTCAGGACCTGGAAGGCTTGCTGTGATAGATGGAACCATGAATTCTACTGTCTACCAAAAAATCCTGAAGGAGAATGTCCAGCCATCTGTTCGTCAACTCAAGCTAAAGCAATCTTGGGTGCTGGAGCAGGACAATGACCCAAAACACACCAGCAAATCCACCTCTGAATGGCTGAAGAAAAACAAAATGAAGACTTTGGAGTGGCCTAGTCAAAGTCCTGACCTGAATCCTATTGAGATGTTGTGGCATGACCTTAAAAAGGCGGTTCATGCTAGAAAACCCTCAAATAAAGCTGAATTACAACAATTCTGCAAAGATGAGTGGGCCAAAATTCCTCCAGAGCGCTGTAAAAGACTCGTTGCAAGTTATCGCAAACGCTTGATTGCAGTTATTGCTGCTAAGGGCGGCCCAACCAGTTATTAGATTCAGGGGGCAATTACTTTTTCACACAGGGCCATGTAGGTTTGGATTTTTTTTCTCCCTAAATAATAAAACCCCTCATTTAAAAACTGCATTTTGTGTTTACTTGTGTTATCTTTGACTAATAGTTAAATGTGTTTGATGATCAGAAACATTTTATGTGACAAACATGCAAAAGAATAAGAAATCAGGAGGGGGGCAAATAGTTTTTCACACCACTGTATGTATAGGTTTGGTTCACTTACACAATGCATACAATAACTGTTCAAGCTTTTTTATCTCTCTATATACACACACACACACACACACACACACACACACACACACACACACAGTGGCTTGCAAAAGTATTCGGCCCCCTTGAACTTTTCCACATTTTGTCACATTACAGCCACAAAAATGAATCAATTTCATTGGAATTCAATGTGAAAGACCAATACAAAGTGGTGTACACGTGAGAAGTGGAACGAAAATCATACATGATTCCAAACATTTTTTACAAATAAATAACTGAAAAGTGGGGTGTGTGTAATTATTCAGCCCCCTTTGGTCTGAGTGCAGTCAGTTGCCCATAGACATTTCCTGATGAGTGCTAATGACTAAATAGAGTGCACCTGTGTGTAATCTAATGTCAGTACAAATACAGCTGCTCTTTGATGGCCTCAGAGGTTGTCTAAGAGAATATTGGGAGCAACAACACCATGAAGTCCAAAGAACACACCAAACAGGTCAGGGATAAAGTTATTGAGAAATGTAAAGCAGGCTTAGGCTATAAAAAGATTTCCAAAGCCTTGAACATCCCACGGAGCACTGTTCAAGCGATCATTCAGAAATGGAAGGAGTATGGCACAACTGTAAACCTACCAAGACAAGGCCGTCCAACTAAACTCACAGGCCGACCAAGGAGAGCACTGATCAGAAATGCAGCCAAGAGGCCCATGGTGACTCGGGATGAGCTGCAGAGATCTACAGCTCAGGTGGGGGAATCTGTCCATAGGACAACTATTAGTCGAGCACTTCACAAAGTTGGCCTTTATGGTAGAGTGGCAAGAAGAAAGCCATTGTTAACAGAAAACCATAAGAAGTCCCGTTTGCACAGCAAACATGTGGAAGAAGGTGCTCTGGTCAGATGAGACCAAAATGGAACTTTTTGGCCAAAATGCAAAACGCTACGTGTGGCGGAAAAATAACACTGCACATCACTCTGAACACACCATCCCCACTGTCAAATATGGTGGTGGCAGCATCATGCTCTGGGGGTGCTTCTCTTCAGCAGGGACAAGGAAGCTGGTCAGAGTTGATGGGAAGATGGATGGAGCCAAATACAGGGGAATCTTGGAAGAAAACCTCTTGGAGTCTGCAAAAGACTCGAGACTGGGGCGGAGGTTCACCTTCCAGCAGGACAACGACACTAAACATAAAGCCAGGGCAACAATGGAATGGTTTAAAACAAAACATATCTGTGTTACAAAACATAACATATGTGTTAGAATGGCTCTGTAGATGCGGACATATTATTCCACTAGTTTTGACGCGTATCTTTAATTTGAAGTTTCACTCACACAACAGAAGTCCGATCTCTTTGTCTCTTGTAGTTTATTTTGTCAGCATCAAAGAATCAACACTTCATACAGTCGTCTTGAGTAAATCCACTGTGGTTACAACACCAGTTGCTGTATCTTATAAATTTCTTGGATTACGATTAGCTTACGGTCAAAAGCTTGTGTTTCCGTAGCCTTCCGCATCTAAACTGAAACTTTCTATCATGCGATAGTCATACAAATACATGTCATAGTGGAATGACATCACAGACCAACTTACGATTGTCAAAATGGATGCTTAACTAACAAATTTAAAGCTTATGGCTTATGTAATAAACATAATGCTTAATGCTTTACTAATGAATAGAATAAGGTAAAATAACATGAAATAAAAACAAATAAACACAACAACAAATTCATAAGTACGATATTGCTCTTACAGGCCCAGTCAAAGTCCAGATCTAAATCCAATCGAGAATCTGTGGCAAGATCTGAAAACTGAAAGATCCATCTAATCTGACTGAGCTGGAGCTGTTTTGCAAAGAAGAATGGGGAAGGATTTCAGTTTCTAGATGTGCAAAGCTGGTAGAGACATACCCTAAAAGACTGGCAGCTGTAATTGCAGCTAAAGGTGGTTCTACAAAGTATTGACTCAGGGGGCTGAGTAATTACGCACACCCAACTTTTCAGTTATTTATTTGTAAAAAATGTTTGCAATCATGTATGATTTTCGTTCCATTTCTCACGTGTACACCACTTTGTATTGGTCTTTCATGTGGAATTCCAATAAAATTGATTCATGTTTGTGGCTGTAATGTGACAAAAAAAATTATATATGTATTTTTTTCATTATTCTTTTAAATAAAATGCACTAATACAAGAGTGAGTCAAAAATGATCCGCACTCTGGTTACAGGTAGTCCCCGACTTAAGAACATTCGCGTTATGGATTCCTCAAGATAAAAACTGGCCGCAGCTCACGTGTATTGTATTTTTAAAAAATCTAATGAAATAATAAAAAAAATAAAGGACACTGCAGTGCAACAGATACCAATATTTACAATGATATACAATATTTTTAGTGTGTAAGTGAATGTATAAAATGTCTAATGTCTGTTATATTGTATGTGTGTTCGTGTTTGTTGGATATGGATTATATCAGAATTAAGTATTTCCAATTCATAAATAATTATTAAAATTGTTGGTCTTTTTTTTTTTCTCCCTGCTAAGATTTTCTTGTTTGCACTGCTAGTAACCTTTTGTGATCTTATTCTCATTTTGTTTGATAAAGTAATTTGGCAGCAGACCGTGGAGTTAGCCAAAGATATTCAGAACATGAGAATCAGAAAAAAGACCCGCCAAAGAGTTCGACCGCTGCCTGGCACCTTTTACCTGGCGAAGACATCTGGGGTGAGCAGAGTTTCCCTGAAGGAGGCTGTAGGATACAAGTGTCCTGAGCTACACACCGAACAACAGGTGATTTATTTATTTAGTTTTGTCTTGTCTTGCAGTATTTTGAACCCCTGATGATTTTCTGTTTTAGAATTTACCAGAGCGTTCTCTCTCTCTCTCTCTCTCTCGCTCAGCTCTATCAGCATGGTGTACCCTTCAAAGTGTCCCAGATCACCAGCGAGAATGCAGAGTCGTTCCAGTTCAGCTGTGATGATTTTTTCAAACGTGAGGTTCTCCGAGAGAACGGAGGGGTCCAGCTGGCTGATGGTGGGTGGCTGATTCCAGATAACCGGGGGATGCTGGGTAAAGAGGAGTTCTACAGGTGAGTGGATGTGGAAAGTCTGGTTCATATTTTTAGCTTCTTTACTCGCTTATTATTTATTTATGTTTGGTCAGAGCTTTGTGTGACACTCCTGGGGTCGATCCCAAACTGATAAGTGAAGCCTGGGTGTATAACCACTATCGGTGGGTCGTGTGGAAACGAGCGTCCATGGAGAGAGCCTTCTCAGAAGTGATGGGTGGTCGGTGTCTCACTCCAGAGCAGGTGCTCCTTCAGCTAAAACTCAGGTATTGAGCAGTCAGGTGAATTTATACATTGCACAAGTGTATTGTTGGTTTATTATCATTATTATTTTATATATTTGTGATCGACTTTAACATCTTTTTGCAAGAAATGGGCTGGACAAGTTGGACGTGTCACCTTGTTGGATTATTTGGCATTACGGTATATCACAAAGCTTTAGATTATTACAGCATAAGAGCTGTACAGGGAAACTAAACAAAAAACATTGGTATTGATCAACTTATAATGTTATATGTCAGTATCGACCAAATTCGAATTTTGAACATTGCTATCTGCCCAGAATTTCACAATCAGTGCATCAAGTTTTCTTTCATTGAAATTTTTTTTTTCCCTTTCTTTGTTTTTAACCAGGGAACAGTTGAATGCAAATCTTTTTTTGATCTGAAAGTTAATAAGATAATAGCAATTCCGCTTTACATGTTCAAGAAGATCAAAGTTTTTAGTGACTATTTTATAATGTGTTCAGTTTTTGCGTTTTGTTTTCAGGTACGATGTCGAGGTGGACCACAGTCGAAGATCAGCCCTGAAGAAGATCATGGAGAGAGACGACACCCCAGCCAAGACCATGGTGCTCTGCGTGTGTGGAATTGCCAAACGTGACGATAATCCAGTCAGGACAGAGGAGGCCGTGGACGCCTCAGATCAGAAGTCAGAGTCTCCTGCCGCCATCCTTTGGCTAACCGACGGCTGGTATCTCATTAAAGCTCTGCTGGACCTTCCTCTGAGCACCATGCTGCGAAAGGGCCGTCTCAGAGTGGGCACGAAACTTCTGATCCATGGTGCCGAGTTGATCGGCTCTCAGGACGCTTGTCCTCCTTTAGAGGCTCCTGATTCACTCATGCTCAAGGTGAGGAAGAAAGTGCTTCATGTTCTACCGTAATGCTTTCTGGAAAATTAGACTTTAATATATATATATAAATAAAAATCCTGATGATTGTTTAGAAGAGGTACAAGTGATGTAGTTTTGTATTACTAATTCATTGTCTCTCTCTTTATTTATTTATTTATTTAAAGATTTCGGCCAACAGTACCAGACGAGCCCGCTGGGACACCAAGCTCGGCTTCCATAAAGACCCTCGACCCTTCCCACTTCTACTTTCCTCAGTCTTTGCTACCGGAGGAGCGGTGAGCTGTGTTGACATCGTCGTGTTGCGCAGCTACCCAACACAGGTATCTCATCATACACTGATGATGATGATGATGATGATGATCTATGCATGAAAAACCCAGTTCAAGATTTCATACCAGTATTGCTCTAGCAGTTTTGGCCATAGGTCTGAAATATACTTACAGTAGTCTACCAGAAATGTACAATGTTTATAGCGGCACAGCTGCTTATTGATCAGCACTACTGTCGCCTTGCACCTCCAAGGTTCCAGGTTCAATTCGTTCTCCTCGTGCGCGGTAGGTTTCCTCTGTGTACTCTGGTTTCCTCCCAGAGACCAAAGACCTGCAGATTGTGTACCCCGACTCATGCCCCAAGTCTCCTGGAATAGACTCCGATAAAGTTACAATAGTTACTTGAAAAGAATAGTAACAATAGTTTAATGGTTGTTTTAGTTTGTATTTGTGTCTAACTTTTGTACAATACATGTCAGCTATTTCCGTTATTGAGCCTGAAAGTAGAATCGCGGACCGTTCGTATCTGCAGAAATTCGTAACTCGACTGTTCGTAAGTTGGGGACTGCCTGTATTTTAAAAAAATTATACTTACAGAATCGTGATATCGTATCAGAAGGTCCCTTGTGAATAGTAATAATAATAACAACAATAATATGCACATTTGCGAGTTCTACATTTTTGTAACGTCATTCCCATAATCCAGTATCGGTAAGATTTACAGGCGTTAAAAGTAGTAATAACCTTGGTTTTGCATGATTTATCAGAAAACTCAAATGCACAGTTTGATGTCTGAAGCCTCTCCCGTCCTCACACACCAGCAGGACTTTTATGTAAATGTTTTTTTTTTTTTTTTTAAATCGTTCATTTATCAGTGCTGTGTTGTTTGACCGTCAGTACGCCCTTCTTTTTCTTTTTATATGCCCTTTTTATTCATCCGCTGCATTTACTGGCTCTCAGTACCACAGTTACTATCAGACTCAGACTGTATATTCTATGTGTGTTGAAAGACTGTCTCCTTGTAGCTTTTCACTGAGGTTTAATTTGTACAATGTTGACGTTTATAACTATTCATGAGGTCCCTGGTGAATAAATACATGTTTTCTCTAACCCTGAGATTGAAATGCAATCCAGAAATTATGAAATCCAGACTCGTCAGACATAAATTTAGACTTGCCTAAAATTGGATCCTTTTTTGATTATGATCATTAACTTTGTCCTGTTGCACAGTGGATGGAGAAGAAGCCAGGTTCGGTGTTTGTGTTTCGCAACGAGCGAGCCGAAGACAGAGAGGCAGCACGCTATAACGGCACCAAACAAAAGACCATGGAGCTCCTGTTCTCCAAACTACAAGCCCAGATTGAGAAAGAAGAAGAAGGTATGATGTAAAGTTGGAAAAAAAACTGTTATTCTTGTCTTTGTATGTCGCCAGATCAGACCGGAGTGTTTGCTGCTAGGCTTGGCCTGCATTTTTATAAAACTAGAAATCACAGTGCAATGTTTTGTATTAAGTACAAAAAAAAAGATTTTGGTGACTGGTTAAAGAATTCTTTTGTTATTTGTACATATGAAGCTATTTATCTATATCGACCACACACTCACTGTGTGAATTTATCCTTTACATGTGAAGTGATTTCTTTAGGATCAGCCCCTAAGGTGCTCTATAGACAATGATTATAAGATTGTATGATTGCAATGATTGGAGTTTTTTAATTTTATAAATTTTTTATTATTATATTTGCCTTTACAGAAAAGAAGAATGGCAAGAGAAGCCGAACATTTAGTCTCAATGAGATTAAGAGCCTGCAGGAAGGGGAGGAGCTTCATGAAGCACTCGAGAGCGATCCAGCGTACGTGGAGGTGAAGAATTTGATCACATTTACCTGTCCTCTTCTAAATAGAGACTGGGATGGGAGAAAAAATATTCAGTCATGTATCATGATTGCTTTGAGTCACTGACTCTAAATTAATTTAAATTTTCTTTAAGTTTCCTTTTGAAGTGGTGAAATATGCAATTTCTCTATAATCCTACAGTTTGTGCGCTTGAACCTATTCACATATTGACAGCACAGTATATTGTATCTTGTGTTACAAATTATTCACCAAGTTTGTTTAGTATTACAATCTGGGGGAAAAATAATATTGAATCGAGATGTAGGTAGTACATAACTTACAAACAGATTCCGCTTCGAGAGAATGTTCATAAGTCGGATTTGTCTTGCACGCCTTTGACACAAATATACAATGTAAAGCATACCCCAATCCACTTGACTAAATCTCGTAACAGTGTTGTCTCCTCGCCTCTAAATCGCAAGGGGAATCCCGAACGACATTTTGTCTCGGAGCTGTTTTCAACTGTATTGGACTGTGAACTCTGTTCAGTTGAGGATTTTTAGAAATTAGGATTATTCACCATCAGAACAGCTTTACAGAAAAGACATTTTCTATCATCGTGCTCCCGGATTGATTAATTGAAACTGGTGAAGCTGACACATTTCTCCGCCCCATCCCCACACCCAGAATATACCTGACTTTAGACGTTTTATAGCATTCACTTACACCCTGAAAATAGTGCATATAATTGGAAATATGGTGGACTACAGTGTCTATTTTTTGTACAATACATGTGAGCTACTTTCATGATTGGAAATTCGTAAATTTATAAAAAAATTATAAAAATCATGATGCTTACAGAATCAAAATTGAATCGGCACCTAGGTATCGTGATAACATCGTATCAGGAGGTCCCTGGTGAATAAACCACATGTTGTGTAAAAATCTTCTTACATTTAGGCATTTGGCAGACGCTCTTATCCAGAGCGACTTACATTTTTATCTCATTATACATCTGAGCAGTTGAGGGTTAAGGGCCCAACAGTGGCAACTTGGTGGTTGTGGGGTTTGAACCTGGGATCTTCCGAACCGTAGTCCAATGCCTTAACCACTGAGCTACCCCTGGCCCCTCTTATAAACTCTTATTTGTTGTATGTGCACAGGCTCATCTAAGCACACAGCAGGTGAAGGCCGTGAGCAGCTACAGACGAAAGTTAACCGAAAAGAAGAGGGCGGAGCTACACGACCGGGTGCACAAGGCTGTACAGGAGGCAGAAGGGGGCTGCGCTCCGCGAGACGTTACCCCTGTCTGGAAACTCTCCATCGCCGACTCTAACGATTTGCACAGCCGCGGTGAGCGAGCATCCTGTGCACCGATGCTACACATTATAGATTACAGACAAAATTTAAACTGACTTTAAATTCTGAAAACACTTTTTTTCTAATGCATGACTGTCCAAAAAAAAAAAAAGCCGTCTCAGAGGAGAAAGTCTAATTTCTGTAGCAGCTGAAACTCTGTAAATCTGAGAGCTGAGGAATCTGGAACATGCCTTTTAATCCTGGGTGCATACTGTAAGTTTTGGGATGTAACTTGTTTGTTTGGGTTTCAAGGTTCAAACAAGCTATATGTAGTAAACTTCTCACAGTAAATACGGGGTTCGGGAGTATCGAGCTAGCGTAAATATTTGAACCAGACACCAACGCATGTACACTTCTGCTTGTAATTAAATGCTTCATTTTTTTTCTGCATTATACACTCTAATATGCGACCTAACGGTTTATTTGTTTTTCTTTTTTTTAGTATACACACTGAATATCTGGAGACCCTCTGTGGAGTTGCGCTCCTTATTGAGAGAGGGCTGCAGGTACAAGGCTTATCATCTGGCCACATCGGAGAGCAAGAAACGCTCAGAGATTTCCAACATCCAGTTCACGGCCACCAAAAAAACACAGTTTCAGGACATTGAGGTAAAACTGAGAAGGTTTACAGTGCGAGTGTGTTTATAGTGCAACCTTGGATTGCGAGTAACTTAATGAGTGTTTTGAAAGACAAAAATAAATAATACATTTTAACTTAAACGAGGGCTTGATATACGAGTAGTATGCATGAGCTTTGTCTGCCAAGCGTCACATGATCACAACTGTGCCAATAGTTCTTCTCTCTCTCTCTCTATCTCTCTCTCTCTCTCGTCTGCTGCTGGAAACACTGCTCTGTCTGGATTATTTTCAAAGGTAAAGTGCAGGTTAATTAGATTTACTATATAATGAATTATGCTCGCAATCCAAGCTTTAACCGTCTGTGTGTGTGTGTGAATAAAATGTACACTACCGCTCAACGGTTGGGATCACTTGCAAATGTTTTTGTTTTGTGATTTGTTTTTTACATTCTACAACACCACTGGGGATTTCAGAACTATCAAAAAAATTAAAATGTGATAATTAAGGAACAACTACGACAGTCAGTTGTTATTTTAAGACACTGTGGTCAGCCTTTCTGGAGCAGTTCTTACAAGAACAGTATTGTGTCAAGTGCATTTGCAAAAGCCACAGGGATTAAAGTTCTCCGTCGTTACGACGGATTTCCTTCAATCACACTGTTCCGCCTGTCCTTAATGTTTAAAATTCACTTTTCATAATTTTAATGCTGTGTATATATAGGCTTACATGGGTGTTAAATTAAGGAAAGACAGTGTATTCAGCCTGCTGAGGAGGATGTGATCAAAGCCTGGAGTGGAGTGACTGCACGTTCCTCTCTCCACTCTAAGCGTTTTGTTCACTCCGGTATGGATCCACTCCGGGTTTTGGTTTAGTTTTGAAGAACTGCATGTCAGGCTGAGGTATAACTATATTTAAGATAGCATGGACACACTTAATGCAGGAAGGCTCCGATGTTTCGGAGATTGATAAAAGTGTAAGAAATAAATAAATAAATGGAGATGGGCTTGGCTTAGCGAAATTGGGGAGAATGGCAAGCATTTTAGTTCGTGGACTAAAAAAAATCAAACATCCAGGTAGGTGTCTCTGTACAGTATGCCACAGGAAACTTCAATATGGCAATAATGGCAAAACAAAGTGCGAGTTCGCCATCAGTCAGCAGCTCGTCACAATGCTGCGGTTCGTGCTCTAACAGTACACATGCTCTCTGTCTGCTGCGACAAGAACCACAACGGAGATTCACACATCTGTGGCCGACCGTGTGCGCGATGTAAAAGTGCGACAAGGGCTACGTTTACACTGCCAGGTCTCGATGCTTAATTCCGATTTGTTGCCTATATCTGATTTTTTTGACCGTCTGTTTACACGTTCTTTTAACTATGACTCATATCCGATTCACGTGTTTACACTCGCCATACCATCTGAAACATCGCGCACACTTAAAGGGAGGTTCTTGCGCTGCACAGTAGCCAAGAAAGATGAAGGTGAAATATGCTTAACACTATCTCTGCTATATATGCAAAGTTCGCGAAACGTCACCATGGTTTTAAAACGGAGGAGGAGGGAAAAAACGCCATAATTGCAGCCTGCACATATGCTTTATTCACCAAATACTGATTTAATGTTATTTAGCCCAAATAAGCATTAACACAATGCGTGTGTGTGTTGGAGGGGGGCGTTGTTCTTTCCCTCTTCCACGTCACCTGCGATGTTGTAATTCCACACGCGTTTCCACCGGAGAATAACATTACGTCATTAAACCGCGAAGAAGTCGCAGTTTTAATGACGTACAGAACACAACGCCTCAGGAAATCCGATCTGTCTGTTTACACGACAATCACATCAGCACATATCTGATTTATATCCGATTTATTTCCACATATGAAGGAGGCCTGAAACCGATCTCGAAATATCGGAATGCATGCGTTTTTTCCTGTTTACACGGACACAGAACAAATCCGATATGTGTCACATATGAGCAAAAAATCGGAATTGGGTCACATTTACCTGGCAGTGTAAACGTAGCCTATGTTCTTTCATAGCGGAGCATGACCTGTCGCTCACAGTCTCACAACCACTAGTTAATTTAATGCAATCAGTTGTCAAAGACAAGAGAGCACTTTCAAGATTGTCTATGGCTACGTTTAGGCTACGTTTACACTGCCAGGTCTCGATGCTTAATTCCGATTTGTTGCCTATATCTGATATTTTTGACCGTCTGTTTACACGTTATTTCCACTATGACTCATATCCGATTCACGTGTTTACACTCGCCATACCATCTGAAATATCGCGCATACTTAAAGGGAGGTTCTTACGCTACACACTAGCCAAGAAAGGTGAAGGTGAAATATACTTAACACTCTGCTATATACAGTATGCAAACTTCATGAACCGTCACCATGGTTTTAAAACGGAGGAGGAGGGAAAAAAACAGCATAATTGCAGCCTGTGCATATGCTTAATTCATCAAATACTGATTTAATGGGGGGGGGGGGGCGTTGTTCTTTTCCTTTTCCATGTCACCTGCGATGTTGTAATTCCACACGCGCTTCCACCGGAGAATAACATTATTATATTACTATATTATTATATACGTTATTCTCCGGTGGAAGCGCGTGTTGAATTACAACATCGCAGGTGACATGGAAAAGGAACAGAACACCACCCCCCCTGTGTTAATGCTTATTTTGGCTAAATAACATTAAATCAGTATTTGATGAATAAAGCATATGTGCAGGCTGCAATTATGCCGTTTTTTTTCTCCCCCTCCGATTTAAAACCATGGTAACGTTTCGCGAACTTTGCATATATCGCAGAGCATTAAGCATATTTCACCTTCTTCTATCTTGGCTAGGTTGTAGCGCAAGAACCTCCCTTTAAGTATGCGCGATATTTCAGATGGTATGGCGAGTGTAAACACGTGAATCGGATATGAGTCATAGTGGAAATAACGTGTAAACAGACGGTCAAAAATATCAGATATAGGCAACAAATCCGAATTAAGCATCGAGACCTGGCAGTGTAAACGTAGCCTAAACGTAGCCGCTTACTGGAAATCCGAATTGTCATCTAAGCTGAAAACGAAGATGTTTTCTTTGGCTACGTTTACACTGTGGTATATGGTTGATTATTTGTCAAGGTATATTTTCTTTCAAAGATTACAAATAGCTTTTAAAATATGCAAACTGGCAATATTAAAGCAGTTTAATCTCCCCTAATGCTATTGGTCTCGACTATTTAAATAAAGTGTTTGTTAAAGTAATATGGCTTGGCCTGAAAAAAAGTTCAGTCAGAAGATTTTTTTTCACTTTAATCCCTGAAGCTATGAAGCTCCATGATGAAACTGTCTCTCATGAAGACCTTCCCAGGAAAGCAAGACCAAAACTGTACCTCTAGAGCAGGGGTACTCAAATATAAATTTGAAAGGTCCACTTGCCAAATTTCTATTCTGTCCGAGGTTCGGAAAAATGACAGTCCAATTTCAACTACAAAAAAAGTCAAACCCAAAATTTTCGAACAATATGCAAAAATGACATGGTAGTCCTTTTAGTGTGAAAAGTGACATCTTTGTGCCACCAGTTGTTTGAACTTGGGCATAAAAGGGGTGAGGACCAGGTGGAGGCACTGATGTAAATGTTCATTGGTGAGGGAGCTGCAATATGTGTTTTTCACTCATAGTTGTAATGACTAGTTCATAGCAGTATGTTGAGGAAAACATTGTGAGAATTTGAAGGGACATTTTCTGCAGGACAGGAACACCTGCTGCAGTAACCATCTTTGTCCAGAAGGTGAGAAGGTGACCACTTTTAATTGTGAGTTTAAGCACATTGGTTTTCTGCTTCCCATGGGGAGCACGAATGTATATTTTTCTGTCCACTCAATCTTAAATTTGCTGTTTTCAAAATCAACTTATATCGATGGCCAGCTTTGAGCAGATATTAAGGACATATTATAATAAACAGAATGAGTAGCTCATCTCTTATATCTTCCAGTCTGAGTCATTCGTTCTTTTGAAACCGCATAGCGTCTATGGGAGTCACGTGACAAAGGACCGAACAACTTGGGACTTGACGATTCATTGAGAATCGTTGAATTCTGTTTCGCGATGATTTGCGCATGCGTGCCCAGTAGAAAATGAACGAATCACTCTCGGAGACGACTAGTTCTGACTCACGTTAAAGATTCGTTCAAAAAGAATGAATCGTTCATGAACGACCCATCACTAGAAGACTCAAAGATATATCGCGCGGAAACACAGTTGCGCACTTCATTGAGAACTCATTTGGATTATGATTAAATTAGCATGTTTGTTTTGGCGTCGGTCCAGATTTAACCGTATTTGAGTCCGGATGCGGACCGGAGTCGGCCTATTAAGTACCCCGGCTCTAGAGTTACCAGCACCTCAGAAATCACCAGTTAACAAACAGCACCTCAGATTAGAGCTGTTATGAAGCTTATATAAGTACAAGTAGCAGATACATCTCAATATCAAATGTTCAAAGGAGATTATTGTACATTTTGGGTGCCTTCAGCATCGATTTACAGTGTAGGAGGAACTATCAGGAAAGACCTTAGAGTTAGAAAGTGATCCCAAACTTTTGATCGGTAGTGTACAGGCAGCCAAATATGCAATGCATTGCATTATTTTAAATACATTACGAGTGTCACATTTTTAAGTTCTTTATGGAAAGGGATGTAAGACTAACTCCTGTGAAACAGGTTTGTCCAGAATGGTTAAGTCTACATTTTCCTGCAAGACAATCAGTGAAATTCAGAGATCTTAAGAGCCCTGGATTCAACTCTCCATGTGGAGAAGTGGACATTGTGGGATACTTAATCTCCATCTTGGAAAAACAAGGTTTGTTATCTATCTATCTATCTATCTATCTATCTATCTATCTATCTATCTATCTATCTATCTATCTACATATCTATACAGGTCCTTCTCAAAAAATTAGCATATTGTGATAAAGTTCATTATTTTCTGTAATGTACTGATAAACATTAGACTTTCATATACTTTAGATTCATTACACACAAACTGAAGTAGTTCAAGCCTTTTATTGTTTTAATATTGATGATTGTGGCATACAGCTCATGAAAACCCAAAATCTCAAAATATTAGCATATTTCATCCGACCAATAAAAGAAAAGTGTTTTTAATACAAAAAAAGTCAACCTTCAAATAATTATGTTCAGTTCTGCACTCAATACTTGGTCGGGAATCCTTTTGCAGATTCTTGTGTCTTGCGTCTCTCAACTTTCTCTTCACAATATCCCACAGATTCTCTATGGGGTTCAGGTCAGGAGAGTTGGCAGGCCAATTGAGCACAGTAATACCATGGTCAGTAAACCATTTACCAGTGGTTTTGGCACTGTGAGCAGGTGCCAGGTCATGCTGAAAAATGAAATCTTCATCTCCATAAAGCTTTTCAGCAGATGGAAGCATGAAAAGCTCCAAAATCTCCTGATAGCTACAGTAGCTGCATTGACCCTGCCCTTGATAAAACACAGTGGACCAACACCAGCAGCTGACATGGCACCCCAGACCATCACTGACTGTGGGTACTTGACACTGGACTTCAGGCATTTTGGCATTTCCCTCTCCCCAGTCTTCCTCCAGACTCTGGCACCTTGATTTCCGAATGACATGCAAAATTTTAAACCTGTAGCCCATTTCCTGCACACGCCTGTACACGGTGGCTCTGGATGTTTCTACTCCAGACTCAGTCCACTGCTTCCACAGGTCCCCCAAGGTCTGGAATCGGTCCTTCTCCACAATCTTCCTCAGAGCCCGGTCACCTCTTCTCGTTGTGCAGCGTTTTCTGCCACACTTTTTCCTTCCCACAGACTTTCCACTGAGGTGCCTTGATACAGCACTCTGGGAACAGCCTATTCGTTCAGAAATGTCTTTCTGTGTCTTACCCTCTTGCTTGAGGGTGTCAATGATGGCCTTCTGGACAGCAGTCAGGTCGGCAGTCTTACCCATGATTGCGGTTTTGAGTAATGAACCAGGCTGGGAGTTTTTAAAAGCCTCAGGAATCTTTTGCAGGTGTTTAGAGTTAATTAGTTGATTCAGATGATTAGGTTAATAGCTCGTTTAGAGACCCTTTTCATTATATGCTAATTTTTTGAGATTTTGGGTTTTCATGTGCTGTATGCCACAATCATCAATATTAAAACAATAAAAGGCTTGAACTACTTCAGTTGTGTGTAATGAATCTAAAATATATGAAAGTCTAATGTTTATCAGTACATTACAGAAAATAATGAACTTTATCACAATATGCAAATTTTTTGAGAAGGACCTGTGTGTGTGTATGTATGTGTATATACACACACACTGCATCATACAGTGTGTATTTATTTGTAATATTATACGAAGTGTTTGTAACTTCCTTGCTTAAGGACAAATAATACAGAGTGTCCCCAAAAAAATTTACATCATTTGAAATATGAATATTCTTTTTTTTTTTTTTTTTTTTCTCAGTATTCGGGGAACAGACACAGTTTCTATAGGACAAGCTATGTGTGTTCGTCTATCACTACGTTGAGTTGTGATGTGTCTAATATGTTTGGAATCTACAGTATGACTTACCGCCAGTCAGATGGTTCGTAGTGTCCTGGAGATGTTGTCAGAGAGGACCGCTGCTCCAGCTCTGCTAGGGTGTAGGCCATCGGTGTGATAGAGCCTAGGACGCTCCCAGAAAACATTCCAGTTATCAACAAAGCGTAATTTCTGTTGTTGACACCAAGATTGTAACCATTCATTAAAAGCAAATAATCTACTGAACTTCTCGATTCCTCGCTGAAATGTGGGAAGCGGTCCAGATACGATGATCCTTGTCGTGGGTGATGTGCTGCGGACCTTCTCGACCAGGCTCCTGAAGTCCTTCTTTAGGATCTCCGTCTGCCTCAGCCTGGTGTCGTTCGTGCCGGCATGAAGAACCACAGCTCCAATGTTCTTCCTCAGGGCAGCAGGCACCTGTGCAGCAACATCAAGAACACGTGCACCAGGTAAACAGCGTGTGTGCACCTTACCTTTAGCCGTGGTAGCACGCACGTGACGAACGATGGAGTCTCCGATGACCAGGACGTCTTGTGCCGTCTCGCGGAGAGGAGCGAAGCGGTTTTGGGTCGAGATGTCGAAGACGGGTGGTGGTGGTGGAGGGGGAGAGGTCCTCGCCCGGGGCTTGGCGTGCTTCTTCCGCCGCTCCTGTATCCAGGGTCCGTGGTATCCCGGCGCCGGGGTGTAGGAACACTGGGCGGGCTGCGTCCTTGGTGTGTTGGACCTGGGCAGAGAAACACGCGGGGTTGAGGTTGTAGGAGAATTCTCACGCCGAGAATTTACCTGGGACAGATGAGCGTCTACAAAAGGGGGTAGGGCTTTTTCATATTTAGCTCCAAAGCTTTGGAATAGCCTTCCAGACAGTGTTCGGGGAGCAGACACGGTTTCTCAGTTCAAAAGTAGACTCAAGACGCATCTTTTTAATCTGGCATACACATAACTCATCCCAGTACTCATACTCCAGTACACCTATACCGAATGGCAACTACGCTAATTCTCCCCATCTGTTCTGTATTTCTCTACCCATCCCGAGGCATCGGGAGATTTTGCCAGCTTCAGTAGACAAAGGCCGACCCTGCGAGGTTCCTGAGGCATCCAGAGAAGGACCAGCTCCAGCTGGATTCAGCTTTATGATGGTTGGAGCTACACATGCTGCTCCTGTGCTTCCAGTGATCCAGACCTCATCTGCCCTCTGCACCTACTGACTCGTCCCTATGCTGAACTGGTCTTCATGTCAATTTAAATCATTTCTGTCATATTGAATTTTCACCTGGACAACACACAAGATGTTATATTTCTATCTGTTATCGCCCAAATGAGGATGGGTTCCCTGTTGAGTCTGGTTCCTCTCAAGGTTTCTTCCTATTGCCATCTCAGGGAGTTTTTCCTTGCCACCGTCGCCGTCACCCTTGGCTTGCTCATCAGAGACATTTCATTCATTCGTCTCATTATTATCTGCACATTTTTCTCACACATCCACACTTCCAATTATTTTCTTTTCTATAATTATTATTATTATTTGTTTTTATTTATTTATTTTCTATTATAATTTTATTTATTTATTTATTATTTTATATATAATTATTCTATATACAGTTTTTTTTTTTGTTAAATTTCTTTAATTTTTGTGAAGCTGCTTTGAGACAATGACCATTGTTAAAAGCGCTATATAAATAAAATTGAATTGAATTGAATTGAAATGAATATCTGAGTAACTACATGTCAGAGGCAAACGATTAAATAAATTAAATGGGCTTCCTGTTGAAAAAAATATATATTTATTTATCAAAACATATTCAAACGGATATAGATTTTATAACCGATTTCACAAAGCTTCACAAATGTTCAATTTGCTCACCGCCTGTGACACGACACACATCAAGTTGGGAGTCCAGCTCCTGCCAAACACACTGTAGTATATCTTGCGTGACGTTCTCTCCAGCACCTGAATGATTCTCTGCTTGAGTTCCTCTTGGCTTGTAGGAGGAGGGGGGACGATAAAGACCTGTCCTTTCACAAAGGAAAAAAATCACAAGGTGTCAAGTCAGGTGAATGGGGCGGCCATTTCAACAAGTGTAAAATAAATTAATTAATAAATTTTTAAAAAACCATAAATTTTACAAATCCCGTTAAAGCTTATTTGAGCGAGAATTGGCTGTGTCAGATTTTTTTGGGACACCCTGTGTATTGAATTACTCTTAATAGAGCGGCCAGGTCTAGTCTCCAGTAACATGGATTCACTGCATTTTCTGTTTTGTTAATGAACATGAATAGAAGTTTGTCATTTAGTATTTCAAACTGGAACTCATTTCACTTTGATAAACAGGATCTTGACCGGTCTGCACTTCCAAAAAAATGTCTCTACTGTTGTAGACTTGCTTTCCTTTTGCAACACGTGCTAGTTAAAAAAATAAAATAAAATAAAAACTACAGTGTCTTTAAAAAAAGATTATTTCCAGCTGTATACGAATGAAGTGACCTATTTATTTCCTTCTTATTATGTCTTAATTTGCAGGTCCGTCTCCTGTGCTATATATTGTGGATGAAAAATTAGATTTCATCTCCGTGAGGATCTGCAGCAGCCTGGCTGTTCTCGCTCTGGAGGACGTGGTAAAGCCATTAGCTCTCCTGGCTGTGAGCAACCTGCAGCTCCGACAGCAGTTTGGCCCGGTCCCCGGCCTTTATGCTGGAGAACAAGCATTATTTTCGACAAACCCTAAAGAAGCACACTTACTGGAAGATATTTCTCGACTGAAGACGTTTGTCGAGGTAACCAGGGTTTCTCGCTCAGATTAATACACATTTTTAGAACATCTTTTGAACTACTTTGAACTTTTGAACGGGTCTCTTTATTTTTTTTCCTTGTTTGATTGTACTTAAGATTTCAATAATTAAAAATATATATTTTTGTGTAAACTATTGAGTCAGTTTGTATATTCCTTTATTGCCTTGTTTTTATGCTGAAGAGGAAAATATTTTCGCCTGCAGATTTATGTGCAATTGATTGCTTTCCATACAGGATTATGAGCATTTCTTCATAGCTGCAGAAGAGAAGCTTTCCAAACTGATTCCAACCGGTTTCTTGAACTCTTGCGAGTCCCCGAGAACTCCAGGTTTAACGCCCGCGCCAAAACCGAACAGCAGGAATAATGTGAGTTTGTTTGTTTATTTATTTATTGCCGCGCCATTAATTATGGGATAACAGAAAGTCAGTGACGCAGTACCCAAAATCTCATGTACTTTGTCGTCGTTCCCAGGTAACGCCTCATCAGACGAGTCGGCTTTTCACCCCTTTCACCCCAGTGACCAAAAAAAACACTGTACCAACCGGAAACTCGGACGCTAAGGACCCCAGGAGTGTGAAAAGGAAGCGTGGTATGGAGTACCTGACACGCCTCCAAAACCCGGCGCCTCTCATTCCTCTTGGAATGGTCCGTTCTCCCAGAGTCAGTAAGACGTTTAACCCTCCCAGGAGGTGCGAGACGCCTCATAATCCCCAGGCAGAACGAACGAACACTAATACTAATAGGTAGCCGACATGATGTATGGTAATATTCCCAGTCCAGGTTTTAGATCAAAGCACCAGAACAATAAAGGAATGAAAAGGAGGAAGACGCACTGTTCCTGTGTTTTATAAGTCCATATGATGTCCATATATTTCTGATCAATACTGTGCACTGTGAACTTTTTTTGCACAAGAGATGCTCTCTTAATAATACTACTGTTTGTAGTTTTACAAGTTCCAAAAAAAAAAAAAAAAAGGTGAATAAATGTTTATGTATTTTAAAAAATGTCCCAGAGTGGAAGTTTAATGGTCTGAAGTCAGCAAA
This sequence comes from Channallabes apus, assembly GCA_030522415.1. Classification (NCBI taxonomy): domain Eukaryota; kingdom Metazoa; phylum Chordata; class Actinopteri; order Siluriformes; family Clariidae; genus Channallabes; species Channallabes apus. Next base: position 30,091,510 of record CM060111.1, on the reverse strand, counting down.
TTTAATCAGATGTTTTTCAAGGTAAGCACTACCACGATTGAGACACTAGGGGGCAGCAAAACCTACGCATCTGTCTCTGAACCCCATATGGTAGGTAGTTAATTTAATAATGAATTGTCCTGACAAAGCATTTATATGTTCAGATTCTATGTTTAGAGTGAAAATGAAATGATCATAGAGCCGCTGCAGTGGTCGTATACGCTTTGCCAAGTCAAATAGTGCTGAGATGGACAAGGAATTCGTATCTGGAAAAGGAAAAAAAAAAAAAACTTGTTGTGTATGTTGGATATTCAAGCATATTTAGCGTTGTTTAAAAAAAATATGAATCCACACTACAGCTGCCTTTGCTCTATATAGAAATCTGTTCTTTCTTTTTTTTTTCCAAGATTGAGGAACAACCCCATAATCTACTGCCTCTGCAAAAACGGTCTTGAAAAAACCGCAGGCACGTCAGTTTGAAGTCCACAGTCTCAGTTAACAGCCACCACTGGGTTTCTTTGTGCAGTTGTTCAGCTCAGCGTCTGATATCTCATTTTAGAGAAAATTACTTTCTATTCTAAGTTGTTGGCGATGAAGGAAAAGAAAGAGAGAAAAAAAACTGTACATAATGTAGTGAGTGATCACATCCTCCACATTCCAGAGTGGACTTGGCTGAAATGCCTGCCTGAGATCAGCTCTGAAATACCCCTGACCGCTAATGAGAGAGTATTGCAGCTTTTTTTTTTTTTGGTTCTGCATGTTGCCTTGAAATTTTTTGCACATAATAAATACATATTCAAACAATGACCATGTAATGAGGCATCTATTACAGATTTCTTTACTTTTGTTTTTCTCATCATTTCAACACATCCTGTTGCATGTGGCTTTTATTTTTTTTATCAAATTCAGAGCTTTTGAGATATTTAACCCTTTTGCTACGGCAACCTGAAAATGACACTTTTCTTTGTTGTTCAGTTCAGGTTTTGATTCAGATTCGATTCACACATACAAAAGCTAAATGGTCTAAAATTAAATAGAGTTGTACCAAAAGTATAATATGTTTTTTATTTATTTATTATTTTTTTATTAACTGATATAGGATGTTCAAATTGCAAAAGTTGATGGAGTAACTCATCCTCTATACAAAGGTACTATGCAGCACTACAGAGTGTTTATGGAGAGGGCTCCATAAATCAATGAACAGGTTTAAAGATGAGGGAACCAGCATTCATGACAAACCATGCAGTGGGAGGGAGACCAAATGTGATAAAGGAAGGATGTCGAGTAGTACCTTTTTAAAAAGCTTTCATATTCATTAAAAAAAAAAAAGTTTTCGTCTGAGCTGCAGGTCACAATTGCACCCGTCTTCACTTTTTCATCAGAAGTGAATCTTTGTCCTTGTAGGGCTGCTTTCAGGGGAGCAAACAGGTGAAAGTCTGATCAAGTAAGATCATGACACCCTCAAATGTCAGTCCTCTGTGTTTAATCCGAAGTTTAGACTTCAGCTCTTCAATAAGTGTCTCACTGTAACGAGCACTGTTGATTGTTGAACCTTTTCCCTGATAATATTTTAATACTTTCCTTTGAGAATCCCAGAAAGCTGTAAGCATTTATGAATTTTCCAGCTGATGGTTGACTTTTGAACTTTTTCTCGGTCGACGATTGAGCATGTTTCCACTACATACTCTCAGGCTCATAGTGATGAACACATGTCTAGTCACCAGTAATGATTCTCTTCACGAAACTTTCACCTTTTTTAGAATATTGGTACAATATCTGTATAATACCTTAGAGTATGTTGCAGATGTACAAATATTTATGTTCTTTCAGAAATTGTTTCTGCACCTTTAGTTTTTGTTGTGGTCTGAGGTACACCCTCAGTCGTCCATTTTTGCTCGCACCGCAGTGACAAATGAACATTCACACCTGCACAGCAGTGACTGGGGAGACTAGTAAAATTACACACAAAGTGCTGATGAGACAGTCTGTCAATGACTCACCGATCCAATTCACTCTGAAGAGTTCCATGTAAAGGAAAGTTGTGACGCATGAAGGATTCACATTTGCTCCTGGTAGCAGTTATTTTACTTTATTCTACCATTTATTTATGTGAACTTTGGCTTGTGAAATCATCAGAGTCTGCCTTGTAAGCTGATAAATACAAAGCGGGTAGAACTTTTGGCTCTTTAGTCCGGAAATAATTTTATTGCGTAACATCAGTAAAATAGAATAAAAATAAAATAGTCACCCAGTCCATCAACAGCACATTTCCTAAGATTGCACAACTGAGAATATAATAGTGACAACATTTTTACTTTTCTGAAATATCGCTCGGAATTGCTCTCTCAAAACAAACAAACAAACGAATAGAACAACCTAATAATCTACCATAAGGCCAAATCAGTCTATTTTTATCCTCTTTAATCTTCCATAATCCATGCACTTATTCTACCGCTGACTGTTCTCTCCTGTGGCTCTGCTGAATGGAACTGAAATGTTGAAAATTGTACCACGATGTGGAGCAGATACGCCCCCCCTTAGTTGCCCCATCCGCTGTGCAACCCTGTTGTGCTGAATTAAGACTGTCACATGGCTGTAGCAAAACCCTGCCAGATCCCAAAACTGTGATTTAGGTTGGGTTTCTTATCTAATAATTGCCTGAGCACTTAACAGCAGCCATAAAACTGTGTTATAAAACACAGACCTGATTCATTCACCCTGAAGAACAAAGTAAGTGCTATTAAAATGTGAGTTTGAGACATAAAGCCATAAACTATAGATATTTTTTCCCCTCTTTTGGTGGGTTGTTGGGGAGGACGTAAATAATTTATGTCAGTGATAACATTGCTCTATTTTTAATACGACCATTTTATTATTAAACATTACTCTAACGTAACTCTGGTAATAGGATATCTGTTCAGGATACAAGGACTTTAAAAATTGTGCGCCACATAATAACTAACCGTTAATAATACTTCCCTGAACTTCCTCATCTGATGATTCTCAATCCTGGATTTGACTTGCCTCATCAATTGCCCTCATTTCCTTTTTTTTCTTTCTTTCTTTTTTAAGGGTAAAACTGATGCATTTGCTTTTGATTAAGCCTCCATTTTGCTCTTTGCTCTTGACCTTACACAGGCTCTGTTTACGCTGGAGCACAGGGGCTGGCTGCTTTACACTCCCTCTCTTTATTTAATTTCCATGTCTCCCCTGTCGCCTTTGCGCTGTACCGCTTCCTCTCCAGGTTTCGCATGCTTTCAGTGGAAATGAGCTTCACAGACAGTTGACCTTGTAGATCCACCACCTGAGGTCTGGCACAGCAGAGGCTGCAGAATGACCCTTGAACTGACCCTGCTGTAAATCTCCTTGGCTTTCTCATTGTTCAAACCCCCAAATTCATTAATCTCATGACCATACATGGAGAACAGTGTTTGAGGGAGGGGGTGGTGGTGGTGGTTGGGGTTGTGTTCCAAGCATTTAGAAATCGTTTAACAAACCCTAGTTTATTTTCTGGATGAGTCTCTCATTTGATACACTCGAGCGCAAGTGGGCCATCAATGGGCCGTTGACTGGGATGTAAACTTGACCTGAGGTTTTGAATGTACAGGAAATCAGGACATTTTGGTGGGGCGTTTGAAGCACAATGTACCATAACAATTAGACCAACCATCTCTTATTACTGTGATTTCTCTTTTTTTTTTTTTTTTTTTTTTTTTTTTGTAGAACCCTCAGTTCCACGGTTGAGATCCCTAAATACTATCATTGTTAACTTCGTTCTTGTTCAGTTCCATCCCCACCCTTAGTTCCCATCTTTCTCTGGCATGATAAATGAGGACATCTGAACATTGTGACTGCAAGTTGCATTACCAGGGCGACACTGGACTTTAATGAGAACTTGCTTCATGCCATTTTCTTTGTCTAAAAAGTCCGTGGCAATGTTCCAGCAAATGCATTTGTATTTTTCAATAAGTTGAAAATACATCCTCACAATATTCCCTTGTTGTTGTTGGTCTTTCGGCTGCTCCCGACAACGGGTCGCCACAGCAGACTACCCTTGTAATATATGTAAATGCTTATGAATTAATTGCCAGCTACAATAAATGACCAAAAAATACGCAGACACCTGACAATCACAACCAGATGTTTTTGGTTAACCCATGGCCATTAATACGGAGTTACTTCCTGCTTTTCTGTTTTAACAGCCTTGACTCTTACTGGGTTTTCTACTAGATTTTGGAGGATTTTTGCTAATACGTCAACAAAAACATTGGAGCCCCGTCATGCTGCGACGAAGACCTGAAGTTCCCCCTGCATCCTAAAAATATCACAGCAGGAACAGGGTCAAAATGGGGAAGTGTGCATTTATCAAGTTCAAACTACATCCTAGTGACGTCCCTATCAGGTTCTCAATGCGTCCATCATGTTGTCACTAATTTCCTCTCATTCACATGATCACAAGCTCACCAGGTCCAATGAGATCAAACCGAGTCCCTACTATATCCGTTCAAATCGTACGCCGTTCTTACCAGGCGCTTATCCTGTACTTACTGTGTTGTCATTGGATCCAGCACTAAATTATCTGATGCATGCGCACCATAAACATGGTAGGCACTAGAAGAACGCAATATGAACTTAGTGAGGTTTTCTACAATATGGCCTGGACCTACCATGGTCATACGTAGCACAATGAGGTACAGTAATTGACGTTCTCTTGACGTGAGCTCCCGATAACAACTCAGTCAGAACACCAACCACTTTTCGTCTGCACCGTGCTTGTAGTACGTCAAACTACTAACAATATTACTATACTTAATACCCCCTTTTTAGGTTGTTCCTGCATCTTGCTTCGACTACAGTATGTCCTCACTACACCTTTTTTCTTTTTTGAACAAGTCCAAAAAAGAGAAGCAGCTCCAATTTGAGCTCCATTCTTATCAAATTCTACTGGGTTACACAAGGTCTTCACACAATTTGTTGAGGATGTAATGGGAATGTGGCTCAGTGTAATGAGGGTTTTAAAAAGGCCTGGACACTGATTCTCGTTGAGGAACCCTTGATTGCAGCATTTAAGTTCCTCCCAAAGGTGTTCAGTGGAGTTGACACCAGGACTCTGTGCAGGTCATCCAAGTTCCTCTACACCACATTGGCAAACCATGTCTTTGCTTTGTGAACCATGCTGGAACAGGTTCGGACCTCTTGGTTCTATTGACATTCCAGACAAATTTGTGGCAGGCGTTTGGAGATGAACCATTTTTGGGTGATGGTCAGGTCTCTATATACAGTACTTTATTTTCAGCCATGTAGTGTAATTTTATTAGCAAAATTTTAGCTCTAGAGGTATTTACTGTAAGAGTTAGTCTTTGTTGGACAGCACAGTGAGCTACGTATGATGATTACAGTTCCAGGGTCCTGGATTCAATCCTTTTGGGTTGGTGCATTTGCAGAGTTTCCTACTGTATCTTTTTTCCTGGTGTTCATATAGATTTGTTTGCTCTGGATTCTCTTAACTTTGTGTCACACCCAGAGTGAATTCTCCCATCTTGCACCCAGAACAAGATAAAGTGGAAGTGATTGTTAATCTTGGTAAGAAAAAAACTCCAAAACCCCAAAGTTTCGTGTCCAGTTCCAGTTCTTTGTCACATTTAAAGTTTTATGGCTCTACTTAAAACTTACTCATTATCTATAGCAGATTTTAACAGTGTTGCAGGAAGCCTGGAGCCTCAGGGACTAGATGTGGTACGCCCTGGACAGGGTTCCAATCCATCGCAAAGCAACTATTTTACTTATAGTACTGTGCAAAAGTCTTGGGCACATACAAAAATATGGCATAAGAAAAAGATGCTGGAAAACATTTCTGCATAAAAGAAACTTCTATAAAGAGCAATAAAGAGTAATAAAATAAACAGTCAATATTTGGAGTGAAAACTCATTGCTTAAAATCAGAAGTTTTATACACAGATTTGTGCAGTTTAATAAGAAAACAGCTGTTAGGTTTTACTGAGTTTGCTGGAGAATAGGAGTTCTTCTGTTAACTATGTCACACTCGAGCCTTTCAATTTTTATGCAAATCCCAGGACCGTACAATAGGTTTTTTGTTTCCATCTGAGAACTGGTCTGTCTTGTACTATATATTTTTTTTCATTACAGCCATACCTGTAACGTTATTTATTTTTCCTTTTTGTTATATCTGGAAATACTGAATGATTTTGTACATAATTAATCAGACTTGATAAACATTTATAACAAAATTGGTACAGCATATAATATGGTGCCTAAGACTTTTCCACAGTACTGTATACACACACACACACACACACACACACACACACACACACACACACACACACACACACACACACACACAGTGAAAATTATATTCAATACACTACACTACAAATATACTACACTACCAGTCAAATTCACACCTTCTAGTTCCATGGTCTTTTCTGATGTTTATTTCATTCTACACTATAAAGCAATGCTGAGTGCAAACAAAATCCACAATAATCTCCTTTGAACTCTTGATATTGAGTTATACACTACCGTTCAAAAGTTTGTGGTCACTTTCTAACTCCATGATGGTTCCTGATTTTTATTTCTTTCTACATTGTAAAGGAATGCTGAAGGCGTCCAAAAATGCATTAATCTCCTTTGAACAGTTGATATTGAGATGTTTCTGCTACTTCTGCTCTGTAAAGACTTCATAATGCCTCTAATCTGAGGTGCTGTTAATTGGTCATTTATCAGGCTGATAACTCTAAATGAACTTATCGTCTGCAGCAGAGGTAGGTTTTGGTCTCGCCCTCCTGGGACGGCCTTCATGAGAGCCAGTTTCATTATGGTGCTCGATGGATTTGCAAATGCACTTGACAATACTGTTCTTGCAAGAACTATTACAGAAAGGCTGACCTCTGTGTCTTAAAATAACAACTAACTGTTGTTTTTGTTGTTCCTTAATTCCCCAGTATTGTTGTAGAACGTAGAAAATAAATCACTAAACAAAAACAAAGACACGGTAGTGTATATCTGCTACTTCTGCTCTGTAAATCCTTTATACAGTAATTGGTGAATTCTGAGGCTGGTGACTCTAAATGATGATCTCCTCTGCAGCAGAGGTACAGTACGTTTTGGTCATCCTTTCCTGGGAAGGTCTTCATGAGTGACAGTTTCATCATGGTACTGCGTGGCTTTTGCAAATGCCCTAGACGCAATACTGTTCTTGCAAGAACTGGTCCAGAACAGCCGACCTTCATGCCGTACAGTATAATAACAACTAATTGTTGTCGTTAATCACATAATTACCTGTATTTCATAGTTTTGAAATCTCCAATATTGTTCTAGAATGTAGAAAAAGAAATCACTAAATACGAAGGTATGTCCAACTCTGATATTTCCAGTGTCTACAAGTTGGCTTTCCCAGCTTTTACCTGTCTAAATGTGTTAAGCTCTACTGATGGCACTGTGAAGAGTGTCAAGTATGAGTTAAACTTTACGAGTAAGACTTTTTTACACCATAATTCTAACCAGAGTACGCATGCTTAACACTTTGTGCTAGTTCTGAAATAAAAGTGCCTTGTTGAATTGAATTGTCCCAATGGACCATTTAATACATTGTAGACTTTCTGTGACCTTTTCAGTCCTTTTTCATGCTGTCTTGGCTTCAGGCCATGTGTTTTTATATACTTTTTACCTTGATGTGCTAATGCATTCTGAGATCATTCCTACAGTAGATAGATTTGAGCTGAAGTCTTTACTATAGGATAGGGGGTAAACTCAGTACTGTATTGTTGTTGTTGTTGGGAATGAACTCACTTCATCATAAATGAGTTTTACTTCATTATTATATTTCTTGGTTCATTTTTTTTTTCAATCTTGTATCAGAACAATCGATTGATTCCATCCTTGGAGAATCTGATATTAAGCGTCTTAAGTTTTTCCAAACATCTTATGTAAATCCTTAGGGTCCTTGTGCGACACGTTGCCCTCCACACGCCTGAAATTTCCAACACGTTCCACACATCTTTGTAAATTCTTGAGCTGTGAGTAATGGTGCCAGGCGTGATTATTTCTTGCACGGCGAGCTTTTAACCGTGTTGCCTCATTAAAACTTGTTAGACGTGCGCTTGGGCCTCCCGAATGGGCTTGGACGTGTTTTACGCCCAACACCAAAGGAAGCTGCGTGGCCTGTGCAGCGTTTTCCACTCTGTAAATGCAGCGTTTATTTTTGAAGTTCCACATCAATGCGCTCTACTTCCGAAAAAATGCCTTTCCTCTAAAACTGGATGCAGGATCTGACCTTTGTGTGTGTGTGTGTGTGTGTGTGTGTGTGTGTGTGTGTGTGTGTGTGTGTGTGTGTGTGTGTGTTTGTGTGTAAACGAGAGTCAGGAGTCCAGATGGTAGGGAAACTGCTGCATGTGGGGCTCCTTTCCAGACAATAAAAGTTACACACCTGAGCATTCGGGAGGTGGGAGGAAAGAAACCCCACTTTGATTATTTATGAAGATGCTTTTGCAAGAACGGGTGTTTTCTATTGCCTTGACTGGATCTTGTCATGATTTATCGGCCAAGCAATTAAGGCGGCAGCATATAGATCCTTGCATTGATATTCAGTCATGTGAGGTTTTTATTTTTAACAGCCCTCATTTTCGGTATCAGGAGTTTTCCAATTCTTTTGTACACACCCAGTTTTCTTGTATACACCCAGCCCTTTGAAGAAGAAGAAAAAATACCTCATGATGTCGCACAAAAGGCATGCCAGTGTTCAGCAGATACTGTAGTTAGGACCAGTGTTAGTTCTGCTTCCCCTTTCGTGTTTAAGCTTTACCGAAAGGCTTTTTGGCTTCCCACCATGTGTGTGTGGCCCATGGTCTAAGAAGGTAACACAGCAGCCAGGGATCAAAGATCGGTCTTCTCACACACAGCCTGACACGTTGCCAATTGCTACCACCTGGGGCCGTAGGGCGCAGCTGCCTCCTTGTCCTCGCTCCCCCCTTAAAAAGCATCGGGATGCGGCCCAGATGTGAAGCAATCCACCTCACGGAAGATGCAGATGTTGTTGCTGCGTAGGCCAAGACAGGGCAAATTCGCATGTCTGAAGGCTTATTGAATTTTCAATATTTGAATCGTATGTCTGTAAAGGTTTAAAAGCAGCACTAATTCGAGGGCGGTCTGGCCCGAAGCAAAATCTGATCTGGAACCTTCATAGAGCAGCAAATCAAGTCATGTTCAAATGCTACAGAAGAAACTTGTGTGGATAATTGCGTTGGTAAACCATCCACCCAAGCCAACCGCGCAGCTTTTTGCGGATTACTGAAAGTTATGCAGCTGTGGGATACGGAGCATCGGACGGTCTTTTCTGGCTACGACTTTCAGAATGTTTAAGGTTGAATTTGAATTGACTCTCTGAACATCTCTGAGCATTTATACACACTTCTGTGGGCTGGTTTTCAGCACGAAAGCCTTTGAACACTGCAGTTAAGACAAGCTCCAAACTACTGTAGGAGGGGTGTTCAAATCAAACCTTTTGATTGTGGAGAATAACAGAACACAGCTATGAAACACTTTGTTCCTCTGTATCCCCTGCTACACTAATGCACTCATCCGAGCACTCATCCTTCTTAGTATGCCAGAGACATGATCAAACTACGTGCTTCATGTCTAAAACCCTGGCCTCCCAGGAACTCCTTAAATGGCCCAAATGGCTTGGAGTTTGGTGGCTTGTACGGGTTATTTGACAATAACTCTCAGCTGAGTGTTGGTGAATGATTGTGTGTACAGTTTCCAGGGACCGATGCATTGGCAACAAGTTATCCGATGATTTTCAAGGGCCAGGTGTTCTACTCAATGAAAGTTCACAGTGAGCCTTCTCGGCTGGCGTAGTCACTGACAAATGTCCTTCTTTAAAGCGTTTACACCGTTCAACTATTTTACCGCAGGTACGAGTCTAATCACCGTCCCCTGTTTGAAGTCTCCTGAAACATTACTCGGTTTTACACCTTCATTTACGAGAAAGTTCATCAAGTCCCGGTTTGACTTGAACACCCCTCATACAGTCCAGCTGCATTCTGGAAAGGAAATATGGGAATTACCTAAGAACATATTCAATCCAAGCAGCTCTCACCACTGCTTGAAAATGAATAAATAATCGAATTAACTTTCTCTAAAGAAAGAAATATTCTTCTGTCCCCAAGCAGGTCATTCATCTGTATCACATAAGCCTTGTGAGTGTACTGTATGTGTAAGCTGAAAGACTCATATCCATGTTTATGCTTATAATAATGTTGCTATCTTTCATCGGGCAGCTCAGAGGACACAACGCCGTCCAGAGCGAGCAAGACAAAGAGTCTGGGGTTTAACCACTCCAGGAAAAAACAGAGCACAAGGAGCGCAGCCAGAAGACACAGTTTCCACAATGTAATCCTGAAAATGGGACGGAGAACAGACTGGACGTGTTTGAGGGATTTATAATTCATGGCCTTCTGTGTAAAATCATTTCATTCATCGAATTAGATCAGTACCAGAGCTTTCTTGTGTGTGAATGGAATGATCAAAACATGCAAGAAGATATTTCTTCCATCCGAAATGAACAAGAAAGCAGGTAAGATACGATACGAGGCAGCTTTATTTCAGTTTCCTGGTATACTCCTAGAATACAATACAGAGTGCTAAATGAGGAAAACGGTAATTAAACGGAAAAACAAATATAGCCGAGTACAGGGACGGAGGGCGAAGGTGAGACACGGATGAACAATATTTCCGATGTTCGGTTCAGTGACCCTGGCTTAGAGATGTTATTTTAATGGCGTGCAGAGACCGAGAGATGGAGATAGGCGGCAGAGATAGGTCAAAGAAAAGAATAACAGGGAATAATATCCAGCAAAGTGTTTTTCTAATCTCTGAAGGGAGCACGCAGGAGAGGAAGACGAGGCTTAACCAGATTTACGTCTGGTGTTGACATCAGACATGCAAGCACGTTACGAGTTGCAAGAATACATCCTAATTATCTTTTCAATCGTTCTCTGAGAAAATGACAAAATGCTCTCTAATTCTTCTGTCTCTTCTACTTTATATATGAAAGATCTCCACTTCCATCTAATAATCGATAAATTGCTGTTGTGTGTGTGAGGAATAAAATGATTATTTATGGCTTATTTTTTCAAATGTAGCTTGGTTAAGTCATTGATCACTAAGCACTTTCTAGGAATATTCTGCACCTTGGAACTAAAATCTATAGAACGGAAATCTAGAGCCAAAGCTCAACTGGGAACAAATCATAGACAGATTATGCTAAGATTAGGTTAAATGAGATATACAGAATATATATATTTTAAGCGGTTAACAATTTCCTTAACGTTCATAAAGAGTGGAGCGCAGAACCAGATGGTAATCGGGTGAAATATCTGAAGAGGAATTCAGCGCAGTCAGAGCGTACAGACTGAGCTCTCGTTTTGACTTTTGAACGTCCATCTAGGTCCTAATTTCAGCAATTTTCAGCAACCTGGGTTGAGGCCAAAACGCCCTAAGGATTTAAAAAAAAATAAATAAAAAATAGAGTGGTGGGTGGGGAAGCTGGATTTGGACAGCATCCCAGCGCACCTGCCCCTCATTAGAAGATCCCCGTAGTGCCTGGGAGATTTCCCATTCACAATAATCCAATTTAAAAAGTAGCCTGATCTTATATGGGAAATCGATCCGCAATCTGGGATTAAAACAATGAAGGTGCTTATCGTTTGTTGAGGTGGGGTTTTCAAAAAATAGGATAAACCAGGGTATTTTAGTCAACTCGTTGCGAAAGGGAAGCAAAGGAAAAGATGCAATTTTCTGTTACTTTGAAAAAAAGCAAAACAGCAATTTAGAACACAATTTTGGGCTGAGCGGTCACCATTGGGAAAGCATTAGCTAAATAAAAACGTGCTTGTTAGGGATTATGTTTGGAAACCACAAACAACAACGAGGATGCATCAAACAAACAGGACTAAATGCAGTGCAACCTTGTTATAGCTCTACTTTGTAGAACTACCCTCAGCTCAATAACTGCGGCAGGATAAAAATAGACCGCATTCTAAAATGTAGACCAAAGTCTGAAGGATCCTCATGTCTGTGGTCACAACATGGTTGTACTGTAAGTCATGCACCGATCCATTTTCAAGCGATTACCTTAGTGTTCAAGTCAAACCAACACTAAAGGCACATCAAATAAAGGCGTAAAACCTCTTGGCGTTCACAGTACGGTGATGAGACTCTTTCTGTACCTGCAGTAAAACATTTAAATCTGTGAATAGCGATCAGAGACTATTGCAGTCGTTCCTGTGAACATTCAGTGAGTGGAATGCCTGAACCTTGAAAATCAACGGATAACTTGTCGCCAGCTTGCGGAAGTGACACATCTGTCTGTGGGAACTGTACCCAGCTATTTCCACATGTTACTGTATGGAGCTTCATTAAAGGAGTTCCTGGGAGGCCAGCGTTTCAGACGTGAAGCAGGCAAGTCCGATCATGGGTCCGGCGTACTGAGAAATCTTTCTACCTTGAAGATACAGTATCCAAGCACTAGTGAAACACTGGGATATGTGCATTAGTGTATCAGGGGATTATATAGACAAATAAAGGGAGCGTTTCCACTTTCATAACTGTGTTCTGTTGACTTAAGGCATAATAATTGCCCTCAGGTGTTTTAAATCAACTAGTTCAATATGGAAGTCTTGCCATTCAGAATATTACAAAGTAATCTAATATAAAAGGAAACTGACTATTTTCCATTGATGTTCCTTTATACTAGCACCCACCTTTGAATGTCTTCTAATTTTTGCCCACATAATCCTGCATCTCTTTAGTCTTACTGAATCTTGTCCATATGCACTAAAGAATGTCAATAAAGGTATTTTTGTAGTGGGGATTGGGACAGATTTCATAGAGAATATCTAGAAAACTTTCACAAACTGTTACCTATTCCATTTTTTCAAGAGCGTATATTGGGTTATGGAAAAGATTTATGTTTCAGAAAAGAAACTCCACTATTTTGTTACTGGATTAAATATTGGTGGGAAAAATTCATTTTCAGCCGTTTTTTTCTCCCTAAAATTCTGGATATTGATATCATTTTGAAAACACAATAAACACCAGGCACGCCAAGCTGTACACATCCACACAGTTTCAGTCATTTCAATCTCCGTTTATCTTCTTTAAGGCTTGATCTTGCCTTTGTGTACACCAGTTTTCCAAAACAGTGAGTCATTGCTTCCTTCTTTTCATGCTCAGTGCTGCAGCCCAGAACCCACATGACAGGCAGAGGAAAAATCCGCCGTCTCCTGAAAAAACCTCCACCATGCTTTTGATTTATGATTTCCATGTTTACATCATCATAACTCACAATCCGAGTTCAGAGAATCACATGCTTCAAGTAGTCGAAGCTCTGATGGATGGAGCAGCTGGTGTATTTTTAGAGCCGGGCTGGTCAGCGGACCTAATTGCGTGGTACTGATTATAGTGTTTGTGCCGTACATCCTAACACAGCTATGACTTTTCACGTCATAAAACATTGGTTCATGCTTCAAAGTGGGACATTCGGGTGAACTTCTTATGCGGTGTGTACCTGTTAGACTTATTTTAGGATGTCTCCGGAGCTGTAGTTTGTAGTTATTTCATTTAGTAGCCTAGGGGATGCTGGGTTGGGGGGTCTCAGCAAAGCACTGTAAATTACATCACCTTGAAATGGTTCCATTGAGGTAAAACAAGTTTTACTTTATAATAGCTTCGAAACATATCCTGCGAGTCGTGTTACCGGTACGCATCATTGGCTCAGTGCACAACAAAGCTCCGATCTGTCCCATAAGGTGGAGTTGATTTGAAAATAGCGTCCGAATCCGCGTCTTTCCCATTATCCTCCCATTAAGCCACAGGGATGTTGTGATCCCATTATGACCCATTTATTTTCACAGGCTTTTTGAAATGTATATGTCCACTACTCAGAGCATGTAAACACTAGGGAGGAAGCCATTTCGCATGCTTGTTAATACATCTCGGTAAATATTTCCTGATGGTTCCAGCGCTTCGCGGGTATGTTTTCATTGCCCGATGCTTCACAGTTGGGGTCAAATTAAAATGCTTTCACGGTGATTTATGGTGAGGAGAGGGATACATAAGCTTTATTTTTCGTTTGGCTCCATTGAAGGACAGAAAACGATAACTGTTATGTTACCCGTAGAAGGCTTTACGACTGAATTCCTCCATTTCCTTAGAGGGAAAAGTGATTACAGGATCCCGGTAGAATGATGCTTTTTATACATACTGTAGTAAATTATTATTAACCCTTATAAGTACTGATCTCATACTGAGTAGATCAATGTTGGATTAAAAACTTTAAGCATCAATTCTCCAGCTGATGCTTGATTTATTTATTTTTTACTTTTTCTTGGTCTGCGATTGAGGATGTTTCTATTCCATACGTTTTACTTGTCACCAGTCATGATTCTCTTTAAGAAACTTTCACACTGCTTAGAGGTAGAGGATTGGTCCAAATTTTGTTGCTGATATCCAAAAGCTTCTGTTTGTGCTCCTTCGTGAGTTTCAGCAACCGTTCTTTGGATGCTATGGGTTGGTGGGATGAGGCCCTTGTGGATCGGACTTGTTTGTCCAGTGCAAACCATGGATGCTGAGTGCTGAATGCTGGGATTTGGAGGATGGATTAACAACTTTGAACTCTCTCCCTGCTATGCCCTGTGCACTGCATGATGTGATGCACTGGGTGTTCTGATACCTTTGTTTTGTGGCCAGCATTGATCCTTTTTCTGTGGGATCGGACCAGGAGGGCTGGCTTTTGGTCCCACAGTCATAGATGAGTTTTGGGTGCCAATGAGCTAGTCACCAGTTTAATTGTTTATAATTAATAAATGTTATTCAGTTACCTGGCGGAAGTGTTTTGTTTTTGGCTTAAAATCGCATTTAAGCGGTATAGAAAATGAATGAATGAATGAATGGTTTCTACACCAGATAGTTTGTATACATTCTGTAGCCAATTGGGACTAATTAGGCACTACCAGGGTTAAAACACACCAACAAGAGGAACAATACACAAACACCACTACTATGAGGTTTACATAATAAAAGCATATAAAAAATGGTGGCTCAGTGATTAAAGCATTGGTCTACTGATTAGAAAGTCCCA
This sequence comes from Channallabes apus, assembly GCA_030522415.1. Classification (NCBI taxonomy): domain Eukaryota; kingdom Metazoa; phylum Chordata; class Actinopteri; order Siluriformes; family Clariidae; genus Channallabes; species Channallabes apus. The sequence goes on along the minus strand of CM060111.1, from coordinate 30,076,368 downwards.
GGTTCAACCCCCACCACTACTAAGTTGCCACTGATGGGGCCATTTAGCAAGGCCCTTAACCCTCAACTGCTCAGATGTATAATGAGATTAAAATGTAAGTTCCTCTGAAAAGGGCATCTGCCAAATGCTTAAATGTAAAAAGTTCAGGTCACTACTGTATATCAGCAATGCTTAGGCCTCCGCTATCAGCATTAGATATAAATCAGGTTTATAAAAAGTAGGTTCATCCCTAATAGGTATACAGTGGTGTGAAAAACTATTTGCCCCCCTCCTGATTTCTTATTCTTTTGCATGTTTGTCACACAATGTTTCTGATCATCAAACACATTTAACTATTAGTCAAAGATAACACAAGTAAACACAAAATGCAGTTTTTAAATGAGGGGTTTTATTATTTAGGGAGAAAAAAAATCCAAACCTACATGGCCCTGTGTGAAAAATTAATTGCCCCCTGAACCTAATAACTGGTTGGGCCACCCTTAGCAGCAATAACTGCAATCAAGCATTTGCGATAACTTGCAACGAGTCTTTTACAGCGCTCTGGAGGAATTTTGGCCCACTCATCTTTGCAGAATTGTTGTAATTCAGCTTTATTTGAGGGTTTCCAGGTCCTGAAGCAGCAAAACAACCCAGACCATCACACTACCACCACCATATTTTACTGTTGGTATGATGTTCTTTTTCTGAAATGCTGTGTTACTTTTACGCCAAATGTAACGGGACACGCACCTTCCAAAAAGTTCAACTTTTGTCTTGTCGGTCCACAAGGTATTTTCCCAAAAGTCTTCATTGAGTTGAGGCAATCATTGAGATGTTTTTTAGCAAAATTGAGACGAGCCTTAATGTTCTTTTTGCTTAAAAGTGGTTTGCGCCTTGGAAATCTGCCATGCAGGCCATTTTTGCCCAGTCTCTTTCTTATGGTGGAGTCGTGAACACTGACCTTAAATGAGGCAAGTGAGGCCTGCAGTTCTTTAGATGTTGTCCTGGGGTCTTTTGTGGCCTCTCGGATGAGTTGTCTCTGCGCTCTTGGGGTAATTTTGGTCGGCCGGCCACTCCTGGGAGGGTTCACCACTGTTCCATGTTTTTGCCATTTGTGGATAATGGCTCTCACTGTGGTTCGCTGGAGTCCCAAAGCTTTAGAAATGGCTTTATAACCTTTACCAGACTGATAGATCTCAATTACTTTTGTTCTCATTTGTTCCTGAATTTCTTTGGATCTTGGCATGATGTCTAGCTTTTGAGGTGCTTTTGGTCTACTTCTCTGTGTCAGGTAGCTCCTATTTAAGTGATTTCTTGATTGAAACAGGTGTGGCAGTAATCAGGCCTGGGGGTGACTACAGAAATTGAACTCAGGGGTGATAAACCACAGTTAAGTTATTTTTTAACAAGGGGGGTAATCACTTTTTCACACAGGGCCATGTAGATTTGGATTTTTTTTCTCCCTTAATAACGTAAACTTTCATTTAAAAACTGCATTTTGTGTTCAATTATGTTATCTTTGACTAATTGTTAACGGGGCGGCGCGGTGGTGTAGTGGTTAGCACTGTCGCCTTGCACCTCCAGGGTCTGGGTTCGATTCCCCGGCCAGGCTCGATTCCCGTCTCTGTGTACATGGAGTTTGCATGTTCTCCCCGTGCTTGGTGGGTTTCCTCCGGGTACTCCGGTTTCCTCCCACAGTCCAAAGATATGCAGGTTAGGCTAATTGGCGTTCCAAAAATTGCCCATAGTGTGTGTATGTGTGTGTGCCCTGCGATGGATTGGCACCCTGTCCAGGGTGTACCCCGCCTAGTGCGTGTCTCCTGGGATAGGCTCCAGGTCCCCCGCGACCCTGAACACAGGATTAAGCGGTATAGAAAATGAATGAATGAATGAATGAATAATTGTTAACGGTTTTTGATGAGCAGAAACATTTAAGTGTGACAATCATGCAAAAGAATAAGAAATCAGGAAGGGGGCAAATAGTTTTTCACACCACTGTAATTCATTCAGTTACAGTATCTTCACTAAGCACTTCATCTTGGTCAGCCAAATCATGGGAATAATGGACAATGAAGGCTGTACACACTTCGAGGCAATCAAACCATCACTATGTTTTTGGGAGAACCCAAACTGAAAAAACTCGCAGTGCAAAGAAATTAGAATTGAGCTCATGTTTTTAATCTTTTCTGGTTTATGTGGTAGTGCTACCTGCTGTGCCATTGATACTTACACCATATGACCATCAAACCCATATGTTGTTCTTCCCAATACTGTTGTCACAAAATTAGAAGCACACCATTGCCTAGAACATCTTGAATGTCTGTAGACTTTATAATACAGACTTTCCTTTCACTAGGACTAAGTCACCCAAACAATGAGAGGTCGATGAAGACATGGTGGTCCTTATTTGGAAAAGTAGAACTCAAGTGTCCCACACAGAGCACTGACATCAACCAAATTGAAAACCTTTAAAGCACTAACTCCACCCCAAGCCGCTTCAGTGCCTCCTGTAATGAATGAACATACCCCCATAGGAGTTATGAATAATAAAACATGTTAATAAAAAAAAAAAAAAAAAAGATAGCAGGTGGGAGAAACATTTTAGGTGGATAAGAGTAAATTTCCGGGAAGACACTGAGGATTTGGATATGCTATAAACTTTTTTTAAATTTCATTTCTAAAAGGACTGAAGAACCTCAGTTTTGCCGTCACATCTGTCTATTCATCTTGTTTCATGGTGAAGTCAGCCAAAGGTACATCACTCATCCAGAACCCAAGTGACTCCCCAGCACATGGAAGTGGCTTGTGTCAGCTGTGTTACCTCACGTCTTTTGTGACCTGAGACGTCTACCCTGGCTTCAGCTTTCGAGTTACATCAGGGTGTGGATTTCACAACAGTGCGCTCTGTTAGCTCACTGCTCTCTCGTGGGTGATATCGTGGATGATGCTGAGGTTATATGTGGGTCAGTGTCTGATAGAGACTACACGGTATTTATGCTTTAAATGCAGGATGAAGTGAAAGTTGCGAAGCCTGTAGCAGACAGAAGGGTTTTACTGTCTAGGACAATCCTTTAGCAGTATGATGACTTGAGCAGCAGAATGTCGCACAGTTTGCCAAAAACAAGGATTGTTTTTTTCGTACATGAAACATGCAGTAAAATCTTGTCTACCACACGTTTGGTTTTGTTTCGGGCCAATGAGAATCCAGTGAGTTTTCAGGGTTTTGTGATTTTGAATATAAATGCTTGCAATAGCACTCTGATTGCCCCTACAGTTCCAGAATAATGACTAACGGGGAGTTGCGGTCCTGTGAAATGTATTTTAGGAAAATCCGATCTCTTGCTGGTTTCAGGGCAAAAAAAACAACAATATGTGTCATATAAAAGTGTGACTATCAAAAACACATAGAAAGCAAATACCAGTTTTGGGAAACGTTCAGCGCAGTATTGTGGTTTGGTGGGATTTATTGGAAAATCTTTTTTCCCCCCTTCTGTTTAGTTGTGTATGACCGTCAGTAACCTTTCCTGCTGCTTGAACTCCAATAAAGATCCAGAGCTGCTTCTTTAATTGGATTAATTTTGGATTACACATCTGAAAAGTAAAAAATAAAAAGAGGTGAAAACATGCAACTTGGTCAGTTACTACCAAACACCAACATATGTTTATTATTTTCTTCTTTTGCATGCAGATAGACGGGGCGATTGCGATGCGTCACTCCAGCGGTTGTAAATTTAGGGTTTTGTGTTCAAGCCTGGCGGCACGCTGCTTAGTGGTTAGCACTGTCGCCTTGTACCTCCAGGGTCTGCGTTTGATTCCCGCCTCTGTGTGCATGGAGTTTGCATGTTCTCTCTGTGCGTAGTGGGTTTCCTCCAGGGACTCGGTTTTCCTCCCACAGAACCAAAGACATGCAGATTAAGCTAATTGGTGTTCCCAAATTGCCTGTGGTGTGTGAATGAGTGTGTGAGTGTGTGCTGTATATGTCTGAGTCCTGCGATGGATTGGCACCCCATTTCCAGAATTCAGAAGCAAAAAGGGGACATTAATTCATTGCATTAATGTATTAGTTAATTAATGACTCTTCAAATAAGTAAATAAATAAACCGTGACTTTAAAAGTCCTTTAAAAGAGGGGGTGCATTTTAGAGGAATTATTTCTAATTTATATCTTACTAATTTTCACTTATTTTCATTTTGATATTTAAATATTTTTGCTTGTGGAATATTTTCCTTAATAATTCTGGCTCAAATTAATTAATACCAAAAGATTTCTCCTTCTCTCCCTCCACACCCAAAGCTGTTCTATGCTTTCTGAGTCAGCTCTTTGTTCGTCATTAATCGTTTCTCTCTCTGGAGAAGATAGACATCCTTTAGAATTGGCAGTAAAATGAAATGAGAAGATTCCGATCTCATGATGTCTGCTTTCACTTAGAAATCTGAATATTCCATACACGCTTCCACGACATATACACATACAGTCTTCTTGTCCTTTTTGGTATGATTTGTGTAATGTTTGTAATAATATTAATTCTGCATGCTTTTTTCTTAGTGTCAAATAAACACCTACACACACATGTAAAAAGCCTTGAGAATTTCCTATCGTGACGTTTCCTTTGTTTGGATTGGGGGGATTTAAATGAATGCCAGCTTTTGCGTGTAAGCACGCGGCCTCGTATCCAGCATGGGGGCTTTTAAGATTTAGTGGAAGTTAGGAGTAATGTGTTCTCTCTGGTCGCGCTACCCATTTTGTGTTCCATATGTTCTGCGTTTTAAATCATCACCGTGACACGGAAACACCTCCAAGTCCTGGTGTCAGCGATGCACTTTATGGTTTGTTATGAGTTTTGACAAGCTCACTGTGTGTGGGTTGTTCAGCTATTTATGTCTCGTTTCAAAGAGCTGAGTCGTCATTTTTTTTTTTTTTTTTAAAGGAAGTGTCCTGTAATGAAAGGATGAGTGGAGGCACATGTTGATGTTGGATCATTACTCAGTTGAGTTACATTAAGCATCAAAGCGCTTGTGTGATTTACTGAAAGACCAGTCTGTCTCAGAATAACAGGATGGACGTCAGCTTGAGATTATCATAGGACTAATGAAGACCACACTCCGAGAGCTGTCGTTTTTATTAACTTGTTTGGATTGGTTTATTTATTTGCTCGTTTATTAAAGGAGCAGGAGGAGGCCAAGTCATCTGTCTGGGTTAGGATGTCTTGACAGCTCCTGTTGCTAAACTCTCTCATCTGCTGCTCTTCTTGTTATGTAAATGTATGCACATGAGCCTGACCACAAAGGTCGCCGTATTCAAAGAAATCCCGTTCATGATGTTAAAGAAACAAATGGCCCCAGACTCCCCTCTGACTGCGACTTGGGCATATCGCCCGAGCTCGGAAATCAAAGCAAGTCAAATCGGTCAATTGGAGAAGTCCGAGTCCAGCTGGTACAATGGCATCTTTGGGTGGAAGCTTGGCAACCTGCGTCCTTGTTCAAATGAATGGGACTGTCACGTCAAACTTGCAACGCGAGCAAAGAATGAAATCGAGTCTCCGCGCTGTGCAGCGCTGCATATGGCCTCCATTTTGATGAGGTTAAGCGGGAAATTATTTACATTTCTGCCTGCGCTCGTTGTTTATAGAAAAGTCAAGCTTCTACTGCGGTGAGCTAATAACTGAACATTAATACAATCCCCCTGACTCACATTGAGCGAATTCTCCGTAAATTGTTAAAGCGCTCGTGAGGCATCCACACATTAATCATGGACACGATGTTTGTGACGTGAAAAGATTTGACGTGAACAGTGCGAGAGGGTGAAACTAGAATAGAGTGTTCGTTTTCTAACAAGTGACAAATGGGGAAATAATAAAGGGTAAGCGGGCCAGACCACAACATTTAAACTGGACTGTAGAATCTTACATCATCGTAATGCTATCGTTGTAATTCTGTTTTATTAATTCAATACATTTTATACTTTGTTTAAAATGCAATACAATTTTCATTTCTAGCCGTATATGCTTGTACTGTATATAAGATTATTTAAGATGCACAAAAATACAATGCTGTGCAAAAGTATTGACACCCCCTCACTATCATATTTTGCTTCCAAAGAGCCAGACTTTCTTTTTGCCAGACAGTGACTTATGAATCATTCAGCCATAAAAAAAAAAAAAAAAACATCTACCATAAAGCATGAACCAGAAGAAGCGGTGTAGATGATGACAGATGATCAGGCCAGTGATTAATATTCTGGTGCTGCTGACCAGTTCAGGGTCAGATGTAGCTGCTCAGTGGTTAAGACATTAGACTACAGTTTAAAAGTTCACAGGTTCAAATCTCTTAAGCAAGGCCCTTAACCCTTAACTGCTCAGATGTATAATAAGATAAAAATGTAAGTCACTCTGGATAATCGTGTTTGCTAAATGTAAATAGTTAGAACAGATGAGAGGGGAAATGAGCTTGCTGCTGATGCAGTCACATAAACAAGCATTTTTGTTTTTTATCTTTGTGAACTTTTCAGGGTGTCACAGTGAAATAACTGTTTCCATTCCTTTCATTTAATCCACATAATTTAAATTAAATTGTATTTATTATAAAGAAATGCGGGGTGGCACAAGACTTTTGCATGGTATTGTACGGTATGTCTCTACCTTCAAAAAATCACAAAAATACAGCAGCATATAAAAATAACACTTTACAGATTATTGCAATTATTACAATTAAAATATTAAGAATCCGGCAGCATGGTGGTGTAGTGGTTAGCACTGTTACCTTGCACCTCCAAGGCCTGGGTTCGATTCCCAGCCCGGTTTGATTCCCACCTCGGTGTGCGTGGAGTTTCGTTGGTTTCCCCTGTGTACTCCGGTTTCCCCCCCACAGTCCAAAGACATGCAGGTTAGGTTAATTGATGATCCAATTGCCCGTAGTGTGTGTGTTAGTGTGTGTGTGTGTGTGTGCCCTGTGATGAATTGGCAACCTTGTCCAGGGTACTGTATACCTCGCCTCATGCCCTGAGTCTCTTGGGATAGGCTCCAAGCCCCACCCCCAATGCTTGTTGATTGATTTTTGTTAAATACAAACATTTTGTTTTCTTTTTTTTTTCTAAATTCTTTTAAAGGTTGCTAGCTGGTATTTCGACTGCTGAATGATGTGGCATATTTTTTGAGTGCGATGTTGATGAGTGTGTGTTTCACAGACAGAACCAATCTGTAAGCACTGAGTGGATAACCAGGAAATGCACGTATTCCCGAAACCACTGCTAATAAGTTAGCGTTGGAACTCACGGACGGAAATGAGGCACACAAACGCAGTCCTTGTGTAAGTCCAAGCCTCTTCAACAGAGTGTTTCTGGCTACAGACTCATTTCAGAAAGAAATCAAGGATGAAACGGGTTTCTCACCATCGTCATCATTTTGTTAGGCTCAACTGATCCAGTAATGATCTGAAACAGGACTGTTTCTTTTTTTAGTTTACACCAAACCAGCCACAGGACACTGACTGCATTTTTGTCACAGTATGCTTTTTGTTAAACTCTGTGAAGGTGCAGCTGAATTGCAGCCATTTATTTAAGCATTTCTTCTTTTGTTAATGTTAAACTTTAAAAATAGTACCTTAATAATTCCAGCTGTTTGGTGATCAGAACATTTGCTTCTTAGCCAATTCGTTTTGATCATGGTTTGACATTCTCATAAAATAGAAACAATGCATGTTGTGCTTACATATGATTTTTTTTTGCCTATTTGTCACACTTCAAGGTTTCAGATCATCACATACATTTTAATATTACACAAAGATAACCAGAGTAAATATAAAATGCAGTTTTAAAAGATGAATCGATTATTCATTCATTCATTAATTTTCTATATCGCTTAATCCTGTGTTCAGGGTCGCGGGGGACCTGGAGCCTATCCCAGGAGACTTTGGGCACTAGGCAGGGTACACCCTGGACAGGGTGCCAATTCATCGCAGGGCACACACACATACACACACACTACGGGCAATTTAGGAACGCCAATTAGCCTAACCTGCATATCTTTGGACTGTGGGAGGAAACCGGAGTACCCGGAGGAAACCCACCAAGCACGGGGAGAACATGCAAACTCCATGCACACAGAGACGGGAATCGAGCCTGGCCGGGGAATCGAACCCAGACCCTGGAGGTGCAAGGCGACAGTGCTAACCACTACACCACCGTGCCGCCGCATGAATCGATTAATTAAGGGTAAAAAGCAGTCAGAACCTACCTAGCTCTATGTGAAAAATTTATTGCCTCCCAAACCTTATAACCAGTCGTGCCACACTTGGGGGCAAAAACATCAATCAAGCATTGGCGATAATTGCCGTTGAATCTTTCACATCACTGTGGAGGAATTTTGGCCCGTTCTTCTTTGCAAGATTGTTTTAATTCAGACTCATTTTCGAGCATGGACAGCCTGTTTAAGGATCTCAATCAGATTCATGTCTCGACTAGGCCACTCTAAAATCTTTTTTTTTTTTTCTTGAGCCATTCAGAGGTGGACTTGGACGTGTGTTTCAGGTGTGTAGAGCAATTGAATTGTAGAATTCATGGTTCCATCAATTATGGAAAATCCACCAGGTCCTGAAGCTGAAAAGCCCCACACCATCACACTACCACCATGTTTGTCACAGTGTGCTTTTTCTTAAAGTCTGTAGAAGTGCAGCTGATTTGGAGCCATTTATTTGTTAAGCATTTGTCCATTTGTTAATGTTACACTTTAAAAATAGTACCTTAATATTTCCAGCATGGCAACGTCCAACATCTTAAATTTCCTCATCAGAACATTTGCTTCTCGACAAGTTCATTTTGATCATGGTTTGACCAGCAAAACACATTTTAATATGAAATAGAAACAATGCACTTTATATACTTACATACGATATACAGTACAGTGCTGTGCAAAAAGTATTAAAATTGACTTTTTCCCATAGAGCCAGGTAGGTTTGAACAGCTTTCCCCCCCTTAATAAATGAAATTATTTTTTTTTTAACTGCATTTTGTATGTATTCAGGTTATCTTTGTGTAATATTAAAATTAGTTTGATGATCTCTATCATTTAAGTGTGACAATAATGCATAAAAGAAGGGGCAAATACATTTTCCAGGCATTGTATGGTGGATTGTGGGTGTGTCTGGATCTAACTAACTACGCCGTTGCACTTGCAATGAACAAGTAGCATTTACTGTATAAGCATCATTAATTTTAGTCAAACACAATTTGCACAGATTTCATGCTTAAGAAACTGTAACTTTTTCTACTTATGTACAAATTAATAGAACTGCAAGACTGCAAAAGCCTCAGCTTCAAGCTCGACTATAGACTTTACCAGTAAGTGCTTCAAATGCCCCTTTTAAACCTTCCAAAGACAAACAAATGTAAAATGATTGTGAATGTGAAGTATAATTAGTTTGTTTCTTTCCCAGACAGATTTAGGATGACTTCGTGAATACAATGATTCAGGTAGGAGAGACTACACAGTCCAACATTTACATTAAAACAAGACGATTCTGTTATTTATTTTCACATTATAGCCCACCATTTCCACATGTCCAATGTGGGTGGTAATTTTTTTTTTTCTTTCATCAACCCTTTGTATCCTCAAACTGCTGGTTGTATTATTGCTTTTAAATCTTTACTGTGCTGGACATCTGAGAATCACAATGAAAAGAATTGCTGCCCACACACCTCACCGTCGAAACTGTTTTTAAATTTGATTCACTTACAGTTGAGACTTGTCTCTATTTTATTTAGATTTTATTGACTGTAGTGTAACTTATAAGTCCAATCCTGCAGTGGATATGTCTATATTACATTATATTACATTATATTACACTATATGCTATTCTATTCTATTATAATAATAAAAATCTCAGGCATTGGACTATGGTTCGAAAGGTCCCAGGTTCAAATCCCATGACCACCAAATTACCACTGTTGAACCTTTAAACAAGGCCCTTAACCTTGCATGTGTAATAAGATAAAAAAAATAAATAAATGAAATGCCTAAAGCCTGTGTGTGTGTGCCCTGCGATGCTCTGCGATGGACTGACACCCTTGTCTAGCATGTACCCTGCCTTGTGCCTGAAGTCTCCTGGGATAGGCTCCACCCCCCCCCACCCCACCCCCACCCTGTCACCCCACAACCCTGTATACAGGATAAAGCAGCTTCTAAATCAATTGTAAAATTAAATAAACATTTTCTTCTTCGGTAAGTGCTTTATCCTGATCAGGTCCACTTGCCATGGATCTGGAGCGTATCCTGAGGTCACAGTGTAAATACACACAGTGTGAATGGAACACTTTTTATTTATTTATTTTTTGAGGGTTTATACCTACAGTATGGCGAATTTAACAAAGCTAACCCAACATGCATGTTTTTGGGAGGTGAGGGCAAATCAGAGTATAAGTGAGACTCGACAGATACCATCCCCAAGCTCAGGATGGTATCTGGAGAGACCGGCCCCAATTTACAATATTTCAATTCCGTTTTTATTTTACATTTTAAAGCGTTGATGATGCTTGATTTACTGCACTGTACTGGTTTACGGTAGCCTTCCTAAGAATATGCAATGCTTTTAGTAACTGCAGTCCTGTTGCTCCGGGTGGCTCACAGATTTTCACATTTATGTTCTTTCATTTTGAAACATCAGGATTAACTGCCTTTCCGATGCTACTGCTCCACAACAATGTTTATTTATTGAGTAGGCAGGATACAGTCGTGTCCAATCTCACCAACTCCTTCACATTGTCTGCTGTTATTTGTGGATCTGAAATCCTCCATATCCACTACCCAGGAACTGCCAGATCTTCGGAGGTCCATGTGTGTGGTCAGGAGGAGATTTCACAAAAACAATGCCTAGTATGGGATTGTCTGTCTGAGTCAAAAGAGGAAGAGCTCAATCATCATCTGTCGCCGTCTCTCGACCCGGTGAGTGGGTGCCTACCAGGCACGCTAGATCCTGTATCCTATTAGAAACGGACGGACGGATTGGATTCTGTCTAAAGAACCCAAACATGGAACAAACCACAACTTAAAATAGATTCTTTGATGTACAGAAAAACAGGAGATGCACAATGGGAATGTAGTCCTGAAACAAAACACAGCATGACGATTTTGTCCTTATTTGGGCGTAACAGTCCGTGTTTGCACACCCAAACATAATAAAGACAAAGAAATGTAATTTATTTCACGGATACATTCTATGTTTTATGTTTCCCAGAATTTTTTTTTAAAATCCTTCGGCATTCACGCTGAATTCTCATTGTTTGTAAATAGTAGTGTCTAAGACAAATCACAAGTTTGAGTTCATGCATCTGTTCTGATATTACAGTATTATTTCTATAGTCACAATTACACAAGTACTTGGATGATGGATGTTTTAATAAAATAAACAACAAATTGTATCTAACAAAAACTTTTGACTGATTTAGACATTTTGTATGGAAGGAGTCACAAATTTCAGATTTTGACATAGAGGATGTTTGCCTTCCAGTTTTTCAGTAACTAGGGGTGAAAAAAGACCAGACACTGATGACGGAGTTACATATACAGTACAGTACACTGCGTGAACAAAAAAATCAGTCAATCAATTCAATAACCAAATAGCTTTGATTACAGAAACATGGTGTCCAGTTCTTGATTCCTCATGCTCCCAGTAACACTCTTTCACAGTTTCCATCCTGAAATATACCCATGCCATCAGAAGAAGAAAAACTACATACAGTACATACTGTATATAGTAATAACCTGGTCAACAATTTTTGTTGTTTAATGCAACTTCATCAAGCGTTTAAGTGATCTCCGGGCATGTTTGTATGTTTGTTTGTTTGTTTATTTCTTTACTTATTTTTAAACCAAATTTATTCCACAATTTTAATTCCGCATTGCTATCCTTCCAGAATTTAAATTTTTTTGTTGTAGCGTGTGTGCTTGTGTGTGTGTTTCACAGTTCTTAAACCAATACCAGTAATTATCTCCTTAGTTGTTTTCTTTGCTTAATGGAGGCCAATCGTTTAACCTCTCTAAAATGGTGCCTTTTCATCAAAGTAATGTGTTATAGCTTTAGTGATATTAGAGACTAACATGTTTTGGGGAATTTCCACAAGATATAATGTAACAAAAAAATGGATAAAAATCCTGATGTGTCTTAATAATAATAATAATAATAATAATAATAATAATAATGATAAATTGTTGAAAAGTTGTAGCTGTATTATAGGAAATAATCCATTTAGACTGTTCTGTTATTGAAAAATTATCAACTTGGGGTGGTAACAGTAACTCTGCTTCATATTTAGAGTTAACGATTATTTTACTATGAGTTTTATTTATTTTATTATGATTTTAAGCATGTTTTATTTATGTTATTATATATATAAATCAGGTCATGACATTCCCCCTTTATGTGAAAACAGCAGCACTGTTTTTCACATAAACTGAATCCATGTAAGTAAATCATGTTACATTTCGATGTTTTCTGCTTTCCCCGTTTCCAGCAAAGTCGTGCATTTCCTATGTGGTCCTGGACGTCTCACCTCGAGTCAAACCAAAAGACTAAACGGCATTTTTCTCCCACGCGTGCTGAGGATCGCTGAGCCGAGAACCCATCTAAAGGGGATTCTTCTTCCTCGTCGTCTTCTTCACTCACCCTGTCTCCTTTTGTTCCCTCCACATAGCAGGAATATTTTCCTACACAAGTGAATTGTTCTAGTGCACTTGTTGTGGCACTTCACGCTCGGGGGGTGGGGGGGGGGGGTGTCTGCATTCCTGACTCATCAAATTGAATTGATTTCAGTCGCTCAGCCTGCGTGGCTTAAACAGAAGAACAGAATGCGTTTAGGCACTTTATTCTCCCTGGTGTTGTTTTACTCTTCTTGGCTTAGGAATTTTTTATTTTTTTGCATGTCTCACAATGCTGCTGTTCTGTGAGGCTTTCACAAGTCATCAGCGTATTTTGCATTCGGTTGGGATGATGAAGTGGAATCGCATTCATCATCCAAACAGAGACATTCTGTGGATTTGTGGGTGGACTTCCACAGACCTCTATGTTTGTCTTTATTTAGTCTTATCCCCTTATGGACCCTTTCAGCCTAGGGGCTCCAGCTAGTCAGTCCTACTTGCATCCAAAGCAAAACTTTCTCAACAATTCAATCTTTAGCCTTGGGTTTAATCCAGTAGAATAAATAACCAAATGAAGTACTGAATTGGAACGGCTCGTGAATAAACCCGATATGATCTCACACATGAGTGTTTCTGGCTGCTGGTTTGTGTAGAGGTGTAAAGCAGCAACTTGAGGCTAGGATACAGTACATTATTCTTTTCTCTAAAGAGACGCCTTGTAGTACCGCAGGTCGTGCAACTCTTCTGTTTGTTGTGAACAACTTTTTTCTTAGTAATGCAATAAAGAAATTTCAGCAACTTCCATCAATCCTTGTCTCAACTTTGTCCTCGAGCATACCTTCGTCATATAATTCTTATATAATGCTTTTAAAAGGAAAAGTCAGACGTGGGACTTGAGATCCCTTGGGGGGAGGGAATTAAATAAACGAAAGTGTGTTTATAATACGCTGATAGCAGAGTGCTAGAAATCGACAGCCGACAAAGTGTTTGCTTACATGTTCCCTATCAGGCTATCTTGTACAAACACAGAAGGCCTGCTGATCCAAACAGTCGATAAGCCGGACGCTTTGAAGTGACGGAAGGCTCCGGTGGGTTTCTGTAACGCACTTCTCTCCATCTCCATCCAAACGTAATTGAACTCTACCCCAGCCTCTTACTGAGGAAACAATAACTCTGTTCTCTTTCAACCGAGCCAGATTTGAGTCCCGAGTCTGCTCGTCTCGCTGGCACGCCGGGTAAATGAGACGGCATGATTACTTCTCCGCATCTCCGGATTCTCTGGAGTAGTAGAGGATGCCTTATACGTGTGGCCTTCTTTCATGTGCCGTCTGACTTTGACAGGCGAAATGAAAGGAACACTGTTTCTCCTGGTCCACAGGTTAACAAAATATCTCGGCTTTAATTAAAGTGGACAGACTTATCCTGCTCTATAGTGGAGGGTGAAAACCGGTACGGTAATGTTGAGCTCTTTGGTAGCAGACATGCACTGATGATAATCTATACACTGCGAAATAGTGGAATGTGTCACGGAGCGGAACGGAACGAGGTGAATCCAAGTGCAGATGACGTGCCACAACGTCAGGCGAGAGCGTGGTCGGAATGCGGAAGTCAATGCCGGGCGATCAGTCAGCGGAGCGTCTAAGCCAAATCGTAAAGCGGGAGCCGTGGTCAAAAAGAGGAAGCGTTAATTCAAAACCGGGAGATCAAAGGGCGAGGCAAACAAATCAGAGACGAGAAACCGAAAGCGAAAAACGAGAAACAAAGCGAACTTGGCAACGTGAGATCAAGGGAAAATAAACGCGAGAAGATCGGGGCATGAAAACACAAGATAATCCAGCGATTTGAGCAGCGCAGTGTGCGTGCTTAAATCACTGGAGAAATCAGCGTAGGGAATGGGAAACAGGTGAGCAGAAGGGGCGGAAACGGGGGCGTGAGAGCGCACGTGACGGCTAGACAACAACATGAGCGCGTGGGGAAGTGACAGCGTGGGAAAAAGACGGCCGACAGACCGTGACTCGTGACAGTACCCCCCCCCTTACGAACGCCTCTGGGCGTTAGGACGGGGAGCCTCAGGGAAGCGTTTCTGAAAGTCAGAGATTAGCTTGGGGTCTAGGATGAACTTGGCGGGGATCCAGCTTCTCTCCTCAGGGCCATAGCCTTCCCAGTCCACCAGGTACTGAATGCCTCTACCTCGGCGGCGAGCTTTCAGGAGGCGGCGGACGGTGTAGGCTTCACCGCCATCAATGATACGGGGAGGAGGCAGAGGGTGGGTGGGGGGACTTAATGGGCTTGAGGCAAGACAGCGTAGCTGGGATACGTGGAACGTGGGGTTTATTCTTCGCATGGTTGAGGGGAGTAAGAGTTTGACAGCGCATGGATTGATGATCTTGGTAATCGTGAAGGGGCCGAGGTAACGAGGGGAAAGCTTGCGGCAGGTGGTCTTTAGGGGGATATCTCTGGCGGCAAGCATGACTCTCTGCCCCACCCTGTACTTGGGAGCCTGAGAGCGTCTGCGGTCGGCCTGTGTCTTATATCTTCTGCCGGCCCGTAACAGCGTTCGCCTCGCTTGCAGCCAGGTCTTTCTGCATCGCCTGACAAAAGCTTGGACGGATGGGACACTGACCTCCTCCTCCTGAGATGGGAATAAGGGTGGTTGATAGCCCAGGCAGCACTGGAATGGAGACAAACCAGTAGATGACGATACTTGGGAGTTGTGGGCGTATTCCACCCATGGCAGAAACTTGCTCCAGGAGGCGACATCTCGGGAGGCCATGCACCTTAAGGCTACTTCGAGGGACTGGTTCTTTCTTTCGGTCTGCCCGTTGGACTGAGGGTGAAAGCCTGAGGACAGACTGGGGGTGGCTCCAATGAGTCTGCAAAATGCCTTCCAAAATTGTGATGTGAATTGGGGCCCACGGTCGGATACGATGTCATTGGGAAGACCATGCAGCCTGAAAACGTGCGTTATCATGAGATCAGTGGTTTCCTTGGCGGATGGAAGCTTGGGTAGCGGAATGAAATGGGCGGCCTTAGAGAACCGATCCACCACAGTCATGATGCATGAGTGGCCGTTGGAGGAAGGTAACCCTGTGACAAAGTCCAGGGCAATGTTGGACCATGGACGAG
Source organism: Channallabes apus (assembly GCA_030522415.1). Classification (NCBI taxonomy): domain Eukaryota; kingdom Metazoa; phylum Chordata; class Actinopteri; order Siluriformes; family Clariidae; genus Channallabes; species Channallabes apus. The sequence goes on along the minus strand of CM060111.1, from coordinate 30,060,638 downwards.
ATGGGATAGGTAATGGTCTGAGGAGGCCTGCCGGCGCGGTGTTGGTGTGTTTGCATCTAGCACAGGTGTCACAGGCTGCCACGAAGCTGAAGGTGTCTTCCTTGACCGTGGGCCACCAGAAACGTTGTCGGACTTGAGACAGGGTTCGAGCTGAGCCAGGATGACAGGAGAGCTTGGAGCTGTGTGCCCATTCCAGAACTTGAGAACGTAGAGGAAGTGGAACAAACAGGCAATTAGGGGGCACGTTACTTGGCCCGGGTTCCTGAGACAGGGCTTGCTGGACCTTAGTCTCGATATCAAGCTCAGCTGCTGCGAGTAAGCATGACGGGGGAATGATGGTTTCGTTGGCAGTGGAGTCGTGAGTAGGTGAAAATTGTCTGGAGAGTGCATCTGGCTTGGAATTCTTGGACCCAGGACGATATGAGAGGACAAAGTTGAATCTGGAGAAGAACAGTGACCACCGAGCCTGGCGAGAGTTTAGCCTCTTGGCGTTCTGCACGTATTCGAGGTTCTTGTGATCAGTCCAGACCAAAAATGGGGTCTCCGTCCCCTCTAACCAGTGTCTCCATTCTTCTAGGGCCAGCTTGATGGCCAGCAGTTCTCGATCACCGATGCCATAATTCACCTCAGCAGGCGTTAAGCGGTGAGAGAAGAAAGAGCAGGGGTGTAGCTTGTTGTCGTGTGCAGCTCTCTGGGAGAGGACACCTCCTACCCCTGTGCTGGAGGCATCGACTTCCACAACAAACTGGCGTGACGGATCTGGAATAGTCAGGATTGGGGCAGACGTGAACCGTTTCTTGAGTTCCGAGAAGGCTTTTTCAGAGTTCATGTCCCAACAGAAACGTGTCTTGGGGGAAGTCAGGGCTGTTAAGGGGGCAGCAATGGAGCTGTAGCCTCGGATGAAGCGACGGTAAAAGTTGGCAAAACCCAAGAATCTCTGAAGTTCCGGTCTTGTGGTGGGCGTGGGCCAGTTCGTGACTGCATGTAGTTTAGCAGGCTCCATTTCAATGCCTGAGGGGCCAATGACGAACCCCAGGAAAGTGGTGGTTGTTGTGTGAAATTCGCACTTCTCTGCTTTGACGAAAAGATTGTTCTCTAACAGTCTTTGTAGCACCTGTCGAACATGATGTTGGTGCTCTTCTAGGTCTCGGGAGAAGATTAAAATATCGTCCAGATAAACAAACACAAATAAATTCAGAAAGTCTCTGAAGACATCATTGATGAGGGCCTGAAAGACGGCTGGGGCGTTGGTCAGGCCAAACGGAACCACCAGGTACTCATAGTGTCCTGTTGGGGTGTTAAAAGCAGTTTTCCATTCGTCACCCTCTCGGACTCGGACGAGGTGATATGCGTTGCGTAGGTCCAGTTTGGTAAAAATCTTTGCTTCCTGGAGGAGTTCAAAGGCGGTCGCCATTAACGGAAGGGGATAGCGGTTCTTCACTGTGATCTGGTTTAGGCCCCTATAATCGATGCATGGACGAAGGGACCCATCTTTTTTACCCACGAAGAAGAAGCCGGCTCCCGCCGGGGAGGAGGAGGGGCGAATGATCCCCGCCGCGAGGGACTCCGAGATATAATGATTCATAGCTTCACGCTCCCTGGGCGACAAAGAATATAGGCGGCCCTTGGGGGGCGTGGTACCTGGGAGCAGGTCGATAGCGCAGTCATATGGACGGTGGGGGGGCAGAGAGACAGCACGAGATTTACTGAAGACCTCCTTGAGATCATGGTACTCTGAAGGGACGGCGGTGAGGTCCGGTGGTTCATCCACAGATGCAGGGCTGAGGCAGGACGTGGCTGCAGCTCGTAGGCAGGAAGTGGCGCATGACGGGTTCCAGGCTACGATTGTGTTCCTGACCCAATCGAGTTGAGGATTGTGATGGGTTAACCAGGGCAGGCCCAGGACAACAGTAGCATGTGATCCCTCCATGATAAACAGAGAAATTTGTTCTAAATGGTTGCCCGAGACCCTTAGCCCGATGAGGGGAGTTCTGTGTGTGATAGATGGGAGTGGGCTGCCGTCGAGTGCCTGAACCTTGAGGTGGGTCTCCAAGGGTAGAGCGGGGATTCCTAGGGTCTTGGCAGAAGTCGCATTGATCAGGTTGCGGTCTGAACCTGAATCAATCAGTGCCTGCACCAGATGGGTCCGTTGCTCATGGATGAGAAAAACTGGAAACAGGCGGCGTTGACCTGGGGATCTTCCTGGTGACGCACCCTCCAATCCTCCCAGCTGGACTAGAAGACGCTCCCTTTTTACAGGACAGTCTTTGAGCTGATGACATGATTTCCCACAGTAGAAACACGCACCATCCACTCTGCGTCGTCGACGTTCTTCAGGGGAAATGCGGGTCCTGTCCAGCCGCGTGGGTCTCTCTTGAGGATTAGTTTGAGGGGAGCGAGGTTGTGGGCGGTCTCTGGGTGGTGAGAGTGTGGTTGCCTTTCCAAGGCGGAGGCGCGAATCTACTCGGCCGGCCAAATCCATGAGATCTTGGAGCGACGAAGGAAGTTCTTGGGAGATTAACGTATCCTGGAGCGTCGCAGTCAGGCCTTCGAAGAAGGTGTCACTTAGGGCCCGACCATTCCACCCGCTGGAGAGAGCTAGGGTCTGGAAATCGATGGCATAGTCATAGGCTGAACGTGAACCTTGGTGGAGTTTTAACAGCTTGTGACCTGCCTCCCTGCCATGACATGAGCGATCAAACACCCTCCTCATCTCTTTAGCGAAGTGCTCGTAGCTGGTGCAGCAGGAGTCATGAGCATCCCAGAGTGCAGTGCTCCATTCCCGAGCCCGTCCTGAGAGGAGAGTTATCACGTATGCGACCTTGGAGCGTTCAGTGGGAAATGTGGATGGCTGGAGCTCAAATATCAGCGTGCACTGAGAGAGAAAGGAGCGACAGGTGCCTGGATCTCCTTCATAGGTGGGGGGGGCAGGCAGTCGTGGTTCCCGTTGCGTGCAGGGACCCCCACTTTGTGCCGGAGAGAGATGGAGCCGTTGGAGTTGGGTAATAACATCAGCAAGGGTTTGCTTGGTGTTGAGCAGCTCCTGCTGGTGAGCTCCGAGAAGTGCACCTTGACTCTCCAGCGCCGATTTCATGTGGTCAATATCTGCTGGATTCATTTCGGTGGCTGGATTATTCTGTCACGGAGCGGAACGGAACGAGGTGAATCCAAGTGCAGATGACGTGCCACAACGTCAGGCGAGAGCGTGGTCGGAATGCGGAAGTCAATGCCGGGCGATCAGTCAGCGGAGCGTCTAAGCCAAATCGTAAAGCGGGAGCCGTGGTCAAAAAGAGGAAGCGTTAATTCAAAACCGGGAGATCAAAGGGCGAGGCAAACAAATCAGAGACGAGAAACCGAAAGCGAAAAACGAGAAACAAAGCGAACTTGGCAACGTGAGATCAAGGGAAAATAAACGCGAGAAGATCGGGGCATGAAAACACAAGATAATCCAGCGATTTGAGCAGCGCAGTGTGCGTGCTTAAATCACTGGAGAAATCAGCGTAGGGAATGGGAAACAGGTGAGCAGAAGGGGCGGAAACGGGGGCGTGAGAGCGCACGTGACGGCTAGACAACAACATGAGCGCGTGGGGAAGTGACAGCGTGGGAAAAAGACGGCCGACAGACCGTGACTCGTGACAGGAATGGTTATTACTGTAGGTTTGAAGAAGCAGTTACAGCACTGTGCAAAAGTCTTGAGTCACCCCTGATTTTTATTTCATATTTTACTTCCAAGCAGCCAGACGTTCTTGTATTTTTAATACAAGGCTTGAGGAATAATTCACCAGGCTCCTTCAAGGACTTTTTTTGTATCTCATTTTCAGTCCAGTCCTTGTACCTGAGCAGTTTTAGAATATATAAAAAAAATTTCTTAAGCCACACAGTGAGCTATGAATCATTTAAACATTGAGAAAATCTAACTTAAGACATGAACCAGTGAGAAACAAGTGCAGATGATGACAGATGATTAGGCTGGTGATTAGTATACTGCTGATGCTGAATGCTGAGTGGTTGGAACAGACGAGAGGGGAAATGAGGCTGCTGCTGCAGAGGTTGTTACATAAACAAACAGATTTTGAATTGTATCTTTGGCCACTTTGCAGCCTCTTACAATAAAACATTTGTCCCCATTTGTTTTGTATTTACTTTAATTTTTTACAGAGCCTCAATAGACTCACGACACTTGAACTGTATTGTATGTCTAGAGTTTGAAAAATATCTTTAATAACTTTAATTTATTTAAACAATAATCATAATTTTTTTTTATTATTAAATTAAATAACTTTGCAGCCTGTCGTTAAGTTCGATTAGCCTAGGTTCGATTTCCGTCTTTGTGTTCATGGAGTGTGCATGTTCTCTCTGTGCTTGGAGGGTTTCCTCCGGGTACTCTGGTTTCATCCCACAGTTTAAAGACATGCAGATTAGGCTGATTGCCGTTCCTAAATTGCCCCGGAGTGTGGATTGGTACCCCATTTTAGTTGTACCCCCATCTCGTGCCTCAGGTCTCCTGGGATCGGCTCCCGGCCCCTTGCAACCCCGTACACAGGATAAAGTGATATACAGTCGATGAACAGTGAGACAACGGCGATGAAGAAAGGAAGGGTGACTCAAGTCTTTTGCATGGTACTGTATACAGTATGTACAGTGTCCTAAGTCCTTTTGAGTTAATTCCAGATCATTAGGTTTAAAATCAAACTATGATTGAGGTTGAGTCAAATTTAGTACGGTTAAAATATTGACAAAAATAACAAAAAAAATTTACTTTGACCAAAATGGCGTTTTTCAGACAGTTTTACTTTTGAATCCCTGATTCAAACATGGCTTTGGCATGAACTCATGACCTCTGTTTGATTTTTGTTGCATCACTCAGGAGCCTGGACATTTAAATGCAAATGTCTACATGGTAAAGATATGGTAACAAAAATACATACTGTATCACAGTCCAGGGGAGGCTGTAGTTTTCATTACTATATAATAGTGGAAAAGATCTACAATCATTTGTTAATGCAAAAACATAAAATCTGTTTCATGTTAACTTTTGGGGAAAAAAGTTGTTCCAAAAAGCATTAGGAAGCTATTTTCAAATCTACGAGTCAAACTCGGACTTGTGTTGAAATTTCTCGTGAATGGAGGCGTAAAACTGATTGACATTTACAGAAGTCTTCAAGCACAGTACAGTGCTGGGACTCTTAGCCGCAGTAAAACATTAATGGTGTAAATGTTTAAAATAAGGCGTATGTCCATGAATGTCCCGGCCAAGGTGGCTCAGAGCCCACTGCAGTCGTTCCCAGGGACATTTAGCAAAGCAAGTGGAAAGCTCTTAGGAAAAAGTATTACTTGGGTCGATTACCCAAGGCATTCTGTTTATGCAGGTCAATGCACAACTTTATACTGTCCACCGCACCACTAGCACATTACAGGAACTCGACTGGGAGTTATTGCCACTTCCATTGTACAGTCGCTTCAAGTCATCTCCACATGTTTGGCCAATTAAAGGAGTTCCTGAAAGGCCAGTGTTTCAGACGTGAAGCAGGTATGCAAAGCAAATCATGAGAAATCTTTCTAACTTGATGGTATCTGGGCATTAGAGAGTATATAGACATGATGTAGAGAAATAAAAGGAGTTTTTACTCTCAACTGTGTTTTGTTAATCTGCACAACCAAAAGTCTCAGTTTGACTTGAACACCCCTCATATTAACCAGTTAGGCATGGGAAATTGACCAGTTTAATTTTTTGTTTTGCTTTCTCTCTCTTCATCCTTATACTAGATTTATTGGCTCGCTCGTACGGCTGCAGTTTCTGTTTTATAGCAACACTAAGCAGGGTGCCCATAAAAGTGCTTTTGTCTGAAACCTGGGTACAAGAAGATGACAAGAAGGTCAGAGTATCGCCCCACTAATTCGAACCATCTGTAAACCCAGTGCAGTTCCGAAGCCTTCGAAGGTTATCCTTTTCAACACACACATACTGTATACACACACATGCAAACCCTTTCTTTGTTCCTTCGCTACTTTATAATCTGGCATCAAGCAGGAGATATACACTGGCATCGCAGTGTTTACATGTAAAGTGGGCATCTATCATTAATGTTTATTCACAGAAGAACTACAGCATGGTGTTTATATCCTCTTTAAGCCAAACACCATGATAAAAGGGCAGCTTTCGCCATATTTGTCCATCTAGACCACTGTACCCATGTGGGTCCCTTGAATTTTATAGATAAAACCAACAGAGCCAAACTCGTATCTCATTGTTATAAAGCAGTGGCTTTAAAAATCCCCCCATTGAACGTCTGGATAGTGTTTATTCCTCTGTAATAAAATGACATACCGCATTATTATTGCTAAATTATTCCCTGTGTGCACATCCCATCCCCACACGAACTACCTGAGGTACTTAATGAGGCCTAGAATAGAAGCCCATAGGTAAATAAACTTAAATATAATAAAACCAAATGATGCGAAAAGTTCGTCTTAGGCATTTTCTATATTACTCTGCAGAATGACTCAGCCAGCAGGCACCAAAATAGCTAGCATAAGAGAATTACAATGGCCGCAACTGCGTGCTGTGAATGGCAGCCTGACCTCAAAGTAATATACCAGACGTTACACAACCTTGGGTTTCCATTAAACTGGCTTCTAATCTAAAATGAAGTAATACCCCCTCTGTCAACCTTGATGGGCATATAGCTAGCGTTCTGTGTGAATGTTCAAGATAGAGATTTATTTTTAATAAGTTAGAAATTGCTTTAGAAATATTGACTCTGTGGGACAGTGAAGCGATGCTTTGGATAACCGGAGTTTGGTTAGGAATAAAAAGTGTTCAGGTGAGGCGTGAACTGTAGGGTTCCTGCTGCTGTAGGGGTGTATTGGTCTCATGGACGTAGGAGGTTCAAATGATCAAGTAAAAAAAAATTAAAAAGCGGTAGGCTCTAGTGATTTTTAAGCGCAAGCTCGAATTTGCTTTCTAAATTGTTGCGTTTTGCTGTCAGAAAAGGAAAAATGTTTTTTCTTTTGTTATTCCATTTAATGGACATCTTTCCAAACCATCAGAAAATGGCTGTGGTTGTAGGCAATCGGTTGGTCCGAAGAGCTCCATCTTTGTGTCGTTTTGTCTAACAGCTTCCTATCATGATAAAAGTTGGATTTCTAATTGTTAGAGCTGAAACTGACTTGGACAGCTGAAACTGTTGGACGGTTCGTGTCATTGAATCAATGGGTCAGTTTTTGATTTAGAATCAATTTACACATTTTGGTAACCTTACATCTCCTAAATTGTCTAATAGAAAGTCCTTAAACACATACTTTACATACAGTTTTTGCCAAACGCTCCAGCCGTACATGTTCCCAGTAGTGAAAAGGAAGTTGTGTTGTGTACTTGTTCTTCTTGACGGAGGAAGAAGTATTCATAGTTGAGTATTATTTCCGCTCATACGCAAGTGATCGTAGGGAACCAAGTTCGAAAAATGTGGCAGAACAATTCCTTCCCATAGCCGTCCCAATTCCCTGGTCTTACACCACCTGATGCCCACTTTTGAGGAATGTTAAGGCAGAGTTCAACTGTAACGACCCGCCAAGAACTGTGCCTGCATTATACCAGCAAATCGTCTCCATTTGCAGTAGTTTGCCTTTGTTATGGGAAATGTTTAAGAATCTGCGTCAACAATATAAACAGCGGTGCACACACACTTCAAGAGCTTACATTACGCATACCGTGGTAAATCAACATGCTAATAGTGTGTATGTAAGGAAAAACAAACTCGCAGATGACAATAAGGTAATATTGTTCGTCTTTTCATTTCAGTACTGTATATTTTGGTGCATACTAAACTAAAAAAATCATTTAATTTTGGGAGAGTATCACTGCCTTTTTTTTATTTCTTTTTTTAGGCGTGGCTGGTACAATATCACCATTTCCTTAACTATAGTGTGGGGCGAAAGATTAATGCTTTTTATACAGTGGCTTTCAAAAGTATTCGGCCCCCTTGAACTTTTCCACATTTTGTCACATTACAGTCACAAACATGAATCAATTTCATTGGAATTCCACGTGAAAGACCAATACAAAGTGGTGTACACGTGAGAAGTGGAACGGAAATCATACATGATTCCAAACATTTTTAATAAATAAATACCTGCAAAGTGGGGTGTGCGTAATTATTCAGCCCCCTTTGGTCTGAGTGCAGTCAGTTGCCCATAGACATTGCCTGATGAGTGCTAATGACTAAATAGAGAGCACCTGTGTGTAATCTAATGTCAGTACAAATACAGCTGCTCTGTGACGGCCTCAGAGGTTGTCTAAGAGAATTTTGGGAGCAACAACACCATGAAGTCCAAAGAACACACCAGACAGGTCAGGGATAAAGTTATTGAGAAATTTTAAGCAGGCTTAGGCTATAAAAAGATTTCCAAAGCCTTGAACATCCCACGGAGCACTGTTCAAGCGATCATTCAGAAATGTAAGGAGTATGGCACAACTGTAAACTTACCAAGACAAGGCCGTCCATCTAAACTCACAGGCCGAACAAGGAGAGCGCTGATCAGAAATGCAGCCAAGAGGCTCATGGTGATTCTGGACGAGCTGCAGAGATCTACAGCTCAGGTGGGGGAATCTGTCCATAGGACAACTATTAGTCGTGCACTGCACAAAGTTGGCCTTTATGGAAGAGTGGCAAGAAGAAAGCCATTGTTAACAGAAAACCATAAACCATGAACCAGAAAACCATGTTTGCACAGCAAACATGTGGAAAAAGGTGCTCTGGTCAGATGAGACCAAAATGGAACGTTTTGGCCAAAATGCAAAACGCTATGTGTGGCGGAAAACTAACACTGCACATCACTCTGAACACACCATCCCCACTGTCAAATATGGTGGTGGCAGCATCATGCTCTGGGGGTGCTTCTCTTCAGCAGGGACAGGGAAGCTGGTCAGAGTTGATGGGAAGATGGATGGAGCCAAATACTGTACAGGGCAATCTTGGAAGAAAACCTCTTGGGGTCGGCAAAAGACTTGAGACTGGGGCGGAGGTTCACCTTCCAGCAGGACAACAGCCCTAAACATAAAGCCAGGGCAACAATGGAATGGTTTAAAACAAAACATATCCATGTGTTAGAATGGCCCAGTCAAAGTCTAGATCTAAATCCAATCGAGAATCTGTAAACTGCTGTTCACAAGCGCTGTCCATCTAATCTGACTGAGCTGGAGCTGTTTTGCAAAGAAGAATGGGCAAGGATTTCAGTCTCTAGATGTGCAAAGCTGGTAGAGACATACCCTAAAAGACTGGCAGCTGTAATTGCAGCAAAAGGTGGTTCTACAAAGTATTCACTCAGGGGGCTGAGTAATTACGCACACCCCACTTTTCAGTTATTTATTTGTAAAAGATGTTTGGAATCATGTATGATTTTCGTTCCAGTTCTCACGTGTACACCACTTTGTATTGGTCTTTCAGGTGGAATTCCTATAAAATTGATTCATGTTTGTGGCTGTAATGTGACAAAATGTGGAAAAGTTCAAGGGGACCGAATACTTTTGCAAGCCACTGTAAGATATCGCATTTAAACATTCAACAACACAAATTACAAATTACGCAGCACTGCATTGCCGCAGTACACCACTGGGACGTGTAACTTCATGTATCATCCACGCTTCACAGGTGTTTTAACAACCATTAACCCCTAAACAAGTAAAAAAAATGTTGGCATACAGTAAGAGGACGTAGCACACTAGATTCCCATTCTTTTCTGTTTGGGATTTAACCTTGGAAAAGTTGATTAGCTAAGGCTAAAAGCTAAAACAGGGACAGTGGAGACATAAAGAGAATGCTTTGAGATTTACAGGACCGTCCACCACCTCCATGGTTTATTCTCCTCGCCTTTTCGCTACAGAGTACTAGAAAGAATTTAAAACTACTTTCACCTCTGTTAATTACACTAACCGTTGGTTGCAAGCTCAGCGCTAGTTTCGCTAGTCGCAAAAGGATATTTGTGGTATTTGTTGGTCACGTAAATTACTTTTTAAATAAACAAACAATTCATAATCTATTCATTTTAATACTTCAAAAATAGGAGCGAATAGAAGCGCAATGTCCCAAAAATCAAATGGAATCAAATCGACAGTCTACTGTACATACAGTATGATTCACAGTTCTAATGTGTATTTAACATACATAGCTTGCCAGAGGTGTCAAGTAACGAAGTACAAATACTTCGTTACCTTACTTAAGTAGAAATTTTGGATATCTATACTTTACTGGAGTAATTATTTTTCAGCCGACTTTTTACTTCTACTCCTTACATTTTTAAGCAATTATCTGTACTTTCTACTCCTTACTTTTTAAAAATAGCCTCGTTACTCTATTTTTATGATCTGAACGCGCAACCCCTCCGGTCGCATGATAAGAACGCGCACAACTCCCCCCCCCCTCACATGATCAGCACGCGCACAACGCCCCCCCCTCGTCACATGATCAGAACACGCACAACGCCCCCCCCCCCTCGTCACATGATCAGAACGCGCACAATGCCTTGCGCAACCACCCCCCCCCATCCCCCCCCCCTATACTTTAAGTAGTTTTGAAACCAGTACTTTTAAACTTTTACTTAAGTAAAAAGCTTGGGTTGATACTTCTAAAGAAGTATTTTTGAACCCTAGTATCTATACTTCTACTCAAGTAATGAATGTGAATACTTTTGACAACACTGTAGCTTGCTAGTCAGCTACATAACTTGCCAAATTTTGATTGCTTTAATCGACCTATCTAGCTCGCCTTAAGTCCATCTAGAAAATGCTAGGATGGCTTAAGACACATTCTTGCTGAGGACTTAATTATTCTGGAGTTACACCATTTGAAAATGTTAGTTTAACCGTATAGCACTCCTTGTACTTTAATGCTAATCCATAATAATAAATGGAGAACATTTTACCTAATGTCAATCTGATTGCTAAATGAAATTCATGAAAGAGCGTTCATTTCGCTTTTACCCACGTAATATCGGGTTGCTAGGCTACCTGGGTCTTTTTGTAGTGATGGCTAATTAAATAACAAGATATATAGCAATATAGTGCAATCATGAACTACGCAAGACAAGATTTACTTTGGAACCTGATGAATTTATACTGTATTATAGGCATAGTTACTTTGCTCTGGAAACTCAGAAAATAACAGTTTTCTGTTTTAATGACTATTTTAAACGAGTTAGTCAGAATTTTGTTTGGAGGTCTAGGAAAATCCATCAACTGTGGCAGTACTTTAATTCTGCCAAAGAGCCAAATGAAGATTAAAGAAAAACATGTTTGGGCCAAAATTTGATACTCTGCATATAATAAACAATACATAGCCAAAAGTTTGTGCACACCTCACCATCACACTAATATGTCCTTGTTTAACATGCCATTCCACGTTTAGTCCCCCTTTTGGCTTTTATAATAATCTCTAGTCTTCTGGGAAGGGTGGAGATTTGTAGTCATTCAACGCTGAGAGCATTTGTCAGATTAGGTACTGATGTTTAATTGAGGAGGCCTGGAGTACAGTCAGTGTTTGACGTCATCTCACAGGTGTTCAGTGGGGTTGAGGTCAGGGATCTGAGCATTCGAGTTCTTCCACTCCAACATTGGAAATCCATGCTTTCATGGGCATTGTCATGCCGGAGCATGGCTAAAGATGTATTTCCTTACAAAGTGAATGTCCTGCTTTTATCATGATTTTTTGTAAAAAGAAAAACGGCATCTGCCCGCCTTACTAATTCAAGTCTTCTCCTCCGGTGCCACAGTTGGAAAAATGTATACCATATAGCACACATTACCAAATTTATACCAATATAACTCCTGTTTCTATAAAAGTATCAATGCAATAAAGTGATCATGTGATCTGTTTTTATATTTGCGCATATCTGCAGCGGAATCAACTCTGTAGAGATGACAGACATCTTGATATGTCTAAATGGTCACAATCCTGAATATTTATACTGTATATCACAGTGAAGCTATAAGACACAGTCCTGAGAGTTTATAAGAGCCCTGTTCCAGCTGTTCTCAGTCATATTGGCTACATATGGTCCTGTGATAGATCTCTCTAATCAGCGTTACCACTGGGCTAACAGTAAACACTCCCAATGTGACATTTATCTTTGCGTGTTTTGTGTCTCGCGCTCTGGCAGTCGTTCCGCAAGAGTGAGTCAGATCTAAAAATGCTCTGCTTTTCCAGGTTAGCGTGCAGATACTGTTACTGTATCGGGCTTGGAGATAAAAAATTTTTTTTGCCGGGCTGGTTGGTGTTTGGTGTACAAGATTTATGCTTTTCAGTATGTGTCCTTTCTTTTGTTCATCTTTTTTATAGAAAATGTGAACGCAGATTTCTTTAGATTATTACTAGATTACTATCCCTTATCATGGATCAGGTTCTGAATCATAAGGTTATTGTACTCCTGGGTATCTTGTTTACCGAAAGTGGTTCTCTCAAACACAAAGGTGTGTTGGCCTTCACATGGTCAGGGTTTGATGTTTTCTGCTGTGAATAATTTGAAACACTACAGACTTCCCTGGACAGAAATGTTTCTCAACCACCATAAAGTTCTGGCATTTTAATATCTGGTTTCCCTAAAAGTGAAAAACGAGGAGACGGAGTTAAAATTAAAAGTTTTCAGTTCCACTTTAAGGCAACAATTTATTGATTTTCTTTCTATTAAAGAGTCAAAGCATAATACACCGTTTAGCCATATCATTAAAATAAAAAAAGTCATAACGCCTAGTTTTTAAGTTCCCCTTGTCCCACTGGGACAGTTAAGGTGTTGGACTACTGATCAGGAGGTCGCTGGTTCGAGCCCTGATGCCACGGGGCTGCCATTGTTGGACCCTTGAGCACCCCAAGTGCTCAGATACAGCTGTCACGCTATCACCCCGACCTCATAAGTAACTGCCAGAGAAACAATGGTCCAGGGTGGGGAGTACCCTTTGCCTGAAGTGCTTGATGGGACATTGGATGGACTCTACAGTAGGTGTGACTCCATCTATTGGGTGTGCCGTGTTGTCAGTCACGCATTGGCAGTGGATGCTTTGGGTGATTTTGAGCCTCTGTGGATCGGATTTGTTTGTCTGATACATCCCATGGATGCTCGATCAGATTGGGATCTGGAGATGTTTAAGGCTGTGTCTGAGTCCGTGGGCTCTTTTCATGTTGGACCCTGTGCATGGCGACTGTGGTGCACTAGGTGTTCTGGTGTTTTTCTATCATGGCCAGCGTTGATCTTTTTTGGACTGGATGCCCTGACCTTTGATCCCCATGGGCATTGGTGAGCCTTTGGTACCCATGATCCTGTCACCAGTTTTCTGATGTATAATTGGTGCTCAGCATTAATCAGTTCATTGGTCATAATGTTATGTTCTCACTTTGATGAACAGCATCATCCACATCAGTCTCTTTGTCATCATCTGATGCAGCTTATAAACCAGAGCCTTAAAGTTTGTACTGTATAAGCACTCTTCTTAGTTACTGACAGCTGGTTCTGAATTGATTAGAGAATCTTTGAAACATTTGGATGAATTGGATGAGTTTCAAAAGCGTCAAATTATAGGACTGAATCAAGCAAAGAAAACAACTAAGGATACTGCTGAAATTACTGGAGTTGGTTGAAGAACTTTCCAACACATTATTAAAACCTGAAAGGATAGTGTTGAAGCAACAATAGAGCCTTGACCTTAAACTTGCTGAATGCCTTTGGAGATGACTTCAGAGTGTTTTGATTCTCTCATCATCCACACAAGTTTTTGGCCGAGGATATACACAGCTTTGGATGGAAATAAATGTGACATTGCATAAGGTTGTTGAAACAAAGCCATAACAAAGATGTGCCTTAATGAAAGCTAGAGGCAGTCTAATGAAATATTAGGGTATGTACTTTTTCTTTTTTGGCCAGGCAGAGTACAACAGATGATTCCAAGAATAGCCAAGGCAAGGCTGGGAAGTATAAAACATAAATACAATTTTTATTTTGGTTTTGTGAAGTTGATGTCTCAAGGTCTCAAGTGATTATTTACAAGAATTTAGCCATTGTGACATCCAGCACCTTATTCTTCACTAGATCTCCAATCAAATGTATAAGTCGGTACTAAATAAGGAATATCACACTAACGGTTGTGCCGTTGTACTGAATATCAGCACAACCTTACTGTAAGTGTGATATTGCTTTTATACAGAAGTTCTGCAAAGGCAACAGATTATGATTTGTTGGTTTATTTAACCAGTTATTTTGTTGCACCAACACGTACTGTATCACCAAAACATGCACTGAGCTGGTGAACAACCGTAAGTGTAAGAGGGTTTAAATTCTTACCAGGACTACGTAGCCAAAATGTGAGCAGAATAAAAAGGTACAGTAATGGAAACTTAAAGTCTTAAGATAAATATCTTCCCTCTTTTCAGTACTACAGACTGGCAACCAACAGTTATTTTAATTAACGACTGTTGGAACACCTGTGATGCAGAGTGATACATATACTATAGTTTAACAACGTAGTGATGTTATGCTAATTATCAGCACTCTATTTCAGCACCTCTCGTCCAATCAGATTACTCAGTCGGAACTAACTGTTGTACAGTATAACAACCTGTATAGATCATAATATTGAACAGAAACCAAATTTATTTATTTTTTTTTACTTTTTTTTTTCTTTCTATACATTAATTTGCTCACAAGACATAACATCTACTTAAACAGAAACAGAAACTTGAAGGTAAATTATGATCAGGCATGTGACTTGTGATTCCTAAACTGTGTGTGTGTGTGTGTGTGTGTGTGTGTGTGTGTGTGTGTGTGTGTGTGTGTGTGTGTGTGTGTGTAACTTCTTTTCTTCCTTTCCTTCACCTCATATGTCAATCTGTTACAGGATGAGAATCCGGAGTGAATTGTTATTTTCTTCTGTCTTTTTACATCTTGATAAATGCATTGTTTATACTCAATTTCCTTTTCAGTTTTCTATCTGACCTCCCCAAAACAACACTTATATAAATAAGCTCTTCTGTATATTTTTTCGAGAGTGCTTCATGTCCTGTCCTAATACCCTAAAGTGTGTCTTGTTCATGAATTCCATGTCCACTGAATCCATGTCTTCTCAATCCCAAAAAATAAATTGTTACCAGATATACAAGCGTATTCGAATAGCCTGAGCAGCTGTTCCATTTCAGCAGATTTATTTCAGTCACAAAAAAAAAACTGTTTCTTTTTTTGTTCTATAATTTTTATATATATATATATATATATATATTTCCATAATGGAGGAACTCACTCTATCAGCTAAAGAACTGCAAAAAAAAGTAATTGATTGGATCTATTCTTAATACATCTAATGTTTCTTTATCATTTAATTCAAAGATTATCTAAGGCTTTTATTGCATTACATTTAACAAGTATTAATTAGAATTGAGGGAGGATTGAGTGCTTATCCCTGTCGCCTTGCACCTCCAGGGTCCGCGTTCGATTTCCGCCTCAGAGTCTGTGTGCATGGAGTTTATATGTTCTCCCCGTGCTTTGTGCATTTCTTTTGGGTACTCTGGTTTCCTCCCACAGTCCAAAGACATGCAGAGTAAGCATACTAGTGTTCTGAAATTGCCCATAGTGTATGTGGCCCGCGATGGATTGGCAACCTTAGGGTGCTATATACCCTGCTTCTTGCCCTAAGTCTCCTGGGCTAGGCTTCAGGCCCCCTGTGACCCTATATACAGGATAAAGCGGTATAGATGATGAGTGAGTAAGAAATTAAGATTGCACTTATTGTAAGTTTATTTTATAAATTTTTTTTAATTATTATTTAAAAAAATAAATTTCCCCAATTGTCTCCCTAATTTAGTCGTGTCCAATTCCTCCCCGTCACTAGGGGGCTCCCACATTAAGGCTACTACTCGGCCGGGAGGGCCGAAGACTATCACGTGTTTCCTCCGAACCACGTGACGTCACCGGTTGTGGGCGGCGTAACACACTCGGAGGACAGCGTTATCCGCTCCCTCCGCATGCGCAAGCTCACAACCGCCCCTGGAACCACAAAGTACCTCTCATCCCTCCCCTCTGATAGAGCTCGGCCAATCAGCTCTCTTGAGACCTTCGGCTGTGAGAAGTCATTTTCAAGTTTATTAAGAGTGGTTTATTCCTCGACTGGCAGATGCAGTCTAATTAACAGTCTTACCGTGACCAGAAGGTGAGGAGAATAAACCATGTATGTACTGGACAGTCCTGAGAAACCTATGAGATTTAGCTGATATTCTGCCTAAAAATATCAGCCACAGTACATTAACTACTGTGTTTTTGCTGTTGGATATTGAAAAATTAAAGCAAGTATGATTTGTAAAGTAGGGTGCAAGTTAGAATCCCTTGTTCCACACAATAAGTAGTTCCCTTGACCAGTAGTTAGAGAGAAATCTGGGATTCAACCTTGTGTTTGAAGCTAGTTAGCTTTGTAGCTTTAGTAGTTAGCTCTGTAATGTTAGCCATAAACAAAACAAACAAATAAAAAAGATCTCATTGATTGCATATATTTTTAATAAAGCTAATGTTTCTTGCTTATTTTATTTAATGTATAATATGATAAAAAATATTGGAAGATGGAAGATACATAACAATAATTATGATGACACTGATAAGGCGTCGTCATGTCAGTCCGAGCTGGGAGACATGGTTGTAACTCAGCATTCGGTATAAAGTCTTTGACTTAACTTACGATGACATTTATAGGAAATGATGAACACTTTAGACAGGACACGAAACTATAAAACACTACGCTATTGCATGAGCAGGTACTGTATAAAGATTTCCATAATGTACACAGTCATTTTTAAGGCGCTGTAGGTGTAGTATTGGGAATAGAGCGGCTTCACAGCGCCGTCATGGAACTATTGACTGGAGTCTGCTTCATATAAATACTTCAGCAGTGTTCTACTTAAACTGATGTCAGGAGGATTTATTCACAGACAGACAGTGATTTTGCTTGCGCTGTCTCTTAGGACCAACAGGCCAAGGTCATGGCTTTTCTTCAGCTGTAGATGAAAGTCTGAGTATACGCTTCCCTCCAAACAGACACTTGGCAGATAGAAATAAAACTTTAGTTACAAGTCTGCATGGTCCAAAGTCACCAACTCACAGCAGGCCAGACCATCCTCTTAGTTTGTTCCTTTCTTTTAACATTAAAACAAGCATATAAAGGAAATCCACATGTACAGCATGGTCCAAAATTTTTGATCCATAGGCAAACAAGCAAATGCTGTACATTTTGGCAGGAACTTCTCTTTGTGAAGAATCCTGTCTTGAGTTTTATTATATTTGATCTTCTATTGTTAGTTTTAAAGCCATCTGGCACCAATAGTAAAAAAGAAAAAAAAAAAAAAAAAAACAAACATATAAAATGTCCTATAAGGGGAAATGGCTATGTATCCAGACTTTTGTCCCACCCTGAATAAAAAAAAAGTGTACGCTGTCTATGCACTAAAAAAAGATTTATTATGCAAAAATCACTGTTTAATTAAAAAAAGAAAAGAGAGAACTTTCCTTGCTTTTTGTCCTTTCTATTTTTGTTTTGTCTGGGCTTAAAAAAAACTCCCACCCCACCCCCTGTTGTGACCTCATATAAGAAGAGCTCCTGCTCAGCTTACTCAGCTCTCCTCTTCTTGGTATTTGTCCTGGAGCATTAGCAGGTATACTTTGTAGGACCTCTAAGACCTATTTTAACTTGGTAAAGAAATAGTAAAATATAGGACCTTTAAAGCATCTTTACCCTCTATGGTAAAAAAGTTGACAGTTCAACACTATCCTAATGATAATTTAATAATAATCGAATTCCATTCATTTTTACAACCTTCTGAGGTGTTTTTGGCCAGGCGGTAGGCAGTGTACATCACACTTGGTTTTACTGCTAAATTATGATATTATACGTCAACGGTTATGTGCATGTATTGTATTTTTTGCACTCGTGTCACATTGTGTTGCACTAATGCCCTAAATAAATTAAATTCTGTTGTGTATGAGCTGTATAAAGGAATGCCAATCAAAGAAAAATTTACATTTCACTTGCACTTATTTACATGTACGGTATGAGGCAGACACCCTTATCCAGAGTGACTTACTATTTTTGTGTCATAATACAGTACATCTGAGCAGTTAAAGGCCTTGAGTAAAGACTCAATAGTGGCAATTGATTTTTGGTGAGGTTTGAACCTCCGACATTACAATCAGTAGGCAAACACTTTAAAAACTTTAAGTTTTTTTTACCAAAAACCAATGAAAGCAACAATTTTACAGGTCATCTTAGCTCCATATGCTAAGATTGGTCACTTCATTGTTGCATAAACTTCAGAAGTATCTTCTTTGGCACACACATTTTCTGTATTATGTTTATAAAACAAAATCAGCACCAATAGTGTGTTTTGGCTAAAAAAAAACAAGTAATGGCTAAAATGCTCTGAGTTTTAAGAGCTACATGATCTTTCGTCATGTTCATTTGTGATTTTATTTCTCCTGACATTTCTTCCTGAAGGTTGATGGTTCAGAACTATCCTACAAGGTTTTTAACAATGTACACATTTTTAACAATCTCTTTAGTTGTTTGTGGTGAAGTGATATACAACGGCACTGTCGCCTTGCATCTCCAGGTTCTGGGTTCGAGTCCTGTGTCTGGTTTGTGTGCATGGAGTTTGCATGTTCTCCGCGTGCTTGGTGGGTTTCCTCCGACAGCCCAAAGGCATGCATATTAGACTAATTGGCGTTCCCAAATTGCCCGTAGTGTGTGTATGTGAATGTTGACCGGTGGTCTCACCATGGTAGTACATAATGGGAATAAATACGTACAGTGGTCACCATTTGCTTCCACAGTTCCTAGTAGGACTACAGAGGTTTCTGGATGGATGGTATACATTCTAAACGTTATACATTCAATTCAATTTTATGTGTATAGCGCTTTTAACAATTGACATTGTCTCAAAACAGCTTTACACAATAAGAAGAATTATTTAAGTTTGTATGGAATGTGAATGTGTATGAACCAAAATGGTCAGATAGTCCCTGGTGAGCAAGCCCAAGGGCGACAGTGGCAAGGAAAAACTCCCTGAGATGGTAATAGGAGGAAACCTTGAGAGGAACCAGACTCAACAGGGAACCCATCCTCATCTGGGTGAAACAGATAGCAGGAAATGATCTGCATTTATACAGTGTGTTAGGTGGCAGGCAATTCAGCTATAATAGTTTGTTAATTGATGTTAAAATGGAGTCCAGGTAGTTATTGGAGACTCAGATAGACTTGTAGAAAGTTCCAGTCCTGAACTATAGAATTGTCAAGTCCTCAGAGAAACAGCTGCCAACACCAGTCAAGGCCAGAAGCGTCTTCTAAGTAGAGAGAATCATCCCCAGACACCAGATGCATCCCAAAGAGACACACGGGGCATCCATGCGACGAGATCTCCAACCAGAAGTGGGTCACCAGGATGGGTCAGACAGGTCCGTAGTGCAGAGGGAGTCTGGATCACTGGCAGCTCAGGAATGACATGTGTTGCTCAAGAGAGAGAAAGAGTGAAAGAGGGAGACAGGGGGAGAGAGGAAAGAGAAAGAGGGGGAGAAAGAGAAGAAGAGGAGAGATGGCAGTTAGGTATGGTCACAGTCACAAATGTATAATGTGAATGTATATTTACTCTTACTGTAGAGTGCAAGCAGGGACTAACTATGACAGCACAACTAAATGGGAGAGCCAGAAGGAAACACAAACATGAGGGCTCCCTGAGATGTAAAGCAAACAATCACCTCACCGTCAACAAACCTGAGTGATCAAATGAGAGTGAGGAAGACAGCATCTAAACATACCAGTTCACCATAATACTCTACGTCCATGAGTCCCCCAGATCTGCTCCTTTACCTAAGGCAAATCTATTTATAAAAATGCTTGGCTAAATAAATAGGTTTTTAGCCTAGACTTAAACACTGAGACTGTGTCTGAGTCCCGAACACTATATGGAAGACTATTACATAATTTTGGGGCTTTGTAATAAAAAAGCTCTGCCCCCAGCTGTAGTTTTCATAATACGCGGTACTGACAAGCAGTCTGCATCCTTTGATCGAAGTAGGCATGGCGGATCGTAAGACACTAGCAGTTCGCTCAGATACTGCGGCGTGAGACCATTTAATGCTTTATATGTCAAGAGTAGTATTTTAAAATCAATGCAAAATTGCACAGGGAGCCAATGCAGTGAAGATAGGATAGGAGTGATGTGCTCAGGAAGCATGTAAAGGGAAAAAAGCAGTGGGCCTAAAACTGAACCTTGCGGAACGCCAAAGTCCACTAGAGAACATGCAGAATAATCACCATTTAAGTCTACATACTGATAACGATCGGTTAAATAGGATTTGAGCCAAGAGAGGGCTGTACCCTTAATTCCCACTACATTTTCTAATCTGTGAAGAAGAATAGCATGATCAATGGTGTCAAAACCTGCACTGAGGTCGAGTAATACAAGCATAATTACACAACCCTGATCAGAGGCCAATAGGAGGTCATTTACTACTTTAACGAGTGATGCAGTTTAAGGTCGCGGGGACCTGGAGCCTATCCCAGGAGACTTCGAGCACTAGGCGGGGTACCCTGGATTGGCACCCTGGATTGGCACCCTGTCCAGGGTGTACCCCGCCTAGTGCCCGAAGTCTCCTGGGATAGGCTCCAGGTCCCCGCGACCCTAAACACAGGATTAAGCGGTATAGAAAATGAATGAATGAATGAATGTTTCTGTGCTCTCATGAGGCCTAAATCCTGACTGATACAGTTCATGTATGCCATTTCTATGTAGATATGAGCATAGCTGCTCCGCTACTATCTTTTCCAGAATCTTAGAGATAAAGGGGAGATTTGATATTGGCCTGTAATTGGACAGCTGACAGGGGTCGAGGTCAGGTTTCTTAATTATTGGTTTGATAACTGCTAATTTAAAAGATTTTGGAACATAACCAATGCTGAGTGAGGAATTAATTATTCTTAACAGCGGTTCTGTTATTACTGGTACTATCTGTTTAAGAAAATGTGTCGGTACAGGATCTAATATACAGGTTGATGATTTTGCAGAAGAGATGAGTGAAATTAGTTCATTCTCTTCAAGGGGAGTAAAGTATTCTAGGTTCCGATCTGACATGGCTAGGTTAACATCTGTATCAATTACATTGTTCGGTTTCAAAGCCTCAATTTTATGCCTGATATTTACAATTTTATTATTTAAAAAGTTCATGAAGTCCTTACTATTGCATGATGTTGTTGTGGAGATTTCTGTAGTGGTTTTATTTCTGGTTAATTTGGCTACGGTATTAAATAAAAATCTAGGATTATTTTTATTTTCTTCTATAAGCGTGGAGAGATACGTTGATCTAGCTACACTAAGAGCTTTCCTATAGTTCAGGATGCTCTCTTTCCACGCTATTTAAAATACTAGCAATTTACAGTAGTTTGACGCCATTTACGCGTAGATAAATGTAGACTTATACTGTATATACACAGCCATTCAAAAGTTTTAGATCACTTTCTAACTCCATGATCGCTCTTGATTTTAGTTTCTTTCTACATTGTAAAGGAATGCTGAAGGCGTCCAAAAAATGCATTAATCTCCTTTGAACAGTCGATATTGAGATGTTTCTGCTACTTCTGCTCTGTAAAGACTTCATAACGCCTCTAATCTGAGGTGCTGTTAACTGGTCATTTTTCAGCCTGATACCTCTAAATGAACTTCTCGTCTGCAGCAGAGGTAGGTTTTAGTCTCGCCCTCCTGGGACGGCCTTCATGAGAGCCAGTTTCATTATGGTGCTTGACGGATTTTGCAAATGCACTTGACAATACTGTTCTTGCAAGAACTATTACAGAAAGGCTGACCTCTGTATCTTAATTAACTGTTTTTTTTTTTGTTGTTACATAATTACCTAATTCCATATGTGTTATTTTATTGTTTTGAAATCCTCAGTATTGTTGTGGAATGTAGAAAATAAATCACGAAACAAAAACAAAGAAATTTGCAAGTGTTCCTAAACTTTTGAACGGTAGTGTGTGTGTGTGTATACATATATATGTGTATATATATATATATATATATATATATATATATATATATATATATATATATATGTATGTTTTTCAGTGTATATATATATATATATATATATATATATTTTTTTTTTTTTTATAAAAAAAAAAATCAAAGAGACCTTTTTGTAACTTTGCTAAAGAAGCATTTTTTTGTTGGTTGTAAAACACAGTAGTAATTTCCCGCTCATGCAGATAGGGGGCACCAAAGCCTCTTCGAAATTGGGCTTCTGAGAGCGTGAGGGGGGGTGGCTACGATTTCGCACGTGGCGCTTTAGGTATTCAAACATGAAACATGGGCGTGGCCTGGGGTTGAAATGGGCGTGGCCTCCGCTGCGCGTCCGCCGAAGTGTGGAGTGAAGAGTTTGGATGCTGGAGAGGTTTGTGGAAGCAGCAGCACTTTCACTGGGAAATCCGCTTAGAGAGCGGCGCAGAGCTCCACACACTGACAACTGGAAACTCAACAGCACACACACACACACACACATACGGAGCAGATCGGGAGATGGATATCATTTAAGAGGATAGTGTCTCAGCATCTCTTTTGTTCCTTTTTTTCTGTTTTACTCCTTGAATAAGAAGAAAAGAGTTTTTGGTGAAAATTAGTCTCCGTGCAAAGCAAGAGCAGATGAGTGTAAGTAAGTAACACTTACTAGTGTGTGTGTGTGTGTGTGTGTGTGTGTGAGAGAGAGAGACTCTGGTTTGTGTATAAACTTTATGCATCTATTTACAGATGGATATATTATTATTATTATTATTATTATTATTAATAATTATGAGATGACGTCATACCATCGTCATGATCCCATAAATATATTGTATTTGGAGATGATTCTGCTCAATGTGCTTAATCTTATTTTTTAACCATCCTCAAAGTTTATTGGTCATATAAGAATTATATTATAAGAATTATTTATAACCCATTAACACTCCTATAGACATCACACCCTTATGTTTGCTGCCAGTGTAAAGTGATGAACACACACCTCTCAGAGTCCAGACAAGTTGTTGACATGCCTTCATATTCATTATTAATTAATTAATTAATTAATTAATGTATCTTTTAATGCATGACTCTAATGATAAGCTGTTTGGCTCAGGGTGTACTGACTGCATGCATGTTGAATGATGTGAGGACATCGTCTCACAGTGTCCACTTCATTAGGAATTAGACCGAGTAGTGCTGGAACCTTCACTGACAGAGAGAGAGAGAGAGAGAGGTGATGTGCACAGTGTAACTCTGACTGCTGCCAGGGCTTTCAGTTAGCTTTATATTCTTTTCTTTCCCTCAAAAGCTTGATGTTTGAGAGTGAACTCTGCAGAAAGTATTGTGCATTTTGCCCAGGTTTTCTTTTGCTTTTTTTTTTTTGCCTCCAAGAAAAACCTGAATGTATCCAAGTGCACTGTGTTCTGATCATTTTTTTTTTTTGTTCTTTCTTTACTTTACATTGAAAGATTTGGCAGTTCACAGTTTGGTTTTTGTATATTTACATCTTTCTTTATTTTTTTTTTCTATATTTACCTTTTCTTTCTTTCTTGTTTCTTTGATTTTTTTCCCCTTTTTGTTTTTCTATATTGAAATCTTTTTTTCTTGTTTCTTTCTTTTTTCTTTTTGTTTTTCAAGATGTACATCTTACTTTCTTTCTATATTTTTCTCTTTCCTTCTCCCCCCCTAGATTTCTTTCTTTCTTTTTGTTTTTCTATATTTACATCTTTCTTTTTTGTTTCTTACTGTCTTTCTTGTTCCCTTGATATTTTTCTTTCTTTTTTAAATATATTTTTCTTCTTTTTTTGTTCCATCCTTCCTTCCTTCCTACTTCCCTCCTTCATTCATTCTCTTTATCTCAAGCACTGTGTAGTCACATATTTCAAAAATAATAATTTAACATAGTTTTTCTTCTTCTTCTTTTTATTATTATTATTATTATTATTATTATTATTATTATTATTATTAGTAGTAGTAGTAGTAGTATTTCACTTTTCAAAAAAATTGATTTCTGAAAAGTAAATGTGCATACAGGACTGTGCGCCATGTTGTCTACTTTTACTATGTTAAAGAATTTTTTTTTTTTTTTTTTTTTGAGCCAATCGCATGCAGGGACATTCTAAAGCTAGATGTGTGTTCCTGTGTTTTTCCCTTGTGTCCGTTCGTACTGTTTCTGACAAAACCTTACTGTTTGAGAGAGAAATCCATTGGGAGTAATATCTTTAACTCACTATCTGTCTCTCTCTCTCCCTGTCTCTCAGTCTCTCTCTTTGGACATTTGATTTGATGATGATTGGTATACAGCAGCACCGTGTAATCTGATAACTTCTCTTCTCTTTATTTTATTTATTAATGTATTTTTTTTGATTGAAGTGAATACAAGAGCACACATTGTTGCCATCGTTTTCTTCTTTTTTCCCACAAAACTTTTTTTAAAGTGAATTGCATGTAGGAGTCCTTTTTGTTTTCCTTTTTTCCCCTCTGAGAGCTGCTGGATGCACGAGTGTGAATCGCTGCCAGTTACACTTCTGTGTGTGTAAGTAGCTCAGTGTATGACCAGTGTAGGAGTTTAGATTGTTGCTTGGTGATTTCGCTTAATCAAATTACAGTAGATTAGAGAATATTTCACATCGTGCTCTCTACACCAAAAGTATTTGTAGTGAAGCCACCCACCTGAAGGAACTCCCCACATGTGGAATAACAGCGGCTGTGTGGCTATCCCATGCATATAGATCTGTCCCTTCATCGCCCGAGATGTCTGTATCTTTTGGTGAGATTGCCATCAGTGGAATTCTTTTCAGTGCTACGCTTTTGTATGAGCGCTACATTGGGGCTCCTTCACACCACATTCCTAATCATCCTCCGAGGGTTACTATAATTAATATTCATTATAGTAGCAGCGCCGTGCCCATGCACCAGGAGTGTGTTTTTCTTTAACTAATGAATTCTGGTTACTATACCTCCAGTGTCTCATTGAAAAAAACAAAAAAAGAAAAAGTTCCTATGGTCTCGCAATGCTCATGACTTGGCTACTGTTTCTCCGTGACTAGAAAAAGGCAGTACAACCCAATTCCCCCCAGCTACCTTAGATCATTTGTCAAATGGCAAACATTTGCTCGCTTGTTTTTCCGGCTCGTGATTCACACAGCTTGTGCGTCATCCCTCGTTTGATTGGCACACCTTTCTCTCCATAGGATTGAAAAGAAAAAACAACAAAAAACAACACGTCGTATTTAAGCATCGAGTCATTTTCCATGATGATCTTTTAGGGAGAAGGGAACGTTTCATTCCAGGGAACATAATGCAGATTGCAGCTAATCTATCAGCAAAACGTGACTCTCAGAGGAGACAGGGAGAAAATTTGGTTCGGCAGCGAGTGCCAAATCGACGGGAAGGAGTTTAACGCTTGAGCCATTTTTTATTAGTTACCGGATTTGAGCGAAATTTATAGAGTTTACAAAGAAAACATGCGAAGAATAGATGCTCTGAGTCGACGCTGGCCTTTCAAGACAATCCAGAGATTATGTCAGTAGACACTCTTCCCTTCAGAGTAGTAACTCACTCCTCAACACTTGCCTTAGGTGAACCGAGTTCTGTTAAAGCAGTGAAAAAAGTCATTACAACCCCTCTCTTAACTTTACATCACTCTGGAGTTCATTCTTCTGGCTGCAAACGGGTACCTCGCTGACGATGCGGCATCTCCCGCAGTCTTTGCACTGCACTGTTCGCTTCGCTCGGTAACGAAATGTTTGAAATCAACCTTGCTAGGACTTTGCACAGTGGTTATGCTGGACACCAGATGATTGTTGCTCTGTTTTTTTCATTAAACCATGCATGAAGGTGGCACGTTGGCTAAGCGTTTACTTCTGTTACCCTACACATTCGATTCAGGGTCTGTGTACCATGTTCTCCACGTGCTTGTTGGGTTTCCTCCGAGTACTCCGGTTTCCTTGCAAGACATGCAGATTAGGCTAACCAAAAATTGCCCGTATTGTGTGAATGAGAGTGTATGTACATGTTTGTGCCCTGCGATGAGGTGGTGGGTGTACCCCACCTCGTGCCCTTTAGTCTCCTTGGATACGCTCCGGGCCCCCACACCAGATTAAGCTGTATAACTGATGAACAAGTGAACTCATGGTTATTTTCCTACCCAGCCAGGGGCATTTTATCGCCCCAGCGTCATCATGGTTAGTTTTCTGTGACCGCGACCCAGGGGCCGTTTCCTCTGCGGACTTCTTGTCCTGCAACAAATCAAGATAAATCTGAGCGTACGTGTAGCTCTGGAAATGGTAAAGCACAACAAAGATATGTTCTCAGGTGATAAAGAACATAAACGCGATAACTATCGAAGCTAAGGAGTGCGTGCTAATTGTTTCCCTCATGTCCCGAGGCACGGGCCCAAGAACCCGGGAACGAACGCAACATGTTTCAACTCGCACACCGTTTTGATTTATTAGCAGTAGGTGCAACTATTGGAAAGTCCAGCTCTCCATATGGTTGGGGAGATAGCAGGAGCGATACATCCTATAGATACGACGAGCATCCAGGCTGCGTTTTATTAAAATCGCGCAGGGTGAACTCCGTAAACTCTGGACTGAACTCTTTCGCTCGGAGCCACCAGATGTTTCCAATCAGTGCAGCGTAACTGAAGCTGTGTCAGCCGGTGTCATGTTCAAAGGCCCCTGCAGCACGCGTAGTGCCTTGTTTTTGTCCAGCCTTCCTCCATAAACAGTTCAACAAACACACACGCCGGGTCGGGGAGGCTGTGGGAAAGAGCTGATCACCAACCGGTGGATAAACCGTGAAGAGAGGCGCTGTTATTTATTATTTTTTCCGTGCGTGTCAGGGTGTTTTGTAACACGAGAGTGCCGGGGTGTTTTCCTTTCAGCCTGCCAGCCTTATCGGCTCCTGTGGATCTCCATCCTTCCTTCGGTCTTATCTCATCTGCAGGAAGTGACGACATCTTACACTCAGTGTAGAGTACTATTACTGAAATAATCATTATTTTAATAATAATAAATAATTAATTACTATAGATATTTGAGGATCATCCTGCCACTTCAGTTTTAAGGAATACAGTAGATCACTTGGGTGCATTTATCCAGCTGGTCTTTACAGTATTGTTAATTGTAAACACTGGAGACGTACAGCAAATGTTAAATAAACTTCAACGTACACAGATCAGGTAACTTTAAAAGCATCAACATTAAAGATACCCAGGCTTTGTGTTCCCCTCTACACAAGACCATTGAGGGTGTGATGGGAGGTCGAGCACCAGGATGTTAGCAGCTGTTCCTTTGGGTGTTGTGGGTTGCGGATTGGGTTTTTGCATGGACCTTCTGGGTCCTGGATAAACCATCTTGCTATCCGTGATGCGCTGGGTGTTCTGACACCATTCTATCATGGCTTACATGGTTCGACTTTTTTTTATGACACTTTGTGCCACATTGGCTTTTTTGTGGGATCGGGCACGACAGGATGGCCTTTGGTCTCTGCGAGCATTGGTGAGTCTTGGGTGTCCACCATCCTGTCTCTAGTTTACTGGTATATAATTGATAATCAACGTTATTGGTTGGTTAAAAAAGTTGTTGATCGTCTTGAACGCCAGTTAGTCTAATTTGGATGTGGACTGTGGGAACTGTGGGAAGAAACTGGGATACCAGGAGGAAACTTATCAAGCATGGGGAGAACATGAAAACTCTATTATAATATAATTATAATAATAATAATAATTATTATTATTATTATTATTTTATTATTATTATTATTATTATTGTATTATTTATTATTATTATTATTATTTTTATTATTATTGTTATTATTATTATTATTTGAAGTGGTAAGTTTATAAATAAATAAGTTTCTTAGCTTATTAAAAGGGTTCTGCTTGGAAACTTTACTTACAGTCGGACTCTAGAAAAATTGACACCAACATATTTTTTTCTCCAAAGAATATCAAGAATAAACTGAAAGGATGTAAATAAACCTTTAAAAAAAGTGTAATCTATATAAAATATAAAATTAATACACAAATTGGATCTCCTAATGGCAATTGTCTCATGGTAGTAGAGATTTTCCTTATGAATTATGAATAAGATTGATTTAGTAAATTAGTCAATTAAATTAATCAAGTAATAAAAGTAAATGTAAATATAACATTAGCCATAAAAAAATGAAAGCCCTTTTTTTTCCATAGCTCTGGGACGTCAGGAAAAACATTAGCTCTAAGACTTAAAGAATCGTGTTCATGACCTAGATAGAACACTTTTTGGCAAATCCGTGGCCTTTTCCTCATTTACCCTTTTTGAATAAATGAACTTCGGAGTAATGTAAACTTTCAGAGTAGATTTTGATTGGCTCTGTGCTCATGCTTTTTAAATATAATCTCCAGTGTTGATAGTCGAGGTGTTTGTGAGGTGACGCTGAACATCCGCCTGCGGGACGATGACATCCTGAACGCAGCCGAGAGACAGAACGCAGTTGCTCAGGCCAGATGTGGTTGTTTTCGCTTTGGCAGAATGGTAACAGCGTTGACGGCGTTCTTTGTTTGCCGGTGTTTAGATTACGTTTTTTCCCCCCTCCTCTTCCTCCTCCTCCTCTGTCAGCACTTTGGCTCCGTCCTGTGAAACAGAACTACTGGCTGAAAGGATGAACGTATCAGGAGAGATAGGAAGAGTGTAAGAGTTCACATGTTCTGGAAGCATCATTACAGGGGAGCTAAAAAGCCCCCTGAGGTTTTCGGGGTCGGTTGGAATTGAAAATGACCGTTCCGTGTTGTTTGGGCATGCTTTTTAAGCAAATAAGTTAGGCCTGTTTTCACTTTAGCTCTGTCAGATCCCATCACACTAGATATTGTGGCATTTACAAAGCCAATGTTTTCTTTTTCCCTTGAACTGGGCCATTTTGTATAATTACGGACCACGTGCGCTTTGTCATCTCGGCTGTAGGGTCGACCGTGTGACCTAAAGCTGGAGCTATAGTCAGGAAAGATAAAAACCTTGTCTCGGGTAATCTTCCAGATTTGTGTTGTAACACCATAAACATTAAACAATGTTTATAATAAAGCCAGCATCCTGATCTGTCGAAGCTGTTTCTTTATTTTTATATTTAACAACTGGCACTGACGTATTACTTTCTTTGACTTTTTTTCTTCCTTATTTTATTGTTAATTAAAAAAAAAAAAAAAAAAAGAGAGAGATCCATACATGTTCATGAATGATACATGGAGGGAAATGACATCATTGTTTTTTTGAAATCTTAAAAAAAATAATAAAATACAATATAAAGCAATATGGGTGCCTCGGGAAACAAATTTGGAGTTCTTAAGGTTGAAAATTCTTACAGTATAGCAAAACGCTTTTTCCCATAGGAAATAATGTAAATGCAGATAATCTGTTCCAGCCACCCAAAAATATCACCAACATTACCAATTGTCCACACTATAATCATATTTTTGCATATAAACACAATCAAAACATTTATAAAAAGTAAATTATGAAATAAATAGACATTAATCCTCATTTAATCTTATTCCATGATTTCTCTTGGCATCGGCTGCTTTAAAAACCTAAAACTAAAAGTGGCTCTGTGTTCTTCTTGCTACCATCCTTGTTAACATCCTTAGGACCCAACGGTGCTACTGTATGTCTTAACTAAATCTTACACAAAATGCAAACACTTAGGTATTTTTAACTTATTTACAGTACAAGCATCACTTGGCTTTCCACTAACGAGCGAACAAGTTTTGAAAATCCATATGCGGAGGTACCACTGTATCGATATTAACTCTTTAAAGTTGTCCAGAAATAAAGGAACGAGTTAAAGGTCTCGTTAAAAAGTTTTACACTGTCAAAGTTTTGCTGGTGGTAAAGTCATAAGCAATGAATTTTACCAGTATCGTAAAAAAATGTGGGGGGAAAAAAACAACAACTACACATTAGTGTTCACAGTGCCTAAAAATCAAGTAGCTACTTTTTTAACAGATTTGTTCATGGTGACATTTTATGCTATTCAAAGTTCACCGCTTCTTCGAATCTTCACTGATGGGGAAAAACACTCTGTAGGGTTCCACATCGAATCTTTCCTCCAATCGAAGATTTTCTGTTTGGAAAATCTCTCTCTCTCTCTCTCTCTCTCTCTCTCTCTCTCTCTCTTTTTGTCTTAAAGTAAGCCTTGTTTTTTTGCTCCTCTCATTTCTTCCTATCAGTTGCTGTGACTGAAACGTTTCAATCGAGCCCTCGCACCTCTTGGCAGGATGAACTCCTAATATCGTCAAAGTGTATATTTTGAGAAGCCCTTGGCAGCAGCATGTACAGCTTTTTTTAAGTGATGGGAACTCCCTCAGAGGGGGAAAAAAACCCAGAACAAAACAGAAAAGACTTTGATCAGGCTGTCTGTGTGGTGTATACCGAGCTCCTCCGCAGGTTGGCATCGACCCAGCAGTAGACTCCTCATATCGTATATTTTAACTAGGTATTAAATGCAAGAATAAGAAGGATATCTTGGACGGAGGACCGTCGTGGTCTTGCTTCATTTGACATGGGGTAAGGCTAGTGTGGCCTGTTGAGGTCTGTTATATCCATTAGTTGGCTCTAGAGACCCCCTTTTTCTATTCCAGCTGCTTTTGAAGTACGACCTCTGTGTCGGAACAGAAACAATTCTTTTCTTCTTCGATTTGGGAGCTTTGCATATTATGCACATTGCATCACGAAAGCAGCATGTGTCAAGATTTAAAGGTTTTTCGTGTGAGTCTGTGTGTGTGTGTCTGTGTGTGTGTGTGTGTGCTCCTACTGTCTTCTGCATGTGTGAGCATTTCCTTGTGTGTGTAAGCGTTTGAGTCGCTCCGCCGCTGACAGACTTAAATGAGGATTGGATTCCCATATGCACAGGCAGCCTTCCAGCACCCCCCAATTATAATGCAGCAAAGCCAAGGAGGGTGCAGGCCAGACTGCGTGGAGCCCTCCATCCCCACTCTCTCATTCGCGCACACTCACACACATGCACACGCACACACACAGACTGTCACCACTGTTTGGTAGACAGACCACCACAATCAGGCGCGCAGCACACATCTGTCACTCGCACACGCACGTGCACCACCACTAACCGCGAAACATATACAGGACGTACTCGCATGAGACTTATGTACCATGTGCAGTGTGCACCTTTTAAGCAGTTTTCAATCATCTCAGTCTAAAAAAAAGTTAATGTTCTACATTTTACATACATAATACAATTTCAGTGACTACAGAGGGGCTGCCATTTAATACTGCGCTCGTAACATATTATGATTTTTGACTTCTTGGTATGGTGATTACATACATATAGGGAACACTGGAAAATTATGTATTTGTTCTTTTTACATAGGAATATACAGATCCTGCTAGTACTTTCACATTGGTCTTATCTAGATGAAATCTGACCTTTTAAATATTTTTTTTTTAACAAATAAAAATAATTTTTTTGAGGAGCTGATTATTATTAAGGAAGCGATGTCACGTCATGGCTGATGTGAATTATAAATAAATAGTTTTCAAAAGTGTTACCTGGTAATGTTTGTTTTGCTTAATATTTCTTTGTAGGTCATATGCCAATTAACGTGTACACCACAAGAGGGCGCACTTTCCAAGACCTTGAAAGTCCCTTTTTTATTATTATTATTATTACATTTCTTTTTTAGCCCAAAACTATGAGAAAAATGCAGCTCATTTAGGTGGAGGGATCTTTATGAACCCTTCTCACTGTCAAGACATTATCAAGTGCTGACCAATTTTCAAGCTGTTACTTTTCTAAGTATTCAGACCGAGGGCTTTAAAACTCTTAAAAACTTCATTAAAAACAAATGGCGCGGGCCTCCGAGTGGCGCAGTGGTAAAGTGCTCACCCTATCATCCGGAGATTGCTGGTTTGATTCCCGGGTGATGCTGTAACCTCTCGCAGCCGGAGGTCTAGAGAGAGCTGATTGGCCGAGCTCTCTCAGAGGGGAGGGATGAGAGATACTTAGTGTTCCCACATTAATAACGGCTCTACAGTCAATCAGGGGCGTCTGTGAACTCGCGGAAGGAGCGGATAGCGCTGTCCTAACGGTGCGTGAGCGAGTAGTTCGAAAAGATGCGGTTGGCTGGTGTCACGTGGTTCGGAGGAAACACCTGGTAGTGTTCGGCCCTCCCGACTGAGTGGTAATAGTAGACTTAATGTGGTAGCCCCCTAGTGATGGGGAGGAATTGGACACGACTAAATTAGGGAGAAAATCTGGAGAGAAAAAATGGCGCAACAAAGTAACTCAGTTTGTTTATTGATCATTAGGGGTGTGGTGTCTCAGGCGGCTAGTTCTCTAGATTGTTAATCTGAGGATCTGGGTTCGAGCCACTGCATGCGGTGCCAGTCTTGCTCGCGGTTAGAAAATGGTAGGGTTGCATCAGAAAGGACATCTGGTGTAAAGCCTGTGCCAAGTTGTGTGCGGGTCAGTCGGTCCACTGTGGCGACCCCTTGATGGCAGCAGCCGAAAGAAAGTTAATTGATTATTGATTGTTAAGGTACGACCAGGCGGCGCGGTGGTGTTAGCACTGTCGCCTTGCACCTCCAGGGTCTGGGTTCGATTCCCCGGCCAGGCTCGATTCCCGTCTCTGTGTGCATGGAGTTTGCATGTTCTCCCCGTGCTTGGTGGGTTTCCTCCGGGTACTCCGGTTTCCTCCCACAGTCCAAAGATATGCAGGTTAGGCTAATTGGCGTTCCCAAATTGCCCGTAGTGTGTGATTGGGTGTGTGAGTGTGTGTATGTGCGTGTGCCCTGCGATGGATTGGCACCCTGTCCAGGGTGTACCCCGCCTAGTGCCCGAAGTCTCCTGGAATAGGCTCCAGGTCCCCCGCGACCCTGAACACAGGATTAAGCGGTATAGACAATGAATGAATGAAGGTACGACCATCATTTAAGGTAAAATCTGTAACGCTAAACCCTAAGAGTTGGTGTGTGGAATTAGAAGACTCTCCCTATGTATTTGCGGGTTTCTTCCATGTTCTCCAGGTTCCCTCCACTTCCCCAAAACAAACCCATCGGTAGGTGAACTGGCTCCTCTAAACCGTGTGCGCATGGTGAATTGTGATAGACTGATAGTTTATGCAGGGTGTGTTCCCATCTTATGCCGTATAGACTCCAGATCCACCGCTTAGTGAAAATTAATTGAAGAATGCATTCTTACTGTTAAGTAGCAGATGTTTGTGATAAAATTGTTTTTTGTTTATTTCTCTCGGGCTGCTTGGATTTTGTTGCTAGCAATGTTGGCAGCTCTGCCTCTGTACCCGTGATCATTAAACTGGTGTTCCTGGAAATCAGATGTCCTACAGAATTTAATTCCAGGCCTAATCCAACACTGGTGATCAGGCTAATTAATTAGACGGATCATCTGTAAAGTGATGTGTATTGATTTCTTTTTCTTAAGGGAAAAAAAGCATGGAGCTTGTGTTTCACCTCTTGTTATAGTGTTTAAGACCATTAAACATTTTTGCTCTTGTAATATACTGTACTGTCTTTTGGAGAAGTCTAAATCTTTAGATAATCTGATCTTTTGAAAAGGATGATAAAAAAGCAATAAGTTTTTTATTTAGACATTATTGAGTCATTTATTTTCATCTGCGCTTACACCTCATTAACTAAATGGAAAACAGGGAATTATTCATTTTTAAACCTGGAAGTATTCAAAAAGAGTTCAATTCAGGCACGGAGAAACTTAATTACTACACGGTTGTAAGTCTTCAAGGCACAATTTTAATTTGCAACGCTAAAGATTTTGCATGTGCCAAGAGAGCACACGTGAGAGTAGACCGCTCCGCTTCACATGCCAATTCACATTTCAGTGGCCTGATTGTAATCCTTACAGCCGTTACGCTTTAATGACTCTACCTAACTTTCAGTACTTCTGTTCAGAACCCTTGAAGAAAAAGATGTTTTTCCTTGCAAGTCTCACTTTCTGGTTAAGATCAGAGCTCCTCATGTCTGAACCCAAACGGCTAGTACGAGAGGACATTCTTCAAGTTAACACAGTGAAAGCAATGGCTGCAGAGGGAGTATTCAGTGCTGCAAAGGGTCTTTAAGAATCTTGATATCAGGGCTCACACTCCGCTAGTGAGTGTGTGTCAACATTCTCAACAGGTCCCGGAGTCTCCATTACACCCACTAACTATACTCATGTACTATCGGGTAGTGTTACACGTCAAGCACGATGAAGCTGTCTTGGCCAGTAGCACAGGTTCCATGCTTATTCAATTCACGTAAAAGGAAAAAGCAATAAACTAGGCTTGTGTTGTCTTTTTTCTGGACTTGTCCACTGGACCTGTGGTTTTTGTTCCTCTTGGCTAGGAGAGTAAAGTGTTGACTTATTAGGTGAGGAATCATTTACTTAAATATGTGTCTGCTGTGTGATTAGGAGTTAGGCCTATGGTGAATATCGAATGCTCATCAAGTATTCCTAATTTAACCTTTAGCTCTGTATGAAAAGTTAATTAATATTAACTTCTGGAAATCATTATAGATAAACGTCAAGCCTTTGATTCTTGAGTTAATGGCTTCTTATTTTGTCCTTTCAGATTTGACAAGAAGCAGCTAAAATGAAGAAAGTGCTAACTGGAGTAGGAAGCACGATAATGGATTATCAACATAGAACATGGTATAGCAGGTTGCTGGTGCTCCTCTGTGTGGCCCTTGAACTCTTCACGGTTCACTCCTCGATGGTTCCTGGTACACTCGAGCTTCAGCTAGACGAAGAGCAACCAGCAGGTACTGTCATTGGAGACATCAGCGCGGGCCTGCCCCCAGGTGTTACAGCATCTCTTTACTTTATCTCGGATCATGAAGGAACAGGTGTTACTACAGACCTGGACATTGACGAGAGCACAGGTATCATAAGGACGGCAAAGGTCTTGGACCGGGAATTACGAGACCGCTACAATTTCATAGCAGTTACCATGACAGCTCTGACAGTGGAGGTGACCATTTTAGTCAATGATATCAACGACCATGCTCCGGTCTTCTCCAGAAAACGGGCGTCCTTTAAAATACCAGAACAGACTGCCATTGGTACTAAATTCCCCCTGGAACCTGCCGTGGATGCAGACAAGGACCAGCTGACAACACAAGGTTACATTATAACAGATGGAAATGTGGGACAGGCGTTTCTTCTTGAAGCGAGAAGAGGCTCTAATCAAGTACTTTATCTGGATTTGGTAGTCAATGCCATTTTAGACAGGGAGAAAAGGTCATCCTATACTCTCCTCTTGGAGGCATTTGATGGCGGCTCTCCTAAAAAGACTGGCCAGATGATCCTGGATGTGACCGTGCAGGACATCAACGATAATGCCCCGGTGTTTAACCAGAGTAGGTATCATGCCATGATCTCTGAGAACCTGCAGCCAGGCAACAACATACTGCAAGTCTTTGCTGCAGATGCTGACGAGGGTGAAAATGGCCTAGTGCTTTATGAGATTAACAGGAGACAGAGTGACCCTGATCGCTACTTTGTAATAAACACCCAGACTGGGGTAATAACACTGAATAAGCCCTTGGACTACGAAATGAGGAAGGTTCATGAGCTGGTCGTTCAGGCGAGGGACAACGCCACACAACCTGAGATCACCAATGCCTTTGTGACCATCCATGTGCGGGACTATAATGACAACCAACCCACCATGACCATCATCTTCCTGAGTGAAGATGGCTCGCCGCGCATTTCTGAAGGTGCACAGCCTGGCCAGTATGTAGCACGGATTTCTGTCACAGACCCCGATTATGGAGAGTACTCCAATGTAAATGTGTCTTTGGAGGGTGGAGATGGAAAATTTGCTCTGACCACTAAAGATAACATCATCTACCTCATATGTGTAGATAAGATCCTGGACCGTGAAGAACGGGATCGATATGAACTCAGAGTCATGGCGACAGACTCAGGAACCCCTCCGTTACGAGCGGAGTCTTCGTTTACCATCCAGGTCACCGATGTCAATGACAACCCACCTTTATTTGACCAACATGAATACACCCAGGTAATCCCAGAAGTAATCTTTCCGGGGAGCTTTGTGCTACAGGTCACAGCGCGAGACAAAGACCAGGGTCCAAACGGAGATGTCCAGTATAGTATCCTGCAGAATGTCAAGACTCATTCCGACTGGTTCAGCATCGATGCTGTGACTGGCATCATCACCACGCTTACTCAGCTGGATTATGAGATGGACCCTGCTCCTAGTTTGATCGTTGTGGCTATGGACAGGGGTAGACCTCCTCTGTCCTCCACTGCTGTCGTTAAAGTCATCCTTCAGGATATTAATGACAACGAACCAGTTTTTGGAAGCAAGTTCTACAACGCATCCCTTAAGGAGAATGCTGCGGCAGGGACATGCTTCTTGGAGGTAGGATTCCTACTTCCTTATGTACAGTGACCCACATACTGTATCTATCGATCTATCGATCTATCTATTGATCTGTAAAATCAAGTCTTTTTTTTTTGCGTTTGATGAAGCGAACCATTCTTGAAAATACTTTAAATCCGAACAGATGTTTTAAAAACTTGAGTAAAGCGCACCAGCTGAAAGGGATTCGGACATTTGGGACAGTTTAGCGAAAAGCTGTGTTTAAATTGGAGTCCTTGCGTTGTTATGTAGTTACCTGCTGTCCTCTGGCTGAAAAAGATTTGCTCTTTATTGGCTGTCCTCGTCTTCACCTCACAAAGGTTTCCAGGGTACCGAAGAGGGTATGGCGGAGCTCATTTTAGCAGCGGGCCCTGCCTGTAAATTAGACACAGTCAAGATTTTAACAGCACTTACAGTTTGTTCCAATCTCAAGCTGCTTTTGTATGATGAATGGGCCTTAATTTCGACTAAATGGTCTTTTTGTCTCTCTGTGAAAAATGTGATCGAGCACAAAAAAACTGAGCGAAAAGGGCTTGAGTGGCTGGATGTGATTTCAGATAATTTGTGCCTATTGTGTTTCTAAAGTTTTTTTTTTTCTCTTTTTTGCATTGGAAAGACCAGTAGAGTAGCATTAAAATGAAAAATTTGTGAGCATATTGTCAAATAAGAATGAAAATTACACTTCAGCTTAGAGGGGACAGCAGATGGAAAGGAAGTAGGGAATGGACTCTGAATTGAATGATTTATTGCTTTAAAGTAATATTAAGGTGTGAAGAGTGATCCAAGAGGACACTGTTGCATCTGCTACAGTAAGCGGTAAAGAGTCGACGGGATATTGCGACACACATGACGTTCGACAGGACCAGCATGTTTTTTCTCAATTCCTGCTCCTTCTCTATTATTCTGCAGCATATTGCATGCAAATAAGAAAAGCTACACCAGCTTACCCCACCCCTTACCTTATCTATTCACAACTTTCCTTACAAATTGAGTCATACAGATTTCTATGAATTAGCAATTGTGAAAACATGTTGTTTCGGTTAGTATGCTTGCCAAGGCCAGGGTCCAAAGCAAGCTGTCTCTCACGCTCTGCCATAACTATATGCAGTTGATGGGAGCTGGTTTACAGCTCGAAAGCAGTTGGGAGCAAGATGATACACAGACGGTGCAAATCGCTGCCAAACCCACATCCAAGCGTCGCCACAATGCTCTTGATGAGCGTCTTCTCCGCTTAACGGAACAGCGTAGAACAGGTTCCCACCATTTTTAAACTCAACCATGCAAATCTATCGTCCCAATGGAATTGGCGGAGGTGTACCGTGAATGCAGATAGAAAAGAGAAAAAAATTTTAACAATCTTTTTAAATGGAAGAATGTTTAATTGAAGCCAATGTTATCCTTTCACCGTATTATGGAGTTCATCAATACATTCAATACAATGTATTAAAAATATATATTTTACTGTAACATTTGTGGTTTCATGGTGTAAAATGCAGACATACAGTATATAAACTTTATATAACCATGTGTATACTGACATATGCATTAGAGATGGGGAGGGAAAATCGATTCAGTTACAGTACATATCGCAATTCTTTCATCTGTCAATTAATGAAATGCCACACGGACTTCAAAAGTCAATGTAAAAAAAAAAAAAGTTCATTTAGTAAGATTGTATTTGAGGAGGTAAAATATTGCTCCAGTATATTTGTGCATAACCTGCGTGGTATATATATATATATTATACTGCATATCTTAGTATATATAAATAAGATATGCAGTCAGTCAAAAAAAGAAAAATACTATGATGTATATAATATTAATATAATATTAATTATGTTATCATATCATTATATATATAATATTATCATATATCAATATCTAACAATAGTATATATTCTAGCAATACATTTAGTATTGTTCTAAAATTGTACAAATTGTTCTTTTTCTGAAGTGTGTTACATTTTCCGGCCAACTTTGTGTGTGTATAATTTTACGGCTTATATATAAATATTTGTTTTTGGCTTTTTTTAGCCATGAAAAAATATTTGCCCCCTTGCTGATTTTTATAGTCTTTTGAATATTCATCATACTTAAATGATTGGGATCATGAAACAAATTACATTATTATACAGAGTAAATACAAAATGTATTTCATTTATTAAAGGGAAAAAATCCGTCCAAGTCTACCTGGACCTATGTGAAAATGTAATTGCTCCCTAAACCTAATAATCGGTTGTGCCGCCCTTGGCGGCAACAACTGCAATCAAGAGTTTGCAATAACTGGCAACGAGTCTTTCACATCGCTGTGGAGGTATTTTGGTCCACTCTTCTTTTCAAAATTGTTTTTAATTCAGCCACATTGGAAGGTTTTCAGGCATGAACAGCTCGTTTAAGGTCATCTCAATTGGATTTAAGTTAAAGCCACTTCTAAACCTTAAGTTTGTTTTTGAACAAAATGAAAAATGAATGAAATCCTTAATTTAAAAACTGCATTTATTATTTACACAGGTTATTTTTGTGTAATTAATACCAGAAGGTTGCACTTTATAAACGATTGGGACAGACGCAAGACCGAGCCGCTGCTGTGTATCTTGTTCTAAAACACTTTACCGTCCACAGTTAACCGTGCCCTCCGACTGCGGCATTGACGGTGTCCGGTATTTAAAGTGATGAGAGTTTTTCATCCTGGCCATGTGAAGCAGCTGCATAATTGTTGCATTTAACCAAGACTCCCATTCCTTAACGAATCGAATCAAAAGGACCATGAACGAGATGGAGTGTGGTTGCTCTGCAGGTTCCTGCTTCACAATGAACCAAGAAGGGCCTTTGTTCCATTCAGATTGATTGAGTACCCTACACAATCGCCTGGTAGAACAGGCTTGTTAGTGGTACACTTTATTTCCTTGCCACCTTACGTTGCTTTATGCTTGAGACACTCACCATTTACACTCGTCTCTGTCTGGGTGCTTGATGAATTCTTGATAACAGTTCCCACATGGTAGGCTTGATCTTAGTCGTGCTGGTAAAATAAAGCTTGCGGGGAGGGAGGTATGAATCGCCCCACTGTGTGCATGGCTGATTGTAGATTATGGTGGCTCCAGTGGAAAAACGAGACAGCTGAAGTGGGGAAATGAATGGTGACAAGCGCCTACCCGGGGATGGAAGTGACCAGGGTTTGACGGGGCTTCATCCTTTTATCTTTGAGTCTCCTGAGCTGTTATCTGATCACACTTCATAAATCATTAGAAGAGTGTGGGAACAAATCTGTAGAGCTGTGTTTTATCAGGCTGCACTTATCATTTCCAGGGTCCTGGATGTTCTGCATGTTTGTAAGCCAAAGTGAAATATTGTGATATTGTTCTGGTCGTTATGGGAAGGGAAGCTTTCAGTTTTCCATGTATCCTTGGAAATGTTTCCTGCCCGTCTTGGTAACCCTGTGGTGCGGTCCTTGGAAAGGAATCGCTACTATCAAATTTAATTTGTCTTTAAAACATTGGGCAACGAACTCAAAGGGCTTATAATACATCTCCGCACCTTATTTCCAATGAGTTATTCTAGTGCAACTGTGCTAGCACTTTTTTTTCCTTTTCGTTTTTTTAGTTAAATAGAGCAACCGAAGTGTGTGAAAGTGGAACAAGGAAAAAGCAGTTTTAACGGCTTATGAGAATGACTCTGGCGGTAATAAAATCTAATTCGACCACCTTTTAAGCTATTTGTTTTTTTGTTGTGTTTCACTACCTCTGTCTGTCTATGTATCAATTTTCAAAGAAAAAAAAAAGTTGTAGCGTTACATCCCAGCGCATTGAAAATCCATTATGCGGCTTTTTGCGGCTTTGTGTCAAAATGTGGTCTATGTGGTAATGATTTACTCTAGTATGAAGCTAAAAAACACAATAATATATATATTTTTTAAAGTTTTGCGATGGAATAATGAACATTCAGAACAGTGTTAAATTCTACTAGGTTGTGTTTCCTTTGACTCCGAAGCAGCATGCAGTTTGTAAAACTGGAATTTCTTTTGCACCCCAAAAACCTCCATAAGCCCACATTCTCATAAGCTCGCAAGTGTTCCTGCAGATATGGGAATATTATTTCAGGAACTGTAAATTTTTAGGTCATTGAGTCTGCCTAGCGTAGAGTGTTTTGAACGAGGCATTTATTTCATGGTTTTGATGAACTGTGAAAAATGTGGGGAAAAAATGAGTATTTTTCCTCTTCACAACCCACTCCCATGCAAATATGTAGGAAAGAGTAACGGCAGTATTGTTGGATTTCAAACAGACGAAGCTGTAAAGAAAGTCGCAACTGCTAAACTCGACTTTGAACGACTGAACGGTTTCTGTCTCACGCCGGGGTTATATTGAAGTCTCAGCAACGAGGGCGGGTAAAAAAATGATCCACACTCCGGTTATCACTCTCACTCATCCTGTATTCAGGGTCGCGGGGACTTGGAGCCTATCCCAGGAGGCTTAGGGCACAAGGCAGGGTACACCCTGGACAGGGTACCAATCCATTGCAGGGCACACACACATACACACTCACACACTACGGACAATTTGTTAACGGCAATTAGCCTAACCTGCATATCTTTGGACTGTGGGTGGAAACCGAAGTACCTGGAAGAACCCCCCAAGCACGGGGAGAACATGCAAACTCAGTGACAGGAATCGAGCCTGGTTGGGAATCGAACCCAGACCCTGGAGGTGCAAGGCGAAAGTGCTAACCACTACACCACCGTACAGGTGTGATCAGTTCGTTAGTAACTGCGGTGCGAGCAAAACTGGATTGTGATTCGTGCGGAAGAAAAGCAGCATGCGGTTAATAGTTTGGTCTGGAGGTGTACAGTACCTGGTGCTGAAATAACTAACAGAAGTCCATAAACAGAAGCGTTTGGATATCAGCAAACAAACCATGGACTGATACTCTCACGAAGGTCAACTTTTCTTAAAGAGAATCATTACTGTTGACGAGACATGGATTCATCACTAAGAATCTGAGAGTAAACATCAGAGAATGGAAGAGAAACATCACCAATTGCCGACCAAGATCAACCTTCAGCTGGGAACATGATGCTTACAGTTTTCTGGGATTCTCAAGAGCCAGTAATGGAACATTGATCAGGAAAAAAAGGTTTAACAATCAACAGTGCTCTTAACAGTGCGATACCTATTGCAGAGGATTGTTACTGTATCTAAAGCGTCGTGATCTTGCATGAGGGTGAAAATCCACATGCATCTTGAGATGTTAAAGCATCCTCCCTATAGTCCTGATTTTGCTCCATCTGAAAAAAGGAGGTTATGTCGAAAAATTATGCGTTTGTCTTTTTTTTTAATTAAAATAAATTCTACAGCAAAAGTTCAATTCAGATCATTTTTGACCCATCAGGTAGCGGAAGACCTCAGCAGGCTTCCCTGTGGACCGACTGCCAGGTCAGGAATACAGTGGAAGTCTCTAAGCCTCATTAGGCAGCGAACACACTACCATATGGCTGTTTGTTCATGCTCAGATGTTTGTTCCTTTCCTTATTCAGTATTTATATCAGATGTTTTTCCCTGTGATCAACCTGCCAATCTCTCGATATGAAATGACTTGGTCACACGCCTTCACCATTACCGAAGGGGCAAAGCATTTACTTGCCACACAATTCTGCATAGTGACAAATGCATTCTAAACGCTTTCCACAGCGGCTTAAAAATTTTTTTGCTTAGAATCGGGTCTATGATGAATTCTTCTGGGATAGGAAGTGGAGAGGACAAAAACAAAAGGTTGTACAGAGAGACTTTAGAGAGGCTCTAGTGGTAAAAAAAAATAAATAAATAGGTAAACTACTGTATGAATTATGTGATCAAAGTAAGGCCAACCAAGACATACTAGTAAAAAAAAAAAAAAAAAAAAAAAAAAATATATATATATATATATATATATAAATGTGAATGAAAGCCGAAGTTCAAGGTTTTTTTTTTTTAAACATCAGCCACCATTCAGAAAAAATGAGCAATCCATCATACTTTTTTTTTTTTTACTTTGTGTTTGTGGTCTTTTGCCAGCATCGGCAAGAGGAGGCAATTTCTACACTTTTATCCTCCATCCATCCATCTAGAAACCTCTGTAGTCCAACTACTGACTGTGGAGGCCAGCGGTGACCATTGTATTTATTTCTTTTTTTTTTTCAACATTCATTCATTCACACTCATTCAAACAGAATCTCCTTGCACATAGACCCCAATGTGGGAATCGAACCCATACACTAAGCCACCATTTCCACGCTTCAAAATTGTATACTTCGTCCATCCATGATGTCAAAATTTAACTGATCAACTTGCTGACACATGAGACGATGTGATTGGTCAGAGTAGACAGTCGAGGTACCATAAATGCTGATCAAGCAGTGCCATATATAGTAGAATACACTACGGTTTGATCTGGTAAAATTATATAAGCCACCCAAGCTGTTAAGAGACTTTCTAGGAAGTTAGCATGCAATTTATATGCGTTTCGCCTTCACTACCCTGATTACAATGTTTTCCTGGTTTCATGGGGTTGTAGGGTACAGTATCGGGTACATGGACGTTTCTTTAATACTAATAGCAATTAGATAGATAGATACAGTATATAGGTAGATTACACCTACAGTAGCTCAACAATCCCACTTGAACCAAAATATATGCTGATTTTGGAGACAATTACCTACAGTATGTAAGAAATTACAAATCACTCATTTTGCTAAAGAAAAAGGACATTAATAACATTTAATGATTTTGTTGGGCTCAAAAAAAAAAAAAAAAAAAAAGAACGTATCTGTCCACTAAATGGCTCCATAAAGTCTTCACATTTGAAAATGATGCTCTGGGTAATTAAGAGCTTTCAGAAATAGCTAAAATTACTACTTTATGTTAGTGCTATTTCACTGAAACCATGTAATCAAGGTGACCACCATCTTCTACCCATTATAAGTGCTGAAAGACTTAAATGAAAATGTATAGCTACATCAGTGGCGGACTGCTGTCTTCTGCCCCTGTGAGACCTTTTTTTTTTTTTTTTTTTTTTTTGCTGATTAAGGCACATTGGTTTTTAAGTTCTCTTTATGCTTCTTTTCTCTTCCCGCTAACTGCCGTGCCTTCATGTTACCCCCAGCTCTGTGGTTATAACACTGTTTACACAGAGCGGGCAAATTGCAGGAAATTAAGATGTGCTGCTTAATGTTTAGCAAATATAATGCTTCCTCTGGCACTTACGGTGAAGCCAAGTGGTGCCGTTGTTTCTGGCATTAACACGGACCCGTGCACGGACAGCCGGGGATATCCAGGTCAGAGATCGTGTGCTTCGTCTCAGTGGGTTCATTCAGAGTCTTCTGGGAGCTCTAGAGCTGAATTGTGAAAAATGTGAGTGAAAACGCTAGCTGTACAGTACTTGGTATTGACATATTTAGGACACTTTAGAGTTGTTAGACAACATGATGGGAAGAGGGAGAGGAAAGACTTATGCACAGTCAGTGGTTTTGATTCAGGAACTGTTTAAAAGCAGCCATCAGCTCTTGTACAGTACGTGTGTATTACATTTACATTTATACATTTTGGCAGGTACTGTTGTCCAAAGCGTTATACAATGGAGGTAGGATGCAGTCCAAGCATAACCTCCTATTTAAAAAAAAAAAGACTACTAATGTGTTCCTCAAGAGTTCTTTGGACAGTTATCTGCTCTTAGCTTTCGACAGGGGTTTTACTTAATAGGCAAGTACCGTTGTATATTTCTACGTTTAAACATTTGAAGACAGATTGATGAATTATTTAGTTTTTAAGTATGTGTAAAAAACCAGAAGCAAGCAGAAGTCTATAATAAGAGTAAGTAGCTTGGTATGGAAAACGGGAAAGTAGAAGGAAAAGTAGTTCCATTCACCAAGCATTATCTCAGGAACATTAGGAGCAAGGTGGGAAATCCTGGATGGGATACCTGTCC
This sequence comes from Channallabes apus, assembly GCA_030522415.1. Taxonomy (NCBI): domain Eukaryota; kingdom Metazoa; phylum Chordata; class Actinopteri; order Siluriformes; family Clariidae; genus Channallabes; species Channallabes apus. Next base: position 30,016,220 of record CM060111.1, on the reverse strand, counting down.
AATATGAAGCTGGATGCAACCATACATTGAAACCAGGGGCAATTTACAGGTGACAATCCACCTCCTGGCATGCTTTTTCGAGAACCAGGAGGTGACCCAGATGTGGACATGGTGAACATGTGAGACATTATTTAGAGCTCAGGATTCAACCAGATCTCGATCTTAGATCAGTATGAAACTGAATCGATTTCCCTCCCAATCTCTATAGAAGATTACAACACTACCCACTGTACCACTGTGGGTTCTTTCCTATAAAAAGGTGCTTACAATGGAATGAGAGCAACAAATAGAACAAACAAGAAATGGTATTATGAATTTATGTGCATTATAAGGAACACTGTGTCTCCACCAATATGGAACCATGATTGAGAAGGCTGGTTTCTGACTTAGTTTTACACTGTTGGGCTGTCACCAAACACCATTCAGTTGCACCCCATTGCAATCATGATGATCGATGGAGCTTGACATGTGACACTACGCACATGGGTGACATTCCACAGGTTCACCTACTGTATATACTCACATCCCCATTCGGGTTTATGATCAGTCATTAACAGCATGGTTCGAAAGCTTGGCATGAGCCATATTTCCTGAAAGTTGCCTGTTCTGATGGTGGCAGTGGTTATGCATTGGGTAATGCTTAACAGCTCCATTGGCCACGGTTCCATCCTGAGTTCAGGTTACTGTTTATGCAAGGTTTTTGCAAGTTCTCCCCACATTCCTCTGGGGAGTCTGGTTTCCTTTCACGTCCTCAAACCATGGTAGCAGGCAGATTGGTTACTCTGAATTGCCCCTAGGTGTTCATAAACATGTGTGTTTTTGTGTTCTTGTGTGTGCGGTGCCCCGTAATGGATGGCTATCCCTTACAGCATGTTTTTCTACTTTGTCCTGCATGTTCCTGGATAAACCATAATCCAGTCAGTGGTCACTGATGAATGATGAATGATGAATGAACGATTGCTTGTTTTTGATTCGGGATTATTTAATGTACTGTCTGCGGAAATTGTGACTGATCTGGATGGCTTACTTGTGTTGTTTTTCACACTCTCAATCGTTTATCTGTTTTGGGCCATTTATGAATACCAATTTTTACCTAGGATAAATACAAATTGTTTAGAGCCATAAACACATGAAGCTTTGTTGGGAAATGGAAGCCTCAACCTCACCAGGTTGCTACTGTTGGGGTCTGGAGCAAGACCCTTAAGCCTGTCTGCTCCAGGGAACGCTGTATCATGGCTGATCCTGCACTCCAACCCCAGTTAAACTGTGAAGAAAAGGATTTCATTGTGCTGTAAGGTATATGTAACAAAAAAAAAAGACTTGAATTGAATTGAATGAAGCGTGTTAGTATGTACAATAGTTCCATTCTTGTGTTCTTCCCAGTGTGGAGATTGCGACCCAGTCTTGAACTCCATCTACATGTTTCAAGGTGTGACTTTACAGTATCACGACGTAGAATCAAACCATTGTTTGTCAAGACTGATCTGCAGCAGAGGTACTTTTTGTCTCTTGCTTTCCTGGGAAGGTCTTCATGAGAGCCAGTTTCATCATGGTGCTTGATGGGTTTTGCAAATGCAGTTGACATACAGTAATACTGTTCTTGCAAGAACTGTTTCAGAACAGCTGCCCTTCATGTCTTTATAATAGGGGTATTTGAAAGATTCTTTTTTGATTCTTTTTTATGCAATTGTATGATGACTGTTGAGTTCTTCCCGTCCATATCTGCAAGGCTTCCCTTATTTCAAAAACATTTGTGGCCCAATGGTGCTTTGGATTTAGGTGTGAATGAATGTGTGAAGGTATTTGGCGCCTGTGGATGCGTGCCTGCCTGATGCCCAGCGTCCCCCTGCAGGGGTTTCAGAGTCAATCAGTGCATGGAATGCTTTATTACCATTTGGCCATTTTAAATGACCGTTCTTTCCATACACTGGGTTTCAGTAGCCAGATTGAAGAGGCAAATGTCGGAGACCAAATGCGTTTTGGCTGGGGTAAGTGGAAAATTGCGTAAATTGCATTTTTCGCTGACCCTTTCACTTAAGCCATGGAACTTTCAGCCATCATCAGAAAAGCAGATTTGTTTTGTCTTTTTTTTTTTTGTGCATGAAAGCACACAAATTTCCTGAAAGCTGATTGTTTGGCTATGGTCTATTTAACCCGCTGTCTGCAGTAACCGTTATCAAATGGCATAGATGGAGATAAAGCAAACAATTAATGTTTACAGCGGGACACGTGACTGCAAATGCTGCGGAGCGCCTGGTGTGTTTCCAGCTCGGCCTTGTACGCTTTTTCAAGCCTGAAAGTGTCCAATCAGAGTCATTCACACGAGCAAGAAGTTGCGTCTCTTTGCTTCCAGCAGTGCCGTCTGTGGGGAACGTGGTTCTGCCGAGGCTTTAAAAGTTCTGTGTGTTCAAATTGGAGTTTGGGTGGGAATGTGTTCAGTGTGCGTTCAGACAGAAGCTGTGGTCTTCTCACCAGACTGTCTGTTGCAGGTGAGCAGAGCTTCTGCAGCTCTCTGCCAAAAGTCCGTGGGAGTGTGTGAGCTCGGTGAGAGATGAGAGGGTAAGAGGGAAAGAAAACATGAGCGTTGTCTCCAGAGGGGGCAGCTGGAGCTGGCTGAGGATGAGTCCCTCTGCTCTCGTTCTGTCTGCCGTCTCTGTGTTGTCTCTTTGTTCTGCTTTTCTGTGTGTCTTTTTTCCGTCTCATTTCTCACACACTCAAACCACTTATCTCTTTTGCCTGACTTCCTTTTCCCCCCACTTTACACAGTCCCTTTGTCCCTATGGAACAAGTTCTCGTCTGGATTTCGTGGTGGTTGGTAAATCCGTCTACAGAGAACTGCATTTATTTACCACATTGCCTTCGCAGGATCCGGTTACTTTTTCTTAAAAATACATAACGTACAGTATGTCTTAAGCATTATGCGTGGTGTTACGATTTACTACATTTCTGGATAAATAATAATAATAATAATAATAATAATAATAATAATAATAAAGTTTGCTCAGGGTGATTTTAGGATCATTATTTGTTCCAGTGTATGAGATGATCCAAAAAAAAGTCTAAAGTTCTGAAGTCTATTTCTCATATTATGTGATGATGATTATTTAATGATAGCCCTGTGATTAAAGAATATTACAACATTCTGTCGATGTCATCAGTCAGCGCAGTTTGAGCTCATGCAGAAAACGGTTGCAGAAACAGAAACATTCCTCAGGGTGAGTTCGAGGTAGCTATTATTTATTTATTTTTGATTTCTTTAAATAGCATACTACCGTCATAAATTTGTTGAGCTCTTGAGCTTCACGTTACCCTATCACATCCTCATATAGGTGACTTTTAGATGTCGCGACCCTTTAGCTTTGAATTAATGGTGGGACTTTTGGATCATTTTAGTGACTCCGTTCTTTGAATCTTTGAAGTCTTTTTTTGCTCAGAAATAAGATAAAATGTCACATTTTCAATAAACAGACAGACCCCCAACAGTACACAAATTTTAGCTATAGTTCCAATAATAAAAATGTTACAATGCAGCTAAGGATGAACAGAATGAGCAGCTCATCTCTCATATCTTCTGGTCTGCATCGTTCATTCTTTTGTCACGTGACTCTCATAGACACTATGCAATGCATTACACAGGAAACAGAATTGATCAGTTCTTCTCATGAGTCTTCTAATCCGAGTCGTTAATTTTTTAAAATATATATATCTATTAGGCTGCATAGTATGGGAGTCACGTGACAAAAAAAAACTAACGATTCGGACCAAAAGACTCGAGAGGTAACTTGTAGAGGTTTTGCGATGCTTTGCGCATGTGCGCCCAGAAGAAAATGAACGTTCCGAGACTTCTCACGTTAAAGATTTGTTCAAAAAGAACGAATCGTTTATAAACAACCTACAGTATCACTACTGGCGGCCAGGTCATATGAGAAAATAATTTCTTAGGCTCCTAGAACCACTCTTTCCTAATTAAAGCACTGGAATATGCCTGTACCGTCAGGAAAAGACTAACCTGGTCATTTACTGCGACATAACGTTGATGAGCCTAGACCCGAGCAACTGAAGCAACCACTGAGCATAACACTGAGCCTAGAGTACAGCTTGTACAGTGGCCACTATGCATCATGGGTGCATCACTTCATGTGCGTCCCATCTTACCTTGACGCTCATCACTCTGGATTAGAATAGAAGAAAGAAGAATATTCAATTATTTGTCACATGTGCTTTTTACAGAACAGCGAAATTTCTTCTTCGCATATCCCAATTAGGAAACTGGGGTCAGAGCGCAGAGCCCGCTTACAGCGCCCCTGGAGCAGATAGAGTTAAGGGCCTTGCTCAAGGGCTCAACAGTGGCGACTTGCCGATGCTGGGGTTCGAACCCCCAACCTTCCGATCAGTAACCCAGTAACCCACAGCCTTAACCGACTGAGTCACCACTGCCCCTTAGGGTCAACCGATCACAATTCCTTTTTTTTTATTGCTCCAAAATCCAAAAAGCTGTACAGTACACTCCCTGGCAACCTGAAGCCATTTTTATCTGATTAGCTTCACTAACAAGTGGTTTTCTTATGGTGATACAGCTGTTTAGGCTCAATCCTATGAGTTCTGGTTGCACTATGAGGGGAAAAGTGCTTAGTTTCTACACGCTTAAGTGATCTCCATTCATGAGCTAAGTTGACAGTTCGGCGCTATCCTTCCAGGTTTTAAAAATGGGTTGGTTAGTTCTTAACTCAATCCCAGTCATTTTAACTGTCTTCATAGTTGTATTCTTTGCTTGATGCAAGCCATGCAGAATCAGACCCTTCTGAAATGCCAAAGTTTTTTAGGCAGCGTACTAACACTGATATATTAGTTTCAAACTAAAATTACACTGAGAAAAGGTTTTCATTGGCTGCATTAGGTCTCAATGGCGCTAAATTGGCCATATGTCATGGTACGGCATCCAAGCCTCTGAATTATTCTATGATATGTGATTTTTGTCTGTTAAAGTGTACAGTAGAACTCTTATTCCAAAACCCTCTTAGAATATAATGCCGTCTTAAAATGGCTTTGTTGTTGCCTGGTTGCACACAGTTATTTAGACATTTCCTCTAGGAAAAGCTGGAGATTTGGGACTGTAAATATTTGGTAAGGTTTCAGGAACAATATAAGATCATGTCTATGTTTGGAAGAACAAAAAATCAGTTCAGTGTATATATATATATTTATAGTGTTTTCTTATTGCGCCAACATGATGTGGGTTTAAACATTAGAATTCAGATCCATGTTTTGCCTACCTAGAAATCAAATAACCTCTCGTCATTCCTACACGAAAATGCAATTCATAATAGTCCTAAACTGCTTCCATGTCTTTTGGCTGAAGTGTCATAACCGCCAAGAGAACTCCCGCAGCAGCCAGAGCTCTTTTAAGAAAGCATCCCCGCAGCCTGCCAGCAGCAGCAGTCTCAGCCCTCCGATCAGACTCTGCCAGTCGCTATAACGAGCGAGGCGGAATATTCCGCAGTGCTGACAGTGCTGGGGAACAGGAGTGAGTTCCATAGCCACTGGCTGCGGTCAGATTATCCCATTTCATGACTAGAATCGATTAGTTTGGAACTAAGACCGACGGCTAATGGGGCGCGTTAAGGTGGCTGAGGCTAATTGGGTTTGACTGCTTTTCATCTGAAATATATGAGTATATTATAAGCTCTGTACAAATGAACTGTGTTGATGCTTAGTTTGTCAAACCACACTGAGCAAATGACGGTTGCGGTGGTCGATACGCGCTTCGAGCTTCCAAGGAGGTGACGAGGAAGAGAAGGAATGTACAGTACAAGGGAAATGTTGGAAGGAGAAACTTTAGGAACTCTTCCTGACCTGATGTTGGGACGTTAATGCATGCAGATGGTCTCATTTACATGCTTTGTGGGTTTTTTGAGTTCCCATTAGTTGCAATTTAAAAGACGTAGAGGTCCAGACAACTGATAACTGGTCGATGATGCGAGGTCCCGACGTGGTGTCGTCTGCATCGGGTGTGGAAGACGTCTGCACTCTGAGTGATGCAAAAAGCATTGCAAAAGATACACATCTTTCTAGCTGGCCTTCCTGGCTAAAAATCTTTTCACACAAAGATTCAATCATCATTTGCAGGTGTTCCTGGATGATAACACGCTTTGAACACACTGCTCTACACTGTATAAGTGTTAATATTAAGGGGAAAAAAAAAAAAGCATCAAACAGATGATCCTAGTCCCAGGCTTTTTGCAATCATTTATGTGGAATTGTGCAATACGTGCGAGCTTTGGAATCAAATGACTTCGAACGACTTCAGAATTGCCCCTAAGTGCAGAATAAAGTGTTGGCCAAGTGTGAAAACCGCTCTTTTGGATACAATTAAAAAGTCAGTTTTTGTCTCAAATTCTGTCCATCTTTTCCTATCATAGCTGCACTAAAACTTAAGAGAATGGAATATCAATTCGCTTTAAAGTGTTTTGGCAAAATACTTTCAGCAGCGTACAGTATTTAACGGACACCCCTGGAGAACGTCCTTTAGTAACCCCTTCGTTTCGATCATTTCTCAAAGCTGTAAACAGCCACTGTCTTTGGCATCCACACCCCCGTTCTGGATCTGGTTTTAAGGTCGCCCGCAGATCAGTTCGCGCGGGTCTTTCTGCCAGTCTCGGATGCATTTTAATGAACAGGAATGCGCTTTCTCATTTTCTTCATAGCACGCTCCGAGTCGTGTTATAAATCACGGGACATATTTGTCTGGTGGGCCTCTTTGTTAGAACTTCATAAATGTGTTATGTGCGAAGGTGGAAAGTGGTGCAGCAATAACCACCGTATATTTTCGCTCCATATCAACGCAAGAATGCACCTGCGGGACGCGAATCATCACCTGCAGGAATGCAGGAGGAAGAGAGGATTTATGATAGATGAGAACCTCGCGCGTAACTCATATCGAGGATAAAGATCGGAGACGTTTAGTGAATCCCGCCAAAGCAGCGACACCATTCATCATACACTTCTTTTTTTTTACAGTGTATAAATAAGAGCGATATTAAACTGTCCATCTCACTGCAGAAGGAAGAGACCTTCTGGACCTTCTCGCTGAATGTGAATGGAGAGATAGTGACCTACGACTTGACCTCTTGTGCATTTTTCTAGCTGTTTGCCTTATCCGCTTTAACTTTTCCTCTATTAAAAAAGTCTTTGAAGGAAGACTTTTGAGGAAGATGGATTGCCCCGGAACGTACTAAATGACAACGTCTACGTTCTGTTCGATGGATTTTCAGCCTTACAACAAAAGAGCTTTCTTTAGAGCAGTAGCACAGACGACGACAAGATACGATGATACGAAAGTGTTAGACGATGGACGACGATCTGCAAAAAACAGGCGCCGTCAAGGAAGAATGAGGTACGGACATCTGTTTCCTGCCGTGACTCAAGTCAGGATCAAGTGTTAGGGAGCGTGGAAGAAAAAGGTGTCGAATACAGTCGTTATGAGACTCTGTTTCTGATCTGTCACGCCGAATCATCTGCAAGGAGACCTGGCTTTGGAGAGAGAAATGGTTGAAGCAGCCTCAGAATGATGGCTTTGGTTTCCATTTGGCCCATACTTCATAGTTTCATAGTTAAAGCCTTCTCTCTGGGACTGAGACTGCGAGCACCTCCAAGATGCCAGTGCTTTGTGGTGCAGTTCAGAGCTTTAGAGATCTGTTTTTGTATATACAGTAAGCAGTGCTCGCAGATGGGATCATAGAAAGCTTCCTTGGATTCGCTCCTCTGCTTATCTTCAGGGTAAAATCGCCGGCACTGCTCTTTCCGCAGCTCTTATACTGATTGACCTGAAAGTGGGCGAAATGTGTAACACATGACACGAGTCCTGCGCCAAGACTGACTCTAGTGCAAATGCATACTTTGTTTATCGAAACCTGTCAAGCCTAATGTTAAAGTCTGTCAGCAGCACATTGTGCTAAGTTTTATATAATGATGATGGCTATACTTAGTCTGTTTGTTTGTCCAAGGGATGCTTTTGTATTCAGTAGGGGTGCAACGGATCATAAACCTCACGGATCGGATCACGGCTTCGAGTCACGGATCAGATCGTTCACCAGATCAGGAACAAATAGGAGACAAATATAATGTCACTTTCAATTTATCCCTTGTAGAAGAGCACTTAAAGAGCACTTAAAGCAAGGAACATTTGTGTGTGGTCTAAAATGAAAGCAACATTTAATATATATAATGTTTAAATTAAATCTTACAATTAAATATTTAATACTCAGTTATTGAGGGAATGTAAATTTTTATTTTATTTACTTTTTTCATCTGGATTCTCACAATTTTTTCTTTCCCTGCTAACCAAAGAAAGAAGGTATGAACCGACTTCTTTTGAAAAAAAAAAAGAATTTTATAATAGAATTAAAATAAAATGTTGCTCAACTTGTATGGAATTAAAAAGAAATGGATACAAGTAAACACATTGAAAGTGAATAAAAATTATTGTATAAAAAAAGAAAAGTTTTTTTTTTATTATAATTATTTCTTTTTGTTTCTCTGCTGTTTTCAGTTTCCTTACTGCACTTTTCAATTTTGGTCCTTGTTTTTTTATTCAGTTTTTTCCAGTTTCGTTGCTGCATTTTTGGGTTACGGTCCTCAGTTTTTCAGTTTCGATGCTCTTTTTTTTTTTTTTTCAGTTTCCAGAGTCCTTAGGTCTTTATATGTGGGAATATTATAAAGTGTGATTTAGTATAAAGTGAACTGTTGTAGTAAAATCGTAGAATCGTACAGTAGTTTATAATGAATATCATTTATAGCTTAAAAATAAAATGTGTATAATTATACTTAGAGAGATAATATAACTATAGTAGATTATTAGCATTAAAGCATATATGTAGTGATTTAATGTAGTTAATTAAATGAAAATATGAAATAGTGAGTAGTGAATAATACACCTACTGTATATAAGAGTATCATGAAATGTCTATATCTGTACATACTGTGCACATTTCCACTCCCTATAACCTCTGAGATTCTGTGTAACTGTAGATAAAACATATTTGTTCTGTGCGTAGATTATAAACCACTGAATGTAGAAACAACTGGTTGAGAAATGTAAATATTTTCATGTTTTTTACCCAGAAAAACACAACCTGAAAGTAAACCTGTGCTGAGAGACTAAGTTTGTTTTACAAAGCTGGCTAATGAACTCGACCCCCCCCCCCCAAAAAAAAAAAAAAAAAAACTGAGAAGCAAAACTCAACAGCACGGCAACAAACCTGGAAAAACTTTTATTCCACTTTTAATTAATTAATGCATGGAGTTTGTTTGTTTTTGTTACTTTTTTGTAATATATATATATATATATATATATATATATATATATATATATATATATACTTTATATATATATATATATATATATATATATATATATATATATACAGTATATATATATATATATATATATATATATATATATATATATATACAGTGGTGTGAAAAACTATTTGCCCCCCTCCTGGTTTCTTATTCTTTTGCATGTTTATCACACAAAATGTTTCTGATCATCAAACACATTTAACTATTAGTCAAAGATAACACAAGTAAACACAAAATGCAGTTTTTAAATGAGGGGTTTTATTATTTAGGGAGAAAAAAAATCCAAACCTACATGGCCCTGTGTGAAAAAGTAATTGCCCCCTGAACCTAATAACTGGTTGGGCCACCCTTAGCAGCAATAACTGCAATCAAGCGTTTGCGATAACTTGCAACGAGTCTTTTACAGCGCTCTGGAGGAATTTTGGCCCACTCATCTTTGCAGAATTGTTGTAATTCAGCTTTATTTGAGGGTTTTCTAGCATGAACCGCCTTTTTAAGGTCATGCCACAACATCTCAATAGGATTCAGGTCAGGACTTTGACTAGGCCACTCCAAAGTCTTCATTTTGTTTTTCTTCAGCCATTCAGAGGTGGATTTGCTGGTGTGTTTTGGGTCATTGTCCTGCTGCAGCACCCAAGATCGCTTCAGCTTGAGTTGACGAACAGATGGCCGGACATTCTCCTTCAGGATTTTTTGGTAGACAGTAGAATTCATGATTCCATCTATCACAGCAAGCCTTCCAGGTCCTGAAGCAGCAAAACAACCCCAGACCATCACACTACCACCACCATATTTTACTGTTGGTATGATGTTCTTTTTCTGAAATGCTGTGTTACTTTTACGCCAGATGTAACGGGACACGCACCTTCCAAAAAGTTCAACTTTTGTCTCGTCGGTCCACAAGGTATTTTCCCAAAAGTCTTGGCAATCATTGAGATGTTTTTTAGCAAAATTGAGACGAGCCTTAATGTTCTTTTTGCTTAAAAGTGTTGGCGCCTTGGAAATCTGCCATGCAGGCCGTTTTTGCCCAGTCTCTTTCTTATGGTGGAGTCGTGAACACTGACCTTAATTGAGGCAAGTGAGGCCTGCAGTTCTTTAGATGTTGTCCTGGGGTCTTTTGTGGCCTCTCGGATGAGTTGTCTCTGCGCTCTTGGGGTAATTTTGGTCGGCCGGCCACTCCTGGGAAGGTTCCCCACTGTTCCATGTTTTTGCCATTTGTGGATAATGGCTCTCACTGTGGTTCGCTGGAGTCCCAAAGCTTTAGAAATGGCTTTATAACCTTTACCAGACTGATAGATCTCAATTACTTTTGTTCTCATTTGTTCCTGAATTTCTTTGGATCTTGGCATGATGTCTAGCTTTTGAGGTGCTTTTGGTCTACTTCTCTGTGTCAGGTAGCTCCTATTTAAGTGATTTCTTGATTGAAACAGGTGTGGCAGTAATCAGGCCTGGGGGTGACTACAGAAATTTAACTCAGGTGTGATAAACCACAGTTAAGTTATTTTTTAACAAGGGGGGCAATCACTTTTTCACACAGGGCCATGTAGATTTGGAGTTTTTTTCCTCCCTTAATAACGTAAACCTTCATTTAAAAACTGCATTTTGTGTTCAATTATGTTATCTTTGACTAATAGTTAACGGTTTTTGATGAGCAGAAACATTTAAGTGTGACAAACATGCAAAAGAATAAGAAATCAGGAAGGGGGCAAATAGTTTTTCACACCACTGTATATATATATATATATAATTATTAGTACATCTTTTATTATTATTATTTTATTATTATCATTTATTTATTTATTTATTTTTAAAAACTTCAATCAGAGACTGGAGGTGGATTAAACCTCATTAGCTGTTTCCTTCTTAAACCTCAAAACATCCAGTCAGAGTTGACCTTGTTCCAGTCTTGTTGCCAGATTGGGCAGTTTTCCAGTAATTTGATTATTTAATTGTTTTAATCATTGTGGGGAAGAAAAGGTATTTTAACCAGGTAATAAGAAATTACATAAATTTTAGCGAATAAAAGTAAGTTTTGGTACTGATGTAATTGTTTAACCCATTTTTTTTTCCAGAGTCAGTTCTGCCCAGGGGGAACTTTGGCTGTACGATCTGGCATCTCTGCTGTGCAAATGAGAACGAGAAAGAATACAGTTTGTGTTCATGGTGTGAGCGGGCAAAAAATATAATTCATACACCTGAAGTTAAATATCTGTGCACTGTAAAGTGATCAAACACTGTATAACGTCACAGCAGCACCGTGCTGAACCATGGCTGTGGATGATTACAGTTCATTACACCACTAGTATTTTACGTGTACCTTCTTACTCACTGCTGATGATGTGTTATGGGTCTACAAACGTTCACCAATCTGTATAAACTTGCATTGGATTTACATTACACGAGGCGCTGTCCATGCGGGGAGGTTTTATTGCCAGCTCCTATAACTGCAAAAAGTGTGTGAGGTCATTGAGGTTAACTGTGCTGTTTGTGCTGTTTTAGATTATTCATTTTCAGCAAAACTTTCTCCAAGAGCGATTATTAAGTGGGCAGAGAAGGAAAGTTTGTGACCTCGGAAAAGTTGTTCAGCAGTTCGTATTTGTTTTTGCATGCAGGGCGATGCTCTGCTTGAGGATCTTGAGGATGTTGTACGCAATAATAATCAAGGTAAAGGTCAGAATTTTATGAATTTTCTAATATTTAGGATATTAAAGGCTGTGGGTTGTAAACTATTCTATAAACGAGAAAGAATAGTTTGGTCAAAGTTTTTATGCACACACAACCCCTTCATTTTCATTTTTCCCAACTTTTATCCTGAATGAATTTTTGGATACAAATTTCATTTGGATTGTCGGTATTCCGATTAAGATGTTTATATTCTATTCCAATCTGATTAGTCATTCTAGGGGGATTTTGTCAGTTAATTATTATTTTGAGTGGGCATGTACAGTAAATGTACAAAGTGCTTACATACATAAATACATAAACTTTATGGACAAATGCATTTTGCCAAATCTGTTTAATTATTGAATTCAGGCCTTTAAATCAGGCCCCTTATCCTCATCTTAATGCTTAATTTGTGATGGGGAAGGCCGTTTTTTGCACAAAGCGAGGACTATAAAGACATTGTTCGATGTGTAAGAACTCAACCGGCCCTAACACAGACCCCTGACCTCAACCACATCGAGCTCAGGGGATGAACTGGAACGGAGATTGAAAGCCAGGCCTTCTTGTTATCAGTGCCTGACCACATTAATGCTCCACAGACTGAATGGGGGTGAATTCCCACAGAAACGCTCCAAAATATTGTAGACGGCCTTCCAAGAAGAGTGGAAGCTGTGGTAGCTGCAAAAGGGGGACCAACTGCATATTGAAGATTACAGTATACTGTATATGTATTTGCATACAATGTCATTGCAGGTTTGCAAATACTTTAAATTCATACATTAATTGACCTAGCAGTTTATGAATTCCTATAGCCTGGGCAAGAACAAACTCAGTCCTAGTCTCTGGTTATTCATCCATTGTTTTTATATATTTTTTTGTTGTGATTGCTAGTGGTCTTGCTGGTGGTGGTGTTTGAGGTTTTACTAAGACCTAGTCCTCACTTTTTATAGAATATTAAACCAAAATAACACGCTGTCAAGCTTATGGCAAGCCAACAGCTGGAGATATAAACCTAAACGTGAAGCCGTGTTGGCTAATCTGCAAAAAAAAAAAAAGTTGAGCATGTCACAGAGTATGTCACGCTTTACTGTAAAACACAGAAGAACACATTTCCCCCCCACCCCAAAAGTCAACACAGTCAAAATGAAGCTTCTACCCAAGATCACACTGGATGGAGTTTTCCAAAAGGTCAGTTTTTATGTGAAAGAAAAACCTAAGGGCATAGGGAAACTCCATGTACTACACATGGACAAGGTCTTAAAGCCGTAAATCAACTTCAACCCATTTTTAGCAACAATGAAAACAGTGTATATGGCGAAAAAAGGCATATATTTTCTTTCTTCATTTCCTTTGGTGTGAGAGAGAGAAAGAGAGAGAGAGCATGCTTAACCAATTTCAGTCCATTACACCAAACAGTTCTGGCAAACAATCATCCGCAGCTCTCCCAAAGACCTCGCTGACCGTTGTATATGGATATAAAACATTGTTGCATGGTGTGGTTTGTATGCCAATTCTGAATTTTCGTGCTGTTACATGCTGTGGCGAATATTGTTCCAAGCAAAAATAGCCCTGATTTGTTACTCAAGTAATACATCCCAAAGTTAATACATTGAGTGTCAACAATTGGAGACCTGCAAAGGCCCAGAGAAGAAGAAGAAGAAGGGGAAAAAAAAGGGGTTTCTTTTGGACTGGAGAGGTACCCACCGCAGAAAGCCATTTTTATTAACCCTGAGCAATGCAGGGGTTTTTGGACGCTTTAGTGCAGGTAAATTGTTTTAGTTTGTCTGAGTCAGCGTGCCATAAATCACTAGCAGAGTCAGCATCGACTTTCAGCCTCTGTCGCCATCGCTGTCAGCACCACTTACACGCACTTCATTATTTATAAGCCTCTCTTCTGGTGGTGTTCCACTGTGTGTAGAAGTTCAGTGTCCCAGATGAATCTGTACCGAAGCAATTAGTTTTTGTGTCGATCCAAAAAGAAGTTCTGAAACGGCTCCCTTGATTGCTGGACAGGCGAACTTCATGTCATTCCAAAACCCAGAGCTTTGATGAGAGTCATTTTATGCGTATGTTTTTGCCTTTTTTTTCTTTTTTTGGTGTTGCCTGATTGCTTTGCCATTTAGACTCAAAATCAGACCTTGGAGACACAAGTTTTAATACGTCATCGCTCGATCTATAGTAAAAGTTCATTCCCAGGAACTTCTTTTTGGATCGACACAAAAACTAATTGCTTCGGTACAGATTCATCTAAGACTAATAATAAGCAAGGACAAGAGACATTATAATACATGGAAAATGGTTTGTGTAAGTAGGCCTGTAGACAATTTTTATAGAAGGAGTCTCCAATCTGTAACACTCACTCATCGTCTATACCGCTTTATAATGTATACAGGGTCTTGGGGGGGCTTGGATCCTATACCCGGCGGGGAATTTGCGAACACCGATCAGGTTAATCTGCATGTGGTTGGACTGCGGGAGGAAACCGGAGTACCCGGAGGAAACCCAACAAGCACGCATGCACACAAACCCCGAGACGGGAATCGAACCCAGACCCTGGAGGTGCAAAGCAACAGTGTTCACAACTATGCCATCATGCCAGCTCAGCCAGTAGGTTTTCCATTATGAGAAAGTCTTCCTCTTAGAATAAATATTTATAGCAATAAAACTGCAATTGTTGATTTGGATGTGAAAGGAGCAAAACTCCTACTTCCAAATAAAGCTACTCTTCATGATGGGCCATGTCAAATCATCCAATAATTCTTATAATAACAGCGCACAATTCATTCATTCATTCATTCTTAGTATAATGTTTTTAAATTTCCTGGTTTTCATCTTAAATCATGATGCGTTGTCTTCATAGGAATGAGTTTTTTTTACTTATTTATTTTTCTTACTGAGTTACAGACCCTGATGAGTCTTTGTTGGAATTCCTTTTAAAGCAAACGACGCCATGACCCGCAGTCTCACAAATACGCCTTTAACCATGAATATTTACCATTCATCAGTATTCTCTTGATAAAATGACGTTTTAGTTAAAGCACACACACATACACATGATTAGACACTTCCTTGGCACCACTGGTCCTTGGAGTGGTCGCTCCAGCACAAAAGAACAAAAAGGAAAAAAAAAGAAATTTAATGCAGAACGTCCGGAAGGAGACTCTTAAGAGCTCAGAGGAGGAAACAACAAGAACGTATGAGTGGGCAGAGGGGCGTGCTCTGTAGACAAGGGGTAGCTGGGGGGGCGGGAGGGGGGTGAAGTGTGTAAGTGAAAGGCTGGACGGGTAGAGGATGGAAGATTGACATAGAGAAAAAGAAAGAAAGAGAGAGAAGAGGGCATAAAGGAATTTTTTCAGCTTTATCCTGTAAGACATTGCTCGTTCTTTTAACATGTATCATCTTTTAACATGAAAGTTAGTTTTATACTTCGTATAGACAATTATATTAGTAGTCTAGTATCCAGACAATGTCGGACTTATGAACAAATTGGATTTACGCACAAACTCTCAGAACGGAACTTGTTCGTATGTTGGAGACTTATTGTACATCTAGTTGAAACAGCTACAGTATGTAGGGTTAGGAATGGGATGTGATTGAAACTTGGATACATTCTTGCAAGCAAGTCCACTAGGTATTTCTAGACTCTGTGGAAACTTTTGTCACTCAGTATAACCAAGAGGAACTCTCACAGGATGGGGCGACAACAAAAACAGACTGCTGTGCAACTACCTGGAAACAGCCTGGCTTAATATAGTCACAAAAAGCAGACTTCAGAATTCTAGAGTGTCTAAGACTGAGACAAGGATGCCATGCATCTTACATTTTTGTCCGATCCAGTGAATGTCACAGTATTATTAACAAACTTTCTTGATGCAGTTGGACTACCTCATGTTCCGTGCTCTTCCTATTTGGTCTTCGTATTGTTCCCTGATTGCCTTCACCTCTGCCTCAGTTATCAATCAGCTTCCTGTCTAGTCAGGAAACCGAACATCCCATTTCTTTTGTGTTTATCTTCGTCCCTTCGAGGCGAGACAGTGCGTACCCTCTTAACTAGCTACGGCTAGTGCATTTCTGTGACTTAGATTGTGATTAATGAAAGTGGTGTCCCGGAGACGGAGTTTATTCTATAGAAAAGCACCGATCTTGGTCTAAAGTGTCACACATTGGTTGAGTCTGATCCCTACTGTATCTTATTGGGGGTTTTTTCCCCCTTGTTTTTTTTTTTACAAAAGAAGCCAAAAACACACAAAAGAAGTGTTTATCTAGTGTGTGATGTACACTGAGCTATTACCAGTGGCAGCATGGCAGCCTAGGAAGCACACTCATCCTCCCTCTGTGCTTCTTTTATTATGTGCTTTCTCCTTTTGGTTCTGGTTTGTGTCTGGCTGTGGAGACTTTCTCTCCCCGGTCTGGTTGACTGCCCAGGCTTTTGATAGACGATCAGGGTGGCCCACTGAAGTGCCAGTGTGATTAGATTGAATTTACCATCCATTTTCCATCAGACAGTCAAAGAAGAGAGGGGCTATCAGAGTATAAATGAGCGAGACTCTGTATCCCACACCTACACAATGCACTTTATCGACCGCCAAGCCGCCGAGACCCATCGGACAGTACGACTGATTACTGATGTCCGTTATGACTTAAATCGATCTGCTACATCGATCCTTGTAATCTGTCCGTTTTAAGTCTTTGCTCGATGTGATATAATCATTAAATGGGTTTTCAGCCATGTCCTTGAAAAGACACAGTAAAAACCTCAGAAAAGATAAAGGCTTCAAAGACATTTGGAAAAGTGAGAAATGCTCTCATTTTAGAAATATTTGAAATGTCTTTGTGCTCATAGGTTATAGAACTGTAAATATAAAGTGTATGTCATGTAAAATACAGTATCCTGTTTATGTGAATGGTGTAAAGTTGTAAACAAAGTTGATATTTTTTTTCCTCTAACGGTATGCCCTAGAGTGTTTTATTCCTCTTAAACTACCCCATTTGCCAACACTAACAATTTGTTTAGAGTTGTTGTGTGATTCTGTTATCACTTATGATGTCATAGGAGCCCCAAACAGTCAGTAATATGACACTTGGTTGTGTAAGTGTAAATCTGTCCTGACTAAAAGACATTTCCTGGGTCAGAACAACTGACCGTTCCAAAATGCTAAAACCAGAGACTCCTTACAGAAAACTTCACAATATAAGCAGTAAACTTAATATGTTTTAACGATGTATGCACATTAGAGCTGTGGATCTTATCTAGACTGTTGATTGAAAAATTTGTGATTTTCAATGCGTAAAGAAATGCCAAAAAGTATCTAATAAATGCTAAAATGCTGTATAATGTTTTAAATGTCACGTTTTGTGCCCTGAGATCTTTTTTGGCCTGCCAATGTTTTGCATCCTGTCCACTAGGTGGCGGTATTGCACCTGCCTACCATAAACTCAATCGATAAAGAAGTGATACTCTCGCAAAATGCGAGTATTTGAAGAAAGTGGAAGCGGTTTGTAGCTGTGGGATATTTTTCATAGAATTCAGTCATTTTAGACAATTTAACAGTTGTAAGTGTAACAGTTGTAAGTGTAACTGCAAAATTAACTGTGAATCAATTCTGACCCATCAAAACTGACAAGAACTGACCCATCGATTCGATTGATTGAGTCAACAAACAAAAGGTCGATTAACTTGCACAATCCACTAAATCACACAGTTCTACTTATCTTGTAAGGGAGATGAGTGCATCAGAAAATCTAACCCTAACCCTTCACAAAAGTCACAAGCGCCATAAATCACATGCCCATCTATTCTTCTTGTAAAAGAAGTTTCGCAAAAAGAAATAAAAAAGTGCAGGATTTGGCATTTTCCTGCTGCAAATGAGTGCCGTTAAAAGATTGGCCAAAGCACACAAGCGCAAAGGAGTTTTGGCACAAAGCACACTAGGATGCAGCGCTAAGCCGAGACAGAGCCAGGAGCAGCAGCTGCTGAGATCTTAGTTAACTTTTCAGCAGGACATGTCTGAAATGAAAAGGATAAGCTCCGGTGATTGGATTGTGTGGAACCCTCCTGTTATACAAGCTCTTGGATTGGGGCCTGATGATGCACCACCAGCTGGGCCAGCCTTGACTTCCCTGATCCAATTTAGACAAACCAAACCCATCTATTCACCACCACGCAGTCGACCAGCAGCATCGTGTCTGACTTGGATCGCGGAAAGGAACAGACCGCTTTTGGGTGAGCGGTCTCTCGGAACAAAGATTTGATTGTGTGGAAAATCTTTCATCAGGAAGTTAAACATTGTTATTACCTCAATAAGTATTGTTGCGGAAAGAAAAAGTGGTCGGAATATTATGTGAATATTGTTTATACTGAGGTATGAATAAGTCTTTAGTTTATTGCTGGCTTGAGATGAAGTTACGACGTAATGTTCGAGCCGGGGTCGAACGTCAGTGGCGCCAGTGGTATGAAATTTGACAGGTTGGTAAAATTGGTAAACTATTACACTTAATGAATGCCCTGATATGATGCATTTCAACTGAATTGCAATCTACCATCAAAAAATCTAAGCATCAACTTAAATGTCAACCTCTAAATTTCATTAAGCCTTGCTCAAATGATGCCTTTACTTCTCAAACAAGCAAAAACAGAATAGCAAGAGACAAGACCTCACAATGCATAGACCTACCCTGTTTGCAGTTAAACACCAGGTACTGTACTGTAGAGCCAGACACACCTGTAGGGGTAGAACATATAGAACATATACATTCCAGACATCATTTATTCCTAGTCATGGTGTAAAACCGATTGATATTTACAGAAGGCGTCATGCACATTACAGTCATGAGACTCTTACTCTCCGAAGTAAACATCTGGATGACGATCCCGGCCGAGGTGGTACGGAGACCACTGCAGTTAGTGTTCCTGTGAACATTCAGTGAGTGGAATACATGATACTTTAAAATTGACTTTTGAACTTGCAGAAGAGACGCAACTGTCTGTAGGAACTGCATCATTCATCAACACCACTTGCACATTACAGGAACTTGGTTGCTCCATGACCTCGCTCCAAGACATTTCCACATGTTTGGGCCATTGAAGGAGTTCCGGAGAGGCCACCATGTCAGGAATGAAGCAAGCAGACCGATCATGGCCCTGCCGTACTAAGAAAACCTTTTGATGGCATCTAAGCACTGGTGAGACATGGGATAAGGGGGATTATATAGAGAAGTTTTTCTGTTATTCCACCCAATCAAAGTCCTGGTTTGACTTGAACACCAGGACATAAGACTCATCCAGGATGAAAAGTAAAACAAAAAGAAAAAATTGTCCCCAGAAGTGACAGGCAATAAAATTTAAATGAGAATATAAACACTTGCATTCACATACTACACCAAGATAAATGATGTAATATTTTAAAGAGTACAAAAAACCCCTTCTCTTATTAAACTGTCTACAGCATTAGTAGAAGTAGACTGGCTTGTGTTTAAACGTCCTGTTAGACTTTTCTTCAACGTGAATGCTCCCTGATGTCTTCATTAGCCTCAGAGACTTCTGCGCTGGAACCCTTTTTATTTTTTTTTATGCACGCCTGTTCATGAACACTTCACACTCACTCATAACTGTTGGGACTTTGATGTGTCTAGCGGCGATGCCGGTTCTTTATCCTCCCCTCCCATATGAGTCCGTTTTTTTTTTTTCCACAGCGAAGTTCATGGTAGGCTTGTTTAATGAGCCTCATTAAAGGTGGTCGCCGACGTCGGCCCCATGGCGTAGGGGATTTGGTGTGGTCTTTTTCTCTCTCTCTCTCGAAAAAAAAGCCCTGGGTGGCTGTGAGCGTGTGAAGCCATTTAGTGGAAAGAGTTGCGAATGGATATTTCACGTCGCACGTCTGATGCACAGACGTCTCCTTCCTTGGGAGATATTTTAGGAACGACTGTAGCGCAGCTAATGAGGCGATGTTTAGGATTTCTGCTAAAATCTAGGAACTGTTTTGTCGCCCGATCACTTTTCGAATCGTTATGCGAGTTGATGAAGGTGATTCCTTCAATCCAAAAATGGAACATCTCCTTTGCCTGGAGATATTTTTAGCATTTCACTTCTTACAGATGCCTTGGATCACAACAGAAGTAGCAAGTGTTATTCAAATGAGCTCTGACTAGTAAACAAGCACCCTTTCTGTGTTTCCTCTTTGTCAATCTCTCGGAGAAAGCCAGTCTGTTGGGGTGAGGTTCTCATGGAAACAGGGGGCTTGTCGAGGGGTAAATGCTGGCCTCGGTGGTTCTTTTTGTCTCTATGCTTTTACGTTGTTGTCTTTTGGAAAACGATATGGGTGAGGCGGTTTTGGAAGAAAAAAAGCGCAAAACTTTAATTTAGAAAGGTGCCAGTTTGCAGCCATGAATCGTTCGATAGGTGATGATTTGATGGAGGATTTTGCGGAGGTATTTTTGGCGCATTACAAATGGCAGGCGAACCCAAGCCCGTGTTCTTGCAGTTCCCCGTGGGCTAGCTTATGGAGCGTGTCCCAGATTTTCTACGTAAACTTTCTTGCAGCGCTCTGTCATCCAAGGCAGCCTGAACTTCTTGCTTATTTGCTATAAAACGCTATAAAACGCCTTCTGCTGTTAACAACTAAGCACATTTTCCCCTGTCGGACTTTACCAAATAAAAACTAACCACGACAGGTAATAATGTTTCCCTAAATAATTACAAAAACAATTTACAATTTGCTTATTTCTTAGCATATGGCTTCCCATATTTCCTGTTTTGGTCCCTTGTGACTGAATCTGCCGTCACCGCGACCAGCTACCATTTTAAACGTGTGACTTGACATCGCATGACAGACGGCGGCCATTACAGAAATGTCACGGTTTAACATTACACCGCTAATTCCCAAAGCGTACAGCGTGCAATGATGCCAACAGAACACAATAGGGTGTGTTTACCCACAACCGCCCCCAACACCCCCCCCTCCTCCTCTGCACCTCATGAGTAACCATTCTCAATGCGCATTGTGACTTGGGAGGAACGTCAGGGAAAACCTTTGTATATTTCATATAAATTAATATTATTATCTATGCGTGAGAGCTTGTGTGGAACATCGTATTGTTACTGTATATGGATGACTGTACTGGGAAGAGATCTTGGATCTTGCTTATGTGACTGATAATTGGACATGAGAATTTGATGAAAGGCATCGCTAGGAATGACAGAACTAGTCTTGTAGTGGATTTGAACTACAGACAAAGCAATGAATGTTACAAGACAAGTAATACAAGTATAAGTTTTGGCCCAGTAGATAAAATCCTTTGCAGATGATTTCAATCCTATCCGTATGCTGCTAACTTTTATCTGTAGTAAGTTTGCTTTCATGCCTGGGTATGATTTCACTTTTCCACTTTCTCCTGGCCAGCTTACACATAATAGTAATAGTAATAGTAATATTGCTCCGTACTTGTATCTTCACTTTCCTGTACAGTAGGATTTAACACTGAGCACCTTCAGGGTCTGGGTTCGATTTCCAGCCAGGTTCGGTTTCCGCCTCTGTGTGCATGGAGTTTGCACAGGTTTCCTCCAACATGCAGTTTAGGCTTTCTGGCGTTCCTATCTTATAGGATTACTTATTTTTCACTTTGCTGGATCATTGCTCTGACCAGAGGTCACTGATCACTTTACAACATGTAGAGCTAGACTTTAAATCTCATTTCATTCTGGACGAACCACATTCCAACAGTGTAGAAACAGATTGTACAACTCTGTATACTGTATACTTCCTGGCTATTTTTGCGTCTTTTTATAGACACTAAATGATTGTGAATCACGCTTGACTACGGTTTACACACTTCCCAACATCCATCGCTTTGATTGCTGAATTGAGCCGAAAAACACCGAATAGAAAAATGAGCTTTCCAGTTGCTATGAGATGCTGATAACAAAATAAACACGCAGACGATTTCTTCAAGGCTTTGGCAACGGCCCGGCCCAGCTTTCTTCCTTTTTTTCTCTGTGTGGTCTGTGTGGTTGTGGTACTTCAGTAGTTTCATCGGTTGTGCTCCTGCCACATCCTGGCATGATCTCGTCTACCACCATGAGGCCGGTCGACAGTCCACATCTGACCAGTCCAGACTCCAGAAATATGGAAATCATGATTATCATTAGAGTAAAAGTCACGCACTTAAAAGTAACCCCACCACTCATACTTATGCAGTATACATCTCCTAGAAATCATTAGCTTCAGGACGGCCCGTGTATCCCAGAAGCATTGTGATGGTAATGATGCCACCCGACAGCAGAGGCCCTCATCTGGGGGGGTCATACACGTAACGGCGCTGTACGTGAAGTGACTCCTCATGCCAGATTAGCTGGTTAAACACATGATCGCTTCCTGGGATCCATAATTGTGACATTTAGAGCTTTTGAATGCAAGTCTTAGAAAGAGCCACTGGAGCCCTTCTCGCTTTCTCAATGTTTGCTGTGACAGTCACTCCAGCGTACTTGGCAACCCTGAAAGGATTTACTCTAACAGCTCCTCGCGGAAGCATCAAGACGCCTCTCAGACATCAGATTTTGTTTAGATCTCAGACCAATGCATGTGAATGCCGTCGTCTAAGCCGGTATGGCTGCTGGGAAACACGTTGAGGAGATGTCATCTCATGCAGAGGGGATCTGCTTGGTAAAACATTTGCACTTTTTTTCCCGGTCTTTGCTAGCTGCCAAGCTGGTGACAAAAAAGTTCTGGATGTTTTTTTGGCAAGCTGTAAAGCTGCAAAGTAAATATATAACGATGAACGGGATATCTGAAATAAAGGACGAGTTAAAGAGACATGCTGGGATCCGAATCAGGAGTTGAGTTTAGAGCCGTAGTGAATTAGAATTTTTTTCTTCCATATATTTTTTTCCGTAGTTTTCGTTTGTCACGCACAAAGACCGGTTCGCGGCTCAAGAGAATGAAAGAAAGAGACAGCGGGAGAGAGGAATGAGTGAAAGTGGGGGGTGGGGGTGAAGATTGAAAAAATAAATAAAAGCGAGAGTGGCGGGAGGGGTGAAGGAGAGTCAGAGGGAGAGAGATTGGAGTAAAAATAGGTTCAGGATGGAGAAGGAGCCTCGGCGAGGGCCGCCCACTAACCTCGCAGGCGCCACGAGCGAGAAGGAGGAGACCACAAAGCCATCTGGTGGGCGATGCCTGCCCAGTTTCTCTGTTTGGGGTCCACTGGCACCGAGAGCAGCCTGTGCGGGGCTGGCATTGTGCAGCAGCCACATGAAGCCAAGGGTTCATTTTACTGTGTCATTGTTTTCTTTTGGCTACAATGATTCACTTTTGCCGCAAGATCCTGCACCTCGCCAAATGGTGCAAGTCAAAACACACACACACACACACACAAAAAAAAAGAAGTAATTCTGTAACACTACAATATAATCCAGACTATATTAAAGGCTTTGCTCACTTTTTGGCAGCGATTCTGTTGCAGCATTGCTCCGTCTCTGCAGGAAATCGTGCTCATACGACCAAGCTGAAGTTTTTAATTAGAAGCTAGAATGCCTCGATGTGTATACAGTACCTGAGTTTATATGATGTGTGCGCATTTCATACAATATTAATACAGTATATATGATGCATAGAATTAAACAGCACAAGCCAAACGTTTACTTTTATACTATTGTGAGTGCTCATGATGTAATATAATACTGGTGACAGTTTGTCATGTAAAACAGTGTACAAGAACAGTGGGGAAAAAAAAAGAAAAAAAACGGCAAACACTGGCAGGACAAATATCCTTGGACTTAAACTGTAAGGCACAGAGAATAGATGCTGAGGCCACGCCCACTTTACTCGGAGAACATAGTTACATAGCCCACACCTCTGCATTGCGGTTTAACCACCTCCTCTTTCATTTGCACGCCACGCCTTATATATATATATATATATATATATATATATATATATATATATATATATATATATATATATATATATACTGTATACACTACTGTTCAAAAGTTTGGGGGCACTTGCAAATTTCTTTGTTTTTGTTTAGTGAATTATTTTCTACATTCTATTCCACAAACTATAAAGTAACACATATGGAATTAGGTAATTATGTAACAACAACAAAAACAACAGTTAGTTGTTATTTTAAGATACAGATGTCAGCCTTTCTGTAATAGTTCTTGCAAGAACAGTATTGTCAAGTGCATTTGCAAAATCCGTCAAGCACCATAATGAAACTGGCTCTCATGAAGGCCGTCCCAGGAGGGCGAGACCAAAACCTACCTCTGCTGCAGACGAGAAGTTCATTTAGAGTTATCAGCCTGAAAAATGACCAATTAACAGCACCTCAGATTAGAGGCGTTATGAAGTCTTTACAGAGCAGAAGTAGCAGAAACATCTCAATATCAACTGTTCAAAGGAGATTAATGCATTTTTTGGACGCCTTCAGCCTTTACAATGTAGAAAGAAATAAACATCAAGAACCATCATGGAGTTAGAAAGTGACCCCAAACTTTTGAACGGTAGTGTGTATATATTTATACTGCTTGTAGTGCATGCATGACAATCTGATGTGGAGCTGGCAGCCCGACCCCGAGTATCCCGAAGTATCTGACGTATCTGACACAGAAATGACAGACATATCTCCAGAGTGGGAGTTCGGTGAGCCAAATTCCAAATAGACGGAATAAAGTACCAAAAAAACTAAAAAATGTATAAATGAATTTTATATATATATATATATATATATATATATATATATATATATATATATATATATTTTTTTTAACAGACACTGAGGCCACACCCACTTTAATTAGCCTCATAATTACAGAGGCCACACCTTTTATATTTAAACTGCTGTGCACAGGAAGCATGTCACATTAACCTGGACTGACTGGTACAAAGGACACACCTACTTTCTATAGCTTTTTTTTTAAACTGTGACCACACCCACTTTACTGGGACTGCCAGTTACAGAGGCCACGCCTCCTCCATTGGAACTGATATGTTATGCACAGCTTCATCGCAGGTTAAATGAGCGCGTACTGCTTAATATCAACGGCAAAGCAGTAATTCTGCAGCACCTGAGCATCAACTTCGACTTGACTTCCTGTTCTGCCATTCCGTTCGGGAGAAGATGTGATTGTTAAAAAAAAAAAAAAAAAAAAAAACACAGTAGCTTGCATGATGCCTGGTTATGGTTGGCGAGCGTCAGGATCCAGTAGTTTAGTTTTAAATGAACAGAAATGGAAAGTTGATGACGGTCTAATCTGCACATGATGAATTGCGGTAAACATTTTGTTAAGCATGTGTGCGTCATGTTAATGCGTAGGAAAAGTGCAAACAGGCCGTATACGTTCAGTTTCTCGGGATGGATTTCATGGAAAAATATTTTTCTTTCGGAAATCTTCAGACTTTAAATGGACTAAGCAGCCTGTACACAGCCTTTTTTTCCCTTTTTTCCTCCACAACTCTCTCTTTTTTTCTTTTTTCAGGGAGACATCTGGATCACGTTAGATATGTTTTGTAGACAATAATTCATTTCTTTGCGTATGTCATCTTGACATTGTTCTCCTTCCTTATACCGCTTGACATTTTTTTGAATGGCTATCTCTCTCTCTCACTCTCTCACTCTTTCTCTCTGTCTCTCTCCAACTCACTGTCTCTTTGCCTGACCACAAGTGAGGTTTTTACTTGTTAGGGGGTGGATTTTTATGTTTGGTGCAAAAAAAAAAGAAAAACCCTGCTTGGCGTGTTTTTATCTTGTTTTTTCTTTAATCTTTCTTCCGAAAAATAAGGAGAATATAAATAGTCGGTGGAGACTTGAGACATGTAGTTATCTAACCCACAGAGAATGTGCTATAGCGCGCTGTTGGTGCTGTGGAAAAAAGCTCATGGGACCTCCTTTGGTCTCGCTGAACAAAGCTGCATGCGCTCTTTTACGTTCATTTTTGTTAATGCACTTGGCACTGTGCGCTGATCAAACCGCAGGATTATAACGTGCCGTTTTTTTTTTCTTTTGCTCTTCATGCTCTCTCGGATTGCACTAGGACGTATACTTCTCTTACGAAGAGGATAATATTTACGTTCGGCCTCAGCATGAGGTGCAATCTGATACACTCCATCTGCTTACAGCTGATTAAGGGGTGTATGTATGTATGTATGTGTGTGTGTGTGTGTGTGTGTGTGTGTGTATTTGTGCTCATCTAAGTGCGTGCACATGCTGTAAAATATGACTTTTCTACCATTGCAGTTCTCTCGCTGTAAAACTAAGTCCCATTACTCATGAGGAGATTAGCTCAGCTTGTTCCAGGCACTCAAAGGCACTCGCTCTATTATAAAAATTCCATACTTAATAACCAGAACCTCGGGTCTTCTCTTTTCCCCGACTCACTCAAAAGTCGTTCATTACGGCGTTACACTACAGGCATCCGCCACTGCGTCCTCTTTCTCCACCGAGCGAGTTAAAAAAAAAATTTTTATCCATAAGTTTCTCTCTTTAACAGTTCGTTATATCTCACACAGTTTCATTACAATAAGCCTCGCGACCCTTTTTTCCACCTTCCCCCAAACCCCCTTCAACAGACTACGTTCTAAATGTTACCGCATGATGTGTGTCTCCGGCCTCCTGGCTAGGCTCGCAAGAACAAACGTGGCTTCTCCAGGATGGGGTTTTTTAGTTTGGACAACTGTTTCATTTTCTGCAGCTAGCTCGCTCGCTCGCTCGCTCGCCATTCTCACTGCTGTCTTTGGACTCTGTTCATATTAATTTAATTTTGGGATTGTAAAAAAGTAATCATTTCCAGGAGTCTACCATTACATTGAGTGGAGAAGGGGAGGAGGGGCTACATGGGTGTGCATGGGAGTTTACCATCACTTTCATCAAAGCGAGAGGGAAAATGGGGGTCTATCGTCAGAAATCAGGAGACAGCAATGAAGGTCTTCTCATCTGGTAGCAATCTCCTTCCAAGCCTGCTTCAGCCACCAAAAGCCCAATCCATCAACAACTGTCATCCACCCCTCGGCAAATTGGAAAGTGAGGAGGGGGCTGGACGTAAACGTGGTGATGAATAGATGATCTTTTAAAATGGAAAAATACCAACGAACCCGTCCCATTTGCACGTAATTGCTCTTGGGCGAGGCTGACGTGCGACTGAGCTCTCTCGCGCCGAGCATTTATTTATTTATTTTTCTTTCTTTCTTTTTTTTTTTTTTTTAAGACAAGCTCGGTCTCTTTAATGACACGCCAATCCTTTGGTCCCTGGTTACTGTCTGCTTATTAGCCCTGTGCTAGGAATGGAGTGGTGCTGAAGTCACCGCTCTCTCAAACGAAGCAGAGTGTGGACGGATGATTAGGGTGGTCTTTTTCATGTGTGCCAGATTGTTCCCGAGCCTTGTGCAAAATCCTAAGCCTACAGATTGCAGAGGAGCATGTGTATGTTCAGTGATGGATGACGGTTTCATGATCAACCATGCTGCAGTCTAATTTAAAAAGAAAACACAGACCTGCTTTTCCTTTTTCTTTTTTTTTTTTGTCTCAACTTCCCATGAATCTGTGATATTTTGGTTAATATGGCAGGTAATTGCTTTTACCGATATAAATGAGTATAGGTTCTGAGAAGGTCACCACCATTTAAAAAAAATTATACAGTCTAGTTTCAATAACAGAAAAGAAAAAAAAAGTAATTGGAAAATGACACTCTGCACTTCTGCACACTGGATCTAAAATTAACCACTTAGAATAAAGTACAGGGTTGTGCTTTCAAAGGCTTGTGCATTACTTTTGGGTGAAATATACTGAATCGTGTGCATTATTACCACTAACATGGTCTCGTATTTGCAAAAAGACCTATTCGCATAACTCATTTTGCAAAAAAACGTAGGGACGAATGCTTATAATAAATAATTTAAATTGTTGGATTCAATGAAATAGTTTGGTTTATAATTATGTCCTCATTGATTAATTTATTGTAAGCATACATAAAAAACGCCATCAGCAAACTAACTAGCAATCTGATTTGTCTATGAGTAGTTTATGCATTTTACAAACTGCCACTATCATGTCATACTGTATATTCTTTGAAAACCTCAGTTCCTTTAAACCATAGGCATGTCAGATGCAGTCCTATAATGTGTCACTTAACAAACATTTTAAGTCTATGTTCAAACCTAAAGCACCATCTTCACCTTCTAAATATGCCAAGGTGCCTCAAAGTTGACATTTTTATAAGGTTAGATAAAATGAATGCTCATAGTCTCTGTGAACTCCATTATATATTTCTTGTTTTCTCAAATCCTTGTTGAATTTCTAAAGCCACACAGTCAGTCGAGTCTTTGTTTCGAATTCAAGTTTGTAGGTTCGACGTAGCGGCCTCTCTTTTGATCCCAGTTCAGCAGAGGCACAGCTAATGCCCCTGAGGATTGAGAGGGTATAAAGCCTGTATCCCTTGTAAGTGGAACCTATCATATCCGTTTCCTCCGAAGACCTAAAGCACCAGGATCCCGAGTTATATTAGCAGCTCGTCTGTGCAGATAAATCGGCAATCTCTGAACTCGAAAGCTCAGTCTGAGACGCGCACGAACAAATGCATTTCGGCTGTATTTCGCCAGGGACCCGGGAAGGTCAATGCAGGGCTGCGTCTGGGGCTTGTGGGATGCTGGATGTCTGCCCTTGCTTGTGTGCTTGAAAAGGAAATGAAGAGTGTCTCTGTACAAAGCCGCCCTAAATGAAACGGCCAAATCGTCCAGCCATGGGCTCTGTGCTCCAAAGCCTGCTCAAGTCAATAGCCCAGAGATAGAGCTTTCTGATTAGCCCGAGACAGGGCTGGGTCCATGGCTAGAGCACTCTTCAAAGAAGCAGCTGTCAGGGCCTGAAACCAGAGTCGAGTAGCAGATTTCTCACCGGTTATTAAATATCTCCAGGGGAAACCAGGCCAACAGTAGAGGTTAATATACTCTACATAGGTCCCCGATCTGGCAGTGACAGACTCCTGGGGAGATGACCGATATGTGCTGCGGAGATCTTGGAGCACTTTGGGAACTCTCTTCCTGCTCAGACTGACGTCTGACTTCCATAGACCCATCCAGATCGAATAAAAATGCTGGAATCGAGAGATCTTGACTGACTATAGTGGATGGTTAGGTCATTACTAGATCTTTGGTTAATATACAATAGGATATTATATAAATGCAATTTCTTTGCACATGGTAAATGAATTTTATGTACAGAGCAGGATCACTTAAAGTGAACCAAAGGTTCATCAAAATACGAATCAAGGATTCAAAGGTAGATTAAAATGCAAGCAATGGCTTCATGGCTCAACAGAAAGAGGGTGCAAGTTCAAATCCTGATGACACCATGAGCAACCATTGCTTGTGTTTGTGGGAAACCCTGTCAATCAGAGCAACACTAGCCAATCCTAGCAGAAGATGGTGGATAATGCCTTGCTTCAATTTTGGAGCTAAAGCATAAACCAGGTGAACCAGGTAAAGAGCTTTTGCAATCCATGAGCATGCACACCCAAACTCCTACAGTTGGATAGAGGCTGATTAGTCTGCTGTGCTCAGTTTATGTAAGAGTCCTATATACTTAATACTATTTTTCCCCCCCAGAATTAAGTTGAGTACCAAAAGTCCCAGACTTTTTGTGTGCTATTTTGTTTTCTCTCTGACTTAAAACGTATTTGTGCTTTTTTTTTTTTTGTCATCACCACTTCACATGTGTGATGGTGACAGTGATGTATAACCCAACTCTATGTCATGTTTGGCTCCAGACACACCCAAACATAGACTCAAGTTGCGCCAACTACAAGCCAGTCACAGATGAGTGTTCAAGTCTGGTGACGTGCCAACCAACCAACAACTTCAATCCTCATCTTGTGTCATAGCTTCCTCATCACTGCTGGGAAATCTTCTGGAAAGTGTTTTTTTTTTTGTTTTCAATTCAATGTACTCTTATGCTTAACCACTCTTTCACAGGCAAATATTCCATTCACATTTGGTTTTTGCAGATGAATAGGTAAGAGCGTTCCTTAATCCTATGTTGCGTCAGACCAAGACATCTATAATATTTGGCACAATTTATTCCTTGATGTATCTGGAGAATTGCTCTGTTGTTTGGTCTTCACTCGTCACACACTCCCCCTCCCCAACTTCCTCCCACATCCTGGAACTTTGGCCTTTGGCTTGTTTGTGAAACGGTACACAAGCCTGACTCCCCAAGGGCTGAAATTGAGAAACGGGAGGTCTGGCTCCCCCTGCACTTCAAGTCCTCATCTCGTGGGTCCTGCTTGACTTACCATTGGTAGGGGAAGCTGATGAGGTGATGGGGGAAGGGAGCTAAATGTCATGGTGAGTTAGTCCAGTTGACCACTGTGGAGAAAAATATTTCTCTAAGATTGCCCGGCAGGTTCCTCTGTCCTCTTGGCTTCCTCGCATTCCTCCGGTTTGTCTCCAAGTTCGCTGATACACTGGACGGTCTGTGCACAGTTCATATGCTGCCGATTGTAATCTCGCTATCTACCGACAGTCCGCCGTCTGGTAGACATGCAGTGTACAAAAGTCTTAGTGTAAACGGCTATGTGTCCTAAAGTAACCGGGTTTGAAATATTGATCATCAGTGTTAGTTTACTGTACAAAAATTATGCATTTGGGAACTGAGTAAATTGTTAATTGTCTTACCTGTTATAGTTACAGTAACAACATTGATTTAGTCAACAACACACAATACATACTGTATATACAGCTTACGTCCGTTTTTATATACCACTCGCTAAACCACTTAGACTGTTCAGGGTCACATGAAGCCTGGAGCCTATCCCAGGGGACTCGGGGCAGGGTGCCAATCTATCACTGGTCGCACAGGCACACACACATTGTCACATAAGTAGGCAATTTTTAAATTAGCTTACTCTGCATGCCTTTGAAGTATGGGAAGAACTGTAGTACCCAGATGAAACCCACTATGCACACAGACCTGAGGCAGGGATCGAACCCGTGACATTGGAGGTCTGAGACCACAGTGTTAAATACTACAACAGAGAGGTGGGAAATCAACTTGGTTGTATATGACAATTCTTTTATGTGTCAATCCATTCCTGTATTGGCACACTGACTCCAAATAGATTAAGAAAAACAATTATATACTGTATGTTTGCATTTGAGGTGGTGTTCGTCTATAATCCTACAAGTGGCGCACTTTAAACTATTCACACGTTGGCAGGCAGCACAGGATTCTGTGTCATAATAAGTGGAGCAGTGGTAAAGTGCTCGCCCTATCATCTGGAGATCGCTGGTTCGGTTCCCATGTGATGCTGTAACCACTTGCAACCGGCGGTCTAGAGAGAGCTGATTGGCTGAGCTCTCTCAGAGGGGAGGGATGAGAGGTACTTCGTGGTCCCATACAGCCAATCAGGGGCGTCTGTGAGTTCGCGCAAGCGGAAGTAGTGGATAGCCCTGTCCTCCGAGTGTGTTATGCCGTCCCCAACGGTGCGTGAGCGAACAGTTCGAAAAGATGCGGTCGGCTGGCGTCATGTGGTTCGGAGGAAACACATGAGTGGCCTTAATGTGGGGGCCCCCATTGTGACGGGGAGGAATTGGACATGACTAAATTAGGGAGAAAAGTGGGGGGGGGGGTATCCAATCGAATCGGGATATCCATAAAATCGTCATACTAACAGTATGGCGTCTGGGTATCACGATAATATTGTATCGGTGGGCCCTATAAATTACATGACAGCATATGAATCATATCTGTAAAATGACCCATAAACAGGCATCTTTACGGGATTTTGCTGCCTTTGCGAGCATTGTTTACTACATTGTCTGAATGTGCCGGAATCATTCAGTTGTTCTATATAATCTGCAACTACAACCCTGGTCTTATTGCAGGCTTATTGCAGTCGTGTGCGTGTAAGTGAGGAGCCCGGAATCACACACAGCTCTAAGGCTCTCGCCGTAATGACTTCCAGTGTGCCAGCTTTATCTGGTTCCCTTGGGCTTCTGCATGACTAATTGCTGTAAAAGATTTCTAACAGGCCCCAGGATAGCTCACTTACAGTTACGAGCTTAACCAAGAATAAAATTGAGGTTTGAAAATAAAAATCTATAAAAATATATGTGGAGGTAATTAATATAAATAATGATCATGCATGTACTTTAGGTTGACACAGTAAGGACTCACTGTACCTGTATGAACCTTTTGTAGTTCAGAGTGGGGGAATGTTTCAGTTAATACTACTGTACGGCTGTTCTCAAATCTCGTCAGCAGATTAGTAGTGCTGTCTGTAAGTACATCTCCATTCTTCTATATCATTTTAGCATAATTTCTATAGGAACAGCTTAATTGCAGAGATTTATACAGCCAACGCCTTACAGTATCTTTTACTCTGTAGCTAATAGGGATGGGAATCACCAGGGATCACACGATATGATATCATCACAATACCTACTGTACGATACGATATCATCACGATACCTACTGTACGATACGATATCATCACAATACCTACTGTACGATACGATATCATCACGATACCTACTGTAGGTGCTGATTCGTTTTGTATTGCAATTTTTTAAGTAT
Organism: Channallabes apus; assembly: GCA_030522415.1. NCBI lineage: Eukaryota > Metazoa > Chordata > Actinopteri > Siluriformes > Clariidae > Channallabes > Channallabes apus. Next base: position 29,983,640 of record CM060111.1, on the reverse strand, counting down.
GAAAAGGTAATAAATATCCTGATTTGATATTACATTTATTTCATAAGATGTTTTTCAATTCAAAACAAACTTTGCTAATAATTTGCACACAGGATGCTGTGCTGCCTGCCAGCATGTGAATAATCTAAAGTGGATCAGGTGTAGGATTATTGGGGAATGGAAACATTTTACCACTTTAAATTCAGACATGTATAGATAATAATAATAATAATAATGATGATGATACAATTATTTAATTGTTTGATATCAAATGTAGATTTGGTGAAATTTTCTATAAGTAAATAGATTTTTCTAGAGTCTCTAGAGTAAGAGATTTACTACAGTTTTCTATAATAAGATCATGATTGAAACTTAAAAAAAAAAACAATCAGGTATGCCGTTTTTTTTTCTGTCTTATTAACCTCTTGAGAGAATGAGGGGGATGATGTTTTATTTTTTTTAAGCACTGTTGCCTTGCATCTCCAGGGTCTGGGTTCGATTCCCACCTTGGGGTCTGTGTGCATGGAGTTTGCATGTTCCCCTAGTGCTTGGTGGGTTTTTCCTCTGGACTGTTTTCCTCCCACAGTCCAAAGACATACAGATTAAGCTAATTGCCTATAGTATGTGAATGTTGACCAGAGGTCCTACCCCTGTCATAAAAATGGGAATAAATACAGTGGTCACCATTGGCCTTGAATGGTTACCATTGGCCTCCACGGCCCCCTTGTTGGACTGCAGAAGTTCCTAGATGGATGGATAGATGTTTTATTTGTTTTTGTTATCCATAAACATTCCACCATGTTAAATTTCCTGTGGTATTAGGTCAAATTTAAGACATACCCTTAAAGGAAAACAATCATTGGGGTAGCAACACATTACACTGCCTTATTGCTGATTAATTTCCTATAACAACACACCCTGAAATGGTTTATTGCTTACTTAATCGATGTACATCTGCACAAGCTGCTGGAATATACCTCTGATCCATCTATTTTAACTCATATGAGAGTGGCCTCCATCCACATAAGAGCGAAAGCATCTGTCAGCTAGGTTGAGCAAGAGTGAACGATGGATTAGTGTCTGTTTAATATCCCAGCTCGCTGGGCCTGTGCATGCCTTCAACCGGAGCCTCCTATTGTTATCCATACAAAGACGAGACATGAGTTCAGGAGTGCCTTATTTATTATAGCCGGTGATATTTATAAAGTTTTGTGCCGAAGTTTGTGCTAGAACGTGTTACTGGCTCCAAACTGCACTCTTTTTCCTCAGCTGAACCGAAGTTTTAATTCTTCAGTTTTTTCGGTACACATTATCCCTGGAAAAAGTGACTCACAGTTTGGCTAGCATGAAGTTCACCTCATCTTCAATGAATCAGCGAGATCTCTTACCCAGAGGAGAGTTATCTTAGTGTGCCTCAGATGTGTCAGTGGGCATTTGATACCCATTTGGGCTGAGCTCATCAATGCACTCGCCAGATGTTTACCATGATATACGCTATTTACATCGATTCGGCTAGCGCGAGACTTCTTCATTCACTGAACTGCGATGACGGATTGCAGTACAGCTCTGGAAATGATAGGCTGGTCCTGGCTGGCCACTTTACACTCTCTATATTTAGAATCCCACAGCATCCATTCAAAAAATCTGAAAGAGCTGCTGCGCTAGTTGAATTATAGCTTTCAGAACGTAAGCTTGCAACAAAAAAAAAAAAGGTTTGCTTCGGCACACGGTGTGTAAATTAAGGTAGTCATGGATTTTCTGTTTACTACCGTTTCTCTTTACACTCCACGCACTAAATCTAAATCTTCCCTTTGCTCATTTCTCATTCAGGTTTTAAGGCCACGTTGTTGCGTCTGGGCCCGCCGCTACGACGGCCAGCGAGGGTTATTCACTCGGCGTTAGCAGGCGTGAGAAAGGCTGCAGCATGCGATCGGATTAGCCTTTAAGCACTATGCGGGCTAATTGATGAAAATGACCCCGGTGCAACAAAGTACAGGCATTGTCCCTACAGCCACAAAGTCTGTGCCCATCAACGGAGGGCCTAACAAGATTTCTTTACCACGCGCCATCCATTCTTACTTTGTTGGCCTTGGAGACGGCTGAGGTTTCTTGGCAGCGAATTTGGCGCTCAGTGGGATTGTCTTGAGGTTGTGTTTTTTTGTTTTTTTTAGTAAATTAATCAGATGCTACCCACCAAAAGTTTCCTGTAAATGCAGGATTTTGAACAAATGCCACTTGTTCGGTTTATGGCATGAGATTTGCATAGCAAAGTTTATACTCACAATCAAACTGCTGACACATAACAAAGTGTACAGTGGTTTATCTATAAACTGTGCAAGGAATAAAACACGACAGAGCGGTGCTATTACAGGAAAATATCCACAATGGGTTGGCGAGATGTAGCTGGTTGGTCGCTCTTTTTAGTAATTAAGGAATGACCCATGAGATTTCATTTCATTTAGTTAACACCAAGCATTCAAGAATGAAATTAGTTCCTGTTATCACTACCGTTATTGCAGCTGTAAGTAATCATACCCTCATCAGCCTCGTTTTTTCTTTTACTATTGTGAAATAAGTAGGACAAAATATCCCTGGCTACAATAATATATGGGCTGCTCCTTGTTCTATATTATATTAAAACAGCTTCTATAATAACAGCTTAATTGCAGGGATTTACAGTATACGGAAAATGTTCTACATTATCTTTTACTATATAGATAATATGGACGGGAATCACCAGGGATATGATATCATCACGATACCTAGTTGATGATTTGATTTGTATTAGCGATTCTGTAAGTATCACAAGTTTATATATTTGCTTGGTGGGTTTCCTCCACACTCCGGTTTCCTTCGACAGTCCAAAGACATGCAGATTAGGCTAATTAACGTTCCCAGATTGCCCGTAGTGTGTGAATGAGCATGTGAGTTGAGCATGTGAGCATCAACTCAGTGTTGACCAGAGGTCCTACCACGGTGGTAAAATGAGAGTAAATATAATGGTAATCACCATTGGCCTCCATGGTCCATAGTTAGACTAAAAAGGTTCCTAGATGGATGGATGGATGGATGGATGGATGGATGGATGGGAATCATCCAAAGTGTACCAGTTGTACGGTTAAAAAGAAACTGAAACATTTTATCACTTCAAATGCAAACATGTATAAATAAAAAAAAATTGCAGTCAGTGTCTGGATACATGAATTACAGTAATCCAAAAAAAAAAAGATTTGCATAATTGCAAATAGGTAACTAAGTAAAATGTTTCTCTCATCTCTAATAGCATACAGTATAAAAAAATGTACTAAAACCATACAATGTATAATTATTAACTTGGAGAAATTTGATTGGAGACTTGGAGGAAATGTATTTATTTATTTATTTATTTATTTTACGTTTATGGAAGGAGTCTCCAGTGTAAGGCATTTCAGAGTTTTCCAAGATCAGGATTGAGAATTGTATATCATTTCTCAGATCTTTTATTATTATTATTATTATTATTATTATTACTATTAACCTCACAAGAAAAATACGTAATTATGTTTTATTTGCTATTTTTCCGTTGAACATTTCTCCATGTTAAATTTGTTGTGGTATGAGGTCAAATATAAGCCATACTCTTAATGAAAAACCATCATTGAAGTGGGAATACAGTACATTTGTGTTACTCTTAAACACTGCTGAGCTAATCAACACCAATGACCATTCAGAATCAAGAATTCAAAAGCACTAAGACATAAAGCATTTTGAAGTGTCCTTATGATTGCACTTCTGACGAGGAATCCTTAATAGTAATGGAGGAAAACCCACATGCTGTTGATAGAGCTCTTCTTTACTCACCCACACAGATAGAGAAATGCGTTCTAGCGTTTGGCGTGTGGCAATAAATATTTGAAGAGGTTCGCTGATCTAAGGAGAATCGATTTTTTTGTTTCCAAAGTATTGCCCCGGCCGCTGCGGAATGCATTTACCTTGGATTACTTATTTGGCTGATAGAGCTTCCTTTTTTCATTTTCATCAAATGTTCAGTTAAAATCCCTATAAACATTGAGGAAAAGTTATTTCCTGTTCTGATATATAACAGGCATAAAGCAGGGACTTCCATGCTGCCGTTAAAAGATTATACATTTTCAATATGTTTTGGATGTGGTACAAGAGTCTTCTGCTCCTAAAAAACATTGTCACTGAAGATAGGGGAGAAAAACAAGAGTTCTACCATGTTTTACAGTATATCGCATAATTTACTTTAACCACTTTATTCTTCCATCCACTCCCCCAAATCAATGCTTTTTGCCAAAGATAAAAGAATACAATTATTGAGGAACTAGTCCATTCTGTCACAGGAACAAATGTACAAGCAGTGTAAAAAAGGAACATTCACAATAAGCCCTCCATTAAAGGTGATGAATAAACCCAAGTCATTTCACTGGACTTTTCATTTGACCACAATTTCTAAACCTACAGACTGAGATCGTTTCCAAAAATCTAGTCACAGTGTTTTTGTTCTGTAATATGATAACGGTAATATTACTGTCTTTCAGGCCACAGTCTATTTCTTATGGTCCTATTAAAACATTAATGCTGGCTCCTGAGTGGAGAGATCTCAAGTTTGAATCCCAGCATCATCAAAGCCATTTCTAGTAGTCCAAGGGATTTAATTAGGTCCGCTCGCTGGGTGGCAGGGTTAGGTTTTCTCTTTCCCCTGTTAGTCAGCAAGACACTACACAATTATGGGCATATTTTGGCTCATGTACACAGAATGGGTAGTTAGTGAACTCCTTTACGCATGTCTAGCTGACGTATGATGAGGAAACTAGAACCATTAACCACCTACCAAACCCTTGAGTAACCATTGTGACTTTGTCAGAAAGGCATGCTATCCCAAAGTCCGGTTATTGGCGATGCTTGTACTGTGAGTCCCCATTTTTGGTAAAGGGAGTTACTAATTGATTTCTGCTGTTTTGATCGTAAACTGCCACGTCCTCATCCCAGGACAGTTTTATGACCCACATTCACAATGTGCTCAATTTGAACTGCGTTTCAAGATGCTTGTAGTTGTAGAACAAGATGAGAAAAGCTAAATCCAGCTGCAATGTACAGTAACAGGGTGCAAATATTTCGTTACCTTACTTAAGTAGAATTTTGACATATCTGTACTTTACTTTGTTATTTCTATTTCTGGTAACTCCACTGCATATCTTTAATAAAATTTGTACCTTTACTCTGATACATTTCCCCTAAGCGTCTTTGTTACTCATTACTGCACCAATTCCAGATGGGGACGTTATGCCTGTCTTTTGCCGGCCTCCAAGCACAGACAAGTGCTGATCATTGCAGAGCTCAATGGACACAGAATCAGAAACTGCTTTTACGCCAAAGGGACTGAATAAATGAAAATGTGCCACTGGGGCTGCTTGGGAACCGCCTCTTGAACTTGGTTTACCTCTTATGCCTACCAAAGGTAACTGAAATATTGTCACTTAAAAACTCCCTGTCCAACCTGAAAAGCACATGGAAGTTCAATTAATATTAATTTAACGTTCTTTCGAATGCTCGCACCAAGGGGTCGCCACACCGGACCATCAGACCCACACAAAATTTGCCAGAGGTTTTACACCGGATGGCCTTCCTGACACAACCCTTCCTACTGTATCTGGGCTTGGGACCGGTGGCTGGGTAGTACGGGGTGTGGTGATTCACCAACAGCGATGCTTGAACCCGGATCTTCAGATCCTCAAATCAACTACCTAGAGCCTTAGCCACCTGAGTCATCACTCCCTAAATTACTTTTGATATTTGACAACAGAAAATATCTGCTACTTTAAGACTTGTACTCAAGTAATATTCTAAAAAAGTGACTTCTACAAAAATCTTTTTCTCCTAACATAATTGTACTTTTCCTATAATCCGGAGATCGCTGGTTCGATTCCTGGGTGATGCTGTAACCTCTCGCAGCCGGAGGTCTGCCGATCGGAGAGAGCCGATTGGCCGAGCTCTCTCAGAGGGGAGGGATGAGTGGTACTCCGTGCTCCCACATTAATCACGGCTCTACAGCCAATCAGGGGCGTCTGTGAGCTCACGCAAGCAGAAGGAGCGGATAGCGCTGTCCTCCGAGTGTGTTACGCCGCCCCCAACGGTGCGTGAGTGAGCAGTTCGATAAGATGTGGTCGGCTGGCGTCACATGGTTCGGAGGAAACACGTAATAGTCTTCAGCCCTCCCGACTGAGTGGTAGTAGTAGCCTTAATGTGGGAGCCCCCTAGTGGCGGGGAGGAATTGGACACAAATAAATTATGTAGAGAAAATCTGGGGAAAAAATAGTACTTTTAAGTACTTTACAAAAGGCTGGCTAAATCCCAATACTGGGTGTAGAAAGAAATGAGTTCCTTTTTGAGTCTGATTCTTCTTTCCTTCCCCAAGGATTTTCAGGACGTTTTCCCTCGGCTCCCTTAGCATACAGTATGGATATAGGGATATAACGCTGCTTTAAGATTTCTGTAAAGCTGTTTTGTGACAGCTTACAAATCATATCTCTTGTAATAACACTTCAATGGCATTATGTGTCCCATGCAATTTGTGAGAAGGGTATAAAGATTGAAACATTTAATTTGATTTGTAAATTATTACTCAGGTGCTTGTCACTGGAAAAAAGATTCCCCAAACAACTGATTGCATTGCATTCAATCAAATACAATTAATCAGACATCATTTTAAAGCAGCACTGGTACACTTTTTCAGTTTGGGCATGTGTTCCTAATCACTGCATAACTATGAGAGTCAATGTTTGGGTGGTGTTTCTCGCATGTCATCCTGTATGTGTGTGGCTTGTGAAAGGGGGGGAGTCAGAATGGGAATGATGAATTTGAAGAACAAAGCAGTGAATATTCGTGAAGGAAAGCATGCCTCTGCTATTTGAATTTAGGCATAACATTTTCCTCCCTTCTCTGAAAACCGGCGTCGCTGGCCAAGTTTAGGTGATGGGAGTGTTGGCCTCTTTCAGAATTAGAATTTGTGTCTTAGGAATCCCACAGCAAGATGTTTTTTTTTTCATGCATCTGATGCAGGAAATATTCATTCATATTCAGGGAGCAAATATTCTTTTTTTTTTCTATTAGTGACTAGATTCAGGTCGTCTCTTTGCAGATCATCTCTTTGCAAATGTTGCATCTGTTTGAAGAAATGTCTCTGAGGGTGGTTGCACTGTGCAACAAATCAAAACCCTGTGTTGTCTGTATGCCGGCCAAATGTGTTTAAGTGTCCGTGTGTGTGTACAGTATGCATGTGTGCTGCTTCGCTAACACACTGCTCAAATGGAAGCGTACCCAAACACAAGCTGGACAAAAACCTAATAAATAAATAAATAAATAATTAAAAAAAATAAATACAGGTCACGACACATCCATGTACGTAAACGGAACCAGGTGTGCCAGTACTTTAGCCTCAAGTGGAAATGTTTCTGGTGATGTTTGAGACCAGACTGTGTTATCTGGGGCTGAATCTCTAAGACATTAGCTAGTGCTTTTCTGTTATGTTCTATCAAGGACATTGTGCAAACAAAGTGAGTATAAGAATAAGAAAGTGACTTTACTACTACTTTTGTTTTGATAAAGAAAAGAGTGGTTGTTATATTTCCCCATGCTCTAATAGGTTTTCGACGTATATAAGAATATTCTAATATGGAGACATGAAAAAATCTTCCACCCAGATTAAGGCACTGGCAACACGGTAATGCCACCTACAGTAAATGCGCTACAGTTTTAAAGCATCACTGATTTATGTCCGAACTTGCCATCGGTGACTCAGTGGTTGGTTTCTCGCCTTCCATGTGGAAGGCCCGTGTTCAATTCCCACCCAATGCCTAAACCCCAGCCACTGGATGCAGTGCCAGTCCAAGCATGAATTACACGGAAGGGTTGCATCAGGAAGGGCATCCGGCATAAAACCTGTGCCAAGTTGTGTGCGGATCAGATGGTCCACTCTGGCGACCCCTCAACGGGAGCAGGCGGAAGACCAACAATAACTGGCTATTGTCTGAAAGCACTGTGGTCAAGAAATCAGCAACAGGCCTGACCACCTTATACATGTCTCTCCTTGTGTGTACAACACCACAGCTAGTATCATGGTACTGTACGTGAGGTTGTGTTTGAGGTGTTGGGAGGAAATGATGGTCTTTCATAGTTTCTGAGGTGTAGAGATACAGTATAGTGCGCTCAGAAAGGTTCTCCGCAACAGCAACGTAGAATTGTATTAGTAGTAGTAGTGTTGACGCGCTCTTGTTTGGCGCCACCAGTGTGTTGTACGTATCCGACGAGTTCTTTGCTTAACATCGGCCGTGTATTTTTGTTTTGAAGAACGTGCTTTTCTAATTGAGCATGTTTTTTAAAGCTAGCTATAAATACACAGATTTAGCTCGTGAAAAATTTCAGGCAGCTTTTCCGGAGACCACAACGCGATACTGTGCGAGATTTAATAAATAAATACATGAGTGAGAATAATAATGAGTTTCATTAACCGAATATTTTCCCATAACCTAGTTTACGCAGCCACTGCGGCGAACACACTATATAACTACTGCATGCCATCGAAGTAGTTTCTATATATTACAGATCTATTATTTGGTGAGTATTCTTTTTTTCACAGATTAAAACTTTGCATTCTGGAGTACTTTAACGTTCACGTGTCCAAACATTTTCCCAATTCAAATACAGGGGATTCTTCAGTCCAGGGCCAGCTAGTTAGCCCCTAGAGAAGGCTCTTGTGAGCCTTTCTTCACGTACCATCTGGAGAATCGATGAAGCCAAAGACAGCTGGAGCTCTTCTCCCTGAGCACGGCCAACTCGGAAACTAAAGTTCGAAGCCTGGACATTCAACTGTAATTACCACTGAAACGAGCCTCCGTGCTTTTAAGAGAAAGAT